>CM069300.1:35730000-36972500 GCA_035609425.1 Epinephelus awoara
CTTAAACATCACCAACCTCCACTCCAATGAAGAGACGAAAAATTGTGGCAAATGAAAATATCAATTTTGTGTGCAACATTGAGCAGAGTGTAACCTTCCTCAAATGAATACTTTCAACAAAACATAAATGTCTTGTTGTCGTCATGTTTTCCACATTGGTTTGAGTTTGACGTCAATCTTTGCATTGCACCCTCTTCTTCTGCACTGGTTTAATGGCACCAACTGGAGAATAAGCAGTGTAATGGCCCCAGGGTGGCGCTATTGTATTTGTCTTCGCTGTATTTTCCCTTTTGTTTTAGGAAGTCTAAGGGTGGAACTGAGATATTGTTAGAGATGCAGTAGAGTAGACTGGACTCAGGAGTGTATAAATCAGACCTGCAAGATCCTTTGACTCTCTTCCCCAGGATCCCCTGATCCTCTCACTCTCACTCTCCTTTCACTTCCTGATCCCCAGGATCCCCCTGACTTTGTTCTTTGTTGAGTGTTTTACTAACATTTGCTAATTAGCACTAAACACAAAATACTACTGAGGTTGATGGGGATGTCATAAACACTAGTGTTAATAGTGTAAATTAAAATGAACACAGCTGCTTCCAATACAGTTAAATTATGGAGCTGTGCTGCCTCTGCAGAGCCTTTTGACAGGACACATTTCAGATGTCTTTCAATACAACCACTTGTTTTTATGCACATTTTTAATTTTTGCATTAGAAACCTGACTGGAAAGGAAATTTTGGAAGAAAAAAAGAACTAAAAACATTTGTTGGAGGTGGAAATTTGGGTGGATTGATAAAAGCAATATGTGACAAAGTTCTTGACCCACATTAAGAATGTGACTTAAACATCCAATGAAACTCCTGCAGAAGAATTGCAGCAAATGAAAACATCAGGGCCTGTATTCCTAAAGATTTTTAGTGCAAAGAGTTGCTCCTAGTGGCCAAATTCTAAGAAAATTCTTAGAATCTTGGTGTTTTCTTAGAATTTCTCCTAAAAATTAAGAGTAGATCCTAGTAAAGATAAAAGCTATTCCAAAAGAATCCTAGCTCCTAAGAGTGCTCCTAAGGTGAGATCTATTAGGAGCAGGGAAGAGGACTTTTAAGCAGCTTAGGAGTTCCCTGGCAGAGGACAAAATGGCGGAGGGAAGAGGCAGGAGAGATATTCTCCAAACACTGGAGACGGTGAATTATTAAAACGCTACAGATTGGATCGCACCGGCATTGTTGTTGTGGTCAGACAAGCCTACTTCTTATACACCTGTCAGCAATCAAGGACATTGATGAAAGCTGTGCTGTGTTACTCTCGTTAATACCAAATTAAGTTGAGATGTTGATAGTTGAAAGTACAAAAGCATGCAATTAATAAAAGCAAATTAATATAACCATCACTATGTGAATATGTGGGCATTCAGTAGGATTATTTTATAGTACAGTTTACTATTCATTTAACATGTATTTTCTTTTATGTGATATGTTATTTACAATTACACAGTCTTCATAAGATTAGATTCCATGATTAAGTTTATCAATTATCACCAAAAGTAAGTTTTTTATCCAGCTTTTAGGATCAGCCAATCACAGCTTTGGAAATAATGACTCATACCTAGCAACGGGGTCAACCACACCTCCTCACTAAGATAGGAGTTTCTGTCCCCTCCTTGCTCAGAGTTCTCTGAGAATGTTCTGGAATCACTCGTAAGCTAAGACTCCTTGCTGGGAATTTTTAGGCTAAGTTAGGAGCTCTCTGAGAGGATTCTCAGAATCTTTAGGAATACGGGCCCAGATCTGTGTGGAGGCGGGCCACTGGGAAACTGTAACCCTCCTTATACTTAAGGTCCAGTGTGTAGGATTTAGCGGGATATATTGGAAATATTGGAAAATGGAATTTAATATAATAAGCATGTTTTCTAAAGTGTTAAATTATCTGAAAATAAGAATCACTGTGTTTTTGTTACCTTAGAATAAGCCATTTATATCTACAACCCTTGCCCAAAGAGTCCATCATGTTGCATTGCCACATTTCTACAGTACCACAAAATGGACAAACCAATCACTGGCTCTAGACTGGGCCATTCATGTTTTTGTGTCAGCCAACATAGTTAGCTGCCCCTCTGCAGCAACAACATTTTTTAACATGAAGCTGCTTTATTCTTTTTTTTTTTTATTCTTCCTTTTTATTTGTATTGGTTGAAATCACCTGGTCCATTTGCTTTAGAGGGAAAGAGACCTCTGCTGTTTATTTGTCTCTTGCTAAAAACCTCCTGATGGTCTGGATCTTAAGTTATCAGAGAAAAAAAAGTTGAGCAGACATTAGCAGGTGTTAGATTAAACATTGCTTCATTCATTTTTACAGGTTTTAATTACCTGGTCTGTTTGTTTTGGAAAGGAAAAGACCTCTGCAAATTATTTAGCTCCCGGTAAAAAACTCCTGAACAATGAACACAGGAGACAGGAAACAGGAAAACAGGAAATTAAACTGGGGGAAGTTTCAGCTGGTTGCAATCTGCAGTACTCAACGCCAGATGCACACTAAATCCTCCTAAATCTTACACACTGGTCCTTTAACATATGAAAAACATGAGTCTTATTTCCATCATGTTTCCAACATTGTTTTTTTCACCATTGAAGTTTATTTAACATATTTATCAGAAACATGCAGAAACATGCATTCATTTGCATTTTCTTTTGACAATTCTCTGAAAATTTGCTTAAATTTTGCAGCACATTTGGATCAAAACCTGACTTTTTGCTTGCACAGTAGGAAAAACACAGGTGTAATTAATAACTGTAGCGATAGCTCTGATCCATTGAGGTATCGCAGTAAGTCACCAACCAGCAGACAGTAACCAAAGCCCTGGAACTGAACCCCTGAATGGAATGCAACCATTTTAATCCTACTAATCACACTTGTGCGTCTCCTCTTATAATGCGTCAAATGTTTGCGACAGACTTTATTCATTGATATAATTACATCATTAAGTATTTAAAAGACTTTAGTCTCTACCTTAGTCCAGACAAGTATGATGTTGGTATGATACCAGTATCATGTGCTCCCTTTGAGTTATATTGCATTAGCCTGGTTCCAGACCTTCCAATTAGTGGGTTAATGAGGTATGTTGAGCCTGAAGACTTTTCAATGTCACAAAGATGTCTCTCTTTTAACCTGGCTGGATCACCATGGTAACTTTGCTGCAGACCAAATCAACTCCAAAGGCGGTCATGTTCAGAGTCGTTGATTGAAATTGTCTGTAAAAAGTGCAGTCCTTTGACTGATCAACTTCTTCAGAAATGGTAACACTATTCTTGCTAAATCCCGCGAGAGAATGTTCAGAGACTTGACAATATTCTCTATGAGTGATACAGATTCTCAGCTGAGGGGATACATTATATGAGCAAACTTTTTGAGCCGTAATGCCACTGAACAAAGCCATACAATTACAGAAGCACAAGTATTTTGCCTTTTTTACCATAGGAACTTAGATGCATTCAGATGGTGACAGAAAAAAATCTGTGCCAGAATATTGTTTTATTTTATTTGCAAGGTTATTCTAGCTCTCACTGAACTACTGTACCAGTGTAGTGGTGGCTTGCTAATTGTATGGTATGATAAAAATGCTTTTACTATCAGTACTAACAAGACAGAGGAAACTGTTTTTGGCTTTTCTCTTGAATCTCAGTTGTCTCCAATGAAAATCCACTATGTAGAAATGAAACATGTATCTTCATACAGATATCTGGGTGGCATGATAGATGGCAGCCTATCATGAATTCTTCACATAGAGTATATCTGTAAGAAGATACAGCAGCGCATTTACTTACTGAATCACAAATCAGTGATTCAGTGTCATGTTGCACTGTAGTTCAGTCTGGCTCAGCTGCCTATCTGTGAAACTTAAAACTTAAGTCCAAATTTGCAGTCAATCATTGGCCAACCTGCGGCACGCTTCTCTCAAGCAGCCCACAAAAAGAGCACGCTCAGACCTGCTAACATTTCTGCTGACCTCTCGCATGTTCTAAATACAGAATGCCAACTGCTTCCCTCCAGCAGGCAATTCAGAGTCTCTTTATTTAAACAGGCTGAAAAACTTGTTATTACATCAGTCTATCTTGTTTGGTTTGTAGTGAGGAGAACTTTAGGGCCCAAGATATCGGGTTGTCATTGGGAGGTGCTTAGCTTAGAAAAGGCCTCTTCGTCTTTCACCTCTTGTTTGAGGCTCACACTGAGATGCAGGTGAGGCATGCAGTGATTTGATTTTCAAGTGTTATATAGGAAGTCAAATAAGAAATGTACATCTTAGGGAAGCTGATGTAACACAGCCCTTCCCACTTAAATTCACAGTTGTGGCTCCAGCTCATTTATTTGTCCTTGTCTGTTAATTCCAGTCAAACGTTGATTATTATCCATTTGATTTTATTGTATGTCAATGCTGTTGTGCTTCTTTTTAAATATTTTTTAAAAGAATAACTTTGGTCCTCCTGTCTCTCTGTAGTGGGTGCACCAGGGATGGTTGCATGCGGTGTAACACCATGGTTTGCAGTGAGGTGGTGTGTGGTGGTCGTTGGGTGTGGCCATCTTTAAATTGGTATTGTGTATTGTGTTTGTAGCGACTATCCTGTTGCTATCTGTGTGTGGTGCCACATTGTGCTGCCCCTCTGGCTGTCCTCTCTCCCTCCAGCCACTCTTTTAGTCGGGCCAGAAGATAAATTATTTCTTATTGATTTCAAAACAGAAAGAAAAAGACGATAATAAAACTGCTTGTAACAGCACTTGAGCAGGTCATTTTTATTGCTGTGTTTATTCAGAACTAGATGTAGCTGTGTTCATTGTCAGCAGGCTGAGGCTACATGTGGCTAAACCAAAATCAATGTGCTGCTAATTACGATCTGAATCTGAGGATATAATGTGATGTGTTGCATGATCATGACTATCTGGTTTGCTTTTATGGGTATGTGCTGTTTGCAAATGTATGTCTATGTTGTGTGTGAACCTTTTGAGCGGAGCTGTCTGAGGATGCAAAAAAAGTTGTATTGTATTGTATTATATCGTATTGAATCATATCGTTTACATTTGTGGTGTTCTCTGGTCAGTTGCCCATGCTGGCTCTAAAAGAACAATTGGGGGGAAAAATTAAAGAGAGAATTGTAAATGAGTAAAGCATTAAGAAAGTGTTACTAAGTGAACTAAGCTGAGCTTCATTGGTAGAAGAAGTGCTCAGATATTCTACTATGATAGTAATAATACTACAGTGTAGAAATACTCTGTAAAAAATAAAAGGTGTGCATTCAAATTTCTACCTGAGTAAGTATAAGCGTCAATATATATAAAAAGTAACACGAGTTAAATTACTCATTAGGCCGAATGGCTCATTTTGTGTTGCTCCAGGTACTGTGTCTTGTTTTTAGAGATAAATAGAAGTAAGTAGAAGCTAGAGTGTTCTTTTAAATACTAATCATGTCAATTGCTTGTAAACATATCTGTAATTCTGCAGCATTTAATTGTTTTTTCCTCCAGGGCTTTTCCCCTTTTAATGTGGGAACACTTTTTCTCTTCATCTACTCTCTTGTACCTGTGTTGTCTAGTTTTTCTCCACGCTGCTCAGCCGCATGCATTACACACAGTGGCCGAACATGTTGAGGTGCACATGCGTGCAACCATCACTGTGACTATAGCTGTGGCTTGTTTTCACTTCGATTTTAACATTCTATGTAGCATTTTTAACACTGGCCTGACACTGGCCATCGAGAGGATTCCTGGTTACCTTCATGGTTACCTGGCCAATCCTGCTTGTAGTGATGGACCAAAGAGAATTATTACCTGAATCTGCAGCTCCCCTCTCCTTCATACAGAGCTTTATAGTGAGTTTCACTGCACAATACTTGCTCAGGCACCAGACAGACAGAGTTAGAGACTAGCTGGTGAGCAGTTATTTACCTCAGGAGTTGTTAACGACCAAAAACAGAGCTAAAAGAGAGTGAATATTGGATCCTTACTCATCAAGTGGAAACAAACACCAAATGAATGATTGCATTGCTTCATAATTGGTGGATATGTAAATAACAAGTAGTAACCTAGAGTTAAAATATGAAGCCAATACCAAGTGCAAAAAACGCAGTTCCTCCAATGGCCACTTGAGGCCGGCTTCAAGAGTGAGTCAGTCCCCATAGACCTCCATGTTAAAATGCCCAGTTTTACAGCATGAATAAACATGTTTACAACCTGGTACAAAAATGGTTTTGGTCTAGATAGTATATTTCCTCATTCAGGACAACTGTACAGTGGGTGATGTTTTATTTAACTCACCCATTTACTTCTTATTTAGAATTAAAGTTATTTGTAATTTAGGGCAGCTCTGAGTGACAGGCTCCATCTCAAGATCAAGATGACCACGGCCAAAATGCCAAACTCAAGGCTTCAAAATGGAAATCCACAAACCAATGGGCGGCATCACCATAGCTATGTCCATTATTTTTTACAGTGTGATATATAAACAACTTTTTGCTAAAAAAAAAAGTTCATCATATCAGTTGGTTCACATCTTGTTGCACTGTGCCCAAGTGGCCAAGAAAATTCAGGTTTAAGTTGACATGCAATTAACCTGAGTGGTGTATAAATGCACCACGTCAGCACCCCACTAACGTGAACTGACTTTTCTTACAGGAAGCAAACACTGGCCTCATGGGTGAAAGCTGGTGCTCGCTGGACCTATCCACCACAACTCCCATCCACCCTACCTGGACTTCCCCCATATTAACTTTTGTTTTTGTCCCACCACGTTTCCACCTGATGCTGCACTGGCCGTGTATCATTCCAATGTGAAAGGACAGCTTTATTTGTTGGTGTCTGATGCTGGAAGTCACTGACCAAGTGTCAGTTTTTGTCAACTTTGAAGTGAGACCGGGTTGGCCCATCTGTCATGTCACTTATATCATGTCAGGTTTACAAGTCATATTTAGAATCAAAATCAGAATCAGAATCTGGTGTAATGCCAAGTAGGTTTTCACATACAAGGAATAATCTTTGGTTTATTGGTGCATGACATAAACATAGTAAGACCAAATGATATTATAAATTAAAAACCAATTAAATTAAATTACACTAAAATTCTAATTCATAATTAAGTTCTAATTTAAAATAAAAAAAAAACAAAAAACCCTGCACATCTCTTAGACAATTTTGCACAGTTCTGCACAAGCTACCACTTCCAAAAACTGCACAGCTCTTTAATTCAGATAATAAATAAAATGAAAATAATCTTAATAGTACGTTTTCATATTTATTATCACTTTATTTATTTACCGTGTTGCAAGCTGTTTGCATGCAGCCTTTTAATGGTGAAGTTAGAAATGAACCCTGATACTGCTCAGTCTTTAACTACCCACACAGTAAAATACTGAGGGTGGCAGGGTAATAACCTTACGCACATTTTAATTAAATATACAAGCTGCAATAGGTTGTTCCACTATCATCAGATGGGAGTCAGAACATATCACTCCATTAAACTTTAATGAAGACTGTATGTTTATAAATGCATGGTTAGCCTGTCGGGATTTACTACAGTTTCTTATGGAGTTCTAATGGTGAAGACTCATTGACACCAGACTATGATGCTTGCCTGAGGCCACTCCCAATGAATCTTTTAAAGTGTTGAAATCTCCTCTAAGCTGTCCTCCAAGCATGTGATGTGCACCCTGCACCGCTTGTCTAACCTGCTAATATATTGTCTGATACTGTTAGAGCTCGCTGTATGAACCAAGTTGACAGTTATTTGGAGGTGAGACATTTTCCTCTACTGTGTCATCCAGCATCCATTTTTTAACCCTTGCAAACAGTGGTGTTAGGAAATGACTCTCACAGGGCAACTTGGCTGCAGAAGCCATTAATTAGCACCGCTGTGACTACAGCCTGTGCAGTCTGGCTCCAGGCTACCGAGATGCATCTATTTATCATCTTTAAGACAGAATCTAAAGATCTAGCTGCATGTACGTGATTCATAGTGTTTTTGTTTGTTTGTTTGTTTGTTTGGCATCAGTATTAGTAACACAATAACAGACTAGCCATTATATATAGTGGTAGCACTGTTCACCATCTCTGGATGAAGAGAAAAAAGGCCTTAAGCTAATTTTTCTTTGCACATTATCAGCACTTAAACATAGAATTTATATTTTCTGTGAGTGAAATTGGTAGTTTATTGAAACATAAAGACATTCATGTCCAACACACCTTCAAATCAACAAACCTTCAAAGAAACAGTGGCTGGCTAAATATAAAAGATGGCATGCATCTTTCTACTGAACTACACCCACCAAACAGTAGCTATGTTTCCATCCAAAAGTGATTCAAATTATTGGGAAATGCATATTAAAAGAAATACGAATTCTGTGTGTTTCCATTAAATGTATGGACTTTGGCGAAAACTACGAACTCACGCGAGTATTCCGCAGAACCGAAAACAAAACAAGTCTTGCATTCTTCTTCTTCTACATTTTCTGGCGGTTGGCAACCAGCTTGTAAATTCATTACCGCCTTCCCGACCCGGAATGTGGATATCACCATGGAGGGAGGTGCGCTATGTCAGACTTAATTCGAATATAACTGTTTCCATCCCCCGTTTTGGGAATCAGCATTTTTTCGAATCAACCAAAACCCGGCTAAAGCGAGCGTGTTTTAGTTTGTGCGAATCAGGGGATTTTAATTTGAATTTTGACGTTTCCATCATAGTTTTCCGATGCGATGCTTCTGCTAACTCACCTAGCACCACTGAGCTAGCTAACATTACAGCTCAGCCGAGGAGTACACTATTAATGTTACATCTCGTGCTGTCACAAGCACAAGCCTCTTGTCCATGATTATGCACATTTCATCTGTGTTGTGATACTGTTAGCAGGTGCAGTTTGGTTGAAAGAAAATAGTACCTGCATGAACCTGCTCACATCAAGGTCTGTGTATTATCTTGAGTAACCTGGTAATGATTTCTGGAAAGAAGACATGACTATTGAGTTTTTCTTTTCTTCTTTTTGTTTTGGTACCATTCTAGTTCCATTATACAGGAGAGGAGGAAGACATCTTTATAACTGATATCAGTAACACAAGTAGTCCTGATGTATGAGAAAGAAGACAAGTGACTCTCAAATACATAAGAGACTGTGTTACCTCAAGTATTGACAGATTCCACCACAGAGGCTAATAAGTAATAAATAGCATAAAGAAAAAAGACCAACTTGATTATTTTCTTGTATTTTTATCCCATCCTTGTTTCTTCTCTTCCTCTACTTTCCTGTCTTGTCTTCTCTTCTCTCAAAGCAGACCTGACTGGACTCACACCTCTCTATAAGTCTGTTATTCAGGGCTGGCAGAGTGATATGGCCACAGGACCACCTGACATCAAACCAGGGATTTGGCTCTTTGAAGAGCTGATGTTTTATGACACTTCTCAACCTGAGACATCCCATGGAGCTCTCACAGACTTCAGTCAACAGGCTGGGAGACATTGACAATTTTATTTTCTGTTTTTAGCAGTGCTCAAGCACACCTAAAATTTCATCTCAGCACCCCATTACAGTGATGCTGAAGATCTAACGTTGTTTTGCAAACTTGTCTGTGAGAGAAAGGGGAAAAATAAAGGGCTGAAACAGGTTTAATATCCAGTTTGCTTTAAAGCTTCAGTTGGTTACTTTCATGACAGTAAGTTTTTGTCATCATTATGTTGCGTACCATCATCATTACTCCCTTCTAGCTTTTTATAGATTGTTTTAGGGCTGACGTCACAATGATGTCAGTAGAGGCAAAAACCACCACCACAGGTCTGTAGGCTAGGAGTCTTAAAATGTCGTCCCGGTGTGTTATTGGGTGCCAGAAGAGAGGGAGTCATGGCTCAAACCTAAAATTTTATCGTATACCAGCTGCCACTGCCCATCAACAAAAATGAAGACAACTATGTGATAAGATTAAAGGACTTCACTTGGGTGATCGTCAAAAATGTTTGCATGTGCAGCACACACTTCATTTCAGCCTGGGGGAAAAGTATTTACTGTTGTAGGGATTAATAAAGTTATGAAAGCATTAAGTTATGTGTGGTTTATCATGTCCACCTAATCAGAAATTGGGGCGGTATTAAGAGGAACACTGGAGTTTTCCATATAGCTAACTTTTTAGCGCATTAGCTAACATTAGCTTTGACAGCAAAACAAACAGGAGGAAACTGTGTCGTCCTCCTTTGTAGGATTGGCATAGTAATCAGCCACAAAGCCAGCCATCCCACCTTCATCAATCCTGTCAAATCATCCATGCCCTGAGTGAGAGCATATGGGTTGGTCAGTCTGGTCCTGCTGGTTTGTGTTTACTTATTCAAGGAACAGTTATGGTCCAGGAGAGTGAGTGACCTGACATGATGTGTTCCTAAATTCAGTCCGACACCCGACACTAAAATGAGAGCTCTGTCGGTCGAAGAAACAGAGCTTTATATTTCTATATGAATTAACCAACAGTTAAGTTAATCACATGTTCACTCCTCTCTGTGCTCTGCTGCTCCGTCTCCCCAGACAGAGTGCCAAGAGTGTGCTCTGCCACTTTAAGAGTGCAGTGCTCTGGATAACCAAACAGTACATTCCAACAGTGCTCCAAATTTATGAATGGTTCAGTTTGTGCCACAGTGCGCTCCTTCTTTTTACCTGGGATTGAATGTCTTTTTGTTGTTACTAGATGTATGAATTACTCATGGTTTATATTTACCTAATTTTTATTTGCAATTTCTGTCAAGTGTTTCTTTCTGTTTTTAGGTGAGTGATACTAGTATGTCATGTGACCTGTGTCACATGATCTCTGCATGAGTTTTTAAAGCCTTTGGAAACACAGCTTGAAATATTAAAAATGCATATATTATATCAAAGTCGAGTGTCTCATTAATCATCCACAAAAGTCTGAGTGAAAATAACCATTCATAACTATTAGAAAACCTGGTTTAAAAACAGCTCATTTTGCTGTTTAGACCACTTGCCAGGACAGAGTGGGCGTGGCAGATAACGCTCTGATTGACAGCTCCCTCGTTTTGATTGACAGCTCCCTGGCTCAGCAATGGCTGCCACAAATTTAATCCAGCCGTACATGTTTGAGCCCTCTGATGATTCAGAGGATGAAGCAGAAGCTGACAATGACTCCTTTCAGGTGGTCACTGAATGGTAAGTTTCAAAATGTTTTGTGATTCATATTAATGTTACTTGGTAGAATAGTTAGCATAACTTTTACATGCAGTGTTAGCTGAGATGAATGACAGCGGGAGGCTGGCGCTTTGCCTTTCTTCACTGAGATACGTTTTCATTGAAAACATAAATCTGCTCCGTTTTTCTGATAATAGCCTTTTTCATTCAAACACATCCAGTCTTAATAGATTAAATATGTCTTTACTCTGACACACACACCGACCCTCAAAGCGGGAGAGACCGGTGCCGGCCGGCCGTCTCTCTGGCGTTGTGTAGAAGTACTTGTCCGCCTCAAATAATGTTCCCCTCCGGCTAAAATTGTGCTGTTTCCTGCAGCATCACCTCCGCGATTGGGGATATGTTTATGCGTAGCTAAGCTAACAGCTTGAGGTTGGGGTTAGGGGTGAGGAAGGGTGCACATTACGTCCCCTCCTCGCGAGCCGGCACCGGGCCCGGGGGGCAAGCCCGGCCGCTCACAAGCCGATCAATAGATAGATCGATGGATAGATAGATAGATAGATAGATGGAAAGATAGATAACGTTAGCTAGCTAGATCGCTAACGATAGCTAGCTAGATAGCTCACGTTAGCTAGCTAGATCGCTAACGATAGATAGCTAGCTAACGTTAGACAGACAGACAGACAGATAGATATATAGATAGATAGATAGATACATAGACAGACAGACAGACAGACAGGCTATATAAAATGAGTTGGGTGGCTAATCGCAAATGGCTATGTAGAGACGAGTTGGCTCAGACTCAAAGAGGCAGAGTTAGCTGGAGCAGAAAGGTTTTGTTGCGCTGCCACTGGGGGGCGGGATGAGACAACAGATGGAGGACTTATGATTGGTTTCGAATTTATTGCGTAATAAATCTGAGAGATAACCACGGCCCAATCAAACCTAATTTCAAGAATGTACAAAAACTTAAAAGACAGATATTTCGAATTCGGATGGAAACTGATTTCTAATTGTTTTACATTGTTTACATTAATATTATGTACATAAGACCCTAAATTACATAGTTAGAAGGCTTTTGTGGATTTGGGTTTCCAGAGGCTTTAAATTGCACACCTAAGAATGACTGTACATGAGACAGATAATCTGACAACAATAGCAACATCAATAACAACACATAAAAGTCAGAGTTCATCTCCTAACTGTGCGTTCAGACCAAAAGAGGCAAAAGAGGCAAGGACGCCCGAGGCTGCGCGAGAAACCGGACAGCTTCCTAAGCGGCAAAATATTTTAGCCGCTTTGATCGCTCTTCACGTGACTGACGTCAAAGTTAAATCGCGCTAGTCATTTAAAGGAGCCGCAAAGCAGACTTCTTGACAGCGGCATAGTGCTGCTTGCTGTTGTTCACCTTCAGTTTAAAGCATGCCTAGTTGCATAGGAGGTTTTGTGTGTCATTAAATACAGAAAAAAAAATCTCAGCATGAACATAAATCAAAATCACCATCTAGTCACGAGCGGATTGACTATTGAGGAGGAAGCAATTAACAAAGGGCATTATGATTTACCCACCACAACATCAAACCTTTACAACTTTGAAATATACTAAAATTCTGTGGCAAAGACGTACCCTGGGCATGCAAGCCTTTCTTGCTTCATCTGAATGAGATGACACATTGCACAACAAAGCATTTTATCAAATAACTGACATTTAAATAGAGCAAAAATATCTTGATGTGTGCAGTGAAAAGTGCTTTTTTTTCAAGCGTCTTCTTCGGGTGAACAGGCAGGCAGCAGCACACATCACAGCGATGTCATCCAAATCCATGATGAGTCCATATGATTTTGAGGGTTAAACGCGCATATTTATAGTCATCGCAGACCATGTAAATGATACAATAATAACAATTATGAGCGGGAGTTAATTTAATGTCATAACCGCCTCACCCCATTTTTCCCCGTTCTTCCAAAAAAGTAAAACGCTCTTTGGCCACAAGATTGTTATGTTTTCCGGCTCCGGGGTAATTTTCTTTAGGCCTATAGAACACACACACAGACATACACACACATAGACACACACCTACAGACACACACACACACACACACACACACACGGGTGCAAATGCGCGCTCCTTACGTCTCAGCTGCAGCATCTCTGTGCACAATTACGCATGTGGTGCTGTCTGCTTGTCTTTCGTTTGGTGTCATACAAGTTCGTCAGGTTCGTGTGTGTGTGTGTGTGTGTGTGTGTGTGTGTGGCCAAAGAGTGTTCCACTCATAATTGTTATTGTATCATCAACATGGTTTGCGACGACTATAAATATGCACGTTTAACCCTCAAAATCATATCGACTCATCATGGATTTGGATGACATCGCTGTGATGTGTGCTGCTGCCTGCCTGTACACCCGAAGAAGACGCCGTCGCCGGGTTTGGGTGCACGAGATTCTCCGGCGCCGTGAGGAGCTCGGAGAATCTCATCGGCTGGTGCTGGAGCTGCGGCTGGACAGAGAACGGTTCCAGCGGTACTTCAGGTTGGACGTCCAGCAGTTCGACAGCTGAGCCCGCACACAAGTGATCAATTTTTCTCGGCATCCATGACGGAACTAGGAACCAAAGTTACATGTGTTGTTCTTTGGGGCCCGCTCGAGCGAAGGACACCTCTACTCTGATTAGTTGCCGCCGTTTGCCGCTGAACCGCGTCATAGCTAATTACCATAAAGTTAACCGAGGTTCAACTTTTCATCTCATGCCGCTTTGGACGCTTTAGCTGCTTTGGACGCTCTGGACGCGCGGCTGACAGCGGCTGACGCTTTGGCCGCTCAGGACGCCCGACTCTCATTGAAAATGTATTAACTTCCGGCGTCCTTGCCTCTTTTGCCTCTTTTGGTCTGAACGTACAGTTACAGGTCACAGTCTGCTTTTTTATTAATTCCTCTACTTCATATACAAACACATAAAATGTTTTTATGGGTAAACATGTATGAGACATATGAGATTTGTATGTATATCTATATATGTACTGTATATATATTTTTCTATTTTGCCTAGTAATTTAATTACCTATTTTGCTTTGTTAACTATTGTCATTTGTGTAATCCATTGCAAATTTTATTTACTGCCTTTTAATTGTACTTGTATGTTGGCAACACGTTAAATGTCACACCAACAAAGCGTGTTGAATTGAATCGAATCAGATCGAATTGTACTGAATTGAACTGAACTGAATCGAGAGAGGTGGATGAGAGGAAGAAAAGGAGAGAGAGCAGGATGGGGTTAGCACAGAAAGAGAGAAAGAAAGAACTGGGTGAGAAAGTAGACCACTAGTCAAAACCACATCATTAAAATGCCAAGGCAGTTTCTGTTTTGCCCACAGTAATTACAGTGGACTCCACAATGATTTTACATATATAAACAGTGTGTTGATATAATGTCATCAAATGTGGATTCTCCCCAACCTCCTCTTACGTGTATTTACATCACAAATACTGAAATGTTTGGTGTATGTATTATCAGATTATATGTTATTGTCTTTTTGAGTACAATATGTTTGTGTGTCAGTGCAAATAGGGAAAGAGGGGGATGGAGAGAGAGCAAGCGATAGTGAAGTCAGGATTGTTGTAGAAGCAAAACAGTAACTGTTAAGCTGCGAAAAAATTGCAGACCAGAGAGACACATAGAGTGAGAAGAGAGACAGCATCATACTGGCCACCAAGCTAAAACAGCAGGGTCTCAGGATGTTTCAGAGGATACTGTTAAAACTGTCTCAGTAGCAACAAGATCAGCTTTTCATGCAAAATAAAAAGGGCCTTTTGACAAAACTGGATCCAGAATTTTAAATGTCTGGAATACTCCTCTAGGGAAATGTTGCTCTCTGCTTCGCTTGCCAGGTATTTCCTAAAAATCTCAGACAGGAGGTAAATTTTATTAATGGTGTAGTCAAAATTTGGAGAAAGGCACTGAGCATGTTCCAAAAACATGGAACCACCTAGTCACACAAGGACTGCGTAGTTTGTTGGGACAGCTACAAAGCAAGTCTATCACAAGGCAATGTTGGATAGAGACGGTGAGTTTCACTGAAATTAGCGGAAGAGGGGAGTACTTGCGAAGTGTTGTGGCAGTGACCAGCATGGTGGGGAAGCAAGGAATACCTCCTGGAGTGCAGGACACTTTTGAGGCAGTTTGATCCTTTCCGAGAGGTATACACCCCCATCAAACAGCAAAGATGCGGGGATGGCTGCGACTCAGGAGGTAGAGTGGTCATCTACCACTTGTGAAGGTTGGTGGTTCGATTCCTTGTTTCGACATATCAAAGTACTGACCATAATTTGGTCCTGATACCATCACTGTGTGAGTGTGTGTGAATGTTTATCTGATGATACCATGCAGGAGGCACCCTGCATGGTAGCCTGAGCCACCAGTGTGTAAATGTGTGTGTGAGTGGTGCTTGTGATGCAAAGCGCTTTGAGTGTTCGCTAAGAAGTGAAAAGTGCTCTATAAATGCAGTCCATTTGCCACATATCTCTCGTCTGCCAGTCAGAGTGAGATGATAGAATGTTGTTCACAAGAGGCAACTGCAACTATTGTCAGTGAGATGAGGGAATCAAAGACGAATGCCAGAAAGACAGAGCACTTGGCACTCTGTGAGGTATGTCTCTGTGGAGGGTACAGTGAAGGAGAGGTTCCCAGCACTTACTGTACAGAGATGACAATTTTTGATGCTACAACAGTAATCAGTGTAATAGAGAATCAGCTGGTAGAAAAAGGTATGGATTAGTTGAAATGTTTGGTACAGACTTACAATGGGCAGGAGTCGTGAGTGGTGCAGTTTTGGGTGTGCAAGCCCATTTTCAAAAGAAGCACCCTGAAGCGTATATGTGAATTGTTATGCACATGAGTTGAATCTTGTCTTATGTCACACATGCAGAGCAATTTCTAAGGCCAAAGGTTTTTAGCATGCTGGAAAGTGTCCATTTTTTTGGTGTCTCACTGTGAACTACCACAAGTTTGTAGACACTCAAAGGAAGTTGGGATTGCAGCCAAGTGAACTTGTGCAGTGGTCTAACACACATTGGTTATGCCAACTTCCTTCAGTGAGTGTAATACTTGACATTTTCCTTGCCATTATTGAATACCTCTTTACAATCAATATTCCTATGGCAATGGGATTGAAAGCCAAACTTAGTATGTCATTCTCCTGAAAGGGAAAAACATAATGCCACTGCCACAGGTGTTAATAACAGAACAAAGGCCATATGTAAGGCTAACCAGATAGCAGTCCCAGAACTGCCTTCTGGACAGAGGTGGAAGACAAAGTGAAAGAACGGTTGTTGTTGAGTCAACGGAAATTGTTATTTCCTTGCCTGGAGATAATGAATTCTTAACTTGAGACGTTTCTGGTGTGTATGAAGAATTGCTTAATGGATCTTAGGCGTGCAGTCTAATGTGAGACCACTCCTTGTTTGAGCCACATTCATCAGAATTGGCACTGCATTACCATATTGACCTAAAGTCAGAGGAAGTGATGGTTGCCAAAAACTGTCCGAGGCACAAGAGAGAGGTTGGTGCTTTTTAAGACATGCTCACAGTGACCGACCTACTGGACTCTGATATGTTCCCTTTGCTGAAAGCAATCATCCATAATAATAAATTTATTTGTAAGCACTTTGGCAAATGCTCAAAGACACTGTACAGTTTTTAAAAATCATAAAATAGAGCTAAGTCAGAATAAAATAAAAGTGTGTGCAGATACGGATGGGTTTGGGGAGTGAGTCCCAGAGGGAGGGGGCAGCGATGGAGAAGGCCCTGTCCCCCCAGGTTCGGTGCTTGGTCCGTGCAGGTAGTGAGAGGAGATTTCCTTCAGATGAGTGGAGGTCAAGGGAGGGGGTGTGGTGGTGGAGTAGGTGTATGAGGTAGGAGGGGGCCTGGTTGTTGAGTGCTTTGTGTTTGAGGGGGAGGATTTTGAACTGTATGGGATGTGTGATGGGGAGCCAGTGTAGGTTTTGGAGGATGGGGGTGATGTGGTCTCAGGAGCGGGTGTTGGTGAGCAGGCAGGCAGCGGAGTTCTGGATGTACTGAAGTTTATTGAGGAGTTTGAATGATGAGCCACAGAGGATGCTATTGCAATAGTCCAGTCTGGATGTGATAAATGCATGGATGAGGGTTTCTGCAGCAGAGAAGGTGAGTGAGGGGCAGAGATGGGTGATGCTCTTGAGGTGGAAGAAGGCAGTCCTGGTGATGTGACTGATGTGGGGGTCAAACCTAGCTGGCTGTCGAAGATGATTCCTGGTTTGCGTTTGTGAGGTGAGGGAGACAGAGTGCAGTTATCGAAGGTAAGGCAGAGGTTGTGGGTGGCTTTGGTGCGGGATGTGGGTTCAATGACGATTATGTCCGATTTGTCACTGTTCAGTTGGAGATAGTTTGTTTGCATCCATGATTTTTTTTCATTAAAACAGTTGGTGAGTGTGGAGTGGGTGGTGTTGGTGATGGCTTTGGTGGAGATGTACAGTTGGATGTCATCGGCGTAGCAGTGGAACTGGGGGCCATGACGACGGATGATCTTGCCAAGGGGGAGCATGTGGAGGATAAAGAGGAGGGGACCAAGCACCGACCCCTGGGGGACACCTTGGGACAGGGGAGCAGTGGGGGAGGTGCAGTTGTTTATACTGATGAACTGGTGTCCGTTGGTGGGATAGGAGTAAATCCAGGAGAGTGCTGTGCTGGTGATGTGGAGAGATGATTCCAGATGATTTGCCATGCCAGTGAGCAGTTGAAGCTGTGTAACGTCTTTGAGTGCTTAGCATCAGCTCCATACCTGGCACAGGAGCACCACAAAGCAAGCAGACTCCAGAACCTTGAGTCGGACTTGCTTGAGAGACTCAAACACCAAAAAGGGATCCAAGGATTTGCCACCCTAAAGGTGAGGTGACAAGTAGAACACATTATCTGCAGATATGTTTTTAGCCAAAAGGGGAGAGTAGGGTTAAGTGACATTGCACTTTAAGCCAGGTATACACTGTGCGACTCTGGACTGTCCCAGACAAAAAACGACCAACAGGAAAAGAATGTGGTGATATCTTGGGTCATGACTCTAAAACAGAGGTCCTACATCAAACAATGAGAGAGGTTCAAGGATGAACTTTAGGACGACCATCTCACTGTGTGACTGCTGTTATGAAATCTGTCTACTAATCAACCAATAGAAATGCAGCATAAAATGACACACTAGTGCATAACCCAAACAAACAGACGGATAGCAGCTCGCCATGGAGGCAAAATGCACCAAAAGAAATGCCTGGGATTCCAGCAAAGAGAGAAACCTTGTGGAGTTGTGGCAACAGAAGCCTTGTCTGTATGATGTGTCCTCTTACCATGGACACGTAAAGAAGGACAAAACATGGAGGGAAATAGTGGTGGAGTTGCAGCTGCCAGGTGAGCAACCTTGCAGCTAGCACACACACAGACACAGTAGTATATAGTGCCCACAAACTTTGTTATTTAATGATGTGAGCTTCTATGACGTGCTTCACAGCTGGGGAAGTCATACCCCGTGCAGCATCGTTACACACTCAGTATTGGTAGCTATTGCATCGTACCTTGTAGCCTGCAACTCAGTAGGCGCTGTTATTGTACAGTCTGCATACTCAACTGATGTCATACTCAAGGTCATTAGATCCACAGTCAGTGGGAGGCTTTAGAGTAAGATGGGTTGGGTTCTGGGATGAGTTGTGCTAGTGTTAAAACAATCTTTACTTATGATGTATGTGTTTACACCTCATTATCTTACTTTTTTTTTTCATATATTTAATATTTTTGTGTAATGCCATTACTTTTGTAAACTAAGTTATGGCCTCATGGCTCAACATTAAAGTAAGTTTTCTAAGATTTATTGGTGTTTTTTTTTCAGACTTGTATAGTTGACATAGAAGAGGAAATGCTTTTATGAACAGGTCTAAAATGGTCAATAGAGAGTAGCTGAACAAACTGTCAACCCTTAATTACAGTAACATACACACACACGCACGCACGCACGCACGCACGCACACACACACACACACACACACACACACACACACACACATTCAGTTTGAGCTCTATCAAGTTGCATGGAGCATTTTCCAAGTCTCAGCACATTCTAAACATGGCTTGAACTGGATTACTGGCACTCCAAGACTGATGCAATAGAACTTGAAAATACCCTTGATTTAGCCAGGTTAAAGTGTTACTGAGGTTCAAATCTCTTTTACAAGTCACCTGGCACAGAAGGAGGCATAAACATTGTCACAACTTGACCTCAGTTTATTTGAGGTGCACATCACTCTGAGAGTCTCTTTACACTTTACAAGTTGGTAAAAAAAAAAAAAAAGTACACACACATACACATGCACTCACATGTACACAGGTACTAATGTAAATATGAAAACAAGGTTATGGTCAGTAATTTTAAAAACAGAGGTCACATAATATAACTAACAGTAATGGGGTATCTAGCCATAAAACGATGATTTGGGTTCCTAGCTGGTAAGTTAGAAAAGATTATGGTGAACATGGTATATGGTATATGGTACATGGCTGATGCCCTGTTTTGAGAGTTTGTATGACATCAAAAACTATTTTTTATGACATCAGTAGCTTGGGTCATTTGCTACTCAGATCTTTGATGAACTTTCCTCAGGGGTGTAAATAGAGACAGTGCAGGGAGTGTGTTTGCCCTGGGGCCTGTGGGGTGGGGGGACCTATGGACACTTTTTTGGGCAGAGAACAGGTGCTTACAAGTGATTCAAATTGGCACTGTTCAAAGAAGAACAAATTTATCCCTGTCATGTTCTTTTTTTTTCCTTTTTGGAAAATAGATAGTATCAAGCTATACAAAATGCTTACTGTACATAAAAAACAAAAACTATAAATGAACTATAAGAAACTATTCAATTAAATACTTATTTTTTATTTTCTTTGGTATTTTTTATGTAGGCCTATATTGATGGAGTCCAATGTCATGATCATATGACGAGATGGTACGATATATGGAGCTAGTTTAAGCACAGAATATGTCAAGACTGACAAGCCTAACAAGCTGAGCACATGTATCCTTAGACAAGAGTTTGTATGATATCCTATGTAAATACACACAGGACGGTTCTTACGATATGCTAAGAATTAGCACCCCATAAAGAGAGTTCAGGTTTAGGTTATTGAAGACCACATGGTGAGGATGTACCTTAAAATGACTTGAAGTTCAATCAATTTTCATACTGTTCTGAACACCAGTCCCCAGGTTGAAAGTCCTGTGTTTTGTGACCTATCCACCACCCCAACCTGGGTCCTTACAGGGACCCCTCCTTCTTTACTCCCATCAGCACATTGGTTACATGATTATAGCCTTCCAAAATGCGTGGGAGATACACCAATTACTGACTCATGATTATGTAAGATATGTCCAATTTTTGGTGCATTACTTTTTGTAGGAAGACGTATGAACAAACGCTTAAATGGACCTGCATTTGTATTGCGCTTTTCTAGTTTTACAACCATTCAAAGGACTTTATACACTACATTCTGCCCAAGGATACCTCGACATGTGGACCGAAAGAGCTGGGGATCGAATCACTGATCTTATGACTTGTGGACAACCTGCTCTACCACCTGCGGAAACACAGCTGCACACATGTTTACATGTCTTTGACTGTATGTGTTCGTTTTTCTGTGCCATTATACAAATTACAGACTTTAGTTTTCTTCTCTTTGCTTCTCTTTTTGGCCCTTCGCATCATAAATGAAAGTGACTTGACTTCTCTTGGATGTACATTTTAACTTTTAGCCTTGTACAGCATTTCTACACATGTTCATACATTTAGTAGTTATCTAGTGTGTGTGTGTGTGTGTGTGTGTGTGTGTGTGTGTGTGTGTGTGTGTGTGTGTGTGTGCTGCTCTGGAGGCCGGTATTGAGCGCCACCTCAGCTCCTCTATGGCCTTGATGAAATATAAAGCAGGAGTGTTTTCCCCGAATCAGCATGCTGGTAATTGCATGCGACAGAAATGGATTTCCTGTCACTCCTGGGCTTTATGAAGAGGGCTGAGCCACTCTTTTTTTCTCACAACATGTGTTTTGATTTTCAGCATCGCAAAAGGTGATAAATTAGCAGACACTTTTATCGGCGGTCGACTCAGACATGACAGAATCGATCACTGCTCCAAAATAAGACACAGTCCGTGAAGAGGAACTCTGCCTTCCACTGCTTTTTTTGTTTTGTTTTCACTTGTTTTGGATGATCTTTTTTCCACAAGGTTAGCCAGCTGTATTAAGCCCTGACATATGAATCGACCAGAAGAATCTTGCCGCCATAATTTATTCCCATTTAAGTAATCAAAGTTGCTGATTTGATGAGTGCTTGACTTGGCATTAGAATTTGATGAGAGAAGCATTTATAGAAACACATTAAAAAGTTTCTGGAAAGGAAAGAAAAGAGTGCTGCCCTGCATCACTGTGGTTCCACCAGAACAATTTTTCATTTTCTAAGTCATAAAACAACATTTCACATTCAAGCTTTATTTCACATGTTTGTAAAGAAAAGAGGAGGGGGAAATGAAGCGGAAACTTTGAGGGACAAGAACGTGTGAGTGATCTCTGCTTGCATGTTTAATATTCTTCCAGCTAACTTATTTCATGCCGTTCACACACTCGGCCTTGCATGACTGGTCCTTTGGAGGGTCAGTTAGTGAACCGTGGCTTATTGGTCCTTCCAGAGCAGCTGGGCTGGCTTGGATTGGATTGGATTGGAGTGGTTTCAGGATGGAGGAAGCCATCAGGCTGTCTGATGATCTGGAGCTGCTAATTTTCAGTAACTAGTATCATTTTATAAAACGTACATGCAATAATGATGATGGCAGATCATTTAAATGCACCATACCAAATGTAGCAGCAGTATACCCCCTAATTATTCCCAAATACCTCATTCAACAACACACATTAAGCCATGACCCCAGAGAACATAAAAATATATTTAAAAAGAAATTAAGATTTGCAGGAGATATTCAGCCTTGCTTTCACCATGCAGTCTGGTTCAGTTCACTTCAGTTCATTACTCATTAGAACGGTTGTTCTTGCATTTCCATTGTCAGAAGTGGATGGTGCCAATAGAACCATTCCATTCTGTCCCATTTTTAGTCACACCTCTGTTGAGGTACCTAGCACACTGATCCGATATTAAAAAGTGGAGTTAGAAACACTGCAGGCTGTTGATTGGTCAAGAGAAAATCGTCACTCATGCTCAACAAGGACTCAATGCACAAACGTGCTATTTTTCTTTTTAAAAAATCCAGTTTATTGCAACAGAGACTCTCTGCCTGTATTTTTTGAAATGTCCTAATTTTGTCCTTTGGATACTTACTTAAAAAGAAGAGAAATATACTTAAAAATGTACAGACTGGCAAGCAGGTTTGACAGAGGGTTCATGATTTTACTGTAATCAGAATTGATTCTTCATGTTTCCACAGAATGACAAATTAGTGCGAGGTTTACGGGTTTTGATCATTTAAGTCATGTACACTACACACACGCACATTCTAATCAGTCAATAAACTAAGCTCTGTGTATCATCCACTAAGCATTTCCTGTACGTGATGTTGCAGTTTGTGTGTGTGGATATGTTTTCTTGCATTGACGTGATGTTTGCAATTCAAAACGCCTCTGTGATATTCAGCAGTGCCTTAAGCTATCAAAACTATTTGTGATGCGGCTGAGCATAAACACCATTTGACCCGGGTGTGACCCTAAACTGATGCAGGAGTGGACATGCCTGAATGAATGCGATGGTTCTGTAATAACTGCTTTTAAGATGGCTGCAACATTACATCAACATTAAAGGGAAGGTTTTAAGCGTGGCAGCTTTCTGCTGCCAGCCTCATTAAGAGGGGAACATCAAACACTCCACTGGGAGATAATCCCAGCCAGTTTTCAGCGCTCAGGCTTTCGGCAATAATCAAAGAATACAGGTAGATGCAGAATAAGTTAATCCTGCAGATTAGTGGGAGTGCATAAAAATGAAGGAAGAGGATGGGAACAGAAGGAGGAAGAAAAACACTTCAGAACATGCCGGATCAGAAAAAAGTAGTGAGCTTCAAGACCCCAGAGAGGTTGGAGAAGGTTTCCTGCTGTTAGAGCAGTGCCTCCTGTCAGATACAGCTGCCCAGATCAATACCACAGTAATCCATACCTCGATACACAGCTCAATTCTCCACTCATTTGGTATCAGTACCTATTAAAAAGTATTGATTACATAATGTTTAATGCAGTCACAAAAATCTCACAAATACAGTCTCTGCATTTAAACAGCTTCATGTTTGTGCTAGTGAACAGGCCCCAGTGACACGAGAATCCCACAAGCCCACAGCACAGGCTTCAGACTGATTTTGTAAACATTGCAGTTGGAAAGAGATCAATTACAGTAGTAACATTACAGCCTACAGATGGATTACAAATTCAGTGCATAACGTGTGCCATGGTTTTGGGGCACCACGAGCACAGGCAGCATCTTTTCTCCTTGGTAAAATCTGAAACATGAATTCATTTGTAAAGCTTACGAACTGTGCATGGTCTGTTTCTTCACAACCACCTCATCACCCGAAGAGAATGAATTAGCAAAAATAACACCAACCAAGTAAAATCAATACCAAAGAAAATTAACATTGCAAAAAAAGAAAAATCAATATTTTGGGTGTGGGACATTTGGATTCTGGACACATATACACAGAAAGGCCACACACACACACACACACACACACACACAAACACACACACACACACACACTCAACATATGTGGCAGATGGCCGGCTGGCTGGCTGAATGGATGGAGGGATGGACGGACAGACAGACAGAATAGGAATGTCACAATAACCAATACATCGATACCAAGTCAACACCAAACATTTTGAAAACATGACAGTGCTCATTTCTCCCCAAAACCATTGTTACAAGGGATGTAATCTTCTGAGAACTGACTGGGCAGCATATACGCCTGCAAGTGCTCAAGCCTGTTGTTAAATGCCAAAGGAAGAACACCTGCCAGCATGGAAGAACAACAACAAATGGAAGACAACAACAAGTTACCCTGCAGATCCACAGTGGTAGAGGGGCAGGACAAATAGCCTATCACAAAGACCAACCATCACATCTTATATATAGTCTGTTTCAAAGCATCTTTCAGTTGCAAGGAAATGACACTGTTGTTCCACTTAGCCCTCTGGTCCAGCTGCTACAGCCCAATGAAACACTAAACTTTTGTCCCCCTCATACACACTGCTGGGAAATGTAAATTAGTTTTAGCACCTTGCCGCCCAACGGTAGGTTGTTCGCTTTGACAAACTAATTTCGCCATTTCCCACAGTGTGTTTTTCAGTTCAGGAGAACTAAAGTTGAGCATTTCATATGCTCTTTTCATGCAATCATGACTGGACCAGAAGTTGAAGTGGAAAAACTTTGTTGTCTCCTAGCAACCAAAAGATGCATTAAAATGGTTTATACAAGTGCTGAACAGCCCATAAGATCTCATGAACCCAAAGACTAGTACTTTGCATTCAAGGTGGAATATCAGGGATGAACAATGTAAAGGGTTACTTTAAAAGTAATCAAAGCACTTTGCTGCGTTACTTTCTAAAAAAGTAACCAGTTACTTTACTGCGTTACTCCCTGAGTAAAGTAACTCAATTACTTTAAAAGTACTTCCAACATTACTCCCTGAGAAAAGTAACTCAAGCACTTTTAAAGTACTTTTGAGTATTCTACATTTCCTATTGGGCAATGGACCACAGGGCGCTAAGATATTTTTTCGTCTCCAAAACTAAAGTTATGGACCACTTGCCCTTCACTGAGATCCAGTTCTCCCATCACAGCCGTCACTTTGACCAGTAGAAACACAGAGCGATCTGCTGCCGTAGACAACTGTATGACAACAACACCCCAGCATTTTTAATATTTCCTCTAGGGATGTTACCACACAGAGTAAAAGGGGGAAATGATGGTGTGAAACAGCAGAGGCACTTTGTCAACCTGCTGAGTTAACGTTACTGTCATTAGCATCAAGCTAGCAAGCAATGGTACATCCTCACGGTCGGACATAAAGTGATAACATTAACAAATAGCGGCGGGGCTTTTACTCAACACAGCTGCAGAGGCTCCCAGCTTCATTTGAAACAGACTACATTATAGACGGTCCGTTATTTATTAATCCCTCTGTGTGTTTATATATTTACTTTTTATCTGCTCTGTTGTCTTTGTAAAGTTAACATATCGCACCGTCATTTCAAACTCAACACTTGTTTCCAATTAAAAGCCCCTTATAACCTTGGCTGAGAGAATCCCTCCATTTTCTAAATAGGCTTTTATTCTGAAACATTTGTCAGAACTTCCTGTGGAAGATACAGTAGCTTGATAGTTTACATATGCCGCTTCAAATGTAGCTCCTGCCATCTGCTGACGCTTTTAGGTGACACAACAACATGTCGGCTGGCACTTGAACACACACATAGTGACTCAAATAATAGTCAAAGTAATAAAAACAGGACAAGAATAACCCGATGACATCACACACGCCATGAAAGACGACCTGGGATAATTGGTGAGTACCAGCGTGCAGCGTGTACCAGGCATAATGCAAGTTCTGAGTCTGAAATATGTCTGTCAGCGAGTCCTACTCCACCTATTTAGACTTCGCCATAGACAACGGCAGCATTTCTCCGACCACGTAGCGAGCCACAAGCTCCGTGGCTTCTTTCAGACTGATAGGTTTAACGTTATCTCCGTTATTAGAACCAAACGACAGCCGTTGCTGTTTCGGAGCTGAAGGACCAGCATTCTAAAAGTAACAAAGTAACTGCTGTCTTTTTTGAAAATGTACTCAAGTATGTGATTACTCAAACAGCAAACTAACGCGTTAGGTTGCTTGTTACTGCAAAAAGTAATCAAAGTCACTTTGTAACGCGTTATACCCAACTCTGGGGATGAATACCAAAATTTAAATTAAAATATATTGAATTGTTTTAATAAAGGAGTGTATGTATAAGTACATAGGATTTATTTTACAGTTGTTTTATTTATTTATCTATTTTTTGTTTGTTCTAACCGTGGTATCAAATTAGGGATCAAGAATTGTGAAATTTCTGTGGTATCCACTACTACATTTGTGGTAGCATGACATGCCTAAGATACATAGATAGATAGATAGATAGATAGATAGATAGATATTCCCTCATTTATTGTTTTGTTAATAGTGGTGGAGAATTCTGTCTAGCACCCGTCCCTCCACAGCAGTTCAATTTAGTTAAGATGTGGTAATTGCAAGGACCATAGCATTTGATTCAGAAGCAGAATTCTTATGAAACTGTATTCGAGTGGCAGTCCCTCCTGTTTTGGTGATTAAGACTGGGTCTTGAGGTGAGGCCATACCTGGAAATGATTTATCTAGTCAACAGCTCGTACAAGCCAAGGTAGGAGTCTAGATGAAAAATGTAGATAGGGAAAGAAGCTCCCAGCTGGTTTTATAGTACTTCTCCACAGTGCGAATATGAGAGTCAGAAGTGTGAATGGTAATGTCAGATGGACTGGGATGAAAAGAAGGGTTATAGGTAAATGAAGTTGGAGCAAATTAAAAGCACCACAGGGAGCTGAAAAAAGCCAGTAAGAACATGGATTCTAGAGTTAAGTAAACCAAGGGGGATCAGAAGCCTCAACATAAAAAATGAAGACAGAGACTAAGAGGGTCAAAGTGAGTGGCAAGCGTTTTGCTGTGAGTAGGTTCCTGTTTTGCTAGTCTTTGATTAGGATGTGGGAGACGGACATGGCTGGTAGTAACTACAGTAGTTTGATGAAAAAGCTGGTTGCTGACAAACAGGTCTGAAAATAGAGCAGTGGGTTTTCAGAATGTAATGAGCATGGGTCATAAAATTGCAGATAGACATAGCATCTAGACAGGGAAAGGTCAGCTGGTTTGCTGTGTGAAGTGCTTCGAAACAATTCCAGCCATTAAGGTAGAGTGAGAGAGTGCATTGGAGAGGCTGTTGAGAATGGCTTGGTTTTCCAGCTGGTGAGCTATTTAAATATTTTGGCAAGACCAATGTTTTTCAGGATTCCTAATACTACCGTGTTATGGGAGTGAATGAGTATGGACCATTCTTGTCCCCAAGGATTATGAGCTATGACAACAATGTACAACTCATGGAGTGCAGAATAAGGAAAGAACAAGTCTTAGAAGAGCAACTCTAAGGGCCAAACCTATGGAAGGAGAAAACTTGGTGTGCCTCAGTGTAAAGTTGGATGTCTTCAGGTTGGGTAATGTGGTCATTATAGAAGAAAGAAATGCAATACCAAGACGCATTTCTGTTTTTGATGCGTAATCCAGAACAACTTTATCATGAAGAGAAGGGGCTGCTGCTGCTTTGGTTGGAAGGTCAAAGCCCTGACATTTTCTTTTTGGAGAGAGGAACATTTCAACACTTTACTAAGAGTGGTAATCCTGAGGCATGAAAGTGACAATTAAAATCCCAGAAAAAAGATGAAGAACGTAAGGGAGTTTGTAGTATTTATAAGGATCCAATGTAAGGCTTCTAAAGGGAAGTAAACTATCTCAGGCCACAGACCATAATCACCAGAAGTCTGGGTGGATGGGTAAGATTTTAAAAGCAATCGTGATGTCTGCTTTAGGGATTCAAGCCACATGGACCTGACAACCAGTGATGGCATTGTTGATGGTTGCATATTGCATAAAGATATGAGCACTAGGTATGATGCTATCGATGCTTAAATTTGTGAACCCTGAGGGGAAAACAAGTCTATTATTAGTCTTGTTTCCTGGAATGCCTCTGAGTGGCAATGCACATTGGGTGAATGCAGAAAACTGGCAAAGAAGGATTTTAAAATGGGCCCATCATCCTCTTTTGCTAGTAGGGTGTTGATGGTGTATGGTTTAGAGAGAGCAGACTGAAGGTTGTGGCAGATATTGGAAATGTCAGCAATGCCCTCTAGGAATGGATGATCCATGTGTAAAACACACACTTAGCACTGGCTAGAATATTACCTTAATGGGGCTACTGAGGTGATTTGGTAGTCAGTGTGCAGGTGTAGTTGGGTTGAGCAGCTATTCCTGAAATGGGCACCTCTGCAGAAGCAGCAGGTGTGCAACAGAGTATCTGTTATAAAGGGAGCAACTCAGGTGGTTAAAATTGTTGAACACCATCCTGCCTCCCTGTTACAGACCTGGTCTTCTCTGTTTGTCAGTTTCTTTTGAGGTGGAAATGTTGACGGAAAGGCGTATGTCAATAGGCTCAGGGATGAAGGGAGGAGTGGGTGGGGTGAAAAAAATATAAAAAAGTATTAACTGTGGGTCTCTCAACTCAATATATTAGAAATACTTACATTGCGATACACATGAGTACTATCATCTTTAAGGCAATATTTTGTTCTCTTGAGAACAGTTTAATGTGATTAAAGTTTATCTTTGATTATTATCACAACATGAAAATATGTTTTTCAGAATAATCAATTGTGATTATGGGTGGGAATCTCCAGAGGGCCCGCAATACAATATAGTCATGATACCAGAATATTGCAGTATGTTGAGTAGTGGGGTACAATATATTGAGATGTATTGCAATTCATTACCTTTTTTTCCAACTGCACATTATTTCCCCAAAGGAAAACTTTATCTTATGAGGTGAAACTGACGTTGACAAAGTTGTCAGTTGTCTGTTCATCTGACTTTAATCATTTTTATTGCAGCAAAATGTGATGCAAAGCAGACAGACTGACCAACACCGTCATAAAACCTGTCAGAAATGCTGCATACACCTGACAAACTGAACTGCTGGCAGATTTAATGCCCTCTGCAAGGCCAGATTAAGCGTGTGAGTGAAACACTTCACATGCAGGTATCCTGCTAACTGAATGGCAACACCCATGTTAGAAGCGTTGTCTGTTACAACCACAGTCCACCAATCTTGTGCTGCATTTTGCAGGAGGTCAGCAGTGTTTGCTGCAGTGTGACTTTTGTGTAGTTTGGAGAATGTGAGACAGCAGTCGCCAGTTCCCTGTGAGATAATGTGCTGTTATAGTCACAGATGAATCCACTGACCTTGAGGTCCAGGCGTCACAAGTTAATGCCATCCAACTTTATGCTTCACTTTTCTGTAGAACTTGAATACGGTTGTGAGGGTGAAAAACATCAGGACTGAGTCACATACCTGGGTTCCAGTGTTTTTAGCATGTAACAAAAACCTTCGTGATCAGACTGACTGTGTTACTTTCTTCGCTCTCTCAGAGTTGGATGGTAGTTTTGTCAAGCTAATTGTGTCCAGTGTTTAGTGTTAGCTCAGCCATCAGTGGCTAACGCTATCTCTGGATGGCGGAGTGTGAGATGAGTTCTAATGCTCATGGTATTCCTGAGTATTTCCGTCCGTGTTAAAAAGCCAAATGCTGCTGACTGAGACCTCTGCTGACCTCTCTGGGAAAAAAATCTGACTCAGTTGTTTTCATGACCCAAGATAACAGGGTCAAACAGGTTAATTCTGACTCTGATTAGACCTCTAGACCATTTAGGTAAACAGGTACAGTGAAGGTGTTCACATAGCTGTTACCAATGGAGTATTTACTCAATCAGTGTAAGATTTAATGATTAGTTTCAAAATGT
The DNA here is from genome assembly GCA_035609425.1 of Epinephelus awoara. Classification (NCBI taxonomy): domain Eukaryota; kingdom Metazoa; phylum Chordata; class Actinopteri; order Perciformes; family Serranidae; genus Epinephelus; species Epinephelus awoara. The sequence goes on from CM069300.1 coordinate 35,759,823, forward strand.
GCTCACTGATCTCCTGCCAAAAAACAAATACTCTACTCTGCCAGGATCTTCGTGCAATATAGATGCAATTGGATGAGACTCCTACAACTCTTGCTGTATAATGTCTGCAGAGACCTGTTAACGTTGTAAGTCATTCTGGTCAGACTTACATAAGGGTAGACAAAGTCAGATTGGTGTGGTTCCATTATATATCGACAAGTATGTGGACATCCTTTCAAAATTACTGTGTGTGGCTGCCTCAGTCTCACTCCTTGGTAACAGGTGAATAAAAGAAGCAAGTAGTCAACTTTAGCACTAGAATGGGTCACACTGAAGAGGTCAGTGACTTCCAGTGGAAGAATCTAGAAGGAGCAAAAGCTCATCTGCATAGAAATGGGCCCTTCAAGAGAGTTTAATGTTTTTATCCTTGGTTGCAGCAGTCAGAAAACAAGGACTGCACATCAACTATTTGTTAGAGAGCATTATGACACAGGTTTCCAAAGCTGAGCAGCAACACACAAGCTTTCAGACACCCAGGGTGGCACCGCAGCCTTTATTGTTTTCAATGTAAAGATCATGGCAGCAAATCCAACCCTAGCAGTGTGACCATGGCAACCACAGAAACTACACCAAGGAACACTATACAGGAGAAGACTACTAGTATCTGAGTTCCCTGAAGTGAGTCCTGAGTTCCAGCAGAGAACGTACTAATGAAGAGAAACATTTTTCGAACAACATCAGCTTCAGATTGATTACCCAGTCAGGGCCAATAAACGTTATTACACACATTACATTAGTACATATTAAAGTACTGTAATAAGCGTTAATTAATGCTTAATAAGCACCAATTAACAGTTAATGAGCACTTATAAGATGTTTATTACTATTAATAAGACTGTAAGTGTTAATTATAGCACGATGAACACAGTTATTATTGCGTATAGGAGCATTATAAGCACTTAATAAAAAAGTTTATAAAGCTATCCTAAATATTAATGATGTCTGTTTATATTAATTATGATTTATAAGGGTTAATTATAGAACAATAACCACATTTATTACTGGTTTATAAGACACTATAAGACCCCATCAAACTGTCGTATAAAGGTTGATGAATTATTAATATGCTCTCAGGGCTCGAAACTAACGGTGTCCCGACGTCCCGGGGACTATAAAAATTGCTAAAAAAAAAAAAAAAAAAAGTCAAAGCAATATGGAAATGGTTATTTACAACGTCATTACGTATGGGTATCTAAATGTCGCTTTTGTCGCTTGAATAATTTCAATTAAGAACAGCAAAAATACAGTGGCTTTTGCTGCACCTGATCTGGCTCCACACGTGCATGCATGCACACACATGGAACTCAACTCACTGCATGACGGTCACGCTGGGTGCCGCTCGCCAGCTATGCTCGCCACTCCTCATCAGAGCACAGAACCTAGCAATGCTGAGATGGTTGAAACAGCTGATGCAAGCCCCTCCAGTGCCGCTCCAGTTGGAGTAGGATGCGACACTTGGCTTCGGGACTCTGAAGACGATGTTTCATCTGTTTCTGCCCCTGTGGTAAGTTACTTTGTTAAAGTAGGCTATCGGCTAACGTTAGCGTGTTGATTTTTTAGCTAGTTCTATTTCTTTGTAATAGCTAACACTAGCAACTCAGCTAACCATGTAACGTTACATGATGGCCTTAATAAGTTATAAAATGTGACTGCGTGTTCTAAATTTTGATGTTTATGATAATGACAGTAACGTTACAGTTAATCAGAAGAGATGTACTCGGTTCATTCAGTCAGTAATAATTAGGCTAACAACTTTAGCTACAGAGATGAGGGTCATGCTTAAACTAGCAGCCAGTCATGTTTCTAAATTTCCTACAGGTAAGCTGAGTGTAATGAACACCCAGATAACAGCAGTATGTGTCACTCCAAGCTGCAGGAAGCGAGCGAAAGCTATGACGTCACATACGCGACCGCCTCCTGTGTAGTTTTTCTTATTACGTTTTTTTCAAAAGCTTATATCTCAACAGTTTTACCACAAAGTATGACTTTCTTGACCTTAAAATTTATGTTTTAAATGAATTAACAACATATTTGGATTTCATGTCACAACTCAAACGGGACCAAAAGATAATATTTCTCTCCTCATTTACTGCCATTCATATTTTTTCCGATCTAAGGTCCCATGAGCGTCACCGGAAGGGGCGTGACTTCGGCACTCTGTAGGCTGCGTCATGTTCATGCTAACTCCTGCTGATTTGCTAACGCCATAGCCTGACTTAGGTTAAAGGTTAAAGGAGCATTTCATACATTTTGGCAATTGAAGTTTGTATCAGGCTCAATGTGTAAGTGTTTTATTATCACTCTTGTGAAACCATTGTGAGAGTAATTCAGTACTAGGCTGTAGATTAAAAACAAGGGAAGTTAGATTAAATGTGTTTATAGGTTTAATTCTGAGCCTTCTCTTTCAGAGGGATGGGCTGACATTGCAGATGGTGTCAGATGGACTGCAGAAGATGACCCTGGCTCTTGTAGCCATGCAGGTAAACAAAATAAACTCCCTAGAGAGGAATTAATAAGCTACAGTGTATGTTTAGCAATCGTGACAATGAAAGTTTTTTTCTTCTGTATTTCCGACAGTCTCAGGTCAGCATCTGAAGCAGTTCTTGGATGAAGTGGGAGGCCGCTGCCACCATGTTTGACCTAAGCAACTGGCCTGAAGACATCACTGACCTGGCCACCTTTGGCCTGGCTGATGTTGAGACGTTTGTCACTCACTTTAAGAAAACTGATGGGTTACAGGGAGCTTTGTGGAACACTGTGTTCAGAAACAGTCAATCTAAGTAACAAAACTTTTGAAAAAGCCAAATAAACTCAGATCTGTCATTTTTTTAGAACTCAACTATTAGGGTTTCCAATCCTTTTTTTAGAGGGACCATAGTACAATACAAAAATCCTGATTTTTGATATATGAGGTACCTAATACTTGTATGAGTAAAAAAGAGAGGAAAGGCCAAGAAGAGCCATCATGGACCTTTTGCCCAGTGAGTCTGAAAGGTAGACCATGAGATGATGATGATCACAACAATGACAGGAGAGGGTGACATACCAGGATCAAGGTACAGTAGGGGAAAGAGAGGCTACATAACTAAGCCAGAGACCAGGTGCAAACGAGTCTGAGGAGGCAGCTCTGATGCAACATCCTCTACAAGCTAAGTGGATGTGTGAGAGCTTCCCAAATGATCATCAGATTAGCTGAACAGTTGGCATGTGACTTAGCAGCTCTCTGTTATTGACTTTATTCTACTGTTTTGTCTTATTGCTTTAATATCTATCATTATGTCTCTCCCAGGGGTCTATATAGATAAGGCACTATCCAGACCCTGCCATATCTCACTTAAGCTGGGCATACACTGTACAATTTTAGAAATGTTGTTGTTTAATTCCAACTCCTAATGTGCAAATCAGTCATCTGAGATGTAAAGCCAAAACTCATGATTTATGTGCTCACACTGTATGGTCTGATCACAACCTGAGTACTTAAATTCTACGTTTAAAAAATAAAACAGCCTTTCCGCCCCTGCAGACAATGGCAATTGACAATTGTAAAAATTGCAAAGATTCATTTGAAAGCTCCGAGGCAGATATAATTTTGTTTTGCTAGTATAGTTCTTCACAATACATCAGTATTATTCACAATAATGCATCATTGCTTACGTTCCTCTTGCTCATATTGGTCGTGATAAGAGGAAGAGGACCAAGCTAGTCTCACTGCAAACTCGTCAAATTCTGACAGACTAAGACACCTTCAGCATCTGTGTAAGACGCACCTGGTGACATAATTCTTTGAGTCCGCATAGGGTGAGTGGAAAGGGGGTGGATGGGTCCCACAAACTCCTGACTCTCAAACAGGAAGCCACTGTTTGTGTCTCGTGTGAAACCAAAAGTCAAGCGGCTTATTGAAAAACAGCATAGTATGCTGATAAGTCTAGTACTACATGGTGACGGATGACGTTATGTGAGGAACTAACATAATTATATTTATCCAAACCATGATTGCTTTTTTCTAACCCTACCCACATGCTTTTGTTGAATAAAATTTACGAAGTAAACGTAGAAATTAAGTAAACCTGCATTGGACATTTATTTTGAAACTTTATGTGATCAAAGAGCAGAAACTATACATTTTCTGTAAGAAATTTAAATTATTTTGAGAATACTTTGCATGTAACAAGCATAAACTGACATGTCATCTTGAAGCATATAAAACTGACACTGGAGGGGTACCTTAAGCATCATAGTGTGATGTGTAGGGCCACTGACCAAGCGTCGGTATTTATATAAACCTTTATTTAATCAGGTAAGTCCTGCTGAGATGGAGATCTCATTTTCAAGAGACCTGAGTACATAAATAGCAACATAAAATAAAACATTCAAAAAAACAAAAGTACATAGTTATATATACATAGGGGAGACTGGGGATGGTTGTAACATTTTTGACATTTCTGTCTGTAACTCGAGTCTCTTTTAAGCCAGTGCATTAAAAAAGTGACAAACTACTTACATGTGTCAGCTATTAAACACAAACAGAAAATCCATGGTTTAGTCTCAAACACAAGGGCCTCTAGTTTCACAGAGTGGGCGAGGTGGTGGCGCAGCGCACCTGCGCTTTGCCAACTGGGTGTGGCCAGGCGGATTTTGCAAGTTTGGCACACCTTGCGTGCTGGCGCAGCTACTCCTCTTTCCCACCTCCGTCCTCAGGTTGCGCTGCTTGAAACTAGCTCTGTGCAGGGTTCAACACCCTGCACTGCACCGGGAAACTAGAGCCCAAGGAGTGAAATGTTACAATCTACCCCATAATCTGGGTTAGTTGTAATGGAACATGGGGTGAAATGTAACATTATGAAAAGAGGGTATGACAAGAACTTAAGATACTGAAAACTTTGTATTTAACACTTACATAATTGGTGTGTGTGTGTGTGTGTGTGTGTGTGTGTGTGTGTGTGTGTTACACCAATATTTGAACATAATATTAAAACTAAACAAATTCTGCAAATATGCTTCAGCTTCAAAACTTGAACATCTGTCTCTCTGTGTGTCCTACGCTAGCATTTATACACAGCCATAAAACTTAACAAAATGCATTCAGTGGGTCGTTGCTGGTTTGTGCGAGTTGATTTGTCTTGTTTCTTGACCCATACTGATGTTGTTACAACTAACCCAGACTGTTGTAGGCATGAACTCACTTGTCTTACAGACCAACAACTAAACATTATCACTAAGACTTGCATGGAAAATATCTACACAAACACATAATTAACATGATTTAAGTTTGATGAGTTTATGTACAAAGGAGGCAATGCTATTACAAAAGAAATGAAGCGGAAAAAATTACTTTCTTACCCCAAAATGAGTTTTTTCCCTCTAAAATTAGCTGTGTTTGCCACAAGGTGCTACTTCCTCACATGTGGAGTAAGGACTAAACTGAGCATGCACAGTGTGAATCAGATGATTTGCAACTTGTTCCTGATTGGATAAATTTAAAGTGTTACAGCTAACCCATGTTACAACCATCCTCGGTCTCCCCTATAACATGAATCAGTTGAAACAAGTTAATAACAGCAGCAGTTAAAATCAGTCAGGTTTTTGACTAGACTTCTGAATTGACCCATTGGAACCAGACTATCAAGCTTTAAAGTACACTGCAATTCGTTCCGGGTACATGGTGCAAAGAATCTAAAAGCAATCTTTCCCAAGTCAGTTTTAGCTCTAACGTGTGTTGTAGCTCTCCAGCCAATAAGTGATGACAAATATGAGGGCAATTTTTGAAAAAGTCCCTTGTAAAAAAATAAAAACAAATGCTGGTCCCTTCTAATAGAAAGACAAGGCCAGCCCACTTTTACCGGTTCCGTATTTCCAGATTCCGCCATCCGCGCCATCTTTAAACATCTTCTATTGCCATGTAGATGTTGCAGTGTTAAGGCTCATTATATATATGCCATTATGCTCAACGTTCAATACGGATACGGATACGGCTGGAGCCATCTGTCCGTGCTCCGCGTTCATTTCTCTGTGACCAGAAAAGCAGGAAGCTAAACAAAGAATCAACTAGAGACGACGAGAATCACTCAGGAAAGGAACGCAGCCTCCTACCACTCTGGCGGTGAATTGCACCGCGATGAAACAGAGTGACGGAGAAGTTCAAATGGTTCACGACGGCGTCACGGCAACCACGTAGCGACGTCGTCGATTCAACGCACAACCATAAATCAGGCTTTAAGGCGATGTCATACTTTTATCTTCAAACAGGTGACCAGCTGCAACAAAATGTCTATTGAACGATGTGCATATTTAACGAGTTGGGAGTGAGAATGTGTTGGGAGGAAACATCAAAGGGGCAGTTATGCTATTGCCACAGCTTGACCAACCTGGCCTCTATATGTTCCATCCACATGACGCCTTGTGTCACCTTGGCATTTTCAGATGTTCTGCTACATCCATAGGTGCAGTGAGGAAAAAAAGGTAATGATGATGGCCGACCAAAATTTCTTATGGTCAGTTAGGAGAAGACGATGGGCGCTTTTTGGCTCCCACCTTCAGTGCAACTTTAAAATGAGTCATGCTACTCAAAAATCAGGTGAGAAACAGCTGAAATGGTGCAGTGTATGCCCAGCTTCATCTTTTCAGTTACCTTTCCAGTCTCAACTGTTTGCACTCATAATTAACCCACAATATATTTGCCAGCCTGCATTCGTCCTTTGCCAGATAGCTGCCATTGTGTCTTGCTATTTCTGCCTGTATCCTGCCTGGTACTTGTACACGTGTATTGGCGTCCTGCCTACTTTCCAAGTCATTTTTGCCTGTTTGCGCTGCCACTATGTCGCTGTCTGTAAGCCTGTATTTGGCTTCAGTTAACTTTCTGCTTAGTCTCTGCTAAGTCTGTAGTCCATAGCCTGCTTACATGGACTGTGACAGATCTGGGAGCACTCACTTTGCACACAGACTAGAACCAGGAGGAAATTGCTAGTCCAGCACGGGCAAACATGAATTATGCCTGCCAGCAGCTGTTTCTTGCTTATTTAACACAAGCTGGACAGAAAATGAGACAGTGGTTTTAAAAACATATTAATACCTTGGAGCTATTTCTGTTCTAACAGAGGCCCAGACTTTGTAAAAACATGTTTGTACATCTTATGTGTGCTGGACAGCTTGCTGCAGTACCTTAGAAGATATGAGTTTGAGGACTTTGAAGGTGTAAGGAGTGCCGTCTTTTTCCACTTACATTTAAGATAAACTACTGTACAAGTTTCCTTCCTCTAGTCTCTGTGCTAACCAAACCCATTCTGAATGGAACAGGAGAAATGATTACAGTGACCAATAACCCTCTCAATGGAAAAAACTGCATGTAAATTTGCATTAAAATTGAAAGATCTATATCTGTCCTTTAGAGTTTTTAATAATCCAGGGTTCTTAAACCTCACACTTAAGATAATGTCATGCCAAATAAAAACAATAACTCCCCTCCATGATGGGAAATGTACTTAGCTATATATTTGTTTTGAGCAGTCCACCCCAGATGACAGCATTAAAAAAATTTTTGTTTTTCCCTGTTTAAACAGTTAAAATGCTGTGAACAAATAAAAATGTCTCATTCAATTACCATGCATTCAATGCAGCAAGTGAAATTTGAGGGGAAAACATGCACTAATAACACACCTGCCAAAAACACAAGGAAGCCAACTAAATAAAACACCCCTGTAGTACAACCTAATGAACCATTGTTAGAGCTGTGAGAACAGCTGTTCTTGAGCTTTCTATCAAATAACATCGTCAGCAGTAGTTTTCCCACTTATCATGGAAATGTAGATGTTCAAATTCCTATTAGTTTCTTGCACTCTAAGAGTAAAGGTAAAACAAACTGAGCAGAGAGTTATTTCTTTCACCACAGAGGTGTTTTAATTTGATTAATGCCGCAGCGTGTTGTTCAGCTGGTTTACATTCTGATCGCTGCTCCTCTTGTTCATGTTTGTCTCTGGGTGATGGCGTAAGTGTGTATTCACAATATACTTCATGTTCGCCTCGCAAATGTAATTGCAACATTATTTGTTTTGCATCAGCATTAACTATTATTAGTTATTCTCTGACAAAAACATTTAAACTAAGTGCATAGTATTGTGACTCCAACTTGCTCTTGTGTAACGTCAGTCACAAGCAGTCCAGCACTACTGAAATTGGGCAGGCTGTTCTTATAAACTGTGTGTACATTTTCCTACGAAAAGTATTGCACCTACATTTGTACATATTCCATGTATTTCAAAAGTCTGCAATCATATGACCAATGCGCTGATGGGAGTAAACAAGGAAGCAGTCCCACATGGCTTTGTAAGGAAGGAGGTTGTGGTGGTGGATAGGTCACAAAATCACAGACTTAACCCTCAGGACTTTTATCTAGAGACATGTGTTCAGTTTCTTGCTAAAACTGACCTCCATATGTTTAAATTAGTTATGTTACTGTATGTTAAGGACATAACATCAATTGTGGGGTGCTATTTTGTTGGTATGGAGGCACAAAGACAGGCTACTGGTATGTAAAACTAGTCAACCTAAGGCATCCACTGACATAAACAATTTTATGCTAGCTTTTCAGGAAGGGAGCTAAATAAGCCTCCAAAGTCAGGCAAAACTTTGGTGAGGGAAAAACTGGCATGGCTATTGTTACAGGGATCTTCTTGACCTCTCAAATCAAAATTTTCGAACGAAAATAGATTCTGAAGTGACCCACAAGTTTCCCCTTTACAGACATGTCCATGTCATGCCAATCCCATTCAGTGTTTTGGCAAAAAGTTTTTACATGCAGTATAAATGTGTTTTACACCTATTCTGAAGATGGTGTGTTTGAATATTTCTGCATATGGGCTTCCTGAACAGTCTTGGAATTGCAAAAATTGGATGCGATTGGAAAGCCGAGACTCTTGTGGATTCAATGAGCCCAATTGTATTCATGTGTAATGATGGCAGTCCCCATAGCAAAGCCACAAACTGGAGACCTCAGGCATTCAGAGGATTGACTTTCATCTGTATTTTGTCAATAAGGTGGCTTGTTCCTAGTAAATGTTTTGTTCCTTACAATCAATATACCCCTTCAATTTACTGTAAAGCTGTAAGTTTCTGTTTCTGAGGAAAAGGACATCTAGCCTAGTTGAAGAATAATGAATTAGCTAGCACATGTACGTATATACAGATATGTATACAGACATGTAACACACAAAAACAGGATTGATGTGGAACAACAGTGTCATGGCTTATGGTTTTGGTGTGCCATCCCAAAGAGACTCAGTGGCCCAATCTGACAACTCTTGGAAACATTTGGGTGCCACTGACTTGAACACATGAAGCATGTTTGGTTTCCAAGGCCGTGACCCTGACCGCTGGGCGGTGATTTCAAGTAGGTTCATGTTTGAGTCTACTCCTCCAATCTGCAGGGAGGAAAATATCAAATGGGGCACAGCCAGGAGTCAGCTGACTGACAAACTCAGCATATGAAAAAGTAAACACGTTTCACTCTGCAGTTAATTCTGACCTCTGAGTGCTCTCTATCCACACCAGATCCAGGAAAATGGGCTTTCTACAGCTCACCTAATACTTACTTTATTTGCCTTCAGCTGCCTTCTGCTGAGATTGAAAACTGAAAGGTAACAGCAAGTGCCTCAGAATCTGAAATCCTCTGTCTGTTTAGCTCTGATTTTCTAAGCCAACAGAGCAGTTGGGGTTAGAACAGCTTTTTTTTTATTTTTTGATGCCAGTGGTGATATTTTGTGCCTACATTTTCTGTCTTTAAATGTGGCCATTTGTATGCCAAAATGATTATGAAATTGTATTCTTTTGAGAAAAGAAAGACCCTCAATAAAAAGCTACTTTCATTGCAAGAGATAAAAGAATCCTCACTGAGAATGACTGTTCTGTGAAGATTTTTGATGTCAAAATGAGTAACCTGTATTGTATCTGTTAGGAAAGCAAGAATGAATTGCAACTTCGTACACCCACCTGAAATGTCACAAAAATAATTCAGCATGATGAATCAAAGGAAAACTCCATAGCCAAATGCTCAAACATCTATCCATCCATAGGAGGAAATTAAATAGGTATAAAGAGTGTGCAACTCAGCCAAAGCTAGCCATGGCTCTGGTCAACACTGCAAATGAAGGGATGAATTCTTTGCAAGGTGGACTGCCTTCCTGTAACTGTTATGACTCCACCCCCATTTTGTTGCAAAAACGCCTAAAATGACATACTCAAATTACTGACTGTAGCTTCTGAACCGCTCTGACTATATGCATGCATGAGATCTTGCCAGAAACAAAACTCCCTGGAGTTTCTTGTGAAAGTGTCAGAAACACTCTAGGTGATACAGAAACAGAGTAATGGGCCTCTGAAGTCAGTAAAAAGTTGAAGATTTTGCCTAAAATAAAAATAAAAAATGTTTTTCAGGATGAATAACTGTCTGTGGCTTCATCTGAGCAGGTAAATGACACTGTGGGGCTGTAGGCACACTATCAATGAACATTTGTTTCAAGTTTGAAGAAGACTGCTCAAAGTATGACCATTCTACAGTGTTTTTCCCATGCAGAGATCCAGGCGGAGCTCCAAAAGACAAGTCGCGCACTCAACAGTACTATCAGTGATCAAACAACACTCAGCCAGCTTCAAACATTGTAATGATTGAAATCAGGTGTGATTATGATAGCTGATGTTGTTTTTGACACAGAAACACCATAAAATATCACCAAATAAAGCCATATGAAACGTGAAAGTTATGATCCCACTTTCTAGGCGGTATATCTCAGCCAAAAATAGTGGTAGGAGTGAGACTCTTACCTTTTATAAAACAGCTAAGTCCCTGCTGACAGCTCCACATTAGATTGCAAGTAATCCTTTAACATTTCCTGTCGAAAAACGGCGTGACATGACTTGTCAACGCTCTGGTGCGAAATACAAAATAAATAAAAGAAAAACAGTGTTATTTTTTGAAAAGTCTAGAGCTTTCTGAATCCAGCAATACAAACATCACATGGTTTGATGGCGTAGTGCGCCTGGGAGATACCATTTAACAGAGGAGGAGGGGAGTGAGGACGTCGGCGACCTGGCGGCGTTAGAGAGGTTAAAGCAGCAGTGTCTGGGGCTGAAAAACTAGGCCAGCATGGAATTACCAAAAACTGCAGTTCATCTAATGGCCACTTGAGGCTGGCTCTAAAACAGAGTCAATCCCTATAAATACACAGCAGAAATAAATGTGTTTACAGCCTGGTACAAAAAACAGTTTTGGTCTCTATAGCTAATTTCCACCCTCATAAAAACTGAACAGAGGCTGAATTTTTATACAGCTCATCTGTTTCCATTTCATTAAGGCTTACAGTTAAACATAATTAAGGGCATGGCTACTCTGACTGACTGGCTGCTTTCCATTAATGTCTTTGGGCTCTCAGTCAGATCCGCCCCTCGCTCCTCCACAGCTCCACCCCCTCCTCCAAATATTTTCACTTCTGATTCCAAAAACCGAGGAGGCAAAGACCAAAGTGCCAAATTCAAGGCCTCAAAACTGAAGTCCACAAAACAATGGGTGACGACACGTTGGCCATGTTTTGTTTTTTTGTTTGTTTATTTATTTATTTTTTTAAATACAATGTTGGTGTTGTGTTACTAGCTCTAATGTTACTGTCACAAGGTTTGCATCAGTTGCTTTCTTCTTGCCCATTCTACCTCTCTGTCCCTCCCCTCAACCACATTGCCCCCCCCCCCCCCCCCCCCCCCCCCCCCCCGCCCCCTTGTGGTAGTTACAACATTCTCAGTGGAAATGTTCTCACAAGTAAGAGTTCCCTGGTAGTGACGTGTTTTCAGAAATGTCCATGGAAGTTCATTTTTCAGTTGATGGTGAGTTAATAGATATATTATATAGTTAATATATTGTAATTTTAGTTGTTTTGCTCATATTTTATAAAATACCTGAGGAGAATGTTGATATTCCCAACAGCCTCATCTTTCACCTCTGTAATTATGCCTGTGCATTTTCTGCATTACATTACGTGCTTAACAGTGTGCTAGTGTTAGCCTTGTGTTAGCCTAGGTGGCTTCAAGACGCTGTTGCCTATCAGCGATGTTCTCACAACTAACCACTTTAACACGTTGCAGACGCATCTAAAGGCAGCATGGCTCTCAGTCATCTGCTCACCTGTAACACCCTAATCTAGGGCTCTGAAGGTACAACATTAGGATTGGAATGGAGAGCAAAAGTACTTACGGTGAATGACGTTTGACTTCAGAATGAACATAAGGGCAAAATAATGAACAAAACCAAACCCTTCTTAACCATTGTTCTGCCTAATCCCTAAGAAACAAAAGAAACAAGACCAAAGACAGTACTAGGCCATGTTTCCCTAGAAAATGGTATTTAAAACAAAAATGGTGTTTGACCCTCATGGCTTTGTGCTTTAATGTTATCTAAAGTGTGCTATTTACAAAATATACAAAAGGCGTTAGCCTTAAAGCTAAGGCTAACAATGGGCTAACACACAGAAGATATCTAAACAAACTGTTAACAAGGAAAAGCTAGCGTTTACAGGCAAAGCTCTCTCACACACAGGCATAAGCAGTAACATTAAGCTCACTGTAACTTTGTAGAACTCTGTGAATTGCTTGTTAAGATCAGAGTTTTGACAGCCAGATATGCTCTGCTGTCAGTATTGACCCTCTGAGTCACCTTGGACAACCCAGACATGAAATCAACCACCCCTCGGGTCAGCTAACTGCAGCGGCCACGTCACTGGTGGTAACCCTGTTCGTGCTGAATACAAGCACCTGGGGAACACACGGATCCTTTCAGAAAGACAGCTTTCACTCTCCTCTAAGAGCATTACTTAGACCACACATAAACACGGCTGGCTGTGACATCAACTATTTCCATTTTCCCCACAATGGCCCTCCAGGCTGTTTTCTGTCATTCCCCATCACCTGACTTTTCCCACCCACCCGCTTACCTTTTCACCTGTTCTCCATTTCCCATATTACTCTGTTAGTACATATTGTAGACATGCCTTTGCTTTCAAGCCACCTGAACCTGTATCATAACCCTTAAGCCTGAAACCTCAATATGAAACCTTAGCTCAGTAGTGTGTTTGTTTTAGAGCACGGGCAATATCTGGCTACAGGTGAGCTGTGTGTACATTACATTGTTATCTTTTTTCTTACATGCACACAGGACAACATTTGTTCAAATATGGTCTAATATATATAGTGTGATCTCAATTGTGAGTGGTGGATAACGTGTGCCATTACAGATGTTAAATCAAAGGTGAATAGGAGCATGCTGACGTGTCTTTAATTTCTCAGCCCTTGTGCTTTGTGTAGACACCATCTGTATCATGCACAGTATGTGCACAATTTAATACATAGGAGTAGCTCGGTAGCATGCACAAGCAGAACCATGCATATAATCCTGGGTCTTGTGGCGGAGAGCAGGCACCTTGAAATGAGAGCGAATTCCCTTCCACCCCAGGAGACCTTCAAAGCACCTTGGAAAATGATCATCTATTCAAAAGTGGTGTTGCAGTATCCAGACTTGAAGCAGATGCTGATGAAAAAAAATGTAGCGGTAATAATCAAAAGAGGCAAAGCTCTCAAGGACATAAACAGCCCACCTAATGTGACCCGGCAGGCATGGTGATGGATGGCAGAATGCAGAAAGTGGCCAATGTGATGGTGGCAGTATCAGTCCAAACTATCTTGTGACTAAACAGTAAAACGTCTTATCAAACCAGCACTGAAAACTGGTGTCAGACACTTGTGCTTTCAGGTTTGATTTTACCAAAATAATGCAGATACATGTTTTGCCCTAAAATTTGACTCTGCAATATTATCATAAATTGTCAGTACTTTGGCAGGTCATCAGTTGTTTGTGAAAGTAAAAGTATTCATTATGCCGAGTTCACGCTACACAACATTTTTGTCCGTTCCAACAGTCACTATATCAGATCAGGCGATTGTGGAGCCATAAAGTCATGCCATGACTTGGCTGACAGGCATGACAGACTACATGTTGGTCCACAACCAATCATCCTTGGTCATCTTTCACAACATGCATGATGTCATTGGATTATTCTTGTCCTGTGTTTAATATTATTTAATATTATTTCTCGGCCTCACGCCCGATGTCAGTTGGGATAGGCCCCCCACGACCCCGAAGAGGATGAAGTGGTTAGAAGATGAATGAATGAGGATTATTTTTATTATTTCAGTCACTGTGGCTTTTACGTCCCAGCCAAAATGTTATTGTGGTACATAAAGAGAACCACTTGATGGCAGGACCTACTTTTGAAGTACCACACGCAAACTGTGCAAGTCACTGAATCCTCAACAACAAGTTCCTCTTTCACAGTAAATGTCTTTTTAGAAAATGATGGGATTCTCTCAACCAAAATTTTAAGGGACTTTGAATTTTTAACAGATACATTAAGTGTTTGAAATGAGGGCATGATGCATTAAATTTAACAGGGCAAACGGGAGCGGATTAAAAGTAAGAATAGAAAAATACAGAGGGAATGAGAAATAAAGGCCTGTTTGTTTGGCCCAGGTAAAAATTGAGCCATGACTACTCCAAACAGAGTAACTCCTTGCGTTTGTAAGGTCACTCCAGCGGTAACTTCCTGCTACAGCTCAAATCTTGCAAGACGTGAGATTTCAGAGCCAGAAAAAGTAGATCGAAAAATAGGGCCCAGGTTGAAAAAATGTTAGTTCCCCTTTAAAATAGCCCCCAAAACTCATTTACCTCTTAATTCATCTATTTTATATTTATATACTTTACTCTTAATAAAACTGTGTCATTTGTAAACCAGTTTTTGAGATTTACATAGTTGGAACCAGTGGGTTCAGGGCTGAGAGCTACATATGGATAGAAGTCAGAAAGCACTGAGAGACAGGCTAACAGCAGATAGGATTATTACCTAATCCTGAGACCCTGCATTAAGAGGGGCCCTGTGTTAAAACCTTCAAGACATTCATTATTTCACCTGATTTTGTCTGATTTTTTTAAGTACCACAGGGCAAACCAGGGGCCATGTAATTTTCCAAAAAAAAGGAAGTGTTCACATTGCACAGAGGTCCCAGCAGTTAATTTTTGACCTTTCATCTAGCACCACCAGCGGACAAAACTTTATCTCTGACCAGTGCTTCAGTCCATGTATCTCAATGGCTGGATTTGCATTGAATTTGCTTTCATTATTTATGCTCAGTGCAGTATTCATTTTAAGGTGCTGACCCCCTGTCCTTTGTTCTTGTGACACCATCACACCAACATTTCTACTTGAACACAATAAAACGACAGAATTTAATGAGCAAATAGCTTTCAAAGGGCTCTGTGCCTATGTGTATGAGTTTTTCAGGTTGTGGTTCTCAACATGAGCTAGCAGCTAACAGTGGTAACTTAATAAACAGCACTAAACAAGAATAACTGCAGGGGG
This sequence comes from Epinephelus awoara, assembly GCA_035609425.1. Lineage (NCBI taxonomy): Eukaryota > Metazoa > Chordata > Actinopteri > Perciformes > Serranidae > Epinephelus > Epinephelus awoara. Next base: position 35,775,308 of record CM069300.1, read on the forward strand.
AGCAGGGGACGGGTGCTTTGCTTTGCTTTGCATGCGAGGCCGGGAGGTGGTGAATGACATGCCAACAAGGTGACACATCTGCCAAGGTGTAGCTGGCAAGCTGTTTGAGACCAATTTTTTAAAAATGGCTGTGATTTATTGAGTCATTGCTGTGTTCCCAGCGGCTTTTTTAGCCACCAAACATGGGTATTTTGTAGTAATCCATCACTGGTTTTCCAGCAGCCTTTTAGATACGAAAAGCAGTTGTTTTTTCCGAGACAGAGCTGCTTTTCCTTCTGGGATTGTGGCCTGAAAAGCAGCTGTTTTTACCAAGACATCACTGATTTTCTTCCTGAAATTGTGGCCTGAACAGTGGCTGTTTTTTAACAAGATGTTGCTGATTGTCATCCATGATTGTGACCTTTAAAGTGTCTGTTTTTGACATTTCTGATTTCCTCTCTGAAACTTTGTACTGAGGCATTGCTGTTTTTGCTACAGGATTGTGGCCACCAAATTGGAAATTTTAACCAAGTCTTAAAGTCTTAAGTCTTCTCCCGATCTTAACCAAGTGTTTTTGTGTCAAAACCTACACATTAACCACAGTGTATCAGCTACATAATAACGTGCAAATGTCCGTAATATCCGTGGTTTGCAGAAAGAACATTTTCTTGTCTTTGTCTTGTCTGTGTGTGTGTGTGTGTGTGTGTGTGTCTGTGTGTGTGTGTGTGTGTGGCCTTTCTGTGCATATGTGTCTAGAATCCAAATGTCCCATACCCAAAATATTGATTTTTCTTTTTTACAATGTTAGTTTTCTTTGATATTGATTTTACTTGGTTGGTGTTATTTTTGCTAAGTAATTCTCTTCGGGTGATGAAGTGGTTACTTGACAGACAAGCTAATGTTATATTTTGTTATGAAGATAAAGACCATGCACAGTTCGTAAGCTTTACAAATAAATGTTTCAGATTTTACCAAGGAGAAAAGATGCTGCCTGTGCTCGTGGTGCCCCAAAACCATGGCACACGTTATGCACTGAATTTGTAATCACTGAATTTGTGTGTGTGTGTGTGTGTGTGTGTGTGTGTGTGTGTGTGTGTGTGTGTGTATGTGTGTGTGTGTGTGTGTGTGTGTGTGTGTGTGTTTGTTTGTTTAAGTCTTGTCCTATTTATTCTGTAATATTATGAGCTATGATGCCGGTTGTACTGGTTGCATTATTTCTATCTAATTGTAAAGTCTGTTTTGTGGACCCCAGGGAGAATTACTGCTGCATTGCTGTAGCTAATGGGGATCCGAGTAAACTAAACGAAACACCCTCTTAGACACTAAATATTTTCTGTTCCCTATCTGTAAAGCTTTGAACATATTTACATACTGCTTCTATATTATCAGATGAAATGAAAATAGCAGCATCTATTGTGGCCACTTGGGCTCCAGACTTTTAGCTTCTTAATATATTCAGAGGTGGATTATATGCCATGCGCATTTAGTGTAGGTGTAGCACAAACACTGCATGAAAACCTTAATATCAGACCAGATAATGTAGAGGGAAATAGCTTCTGACCAATTCTCCCATTTTCCCATTTCACACACAAACTTTAAATGACAACATTGCAAATATATTCTGCTTTCATCTTGGTCGATGCTATCATGTTGATGGAATTATTAACCTTTACAGGGATGGTAGCGCCAAGAGGGGACGGCCAACACATCCCTGCAGTTGTATCTATGTATAGGCCTGCCCTCATTCAGTGCATGAGGAGATACGCGGGGTCGCAGTCTTTCCACACACACATACAATCGCATTATTCACTGTATGCTCCATAAGCTGACACATATTCACATCTCTGGCTCCCCTTTCTTCCTCCCTCAGCAGAAACATGGCTGGGGGATGTGATGTGAGCAGCGATGATTTCTCTGGCTTGGATGCTCCCAGCCTCCCCCGCACTGTTAACACCCTAGCCACAGTGGAAGTGGACCAGGGCCAGATCCCAGCTCAGCACACTGGGCTCGACAAGGCCTGAATGGATCCAGGCACCAAGGATCAATCCATCACTTAAAATAAGCCTTATACAAAAGTCGGCTTTTTAAAAATAGCACTGTGTGATGTGTGATTAAAGACATGGGGAATGTAGCTGCATCCAAATTTAAAAGGTTATTAGGCTCGTGCAAGGTTTGGACAATTTGGCATATATTAGGCAGGGACAAAAGCTAATTTATGAATAGCTACTGAGCAGACTCGTGAAGAAATCCTCACAATGAGAGAGGCTGCCTTTCCCTGAGTCTTTTAGATAAAAGCAGCTAAAAAGGTCACACTCAAATTGGGGTTTAATGTCCCTGACAGTGTTATCCGGCATGAGCTGTACAAATTCAAATGACATGGGGCTGCATCTAGAGATTAGATAGCAACCTGAGTTCACACAAAACAAACAATTTAGGCCAAACAGAAAAATCAGGAAGATTACATGTGTAACCAGAGGATGATGGGCCAGCATGGCTTACACAGTGGCATTTCTCTGTATAAAGTTCACCTGCATTTACTAAATCCCACATGACACTTGTCCAGGGGCACATCTCAGAGATGACAAGACCAAGTCGTGAGAACTAAGATGTGTTCAGGTAAGGTAGGAGCCCCAAGCTTTCAGTGCTCTTCTGCATAAATGCTGCACAGAAAACGGCTAGTGTGAGGTGGGTGGATAGTCTGTGGCCTTATTAAATATTTAATTACACATTTAGAGTCTTTTGGCCACGTGCTGAATTAGTCATGTCTGATAATGGTGTGCAATGCAGATGACAGGGCTCTGCAGTCTCCAGAGCCCTGCAGCACAACCTGCTCGTCCACATTACCAAATAGAGAAGAGAAGCTCAACGTGTTCGGGGTTTTTTTGCATTAAAAAAAAACAACCAGAATTGAACATGGAAGCTTGAAGTGGGATTCTAGCAGCATTCAAAGGAAATATGCTTGTTTGCTGTAAAATCCTGGTTACAAAAGAAAATCAATATCAATTTCAGCTGTGTGCGTTCAGTACAGAGATAGCTCCGGGATGTGTTTAGCCTATTGGAGCCTAGCACCGGAGCTGGAGGTAGATGAACTGCTAGTCTTGCTCTGTCAGAAGCTAACACTGCACCTCACAACTCCACAGATGCCTTAGTAATATAATGATATACTGTTACCAAGAAAGAGTTGCCAGTCCATTAGAGAGTTTCGTTAACTCCACAGTTAAGACTGTGTTCAGTCTTCTCTTCTCTTCTAGTGGACTGATTCTGCAGCACAACATTTAAAACACAATTCTAGTTTTCAGTGTTAAAGTGGGACATATGGGTCCAGGTACATAAATCATGTAAACCCAAACCATGTGTCGCCTTTTCCCACACATAAACTGGTACAGACAGGCTGATAAACAGGTTAGTAAGCAATAGAAAGCAGCATGGAGCCCTGTGAAAATATTCTTACCTCTTCAAAAAGATGGAACAAGAACAGCCTTAAAGCAACGCAATGGAGGATTGCACTTTTTACCTCACGGGGTCCCCCTACAGACAAAAACGGTATTGTCTGTGTGCATTTGTTGACAAGCCAATGATATCAGTGAACTTCCTGGAGCTGGCCGTGTAATGCGTGATCATCATGTCTTCAGAACAGGTAAAGTAGCCTTATAGCATTTTGTGCATACATGATTAGGCCCATTGCTTTATTTATTTATTCATTTTCGAAACTCAGAAATGAGTTGCTCTCTGCATGTCAGGGCTGACCTCCTCCTCACAGCCTGCGAGCGCGCGCATGCACGCCCACACACACACACACACACACACAAACTCCACAGACAACAGCAGAGAGGCCGCGGTGCAGATGAAGGGAATATAACCTCAAGATTACTCTAGTTGACGACAGCTACACTTGTTACTGTAAGTAAGTGCAATAAAACCTCTGCCAGCCAAGCCAATACTTTATCAATACATGTGATCAGCATGTAGAATATTTCAATCTGCTCTGTCTGCAGTCTCTCATTCACCGCTATTATGATTTATGATCGCCTTTGACACAAGCACATCGCACTTGCGGTGCTAACAGCAAACTGTTAAGACAAACTAAAATAAAAGCTGTCTGTATGTAGGCTAACACTTTATCTGAACATGTACCTGAGGCAGCTGACCTGCAGACAGTGAGTCTCCTAAGTAGACGGTAACAGCAGTAACAGCGCCAGGTCACCATCAGTCGGGCATCCCTCCTCCTCTCTCAGCTCTCGCCAGCATGTGAAAGCCGGGCCAATATTAATCCTTAGTCGAGCCCTTGTTTTATCACTTTCCAGTTTTCTTTTCTTTGTGTCCTCGGACAACACCTTCACCTTCTTCCTTTTCTTTATCGCTTCAGCCATGACAACCACGTCTAACTTCGTTCACCTTGGTTCGGCTACGCTACTCTAAAGAGAGGAGGGGGATATGACATATGCTGTAAAGCAGCCAAATTTTGTAGTCTGTTTTGTGTCTGGGTCCCTACCCGAATCCTGAATCTGCATAGTGCCAGTGCAAGTGAAACAGACACTCTCAAGCAATGATGGAGGTGTCATCCAACCTATTGTGAGTTGATGTATCATCACAAGGGTCTTGATGTGTATTTTGAGGGCTCAAAAACTACAATGTGTTGCTTTCATGCTGGAGACCTCAGTCCATGTCTTGTCACATAATGTGACACACAATGGTAATCTTGACTGTATAACAGTTGTAATAATCTTTCCCGAAACTTAAACTAAAGTTAAAAGGTTTAACAGCAGTCCCACTGTAGATACCTATAGTATGTGTTTTGATTTTTTTTGTTAAGTGTCAGATTTCGCCCATTGATAGAACCACTGCAGGAGACCTCTGTGTCTTAGCCATTATTGTCAATTAAACTATTAATGAGGAAAATTGTCTCATAGACACTTGTAAATTTGCATTATTTCATTTTGTTTGCAATACACAGACATGGCTTGTAAATGAATGGAGAACTATGGCCATGCCGTCTGTGTGTTCTCACTCTTTCAGTCACAGACAAAGGTAGTAGCGGTCGTGACGGGCAGATCTGCAGTAAGAATGGCTTCACTAGATGTATGTTGCAACTTGCATGATGATGTCTTCTCTCTCAGCAATCTCCACCAGCATCAGAAAACATAATCATTTTCCTCTGAGACTTCAGCATTTTTGGATTTGGAGTCCATAGCTAGCTTAGGTAGAGTCAAGACTAGCCACCATTACTAAGGTTCATTTTGACATGACCTCAGCAACATTTAGAGGAAATGGTGCTTAAAAACATTTTTAATAGAATAATAACTAGTCCATACCCATTGAGTACAGCATACCATACCATGACTAAAGCCCTTTTCACACAGAGCGCGCAAAGCACAGACCTCCGCTGATGGAACCATTCATTGTGTATGTACTACTGCAGCGCAAGAGCGCACTGCTCTGCCGCCGAGCTGAGCTGTGCACAAGAGGGTGCATGCCGTGGCGTCTGCGCGCCGCCAGCCTGCACTCGAATTGAAAATTTTTTTATTTCACCGCAACACGCTGTGACGACACCTCGGTGCATTTAATAGCAGAGAAGAGCCTGAAGTAGACCCGGAAGCGGTCTGTAGCTGTAGCTCCTGATCGAGTCTGTACTCCCCCAAATCCTGTCTTGCGTGCCTTGCTCTCCGCTTGCTCTGCGCCCTACCCCACGTTGGGCACCGTGAAAATTGCGCTCTGTGTGAAAGAGGCTTTAGTCATACCAAAAATTAGAAGAAAAAACCAAAACATTCGGCCACAGGGGGAGCCACAGTGATCGGCCATATTTTAGCCATTTTTAAGCATTTTTCTGTTGTTATAGCGCCACCCAGTTGCCAATTAGAGTTAAATTTCTCCAGTCACCTTGAGGCGTCTTGTTCTGCATATCTGCCAAGTTCAGTAAAAAATGATATGGCAGTTAGGCCTAGATAAGAAATTAGCTCTCTAGCGCCCCCATTTTGTTTGATCAGGTCAATAATGAAGGGGTCCCCTCAGATTATGTGTGGTCATATGCCTACAAAGTTGTGTGGTGATCGGTGAAACCCTTGAGATGTTATACACCTTTATGTGATGAGCCACACCCTCCTCAATATTCATTGCCTTATAGAAGCTCAGTTTTAGTAAGTTTTGCAACTTTTGCCAAGAGGGAACTTTAGTTATTGGTCCCTAGATTATGTTCACCGAGTTTCATGCAGATCGGTCAAATTTCCTAGGAAGGGATCGATTTAAATGTGTTTTTCAAAAATTCAAAATGGCGGAAAATCTGTATAACCGGAAGTTATGGGTTGTTGAGACAAATTTGTTCCTCATGAGGAGAGGCATCTCTGTGCAAAGTTTCATGTCTCTATGACATACGGGGCATGAGATATGCCCATTCAAAATTTGCAATTTCAATCTGTTGCTATAGCGCCCACCTTTGGCCAATTGATGTAACATTGCTTCATTCACATCCTCCCGTGACCCTCTACCACTGTGCCAAATGTCACATGGATTGACCAAGTCAGTGAGGAATTTTTATGGTTACAATAATTCATTAATTCATTCATCTTCTAACCGCTTCATCCTCGTGAGGGTCGCGGGGGGGCTGGAGCCTATCCCAGCTGACATCGGGCGAGAGGCAGGGTACACCCTGGACAGTTCGCCAGACCATCGCAGGGCTGACACATAGAGACAGACAACCATTCACACTCACATTCACACCTATGGACAATTTAGAGTAATCAATTAACCTAGTCCCCAAATTGCATGTCTTTGGACTGGTTACAATAATGGTAAATAAAATTTAAAATGTTTTTAAAAAGTAAATGCTATTCATTTCCGTATTTACTTTTTTAAAGCCACAGGGAGCCACCGGAGAGAGGCTAAAGAGCAGCATGTGGCTCCGGAGCTGCAGGTTGCCTACCCCTGTTCATATTCTTTGGCTGCTGCTAACTCTTCACCAGCGTCTGTGTGTCTGTCTGCTGTTTGCTGCTGCAGGTAGTGTACAGTAAGTTTTTCGGGCTTTTTCTCTAAACGAGCTGCCTGCTGCGACTGAAAACAACACTATGAGAGCAGTGAGATGGAACTATAAACAGTGAAGTTGTGGGTCGGACAGCTGAACCATGAGCTGAAACTCGCTATAAAGCTCTGTAAAGCCGAGGTGAGCTGCAGAATCAGCTGATCACTTAGACCCCTTTCATAATGTCCCAATGTTTCCACACTATCATCAATACAATTACAATCACTTTGAGTGTTTTATTTGCCCAAACTTACATGTTAGTGGTTTAGTTCTTCTGAATAGCTGGCAGGAAGTGCAACCAAAGTGGTTGTTGAAATATGTTTGAATAACGACACCAAAAATCACTTTTTTTTCTTTTTCTTTTTTTTTACATTTCTCTTTATGTGTAATGAACAAGATACAACATGTGACTGAGCTTTGGAGTTGCTGGATAGAGCTAAGCTTAAGGTTTTCTCCACCTACCTACAAACTGAAGACAAATACAAGGACAAACCAACATAAAGAGTCTTTGTAAGGTTTAGTTCCACCACAAGTTTCCACAGCAGCTTCAGTGCTCCTTGTCATAAATTATCTGAGTGCACTGAACTCAACTAGAGGGACGATCTGGTGACAATGAAGGTAACAGCATATGAGTCCCATCATTTTCACACTCATCAAACCTTTTAGTGGGCATCCATGATCTCTATGGAAGCATCTGGGTAAGGCTTAACCACTCATTTATTCATGTTTTCCTTTCATCCATCACCCATCTGCATTTCTCTGGATGCAGGGAGATCCACTTCAGCTTTTCAGTTCTGATCATAAAGTTCTGATGACAATGGATAAAAACTGGCTCCACAGGAGATGTACCCAAATCTCAATATTGCATCTGGGCAAGTACAAATAATGCAAAGAAAAAATAGATATTTATTCTACCCTAAAATACTGATTATCATCCAGGAAAAAAAGCTTTGTTTGACCTGGATGGCCACGAGTTAAAAATGCACATTCTGTTTGCAACATATGACTTTGATTTCATGAATAAGTCATTTCTTATACCACACATTATTAAAAAAAGTGATCGCTATATTCTGTTGTCGCCTCCACAGATCAGCGCACAGCAGGGTGGCTGAGAGCTGACTGTTCGCAGCTTTCACTCAGGGAAATTTGTGCATCAAGGAGGAGGCGGCGTGTGCACTGTGTGAGTAGTGAGACAAAAGCCTGTTGTAGCAGCTGGATTTCTTTCAAACCCTAGAAAGAAACCCTAACCCTTATACATCAAAATGAAGCTTAGAACCTGTAGTTTTTACTTATGTGTGTTAATTGCTTTACTTTTAAAAACAAACATTTTATCTCGTGTTTGAGTCAAAATTCATCTGTTAAAGACTCGTGACTTCCAGTCGGCCCCACACTTTGGAACCAGAAGTAACCCTTCAGTCATGGTACCTAGACCCTAGGTCTGTTTAGTGTTTCCATATAGGGCCTACTCTTAAATATGGGCAGGGTTTTTGACTCACACTGCTCCGTTCAGCACTTGCTGTATTTCCTCATCGCTGGTGACACAAAGGGAAGTCTGGACCTGGTTTATTGTCCACAGACTGTATGCCGACATTATCAGAACAAAATAAAACAGGCTGCAGTGAGAGTCTCTTTCAATGAGTTTGAGGATTAGAATATATGTAGTTCACATAACCCGGTCAAAATTAATATAAATGCTTGAAGATCCACTCATGACTAAAAGCGTATGTCATATAAAAACTAAAGTAATGGTCAAAGTTGTCACAGTATGTTGATGGATTCATGCAGTCAGCTCATGCATTGAGTAACATAACAAATTGCCAGCAGTCGACCCAGTGAATTAAGTTGTTTCTTTTCTCCGACTACAGCTGCTGCAAGAGGCAGCAGAACATCCTCTCATTTTATAGTTACAGTTTACTAAAGTATGTTAACTCTCCACGGTATGAACAGTAGTAACATAAGCCTGAAAATAGGCCACATCTCAGCCGTGAGCAGAGTGAGCGTCCGCTACTAACCAATCAACAGGCAGTGTTCACAGCTCCACCTTGGGGGGACAGAACTGTTCCATTGGTACCATCCACAACTTTTCACAGTGGGAACAGAAAAAAAGTGTACCGTACAGCTCGGTGGAAACAGGGCTTTAGGAATGGTTCCACTGGTACCGTCCACAACTTTTCACAGTGGCAACAGAGAAAATGTTGTACCAAACTGAACTGCCATATTGGACAACTTGGTGGAAACAGGGCTTTAGCGTCCGCTCACACGCTACCAAGTATTCAATGGTTATTTAAACGGATGGAAATAAAAAGGACTGTGAAATAAATTTGACATTACAACATAAAAGTCCCCTGAAATAAATATAAATAGTTATTGTAAAAATGTAATTTAAAGGTTTATTTATGTATTGAGATGTATAGATCCATCTATATATTTATTTGCATTTATTTTAGGGATGCATGATATTCGATTTTTTTGCCGATATCCGATATGCAATAACTCACTTGGCCAAAAACCGATACCAATATTATGAAAAATTATGCAATTTTCTTCCTTGAATCATCTGACTAAACATACCTCTTAATCTGTATGCTTGTTCCCTGGTTCATTTTAATTTTCATATGTTTTTTTATTCATGTTGGCCTCCTTATGCAATAAGATAAAATAAGATACACCTTTATTGATCCCACAATTGAGAGATTCCAGTGTTACAGCAGCCAAGGGGAAAGAGTGAGATTAAAGATTTCAAAATTTAAAAGAAACTAGGTGAACATATTTAGTGCAAAGTGAATATTGTATGTACAAAAACACAACAATAAGGGGGACAGTATGCTTATTATGGTGTCCCTAAAGTTTCCATGGTGCAGTGTACTGTGAGCAGTGCTGGTTATGTAGCCTGACAGCAGCAGGCAGGAAGGACCTGCGATAGCGTTCTTTCACACACTTTGGGTGAATCAGTCTATCGCTGAAGGAGCTCTCCAGAGCTTTTATCTCCTCCTGCAGGGGATGGGAGTTGTTAGTCCTCAGAGATCATCCTCCTTTCTCCCACCACCTGCACAGAGTCCAGAGAGCATCCCACGACAGAGCTGGCCTTCTTGATCAGCTTGTTCAGTCTCTTCCTATCTGCAGCCAAGACGCTGCTGCCCCAGCAGATCACTCCGTAAAAGATGGCTGATGCCACCACAGTGTCAAAGAAGGTCTTCAGGAGTGCCCCCTGCACTCCAAAAGACCTGAGCCACCTCAGCAGGTAGAGTCTGCTTTGGCCTTTCCTGTACAGTGCTGTTATGTCCAGTTTATTGTTAAGATGAAAACCCAGGTACTTATAAGATGTCACCATGTCAATGTCCTTTCCCTGGATGTTCACCGGTGTTGGGGGGAGGAGTCTGCGCCTGCGGAAATCCACCACCAGCTCTTTGGTTTTCCCCACATTGATCTGAAAGTGGTTCCTCAGGCACCAGTCCACAAAGCACTATCATTTTACATGCATTTATAAAGAATATTTCTTTTCAAATTTAAAAGCCCTACGTAAAATAATGTGTCTGTTTTAATTTTTGTTATTTATATTCTTCATACATACTTGTGTCATACTTGTATATCTTTGTGCAGTGTTGTTTAGTTACCTATGCTGTGTCATTTACCTCATGTTTTGTACATGTTGAATTTGTCATTTAGAAAAAAGGGTTTGTCTTGTCAGCAGAAGTCGACACGTTGGCCATTTCCGATATTTCATTTTTCAAACCAGTATCAGCCTATACCATTGGCTTGTCGACATATCGTGCATCCCTCATTTATTTATATATTCATTTCCTCATGCAGTTATTTCAGGATTTATTCTATAGACATATGTATTTATTATTTATGTATATATTAAATATTTATTTGTTTAATATTGACTTAAAGCAGCTGTGCAGAACTTTTTACCATTTGACCCTAGTTCGTATCACCCCCCTTGAAGATCTGCATATTTATTTGAACCCAACAATACACCCAATCAGCTGCAGTCGGAATTTTACGACACCAGGCTGTGGGTGTCATACCGCTTCAACCAAAGGGGGCGCTATAATCAATGAAAACGTAAAGTTCCGCACAGCTGCTTTAAGTAGCATTTTGAAATATATATGTAGGTATGTCTAGATGCTGGTGTACACAAAATTTGCACAATCGATTAAAACTTTTAGAAAGATATAAAAAATAAGAGAGAGAGAGAGAAAGATGGAGAGTACAGTGTGAGGGTGTGAAAATAGATTTCATTATGAGTTACATGCCATTATTAATTCACTTTGATGCTTTAAATGCTCAACAATTTCATTGCTAATAAGTATTACTTTAGATAATACCACATTAGTCCAATGTAATGAGATGTCTGATATGATCCACGCCCCCTCCCAGTCTTCTATCCAGATGCAGAGACACATAACTATGTTGGTTGTACAGATACAGATAATGACATGTCTGTACACCTCTGGACTCCACAGAGCTTTTCTGCAGCTCATACGTACAGTATGGCCGCTCCAACCTGAAAGGGGTCATCTTCATTGAGCCATTATTGACCCTCACCCCAAAACACACACCTTTTGTTTTACGCTTTATTGTTGTTGATATTGTACTTCAGGAGTCCAACTCCCTTAACCAATTTAGTATTAATGGCATTATGTACAGCCTATTGACCCCCAGTGAACCTGGGGCTTTTGGGACCCCTGGGGCCTGGGATGCCTTGGTGGCAATCCATACTTGTTCATAAAACCACAAAACCAAATAAAAACTGAGACTCTTCCAACCGCATTGTGAACACAGCCTATGAAATGTTGGTCCACATCCATCCACAGAAGCAAAACACTACGGCGACACCACAATGAGGTCATAAAATCATGTCACATCATGAAGCATGCTGGCAATTAAAGCCAATGTGCCCAAAATTACAACGTAATTTTCTCTGCAAAAATAGATAGACAGGAGTGATTTACATCCCAGCTTTTGTACTACTTTAAATGATGTTGAATAGCAATACTCATTCATGCCAAGCATTAATGAATTCCTGGAAACGTAGCAATCGTTAATTCCTCCGTGTCAGTGTGAGGCATTAGGAGACGGGGTGTTTCTTTTTAAATGCTCTTTTATTAGTTCAGCTGCTAACACAGCTGCTTTCCCCTCATACTCATCCCTGCGCTCTCCCCGTGCTCTTGGACTCTGGCTGAACATAATTCCAACACAAAGAGCCTCAGAAAATGCACTCTCAGCCTCCCGTAAATGCAATTCATGACAAGGCTGCATAAGACTTTGATTCTGCCAGGAATTTGATTGCTTCATGGGTGCAGCAAAAAAGAGGGGATGCTGGCAAGCATTTCAGGATACATTGTGGTATATTCTGCAGCTTGAAAAGAACATTACCTCAGATGTGTTTGCAAACATGATCAGACATCACAATTTTAAAGGAAAGATTTGGAGGCACCAACACTTCAGTCATCCAGTTCAACCCCAACATGAAATATTCATACGTGAAACAGCTTGCTCATACGTACCACTGACAGCACTGTTTGCTAAGTGGTCTTGAGATGGATTTCTGTGTGTATATGTCCTTGTGTGCACTTGTACATGCCTGTTTGTGTTTGATTGAAGTGGAGACAATGGCAGTTAAGGAGGGAAGATGTATTTGTTTGTGCTCTTGCCTGTAGAAACCTCTCAGATCTCTCTGGCTTTCACATCATAAGGGTTTCCCAGCTGTGTGTCCATGCCCAGTGGCAAAACTGAAAGTGTGTTTATGTATGTGTGTGGAGGAAAGCCAGTGCTTGGTTACATATTATCTACATCTTGAAGAGAAAGAGCGTGAGACTGAGGAGGAAGATGCAAACTATTGCTGTGGTTTGTCCATGAAGGTTCAGGGTTAGGGTGCAGCAGTGGGCACGAACTGTAATGTTGAACATGTTTGACATCTAGGTTTAGCATGAAAGCATGCTAACATTTGCTAATTAGCATGAAAGACAACGCACAGCTGAGACTCAGACCGGGAATGTCTTGGTAGTCGCTTGCAGTTCATTCTGTGGGGAACATTAATGTCTGCATCAAATTCCATGACAACCCATCCAATAGTTGTCGAGAGGTTTCACCTTGAACCAAAAATGTCAACCTGCAGGTGGTGCTAGAGGAAGTCAAGGGATCGCCAAAGTAAGTAGGATAAATCCTCTGAGGATCATGAATGTCAAAGTATTTCTCACTATGGTTTGGCTGAAATAAACCTTTAATTTATCCAGTTAGATGTGAAAATATGCTGGCTTTATACACGCTTAAGTTACTGTTTATTTAAACAAGCACTTTAAGTGGACATAAACTGACAATGCTCCATTGTCCAAGGTGTCACATTGCAGCTGGTGTCTTGATTAATACTGGCCCAATTTCAAAAACTGTTGTTGCCATTAATAACTTTTAACACAAAAGCATGAGAAGAAAAGGTCCAGGCTGGAATAACCAAAGTTACCCTCATGACAGAAACTGTGGACATTCATTAACCCAGAGGATGAGCCCCAATGTTGGAACCAGTGCACCTGATAATACTGTATTTTTAATATGCTTTTGATTTCACAACTTCCAAGGCTGCCATTGGTTTCAGTTCATTTTTAAATGCTATGAAAAAAACACAACTTCCAAATGAAGGCTGTAAGCGAGTGCCAAGGTTTGGTATTGTAGCTGCTGGCTCATCAGACATGCTTCCTGGGGTTTTTAACAAGAGAGCCATCGTCAGTGTCAGGAGCCATACACATGCTGCACCTTTAACCACCTGGAAAACGTAAGGGTGCTACTTTTGTGCCTCTTTTGTTCCAGCTTTCAAGAGCGTGGCAGCAGGTTGCGTCTGAAGTTGCTAAGCAACCTTAACAAGCACTGTTTCATAAGGTATTTACCTGAAATCCTGAGTGCAGAGCTGATCTTCTTCCAGGCCCGTTTGTGTGTAGTCCTATTCTCTGTGGGACAGAAGTAAAGCTCTGGCAGCCCAACACTACACTGCACTACAACAATCAACTTCTTCTCTATATTTAATCACAGACTGAAAGATGTCTGTCAGCTGTGATTGATTGTTCCACGTCACATGACATGCGGTGTGCGCTGCTGTGTTCCAAAAGTTGAACTCTATTAATCTCAGGGCGCAACTGTCGCGCCCTGAAAAATAGGAACACATGCATGTCGTGACTGCGTTGCTCTGGTGTTTGAGCACACCTGCCACACATCTACATTAAAAACAATTAATTTAAGGGGAGTAAAAATCACGGTCTGTGTTTGGCCCCTTTGTGCTTCCACCTGTGCTTTTCATGCTATGGTGGGTCTGAATGTCTGCTGTGAAAAAGGTCTATTAGAGGAGCCAATCTTAATCCAGTGTGATCTTGCCAATAGATGAGTTTATATCTAAATGCAGTGCAAATTTTAACTGAAAATCAGCAAAAGAAAATGCGAAATGATGTGCTTTTCCATCCACTACTTCTATGCAAATACTGGGAGTTGGTTCATCAAGATTATGCAATGGGTGGCGCTAATTCTCCAGTCAGGTGCCACTGCAGAAGAGGGCAATTGAAAGAGTGCCAGTCAAACCTCAAAACAAACAATGCATGATAACAGGGAGTGCACTGGACAATGGAAATATAGAGTTTTGAAAGATTAATATTACAGCTTTGTGCTCTTGGAAGAGATGTGCTGACGTAAGCATGTTGAGACCCATCCAGAGATAACGGAGAGAGCTTGCAGTGGCTTCTGTAATGACGAAATGCCATGACTGCATGTCATCATTTATTATATGAATCTGTTTCCATTGCACTTGATCACATTTGACATTTATCAATACACCAACTTTCCCACCTCCTCCAAGCAGGAAAACTTGTTTATGATATTACATCATTTTCTGAATTTGCGGCGTTTACACTCAGGTTTTTTCATGTCCGGATTGATAATGCGCAAAAACAGAGGTTTATCCTGATTGATTATGTACTTGGAGACAAAATAATGAAAATTTGGGATCTTGAAAACTGCTTTTGATTTACATTGATAACATTTGTTTCTGCACACTGACAGGAAACTCTGTCTTTGAACCTTGTCTGTGCTGAGATTAACCACCCTCCAACACTCAGCCTTCAGTGTAGAGCTAGCAGGAATCTTCCTGCTGGAGAGCAGAACACAATGACGTGGTATTTCCATTTACACCTCCGGGCCACATAGCAATGTGTGATGTAATACTGATGACTGTCTCTTATGATGGTAGTCGCATTTTTGTTCAAGGTGAGATTCAAATCGCTGCACAATATTTACATTCCATCTATTCCGAAATGACATGACAGCTCCAGCCTGTGGTCAGCAGCTGATGCCCCTGAGGGTGGTCTGAGTGATAGAAGTTTATACAAGCAGCAAGTTTCATTCATATATTTATCTCACTTCAAGAAAACAATTTTCAAGATAGGTGATTTCTAGTGTATACAGTAGGACAATGCAGAATAAGTGATTTTTATCAATAAGAGCAGTTCAGAAAAGGAGAGGGGGAGGAGAGATCCAGAGTCTCAGATCCATACTGGAAACATTTTTATAAACTTAAGGATGGTTCATGAAGTAGATAATCTATTATTGCAATAAATATCAAGATAATATTTCAAGTAAAAACAATTAAGTAAAAAGTGTTAACCTACAGAAGATACAAGACAATATTCTGATGCACAGTGAGGACAGCTGTAACAGCAGTGGATATAAAGCTGGTGTGTGAGACTTTTACATATAACTGAACGTCTGTTACATTCACACTGCTGCCAAACAAGTTCACGCAATGCAGAGATAACCTGTCACTGCCAGGGAAAGCTCTCTGTGTTTCTCAGTACACCAGAGTTTTGGTGCTGGGTGTCTGTGGTGACTTCGCTGTGCAGGTGCACTGGAAGTGATGTGTTTAAGAGGAGAGATGAATTTATTTTACGATACTTTTTCTTTGGTTTCTATTGTCTTTTTCTTTTTGTTTACGTTTTGTTTTATTTTCCAGTGAATCATCTGTTTGTGTGAGCTTCTGATGTTTTCCTCTGACACTATGTGTGCTGACAGTTTGAAATGAGGATTTAAAAAAAAAAAAAAAGGCAGGTGAAGAGACCATTGTCAGGAGCAGCAGCTAGGAGTATGGCGAAAGCTATATGGCGTCCAAGAAGTGTCGAAAAAAAGTTTTTGGAGAAGACACTTCAGGGAAACAAGGTATACAGAGGAGGGATTAAAGTAAAAAAGATTTAAAGAGAGCACTCCTGAGCGTGGTGGAGATACAATGAGCTCAGCTGCAGGTTTACGTTAAAAGCATGCAGTGACGTTTAACCACTGGTGAAAACTCTTGTAGTAATTCAGGAAAACTTCATCAATCTTACACCTCAAAACCTGTTCATACGTCTTTAGCAGTGCTTCTGCATAAGCAACAAAAGGAAAAAAAAAATCATATAAAAGCTGTTGTGTCTTCAGAGGTAGTTGTGTGAAGACTGATATATGTCCTGAAGTGATGTCACTCGAGTCAGCATCTTTAAACTCAAAACGTTCTCATTCCAATTCGACAAGTACAGCTGCTTTGTTAGTGTACCTAAACATCAAAATACGATGCGCTTGGTTGCGTCCTGTGTTGATTTTGGACGTTCATGGATGGTGTCTCAAATGACGCTTTTTACATACATTGTGTCTTTTCAAAATTCTTTTCTTTTTCTTTTTTTTACAGGAAGTGTACAGTCTCTGATTGTTACATGCATACAGTCTTATTTACGGTTCTTACTAATGTAACATCATATCACGTGACATACATTATGTGACATACATTGCACACAACACATACTAGCACACTACGTTGTTCATAAAATGGTTGAAAATCCAGAGTGTGTTTGTCCCATCCACCTCCCGTCCTGCCCACCCTATGAGGACTTCGTCCCTCACCACACTATGGTAGATGCCAGTGCCGTCAGATACAGCTACCACCAGAGTGTGTGGCATTTCCGACGTCTGACGCTGAAACGTCAGTATTTGGCGAGTTGGGAGTGAGAATGGGTTGTCAAACTATAGTTTTGAATATGAAAAAAAAATGGGGAAGTGGAGAAAGACTGAACTGAGCTCACTGGACCTTTGTAGCTCCTCATCTCTGCTGGAGGCCAGAGACTCCAGGCTATGGTAGTAGCGGCTAACATAGCCTGGAGTCTAACTCATAGTAGTTGTGTAAAAAGACAGCGAAATGCGTATATGTCCGGTTCTGCTGCATCAGATTTTACTTTTTTTTTTCCTCCTTCTTTTTTTCTTTTAAAGAACCAATTTACTGTCAGACTGATGCTTTTTGGTTTGTGGGTCAGGGTCTTCTTCTCTTTCTCTGTCAATGTTTTGATTCTCTAGCTAACTACCATCTGCTTATATTCACCAAATATACACACTTAAGGAATAATGACCAATGATTGAGGTTATTACTTGGTCAATCTCATAACTGACCTTAGGGATATGCTAATTAAGCAGCTGCTTAGGGCGGCCAGTACGATCACGACTGGATGCCTGACTACACATAAACAGTGCACATGTGAAGACCTCTGTTCACTTCTTTACAGAATTCACTTATTTCTCTATTCCTTTTCTGAATATTTTTATATCAGGAACAGGTTGGGCAACAGACTGATGTGATTTCATTAGAAGAAAACAGAGCTGAGCTGCATATTGACATTTTATCAGGCTATAATTTCTTTCTTTCAGTACTTTAATTGAAGTGCAAAAACACTTTGCGATGATAATTTGCAGTTTGAGTGACTTACTGTTGTCAATGTGCATTTCAACCAGGGCCTTGGTTCAGATTCTGCTCAGGGTCCTAAAACTGCATGAGTCACATCTCTCGGAAATGTTGTGATGTAGGTCAAAACATTACCTTGCAGAGACACACGACTACATTTCCCTTTTATTGGCACAGCCATTAGTGTTGTCACGAAAACTGGAATTTCTAACTTTGATACAGTACTTTGAAAAAGTACTGTTATTTAATACCTTTTTCGATACCATGGAATAAATGGCATTAAAGAAATACAGTTTAAAATTCTTATTGGAAGATAAATGACAAGTTTTCTTTTCATGGTTCGTATCGGAGAACAGCAGAATGACTGTAGTACATATTTGCAGTAATATACATAGAGAGGGGAAGTGCAGCTGGTGTATCAATACTGCAGAAAACAAGTATTGCATCTCTGGTAAATATCCAAAGTTGATATCGAAATTGATATTTTTGACAATACCAATAGCCGTCATTATGACCACAATAACTGATATTTTAGAGCATTATACTGTAACAGTGGCAAAAAAGGAATGTCTGTCTTTTTCTTTTCTTCTTTTTTCTTTTTTAGTTTTACATTTATATTTGAAATGCTTCACATCCCAATTACCAAATGGTCAAAGTAGACAACTGCCCCGAGGCAAGATGTCTTTGAATAATTACTGCAGCACTTCCCCCAAGGGGCCCCAGGGGTCCTTTGTTGCCACTGAGACACATTATAAGTGTTAATAATTAAAAAAAAACACCTAATGCTGAGGGCCCAAATGTGGTTCCTTGATTTTTATCCAAATTTGAGACCCTGTCTTGCAGTGGGATGCTGTGTCAAGATCTAATTTTAATACCCTTTTTTTAAATTGAGAATCACCGAAATGATCAGTATTACTATATACAAGGCTGCAGAATGCATACTTTTATAGAATCTGAGTTTGATAAAAAAAATAACCACAAACTGAGACACAGCAAACCTGGGGCCAGTTCACTCTCCAGTACTGGAGTCAGTTTGTTTCTGGGTCTCTGGGCGAAATATACTGCAGCGTCCATGTGTCTGCTGTGTGTTGTTGATACTTAAAGGCAACTGGATGCACACAAAATGCACATAATGTCGGAGGAACTGCGGGGTCTCAAATTTGCCTGTGGGTCCCTGAGCTGATGCTGTAGCCAGGACTTCTAGAAACACTGAGGTCAAAAATTCAAACCCCTTCAGCACAACCTCGTTTCCCAAAGGTGTTTTTGACTGACAACTATGTAAAACTTGTACATTTTCTAAATATTTTTAATTGTTTATACAACATGAATTTTATTTGAAATTCAGTTATACTTTCTGTAAATGTAATCTCTCTATAGGATTTTTCAAAAGCTTTCTTCATGCTGCAAGGATTTTATCCTAAGGAAATCCCTTTATTAAAATCTAATTAAACTATTTGAGATAGTCTAAAAATATAACCATCAGCCTTCCAACCTCACCATATGTAATCCTATGTAATTTGTGGGTTGTTATAATCCGTAAAGTCACATACTGAGAACATGCCCTCAGGTGTCTTAGCTACAGCCCTGCACACCCTATTTGACTGAATCTCCCTGTAGGTGAGGAATGAGTTTGGCACGGTGGAGAAATTGGCTGATTCTGTCTCTCCCACACAGACCGGTGGTGCATCACAGAATTAGCTACATCCCCTGAATGCCTTTTCTATACCCTTTGTTGTGGCTATTTATTCTTAACATTTCCTCTTTGTGTGGTAAATGTAGGTGGTGCCACAGACCTGACATCCAATTGACGCTGTTTGACTCCAGAAGAGGGGGCTGATGGGTGAATTTTCTATTGAGAGGAACCCCCTCAGCTTTCAACACAGTAAAAGGCAGAATCTGGCAGGAAATTGGGCGATTTTGCCTTCAAAGTAAAAGCATTCCCAGGGGGAAGCCTCTGTTTATTGAATGCTGTTTCATTTTTTTATTTTTTATTTTTGCTACTGTAATGTAAAACAGAAACAAAGGCTGTGCCATGAAAGCAGTGACATTTACACATTGCGTAAAATACAACGTTTAAAAAACAACAACAAAAAACCCCAAACCCATTAATAATTTTATATATATATATATATATATATATATATATATATATATATATATATATATGTGTGTGTGTATGTAAGAGCAGGTGTGACGTTTTAAACTTTTATACCATATCTCATACACAGTACGTCTGTGTGTATGCTCTGCAGGTTTTGGTGGTCATGAATGCATACATATGGCAGGCCTCCTGGAAAAATATAGCCTACACAACACAACATGTTATTTACTTCATTTTTATTTATTTATTTATTTTTGACTCCATCCTTACTTATACACATCTAAGCAATGCTTAAATTTCAGAGATTGACGGTCTTTTTTTAATAAAAATAAATAATACTA
Source organism: Epinephelus awoara (assembly GCA_035609425.1). NCBI lineage: Eukaryota > Metazoa > Chordata > Actinopteri > Perciformes > Serranidae > Epinephelus > Epinephelus awoara. The sequence goes on from CM069300.1 coordinate 35,795,479, forward strand.
AAAATGATAAAAACAAACAAACAGGAAAACAGTGACTTTTTTTGCACTTAAAGGGATTTTTTCGTCATTTAAAAGCATTTTTCTAAACTGTGTTTTCGTTTAAATGTGATTAATATTTAATGTGAAAGTGATTTTATTCTCTCCTGCTGCTGCTATAGGAGGTGAGCGTTGCAGCGTTTCTCCCCAATTAAGTCTTTTTATTTTGAAAGATGTAGCTGGAAGTCATATTGGTATAACCTGACTCTCTTGACAGTAGCGCGAGCCCCGGGCTTCCAAATAAGGAATCCGGCTGTTGCTGCGCGCGGACACACAGACAGACAAGGACGCTCCAGAGCCGCGAGCTGGGGACGGCGGTTCCCGAGACGCGCGCGAGCCCTCTTTGATTTGCCGCTCCGTAAAACCTTCACATTCACCTGGAAGACTGTGTAACCTGAAGACGGAGATCTGGAGAATAACTTTTTTGTAGACGAATGTCGGAATTTCTGGAATAACAAACTATTTTGGAAAAAAAGGAGTTTCCCTTTATAAATTAAAGAGGAGCGGAGGACGTTTCATTTTGGAACAATGTATGAAAAGAGCTGTCGGTGAATACACTGGGGATTTTCTGAACCCATTTTACGCACTGGAGGCACAGTCGGAACTAACGGAACTCCTCTCTGAGTTTTCACCTCTTCTTTATCCCAATTAACGTTACATCTAATTTGCTCTGGGTCAAGCCGAAATTTCCGTTTATAACAAGGCGTGTGGTGGACTTATCCTCGGACTTACCCCAGGCTTTTGGAATTGGTGATTGCACAGTGAACGCACCGGGCTCTGACCACTGACAGTATGCATCAAAGGGACTGCTAACTTACTCAAGGTAAATTCCCATTTTGTAAATGAATCACATTCACTCTTATTGACCTCTTGCTGACATCGCTGCTCACCTTCAAGTTTACTGCACACACACATGCCATCAACACAGTTTGTTTTGTGGTGCCTCTGCGTTTTGTTTTGGTGAGATGCGTGTCGGTTTTGTCACTGTTCTTGGGCGGTTTGGGGAAAAATGAGACTGATATCAAATTAGTATATATTCTGTCGATTTATTCATGTTGTTGTGATCCCCTCTGTGATGTGGTCTGCGTTAAGCCCGGTTGGGGAGTAGCACTGGATTTATTTTTTTTTAAAACCTCACACACCCAACCGGTATGTTGTCGGAGAGTCGCACCGCTGGTGGACAGTCACCGTCTGGGCTCCTCAGTCCGCCCGTCAGGATGGAAGGAGGCATGTTACTCTGGGGATACGGTGTCGCCTAACTTCGTTCAAAAACATCCTATTTAATGAGTTTATGCTCGCGCGCAAAGGTTAAACACCAACTCGGACATCATTTCAGATATTTTTATATTATTAAAGCGCAGCTCTGTAAATCGGCACATATGAAACACACCATGCGGGATGTATCCCCGTGAACACATGTATTTTAACTTTTGAAATTGGTTCCTTCAGACCCATATCTGAAGTTTTAATTTCAGCCAACACCTCATGTCTTTGAGCCTTCGTAGCCGATATGATTTTGGAAAACACCACCTGATATGCAACTCGTAGAATGCCCAGTTTTCAAAGCAGTGTTGCCAGTGGGCAAGGCTGCATTAAAATGCACGTTATTTTGAGTTGGGTTTGACGTTTAGGTTCTCCATCCGACAGAAAGCGTTGCGCATCCGACCAAACCTGGTGCATGACTTGTCGGAGTTAGTCATATTTGACTAAACTAAAGTATAGATCTTATTCTTAGCTATCTTAGTATTTAACAGTTAAATAACAGGCGGAGAAATGAGTAGTAAGTGTGAAGAGAGACAAAGCTAGAGTGAAAATAGAAAAGAAACCCTTAATATCCTTTGACACCTTTCGTTTTCCCCTTTTGGCCATATGGTATTTATTTGTCACCTTGCACAAACTTTAAAGCTGGATATAATTGCCAGCCATCTTTAGAGAAATCTTGCATGGATTTTTTTTTTACCTTCTGAAACACATCAGGAATGTGCTCAAGTCATGTCTTGGTAATACATGATGATAAGGCAAATTATAACCACTGATGCTTCAGGGAGAAACCAGAAGCACATAGCTGATTTCTTTGCAGTGGAGTAGGCAGATGAATGCTTTGAGCCTATTGCTGTGGCGCACTTTCAGTCAGCCTGGTATCACTCACTGATGGCCAGCAGTCTTATTCGCCACAAAATGGGTTGTCATTCACTGTCCCCTTCTGGTGCAAGGAGCCTCCCTCAGCTCTCCTTGTGCTGCAGTAAGACTCACTAATGTCCAATTTATGGCATGCTGCATGCACAAAATGATGAAACTAAGACTGACAGGGTAAGCTGCTGTTTTTGAGGAACTTTCAAAACAGTATTTTGGTTGATTTTTGGGTAAGACGTGGAGAGATTTTTTTTTACTTCTGTGTGTGTGTGTTCCTTGTTTGGTTGACAGTATGACAAAATATCCTAATTTCCTTCGACTTCAGACATTTTACCAGAGCATACTATTGGGGGCGCTATAAAAACACATAAGCCCGTCCCTTAGATAAGTCAGGTTAAATTTCTATTAGCTTATGTGCTGAAGTGATCCCTGTTGATTTATAGCAGCGTAATGTGGGCTTTATTACAAAGGGACAGAGCTGAAAATGCAGAGTCATACTGTGTTTTTTCACGAAAAGGGGTATGTTTCAACAGGTGAGGAGATGGTCTGTAAAAGCAAACGAATTCAGCTTTTGACATAGAATGTGCAGAAGTTTTTAATTGCCGTTACTGTTTTGATGCATGAATGCTTTGATATAGGAAGGTTTATACCTGCATGTTTACCGCCAAGGCAGGAACTTAAGATGTCATAGTTGACTGATGCAGTGTGTAATTTTGAAGAATGATGCCAATGCTTTCAGACTCAAATCAATAGTTGAAATTAAAATTGTGTAAAAGCCTCAGAAATAAAGTTTAAACTATTTTAAGGCACTTTGGGGTTAGTAGCTCTTTAAAGCAGCCCAACAGTGCATATACATTCAGAGATCGTGATTAAAAGTGCCCTTGCCATGCTGATACTAATGGTCACTCTGTGTAATTTCTGCTAAATCCAACCTTTTTTTCTCCTTTACTAATGTATCTTTCACTTAGGGGTGTATGTAAAAACTCTATTTCCATCAGAGGAAAACCTGTAGTGCTACCTTTGACCCACGTCACTGCAGCTTCTGATGCCTGCAAAAAAGCTTGTATTCCCAGGAGTGTGGATTTTCCTCAACACTGGGGGAGACACATATAAAGCAGATGAGGTTGGTGGTTCTCCCCTATAAAATTTAGAGTGATCAACACTTAATTGTTCACATTCTGGTGAATTTTTACAACCCAATTTGTGCCTTTCCTGCATCAGTTTGAGGTGGAAGTGTTTTTAATTCTGTCAAAATAAAAGTCCTTTGTTGCTTTCATGTTTTTATAAATATGAAGGGGCGCATGGCCCCTGCATCCCCCCAGAAATCTACACCTATGTGCGTTCCCCAGAGTGTCAGGGTTGCCGTAGTTAAAATATATGTTTGTCCTCTCATTGATATTAAAATTTGGAAGCCTTGCAGATGCTAGTCCCAAATCAACCTCCCGTGCAATTTACCCAAGACATGAAACCATAAAAAAATAATGGACCCTCCTGACCTGCTCACGAATATTTCTGGTGGTTTCATGATGTTTTGTTGTAAGAAAAGTGCATTTTTGTCCCAGTGCCACTAAGACCTGCCACAACACAGTGAGGAGAGTCAAGTGTACAGGACATGTCTGCTCTTATGACAGCGCATGCATTTCTGGGAAGGCGCCAGGTTCAGAGTCAGAGAACCCCCTTTCACCCCCAGGTATGAATATTAGCAGTCAGCTGTTTTATCCCCAAGACAGAGAGCAGATAACATAAATAGACTCAACAGTAGTGCCCTGACAGGCACGGCTGGCTCGGAGTCACGGGGATGAGGCAAGCCGGCAACACAACACAGGCCTTTTCAGAGGCATTCATGCATGTTTTTTTAACCTAGATGTCCTCCTTTGTTTCTGCGTCTTACATCCTCCTGCTGCTTCGGAAAATACCCGCGCCGTCAACTCACTCGCCCTTCCCTCCATCCTCTCATCCTTCTGATCGCTCCCCCTCCAAACAAGGCTGCAGTGTCCAAGGCTGGGTGCTATCAGAGAACCTCATATCTGAATTTGTGACATCAGAGGGAGGAAGAGGAGACAGTGAGGGGGGAAACAGAGGGAGTCATTGAAAGAGGGGAGATGAATAGATGGGTGATGAGGAGACAGTCAGCGGGATGATAGAAGATGGATTAAAGGCGAGATAGAGAGGGACTGTAGACACAGGGCTGAGTGACATAGACAGGCAGTGCTATTCTGCTGCCTCGGAGCTTCACAGATCGCTTTGTGTGTGACACCCACCATGCTTTGGAGTAAATACACAGCAATCAGTCAGCACAGACAGGCTAGTCACACACACTCACAACATAGCCATTTTAAAGGTGAAACATGCCAATATTCCATGTCCTGAAAGTTCTTAATGGCTTCTTGACAGCACTGTGGGGAGAAGATCTTCGCTTGGAGGTTGACCAGATCATGCTTTCCTAATTAGGGACTAAACAAGGAGCTTGGGAAAGGTGCTTAATGAGGCTTGGCCAATGCGCAGAGTGAGACAGGAACTTAGGCTGACAACCATGTAACAGCCACAAAGCTCTACCACAAAGAGCCTCAGTGGCTACATTCACACCTCAGCCCTCATGCTCAGTTCTGAATTGCTGTTTAGTTGTGTTGCTGTGTATGATTATTCATTTGGAGGATGGAATTTGTGTCTGATGCCAATATGAGTTGATGTAGGTGTTGAAACTGACATGCAAAGTACCTGTGACGAAATGTAGCACCTAATAGCTAGGCCAGTTGTCTAGTAAGCGGAGGGAATTTTTACTTTGAATTAAAGGTCGGCTGACTTATTGGTTTGGCCTCCGATAGTGGCCGATGGCTGCGCAGCCTCCACCAGTCACACATGGAAAGACATCACCAAGCGGAGCTGAAGAGAGGAGCGTTGTTTTAAATAAACACTGGGTACAGCTCCAGAGAAAGCAGCTACCTTCTGCTGTGTTACTGTGTCTAACTGTATTGTGCTTCATTTTAACATGTATTATAAACGTGAAAGTGACTTACTGTTTCAAATTGGAAGCACTCTCTGTCAAGCCACATGCTAGGTTTTGACCTAGTCTTGTTTTTTCTATGTTTTATGAATCATTAAGAAAGTATTTTGAGTATTCTGAAAATAAAGACACTCCACTCTAAAGTAACTTGTAACAAATTTTATTTGATTTTTTTTTTCAGCCCTGGCATATACAAATGACAAAATCCTCAAAGGTAGTAGAAATTTGTATTTCAAATACAAGTAACAGAAATACTGCACCTCTCATGGAGGCTCAATACACAGAGTGAAGGCGATGTCATGGTGTACTTGAGAATCTCAAGTTGGATTTATTTAGATATCTTTTACTTTGCCTTAGATGTTCAGTTCAACAGTTATCCAGTTTCTAATAGAGCCAAAAATTGTCCATTCCTGACAGTGTTTTTTGTGAAGGGTTGGATATCGGCTGATTAATCAGCTGTTGGCTTTTTTCCTTCTCCAAACTATTGTTATTATATTGTCCTTTAAAAATCCATTATTGGTTGACCTCTGCTCTCAGTAATAAAGTTCAGTCAGTGAATACTTCACCAACAAATACACTATCCACTAACCAAGTGAGAAATGTCAGTTTCTATCAGTTGTTTTCTCTTGTTACTTCAATTTTTAAGTGGCAATGTCCTTTGTTGAACTGTCTAAATGCAACCTATGTTGTTCGTATTTAACCATGACTGTAGTGGCTTTGTGAATCTTAACTTTTGCTGGTCAAGAGCAAATGTAGAAGTAGAATGACGTATGGTAGTTGTGGTGGATGGATGAAAGTGTGCACCTTTGACATAGAAAACAGTGTCCTACCAACAGTTCATATGGTATTCTGGGGGGAATGGATATGTGGCTTATCCGCCAAATGAGTTGTTATATATTGGCAGTTGGCAAAAAATAACATATCTTGCATCCTAGTCGTGCCCATTTAACCTATTTGTATGTTCAAATAACGAGTGTAAATAAAAGATTGATCACTAAAATCACGTGGGGAAAAAAGTGGATATTTTGGTATTTCGGAGTTATTGGCCAAATAAGTTGTTATATATCTGCATCATGGATATCGGCAAAAAATCCAATATCATGCATCCCTACTCAAACCATATTTCAATACATCTAAGTACTTTTTGTTCCTCCACCCAACCAAATTTCAACCACAGTGGCTGAAGACCAGAAAATGGTTGTAAGAATCATTTCTGTAGCAGTAATTTGTAATTGTTCTGAAAGGGATAGACAAACAATATCATTTTGCCGGCTGTGGGCACAAACACACCAGAAAAACACCAGAAATTTAGCATTTCTTTTTTAAATTGTGTCAGTGGGCACAATTATTGTGAAGACACACAATTTTGTAACGTTACGTCAAAGATTGTCATGCAGTGCGATTGGATAGATTGTTGTCAGGGTGAAACTTGGCACTTGTAAGTCAGAAAACATGAATTCTAAACAGGTAAAATTATATATTCTACCTCTATTTATTCTCCTGCTCATTCATGAGTGAAATGACAGCAGTCGGAACTGCGGAAGTAACTGTGTGATCACTTAATCATTCCTGTTGCTAAGGTATAAAAGCTGGGTGAGGTACTACACGGTGCCTTTTGTTTGGAGACAACTGTCGAGAGAGCAGCCAAGCATAAACTGAGCTTTATACTGGCTGGTTGACAAAGGTATTTATGAGCATTAAAATACACATCCTGTGTAGGCTGAACACTAGATCAGATACAAGGTATCCTCCAGCATCAGTGTGCAGGTAGCCAACTTTTCTCTCATCCCAAATCAAACCTTTAGATTTTCACATGCTTTGTGAATGTATATGTTTGAAAATAAGTGCACTATAAAAACTACAAAACAATTATCTTGCACAAATGTACAAAAATCAAATGATTGTATTGGTCCTGCAATAATTGAACCATCCCTTGAAAGGACTGATGACTCATTTCTTATTATCGAGACCCAGTGAGTGAGCTGTTCATGAGGAGAAAACCATGAAGCGTAATTACCAGAGATTTAAAGCTAGTGAGTGGTATGATAAGCCTCTGGTTAGACAACTATTTTGTGCAGTGCTGGTCATTATGCATTTGACGCTGTTGACCATTTCAAACTAAGACGGCTTGAAATCTTTTTTGATCAGAACAAGCAGCAAAATGGTTTGACAACAATGTTGCTGATAGGGTATGGTCATGGTCTGGGTTATGGTGAATAGAATATGGCTCAGGAAACTAACTAACTAATGAAAGGTTACAGTTAATAAAAATGCCAATGTTACTATCTCCACACTAGGGATGTAAGGATATGGAAAATTTGATATCTCGATTATAGTGACCAAATTATCGCGGTAAACGATAATATCACGAATTTTTTTAAAGTGCTGTAAAATGTCCAAAAAATAGATACATTGAAATAACTTCGCTAAATCTTGTAACTTCCTTATCATACTAAAAATGTCAACAGCCAAAATCTTACATTAAAATGAAACTTTAACATTAAAGGGGCAAGGGATTGGCTCATCAACAGAAAATTTTATTTTAAATGCACAAAATATGTAAACAAATTACAGGAACAAAGCTTATTTGTCTGGTGCATTTTAACAGTCAGCAAAATATGAAAACAATTTTTATATTTTTTATTTATTAACATGAGAGGAAAAACATATATAAGACAAAACAATGCAAGAGTAGAACAAAAAACATACAATATATAGAACAGATATCAGAAATGTGCAGGAGAAACCAAAAAACCCGAAGGGCAATGGTCATCATTACACAGAATAATTCACACATTAGAAGTGTGCATGTGAGAGGACTGCCTGTGTGAGAAAAGGAGTGCATGTTCTTGTGTGTGTGTTAGGTCAAGACTGTGAGCACTGAATTTAATTAACCTTATAATGGGCTCTCTGTCAAAGGTTAACACGACAACGTTTTATGTTGTTTCCTCAAGCTTATGTCGAGAAAGCATAACTGGCTGTCTATATCGATTCTAGCTCGCCATACAATAACCATAATCACAGTGATTCAATCATAGTTGATCTCAATTAGAGTTACGTTACGTCGGGTTATATTCTGTCGGCTCCCCTCAGTGTTTTCAGCTCTGTTTCGTTTTGAAACACTTAGCAACATAGCTGCTAATACGGCTATTAGCTACTCAGCTATTAGCTCCTAAGTGTCTTAACGTTAATCAAAAATGGAAAACCTAGTCGCTGTTTAGGAGGACAGATACGGCTCAAATGTCCCGTATACGACGAGAGTTACACATTATGACAATCTTAGTAAAACCGAAGTCCCTCACACAATAACTGACGTTTGCATGGCATAACTTGAATTGGCTGTAAAGCTGTGGATGATGGTCACGGAGATGAGCCAGCAGATTTGTAGTGTTGCTGCCCTTCGCAGCAACTTTCTTTCTGTATGTTCTGCACACAGGATATTTGTCCTCCACCAGCTGTCCCTCGGCATTCTTCAGAAAACCAAAGTTTGCCCAGACCTCAGACTTTTTGCGTTTAGTTGGGGGCAAAATGTCCTGAGTGCTGCTATCACCACCTTCCGCCGTGTTTTCATTCTTTGTGTTTACACATGCTACGCATTCACGCAGCGCCTGCATCGCGAGACTTGAAGGAGGCTGTTATTACATATCCTGATAATCCACTGCGATAATGCAATTAATTTAAACATAAACGGTAATTCTTACTGTGTAAAAATTAACCGAGATTTACTGTAATATCGGTAATCGTTACATCCCTACTCCACACCATTAGGCCCTTATACACATTGCATTAAAAGGCATTTTTGTGATCAGAATGCAATCGGATAGTGCTTGACCACATAGAAGTACTAGTGTAGATACACCCAAAGTGCACTAAGGATGGACTGTGATTGGATCAACCACATCGCCTCTGGAGGTGGTCAGAGAAGTATTGTGACCATGTTGAACACAAGTGCATTTTCAGTCCACATACAAAAACTATGTGGGCGGAAATTTCTAATTGACAGTTCCAAACCAGCAAGGTACCAGCCAATAGGCAGCTAGTGAGCTAAGTTAATAGTAAGAAAGCAGTAAGTCAGAAGTCAAAGTCAAAGTTCATTTTTTTGTCTTCCTTGGGAGAGATTTGGTTTAGAGACAGAGTACTGCAGTAAGAAAGCTTATGGATATTCAAGACACTTGTGGACAGAGTCAAGAAGAGACCAAGTTTGGTCTGACAAAAGTATACAAGCTAAACTTAGAAATTCATGTTTCAGCTGAGCCATGTATGAAGCAATAGCTAAGCAAATGGTGGAACAGCCACAACTGTTAAGTTGTTGAGCAGGACAGCATGATTGGATCTCAACTGGTTCTCAGTCAGGACTCTGTACACCCCATATTAATCCCAGGTTTAAATGTAGTCAGGCTAAATCATATGTAGATACAGTCTGGATAGAGGATGCATTTAAATGCAAGATGTGAATGGGGTCATACTGCCTGCATTCCTATTTAGAGGGCAGAGTACTTCCTGCATTGGCACGGAACATAATTTATTGGTATACTGGGCTGGAGGTGCACCACATGGATCTGTACTTGGTCCTCTGTAATTTATTATGAATATTAACATTGATCGTCTTACAAATGACACCATCATGCACTGCTCAGCCTTTATAATTAGAGTCACTTACTCAGCTGTGGTTATATTCTAGTTCAGTCCCAGCTGTGAAGCCGTCCTTGAATCCTGACTAAAGACAGTAAATGTTGTTCTTGGGAAACAGGAACAGGCTCCTGCATAACAGGCAGATTTCAGCATCTTGAGGCAAACCACTTGATGTTGCTTCCTTAAAGTTCTTAAGCATTTTGATTAACAGCTGTCTGTTTTAAATTGCATGTGGATAGGCTTGAAATTCTTTATTTCAGTCACAAGTACTGCTTTTTCTCTCCTCAACTACTTTTTTTTACACAGTGCCCTGGGATTTGACACTGGTAGCAAATTTACGACACATCACAGTGATTTGTATGCTGTGGTTGGATGGTCATCTCTTTATATGCAGAGATCAATTCACTGCCTGACATTTATTTATAAGGCCATCCTGAGGTTGTCTCCCTCTTCCTTATGAGTCTTTATGGCTCTAGTCTGTAGGCATCAGTACGGTTTAAGGTCAAAGACTCTTCTTTTCTCTGTTTGAACTCAGATTTGAATTGAAATGGGTAAAAAGCTATACAGGTATGCTGTTTCCTGAAATTACCTACAGAAGACTCAACATCTGAGTAACTCGGGATAAATTTGACTTCAGAACTCTGGCTCGAAAGTGAATAATGGCTCTCTAACTCTATTTTATTTTTTATTAATATCTTTGTGTGATGCTGTGTATTGTAGTGTTCTGTCCATTCTGTAATTACATGTCTTGGATAGGTCTCACCTTTAGATGAAGTTGGACTCTGAGTGGATTATTTTCTGGTTTTAGGCCTTACTCTCTTTAAACATTTAAGTAGTTCTGAAAATATACTTGCTCTCAGGCCAAGGTGGAGCCTCCAGGTGACTTTCAGTGTCTCTGGACAAAAATAGCGTTCTTGGAAAAAGAGTAATTCTCTTCACAAGTCAAGAACACATTTCCTTTTGTTACTGTGGCAGTAGTCAGAACAATTACAATCATTTCAGTCTTTTGTTAAAAGTCAAATGCATTGTAGCTTCAGCTCCACCTCTGAAATGATGGATTGGTGCCACTTGACTGATTATACATAAAATATTTAAATTTGCTACATTTTCTTGTCTAAGGCATGAAATAATAATCCAGTATTACTTCTGACTATTGGCAAGATAGTCAGGTGCCTGGCTTTGGTTTGAAGGCTTGTGTAGAAGCAGTAACAGTATGTTAGGATCAGAGCTGCATCACTCTGAGTCAAGGTCTTCAATTAGCAGGGTTCTCTTGCCTGTTTGCTATTTTTATCTTCATGTTAGCAAGTGTGTGAGAGAAGCAGAGGAAACACCTTCACACCTCAGTCTGTTCCTCTGGAATCCTCCAATGACGAAAAGACCCAGCAGCCAGTGGATTATAAACCATGTGACCGTATGAAAGAGGCAAAGATCAAAGAGTATTTAACACCTTCAGTGGCAGATTTGTCTGGCAAAGTCACTGGAAGTCTTAATTTTCACCAGAGAAGCTTTACCCGCAGAGTATGTTTTCCATATCATGATGGCCTGAGCCTTATGATTTTCTATCAAAAGAAGCACACTTTTTAAAAATTGTTTTACACATTTACAAATGTAGGTACACATAGAAATTCTTGAACATACTCCCAAAAATGATAATAAAGATACAATATTGGCTCTATCTCAAACTAATGACTTTAATATAAATTTTACTTGCTAATAGTTTGATCTGAAACTCAAAAATACCTTTAACAGCATGTTCAGTGGTCACACCTGAAGGAGGGGTTGTATTATGCTCACAGGCTCCTGTTTGTACTGAGACTTTGTGAAATACAGTGGGATCAGATGATACCAACCGTGTGCTGCATCTTTATCATCACACCAGTCATGAGTTACAGTACAGGCAGTGTGTCTCAGCACTTATGCTGGAGCAAATCACACAAATTTAAATATCTGTGCTGCTTGTGATTGAAAATAATGACAGACCTGTAGCCCTGGAAATTAGAAGAATAATCTTAATTGCAGGCTTTTTTTTAAGATGCCAATCCCACTTGTGAAATGTAAAATATGAAAAACTGCTGCTGACAAAGAGCTACCCTTTCAGGAGAGAGGTGTGCTATATTCAGACGCTTCACAATAAGTGTACACTTTGATTTTATCATTGACTTAAATTTCAAACCAAGCCCAACTTCTCTTCAATAGCATGCCAGCTCTTTCACACTGACATGCTGTTGAAGATATGCCACAGAAATTAGTCACATGCATGTAGGCATGTTCATGGCATTTCCCCCCCCCACGCACATACTGTACATAGACACCTTGCCTGAGAAATCACAGATGGTTCACTCTGCTTCCTCCACAGCTTTCTCAGTGGTGTCGTGACCCTTTTTCTGGCTGAAAATATGAGTTCTTGTTAACACATTATGCTGTAATTTCTTACACTTTTTTAAAAAAACTCCTGGCACTTAATTGATGAATTCATTAAATATTCATCAATCCATGCATACTCTAATAACCATTTTCAAAAGCTTTTAAATCATCTCAGTGGTTGAGTTTGTGTTGCCACATATAAAATTATAACCATATGTGCGTCAATCTGCACAAATACAGGTGCATGTTGCCTCTGTTTGATGTTGGTTTGTTTTAACAGTCCTGTTGCTTTTTTTCCAGAGGATCTCGATAAAACACACACAGGTAGTTTTATAGTGCAGGGTGAAATGATCTTTTCTTTATCCTTTGTGATGAGACCGAAGGATCTTTGATCTGAAGTGGCTAGATAATCATCCGTAGCTGAGCCCTGATTTCCATCTCTATTCCACTCTCCCCTGGAAGCTCCGTAAGCAGCTATCAACACTGGAACTAATCAGGGTTATTACTACTCTCCCCACTGAACGGCACACTTCTCCAGATGTGGGGTCGGTTTCCACCGCTGCTGTTGTTCCTCATGTTGATGTTGTGCAGTTTTTTATTTGTTTGCTGATGCATCAGCCTGATACTGGAATTTAATTAAACATGAAGGTAAACCACTTCTGACCTATTTTTTTTTTTTCGCACAATTTTGGAACATTTTTATCTGAATTTTTATCAACAGATGTTTGAGGCAAGAATTCATTAAGGTGTAATTTCACCTGCAGGAAAGCCTGTTTTGCCTTCCCTGAAAGAGCTGCTAACACTTATGAATTTTCAAGCAGAAAAGAAACACAAGTAGGCAAAGAGTAAGCTGCTGCCATATGACTGTTACTAGTGCTATTTCCTTGGAGGGCTGGAAGCTACACAGTCTTTACTACAAATACATTTATTGACAACAGTGAACCTTTGTTTCAACGATGACTCCTCAGTTCACAAGTTTGTCAGTGACTTATTTGTAATTTGGCAGAGTGGACCTGGGTCAAATGTAAAAGGTAACATTCTCCATTTTAGTTCGTACTAGTCCAAGTCCATTTCAGTGTTTGCTGAAGTACATTTCAAGATGAGTATAAGTCCCTAAGTGCAAGTCAAATTAAAGTGTCAATCTCTTAAGACAAGTTTAAGTCAAGTGTTTAATCTGCCAGAGGATGTGTCAGGTTAAGTCTCAAATCCTCACTGAAGTACATGCCAAGTCTCAAATCAGTAATGTTCAAGTCCCATCTCAGGTTTGTCTGAGTCTGTTTAAAGTCAAGTCTCATGTTATGCCTACCATAGGCCTACACTACAAGACTCTGTGTAGTCTTCTACACAGACTACTAACGTCAAAAAAGGAACACAAAAAAAAGGTAAAAAAGACAGAAATTGCTGATGTCCTCAAAAATCGCTGTACAGTACAGCTAGCTACAGTAGATACCCACTGTCCAAAACGGGGCTACCTGTGAGCTAACATTAGCTATTGGAATGTTTGTTATTAGCCTACAAACTAACCACAGGTTTCAGCTGAAGATTGCTGACTTCACTGATTTTTGAAGTTAGTAATCTCCAGCTGAAACATATGGTTAGCTCATAGGCTAATATAGACATTCCAATAGCTAGCTATAGCTTGCAAATAAGGTTAGGCCCACTCAATTTTTTTATTCCTAGGATAGCGAAGGCATGACCCACCCTACTCTGTGTCTGACTGGCAAGTACTCTATTTCCTTTTTCCACTTTATCATAGAACAAATGGGAGAACACATTAAAGAAGCACTCTTGCTCACTCCACAACTCTACCAATTTTTCCTTCTTTTTTATAGTCCAAGACAAACAAGACAGTCCCCTCCATGTTTACTGTCGACCTGGTTCTCCACTTCGTGTTTGGCGCTGGAGAGAGCACATCTAGGTTATTGGTTGATGACGCTGTTCATGTCATTGAGCTTCACTATTTGCATGAGGCCAGACTAAAAACTTACGATAATATTAGTCATCGTTGATTTTATCAGGACGTCAAGATGGGGAAAAAGGCTGATTTAATACAGCTCCAGCATAGATTATGACCACCGTGCACCAAACGATCGAGATCACAGGATCGCTCCACAACTCACGCAAAACTCATAATGGTTTTAAATGTGTCTGCAACAGTCAAATTGCGTAAAAAATAATTTGGTGTAGAGGAGGATTTAGGCAAGACCCAGAGCAGTCAAGTCAAAATCAAACCCAAGTATGAAGTCTGCAGTTCCAATTGAGAGTAAAGAAAACGCCACATGGTTGCTGTGTGTTGTGAGGCTATAACTGGATGTTATCTGTTGAAAGTGACAAACCAAAGTTCAAGACTGATGTTGGAGTGATAAACTTTCAACTTTTTAATGCTTGGAGTGTTGATTAGTCGTGCTGATCTACTGTAATATTTAATGTAGGCCTTGTTCATTTTGCTTCTCTTGCAGTCACATTCTCCCAAAACAGATGTTTGCAAGGGCTTAGCTGTCACTGTTGCTGTCATAAAAAGCTCGGGATTTTTCCTAACGGAGGTCCATATATCCAGAACACATCTGGTGGCAATTTGTCTTCCTTTAGATAAACGTCTTGGTAAACTTTTTGTCTCCCCAAAAAGGAAAACATGTGGCCCTGAAGTGCTGACTGTCCAATCTGCCGTTGTCAGCTGTGTTGTACAACAGCTCTGCTGAAGTGAAGCATTTATTTGTGACCCCACCATGTTCCACCTCATTACATCTACAATGTTGTTTTTCTCCACTTAGAGGACATTGCAGCTGGATACTGAGCTCGGCATATTTTGTCTACTTGAGCACTTGTTAATTTGCTGTTATGCTCCTTCATGTGGAGCTAATGGTGGACAAAGAAACAGAGAAGAAAAAAACAAGCTTGTACAATTTGAGAGATCTTCATTTTTCCTGTCCTCTGTCAACTGGATCCCACCAAAGACCTGGCCACTCTCATTTCTTTTTTTCATCTACTCCTGCTTTCTCCTCTTATTTCTCTACTTCTACATCAACTTCTGTTCTTTAATTTCTCCTCACAAATACCTCATCTTGTTTCCTCTCTTTTTCTCTTCTCCTGTCTTCTTAAATCTCCACTGTCCTTTGTCTTACTTGTTCTCTCTTCTCCTCAATCCATTCCTACTTTTTCCTTTTTTCCTTTAGGATATATCCTACTCGATCCAGCTCTTCTTCTCTCCCTCATCCTCTCATGTGATCTCTTCTCAAATTTTGTCTCATGTGCTGCTTTGTTCTTCGTTCCAACGTTTTAACTCCTCTCTCCCGTCCTCTGCTGCCCTTTCATCCTCTCCTCTCTTCTTCTCTCCTGTATGTGATGGATGGTGTGGGTCAGTGTGCAGTCTCTGACAGTGATAGCCTCTGTCACTGTTCAGAGTCGGTGGCTGTTAGCGTTATCTCTCTCCCCCTCCCCAGCTTTATCGACAGTCTACTCAGGTCATTGACTCAAGTCTGCATGAGTGGGTGAGGAATTCAGTTTTTTGCTTTTGGCTCACTCCTGTCCTGAAGCAACAGGAGGCTGGATACTGATGGAGGGTACAGCCAGCGGTTATGGAGTTGAACTGCCTTAAGAGCTGCTTGTTACAACACTTTTTCACAACACTTTTCCTTCAGCGATTCACCATTTTCCCAGAACTGCTAATATAAAACCATCAAGCCAATGGTATCCAAAAGTGGTAATTTCATATCAGTAAATTGGCTGCATTTAAGAAATTTCTAAATTTCTAAAATTTTGCCAACACTCAAATGAGTAATTTTGTCAATTCTGTCAGGTTTATGTCTTTCAGTTACATTCAAATAAACACAAGAAGTTTGTGCTCTATAAAGCAATCGCATTTAATTTGTTTGAACTTTAAAACACTGAGCACACCCTAATAAATAGTGTGTATGATCCAAGCCCTTTATTGTTGGTTATGTGCCCATTTCTGATCTGCTTTTTATATTTGAATTTTTTATAGATTAATATAAAATATATATATAAAATAACAACTCCTGAGATAGCTGAGAACCAGACTGGGCGATATCATGACAATGCACAATATCTTACTATATAATGACGAAAACTCTGTTCTGTGGGTGTGTCTGTTCCATGTTTTTCTCCTCACAATCCATGTGAAATTTGGCACAGTGGTAGAGGGTCATGGGAGGATGCGAATTAAGCAATATTACATCAATTGGCCAAAGGTGGGCGCTATAGCTACCAATTGAAATTGCAAAATTTGAATGGGCATATCTCATGCCCTGTATGCCGTAGATACATGAAACTTTGTACAAAGATACCTCTCCTCATGAGGAACAAATTTGCCTCGAGAACCCATAACTTCCAGTTATATAAATTTTCCGCCATTTTGAATTTTTTGAAAAACACTTAAAATCGATCTCTTTATAGGAAGTTTGACCGATCTGCATGAAACTCAGTGAACATAATCTAGGGACCAATATCTAAAGTTCCCTCTTGGCAAAAGTTGGAAAACTTACTAAAACTGAGCTTCTATAAGGCAATGAATATTGAGGAGGGTGTGGCTCATCACATAAAGGTGTATAACATCTCAAGGGTTTCACCGATCACCACAAAACTTTGTAGGCATATGACCACACATAATCTGAGGGGACCCCTCCATTATTGACCCGATCAAACAAAATGGGGGCGCTACAGAGCTAATTTCTTATCTGGGCCTAACCGCCATATCGATTTTTACTAAACTTGGTAGATATGTAGACCAGGACGCCTCAAGGTGACTGGAGAAATTTAACTCTAATTGGCAAGTGGGTGAAGCTATAACAACAGAAAAATGCTTAAAAATGGCTCAAATGCGACCGATCGCTGTGGCTCCCCCTGTGGCTGAATGTTTTGGTTATTTTTCTAAATTTTGGTATGACTAAGTCATGGTTTGGTATGCTGTACATAATCAGGGAAACTGTCAGTGTGTCATTCTGTCAGTCAGTCATTCTGTCTGTTTTTCTGCTCACTGACGTGGTCAATCCATGTGAAACTGCACATAGGCACTGAGGATTGGCATAGGTAGAAGGTGACAAAGCTACCAATGGGCATGGACTAGTAGCAGTATATTTACAAGCAAGATATAAATTTTGACAACATTGTTTATATTGATATAGGGTCAAGTTGCTTTACATACCAGTGTGCATCTCTCCTCTCACACTCTTCGCACAGCTCTGCCCTCCTCATTCACCCACAAGTTCTCCATTAACACTAAGAGAAACACAGAGCAGCTACTCTGTTTAATCTGTCTCTTAATTAGTCTACAGTGCGACATCGGTCCATATGTTGCATGTGCTACACAAAATCAGTCTGTGAGATAAATGAAATGACCGCAGTAGCACATGAGCAGTACAGCGCTTCGCTGCATGTGTGGGACACAGTGCCGCCGCCGATTGTGTCAGGGGAGCGTTTGCTTGCTAGTTTGTGTGTGAGGTGGATAATAGCATGTCGTCGTTCATTCTCAGTAGTTGTAGTCTAATTTGTGACATTGAGACGTTTCATAAACATGACGCATATAATGAGGACAAAGTGTCTTCTCGCTCTTTCCCTCCCTCGGCCTCTCTGTTGATGCTGTGTGCATAAATAAGATGAATAGCCTAAATAAATAAAAAGATTTAAGCCACTCCCCCCCCCCCCCCCCCCCCCAATTAAAAGATTTTTAATTGTTTCAAACAACAATGGATTCAGACCTACTTGATACTTTATACCCATGTTATAGTTTCGTGGCCTGTGCTGCAAACCTTCAACTTCTGTAGCTGCAGTGCTGTGTGCAAAACATTAACACACAGCCCTGCTATGTATTTCAGAGATTTTTTCATTTACATTTGTGCAGCCGTTTATTTTGAAACAGAAAAAAAAAATTCCCTGTCTTATTTTGACCACAGTCTGTTTTATATAAAAGTGCTTGTGACATCTCAAATGTCGCTTTGACTTGCAACTTAACATGTAGCCCATTTCTTACGAAATAGAGATATATATCATGCATCCCCATTTAGCCTGACAATACAGAGATGTGAATTTACAGCATTATTGTTACTGTTATTATTTACAGCTTTATTGTACAGTGACATTAACAGAGTGGCACTTCATCCCTAACAAAATTTCTTTGGCTGAGTTTTACATATGCTGCAGGGAACACTTTAACTTGATAGCAGAAAGGTTTCATTTTGACCTGTCATTAAGTTTCTTACAGAAACAACGTTAATTAGCTGCAGTGACTTTCACATTTTAACTGGTGAGACCAGCGGTCGGTGCAGACTAACAATCAGGACCTGCTGGAAAGATAGAGGGGAGATAATGGATGTCCTAGTGTCAGAGCTAAGCGGATCTGTGCATTTCGCCAACCTCGGTGTCTGACCTCAGAGTCACTGACACCTATATGCACAAACATTTATCATTTTTGTCTGAAGAAAATGCTAATTGAGTTCCTTTCCATCCACTACTTATGAGTTGGGGTAAACAGCTGGTGGCACTGATTCTTCTCTTGGCTGCCATTAAACCGTTATAGAAGAAGGGTTTGCAACAAGATGATGCAATTAAATAATCTCCAGTCAAACCTCTAATGATTGAAAATCATTTGGAAAATTAGCAAATACAAAATAGGCTACCGTAAAAACAGGTGGATTGAATCAAAACCACTGTTCATGTTTCAAAGTAGTTTACAGATTTAATGTGCCAATGTGCTGTCAGTAGATGACATGGCATAGCAGCAAAAACTGAGCCAGTCTCAGGTTTTGCCAGAACTTTCTGCAGTGGCAGCCCCCACTATATCCTCAGTAGGACAAATAGATGCTGTTTGATATGATCCAGTGCTACTGTTGGTCTAAATGTGGCCTAAAATAATTACAATCTTTATATATTTTGTAAGGGTGTCCATATGTTGCTGTAATGCACATTAACCTCAGTATGTGAGTAATTTGGAAGTAGTCTAATAGTTACTTTCTTTAATGGAGTGAAAAGGTCACATTGACTTTGCCTCAGCATCTTGCCTCAAGCCAGGGTGAGGCCAGATGTTTTCATGTTTGCCAGCCTGCAGGATATGTGAGGTGACACTGAAAAATAGTGTTAACAGTAATTCAGAAATGAGCTCATTTTAATGGATACATACATGATTTGATTATAACCACATTCATTTGATAAAAACATTTTTTGGCCACTTGGGGGCAGCAGAACCATAATATAACACTGATATATTATCACCTTGTAAAGTTCATATGGGAAAGTGCAGATTTTCCTCTGCAAACAGCTGCCTGCTGCTGCTTAACCCTTTGAAAAATTGATCTTGTTGCTTTTATTATCCTAATTAAATAAATCTAAAATAATAACTATACTACATCGAGCATTCTTTTTTGCAGTAACGGCAGCAGAAAGCTAAGCCTCCTGTCTTCACCATCATCATGTCATAACCTTATGTTACTTTACCTTGTGAGCTGTGCAAACATGATTTTTCACTGTAATTACACCAGTAATGTCACCCATAATGGCCGGAGGAGATCATTGTCTCCAAAATCCTGTATATATCGATTTAAATTAAAAACCATAATAGATAGAGCATTCATTCTTTTTGCAGCAGAGAGCTAAGGCTTCTGTCTTCCCCACCATTGTGCCATTACCTTATGTTATCTTATTTAACCTGCAGTGCAAATGTAGTATTTCACTGTATTTATGCTGGAATTTCCCGTAATTGCCATGGGAAATCGCTTTTTGCAGTCCTGTATATGTTGATCTAAAAATAAAAGCCATAATTGCTAGAACGTTCATTCTTTTTGCAGCGGAAAGCTATGGATTCTGTCTTCCATGTCATCCTTTGTACACTTGTAATGACATCACGGCACTTGTTACATGTGGTGCAAAACCGTGCATCGGCACAAGAGAAATAAATGATGAATCCATCACAACCCCTCTGCACTCTGCTCATAAAAATGAGCATATCTCAAAAATTAAATAATGTACATACTATAAATAACTTACCGAGTGTAAGAAATATTTTGTAAATGTTTTGTCATTCAAAAGTTGTTTGGATCAATGTGTTTTTTTGTAAAATCTGATTTAAAAAAACAGCATTTCAATTCCTTAATCATTTACTATGGTATATTGACTTACATAATTGTTTAGCTTTGGTTGTACAGGTTTGAGGAATATGAAGCATTTGAAGATACTACAATAAATGACATCAGAATAAGCAAAAACACCAATGTAGGCACTGGCGGACCGTTTCTATTGCAGAGTTTAAAGGGTTAAAGACAGAAAAGGAAAACAATGACCTCATAGAGGCTAAAAAGCTCTGTAGAGCTGAGGGAACCTTTAGATAATTTTCTGTAGAGAATTGTGAGTGCCAACATAACATATGAATTCCAACACTTAACACAGTTTTTCATGCTTTCCATTAGCACATGTTGTAAAATTGCCAGTCTTGTTTGCATGCAGACAGATTGCCTCGTCATTGTGTTTGGATAGTCATGGGCAGCTGTGGCAGTCTCAGTCTGCATTTTGCATTTACAGGTGAAAAGTGCTAATGGGTCTGCTGAAAGAAAGCCATTTTTTTTAATATATATTCTGTAACGCTTTAGAAGGTTATGTTGACACAGTGTCTGCATGCTGTTAACCTCGACTAGCATCGGGTCTGGTAGCTCCCCAGGCAGCAGAGAAACAGAAGTTTAGATGCTCTGACTTTCTGCAGAGCAGAATATCACCCTGCCGATCGGGAGCCTGTTTGACACAGAGCCATTGTTTTGCTTTGGCTTGTGGTCAAAGAGAGCGCAATGGACAGCAACTGACACCAAGCAAATACCAAATCAAGTGTCTCTTGTCCCACCTCCCCCTCCCTGTTGTCTAATGAAGAAGCTAAACGTGTTGTGATTGTGGTTGTTGGCCTTTAATTCACTCTCTCCACCATCTGCCCTTTCTGGAACCTTTGAAAAGCTTCATCTCTGCGTGTGCAGGGAGAGCAGATTACTTTTTTTTCGTTGATGAAGTTTGAGTTTCTGCAGCTGGCACTGTTTTTATTGTCTGTTCAGCCACTGCTCATGCTAACTACCCAAGTCTTCTATTCCTGCCAAAGAAATGGGAAACACGTCACGCTTCACTTGCTGCGCACCCAATGATTTTTTTCTTGGTAAAGACCTCACAGGAACTGTTTTCAAAACATAGAATGCTAAAACTTTTATGGACTAGCTAAACTTTTATTTCCATCAGTATGATAGCAGAAAAACAGACATTAATCTAAATGAAAATGCCACAGCCCATTACTTTAATGTAGGGTTACACACTGGAAATAAAATGTGGATGAAAATAACTTGTAATGTGAGAAAGCAGAACAGAAAGTTTGGGAGAGGTAATAGAGACAAAGCTTACTGTAGAGATGAAATGTATTGTGACTAAAGGAGGGACGCAGGTAGCTGCCATAGGCTCAGTGTACGGTGATGAAGCAGGCCTGTCAATGGGTGTAATCAGCCATGTACACTGTGGCCAGCCACCAGGGACACACACTCATTCTGTCTCTCACTGTGACACAGCACCCACACACACAAAAGCCCCTCTGTTTCACACACACTATCCAATAGATTAATTGAGATATTCAGTGTTGTAATGTGTATCCTGCCTTATGAGTTTGTGTACAGTTATAAGCAAACCAAAACACTCACAATGATCCACGGCCGTAGTCTCCCTCCAAACCCACCATACTCAAAGAACATTTTGGCCAGACACCAAACATAAAGTCTCTTAAATTTATTATATAAATTTATTTATAATATTTTTAAATTATTTGTATTTTTTGTTTTATTTATTTAGTGGGGGTGAAACAATACATCGCTCTGGATTGACATATCAATTAGGCTTGGGAGATATCTATATTTTCATACCTTTATACCTTACTGAAAGGTACTGTATGAAGATATGTGCAACAGTATCTAACCAACTACTCCCCAAACCAGGACGTTTGTCGTATTCCAGGATCTCTTTTAGCTTGATTAGCCCATAAAAATACTACAAAAACTCACAAAGTGTCAAAACAACTATTTTCCTTATTAAACAGTGACATACAAACATATATCCTCTAAATTCAAGTTTCTCTCTTTCACTGAACAAACTCAGATCAGCTCTACTGCCATGCTAACTCATTGGAAAACAGACTTCATTTAAACCCGGCTGAAAGAAAAAAACAAAACAAAACAAGAAAACGTCTTAGTTAGTCCCGTTAGTCATCTTGTTAGCTAGTCCACTGGCAATCACCATCTCTGGCTTGGTTGAAATAAACTTTTAATTCAGTGAGTTAGATGTGAAAATGTGGTGGGGTTTTTTTCTGCGAGCTCTCTACTGTTACTGGCCGGTTGTTTACAGTCCTGTAACATTATCTTTACCGCTCACAGCCGCCATGTTTGACAGTGCAGCTGCCTGTTCCACCAGTAGATACTGACCTCTGGTGGTGTGTGAAGTGCCCTGCATACAATACCTCCTCAATAGAGCATCTCCTTATGAGTTTAATAGAAACAGGGAAGGTCTGTATTTTTGACAGTATTGAAAATCATACCTTGATACACCTTAATACAGTCATACTGCCCAAGCCTAATATCGATTCAGTGATCAACGATCCAATATTATCGATGCAAAGTGAATACACGTCGTCATCTCTAAGATACGCCTTTATTTTGAAATTCCCATGATACGTCTATGTCAGGATTTCCATCCAGGCGCCAGGCAGACTATGGTAAGCAGACAAGAAAAAGACATTGAGAATACTTACTGATATCGTCTCATGTCAGTAACAGGCTCCTAAATGGAATCTAATCAATTTTGTATCATAGCAGACTTTGTGATATCAGCAAATATTGTATTGTTGTCAAGAGAATTATACCAAGATCAAATCTTTAATTTACACCCGTTATTTGAACATACAAATAGGTTAAATGGGCACGACTAGGGATGCATGATATGTGATTTTTTTGCCAATTGCCGATATATAACAACTCATTTGGCCGATAAGCCACATATGCATTTTTTCCCCCCACCTAAGTTTAGTCATCATCAAGTCTCTTCTGTAGTGGAATTAACATCATATTATGCATGAACACTCTTGTCGTGGTGGCCCACCAGCAGATGGAGACGTGAAATACAATAATTTTTAATGTATGTAATATTTATTCATTGTGCAAAATAAGAAAAAGCATAGTGGCTGTTTGTGATAGTTCATTTCAAAGCCATTATCAGCCGATACAGTAGTTGTGTAAAGCCACTACGATGAATTTGGTTTCACACAGGACATGAACAGCGGCTTTTAGTTTTTGTTAGCCTTAAAGTCGAATGTACACATACTATTTCCATGAATACTGAAGCTCCACACCATGTATTAGACTTATACAATTTAGAACGTAACTCCCTTCAAGCTGTTACAACCCTGGATTGCTTGGAAAAATACAGAGTTCATGACCTCAGTGTCCGCAGTGGTAGCCACAGCAATCAGGGTTCCCCCACATTTTCATGGACAAAATTTCAAAACTTTTCCGTGACTGTCCAAGGACCCATAATATATATATATATATTTATCTTGTCTGCCTTTTTTTCAAACATATCAGATTCATGCTCTATTTAAGCATAATGCATGAAGGGAGAGATGGAACGAGGGGTGAAATGAAGAAATGTAAGTGATGGTTAATAAAATCTCACACATCGACACATATTAGAGCTACATTACATCTAGAGCTACAGGAAATAAATGTGCTGTATATTACACTATGTGGAAGGTTATCTATGGAAGATTACTGTAACATTTCATTACACAGGCAACAAACTTTAATGACTTTTCCAAACCTTTAATTAGTATCTTTTTTTTTTACCAATTCCATTATTTTTCCAGGCCTGGAAAATAAGATTGTACAATTCCATGACATCTCCAGGTTTTCCATGACTGTGGGAACATAAGTTTATTAGTTGATGAATTAAAAACATTTTAATAGCAATTTTGTCCAACCATTAATGGTGTAAGGCATGTTTAACCTTCGGCTCTCTGGACTTGTAATGGTCTATTTTTCAGATTTTAAAAATAAGACAGTGGACCTTGAGGTAAGATCCTTTTTTTACTGCTATCTTCAGGGTCAGAATTGGACTGTTGCACTTCCTATATAATGAGTCAAATAGTCCAAGGGAGTAAATTACAACACTTTATCACAAAGGAAATCCTGGAAGAGATCAGACCTCATAAACTGATGTATAGTAGTATAAAGATCCAATCCATTTTAGAGATGATTGTCTTTCCCTCGCTGTCTTAATCCTCACATGCCAAGCTGTAAAAAAAAAAAACGTGTGCATGGCCTCGTATAGAAAATGCATATATGCTTTAGGACAGCTTTGGTTTAGTAAGTCAGAGAGAGTTACGGGCATATGGCAGCAGTGAAGTGAAACGCTCACAGGTTGTGTGTGAGTTGTGTATGTATATATGGCCGATGGCTCCATATGGAGAGGGGGGTTATCATAAATCCATTACTCAGGGGGGTAGGGAGGTGCTGTGTAGGCTCAACGGCCCTTTCCCTCAGGGAATGATTGTAGAGGAATCACAGTAATAGTGGCTGGCATTGGGTAATTGTGCCCTAAAGGCACATCATGTTTTTTCACTTCTGCACTGAGGAATCACAGCAACACCCCACAGGCATTTAAAACGACTGTGGCATAGACGACAACTGCAGGGAGAGGGATAGAGAGAAGAGAGAAAGAGACGACAAAGATAGAAAAGAAAGCGATACTGAGAATCTTGTGTCATGTCAGGTTTACAGTGAAACTTAGCTGCCAGCTGAGAAGAAGCATTTCAGCCCCCTAGTGGTCATTAGAGGTAGGACGGGGGATTCTTGAGCTCTAATGTCTGCCGTCTGGCATTGTAAGCTGTGGAAACACACTCAAAGGGTGCAGTCTTTTTGATACTCTCATCAAGGTTGTCACTAATGTGTACCATGCGTTTAAAGCAATATTAACCTTGTGATAGACAGCAAGTATGTTTGTCCTGTTTTCCACCCAGTTTGACCTCTCAGGTGGTCTTAACCCTGTGATTGGCGGAGCTTTTTGGGACTGGACACATGCTGACACCACTCAGGGCAGATATACAGAGAAGGATTAGAGCCACATGTGAAAAACGTATTTCAGCTCTGAATTTAAAGTCAGAATCTTCAAATTCTGACTTTAAATTCAGAACTCAAATACATTCCTCTTCTCTATGGAGAAAACTACTCCCACCTCAGTTAAAAATAAAAATAAAACAGTTTATTTTCAAAAACCTTGTATATAGTTTTACTTATTTTTAGTAATTGCCCGAAAGACAGATGCTTACTGTCGTTTTTTATCAAACAGAGGGAAGTAATGCATTTGTTAGCGGCTATTTTCATCAGTGGATTGAACCACATTTGGTACTAAAGGAGATATTTGGGGCAGCAGCAGCATGGTGTATGTGAGGTTTAATCAAAATGAAATGAAGGAACATGTCACCCTAGTGCAACAGTGTGACTGATTGATGTGTTTTTAATAGATTGTGGATGGCAATGGAGTTCTGTGGCACAGAGGTAGGGCTGGGAGATATACTGATATTGATACCATGATTTGTGACTAAATATCGCCGAAGGGCCTGTGTCCACATGGTGTTTTTCTTTAGCAGAAAAGCAGTGGCAGGTCGCTGGGGAGCGCTTCATCCCAGCACTTCATAAAAATCCTTTCCCAGCGCTTTTTTAAAACATGTGGTCTGCATGGCTTTGTTTCTGTGACAATGTCTGAACAATGTCTTGACACTAATATTAGGTAGGTAGCCAATGTAATGCTTTATTAACAGATGGTTGACTACACAGTCAGCAACAAGCTAACTAGACAGAGTGGCTGCACCAACGTACAGGAAGATATAACCTTACTTGCTGCATTTGATTTGATTTGTGATTAATTACTGAACTGTCAATTTGTAGCAATGAGATGACATCCTTGTCTCCCTTTACTGCCTGTTTGACAAACTACAAAGACAGAATGGGACACACACATACACACACACACACGATCAAATTCATCCATGCCGTTTATTCTTCTGTGCATATGCGAGCCGTTTGCAATCTTGAGTCCGCAGGTGCCAGCCATAAATTTCCCCCATTGATTTGTAGTATATATGGATTTTCCCACCCCGCCCTAAAGCCCCAGACTAAAATAAGCTTTGTTTGGCAGCTCATACACTTGTAAATCTCTCTGTGACATTTTGATAGCGGGTGACACACTGGGGGAAGAGCAAATATCATTAGAATGGGACAGGATTAAAATCTGTCACTCAAAGAGTCTATTATCGACAAAACCAGTGTAAGATGCTCGGAGCCAGCGCTGATAGGAAGCTCAGACAGAGGAGCGATGGGAGAAGGAGAAAGGGAAGGAATGAAGTTTTAGGTAAAGAGAAGGAAGCGCTCAGGGGGGTGGGGGGGCCTGTCAGTCAGGACGTCCCTGGTAAACAGAGTGGTAAATATTTCAACCGTCACGGCCGAGTGTAGGCAGCTGGTCCCCTTTGCATGGCAATGAGAGGAAAAGAGGAGAGCCCGTCTCAATGGAGCCCTTCAACCCTGGGAAACCTCCACACACACGCTCACACACACACACACGCACCAGCTGAGTGACGACCACAGGACAGTGCAGGTCTGTCCTGCCTCGCTGGCTTCTGTCTTTATTCCAAGAGTCGGACTCCGCTGCAGCACATCATCAAACCTCTGAAACAGTACTTTCAACGTTTTATTGCAGCTGTTATTTCTAAGCCAGAAATACACACGTACATAAAGTGATTTCACAAGTTGGAATTT
Organism: Epinephelus awoara; assembly: GCA_035609425.1. NCBI lineage: Eukaryota > Metazoa > Chordata > Actinopteri > Perciformes > Serranidae > Epinephelus > Epinephelus awoara. The sequence goes on from CM069300.1 coordinate 35,822,473, forward strand.
ACATCCTGAACCAAGCAGGTGGTGAATTTTAATGTTTTTGTTGATTCCAGCACATCAAAGACAAAAACTGCATGCAATGGCAGAAACTTTTGAGTCGAGTTGTTTCATCTAAAATTTCATCATCAGAAATGAGCTTTTGAGCAATGTGATTGCAAGTGATGCAACAGCAGGAATTTGCCAGTGCGCAACAATAATTAAAGGTACTTTGTTCCCATCATACTGTCGTCAGTATGATGGGAACTGAGGAGGGAGAGCGTCATGAAGAGTGACATGCAACTAAGGTTCTGGCTGGACTTAAACCATGGACTTTGCTGATCAGGGTCAGGCCACCGTAGTGCTTCATATGTGACAGCTGTCATGCATAGAGACATTTTGAGAGCAACTATATGACAACAACAAGAAATTTGTCAATAATACAGTATCTTATAAACTGTATTCATTAATCTTCAGTCTGAATCAACTGATGCATAAATTCAGGTATACAGCAGGCTGTTACACCTTTCATACAATGTTTTGTTGTCTTGTTGTCTGATATACATTTTGCATATTAAATGCTATTGTTATGTTACACAATAGTAAAAGTTACTTTCATTCTGTTTGTCCTGCCAGTCAATGGTTGATGTTTTCCTGTGAAAGAGTAAAGATGAAGAAATTAAGGGAAAAATGGAAACCACTACTTAGCTGTTAGTGTCTCTACAAACAATGTGGTAAATCAAATACCCAATTAAAATTTTGTGAAACAGTTTAACAACTAAATTTAGCACTTACATATACACAGCAAGGTTCCATGTACTAATTGTGCATCCTCAAACACCCTATAATCATACAACAGTTCGTATGATGTCCTACGAATTAGCCCCCCACAAATGAGTTTACGTCCTTGACGTAAAGTTAGGTAATTAATATAAAGTTATGAAGGTTAGGTTTAAGCAAGTGGAGTTACTGTGATTAGGTTGAGGAAAAGACACATGGTGAGGACATAACTTAAAATGACTCAGAGTTCACTCAAAGTTCACACCGTTACAAACACCGCTCTCCTAAGGAAAGTCCTGCATTTTGTGATTGCAGCCTTCTCAAACACATGGGTTGTGCACCAATTACTGGCTCATCCTTATGTGGCTTATGTATGAATTTTGGTGCATCACTTTCTGTAGGAAAATGTATAAACAGTGCATGAGAACAGCTCACCTAAGATGGTTAGGCACCTTATAAGCTCTATATTTTGAAATCCAGTAAACACCACAGCGTTTCAAGACATTACTTCAGTTGGTGATCACTAGGGGTGTCCCGAGTACTATTTTTTTGGCTCCAGGGCTTCAGTAATGAACAGCGAACATTCAAAGCTTTGGTGGCTGGGGGTGAGGGGTGCTGAATATGACTCAGGGAGGATTACGAGCATAAATGCTAATAATAATGGGCACCAAGTCCGAAACAACACCACAAAGTGTTGTGAGACTGAAGTGCAGAAATAGAAAACAACCTCCAACAAATTCAAGAATTGAGATTTACATTTATGAGATTCAGTGTGTCTGTTACACAGTTAAATGCAGTCCCCGGAACCACTCTCCAACCGTCCCAGAAGCGGAGCGGAGCTCTTATGATAAACAGAGAAGGGAGTGGGAGTCGGGGCCACAGATGGCTGAGTAAATCGATACACTGCATGCAGCTCAACAATGAGATAAGATTTAGCCCATTTACGATAGTGAAAAAAGCATAAAATAAGTATGTGTTTATATTGTGGCAGGCAGCCACAGAGAAATCAGTGTATGGGAAATGCGGAGATTCATATTTATCTGTAATGTCTTTGTTGTCATTTCTCAAACAAACAAACAAACCAAAAGGAAAAATAGATATGTGAATCCCAATTAAAAAACGAAGATCTACCTAACAAAGCACTAAGTGAATAGCCGAATATTTGGGTACAGCCCTAATGATATAACAATGACTTAAGCAGCCTGTAGCACTGATTCCATTAGGGATGCATGATATTGGATTTTTTGCCGATATACCACATGTCGATATACAACAACTAATTTGGCCGATAATCAGTACCAATACTGATATATCCATATATTATGGAAAATTATGGAACTTTCTACCCCAAATCCTCTGAGTGAATATACCTCTTTATCTGGATGCTTGCACCCTAGTTTATGTGGTTATTCGGCAGAAATCGGCATGTTGGCCTATTCCAGTATTACTTTTTAAAACCAATATCGGCAGACACTGATGACATGCCAATATTATCGAGCATCCCTATATTTCATGAATCGGCCATGGAGATTACAACTTAATTGATACTTAAAACCATGTTTATCTGTGTGCATGATGTGTTGTTGTGGTTGTGCATGAGAAATGCTGTGATTGCAAAATGCAACAGCGGAAGGTTTTGCAGAGAAGCAAATAGTGCTCATACCACTTTTCAATCAGGGGCGATTGCTCTGAGACAACAAGGGAGGCTGAAATTCACCTAAAATTTCATCGAAGAAATGGTGAAATATACACTATTGAATTTACATGAAAATAAGAATTTACATTGCATTAAACGTGCGCTAGGATGCGTTTCACATCATGACTATGATGTTCAAACGTCAGCTGTTTATCACCAGTTTTCAAACGCGACCTCCCTGTCATATATTCTTGTGTCAGCATGGTGGACGCTGAGCCTCCAAGCACTGAGCAGCAGCTCAGCAGGTTTTTTTCATGCAACAAAGCGAGACGGTCATTGGATAAATGCGACAAAATCGTCACTTCCAGGGAGGCTCAGCTTCCCTGGGACCTAATGGAGCAGTAGGCGGGAGAGGATGCTCGATGTATGCATGATGATTGGAGGCATTGTCTAAAAGGCTGAACCCCTTTGTGATTGACAGCGCTTTGTATTTCGAGTGCAGTCCCATCCGGATATTTATGTACGTGTTTAGTGTGACAGTGGTTTTGTCAGTGAACTTGGAGCCAAACGGTGTGCCGTTACCTTTGTTAAATGTTGCTGTTGTCCCTGGTTTTATATGAGAAGAGGAAAAGATTTCTAGTTGCTACGCTAATTTACACAATGTAAAATGCCATAGGCTTGTGCTAATAACGTTAGCATGTTGTATCTGTGGGGAAATGTGTTCAGATCAAGACAAGTGTTTGTCTGTGAATGCTGTGAGTTGTAGTGAAGCCGATTTGTGTAATTGTTTTTCAAATTGTCTCTATAAAGCCATGTTTAATGTGTGTTTTGAATCAATTAAACGTAACAGCTCTTCACCGAACCCTCCATTGCCGACTAGTGTTTTGGAGGTGTAACTGCAGAGGACACAGACACACCACCCCACAAGTAATGCCCACAACGATGTAGGCGACGTGAGTTTTTTATTTCCATAACCCATGCAGCTAATTTTCACCATTTGTACAATACACACACAACACACACTGCAAACAAGGATTCGGGTGTTTAAACCCATCTGAATATCTTTGAGGTTTGTTTTGCTGCAGTTCTATGGCTCGAGTGTGGTTGAAAAATGGCTTCAATTAAATGTTCCTTTTATAAGTTACTGCCTGGCTACAATATGACAAATTTTATGTAAACTTAAAGTGAGCTTCCCCTGTTTGAAAGACCAGCAGCCGCCATTGTTATCAATATAGTAACTTCTTCCAGTTACTGTATGTTTTTTTTATGTTTACTTTATGCAAAACCACGTGTTATAAAGCAGGATATTCTGGGGTTGTCCAGTTCCTGCTCTAATAGGGGATCACATTTTTCACATCACTATATCACCGTTTAGACGAATCTGATGTTTGTAAAATCTATAAACACAATGATTGAAAAAACATTACTATTTCTGTGTGCACGTTTAGAAATTAATAACATGTATCGTAGATTAGCTGGGCTAACCATTAGCTGTTAGCCGTTAGCGGATGTCCTAGTTACAACATGATTGAGCTAACTGGAGTAGTTTCATGTCGTATCCGACAACGGGAGGCTGATGACGTCCTGATGTTAACTTTGCTGCTAGTGTTAGCTGTCCATGTCAGCTGCAGGCACTGATGCTTTGCTAGCTCAATCATTTTGTAACGGCTGGATGGTTGATGCGTACATGCTGATTCGGGTGCTATCAGAGTTGATCCGCGCATCACTATGGCTTAATAATCAACAAAGTCAATAAAAACAACCTGTCCTGTGTTAGGAGTGTATGTCGCTGACAGAAAGAAAGAAAGAAAGAAAGAAAGATAGATAAGCAGCGTACACCTCACATATTTATTTCTCACAGTTGCGCACACGTTTGGCTGGCAAGCAGATGCTCCGTCTGTGTGTCTGTGTGTTGAGGGTGTGAGCCGCAGCTTCAGCTGCTCAGGTAGAGAGGCTGTGTAGCCTTGTGTGTTTTGTCACTGATTCGGTTCTGCAGGTTCTCTGCTGGTACACTGGAGACGGGGATCAAGCAGTTTGTCTCACTCAGGATAGATTGTGCTTTTTTGGTTCATAGCTTTTGATTGACGTGTGATTTTTTTCTAACGGAGACATGGGCACAGTTATCTATATAAAATACACAGACTACCTAACTAATTAAACAATTAAAAATTGAAAAAAATTAGCTTGCACCGTTAGCACCGGTAAGGGAAAGCATGAGGGAAAGCAGCTGACAGGAAGTCATGCACAAAAACACAGAAGCTGATCAACAGCAACATCTTATAGGTTCAGTATTGTCCATGTCAGACCTTGAGCACAGAAAAGCCTATAGGGGAGCAGCAAATTTAGATTTTTTCCTCTCTGCTATAAGTATTTGCAGGCAGAGGGTGAACATACTGTAACTGAAGCCACTGAGTAAACATACTGATACTGTGCAAACATAGGAGAGTGTCATGTGCAATACATACTGGCAGAAATAAAGGCATTTCCTCAGTGCTTTGAACAGCAGATTCCTTGTTTCATGATATTTCAACAGATTTCACAGTCACAAAGAAATGGCGAAAATATTCCTTTAACCTATTAACTATTCAACTTTTCTTAAGTCATCTTTTTCTAACATTGCCCCCATGTAAAGTTTCACTTTTTTTGTACCTTCAGTTTGTTTATGCAGTGTTATAGGAGCCTGGTTTAACCTCAGCAGCAGGCTCTGTCAGCGCAGTACAAGTCTCACCACATCACTGATGATCAATGGAGCTCTTCTCTAAAGCACCACTACACCGACTTCTTGTTTGTTTGGTTCTCTCTGTTTGGTCTTACAGTAATAGCCTGGATTCAGAGTCTATATCGCTGTGCTCGAGCAGAGCAGGTTAATGTTGTTGCTCTTTGAAGTCTCTCTCTCACACACACACACACTCTCACACACACAGTGGCTTCACTGTATTCAATGAATCTGTCGTGCATGACAGTGAGATAGATAAGCTTGTATATCAAACTAGTATGACTTTTCAGAATGGCAACATTTCTTTTTTATTTGGTTTTCTATCATTAAGTAGGGCTGAACAATTGATTGGAATTTAACAAAATTGCTGTATGGACTATAGTACAATATCTGAATCACAGGAGACAGAGTATGTGTTAAAGGTCTAGTGCATAGATCTTCAACAGGGGGTCTGTGACCCCAGGGGGTCCTCAAAGTTACTGCAGGTGGGGCCCCAAAATATTTTTGATAGTTTTTTAATTCTTACTCGTTTATTTATTTCCAAAAACATCTGAAAATATGTCTTAAAAATGTCAAATGAGTCCATGATGCATAAATATATGATATGATTTATATTTATTTTCTTATTTTAAGGTAACAAAAACATTTCATTACACACTACACACTTTATACACTAATCGACAGCATAGTTATGAATATGTATTCCATTTCTGCCAATACATCCCCTTCAATCCCACACACTGGACCTTTAAAGGCAAAATATGCAGAGATAACAAACAACAACAAACAAACAAATATTTTTCTACAGACTTAGGAAAAAATGGTTATTTTGGATCCTTGTAGAAAAATCACTTCAGAATCATTTTAATGTATTTTTCAATGAAAATGCAAATAATAATTAAAAAATGATGAAACCCTTTAATATCTTAAATCATATTTTGGGACTCTCCTAACACACCTTAAACATTTGTTAAAATGTGTACATACATTCAAATTTTAGCCAGGAAGTTACTAGGGCTGACCCCAAAAATTCGAAGCTTCGAAGCTGCGTTCGATGGCACGGGATTCGATTGTGAAAAAAAAATTCGAAGCTTCAGCGCTTTTTTTTCTCGTTTTTTTGGGGTAGGCCTTAAATGCAACACTAACCCCGTCAACGAGCCACGAGCACACTCTGTTCCATGAGGAATGTCCGCAGTCATTCAGGCTTCCATAATTGAACGCACTTCTGCGTTGTAGTTTCCTGTAAAAATGTCCGTGAAACACTACATTACCCCCAATTGTTGCATGTTTCTGTCATGGCGATGTGAAAAATACATCGAGCAGTCTTTTGAGTGACATTGGTGCGCGGAGCGGAATCTGAGCTTTGCGGGCACAGGGATTGCGGACGTCCGCTTTTAGTCTGCCGAGTCCCCCCCCTCCCCGATCGTTGTCAAGTGCTTCGAATTATATTCATTCTGAGCTCCGAAGCTTTGAATTTCCAAATATGGAGTCGAAGGGCAGCCCTAGAAATTACTCAGTGTCAGTCATATCAGTCCCACCAGGATTTGGTGCGTTTTTGGGGGGAATTGTTGAGGACAAAACCTGCAAGGCTTTTATAAAATATTGTGATGTATGTTGCAATGTTCAGGTGTTTATTTGCAATAAAACTGCGGGAGCCGATTGCAAAAAAATACTTGTAATTTCTTTTTGTGTAATTCATTTAAAACTGAAGGCAACTTGTTCTAGTGATAATAAAACCTCAGTGTTCTCAGTTAATGGTTCATTAACATTACCACCAACCATGCATGTTTAATTTAACTCATCTTGATTCTTTCAGCACTTGCAATAGATATGGATGTATCAGCCACAAGAGGCTTACTGTATATTACGCAGCCAGTTCAGCTTACAAAGGATATCTCTTGGTTAACTCGCTTTACTAACCCAAACATTTCCCATCTGAATCACCAGTATCATAAAACTGGTTATCCACTACTTCAGTCAACTCTGGGTTTTCCAGTCAAGCCATGAGCATGTTCATGTGAAAGAGGCAGGGGTGTTCATTACAAGCAGCATCATCAGAATAATGAATGAAGTAGCCTACTTCATATAATATGAGATGAAATGCAAACAGTTATTACCTGCAGGAATGTTTGGTCTTTGGGACAGTAAAAAGTCATCGATGTAAAATGTAACGATAGCCTGTAATCTTGTAACACAAGATGTAGAAACACTAGAAATAATTTCCAACTATGAAACATAGGCCAAGACTTTTAATACATGCAGAAATTATTACTTCTGAAATTACACTACAGTGAGTATTTTTTGCTATTTATTAGGAAAATGGAAAAACTACTCTGAATATGTTATATAAAACATTTGAAAATGATGTCTGTACTGTTTCTGCTATTGAAGTGAAGAGGGGAAGAGTAGCCTATTGACTGATGAGGTCTGTCTGACAGAAATGTTGCTTCATACTAACAGCGGCCAATTAACAGTGTGTGGATTATTTTTGGAATATTTTTTTTCCAGTTCTCATCACACAGGTGTCTCATGTTAATTTGAGCTACAGTGATGAAAATATGTGAAAATACCTACACTGTCAGCTGTCACTGCAGGTTAGAATAAACTTTGCAAGTTAACATTTAGCTGAAATCATCATCATGTGTTTAGTGTTGTAAATGATCCCTCCGTACGTTAGAGGCTCTGTTTTAAAACCAGAATAGAATAGAAAGCCTGGAACAATGAAATGATTCTACTGACCTCTAACAATACACTATAAAGGCTGACACTTTTTTACCTGTTACCTGTCGGTGTACTTTTTTTTTCCTCAGTGATCTGATTGGTCAGAGGTTGGTGTGCTGATTGGCTGTGATCTGAGTTAACCTGCTTCGGAGCAGGTTATCTGTTCAGCATAAGTTACCATGGTGATTTAATGTTGTAAAAAGTCAACCAGATTTGTAGTACTGAAAACCCAGCGATAACCCTGAAGTTACCTTGCTAACTCCAAAACCTGCTTCATCGTACAGGCCTGGGCAGCACGGTTGTATGGTGGTTAGCACTGTCGCCTCACAGCAAGACGGTTCCTGGTTCAACCCAAGGAGAGAGCCCCTCTGTGCGGAGTTTGCATGTTTTCCCTGTGTCAGCAGGGATTTTCTCCGGGCACTCTGGCTTCCTCCCACAGTCCAAAGACATGCAGGTTGGGGATAGGTTAATTGGTGACTCTAAATTGTGCATAGGTGTGAACATGAATGGTTGTCTGTTTCTGTGTGTCAGCCCTGCGATAGTCTGGCAACCTGTCCAGGGTGTACCCTGCCTGCCCACTGTCAGCTGGGATAGGCTCCAACCCCCCCTATGACCCCCAGGAGGATAAGCAGTTACGAGGAAAAGAGAAGGAAGAGTACAAGCCTCAGGTGTGTTTTATGGTAGAAAAGTATTTGTGTTCCACTACAACATTGCAATTGGTGTAAGACAGATCACCCCTGCTTTGCTCAGATCATCAGGGAATTTCCCCTGCACAATCCCTAGCAGTAACATTTCTTGGTAAGTGCGAGATGTTCGTGCCACACATATCTGCATCTTCACATCCGGAAACAAGTTTTGGTGACTCATGGAAAACTATGATGATTGGTCAAATTTGTGGAAAAGTTGCAGTGACTGGACGAAATTGCAAGGTCGCACAGAATTCATGGGGATTGGATGAATCGTCGTGACATCACCCCGTAAGGATAGAACTGATAAGTGTAGTAAGTCACGAGTCTAGACGGACATACATGTGTTCCTGAGTGTGTGTATACAGATATGTGTGTGTGTGTGTGCATGGCTACTGAACAAGCGCAGTCACAAAACCTGATTCCTAGCCTGTTTACCAGCTGATTGTGTGTGACAGGCTTCCACCGTCACCTATCAGTGACTTACAGTGATTCATCCCCCAGCCCAAAATAGAGGAGAGTGTTCGAAAACCCCAGGAACACAACCTGTGAAATCTTATTTCAGAGCTGGAAATAGTCTGAGAAGGAATTTAGCCAGAGTGTCTGCTCGCTCAACACACAGTTTTGTTCTCACGAGCTCTTTCAGACTGCTATGAGCGTTTTGACGCGTAATGGTGTGAATCCCACACTCTCACAAAGACACACACAGTCTGCTGACTCCACGATTCATGTTATCAAACTCTCGCTGGCTTTGCCCTTCGTTACAGAGACTTACAGTAAATGAGGTTTTGAAGGCCTATACTTTTGAAATGACACTGCTTATATTTCAAAAAGTTTTACAATTATTCAGAATGTGTCAGAATTCTGAAATATCAGTCAATGGTGTTGGATGTTCGTTGCTAATAATATGTTGGGTTCATGTTAATGTGTATTTTCAGACATTAACAAAAAAAAAAAAAAAAAAAAAAATCATTGAATCATGATCAGGTTTCCTTAAAATGCTCACTTACGTATTTGAGGTTTTCTCCTTATTTTCATCTTATACATAAGGAATCCCTTTAAGTTAGTTAAGCAACTGCACTACAATTTAGGTATCACAAACTTGAGTGCAGTCAAACACATGGCTATAATGGACACTGTACTAGTTTTCCACTGTGAAAGCTTTCAATGCAGTAAATGCCTTAACATTTTTACTTAAGGGAAACTCTTAAGGGATTATTACAACACCCATAAATAAGTTCATCAGCTTGGGAGAAATTAAGTTGTAACTTTCATACTTACAACCTTAAGTTGTTTTACTATTACAGTACAGGATCTGAGGTCATTAGAGAAAAAATGTGAACACACGTAAGCAGGTGCTGGGCTAAGGACTCACCTCCAACATACCAAACACCATCTGAGAAGCACTAATTTATTTATAATCACCAGGTCTGTTTGTTTTGGAGAAGAGGAGACCTCTGTGGATAATTCCTGGTAAAAACTTCTTGAACAAAGAACATTAAAGCAATTCTAACCAGGAGAAGTTACAGCTTGTTGCAATGTGCAATCCTCATCACTAGATTCCACTTAATCCCCCAAAATCTTACACATTAGACCTTTAAAATGTATAATATTTACCCCTTATAATGAAAAAGTATGTACCCTATCAAACTGATATCTTCATTTGTTAACTAGTTTTCTTAACCTGCATGTTCATTTTGGTGATCACAGAGCAGACTACAAATAGAAAACTCCAGTACATAAAGTGATCTTATGGTCTTGCAGTTTAGTGTTTTAATAGACTGTTAGATTTCATTGGTTTGGGATCCCAGAAGTTGTTTAGTGCTGATTTACATTGTCAGTGTACCCACTTTACCTCACCCTGCCTTGCCTGCTCCTGTCAACGTACTTTTTAATTGTTAGTTATAGAGGATTTTTTTTTTTTTTAGAATTAGTTTTGCCAGCTGCCAGAGCAGGGGCTTGATCATCCAACCCTATCGTCAGATAAAACAGAGATGATTCTGCGAAAAAGAAAAAAAATCTGGCGCAACTTTGCTCACGTTGTAAATTGTCACATAATTTCTTAAAATATGACAGAGGGTTTGCTTTTTAATGCATTTAGAGAATAAAACATGAAACACTGACATTTTCCTTTTTTTAAGTTTGAAAGGAGGTCATGACGCACAGGATTAATGAGCCCCAGTAATGTGATGTCTCCCACATAAAAATGCAGAACACTGAGTTACAACAGACCAGTGTGTGATGTGTGGAGAGGTATCTGTGGTTATTATGGCGCAGATCTGCATTGTTATCCTGTTATTTAATGAAGGTTAAAATTGTGAACAGCCATGCGTAATGGCAGTCAAATCAGAGGCTGCAGATCTAAACATATCTGTCCTGCCGTCTTCAGATGGCTGCGGGGATTTAATGAACTGAAGACTTTTCTCAAAGAGTGCAGCTGTGGACAACAATGGAGAAACCACAACCTGAGAATGTTTCATTTTTAGGTTGATGAATGATGTTATAGAATGATGAATGGAGTTGTCAACAGATATTTTCAGCAAATAAAATCAAGTATAGAATTAACGATATATACTAATGATCATAAAAGCACAATTAAAATATCTAATAATGGCATTAGTTCCATACACAGAAGCACCAATGTAGAGCTGAGGTGTTGCTGAGCTGTCGTAAGGATTATAGAGGCTTCTGTGCGGGTCTTTATCAGACTGTGAGGTCATGTGTGGATGATGTGTTGCCACGTCATTCTTTAAGGTCATTTTCACAAATGGCCATTACACTGAGTCATCACTGCCCTTTGTGTGTGTGTGTGTGTGTGTGTGTGTGTGTGTGTGTGTGTGTGTGTGTGTGTGTGTGTGTGTGTGTTATGCACATCCACAAATAGCATTGCTTGGGATGTGAAAACATATATAACATCTCTTTGGACTAAAACGTACACATTGTTTATGATGTATATGGATGCATTTGTGTATGTGTGTGTGTGTGTGTGTGTGTGTGTGTGTGTGTGTGTGTGTGTGTGTGTGTGATTGTGCATATGTTTACACTGGGAAGTCATTAATAATATGCATTTGGCACAAACAGGTTCATCGTGTAATTCTCCTCCCATACATCGTTAATGACGGCGTAATGGATAGAATCATTTTCATGCTGCTCCTCCACTCGACAGCACTTAACCTGCAGCTGATCAGGAATCTGCTCTATTGATGTGAAAGAGACACATTACCTATGACAGCGTACAAGGTGGTTGTAAAACTGAATGGCTTTTTAATTGAATTAGAAAAGCTGAATAGAAAAGGCAGATGTTGCAAAAATGTGTTAAATAGCATCGTAAGGATTTCAGCTGAAGAGGGGATTTTCTTTTTTTTCTTACTTTTTTTCCCAAGAAATTAGAAATCCAAATAGCAATAGCCGACAGGGTTGTAACAGGAAGTTGAAGCACCATTTCTCCTCTAGACAATATTGAGTGATTTCCAACAATTTGATGGGCATATGCTCCTTGAATCATTAGTACAAACAATGCAACACTGCATCAAAATGTGGTTAATTTAAATGCAATCAAAGGTTCAAACCTTATGTTTGAATTACAAATTCATAAAGAATCACCACCTTATTGTGGCGGAGCGGTTTCGGTTCCTCCATGACACCTACAGCAATGTCTGCTGGAGTCTTGTACTCCCAGTAGGGACACCCATGCCAACAGGTCTAAGGGTATGGACCAGACAAATTATGATCATTTGGTTCTTAAGGTTGGGGTTGGGCTGACGACTGATATTCCTCCTCCATAAAACAGCATTATTACAGAAACCAGAAGGCCTTGTGTGCCACCAGGCACGAAGAAAACAGGCAACATATAACACGTCAGCCAACCACTGATACTGCTTTATCACCAACATGGTAAAGGTTCTGTTACAGGCACCTCATTTTAACTGTTTGGACCATTTTGACTAAAAATGAATTGGTTCAGCACCTGAAAAGTTGGTTTTCAGTCGGAACTAAAAAATAGCAGGTTACCTGAAATTACCTGAAGATGACATTTGTGGGTGTGTCCCATTCTACAGGTTGGAAAGAGAGGACACACTCTTGCACACTATAGTTATTAACATTTTATCATTAATATTTGGTCCATGCTTGTTTTTTTGGATTAAAACAACAGCACACAGATAATCAATGCAATCTGCTGTCTTGCTGCTACTCTTTACTTTTGTTGTGGATTGTGCAACACCCCCACTGTTGATGACACATCCTTGATTACAGTGGTTCTGCTTGAAACTGGTGGAAACATGGGCTGGTTCGCTACGAAGCACAAACATTCCAAGAATCCTGAATGGAACCAGGACAAGAAACAGAGCTCATCTGGGGTTTACTTTATAGGGGTTTACTGTATGATGCAGTGTTTTCTTACTGATCACATTACATCACGGACTGTCGTTTATTCCAGACCAAAGTTGGATATTTATAATGGAAATGAACAGAGTATCCCCATACAACAGTTCGTAATATATCCTACTAATTAGCAAATTATTAGTAAAGTTACTCAGCAAATGTAAAGTTATGATGGTTAAGGCAAATAAAGTTACTGTGCTTAGCTTCACTCAAAGTTCATATGGTTCCAAACATGGGTCTCCTGGGTAAAGTCCTGTGTTTTGTGATGCATCTACCACATTAACCTCTGGACTTGACCGTTTGGGACCACTTTCTTCTTTACACTCAGTCAGAGCATTGGTCACATGATCACAACCTTCCAAAATGCATGGGTTATGCTCAAATTGCCAGCTTATGATTATGTTGGACCTTTTCGTAGGAAAAGGTATGACCAGTGCACAAGATGACATACAGATGGGTGACAAAAAAAAAAGAACTTTCTTGAGTAGAGTGTTGGGCCTCAGCATGGATTCTCAGGTGGCAGTCAGACTAACATGACATTTTACTCAATTATTCTGTCTGACATTGTGTTCATTTATGGCAATTTAATTAAACACCTCCCCCCAACTGAATGTTTGTTTTGTCCTGACAGATCAATAGTGAGTGACATATTCATTCTACTGATGTAATTTTCAGTCGAAACAAAAGCTGCAGGAGTGGTTGCTAGGAGCAGTTGATGTCAAGTTGCTCCAAAGACATGCAGATTCTAGGGTTAACTTACAACAACCTGTACAGCTGCCTCAGCCTCAGACATTCATGTGGACAAGTTACTCTTTCTCTTAAAAATTGCATTTATACATTATACTACAAATCTACAACAGTCTGAGGTGTGATTTCCACTGGGGACATTTTTCAAAATCCTGTTTGTTTCCCCTCGACTTTCAAAACAAAACAAGAGACAGTGACAGCTTCAATCACAAGGACCCTTTAATTGGTTGCATTTCTAAACAGGGAAGGCAGTGGTGAGTCAGCATAACACCAGACCACTGTCAATTGCTGGGAAAAGAAAGAGAGTTGTTTGCTGGAAACAGGTTTAACAGACTATAGCTTTAGCCCCCACTTTGCAGATGAGTTCATTTAAAAGTTTTCTCATTATTTTTGACAGCAAAATAAACAGTATGTTTTCTTTAAATTGTATTTGCCGCAGCAGTAAGTAGCTGTAATGATCTTCTACTTGCAGAAGTTGGGTTAACATAATAAAGTCAATATGCAATCTTATATATACTTGTGGCACTCAGCTGATTTTTCTTTCTGCCTTGGAGTGTATTTTATTGTTACAACTTTTTCATCCTTAGGTCATTTTTTAAGTTAAGTCAAGTTAATTCCTTTAAATCACCCTTGTGTTGTCTTATATCCTTTGTTTAAAGGATAATTTGGTATTTTCAAGAGATGCACAATGGATTTTTTTTGCCGACATGCCGATAGTAACAACTCTTTAGACCGGTAACCGATATCGATATATCCACTTTTTTCCCTACCTAATTTTAGTGCTCATAAAGTCTCTTCTGTAGTGGATTTTGCATTATATTATACATGCATGCTCTTATCGGCATGGCCCACCACCGGATGGAGGCATGAAATACAATACTTTCCAATGTAGGTAATATTCATTCATTGTACAAAATAAGAAAAAGCACATGGCTGATCCTGCTGACATGCCAATATTATTGTGCATCCCTTGTATTTTACAAACTGGACCCTATTTTCCTATATTTTTGTGTCTATTTGACTAATAGGAACAACAGATTTTGTAATTGGCCAAGTATTAAGTGAAACCACTGGAGCAAAACAGGCTGCAATGTAACCATTTGTGGCCTGTTCACTCTGTCAGCGTCCCATAAAGGTGCTTGTTTTTTACACTGACAGGCTCAGATTATTATTTTAAGTGTCAGAAAAGATCCCGAAGGAGATACACTTTAAGTGTAAGATCATTTTTGTTTAGGCAAAGAAAGAAAAGAGCAAATTCGTACTGCTTATCCCAACAGACTCCATTTAAGTTTACAATAATTAAATAATCTTTCCCTTTCGATAAAAACAAAATAAAATGCACAAAACAATCTTGGTTCATCTTTTGATTGTTTCAACAATCACCAACTCCAGTTTGGTTGAAACCAGTAAACTAGTAAGGCAAGGCAAGGTAAGTTTATTTGTAGAGCACAATTTGTACACAAAGTAATTCAAAGTGCTTTACAGAACAAGAAAATGCATTAAAATCACAATACAAAAGAAAAACATAAATAATCATTATAAAATGAACTTTAAAAGAGAAGAGTGCAGATAAGATCCTTTCAGTCATATGCACAGTGAAATAGAGCTTTTTTGAGCCTAGATTTGAAGAGGCCTGTCTCACATCTTCAGAAAGACTGTTCCAGATGGTCCGAGAAGTAACCAGTAATTCACCCAGTAATGTGAAAATATGCTGGCTCTAGACATGCTAGGGTGACCAGACGTCCCGAAAAATTCGGGACAGTCCCGAAATCCAAACAGTTGTCCCAAATCCCGAATCCTGCCCTAATTGTCCTGAAAATTACACTAGAGCAGAGTCTGGAGTAGTTATTGCCTGATAAAACATTAAAAACTGATCATGGTGGTTGAGTCGTCCTGCAGCTCCCGCTGGCTGGATGGAGTTCATACATGAATTATGGGTGTTGTAGTTTGAAGAAGAGAAGACAGCGCAAGTTGCAGCTGCAAGGACAGGGAAAGCGCAGGCAGCCACGAGAAGGAGTGATTTGCACGTTGCCGTGCAGCCTCTTGTTCTAACTGTTCAAAACTGTTCTATAAACTGATACAGCTGTAACGAATGTACCGCGTGTCTTTTATTTTGTTAGCTTTTATTTTTTATTAAGTTTAAAGGACAAGTGCACTTACATTGATCACTTCCATGAAATAAAATGAGAAATTGGAAAAGAGGAAAAGATTGTTCAGATTAAATTAGGGAACTGATCACAGATGTTTGTTTCTGTGTGTTTTTACATCTGTTGTTGCGTTAATTTGCAGCTATGCTTTTAATGAAGCTGACATGTCATGACAGTCAAGCACCCCAGGTCTGCCTCTGTATGGATACTTTCCATGATGTTGTCAGACACTTAAAATGATAATCTTAACTTGTCAGTTGAAAAACTCAAGCACTTTTTGTGGACATAAGTTGAGGGTGCAAACCCCCGAATAGTGACATTGCAGCCTGTTTTGCCGTTGGCAGCTGGACCAGTTTCAAAAATTGTTGTTCCCATCAGTCATTTAGACACAGAAACATGTGAAAATAGGGTCAAGGTTGGAAAATACTGAACTAACCCTTTAACCTCAGGCCAGATAGTTTCACAGTATATGAAGAGAATTTTAAGGGGACAGGTTTGAGATTCCTCCCGTGAGTGGAACTTATCTGGAGGGATGAATGTAATAAACTGTGGGAGCAGGCTGGTTAGCAAAACAGATCCATGCTAAGCTCTAATACAAATTAATGTTAACATATTCTTCAAACAGCATTTCAGCCTCCCTTGTGGAGGCATATTTTAACATTAGAGGACAGAACAAAGAAACTGTCTTTATTCCGTCTGATGCAAGCGCATTGAATTCACATTTTGTAGACTTTCAAAGGTTTGTGTAAAAATGTATTTTACAGTTGGATGGCACAGAGCTGGAATGACATTTGAAAGCAGCCAGTTGCATATGATGTCCTCTTTCAGTTTTAATCCCCTTCCCTTTGTGCAAACACATAGCTTTTCTGATTAGCTCATTTTCATCTGAATGTGATCTGGCTTGATTTGATTTGCTATCCAGAGCAATTGCCTTTCATATTAATGCGATTACGTCTTAGAACAAAGCGGCCATTATACAGAGACTTATGGCGCAAGAAAAAAAAAAGGCCCATCACATTGCCATCAGTAACATCCCTACTGAGAGATATGGGTATTAGGAAGGAGAGATAACACACACACACATATACACACACACAGGCACATGCATCATGACTCTAATCTTGCTTTGCTTTTTCTCCTGGCTGAGGGCAAAGCACCACTGTGACCGCAGCCATCAGTGTTAGAAGCGAGAATCCAACAAAGCCGAGGATATGTTTGTCATTATCAGCCCATTAATGTGTTTGTAAAAGCGCTTGTGCTGTTTGCTCCATATGTGGCAAGGCTTTAATCTGAAGTTACACATATCATCAATTCTCATCTCAGTGAAATCCAATTAAGGCTGTATTTAACTCTGGATCCACTTCAACCCAGCCGTCATCTGTTGTGTATAGAATAATCTCTCTCTCTGCGTCTTCGTTTCTTTTTTCATTTCATACTCAAGGACAGAGCAGTGTGCAGCTGGAGCCGCTCAGCTCCTGCTCCATACACAGTCTGTACAGTAAACCTAATAATAGACATGTTCAATTACACTCACGGTGCTTTAGTGGCTCAAGTGTTACAGTGCTGTAAACAATGCTGACGTCTGTTTGCTGTCTGCACCCTGCACCGTGGGCTTTGACTGACACAGAGTAGCAGCAGAGTGTTTCTTCTGCTCCCGTAGCAGCCCGGCATGAGGATGACAACATCAGTCTGTTAGTTGCTCTGTCTGTCCAACACTTACGTTTGGAGCATGGGAACATGACAACAGATTATTACCACTGACATGGAATGAACTGTGGAAATTTAAGGATTCCTAATGTCTTTAGTGACCTCTTTGCTATGTGTTGCACCTTCATCAGGTAAATACAAGACAAACCTCAATATAATGGGCAAACTGTCGTGATATTTATGAAGAAATGTTTGCCTCCAAGAATCATTTGCATTTTGACACCATCTTCAAGGCCAAATGTCAAACTAATGGGCAGATTTTGATAAAATTTGCCAAGCATATTGTTGGTTACAGACCCCATCGCCCTCTATCTATAATTACAATTCCTATGAAACATTTTTGGAGTTCTCTGAAACCTTGTTTGCCTGGACTAGTAATCTTCTTCTCTGTCTTTGTTGCCACATTGCCTTATCTCTTGACAATTTACCCAACCCAGTCACCAGAATAAACATTGGCATTGTACGTTTTGCAAACAATGGATATGTTACATTTGCACAAATAAAGTAGCACATGCATTACACACATTTTTTTTTAACTTTTCAATAATGCTTAGTCAGGAAAAAACTTGTTTTGACAAAAAACAATTGCTTTCCATGGCACTATCCCTGATAGAAGCACAACAACTGGTTTGCTAAAACACACCCACGTTTGGTGACTAAAATGTCATTGGAAATACAGCAATGACTCGCTAAACAACAGCTGGTTTTGTTGTTCTCAAACAGTGTAATCATCATCATCATCATTTGTATCTGAAATAAGCAAATAATTCATTTATTATTTTTGAATTACTTCATTGAGGATACAACAAGAAATAAACAGCAAAAATGTATCCATCCATCCATTTTCATAACCGCTTATCCTCTTGAGGGTCGTGGGGAGGCTGGAGCCTATCCCAGCTGACATTGGGCATGACCGAACCAGGAACCCTCTTGCTGTGAGGCCACAGTGCTAACCACCACACCACGTGCAGCCCCAGAAATGTAGCTTTTCGTTTGAATTTTGTTTCTTAATAGGCAACATTCCACCCAACACACCAATCCAACACTGGCTTCCTGGTGAAAAATGGGGGTAGAAACGGCAAAGCAGACAGCACCCAAAAACCAATTGAGATTCATGAGTAGCCAGTCAGGGGCCCACTAAAGGGACGCTGTCTCCGTTTGTATTTCTTGTATTATATATTATTGTGGCTTATTCACCCAGCCCCTGTATAAGATCCCTTAGTTTTGTGTTTATTAAGAAGATGTGCATATCTGTGCATCTGTGTGCTTGCTGTGACGACTAGTTTGCCCCCCTGAGGTCATCAATAGTCCAGCATAACAGCCTGCATGTCAACGACTAGTTGACTAGCAGCATGCTTATTTGTTTCATGACTCATATAACTTATATTAAAATTCTCTCTGTGATTATTCAATTTAATTTTATTCTATTTCATTTTATGTCATTTAACAATTATTTCAGTGCATTTCTACTCTTCCATTATCCTTCTGGCTTCTCTCTGCTCATGGGGGGGGGGGGGGCCTCTGTGGGAAGAGACGGCACTGGATTGAGGAAAGTGGGTACAGGTTGATAACTCTTTGTAAGAAATGAAAATACTGACTGTTTTCTATTTGTACTACTTAACACTCGTGTTTTTCTTTTGATAAAACATTTGGTTAGCATGAAAAAAGTGCTAAAGTGAGAATATGATGGAGTTAATTAAAAATCAGGATGTACAGTATCAACAGACACAACCCAAATCAAGAGTTCTTTCACATTAATTTTACATTTTCTTATATAATTAATGACTTACTTTTGACCTTGAAATAAGATGTGATTTATTGTTATACAAGCAGAGACCTTTAGCCACCCTCTCCCACTCTTAAAAGACTCAACTTAGACAAACAAGCCGCTGTGTCTCACACACATGCAGCCAGAGAAAGAGACGGGCTCTAGGCTGGGTTGTCAGGTAACAATACAAATAATCACTAACTGTAGCATCACATGGCGAGTGGTTATTAATAAGTTTAATAACAGAATCGAGCCTTTTAAAAGCTTGCTGCTGGATGTAAGCCGCTGCTACTATTTAGCTTGTGCTAACACTCTGGAGACAGTCCCTCAGCGCTGTGTATAACCTGTTTAACAGCTGCAGGAAGCTTGTCGATCTGGTGGGGTGTCGGGTGGTCAGAGATCAGACCCTTTGCACAGTCCTGTTGTTTTCCCCTGGAACTGTGATAGACATCCACACTGCAACATGTTTTGCCCTCTAGAGAGCATGCTGCACTTCTTCTCTGTGTTTATTGGCAGCTCGCAAACCAAGTTTAAAGGTACATGTGCCAACACACACTGTGCTGGGTGTGTAGACGCTGCCCTTGTTAAGTCAATGAACGCAGTCTGGCTTCATATTATTGGTGCTATGTATCTGCTTAGATTTTAATTATCGGAATAATGTATATTTATAAAAATGTCCCATTATCGGCTGATAATTTATTGGCTCAAGCATCCCTACCAGTAACATTCTGCTGGATTGCTAGCTGCACAACATGGTGGCTCTGGCCCCACCAGCTTGGCCCATAGACCTACACTATGTGTGTTTATGTCCAGTTTAAAGTGTCCAATTAACAGTCTTACAATTACAGTTTTGTTTTATAATGGCGGTCTCTTGGGAAATGCCTTAGAGGCAATAGGCTGTTGTTAATGACTCCTGCATGGTGCTTTGTTCACACGCACATACTTGCACAATATACAAACAAAACATTACGCCATAGTGCCAGTAGTGGTCAAAAACCCCCTGAGAATATGTTTAAGGATTTTATTTTTAAATTTAATCGAACACCTTAATATCAGGTGCTATTACAAACTTTGCAGCTTCTGGACATGTTCTTAACACTAGGCTATATTTTGTGCTGATATTCAGTGCATTACTGTTAATTAATGTGTTTTCATTCTAAAATCTACCACTGTTCAGGGTTTCCTCCAAGAGCTGTACTGTTGTAACAATGGAGATGTCTGTGAAACAGCACGTGAGCCATCATTGGGTAGTTGGAAGCCATCTGAGTGTTGTTTTAGGTGGGTTATTGCCTCCTTAATGCAAGCAGGACAGGTTGCATTGCAGATTTTTGGACTGTAAATTCCTCCCACGCAGTGCTGGTATGATCTCTGTATTGACACACGACTGTAAAGCCTACTGGGCTCTGTTTCCACAAACATAGCACTGAGGAGAAGATACACGGCTACAAACGTATTCTTTGGCATGAAACCAAAAGTGTATTTTGAATTGTGTATGGCTTTATTATTACTTTTTTTTTAAATTCATTACTTTTTCACTTTATTCTGAGTCAGTTCTCATCAATTAAACATTCCCCACATTCACTGTAAGACTTCCCATTGAGCTCTGTGGGATGTGTAATGAAACTTGTATCCGAATAATGGTGAGCAAGTTTGTGTGTGTGTGTGTGTGTGTGTGTGTGTGTGTATGTGTGTGTGTGTGTATGTGTGTGTGTGTGTGTGTGTGTCATCTTCCCTCTGCTTATTAGAAAGGCTTTGACATTTACCACGGTAAACACATTCATCAGCAGAGACAGATGATTATCTGTTTAATTTTGGAGCCTTGCAAGACGTCGCAGGTTTTGTTGTTGCAGCCATCAGGGTGCAGCTGTACAGGAACAGCAGCAGTTTGTCGAGAAAAGCCCCTGCCGTGTTTCCTCTAGCGTGTTTCTTCATTAACTCTCCTAGCTCAGGTCAATCCAGGATTCTATTTGTGTATTCTGGAAGAGGCAGAAAATGGGTTGTACTTGGGTGGATTGAAGATGTTGCAAAAGCAATGTGCTATGTAGGATTTACACTAAATTCAGAGTAAGGACTACCATTGATGTAATGCATTCCTACACACATGACCAACCCTTAAAGAACTACGCCAAATATTTTGCAATGTTAACAAAAGTGAAAAATGATATGTGTATACCACGTGATTTGGATCAGCTTCAAAATTGTATGGGTTCTTCCTTGGTCAACACGCTACCACCAAGTTATATTAAATTTTTTCTGTAATCATGCTCGCAAACCTCCTTGGCAGTAGGCCTGTCAGGATAATTACATTATTGAGTTATTGTACAATATGAGGACGTGATCTCTATCATTTGCTGATCAGCAACAGTTATGTTGACATGCGTGTTTCTTTTCAATGCCACTTTTAGCCACCTCAATTACTTTTAGCCAACGTGATGCCTTTATAAGACAAGCAGTTCTCCTTTTTTCCTCACTACCTCTGACAACACAGTGTAGCTTACTGGTAGCCTGCAGCTGTACATTTGAAATGGAAGAGGCATCCCCTGGAAACGAGCCAAAAAGTCTGTCGTTTTTAGTTTTGCCCTTGAATTACAACATCCTCTCCATAAATCCACCAACAAACCACCCCACTCATAGACCGTCCATTTCCGGTGGCCGACTGTAGCACCACAGTAGGATTTTGAGATATTTGCGATGTTCCCAGAGCCTCACTAACTTGTCTATTAGTCACAAGAGGCATCACCTGGTTATGTTTTATCGACCAAATTTTGTATTAACAATATTTGTTTATGGCAATGATTTCTGGGATAATGTATTGTCCAACAAAAGTAGTTACTGTTGCAGGCCTACTTGGTCGAGGTAATAATCAACAGAATATGTATTGAACACTTTGTGTCTCAGTTGTTTCTTACACCACAGATAGATGACTTTAATGACAGTTATCACCCCAATCATATCTGCGACGCTTCATGTTTGGTGATCTATTGGCATTGTTTTGGACATACTGAACATGTTTTGGTTTTGTTATTTTTTTTTGTTTCTGTTTTTTGTTGTAAATTGTGTTTGACATCAGAATCCATTATATCAGTTGTGAATGCAAGCTGACTACTGTTACTGTTCTTCACAAAAGAGCACACTACAAACTTTTCAGCCCCATATTAAGCCTCTAAATCATGCAAAGTTATTACTCAAAAGAGGTATTGTGTACACATTGGAATTCCACATGCTTTATTCAACAATTCCTTTGATGGAAAGTAGTCAAATTCTAGTGAGTATTTTTTTTTTGTATTTTTTTTTCAACTTTACAGTTATCTGAAATTGCATACATTTGTCCAGCTTTCATAGGGAAACATTTTGTCTGTCTCTGTGTGTCCCTTGTCATCATACTGTGTCCTCTCCTTTCAGTTTTTGTGGGTTGATGAACACAGCACAGGTGGAATACTTTTTTTTCCTCAGCAGCTGTTTGTTGAGTTTGAGTCACAGGGTGGGAATTGAAGGTCAGCCATGCTCAAAACTTGCTTTCGATCAGTATGTGGTCGGATCAAAGCTATCAGAGCTTAACAGATCAGATTGATGGATGAAAGAAGCTGCTGCTTCAGATGTCAGAAAAAGCAAACTTTCTGTTGCTGCTGTTACACAGTGGTAGACCATGAGGTGTGTGGTATCCATTTTAACACAGCTTGTAGTTAGGCTGGGTTAGGGTTAGGGCTGCTACAAGAGAGAGACAGAGAGGCATAGCTCCAAAATAGCAAATCTACATTTGGTGCTGAATGCTGATAATGTGCCAGTCTGCCACAAATAAATTAATGTGTGGGAAACCCAAGCAGCAATCTACAGCACTGAAAATGCAAGCCAACACAGAAGTGCCAAAAACTGTAGTTCTCTGAATGGCCACTTGAGGCTGGCTCCGGAAGCCAGTCAATCCCCATAGACCCTCGTTGTTAAAATGCCCAACTTTACAACAGAAATAAACATGTTTACAGCCTGGTCTCCATGGGTAATTTCAACATTCATGACAACTGTACATGGGGTGATTCTTTTTACATAACTCATCTGTACATGTAATTAAAGGCACTATGTATAACAATTTCAGTTGTTCTTTGAGACAAACAAATTTTGCAGTCAAAAGTGTGTCCTAGCACATGTGTATCTCTCCATCAGCGTATCTATGTCCGTAAGCTCAGAAATTCTCATTTACATATATATTGCGACTGGTGTCTCATCATGTACGTGCGCCATCTTGAAAATACAGGTACGTACAGGGACATACTTGAGAAATACGGAATTGCCTTCCGCATTTTCACTTGTTGGTTTCCGGTTTCTGCCTGCAGGTAGAGTGCCGAAAAGCAGCAGCAAGCAGGCTAGTCACAAGTGCCGGTGCATTTTTAAAAAGGCAAAAAGGCAACGTGACCAGCGATTTCAAAAAACAAGGGTCAACATCAGGGTAGCCTTTCCCAGGTGGAGAGAGCGGCTAACAGCTGTTAGCGACCCTGGTTGCTAACAGCTGTTAGCAGCGCAGTAATGCGAGTAGAGGGATGAGGTGTGTGAGGCTGAGCCACTTGTCAGTTGTCAAAAGACAAGACGTGATTGGTTTGTTTCGATTTACATCCGCCCCAACAGCCCTACATTGTAAACACAGCCAGCATGGTGAGGAGGGGGTTTGTCAGCTCGCGTCGCGTGTGTCTGTGTAGGAGCCTGAATGAATACTCCATGCAGTATCGGATGACATGGTTTCATCAGTGTTATCATAGCTTTTTGGTACATAGCAGCTACCATTGCTGCAATACGCGTTTATCCGTTTATAGTATCCATCTGAATGCAATATACGATCTCAACACAAGATGGGAGAAATTCCTACACAGTGCCCGTTAAGGCTGTCTACCATTTACCTCAGCTTCTCAGTCAGATCCATCTCTCACTCCTCCATAGCACCACCTTTTCTTCCAAATGTGGTCACTTCTGGCCCTAGAAACCAAGACTCAACGGCCAAAATGCCAAACTCAAGGCTTCAAACCTGGAGTCCACAAACTAGTCCACAGCCTGTGAAGAAAGTTTTAACATTTTTACTGTAAATTGTAGCCCTCAACCACATACTAAATTGATCTAATTCAAATGTAGAAATACAACATATATGCATATTAGATTCCTGTTAAGCTTACACAGTTTCTACCAAAAGGCACAAGATCGGTATTTTAATTTTACCAGTAAGTGAATAAAGCAGTGGAGTAGGCTTCTTAATAGCCAATAAGATGAATGGGTACCTGAATGTCTTGTTCGTATTCGTCAAGGTTGCCAAACCAGATAATTTAACAGAAGGCTCAAATTGACACAGCATCTGCTATTTTTAAAAACTACATCAGTTGTCGTCAACACTCATTCTGTAGCTAGGTGTCTGTAAATGTCCATTAGCTCAGGCGCTGTGTCTAAGAGTGTAACAAGAAATAGGATGTAACCTTCAAAAACCAATGACTGTCATCTTCAATTCATTTAATACAAGAAAGGATGTATTACATTAATTATATTACAGCAGTCATGTTCACTGTAGAGACTAGTGATATGCTGAAATGTAGTGGATTTCAAACCCAACGGTCATCTCACCCTCTTCCATCACTCTCTTTTTTGACTCATTTCTCCTCCTGTGTCTCTGATTGCCAAACCGAGCATCATATGCATAAACCTGACAGCCTCCACAATCAAAGTCCAGCACCTCAAACTGCTGCAGCTGATGTCTCTGCCAAATTATTTTGCCTGTGAAAGAATTTGATGACACACAGGAGCAATTTTACACAATTTGTACTTCAGAGAAGAGGGAATCCGTCTGCGTCTCACAGCCCCATGGCTTTTTGCCTTGTAGTTTATACGGCAGAGTGTGGCAGCAGGTCCCTGTGTTACTCAGCTAATCAGCCTGTAATCCCTGTGCTGCTGATGTGAGAAGTGATGCTCCATGTGACTCTATCATTTTCTCATCAGTGCTCTCTTTGTCTCGGTCTCTATCTCTCTTCTCCCTCTACGTCTCTGTCTGAGGGACTGTTGCTTCTCTGTGATTGGGCCATTGTTCTGACTCACTCACAGAGCCAGCCTGTTGGGCATGTTTACATGGATTCATGCTTCTAGGCTGCTGGCTAATGCAACACCTTTGTTCTTTTAATTGCTTGCTGTTTCAGCCACAGGCTGAAAGGAATGAATAATTCCACAGCTACAGAATACTAACATTTCCACCGAGTGAAGAACTTCCTCACTCTGAATATGAATGTGCCCAGGCAGCGCGGTATATGGGCAGCAGCTCCTTATACAAATACATGAAAAACACCTCCTCTATACTGTTAATGTCAGTAAATATTGAACACAGTCATTTGGTGAACAAACAGAACCACCACCAAAAGAACTGGCAGCTTCCACACTGAATCAAATGGTTTGCCACCAGGTCGGATTTAGTAGGAGTAACAGGCAATTTAAAGCTGAATTCATTACTGGCCATTTGGAGGCAGTGGAACCAGCTGAAACTGCAATATCCAGCATAATATCATCTTCTAAAGTTGTTATGTGTATATAGTGCTGTATTGTTTTTCATTTGTTTTCATCCATCCACATAACCATAGTAACACTTACAAACCAGGTGGGGGATAGGTGGGGGAGGAGACCACACCCACTCAGAAGATGAATGTATACCATTTCATACCATTAGCGCAGCTTGTGATGCTTCATCTTTTGTTAAAGAGTATCTTTGGTGCAGCTTTCGATTTGGTTTTTGAAGATTGCAACCAATATATTTATTGAAGGGAAAGTTTTATATGTAAAAAATATACTTGCCCGTGCTCTCTTGTGGACAAACTATGGAGCATTGTTCCTAAATGACCTCAACACATATTTGGCGTCTCTGAACTGAAGTTGCTTTTTGCAGTAGCTTTTATTGGCTGATATCAACCAGCACAGATACAGACCATAGGGACATTTATTGGTATGACTCTGATCACCTTAAGATCAGTTTACTCCTAATTGGCAGGATGACTTGTCTTCTAAATGTGAGAAAATGACCCTAATAATGTCATTAAGGTTTTCTTGTATTAGGCCTGGTGACTACAAATGTATAACAGAAAGCCTGTACAACTGATGTGGAGTTTAAATAAATCGCTATTTATAATTGAGGGAGGGTTTGTGTGTAAAAAAGGAGCCAGACTCCATTAGAAGCATCAAAGCAGAGTTACTGATTTTTTTTTTTAAATTTTTTTTTAAAGTGCTGGGGGACTATTCCCATGACCCCCCGAACTCCGGTCTCAGCCCTAAATGTCCTCAAGTCCTAGTAATGCCCCTCGTGCAACTGACCTGTGCGGGGCTGCTGCATGGGATTTGCTTCATCTACTCAATTTATCTAATGAATATTATTAATATTTGTTTATTAAGTGGCCCCTGGCCTCCTCCTGTCATTTTGCAAAAGTGGCCCCCAGGCAAAGCAAGCTGAGTATCTCTGGAGTCTAATGAAAGATGCTATCAGATTGCATTATGGGAAGCGTAATGCAACCCACTGGAGAGCTACCCATACAAGGGACTAACTTATGACTCAAGTATATAATAATCAATGTTAAATATAAAACAATGATTCATGAATCCCAGGCTCAGAGCCACCCTTGCTAAACTCTGTTCTCCATCTACAAAAGCCTGGAATCACCAGTGCTCAGTGTTATTTTGTGAGCTTGGATCCTGTAGCCGTCGGCGCCTGATCGCCTTTCAAAAGCCATAATACAACACATAACAGCAGAGCTTCACAGAGTCGCATTGATTAATTGACAGCGAACATAAAGTTTAATCTTTGGGTCAGGTTTCATTCGGAGGACTGCACTGTGCAGCTCTGGCTCAAATCCCTTGTATCGCTGCCATATCCTATTCTCCTCTGCTGCAGAGTAGATGAAAGTGTGTTAATAGCTGCTCTCCATCTGTTAGCATCTGAAACATGATAGATCGATAGAGGACGGTGAGGGTGTCTGTGTGTGTGTGTGTGTGTGTGTGTGTTACAAGGTTGGAGGCAAGGAGGTGGGGGGCAGTGCTCGGCATTAGTAATGAGGGGAGGCTTGACATGAACAGGAAGCTCCAATAGAGCGCTGCATGTTGGGCGATCAGACTCCCTCTCCACAGGATGGGAGGAGGAGGCGGAGGAGGAGGAGGAGGCGGAGGAGGAGGTGGAGGTGGGGGTGGGGGTGGGGTGTGGGGTGTCTGGAGATAAATGAGGCAGAGCTGTCAATAAAGAGCAGCTCTTTATCCTCTGTTAAGGCTCTATTCATTTCATTACTGTCAGGCTTGTCTGGTGAAAGAGGCCTAGGTGGTTTTCCCTGGACGCTTTTTGGTACGAGGTGAAGTTAGAGAGCTGCCAGGACAAGGCGGGACGAGGCAGGGTGAAATAGGACGAAGCAGAATGAGACGTGAGGCGGACTGAGATACAATGAGACAGGATGAATCACTGTACCTGAAGAAAAGCCTTTTGGTAGTAAGTGAAATTAGATACAGGGACTTTGCCATAGATTGGGGTTTTGAGAATTGACACCCGTGAAATAAACCAGGGGTTATTTCAGCCACACAAAGGGGGTGTTCCTTTGTTGTAAGGCAACTTTTTTTTTTTTTTTACCACATTCCCCCAACAAGACTGCAGAGCTGGCTGGACTCTGGAGGCAGGTTAGCTGCAATCAGAGACAGTCACTTTCAGTCCCAAATATCAATTCAATAACAGACAAAAGTCTCAGTCTGGCTTATTTCAAAGTGTGTCTGATTTACATAGAGGTTTGGGACATAAAATTGTACAGGACGCTCTAAAGCCTTTACTCAGTGCTTTCTACAAAGTCATGCACTTTTTGGATTCTTCAGAGATATTCAGATATTAGGCATTGTGAAGCAACTGCTGTTTTCTAAGCCCAAATATACTTTTCCTATGGCCTTGAGGATCTGTGAAGGTTCACGTGATGGAAAATTTGTCATCTTCCCAAGTTCATGAGAGTCTGTGTGAATCACCTGCATGCAACTGAAAATTTAAGGCCTAGGCATATGGAACCCACTTTAGCCCCCTGCTGCATTGCATTACATTACGTCTCAGCCAAAAACTTGCACATGGGCACACCACAAAGACTACAGCAGACAGCCAACAAGGACATATGTTCTGCACCTCTGTGGCAGGAAATAACCCTCCATACCGGAAGACAGCAGAAGTTTGTATTTGTGATTGAAAAAAGGGAAACCAGAGGACTGTCTTGAAGCTAGTTAGCCAGTTAGCTTAACGACAATGCTGAAAGTACAAAGGATATCTACCGTGTACAAGCGAACAAAAACACAGATCATCAGGAAATGTTTCTGCTAAGGAGCTCAATGGCACTCTTACTTGTGTTTATCTGCTCGTGCGCTGAGCTGAACTGCCAATCAGACTGAGTTAATTCACCAATGGGCTCCATCATGCTAAATCAATGTGAGAAAGCCAACTAGTGCCAATGAGGGCCAACAGTGCGCGACAAAACATAACATGACAACAAAAAGGCAGGCAAATTAAACTGGGCTGTAAATAATGTGTTATGCCACTGTCAGCTGTAATAAACACAATAAATACAAATTTAATATATTCAGGGTCATATTTCCTCACCACACACTGTGGAGCTATTACTGGCACAGGGTTGTTTCCCACATCATATTTAATTTATAAATAACAAGAAGCAGAAGCTAGCTGTGGCAATACATGTCATTGAAACTATGCATTTTTATTTCATTTTTTTTCTTTTTAATTAATGTGAATACACAAGCACATTAAGATATAAAATAACTAACTTATTGTTAGGTTCCAATAACAAAGTCTGTTTTCAGCTTTAAAAGAAGGAAACTGGCATACAAATGGCACACACAATTATACGTTTTGAATTGAATAGGTGTAACATACAATACTAAGAAACAACAGATTAAAAGCATATAAAGCTAGGAATGTTTCCAAGATTAAAAAACAACTTAGCAGTGTTCTGATTTGAGATATGAGAGGTGCTT
This sequence comes from Epinephelus awoara, assembly GCA_035609425.1. NCBI lineage: Eukaryota > Metazoa > Chordata > Actinopteri > Perciformes > Serranidae > Epinephelus > Epinephelus awoara. The sequence continues at coordinate 35,851,742 of CM069300.1, forward strand.
TAGCTGTTAGAAGTGGTGTCTTGAATGAACCTGTTATCAATAAAGAAAAACAAATTGCTGTTGTTGACAAGCCCAGATGCACAGTTTGATTAAAGTTTGCTTAATTAACTGTGTTTGGAGAGGAAACTTCAATCTGTTGGTATGATACAGTGCACTTTCCTCTAAAGGCCTGCTTTAGAGAGAATTTCTGATAGACAGTGTTTTATTGGTTCTGACAACTTATCTTTAACTCCAACCCACCCTCGTGTTTCCCTACAGGAACACGTGAATATACACGAATATTTCTCCTTCTATTTCTCTCTCCCTCTCTCTGTCCGTGGGGCCGACAGATCATTATGATTGATCAGTGGAAGGCCTCACTGTGCTGGTGTCCCTGGCTAAATAACACACTGCGGCCATCAGGTTCTCTCCATCTGAAATCGACATCAAGGAACCAGACGGGATCTAGTGGTGGCTGTAGTCAAAGTTACTGCCACATTTACCTCATTTAAATTTGTGGCCAGGTGGAACTAATCTTAAAGGGTTTTTTTTAGAACAGAGAATGGGCTTAAAGATCACATTTCGTATTTTGGGATCAATGGAACAGGAAGCCCCAAGCTCTCCAAGAACTGGAAGAAACACTACAGTTAGATCCTTATCAGGCCATGTCATTTAGATGGACTTTTCTGGCTATATGTATGACTGTATTTTTTTTAAATTTTGGACTTACTACTGACTTGTCTGCTGTTTGAAATATTTAACCTAGATTAGTACATTGGACGACTCACTATTGCATCCATCGTGAATATTTGTTGGCTACCTTGTGTGATGTATTGGGAGGTCACGGCCACCACTCTTTGGGCTTTGTCTTTCTTTTTAAAAAAATTATGATTTAATGTATCAACACAATGTTTTCACCACTGTTTTGCCCTATATAGTTGAATATACATACATACATGGCGCAGTGCATTCTGGTAGTTGACTTGTAGGTTTTCTCCATCTTAAGCAAAAGTGCAGTTTTCCTCTGTTTTCTCTGGTTCTGTAGCACCATTTTCAAAAGTATCTGTGTTTTTCAACTGCAAAGACATCCTAGTTTTATTAAAAGGCAATCTTTCCAGCAGTAAAATACTTCTTCAAATCCACACTAATGCAATGCCATGCCAACATACCTGCTCTGTCAGTTTAGAACAGCCTCCAAAGCAGCATCTATCTTTATCCATAGTGCCTGCCATTTCTCTGCTGACTCCTCATCGCTTCACGATGCTTGACAACAGCTTGACAACAGGCTAATTCTCTGATCGAATCCCTCCATGGCACTCATGTTTTATGTTACCCAGAGAGAACGGGTTTCATGTCATGATGCCAGAAGAATTGGTGAATGTCAGCTTGGTGGAGAAGGTGGAGTCAAGGTCTGGACTGAGGCAATAACTGTAAACTCAATTAAGTATTAAGTTATTAAGTAATTATGTAAGTTAAGATGAGGCCAGTGATGCTGTGGCAGTCTGCTTTGATTGATTGGATCTAATTTTCTTAACTAAAATGACAAAGAAATTATATTTAAAGGGGAAATAATTTTTTTTTTCAACCTGGGTGCTATTTTCCGATCTACTTTTGTCTAAATGGGTGATAGGATGTTCAATATTTGACATTTCTCCAGTATGAAGCTAGGGCTGACCTGCCTGCAGCCCGTGAGCGTGCACTATATTAAATAATAGGGCACTCAGACAGCATCAAACAACGCCAAAATACGTCCACTGAGAGTGCATTTTTTCCACACAGATAGGCTCGTATTGTTAGTATAGTTAACGGAAAGGAGAAATGAACATCTGTGTTTACCTTTAGCTGGATTTGGACATGTTCCTCTGCCTGTTGCTGCTCCCCCTCTCTCTCCTCGTCCGCTCTTCAGTTTCAATGACCTCTGCTTCCGTGTACGTCCGTGTACTCCGTGTTCAAATAAATATGGGCGGTCATCAAATTAAAATGGCTCATCCAGATCAAGTTTGTCAAAATCGGGTAAAAATCCGGACATGTTTGTTGTGGCAAGTCAAAACACTCACTCAGAGAGTGAAGGTCTGGCTCTGACATCTCATGTCTCGCGAGATTTGAGTTGTTGCAGGAAGTTACCGCTGGAGTGACCTTACAGATGCAACTTCCTATCACTCATTTAGACAAAAGTAGATCGGAAAATAGGGCCAAGGTTGAAAAAATTCCCCTTTAATGTGGATTAGTTAAATCAAGACAAATACCTGATGGGTATTGGTACTGGGTGGTGTGTATTGGTACTATTACCCAATCAGATGTGCTGATTAATGTATCCCTGGCCAACACAAACTCCTGAGAGCAATATCTTGGCCCCTAATGCTCCTCTGTCTTTACCAGTGGATCACTGACTTGGTCTGTCTGCTAGGCAGGTAAGGGTATCAAACCTTTCTGGCTGAAATCAGCAGCCTGTAATGTTGTGGACTATAAGACCAAATAAATCCACTGAAATATTCTAAAATACTCTGCAGAGAAGCAGATCTGCAAAGTTGGTGATTGTTCTCTGTGGGTTCAGCCCTGTGGGTGACCTCTTTCATTTTTGTTAAGACAAAACAATATTGATTAGTGCACCTTTACATAAAATAAATACATAGTATGTTAATGTTGAGGTCCAGTGTGTTTGCAAATCATTTAATGCAATTTCTGACTACCACCTTCCCAAAACATATCAATTTAGCTGTGGTGTATAATTGGAGGTTATGTTATGCCTCTCAAAATATTCTGTTCCTTTTCATTCAGACCTGCACTGAACATTCTGATGTCCTTGTAATTATTCATCAGTGTGGCAAACTGAGCACCTTTTGTTTTTCATACAATAACTTCAACAACACATGAAAATTTACTTAAAAAAACCCCCACTAATTTCAAATCATTCAGCACACTCAGCTGACAACTGCACAATAGTTGCTACAAGAACAAGCCAGGAGTTTGTATTTGAATGATATTGTTTACCATTTTAAGACTATTTTTCATGTCATAGCTTTTCCATAAAGAAACATTGATCATAACAATTTCAAACAGCAAAGCCACTCAAGGGGAAGCAGTCCTTTGTATAATGTAAAAGAGATGTGTAATAAAAGAAATGGGCCAAAAAGTGAAATACAGTGCTATCATCTAATGAACGTGTATTTAAAACATCAGCAAATTGTTTTGGCTTTAATAAGCAAAAACAAAAAGGACTATTGATCATGGTGTTGCTGTCTGTGTCTCATCCCTGATAAAGTGGAGTAATGAATGGCTGCAGGTGTTGCCTCTTTTGTAATTAATAGTCTTATAATTGGACAAATTAATGAGCTGGCAGGTGAAGTATGGGAGCAGACATGTGAGGGAAACAGTCGTCTCTCAGGAAAAGACCAATCTGAACTTGTGCAATGGAGAAAAACTTAGCTAAACCACTGGCTCCCTCCCTCCATCTGCTTCTATTCCACGTGTCGTTCTCCAGAGCCCAAGTCACTGCAGTGGCTCTCAGTTTACAGAGCAAACAATAACAGCTGATAGATTGATTTCTCATTGCGGAGATAAATAGAATCAGTGTAATCCCATTCCGTTGTCTGATGAGATACGAAGTCTAATTCATATCTCGTCTCTTCCATTTCACAGGTTCTTGTGAATCTCGGGGCAGACTGATGCAGCCATGGGCCGATCGCTGGATCTTTGAGAGCAACCTTCCTCCCCCTCCTCCTCCACCACCACGTCCTTTTCCTCCTCCTTCTACTCCTCTTCCTTTGCCCTACACAGGTGGAAGTTGAGTCCTTCAAAGCCAGAGACCAGCCATCAGCCTATGATACCTTCTCCTTCCCTTCATCTGCAAACCATGACAAGCGTTGTTTCTCGAATTCCTGGCCAATCAAGGTGGCCTCTCCCAGTGCTACTCTTGTATTTTGCCCCTCTGCTGCTGATGGAGGGTTGTTGCCACGCAGCCCCCTCAGGCCCAGAGTCAGACTCCTGCTCCACCTTAGTCCAGAGCCGCTTCTTTGGCTTCTTCCTGTCATCATCAGTGTTCCCCACCATGCCTTGTTCCTGGACCCTGCAGAACCCTGATCCGCGGCGCTACACCATCTTCATCAAGGTCACCAAACCTACCGAGGACTGCGTGCCGTCACAGCTCCGCACCTTCCAGTATGACTCCTTCCTGGAGACCACGCGCACCTACCTGGGCATGGAGAGCTTTGATGAGGTGGTGAGGCTGTGTGATACCTCTGCCCCAGTGGCCTTCCTGGAGGCCGGAAAGCAATTCCTCCAAATGAGGAAGGGACTTCCTCGGGTGGGAAAAGCCATCACGGATGGCGACGGGGATTTCAAAACTGAGTACCTGGTGGTGGGAAAGCGTAACCCCAGCATGGCGGCCTGTCAGATGCTGTGCCAGTGGCTAGAGGACTGTCTGACCTCAAGCACGTCTAACAGGCCCTGCGGCATCATGCAGACTCCCTGTCTGTGCTGGGAGCCGCCGCCACAGCTCAGTGAGGGGGATAGCTGTTATCACAATGGAGTTTACCTGGAAAACTGTTTACCCAGTGTGAAAGAGAGTGGAAAAAATGCGGAGATAAATGGTGAGTATGAAAGATTTTATGGCTTTTTAACTAAAAAAAAGATGACTTGTAAAATATTATTTGCTGAGGGGATTACATCATAGTTCATATATCAACTGCACAGTTTCCAAAAGCATGTAAGTGCAAAGATTAACGATTATCTTTGCCTCTCTGTAAAACAATAGGGGAAAACAAGTCACGCATTCAAGAGACTATGGGAAAAATAGATTTACTTTTGTTTGCTCTGACCTCAGAAGGTCACCCTTGGAGTTTTAGCATGCTCTCAGCAAAATGGCAGAGAAATGGCATCTTCAGTAGCAATCAAGCCAGTGAAAATGTGTATGATTTGTGAAAAGTGAGGATAATTGTGTGACATTGGCTCAAAAGCAAGTGGAGTGCTTTGGCTGAAGTAGAGGAGAGAAAGAGGGACAGAAAGAGGCAAATGGAAGGTTTAGGGTTTCATCTGATGGAAGTGAGCTCTGTGACCTTGCAAGGTCGGCACCGCATTCCATCCCTTTGCAGTCCAGGGAGGGACACTCGATCGGCCTCCGGGAAGCCTGAGGAAATAGAGGAGAATCAAGTGCTGATATTGGATAGCTCTGGGGATGCTCAGAAGAGAAGGGGGGTGGCGATGTAAAGAGAGACAAAAGAGGAAGATAGAAGGAGAGAGGCAGAAATGCAATGGAATAAGGGCCTGTGGCTTGAGGTCTAATTGTCTGCTGCTTGATCCCCGCTCCCCTCCCCTTTCCTCGGCAGACAGGATGTGGCCTGACATCTCTATCCTGGCTTCGTCAGGACTATGGCCAGAGGGATGGAACATTTCTTGGCTGCCTTTTCTTCCCCTAACCTATCCACCATCTAACTCTCCCTCCTTCCTCTGCTTCTCTCAGTCGCTTCCCCTAATCAGCCTGTGGTCTTATTCTCTCAGTCCTCCTCCTCCTCTTCTGAGCCACCATCGCTGCCTCCCGATCTTTCCCTCCCCAGGCTGATAGTGGGCTGATACTGAGCCAGTCGTGGGAAGCCAACCAAGCAGAGAAGATGTTGCGGTGGGTATCTCCTGCCTTATCCTCCTCCAGTCTCCAGAGCGGCTAATATCCCCTCGCCGCCCCAGCCTCCTCTCTGCTAGTTATGGCCCTTATGTAATCCCGCTTATGGTGCTCAACAGCGGGGTGTGGGCTGTTTGTGCCTTAAGGTGTGAAAAATAAAAAAGAAATATACCATCCACTGTTGGCTTGTGGAGAGATAGAAAGAGAAGAACACATTATAGCTTTTCTTCTCCCTCTGTGTGCTTCAACCCACACGGGCGAAGCGCCTCTTGGATGATAATCCTGGGTTCAGAGTGAACGAGTGGCTATGGAGCCCTGTGATGAGCTCAAATGGAAGAGGCAAGCAGTCACTGAATATTTGGCTGGATGGGTGACTGGATGGATTGAATTGGTGGATGAAGATAAAAAGAGGATGGGGAGACGTAATGGATTCTGTGTGGAAATAGGTCGGGGATCCAGGCAGTTATTGCCCACTGTGCAGTGAAGAGAGGAAGAGAGGGGTGATAGTTGTGAGTGATGAATGGATGAAAGACAGTAGATACAGAGACAGAGTGGGAGAGGGGAATAAAGGAGAGTGAAGAGGCTGACAAGCTGAGAGGGGGAGTTGTCTCAGGTGGACGGGCTTGATGAGGATAGATAGTTGTTGCTTGGGTCAGGCAATACGGAGCTGGACCCGTTTGGTCTCAGCACCTTCAGTAACCGAGGAGTTCATAGATTACAGTCTGTCTCTCAGCCTCTTTCACTCCCTCTCTGCAGAGGGACTGAGGGTCCCGCCCAGTAGCAGATGGAGGGGTGAGACCTTCTGTCAGGACCCGAGCTCTGCTCGTGTCCAGCTGATGGGGGCTAGATGTGGAGTTGCCTCCTTATAGGTAGTGTGGGAGCTTTGCCTTGTGATCAACCTCCTCTCCTCATATGGCCTCATATGCCCAAAGCAAAAAAATAATAATGGAAATATAACATAGAAAAGTGAACTCTATGCAGTTTTCTTTGTCCAAGCAGCTTATTGCTGAGGGGACAGAGAAAAGTCTGGTTCTCTTTGATAGAAACTTTATATTAAAACTACTTTTTCAGAATTAGAAAGCTTTTCTCTGGTGCCTCCCAAAGATAGCCTGGCAATCAGAGTGAAGAGATGGCACTTTGTTTGATTCAGCTTGACGTTATATTAACGAAATAGTCATATGTCCACATCACATCAAAATGTATCTCCAGTGCCAATTTTCACTGCCACTGTGGGAAGTAAGCTGTCCATTTTGTAGCAATGTGCATGGTCAAAGGTATTGAAGTAGGGCTGGTTGATGAACATGTAGTATGACTGGGTTTGCATCTAGTCACAGGCGTACAATATAAGTTGTCTTTTTGTCATTCCCTAACTCTAACCATACCTTACACCCTCCCTAACCTTTACTATAGCTTTTAATCATTTCCTAACCTCAGCCAGAATTTATATTCTCCCCTAACCCTTTACCATACTTCATAATCATCCCCTAACATTTACCATATCTTGCGATCATTTCCTCATCTTTTACAATCTTCCCCAACTTTTACCACACCTTATGGTCATTTCCCTGACCTTTTACGGTCTTCCCCGATGTTTACCATACCTCATTTCCTAACCGTCAGTATACCTTACGATCATAGCCCAACCTCTACTTTACCTTACAATCATTTCCTAACCTTTGCCAGACCTTACAATCATCTCCTAACAATTACCATGCCATACAATCATTTTCCAACCTTTATCATACCTTACAATCCTTTCCCAACCTCAACCATACCTTACGATACCAATCAATCCGTAGCAAGTGACATACTCACCCAATGTCCTTTTCAGTCAACACAGAAGGTGGCAACAAGCCGTTACCTTAACGTCTTTCACAATGATCAGAGAAACATGGTGATTGAGGGTAGTGTGAGTAAGAGTCATAAAAAGGACTATTTTGATCATATGTTTCACTTCCTCCACAGTTATTTCCTCAACTATAGTTGACAATTAGAGAATTCTGATCTTAATGTAATCTAACAACCAATATCTTTTCAGATGGAGGTCCCTGAAGACAACCTTATAAAATTGGGGTCCATGATCTAATGTGTATCAATTAACCCTCTGGAGTCCACAGCCGCGCCGGTGTGTGAAAATCATGTGACTGATTTAAGGGATCCTTGACACAAAAAAGGTTGTGAATCATTTGATTATGCAATTAGCCACTAATCGCTGTTCAAAAAAAGTTTATTGTTGAAGAAAATATTTACCAACAGTGTGTAAAGATGGAAATCAGTGTTAGTGAATCTTCAGGGGTAGCCCTTTGTGTATATGAGGTGAATGGTTAGATTAATATATTGACCCTTCAGCCGATGCTAATAATACAAAATCAGATGTTGCCCAGCGAGTGTGGTCAACCTCTGGAAGGACAGATATGGTACAGCTTGATTATCTGTTTTACTATATCAATAAGATGATCAATGTGAAGTGCTTAACCTTTATTGATTCTAATGTGACCTTTTGATCATATTTAAAGGAAGAAAGGATACATTACATGTTTTGTAAGTGTTTTTATTCAATATCACTCTGGTTTCAATTAAGAGTCTCCATGTCCCTGATTTTGGGAGACATAAAAACAAATATCCTTGAAAATTATTTTAATCACAAAAGATTTTCAAAGAGCAGCTTCATAGAAATGTCATTTGAAAAAAAATAAAGATATAAATAATCCTGCTTTAATAAGTTATTTCATCTGAGCAGGAGTGTGTTAATACGTCCATGTGAACACAGCTCCTGTGCTGTGTGAGAAATCTTTAACCTTTAAAGTCGAGAGGACTGGTGATTTCAGGGCTATTTTTGGAATGTTCTGACATTCAAATGGTCAAAGTTAAAGGTTCTGGGACAAAATATTGGCTGTTGGTAGCTTCAGTCCGGAGATACTGTCCACGGAAATCAATTTTGGTAGACCTCCAACGCATATTTGTGCATGTGTGTGGATGGGTGTGATTTGTGTCACGAAATGTGGTGTGGCACGGAGCAGGAAAGGATTCATTTGTTAGCCCTCGGTGGACAGCAGGGGAGGCAGTGAGTGATTAAAGGATGGATGTGAGAGATGTGAGGAGATGAGAAAGCACATGACTCAATCTGAACAAAAGAGACATGTTTGTGATAGCTTTGAGAAAGCACCAGAAATGGACAACAAAGTGAACTGAAGGTGGAGGAGGACAGATACAACTTACCCACAATGCCATGGGATCATCTGGGTTGTGACCTTGGCTGCTTATTATGCACTCTCACTTTTGGCTTGGCAGTCATTTTCAAGTGTGAAATATTTAATAAAGCTTGGAAAATAAGCAAACAAGGACACAGTGTCACAGACTAAAAAGCACTCTGCTCCGAGACACTGAGAGAAGACACAGTTCTTAGCAGTGTCACTGCAAAAACAAAGGTCCGTGGCTGAAACCAATTTTTGCTGGAGCCTCCCTGTATGGAATTTGCACGTTATTTTGGCCTACATGATAGTACGTGACAATTTGAAAATCCCAAATTAGCCGTAGAAGATGCATGTCAAACACTGTATCCCAATTGAGTGGTGGAATTATTCAATGCTTGCTTTTCTAGACTGAATACACCATAAAGTACCAACAAGACCTGGCCCATTTCTAAAGCTCCTTCAAATGTGGCCAAGAAATACAGCTTCTCTCTCTGTAAATTTGTGTTCTGCTCTACTGTACACCCGTCGCTCTTCCACAATCGATTGTGCACTGTCAGTTTTTTTCAATGAAACCTTCTTGCAGTCATCATTTACTGGAGTAGACGGGAAAAATCAGGTGGCTAAATCATATTTACCAGGTGTTTGTGTTCACTTGGTCATCAGTCAATGACAAAACACTGCAGGATGTATGGGAGCTTAAATATATTGTTATTCCCAGGGTGTTTATTAAAATAATTAAAATACAAGGACACTTGGAGGAGGCCTCTGCCAAGACCAAAATCCCTATCTTGCAATGCTGATGATGCAAGATACGACATCCAGGGCATTAACTGGCGGCAAACAACTATTTGCCATGTAAGGATGTAGTGGAGCAATGTTGTCTGCAGAGAAATAGTCACGCTCCGTCTATGTGTTATAATACAAGCTCCCCTGTCAACACATTCTCACCCTGGCAACATCACATATTGACGTTTGGTCATGGACTATCCACGTCAAGATACAATGCAGTGATGATGTGCAAGGTACCCTGGGTGTGTTGGTCGTTGAAGTTCTAAGACGCTATGTCAACTTCCACCTGCTTAACTTTTGTTGCAGTGTTTCCCCCTGACAATAACGGCGACTGGCTGTGTATCATGCTGACGTTAAAGGACAGCTTTTTTTCGTTGGTGTCTGACACTGGAAGTCACTGACCAAGCGCTGGTTTTCGACTTTGGAGTGAGATCATGTTGCCCTTGTATACAATCATGCTCATAAGAAGGTTACTGCTGATAAAACCATCCTGACCCACTGTGGCATTTTCGTTGTCAAAGCATAAATACATATAGGAGAAACACTGCATAACATTGTTGGCTCTGTCAGCAGGGTGACGGTTGTTAGCATTGCACTGCTGGCCCATGCCATTTCAGCTCAGCGACCTCTATGTTTGCTGGTGACAAGTTTAATGAAAGAGACAAAGTTATTTGAGTATCCACTTGATGCATTCTTCCTTGGCCAACGCTACACCCTTCCATCATGTTTCATAAAAATCTGGCCAGTAGTTTTTCCATAATCCTGCTAACAAACAGACAAATGGCACTGAAAACATGACCTCCTTGGTGAAGGTAATAATAATAATACATTTGGATATACTGTCCATCATGTGTTGACGTAAAACTCGGTTGATAAACTTTATCTTTTTTTATTCAGCAGCAGTTTGTGGATTTTTGATTCATGGGGTGGACAGCTGATCAGGGGATCCGATCAGAGCTGATCAGATCAGATTGATGGATGAGAGAAGCAGCTCCTGCTGAGGAACATTTAGACCCAGCGCAATGAATGTTTAAGGGTGCACTCTAGTCCCAAAAATAGAACCACCCAAAAATGGCAGCAGATGTTTTAATAGTGGTGGGCCACCACAATTAAATAAAAGTGTGGTAAACCCTGCAGTACCAGCAGCTTAGCACATAAGGAGGCTGGGTTGGTTTTGATGCAGCGCCTAACAGCATTGTGAAATATCAGCCGAGCAGTCAGAAGTGTGGTTAGAAAAGCAGCCCTGGGCTCCTATATGAATATGATTGGATGCTGCCAATCAGCTGGTAAACGGAGCCAGTGATTGTGAAGCATGAATGAAGCAGCTGAGGCCAATCAGCTAATGCAAACTTGACTTTAGTGCTTTGCCAAGATCTTAACAAAATGCTCCATACCATGAAACATGTCCAATATATATGTACTTTGTCAGCATCTTGTTCATTAAATTCTAAAATATGTGACTTGTGCTGTCTCCTTTGAGGATGAAATGCAGGTCCCACCAGCACTGGCTGCACCTTGTAAAGGATCCAGCTCTTAATTCACACTCCTCTGATGTGTTTGTTTAAGCGCTCCATACTTGTGATAGACCGTCTGGGTTGTACCCTGACTCTGGCCCAATGCATGCTGGGATAGGATCCAGGAGAAGTGGATATAAAAGATGGAGGGTCTGAGGGAACTGTCTTGGCTGTCTGTCTGTTTTGCCGATCATGGTTCTCTGTTTGCTATAGTTACCGATGCTTGAACAAGCAAAGATGATCTGTTCTAGTCTGCCTTTGACAAGAACTGCCAACTCAGCACACAGTATAGATATTTTTTTTTTCTATCATCATGTTGGACCCTGGGGAATATATCCTTACACGAAGCACTGGATATTCTTTTCCTTTTTTTTTTTTCTCTCAGAGTGTTCTTTTTCTTGCTTCCAGTTTTCTCAAATCCTGATTCCTGGCTGAAATTGGAGCATGGCACTTGTAGCAATGACAGTGACGCAGCTGTCAACAAGCTATGACTAGATGCAGTGTGTGTGTATGTGTTGTAAAGGTCTCTGTCATGGGGAGTTGTGTGTCACATCCAGGCGAGATGCACTGATGACAAATAGTATGTGTGTTGTTTTTTTGTTTGTTTGTGTTTTCACCGATGACACAATCAGTGAGCGCTGGTGACTACTATCTCGAGACGCAGAGTGTGACTGAAACATCAGCTTTACATACAGTGTATTCTTTCTTTTATATAACTACATGACCCAATGCCATATTCCCAAGGGAATTAGCTAAAGGTATCAAAGACACATTAGATGTTGCAATAACTCATTTCTAGATAAACATGGATTTTGATTTTTGGTCATTTGGGGCTTTTGTTTGATTGTAAAGAACCAAAGTCTTGTCTTTCAGAGTATGAAACTTTTATTGCTACATTCAGATGATAAGGACAATTATGAAGCTAGTGAAGGCAAGACGACACAACCAGGTCTCATTCTGAAGTCGTTGAAAACTGTCACTTGGTCAGTAACTTGCAGCATCAGACACAGACAAAAAATAGTCTTGTCAATGTATGGGAAACACTGATGAAATAATCCAAGTCAATAATATTGTCATATGGAGTCCATTGCTGACTGTGTAGGAAGAACAGAGATCCTTTTGACAGTTAGCATACAAACAATATTCTCTCAGTCTTCTGCATCTTGTTGTTGGGTATGCTTGTTTTTGTAACTTTGCTGACGACAAAATAACAGTAACCCAAGCTGTTTTGTGTATTTCTCACCCTGCGTGTACAGCATGCGCTCCCAGTTTTGAACACCAGTGTTATGTATCTTTGCAGCCACCGTACCGCAAGCTTTCTCAGACCTTGGTAACAGTCAGTATGTCATGTGCACTTTTTTGTAATACAAAAAGCAATACTGATATCATTAGAAAGCTGAGAATCTCTTCTTTCCAACAGTGGTTAAAATTCAAAATGTCTTTCAGGGTCAGTGTGACTGAAAATCAGCATGTCACAATTTGGCTTTTATCCAAATACACGTTACTTCTCTTTTAAAATGTTTGTACACCAGAGAGCACCGACAGTTTAAATGTATTAAACGTTTTTTAAAGACTCACACCCAACTGGCCTCAGACCAGCTGGACAACCATTTTGTTATTAGTCCCAAATGCAGCAGAACAAGGATTAACTGGGTATGTTTCATAAACTGACAGCAACAGAAATATGACTTCAAACTTTTTCCTTTTAAATTTCAACTGCCTACACTACGCCAGTCAGTTGTGGGAATGCCAGAACAGTGTTGTGATACATCATTTCACAACTTTGATCACAGTCTAATCAGTGCTGCCTGATATACTGGCTGTGATGGAAGGGTAACAAAACAATAACAGACCCCTCTGATACACGATCCAAAAAAGTGACAACATGTGTAAAGAAGAAGGAAGAAATACTCATAAACTCTCCTGACTTGCACTATTTTCTCCAGTTGCTGGCAGCCAGCTTGGGTTGAGGAAGATGAATGTGAGTCTCTCCCTGCAAGTTGCTGCCTGGCCGGACCACACTGTTGCTAAACTAAGGGATTTCCAACCCGCCTCCATGAGGAGCACTGAGGAATCCTAAAGCAAGTCTAATACTCCTCTTGCTCATATGCGTGGATACCTGTGTGCACACACATACACACTGTACACAGTACTGACGTACACATGCGGCGAAATGTCGCACCAGAAAATGGCTCACACACTGGTGCAACCACGCACTGGTCCCTCGTGACTCAGTGTGGGTGGCTGACCGAGGTAGAGAATAAAGCTGCGTGTGTGTGTCTGTAAGCATGTGGAGAGAGAGCGAGGTGTGGTGTTAACCACAGGGGGCGCCGTGTGGGCAGAAATAAACTGAAGAGAGATGGCAGTGATGCTCTGTGCTGGTGTAGAGGTTGCTGCGCCTGCAGGGAGCCCCGCAGTCTGTTTGAAGAAGTTTTCATATGGAGCTTTTGGGACGGAGGCAGGGAAAACAATTAGCAAACGTGTGTGGTCCTATTTGTGGTCACGACACGTTCACCTCTCTAATGTTCATTGGAACTGTTGGAGATTAGTGATTGTGATTACAAGCAACACAGATATTTCTTTCCAAAGTCAAATTAATCCTATTGACAATTCTCATTGATGTATTTAAAGAATTTTTAAAGAAATAATGGGAGCGCTGGGAGAAGGATTCTGACATGTGCTATACACCAAGTCCAGCACTGCACCATGGGTAAACTTTTAAAAGGATGGAGCTGTGTTGAGCATTTGGCATCATTACGGCTTTACTGCTGTGCTTCCTGTTAAAGGAACTGCTTGATTAGAATATACTGCGGGTGTAGTTGTGATACTGAAGGAAGTGACAATAGTAAACATGAAAACTGCCAGCATCCAGCCTGTAGCCACATAGTGTATGTGGGGTCAGGCATCAGCAGAAGCCACTGATAGGCCTAAAGGCAGCTACTGCCTCTAAACTTTCCTACCCAGCTGTGTATTGTCATGTGCATTGTTTTTGGCTGCTGCAGTTCAACGCACATGGCAAAAGTAGTAGCCAGTATAGAATTTTCTCACAGCTCATACATTTCTCACGATTTTATTTAAAGTTTTCTTCCTTATAACACATAATATGTCTATATACTGAGTCTCTGTGTTGTTACAGAGGATCTATAGTGATTTTCAGGTTGGGGGGAGCAGGGCATAACCTAACACGGGGTAAATTGTACCACAGACTTTTTAAGCAGTCACAGGGTCAATCCTTTTGTGCTTCGTAGTTGACCACAACACGACCAAACAGTGACCCGTGGAATTCCACCATTTTTTCTAGTGACACACAGTTTCACAAGCATACATTGTCATATTTTGACATGTGGATCTAGGTTACAGAAGCTATGCACATCTATTGGTCCAACCATTGATAGTGGATGATAGACCGATGATAAACAGATGGATACCTATATGGATGTCTATCCTTCCCCTGATGTAGATGGAAAGATAGGTATCTATATACATCTAACCATCAATCTATCACAGATAAAAACAGAAAAATATATAATATCCACGCATACTATGTATCAATGTGTTGATATTCCCATTCATGAAGCTCTGGTGGTTAGATGAGGGATGGACAGATGTTTGGATATCTATCACAGATAGATCTATAAACAGTATCAACCTGTAGAATATAGATAGAATTGTATTGAATTAATAGTATTAAACAGACTTTTCTAGCAAATGTTACAACCTTCTGCATTTTATACCTAACCCATGGGGATACGTTGTAACATTTCACATTTCACATTTCACTAGTAAGGTCTAGAAAAAAAACAACTGTTCATTTGTAGCAGATAAGTGCATGTTGTTAGAATAAAACAAACATAAACAGCTCTAGTAGCTCTAGTAGAAACCAAAAATACGTACATGTTTCCATGCTTTAATGGTCAATAAAACTTTATTTACTTCATGCTGTCAGTGCTGGAATGCCTGTGACGCTCTATTTTAGCGCCTGTCTCCTTAAACCCCCTCCTCAAAAAAACCCCCAGTCTGCTCTGATTGGTCAGCATTTAAGGGTCTTCCGCATCTCAGCATCTCTGCACTGTCACTGCAGCCAGGGAATGTCTGTAAACGTGTTTCCATTACAGTTTTGTGCAAAATGAATGCGATATTTCTAAAGTTTCGACAAAGTACAATTATTTCTAAAGTTTCGACAAAGTACAATTGCGACTTACAGGTGTTTCCATTAAAGGGTGTTTTGCGTATAAGCCGTGATTCTCGTAAAATCTCATCCCGCGAGACTCCTGTTTGCGGAAGTAAGATGGACATTCCAAATCTTTTGCAAGCTGGAACAAACATCTCGTTTGCCACTGCTGCTGTTGCAGTAGTCTACAACCGAAGACAAAGAGAGCAAGTGGTATTCCAAAGGCAAAGTCCTTATGTGTGGCAGCAACCACGGATAAAGGATTTCTGGGAGAGGATCGAGGACGAGGAATTCACCTGTGTTCTGCCTGGTGACATATATTTTTAAACTTCTCTATCGACACGTCTGAAAAACCACCTCATGAGAGCGTAAAAACTTTTTCTCAATATCTGAGAGGTTTTTTTTGAAATACCAGTTTTTTTATTGCAATATTTAGGTTTTGCGCATTTCTAGGGTTAATGGAAACGCACTTTGTAACAGAAATTAATGGCGCCCTCTCCTATGAACAATCACCAATAAAAACTTCAACAACATGAGGGTCAAGATAACATGTTTTTTCTGCTATTAGCATGTAGCTACATGTAACAGTGTACTTGTAGCTGGGAAATGACTGTGCATAGTGGCGTTATATCCTGGCGCTATATCTATAATATAGCAAAACTGAACAACATTGGCAACCAATGTTACTTAAGCATGTAGCTATATGTAGCAGTGAAGACTACATTGTGGAAATACTTTTCTCTTGTCTTGAGTCTCTTGTCTTGGAGCAGAACAACAGAGTATCCTTACAGTTTGAAACCTGTTTTTTGCTCACAGGGACACTTTTATATACGTTTACCTTATTATTTGAAAATTTGGCCACGTTTCATATGAAAATCCAACATTGTAACATTATATTCATATGACAGAAAATAAGAAATAGCATAACATAAAAAGTATAAGGTCTCCCTTTGAAGCAATTTTGCTTTACTGTTGCTCTCCTATTGATCTCCGTATGGATACTGCAACAGTCTATGGGGTCAGAGTAATTAAAAGTTAAGTATTCAGCAATATGCTGTAATACAAAGTGCTGCAGTATGACTTGTGAAATGATTTACAGTTTTATCTTTATACGTAGATATTGCTATTTTTTCTATATATTTCATGTTTTAGATTTTGAAGTGGGCAATTTATTTTCAGTATTATTATTATTATTTTTTTTTTTTTTAAACACATCACTTTTTCCTTCATGATACAAGATTTCCACACAGTCTGTCAAAACATCATATCAGCAATTCAGAAGTTACAGAAAACCGTTGACCTGGACACATGTATTAATTTAACATCCATTCAACCTTCAACTCTGTTTCCAGTCCTACTTGAAAGTAGCATGTTACAGCTACTAAAGCATCTGCAGCATAAAGTTGCCAGGGTATTTGGCAACATCTGTTTTAGCCAAGTGTTTTTCACAAGGCTGCTTAGGCTGATAAGACAACCAAATTTCTACATACAAATCAGCTCTTAACACTGACGCTAATACGTGCTACAGAATAATGCACATTATTCTTCATGTGGTATGAGCACTTCAGATCAAACCAGAACAGATGTCATACACATACTGCAGGACTCAGCTCAGCCCGGTCTCAAAAATATATTATAATGGACATGGAGGTGGGCTCAAAATGTGTTAAAATTACAAGCTGGCAATACAAAAACAATTCTAATGCAAAGTCAATACGGATCTTTTGTTGTGTTGGATACACTCGGGCTAAATATAAACAGCAAGTGCAAAGAAAGTCTGTGTTGAGCAGCTGGAGGGGTGATGGATGGGTCAAACAGACATATACTTTCATCCAGAAGACAGCTAGTTATGTTTACGTGCTTTACGCAACCAAGCAAGGTGTATTTTGATGGAAACCACAATCTCTTCCTGAACTTATCCAGTTTTTTTGTTTTGTTTTTTTCTTAAACCAAACTGCGACACACACACGATGTTAACCACGTTTACAGCGTCTTTGAAACAGCATTGGTTTCTTATAGACGCCCCACGAATGACCTTAAATTCATGCCTTATATGCTTAACATAAAGTTAGGTTTAGGCAAGTAAGGTTAATGTGGTTAGATTTAGAACATGGTACTTTGTGACCCATCCACCATCCCAACCTGACTCTTTACGAGGACCGCTTCCTTCTTTGACTCCCTATAGTGCTTTGTTCATGTGATCGCAGCCTTTCCAAATATGTAAGTCATAAATGAATAACAGGCTCATGATTATTTAGGATATGTTGGGATTTTGTGCATCACTGTTTTTAGGAAAACTTACAAACAGATCTTAAGTAAAGCCTGATTAGCACCCTAGAACATATAGAGTTCACTGAAATGCCAGTTGATGGCATTTTTGGGTTGCTAAAATGATGATGTGCCTAGCTAAGACGTTCAGTGACTAAGCCTGAATATAAAAGCGGTGACAATCAAGCAGAACCAGCCTGGGGTTGGTGTTACAGTATTGGCTCAGGAGCTGACACTCCCAGCCACTACAGAAGTGAGCAACTTAGCATTTTAAAACAGTTCAAGGCGGTGACCCCTCCGCTCATGAAGTTTCTGGCCTTTACCAGCTCCACCTGTTCTCTGTCAAAGGACTCACTTGAACTTTAAGTCAGTGTGTAGCGGGTTGAGGAATCGTCTGTCTCTCTTCCTCGAGGCTGCCTGTCAATGGACGGCCTATCTCAGGTCCCTCTCCATGCAGCCTGAGGGTTTATTAAACATTCATGCTTTAATTAAGCAATTTTACCGCTGCTACTTACGGGGTGATGATAAAAGCACTGCTCCAGGATGAGCACGGCGAGCAGACAAATGTGTGTGTGTGTGTGTGTGTGTGTGTGTGTGTGTGTGTGTGTGTGTGTGTGTGTGTGTGTCTAAGTATCCTACGTGAGAGACCATTAATTTCCTGCCATAAAGAAAAGTGTGAGGATTAGAGAAAAGACAAGTTGAACTTTTTTACCTCCCTCATCAGTCATGTGTGACTGCAGGAGAATGGTCGGCAGATGATGTCAGGGCGCGATAAGGATCCCTGTGTTTTCTGACAGGCAGCTTGTCACTGATCGCCTGGTACTACTTCTCTTTTCTCTCTTTTTTCCTCCC
The DNA here is from genome assembly GCA_035609425.1 of Epinephelus awoara. Classification (NCBI taxonomy): domain Eukaryota; kingdom Metazoa; phylum Chordata; class Actinopteri; order Perciformes; family Serranidae; genus Epinephelus; species Epinephelus awoara. The sequence goes on from CM069300.1 coordinate 35,870,123, forward strand.
TTTTTTTACACTTCATCACACACTTTTCTTTTTTTGTTGGAGAAATGGGGAATTGAAACCCCTTTTCCCCCTCAGAAAAATGCTCTATTATGAGAGAATGCATACTATCTTCGAAGGGTGAAATTGCGTGTGTGAGTGAGACGATAGAGAATCAGAGTGTGTTCATGTTGCCAGTCTCCTTGGGTGTGAGGACATTTAATGCTAGTCCGACTGTCTCACTGTCGTTCTTCAGATTTGATGACTCGGACAATGAAGATGAATTACTCGGAGCACACTGAAATGTACAAGTTTATTGCTGCTGTGCACCAGAGCTGGATGGAAAAAACTGTGTGTGTGTGTGTGTGTGTGTGTGTGTGTGTGTGTGTGTGTGTGTGTGTGTGTGTGTGTGTTGTTGCATCTGCGTGCCTCTGTGTCCTTGTTAAGAGCAGGCGGTGGCTCTGCGGGACGGCTGTAAAGGCTGCTCTCCTTGGCAGTATCACCTAGAATGACACCCAGAGGTGACACACTGTCAGAACACACACCCACACAAGACACAGGACACACACACACACACACACACACACACACACACACACACACACAGATACACACCCACAATAAGCTGAGCAGATCTTGGCCAAAGCTTGCCAGGTCCAAGAAAAGAACTCATTAGTGCAGACATGTACCGTGTGCTCTTCTAACAACACACACACAAACAGAAAATACAAAGCCACAGTCTAACACACACACACACCTATCAGACCTTAACCTGGACTTTGTACATTAATACATCACTGTCTAAATGTAAAGTCCACCGTAAATCCCATTAAGACTGTTAATATGAACTGTAAGGAATGGCTCTAGCAGTCCTGGCTATTGTTGCTGTTTGTTTTGACAGTGACACGTCTCTATGAGGTACTTTGTACACAGTGGAGACAATGAAGTTTAATTAGATTTTCTTCTTGCGAGAACATCAGCGGGCGTCAGTTTGCAGTGTCAGTCCCTGTAAACCGAAGCTTCTTCTGAATGTCACCTCTTAATGTGTTTTCAGACTGAACGAATCAGACCGAAACTAATGTTCATTTCACATTAATTGTGCAGATTTTTCCCACAGGCCTGTTTTCACAACCTGTGTTTATTAGTTCCAAACAACCAGTGTAATGACTGTACATAAATGAGCTATAGGCAGCAATCAGAGCTATCTACGGCCGTGTGTGTCAAGTGTGTCTGTTCTATGTTTTTGCCAGTGACCAGCTTCTGACTGAGTTCAAAACCCACTTGGGCCTTGTTCTTAATACGTACATAACTGCGTTACCTGAGTGATTTGACATGTGGCAGCATTTTTTGCTTTTTGAAGCGGGTTTAAAATCAATCTGTCAAAGCAGCAAGGCCTTAAACCCCAACTTGCAAAACTGCAGCTCATTTACAACAAGCTGGAGCATGACAGAGATGTTCAGGGTGAACCCCAAACATGAAGTCATGTTCAGGCTCACTCTCTTAGGGTTTACACATATCTTCAGTGCCTCATCCTCTGAACACCACCAGGATGGAGACCATATCACACACTGCAGGTATTACACTGCCCCTCTGAACATAAGCAATCATTTTACATCTCACCACCTATTCAATTTGCTACCTCAGGTTGTAGCCGACAGTAACATACGTGGCATATCGTTAGTTCATGAAAATCTTGATATTGATTTGGGGATAATGACATGGCTGGATAACTAGTTAGTCTTATTGTTAAACATACTGTCAAATTATATTTACTGGTTGTCAACTGTTTGCAGTGTTATTGACTTTGAATCTTACTAGCATAACATTAGCTTTCTGGCAAAAAGTTGGGCGGACTAGAATATTTCCCGTTGCTAAGTCAGAGCAATGGTTCGTCCTATTTACTGGAGAAGTAAATAACATTTCCATTGCATAAGAACCTTATGGGGCGGCAATGATTGTTCCAGGTATTCAGTAAACCCTCAGGTGTTACCAAGGAAACAGAGTTATGGCTTGTGAAAAACTTGTGAAAGACTTTAACTTCAAAAAGCATAAAAAAATATGAATGAATATTCTAACCTTTTATTAGTTTGGTAAGTGATCATGGTAAGAGTGCAATAATGTCCTTTGAGATGTCCATTGTCACTTTTTAATGGCCTATTTGGAGGCAACCGTTGGTTCACGGTTCACACTCTATGTTGGCCGTTAAAAAGTCATAACACCTCGACAGGCATTATCCCTTACATGTCCATTCTCTGCCCATCAGTGTTTGGAGGGCCTGCTCAACCCCATAGGCTCCAGTGCAACTGCACTGCAACCCAACCGCCAGAAAAAAATGTTGGGATTGTATGTTTCTGCAAAAAAATGGATATGTTAAATTTGAATGTTACAATGATGCAGATACAGTGAAATGCTTTATTTCTTTACAGTCAGTTAGGTTGCAACATTAGGTTTAGGCACCAAAACCACTTTGTCATGGTTAGGAAAAGATTATGTTTTTGCTGAGAATACCAGCTTTTGGGGGCACAATCTCCACTGGGAAAGCAGAGATGTCTCAGGAAAAAACAACTCCTGTTCGTGGCACTATTCCTAAAAAACACCAACACTTGATGGCTAAAAAGCTGCTGGTGTTTGTTGGTCTTGAACAGTGGCCTGCAGCCTGGCAGGTGTGTCACCTATAGGTGACCAAGCGGCAACCTCTGGGACTGAAAAATGAAGGCAACACAGAAGTGACAAAAACTGCACTTCTTCAAACGGCCACTTGAGGCTGGCTCCATAAACCAGTTAATCCCAATAGACCCCTGTGTTAAAATGCTCAACTTCACAGCAGAAAAAGTGGAGAATTTTTCTACAACTCACCCACTTATTAAGGCTAAACGTTACACATAATTAAGGGCGGGCCAGGTTAACTGACAGTGTGTCTGCTTATGGTGTCCTACTACTCAGTCAGATCCAACCCATGCTCCTTCACAGCTCCACCCTCTCATTCAAATTTGGTCAATTCTGGTCTCAAAAAACCAAGACGGCAATGACCAAAAAGCCGAAATCAAGGCTACAACACAAAGGTCCTCAAACAAGTGCATGATGTCCTGGTAGCTACATCCATTAATTTTTCAATGTATGTAGGTGACACGTCATCCGCCATCCCTTCCACCTGCCAGTGACAAAGCCAGCTCCTACACTACGTTACTTTAGAAACGTTGATATGATATATATGACACCTACAAATATAACGTACTTGTGGCCCGATCCTAGAGCCACATATCCTGCCACAGTGAGGACACGTGAGTCTTGGATCAGGTGGCTGGGAGGGTTCTGGATCAGCGTTAGGTTGTCTTTGCTCCTCTGTTGTTGGGTGCGACTCTCCTCCAAGTGCATGACCCCATCATGACATAGAGAGCGCAAAAGTGGTCGGTTAGCTGCAGCAGACTCTAGGTCATTGGGTGTGATGTTGCACCTCTTCAATGTCCCCTTCAGCTGGTCTTTAAACTGCTGCTTTTGTCCGCCGGGCTTTCTGCTGGCTGACAGGAGCTGTCCATAAAGCACCTGATGGGGCAAACGGCATCCAGGCATCCGGATGGTATGGCCGAACCACCGGAGTTGCCTCTGTGCCTCGATGCTTATGGACTCGGTGAAATGTAAAATGTCCGTATGAAGAACACGGTCCTGCCAGTTGATGCCAAGGATGCGTTAGAGGCATTTGATGTTAAATGCATCAAGGCGCCTGATGTGACGGCAGTAGGTTGTCCAGGCTTCTGCTCCGTAAAGCAGTGTCGATACACACACTGCCCTGTAAACTGTAACTTTCGCAGATGTCCTGATGGAAGCTGAAGCCTGCGCAATGAGTGGATTTAATGTGAGGGATGGGGCACGCATTTCCTTCCCCCACAGGCTTGGCCACACTCACTGTTTTCCATTGGCACGAGAGAAGACTCGCGACGACCTTCAGGTGAGTGGGGTTGCAGGGGACTGCCAGAGATCTGGTCTGTCCGTAATGTGTATCCCCTGAGCACAGATATTTCATTCGGGGTTTATTCCCGTAGCCATGCTCCCTCTCGAGTTAACCCACATGGCAGTGGGACAGGGCTGATGGCTGTATTTACACCATTTTGCCTTTAGTTGACACTGACTGTAGAAATATAGACAGGAAGTGCTGGGGGATAGAGAATCAAACCTGGGATGTTGTGGTTTTGTCGCACGTCTTGCCAAGGTTATTGGACACTCCCATAACTATTATTGTTACATCGGATGGAGCCATGGCTCTGTAATACCAGTTAAACTTAACAAAAACAACAGAGGAACATAATCAGCATAAGAAATGTTATGCCTGTGTCTCAACTCCTTCTGTGTAATGCAAGAGTTTATAATCAACTTCCAGGAGCTGCCCCTCTTTTCTTATCCTAAGTTTAGATTGATTTATTTACTCTCATTTATTTCTCATCAAAGCATCACAACATGATTAGGTTGTGCCTTTTCACAGTTTCTCATTTATGTGCTTGATAGACTTCTTATCTTTTCATTGCTTTCATACCCACTAAAGATTATATTGCACAATCTAATCTCAAATGAAAATTACAATTAATTATTTTTGGGCATTCCAAAGAACACATTCTATTATTGCAGCTCAGAGGCCCAGAGGCTTGACTGAGTGTAAATCTTTTCAGTCTGTTTCGGCTAAATCAAATTCTCTCTCCCCCCCTCCAGATTTGAGCTCTTCTCTTCTCTCAGCGTAGCGTGGCAGAAAGATCACTGATGAATTATCTTTAGCTGTGGTGTTGTGCTAATGTTTCTGCTTTCAATTTAGGAGATAGATTTGGTTTTAATGCTTTGATAGTTTGATTGTTGAAGGTTAAAAACTATCCTTGGATGCAGCTCTGTGGTTGCTGACATCAGCAGAATCTATCATCTGTGCTCAGTTCAACTCAGCGGAGGAGGTCAATAAAAAGGAGGGTGAATTATGAGCTGAAGACATGACGCATCTTAAAGCAAACAGCCACCACTTAATGTTAAACTCCTGTAGTTTGAGGAGGGCATTCATTCACACTTTTCTGATGTTAAAGGTCAGGTTTGCGGCTAGGATTATACTTATCCTAAAATATAGTGACCTTCAGCTCAAAAAAAGTCTCATCAGTTAAATGTATTTCAATCATGTGGCAAATTTCCACATAAAATGATGAGATAGCTGTATCTGTGTGTGTTGGATGCGATTAAACTGTTTATATCAAAAACATCACAATCACATTAAACTATTGTAAAATGCTGTCTGGTACCTCAGTCCAGAACAACAATTATACTGTGACTTAAAAAAAATATATATCGGTGTTAACATTGTTAACTTCCTGTTTTGAAATCTAAATTTTTAACTCTCAATTTGAGTTAGATTAATCCTTACAATGTTGATGCAAGACCCTGCTTCAGTGTACGCTTCCTTACTCTTGTTTATTTCTGCAGTGTAAGGCTGCTGGTGCTCCTTTACAGCATTGCCCTGTTCACAGTTACACTAAGAAACACAAGTGCAGGAACAGGCAGTCATTAATAGAATAGAACATTAAACCATAAATACAGAACAGGCTCAGTTTTAGCAGTCACATGCAGGTGTGCGACTCTGAGGGTGAAAATAAATAATTAATTAATTTTTAGTCAAATTAAAGGGATAGTGCACCCAAAAATGAAAATGTAGCCATTATCTACTCACCCATATGCCGACGGAGGCCCTGGTAAAGTTTTAGAGATCGGCGGGGGGAGCGGCTAGCACACCTAATGGCTGACGGCGCCCCAGACTAACGTCCAAGAACACAAAATTGAAACCACAAAATATCTCCAACATGCTCGTCCGTAGTGATCCAAATGTCCTGAAGCCCCGACACAAAAAGTTGTCTCCAAAAACGTCATTTGAACTGTTGTCAGCCTCACTGTAGCCTGTAGCTCTGACTGCTTCTCTGTGCTGAGAGTAGGGGGGATGACATGCAGCAAAGGGATGCAAGCCAGAATCGAACCTGCAACCACTGCAGCGAAGCATTGCCTCTGTACGAGGCGCAGGCACTATCCACTACGCTACCAACGCCCCGAATTTGAGTTCCTTTCAGTGGATTTTACCATGATGTAAAATCCTCTCATTCCTCTTGCATTGTGCATGTTGCTTTCTAAATAGTAATTTGTTTGTGGTAAACTAATTAAGCACAAATTTATTGAGCAATATGAACCATTTAAGAACAATATACTGAAATAAAATCTCTAATACTTGAAGCTCCTTAACAAGCAGGGGCCTCACTATTAGGTATTAATACAGATGGGTCATAAGGCTCTACAAATTTCAGTTTCTAGTGTGTTTTAGTATTTCATAGCGTATCATCAAACACATTTGCAATTGATTAAAATCAACACAGTCTAATTGCTACACATATGGCCTCCAGCCTTTCATAGTGCCAAGGGTCTGGGCCCCTGTGGCAGGGAAATGATACTATGTCGATCACAATTGCAAGAAAGAAAAAAACAGAGCTTTACTGCCATGACTTTTCAAAATACAACCCATTTATTTGTTAATTAAAGCATGTTTATATTAAAATCAGGGCTGGGCAATTTGCAAAATTGAAATATCACAATATTTTTGACCAAATATCTCAATTTTAATTTTGCAACACTATTGCAGCCTTGACTATTGGTGCTTGGAGTTTTTTGATGAATAATGATTAGTAATGTGGTTATCATGACTAAGCAAATAATAGAACCAGCTGAAACCTCGTGCATTGGGGTTGCCTTTCCCAGATGGAGAGAGCTGCTGAAGGAGAAAGGTAATACAATCACAGGCCAGCGCTAACGGCGGCTAACGGCTAACACCGGCTAACGGCAGCGCAGTGATGCGAGGAGAGGGATGAGGCTGTTAGCGACTGGCTGCTAACACGGGCTAACAGCCAACAGCGGCGCTGGCCTGTGATTGTATTACCATTCTCGCTCAGCAGCTCTCTCTACCTGGGAAAGGCTACCCTGCCTTTTCTATTCCCTTTTGCGCTTTCTTGGCGACAAGGATTCCGTCTCCCATGATGCTGCATATGCATGATCCTGCATTATGCTCAAAGAGTGGGACTTAGTTTCAAATTTGCCAGGGTAGTAGCGAAGCGCCTCTTGCTCCTCTCCTTCGGCTCCTCAGTCAGGCAGTGCTGGCCTGGCTCTCAATGAAAACGCCGAAGGCGGTGCTGTATGTCCCTTGCTGGCGGGTGTATTCTCAAGATGGCGAAACGTAATGGAACCCCCCAGACGACTTACCCGCACAATGTACAAACAAATCCTAAATTTTCCTTTTACGAGAATAAGTCAGATTATTGGTGGAGGTAATAGTACACCAGTGATGACATATTTATGAATGCAGATATCATTTTTTGCCAATAAACAACTGAAAATGTTACACAATGTCCCTTTAAACAGTTGGGCTAGTTTAGAAAATTACATAACTTTACTGTAATGCAGCCTTTAATTCCAGAAAAAGACAACACTTACGATATCCAAAATATAAGGCAATATCAAGTCTCTTATCACGATATTGATATAATACTGATACATTGCCCAGTCTTAACTAAAATGTCATCACACTTAAGCACTCATTTTCAACATTTGACATCAGAGAAAATTGTATTTTGCTGTTAATTAATGTGTCCCTAATGGGTTTTCATTGTGACTTGAAGACCTTTGTCCTAAATGTCTGTCACTGCAGCTGTCAGTTCTTCTGACTTGCAGTCTGATGCCAGAAGCTAAAGTGTTGATTTCCGGCCACAAAACTGGCACAGAGTGCTGTGCTTGCTTTTCATTTTCTATTTTGTAGCATTTTATTTCAGCCACTGAAAAAGATAATGCGTTATTTGAAGAATGAAAACTGAAATCGAATACAAACACTCAAAAGGCCATCTTCGATGTGCTCAGTCTTCTGAGCTATTACATTGAATTTTATCTTTTTTTTTTTTTTGAATCATCGCTCTTCATGCAGAAATTGTATTGTTGCAAAGCACAGTTTGCCTCAAACTAAATGAAAACTTAAATTCAGAACCCTTTTGTCAGCTTTCAACCTGTTGAAAGTAAAAATTCATTTCTCTCCACTGTGTGATGGGTCCCTGTGTAGCTGTAGAGCCTTAAAAAGACAGCATAGCAGTTCATTTGTTTTAAATGGTCTTTAATAACATGCAGGCGAAGGCCCGGCTGCTCCTGCTGCTGTTAGCAGAATAATAGTTAATGACAGACACACCGCAATGCACAGACAGGAGGGTTCATCCAGGTGCTTCTACACAGATCCATAATGACTCCAGACACAAAACAGGTCAATCATCATTAAGGAGCTAGTGTGTTTGTGAAAAGATCCCCCTAATATCCCACTCATTTCATACATTTTAAAGGCTTATGTTCAGCGCCATCGCAGGTTCGGCTGTGGTACAATCTGGCAGGAGACTTGTTGCAGATATTAAATTCCTCCCGAATGAAAGCAAACGTTCCACATGCAAAGGATACAAAGCTTTGCATTGGTTTCAGATTCTGAGGTGTGAAGTCTAGCCAAAATTTTTCACACACCAGCCTCCAATTATATCTAAAAACATTCACATAAATATAAACAGAGGGTATCTCGCTTTTTGTTGCCACTTTAGGGTACTGTAGCCTGTTTTTGCTATTTTTAGCAAATTTTTAAAAACAGCTTTTAGCCAATTCTCATTTAATGAGGATGTAAATCTTTAAAAAGCTTGATAGTTACAGTAAAAAACAGCTCAGCACTGTGCTGTTCAAAAAATGTTCATAGCAGGAAATAGTACATTTGTTGGATTTTTTTCAGCCGCAGAGTATTTATGGCATCAGGATGGTGAACATTATAGCGATTTGAAATAGGTGAAGATCTAATAACACAAGCATTAATGAGCTCCTACAACAGCCTCCACTGCTCTGCTTCCAGGCTTCCCACCACATGGTGAACCTGGCTGCTGGAATTTTCTCCCATTCAGCCACGAAAGCATTAATGAGGTCCAACACTGATGTTTGGAGATATGTGGCATGGCTGGCAATCAGCATTCCAGTTCACCCAAAAGGTTTTGTGTCTGCGCAGACCAGTCATGTTCCTTCACACCAAACTGGGAAAACCATTTCTTCATGGCTGTGTGCGTGGAGGCATTGTTATGTTGAAACAGAAAAGGGCCAAATACAAGATGTTGCCACAAAGGTGGAGGCACGTAATAATAATGATAATAATAATAAATGCAATACAAGTTAATGAAATTACTTGGCAAAAATCCTAATTATGAATATTAGGTATAAAATCATCAGTGCAAGTCTCAATATGTGGGTCACCATTAAAATCCAACTGAATATAGCAGCTTAAAAAGGTGTGTTTTTAGATGGGATTTGAAGGTGGAAAGTAGAAATACTGCAAATATCATGGGGGAGAGAGTTCCAGAGGTGGAGGCAAAATGGCTAAAGTCTCTAAAACCCATGGTAGTCAAGCGGGCAGATGGTGATGTATATTGGACTGCAGAAGAGGATCTAGGAGTACATGAGGGTGTGTGTATATGAACGACTTGTGGCAGATAGGAAGGGGCTTGATTATGAAGGGTGTTAAAGGTGAGAGAAGTAGAATCTTGAAATCGATGCGATACTTAACAGGAAGTCAGTGAAGCTGCTGGAGAACAGGAGTAATAGGATCTATGGAGAGGGTTCTGGTAATGGTCTACAGCTGGGTTAGGTAACCTGCAGCTTTGGAGCCACATGCTGCTCTTTAGCCCCTCTCCACTGGCTCCTTGTGGCTTTGACAAAAATGTATATGGAAATGAATAAGGGTTATTTTTTCAACATCGTAATTTACATTTCTCAGTTTTGTTAGCCTAAAATGATAACTCAGATGTAAAAAAAAATGTGTAGCTTATACACATTTTTTTTCTTCTAATAATTAATCAAGTAAAATGTATGTCATACGTCTACGACCTGGTGCCTTCTCTTCAAATTTTATTGAACCTCACAAAAAAAAAAGCTTATGAGGAAAATAGAGAATTCATTCAACGTATCGCCACAGAATGGTTTGTATATCCTGCAAAAATGCACAGAAAACAAACATGGTGGTCCTAGAGGAAAGCCCTGTGTTTTGTGACCCATCCACCAACCCAACCTGCCTCCTTACAGACCTCTTCCGAACGCTTCATCTATCTATCTATCTATCTATCTATCTATCTATCTATCTATCTATCTATCTATCTATCTATCTATCTATCTATCTATCTATCTAAACCATTATTTCTTTGTTTCCATTATGACATTAACAATACCTATCTTTTGTTTGGGTCTCTCACTGTAGTACCACTGCTGATACTGCCAAATTTGTTCCTGTTTAGGTCTGCTGAGTTCAGACTGCAGGACTTGATTTCACACTATCTGCTTTTTACTGTTACTCGTTTGTTAACCTTTTTGTTATGAATCTTGCCCACTAATGGAGCAAAACAGGAAGCCTTATGCAGAAATGTGGGAGGGTCAATTATACTAATGATCAAATCTCAAAAACAGGCATCTAGTCATGAACTAGTAATATTCATCATGTGTAAATGAACAATGTTCAAATTTATGTGGGTAAGAGAGTTGAAGGTGAATCCAACTTGAAACACTCTTACTGTATAAGCAAAGCTAATGGAAAAACAAGAGGTTTAGGAGTTCTGTTTGGGAAGTGTAGCAGTTTAGACCAGGGATACTCAACTTGCTTTGCCCAGGGGCCAATTTTGCAAGGTGCAATGACCAACCCCCCATCCTCTAAGCTTCGATTAACCGGGAATTTTTCTCAACAAAGCTCCAGTGGGCTCAAATTGGTATTCAGGACAGTCTTACACTTATTTTTAACATGACCAAGATCTACAGTATGTTGATGCTTTTCATGCGCTCAGCACCTGATTCAAATTCAAAGTGCAGAACAAAAAAATTCCATTGTGAATCAGGTTATCTTCATTGTGAACTGGAAATGGTCGGTGGGCCACCTGGCACCCTATCAAGGGCCAGATTTGGCCTGTTGGCTTTAAGGTGAGTATCACTGGTTTAGACTAAAACCATCAAAAACACCCAGTGGTGCACAGGGGTGCCAGTATACATTTGGCCATATACTGGAGTTTTGAAAGAACATTTGAAACTACATCAGACTAATTTTGTCAAGAGGCTAGGGCAGAGATGTGCCCACCAAAGTGGAGGTGGGAGCTGAGAACTTCCGTCCGCGCATGTACAGCCGTACGCACATCACCCACAGTGACCTGCTAGGCTCTACCTTCGTGGCCCACCAGGATGAACCCCTAGCACCCCCCTGCCACCTCCTCATCCATCTCTCTCTCTGCTTCTCTCAGTCTGTGTCTCTGTCTCTGAGTCACAATGCAGTCACATCCCACACTGTGTGGGGAGACAAGGGCTTCTGATGTATGAGAGTGTTATAAAGCGTGGGAAGAGTAAACCGCATTGCTCAGAAATCTGTGTGTGCGTGCGTGCGTGCTTGCATCTGTTTGTATGTGTGCCAGTGGATCCGAGGCTTACAGGTTAGCGATCCCTGGACGCCTCTGAATATATTTCATATACCCTAGCATGCCGTATGGGTTTTAAATGGAGTAGTTAAATGTGCTTCCAAAGTAACTTGGAGAAACACTGAGAAGAAAAACAATGACGCATTCATCATCTGCGGAGTGAATGAAAAAGCTGGAGAGAGTTAAGGACACACCAGAGCACAGCGGGGGCGATTTTCAGTCTTAATAGCCATGTGGGGGAAGGTTGAGGGGGTGGGGAATCCACTCAAGTCCATGGAGGAAATAGACACAGAGGCTCTGACAGTTCCCATAGGAACACTTTCGCCTGATGCCCAGTGCATCGGGGTGACTGGGAGGAAGACTACCTGTAAACAACAGTCAAAGTACTTCTCAGCAGCTCTTTAACTACTGTACTTCGGAAATCAACAGAGACGCAAAGAATATTGCAGCCCGGCTGGTAGAGACCGCCAGAGTAATTGCAATTGAGTTGTATGACAAGCAAAAAGCACGCAGAGTTGAGCGGCTGCAAGCCCAATTGCAGTCGGAGCACGCAGGCTTTATCAGCAGTCGTCTCCAGCGAAGATGGATGTGTGTTGAGAAGGACAAAAACCAGTAAAAAGCCTTATTTCTGTGAGCTGTCAGTCAGAGTGGAGAAAAAGAAAGAAAAGCATCTGATCCCTGTGGTGAAAGACCTTTTGAGCCTTTTCTTATCGTTCCCTCTAAAATGGGGCATTCATCTTCGGAATTGAAATGTCTGGTTGGCTGACCTGCACCTGAAACCAAAGAGCGGCCCCATGATATGTATTTATAGACAATGGGTTTGGGCAGAGCGTTTTAGAGATGGGGCTGCTGCGGAAGGTGAGGGGTGTAATGGTTTGCGTCTCCTCAGCTGATTCAGGGTTAAAAAATGATGACACTGATTTACAGTGATTCAACAATCTGCTTGAGTGTGCAGGATTATTAGTCAGATTGGTTTGTGAGTGGATCACAGTTCAGAGCATTGCTGTTTTTTTCTATTTGTTATATTTTTAAGACAAGTCACTGGCCAAGCGCTGGTTTTCAATGACTTTGAAGTAAGACCAGGTTAGTTTCTGCTGCCGGAGCTATTCTGCGCAGGCTATGTAGCAAATCAGGGCTTCTTATGTGATCTTGGGATTGTCATTTGATATTCGGATCTTGCGAATCTAGCTGCCTTGCAAGGTAACATGATGTCTGGTTATTTAAAGGAGCTATATGTAAGAAATCTAAAGCAAATAGTCGTAAAGTCATCCTAATATGTCAAAGAGACTAAGGAATAATGTTCATATAACACACTGATCTCACCGCCAACAATAGTACAGCCAGAATATTTGCATTTAAAAAACATTTTTACAGTCCGCAAATTATGTTTATGTCTTGAATTTGTGTTTTGGCCTGTTTTGCCACCCACCGCCGTCTACCAGTCACACAGTCATTAGAGTCTCAGCATCAGTTACAGTTACGACTGAGCTACAGCAGCACGGCAAGCAGCATTAGCAGTGTCCCGGTACATAGCATTAGCAGCCGGCTGCACCTCCGTTGTATCCCGGCAGCAGCGTTAGCAGCAGAGAAGCCTGACTCGCCCGAACTGTCTGCTGGAAAACCGAAGATCAAGGATCAAGCAGCCCTGCCACAGCAGCCGCCCGTGGCCAAACAAATCAGTATCCAGCGTGCCCCTGTCCAGCAACCTTAAATCTGTGGGGGAGGGGGGAGGACATGACTCACAGCAGTATTTTGAATTTGAATGCAGTCACCGTTTTGGCCACATTCTTACATACAGCGCCTTTAAACTAGGGCTGCACAATATTCGGAAAAAAAAGACATTGCAATGTTTTTTTTTTCTCCCCCAGCAGTACTGTGATATAAAAAAAATACAGGATTTTTATCACATGATCTCTCTGTTTGATATAAGACTTTTCTGACTTTTGCAGTTGTTTAAAGGCTCTTGAAGCAGTCATTAAAAACCATGTTTTTCATGTGGCAGGAGGTTATAAAGGTAGTTTAATTAATAGATATGATTGAATTAGTGCTCATTTAAAGGACTTGTAATGAAAGACCAATTCAGTAATTATTTCAGACTAAATATTAATTTGTTTCCCTGGCACAAAAGGGGAATAAGTAGCAACAAAATTAAAAATAAAAATACAAATCTGTATATGTATATGTATATGCATGTAAAAATCGGTATCAGCCCAGAATTTCACAGTCGGTGCATCCCTAATATAAAGGAAAAAATGTAGACAATTAGCTAAATGGCCCTTCGTTACTTGTGATGTAGTTAAACGGAATGCTTGTTAAATTTAAATTAGCCTCATTATGTTGCCTAAGAAAGCTCAAAAATGCCAAGCTCACTAAAAACAACAGAAGCTGAATTGAAATTACCCTTTAACAGTTTTTCTTTTAGTTGTAATGGCTGAAAATTTAGTTTATAAACCTTATATCTAAGCCCTGTCTAGAACTGACCAAACAGCAGTTGTGATAGCTGTGAAAAGCAAAAACCATGTACATTTTTACAGCTACAATGTTGTGCTTTGATACAGTGTTGGACCTGGCTCTGCACTCTGTTGTGCCCTAAACTGATGTCCCCCTTACATTGCTTTTGTAGCAAGTTTATGTTAATCCTTGGGTCCGTTTTTCCCTCTGTCCTCATTTTGACATTGCCCTGAAAGCCAGATTTTAAAGTTGTTAGGCACCTGCACCCCCCTAGCAGGTTCACAACTTTGTCACCTCTTTCACCTCTGATGGGCTACTGGAACCTGAGTGTATCTCAATACTTTCTGCCTCCTACGGTAACTTCAGAAAATCACATCCTTCACTATGTGCGTCACTTGTCGGCCGGTTTTCAGTACTTTCACACACACACACACACACACACACACACACACACACACACACACACACACACACACACACACACACACACACACACACATCTGCAGGAGAGTCTCATTTCCCTCACAAAAGCTGCCAGACTACATCAGATATACATGTAACCTGTCTAAAAGACAAAGACTTGACAGGTAAAATTAGTCATACAAAATAAGAACCTTGCAAATTTTCCTTTTGTACTAAGCAGCAAAAAGAGTTGTAGCATTATGCTTGAATTAATTTGCCTTTCTTGACATCACACAGCCCATGATGTGACTATTGCACAGATGCATTTTCAATTGAATTTACAGAACAATTACGGTATCATTATACATACCATTGACATGATGTATAATTACATAAACTATGATAGAAAATGTTGCCTGTATTGCCCACCCCTATCAGCAGCACGACAACCAACACCAAAATCAATATGTCCACTTTTTTCCCCACCTAATTTTAGTGATCATCAAGTCTCTTCTGTAGTGGAATTAACATCATATAATGCATGCATACTCTTATCATGATGGCCCACCATCATTTTATCCTTTTCATGTTGTAAAACGAAGGAGCGAGTTCGCCAGTGAAGGCTAATGTGTCTGAGAAGAGGGAGAGTCCAAGAGTGAGTGATGCTAACTGTGAGGATCACGTCATCTACACTCATCAGTAGGCTCGTTAGAGATGAACAGCACCTCTCCAGGAAAGTGGACAAGAGCAGGCAGCTGTAGGAGGAGGCGCTGACAACAAGCTGCGGTCAAGCTGAATCCAAATGTCCACCTTCTGGACTTGCAGACTGAGCCCTCGCGGCCTTCAGTTGTACGTAGTGTGACGTATTTACCATCATCACATAAAGTCTGCGAGGGCAGAGACTGCAAGCGGCTGATAGACAGCCCTCAAAACTGTTTCACTTGTTGCTGTGGAAACGATCAACTATCGCTGCTGTCATATTCATATATATGCCATATAAGCTGATGAACAGTGCCTACTCATCTGTTCGTGCAGATAACACAATATAAATCCCATGTATCGCTTTTTTTGTGACTAAACAAAAATGTATTAATACATCTCTATACAACATACAGACTACATGTGTTCAAAAACCGAAATGCCTGATAGGCAGCAATAATAAAATGCTTTTTCAGTCCCTCGACAGCCTAGACTTATACTATTAATATAGTATATTATTTCTGGCCTACACAAACATTTTGATAGACCTAACTATTAATAATATTTATACTCACATTCATAAGGTTTTTTTTGGGGCAGTTCAAAAACCCACAGACTCTCTGGAAGTCTGCAGAAAGTCCACTTGAGGCCCCTTGTGGACTGGCTGAATTGTGGATTTGGACAGCTCAGCACTCCTGCACTTCCCAGGAACACCCCTCAAAGTCTCAAAGTCTGAATCCAAATGAATCCAAACTCCTAGGTCAGTTTGTTTTCATGTAAATCAGCATCATATCAGTTTGCTGCTGCAGAGCAGACCCGTCCCCTCAACTACACAGGCTAAATAAATTGTGTCTGACTATGTGGTTCATATTTTCAGATAAAAGAAAATACAAGACAACAGTTTTCATTAAAAATCAGTCAGATACAGTCAGGACTTCACATCTGTACAGAAGAATAGAAGAGAATCCTCACATCCCACTGACCACCAGTCTCTGTGTTGTTGAATACATAATTAAGACAGTCCAATTTTAATATACAGTAGTCTACATATAATTTATGATACAGTTAAACTGGCCAAAAATGTGAATAACTGCATTGCAGGACATTTTTGCCCCTACATGTTCTGCTTGTGCTCCTAAAATTTTCCAGTTAGGGGCTACAGTGCTCCGACTAAATAAGAGTTAGTCTGGAACCCTGTATCATGCATGCCTAGTTTGCACCAAACATTCCATGAACTGATTGCACAATTTCACAGCACCAGTCTTGTTCTTGTACCAGCTTCAGTATTCATAGCTCCAGCTCAAACTATGGTGGCCTTAAATTACAAGAGCACCTGGCTCACTGAAACACAGTATTGTAAAGTACATGTAAATAGCTTGTTAAATACATGTAGGCTATAAAAGGTGTACATCAGTAGCTTTCTAATGCAGATCTTAAAACATTTTGTCATCCTGGAGGTGGATGTGCATAGCCTACGCATGGCTGTATCACTTTTACTATTTTGTCAGGCTTTATATAAAGCATGTAAAAACATAGACATTATACTTTAATGGTTCATTGATTTTTTTTTATTATCTGCAGCAGAATTCGACCTTTTAATACATGACATGACATTGGTGAAGTAATCTACTAGTGTGTTTAGGGGACAAAATCATTCATCTACTGTATCACCGTCTCAGCCCATCCAACTGAGAACACACTCTACGTCCTTTATGTCGTTGGTCTCCAACTTATCGTAGTGTTATGGCAACCCCCCCTGGCATTTATTTGACATCCTTCAAATCAGACCCCAGTTTCTTTTACTAGCTAACAAATGAAGGCAAAGATGTTGACTAGTGACACTAGTTAGTGTCTTTCGACTTTAGTAGTTCACTAGGTAGGCTCAGAATGATTACTAGTTACACTAGTTGCACTACGGCAAACCCTTTTAGCATTTATTTCAAACAATGAGCGCCTATGTTTGATTACTTTCACAGGTTGAAGCCAACTTTGTTGCATATTCCATGTCTGAGAAGGGATTATATGTGTTTATATTCAGTCCGTGTTCGTGCCTGATTTTAGCGAGTCACTGTATTTTGATATTATTTGAACGTGTCTGACCGGAGAGATGTTTCCAGTGCAGTGGGAGGACATTGTGTGAAACCTGCAAAGAAAGCATCCTTATCCTGCCTGAAGGAACTGTTAACCCGCCTAAAAGAATTTCAGCTTTCAATGGAGAGATTCACTGTCCCATGATGCTCTAAATGCTGTTTCACAAGCTCTTCTCTCACTGACAAGAATAAAATAGTGGAGGAAACGGGGTGAGAACTTGCCTTTGCTCTGTGTGTTGTCTGGAGTATATTTCACTGCTTACTAGTGTGGGCTGTGGATTGGATTTGAATCAAGGACGTAACATTTTATTGAAGGTCTTGTTTTCATAATGATGGCCATCATTCATTTTGGTTATAACAGTGTACTTAACAAGTGCATTCCACCAAGTAAAATAAGTTGATCAGGTCAAGGAACACACCAACATGATGAGTTGGACCAGGGACGCTGAGTTCAACTTTGATCGACCGTATTCAGTTTGCCTGTGCAATGGGCATTTATTGTCCATATTTCAGGTGAGCTCACGTAAGATTTGACCTCCAAATAAAAGGGTTTAGTTAATCTGGATAAAGTGTTTGTCTGGTTGTCTGTTTATCTCTTGCTGCGTAAAATGAGGTCCAAGTTAAAATAAACCAGAAATATTCTTCCTTTAAAGATGAGTGTGGTGATAGTATTGTGTGTGTGTGTTTGTATCTGAAGTCCAATACATCTTCCTTCTCTCTGCCACAGAGCTCCATTATTGTCCAGAAACTAATAAAAAACAAAAGTACCGAAATACATGAAATGGACATGACCTCTTAACAACCTTGTGGTCACTGGACTTGTGGTTACCATGTGGGCAGGCTGTTCTCGTGCTCTCTTTGTACATTTTACTATGAAAAGTTATGCACCAAAATTAGTTCGCATGTCACGAAATGGATCAGTAATTCATGCTTAACCCCTGTATTTTGGAAGGTTGCGGTCATGTGACCAATGTGCTGAAGGGACAAAAGAAGGAATCGGTCCTGAGTGGTCTCATCAGGAGGCAGGTTGAGATGGTGGGTGGGTTACAAAAACATACTACTTTCTGGTGTTAGTGTGAGTGAACCTTGATTTGCAGTGTGTGAACCCTGAGTGAGTTCTAAACTAAGGTCCTTTCCTAAACCTAACCTCTGTAACTTCACGTAAATTATGTATTATGTTAAGGACATAACATCAATCATGGGGCGCTAATTTGGAGAATATCATACAAACTGTTGTGTGTGTATTTTCTAGGGCTGCCCCCAACTAAGAATTTTCATTTAAGGCCATTTGTTGGCTAGTCGCCCACATGCTTATGATATCAATTTAATTATATGTTTTGAGCAGGGCAACACAATGGTTTGAGCTCAGGGTCTTAATTACTATAGGCCTATATTTTATCTACAAGTGCACATCACACACTGAGCGAGCCGCCTGTTCATTACGCTGATGGCAAAGCAGTAATGATTGTGCTAAGTGGCTAATGGGCATGTTGCTACTTACATGTTTCACATGATACGTCATGTTTGTAGTCGACAAATGATAGGCAAATGTTTGCCTGCAGAGTTTACATATCACCATGGGTTCGTCCTTCATCTTCTCAAAATGATACCACAATTTGAATTTCCTGCCCGACATGTTATTAACTAGCCTGTGTGATAACCTCAGGTACCAGCCCTGTACATTAACGTGGCTCCTGTCTGACTGAGTGTGGCCACTTCCTGTGTCTGTCCTTTCAAATTAAATTCCTACATAGTCTAGTCATAGAGGTTGTGATTTACTTTGACAAGGGGCAGCTGCTCATAGAGTGTCACATTTCTGCTCTCCTTCATTTGTTTTTGTTTTTTTCGGCAAAAGCTACCAATTAAGTTCTTGCCGACTAATGACCTTTCTGGTCGACTAGCATTTGGCTGACTATTTGGGTCAGTCCTAGTATTTTTGTAGGATAACATACAAACTGTTAATGAGGAGACATTGCACTGGGTGACATGTTTGTTCGTTGCCATTAACACACAGTGTAGTTTATTTTCAGCACCTTGCACCATTGTTCCTCTCGGACACCATCAGCCATTTGATTTTTTTTCCAATCTATTAGTTGTGAAAAACTGGAAGCTTCAATGGATAACTATTGGTACTAGTTGCAGAAAAATTACAGTATGAAATTAACTCTAATGACCTGAAGGTCAAACAGAAAATGAGGTGTGACAGAGGTTACATCCAGAATGTCACAATGACCCGGCAGGGGAGCTGATTGGGTGCTGGGTGCTCCGTGGCGGGTTCACCCACAGGTTAAGCTCCCCGCTCTACAGGAAGAGACTGATCGATGCAGCTGTGTTGAGGTGCCCTCTTTTTTTATTTATTTATCCATTTATTTATTAACCTGCAATACAGCGAACAACAGGAAGCACATTAGACCTGTCACAAACACAGCTAACTCACAATGAAAACAAGTATTCTATTAATATAACATGTTTAATAGGTATAATCATTTAATAGGTGTGTGCGTTTTAATCCATGAATTGGTAATGCTCATCTCGATACACAGCATATTTTCTCCAAGACATATCACAGAGTGAATATTATCTTTCACTGCTGAAAAAAAACAACAACATTATTCTGTCTTTTATGAGGCCACTACACCTGCGCATTGTCATTGATGTAGAATCCTAACATTGTGTTCAGTTTGGAATAAGCCTACTGTTTTTTTCTGCTCTTTTCATTTCCCCCTCCTCTTATCTGTCCTAGCATTTTTTCCCCTCTTTCTGTTCCTGTCTCCCTTCATCTCCCTCTATCCCCCCACCCCCCCTCCTCACACTCTCCTTTCACCGCCTGTTATCTCCACCATGCAGTTGACTGCTTCTGTCCTCTGGGTGTCAGCACTCGCCTTATCCTTCATTCAGCCGTACAGCTTTGTGTGGACTAATCGCCCCATTTCTGCCTGCATTTCATGTTTTCATGATTATTTTTTTCTTCAGTCCTCTTGTCTCTGTCTTTATTACATTTTCCTCACCCTCTCCAGCTCCCCTCCCTGGCTTCCTGCTTGTTTCCACAATAGTTGTCAACTTCAACATCATTTTTCAGCCATCCTTTCCTCCCATCACAGCTCTCTCTCTCTCTCTCTCTCTCTCTCTCTCTCTCACTCATACACACACACATACACACACACACACACACACACACACGCACGCACGCACGCACGCACACACACACACTTCTCAATCAATAAATCTGCAGTAACCCTATATATAAGAGCTGTGTGTGTGTGTGTGTGTGTGTGTGTGTGTGTGTGTGTGTGTGTGTGTGTGTGTGTGTGTGTGTGTGTGATTCAGTGGGGGTGTTGGTGGCAGCTATTGATGATTTCAAAGCTGCAGAAATTGGAGCTGTAACAGGAGATCCCCATCCACTTATCCCACCGCTCCAAATAGGAGGTGAAGGTGACTTTCAGGAAGTTCATTACCGACACACAAACACACATAATTGCCCGATTTCCATGCATACACAGTTTGCATTGCAAAGCTATGCAGTGCACACACAAAGTAATGGAAGAGGAATGTGTGTGTGTGTGTGTGTGTCTGTTTTGGAGAAAGCTGAAGGTCAAAGTAAAGCAGGGATTTGGGCAGGTGAAGCAGGAGGGATGAGGTTAAGGATTACTGAGGTGACTTGGACTCAGGGTGCTACCAGGGGTGCTTTGACAAAAGACCCTCTCTGAATTATTGAGAACATAATGTAGTGCCCTTGCAGTGGGAGAAAGACAACACTGCGTTATTCTCCTCCCTTTCTCCCCCACCTCCCCGAGTCTGATTATTGGGCAGGAAAGGAAAAAAAAAGTTCATAGTCTTGTCATTTCGTCTTTTTTTTTTTTCTTCCTGCAGAAGAATGAATCTTATCTGTAAATGGACCCACCCCCTCCTTTTCTCTCGCCTTGCCAAAGCCTTCATTTGACAGAAGGAGCTTCTGTCCTTTGCTCCAAACTGCAGTTAATCTTCCTCTGTATTCATAAAGCATATTTGTTCACAATAAACCCAGAATGATTCAGGAGGGCAGCTGAAGGTTATTCCTCTGCATCAGGCTCATTTTAGTCCCAGAAACATCAGAATTGCAGAAAAAGATCCTTTTGGTTTACATTGGAATGACTGCTGTATGACTTATGAATGCAAAAGCAAATAGGAGGTTAACACTTTTAATCATACCAGCTAATTAATGACATTTTTGGTACCAAATTCGGTATACTTAGCAAATGCACATGACATTATTTTAAACAATAATGATTTCAACAATGAACTTATTCAGGGAAATCACGCAGGGGTCAGCGGGTTCAGAGAACAGTCCAGAAGCAACCGACACAGAAGAATTTAAATGTGCTACAACACAGCTGCTCAGAGTTTTGTTTTGTTAAAGGTCCATTTTTTTAAATTTTGCATAAGGTCCAGAGGTCTGGAACAATGTCAGCACAATGCATATGTATAAAGGTCAATATGCTGTCCAGTGTAACAAAAACTTTATAGATCCAAGCCCATGTATGATTCTAAATGACTTCTCATTGTCAACAAATCCCGTTATAGACCAAAATCTCAGCTTGTAAATATGTAGCTTCATTAATAAACATGGCTCTGTAATTTCCTCAAACAGCTGGCCACTAGTTATTGGCAACCTTTTTCTGACCTTGAATTGTCCTAACCCTCTGATAGGTGGAGCTGATTCAGGGCTGTTCTTCTGCAGACAAAACTCAGGGCAGATAAACAACTAACTAACCTCAGATTTCTTTTATAATAAGGCTCAGTAATTTCCTAAAACAGCTTCGAACTAGTTTTTTTAAAAGTTGCTCAAACAGGAGAAAATATTACCTTATTAGGGAACTTTTTTCAGCAGTGGGTTGGTCCATAATGGGGGCTCCAGTGAGTATTTTAGGAAGCAGGGCCATGTATGTGGGATGAATAAAAAAGAAAAAAGTAGTTTAGTAGAAATGAGTGCACCAATAGTTTTTGGATGACAATTGAGCTCTGTGGCACACAGGGATAACATATATATCAGGCTCTGGATACACACAAACAAAGGGAACAGTCGCCACAACTGTAACCTTTTTCACTTTTCACTCTTCTACTCACCACTCTACTCACTGTTTTACCTACATCTGTAGTATTTCCAGGCAAACAACCTACATGTGTCCACTATAAGAAAAACAAAAAGAACACCAAGTTTTCGATAGAAAAAAACAAGTTTTGAAGAATTAAACTGAAAGTGGGCTTAATTGTAACAATGTCAGTTATAGCATGGCTGAAAAACAGCATCGAACAGATAGCTTTCATGGCTAGGGCTGCAACGATTAGTCGACTGATCGATGACTAATTGACTATAAAAATAAGTGGTGACTATTTTAGTAGTCGACTAATCGGTTTGAGTCATTTTTCATACAAAAGTACTACAAAATACTCTTACTGCAGCTTCTTACATTCAGGTATTGGCAGCTTTACACACTCTCCCGTGACAGTGAACTAAAACCCTTTGGCGTGAGTACGAAACAAGACATTAGATGACATAATTTTGGGGTTTGGGTGAGACAGACCGACATTTTGCAACATTTTAACACATTTTTCGATGAAATGATTAGTCGACTAATCGAAGAAATGATCGACAGATTAGTCGACAGTGAAAATAATCATTAGTTGCAGCCCTATTCATGGCAAATCAACAATATTTCAGTTAAGCAGCTGCTTTTAAGTTGTTTCCATACCAAAGATGTCATCAGAAAATTAATCAAATACTATGATATTATTCAAACTTTCACTGGATGTCGCAGCTGGTGCCGTATCCTTCCAAATGCATTGATTACACCCAGTTAGTGAAGTCGACTGATGGAAGTTGTGGAAAACACTAGACAACCCTAATCTGATTAAGAATATATCTGAATGACATCTGACTGAACACAGAGCTTATGCTCTTTGGGGAGGCCTGAGTGGAGGAAACTGATGGACAACAGAAACATGCAGTCAACTGTGAGCAGTTTAGCTCCACAACATACAAACACAAATTTATATTCAGAAAAAAAATCCCTTGTTGTTAATTTTCACTTTGTTTGTGCTAAAGTGGTTTTCCAGCTGCTGTTCCCTGCAGAGTGGACGAATCCTGTTGATATTTCTCAGGGATGTTTAGTACTGTACTGGCCAACATGATGATGTCACGATGGCATTTAAGTAGCAAGAGAAAACGTGTTACATTGTAGATGACTCTCCCCTGTTTGTTAGTAGGATATTATTGATGGTTTCGATATGTTGTGAACAAGAAAAACATACCTTTAACTAAAACAGCACAAATTGAACAAGACAGCATGTGGAGTGAGCTCACAGGATGAGTCATGCTGAATGTATATCTTTCTCCCCATTCCTCTTTCACTTCCCTCTTCTCTTCATTAAATTTATGAATGGCATCTTTCTTCAGGCATTAGCGATAAAGTTTGTACGTCACTGAATGACGGCGACAGCTCGTTGCCATGGTAATGACATTATGCTTCTGGTGACTGGACTGGCATGAATGTAAACAAAGGCAGCTCTCTGTAGTCTTGCAGTCTGCAACATGTGTCACCTACTTTACACGGGTGCACTGGACAATATGTCCCTACATAACATAATAAATCACACATTGATTTGCAGTTAAATCCAGGTCTAAACAAGACTAAATTCCCCTTAAGTTCATTACCTTTATCCATATGAAAGATTTCAACAGAACAGTCCATCAACAACCAAGCAGCAATGATTAAGCTAACCCTAGAGCCTTACTAGTACCCAAAACATGTAGAGTTTGTCCTAAAGGAGACACTGGAGAAATGTTATGAGGCCATTAAAATCAGAATGGTTTATCCCACTGGGGGCATGTATGTGCTTAGGGGATTTTATGGCAATCTGTCTATTGGGTTATGAGATATCAAGGTCAAGGTTACTTTTAATGTCTTCTGTAAGAGATAGTTATCTTGTCTTAAAAGATTTGCTGCAAAAACTGAAAGACTTGTCAATTACAATACAGTCAATAAAAATTCACTAACACAAACCTACGGCAGCCCCAGAGGCAAAGTAAAAAAAAAAATATACATATATATATATATATATATATGTATACATATATATTTTACTTTGCCGTCGAATTGTCACAAATGTGGTTATGAAACAAGACTGTACCATTCTGGCTATATGGGGGTGCTCACTGCTGCTGAACATCTTGATTTGACATATAATGTATTAGTTTTCTAGTAATTCATGATATGTAGCCTATTTTGATACAAACATCTGGACAACACCCGAGTGTGGCCGGGAGTGGGGATTTCAGCACCACGGACAGTGCGCGTAAAAAGACTTGACAAGCTTCTCCTTTTAAATGTGTTTCCTGCTAGCGAAATTATACATAATAAATGAAGACAGTGACATGATTTCAATAAAAAACAATGTGTTGAACGTTCATTTCAAGCTTTTGTAGTACGATGAATTTCAGAATTGTGCGAGTGCAGCCGGAGAGCGGGCAACAGTGTTTGATACAGGAAGCTCGATATGGACATGAAAATCTGTTTCGGAGTTGGGGGGGGGGGGGTTGGAACAGCGGGGTTTCGGAATGGAGAGCTGTCCCCGATGCACAGTCCGTGTGGATGAACTTGTATGAACCTGAGTTGATTAATGAAGTAACTTTAAGTCAGAAGGAGACGGAAAGAAGGAAAACTGTTTCTAAACCTTGTGATGATGTTTTTGGATGTTTATTGTGAATGAAATGGCAAGCTCTGACGAGTCAGAAACGACTCCTGTTTAAGACATGGATGAGGCTGCCGGACGTCTGCACTCAGAGCATCATACCTTGATGAAGTGAAAGGAATAAAGATAAAGATAAAAAATGATAACCCTTTTACTTTTATTATTATTATCTTATTATGCCAACTGAAGAATTAAATTTGTTTATTTGAGTGTTTTAGTTCTTTTCTCTGGAGCGGAAACTGACGCAAATGAGCTCATTAATCAGTGAGGGGGAAAACAACATGATTCGACGATTAGTCAACACCAACGATTAGGCTAAAGGAAAAATCTGATAAATCAGATTCGACTATGAAAATTCTTAGTCGGGGACACCCCTAATATTAGGGCTGTAGTCTCCTGGTCGACTAGTTGATTATTTGGTCGCTATGCTCTCGTCCGACCAAATTCTCATTAGTCAAATAATCGCTGTGTTACTTTCATAAGGAGAAAAGTGCTACATCAACAGCTTTCCAGGATTAATCCATTATTCCCTGCGGTGGGGGGGACAGGCTAAGTTACCTGTGAAAATGGGGGTGTTTTCAAAACACCCCTTTTGTTGACAGAAAGTTGGACTCGCCCACCCTAACGCTCAGCGTCGCGGTGACGCAGACCTCCTGTCTGTTTCTGTGAGCTGAAACCATTTCCCTCAGTGGAAACAAAGCTTGTATTTACTTGTATTTCACAGGTAACAAACAATAAATTGTGAGGACAGTAGAGCCTCCACAAGTCGTGTGTGTGATTTATCCTTCAGGGATTTATACTTCGGGATTTATCCTGGCTTCATATGAGCACAGCAAATCTCTGCTCATCACTAGGCTAATGTATACAATGTAAAATGCCATAGGTTGGCGCTAATAACGTTAGCATGTTGTATTTGTTTGGAAAACGTGTTTAATGAAACAGTTGTTTTGTCGGTGTATGTTGTGAGTTGTAATGGAGCCAAACTGTGTGCCATTACCTTTGTTACATGTTGCAGTTGTCCCTGACTTTATATGAGACAAGGGAAAGATCGCTAGACCCTAGGCTAATTTATACAATATAAAATGCCATAGACTTGTGCTAATAACGTTAGCATGTTGTATTGGTGGGGGAAATGTGTCCAGATAAGGACAAGTGTTTCTGCGATTTATAGTGAAGCCAGTTTGCGTACTTGTGTTTGAAATTATCTCTATTAAGCCATGTTTAATGTGTGTTTGATGTGTGTTTTGAATCAACTAAACTTTACAGCACTGAACACAGTCCTCCACCACCGACTAACATTTTGGAGGTGTAACTGCAGAGTGACACAGAAACACCACCGCAAAAGTAAAAATAACGTGCAGATTTTTTTTTTTCATCCTACATAGGGTGGAGGAGCCCCTCTGTGTAGGCTTTGCCTGTTCTTTCTGTGTCATTGTGGGTTTTCTCCAGGCACTCCGGCTTCCTCCCACAGTCCATAGACATGCAGGTTAATTGGTGACTCTAAATTGGCCTTAGTTGTGAATGTGAGTTGTTGTCTGTCTCTATGTGTCAGCCCTGTGATAGTCTGGTGAGCTGTCCAGGGTCTATCCCGCCTCTCGCCCAATGTCAGCTTGGACAGAAGAAGGGGTTACGGAAAATAAATGAATGAAGGAATGAATGAATACCCAATGTTTCTGTTTTGAATCATACACTACCAAAAATGTTTGCTTACTAAGTTCAAATCATTCGGGCACACAATACTTTCAATTAACTTACAACCAAGCACGCAGACAGTAAAACAAGTTTCCAAATGTAACTGATAGAAGGATAATTGCATGTTTGCAACAATCTTGCATACACAATTGGTCTCTATGCCTCTTACTGGAATTAGCTTAGTTTAGCTTTATTAGCTTATACTTAAAGTATGAATTTGCCTTTTTTTTCCATTATCAGGAGAGAGTCATCATTATAAAATCAAGTTTTATCTGCTTAAAAGTTGTGGCATTGGGGCGTCGGTGGCTTAGTGGTCCCAGGTTCGACTCCAGCCTGAGGCCCTTTGCTGCATGTCTCTCCCTCTCTCTCTCCCCCCTTTCACACTTCACTATCCTGTCAATTAAAGGCAAAAAATGCCCTAAAAATAGCCTTAAAAAAAAAAAAAAAAGTTGTGGTATTGGATGGACTGACCAAGTGACTGACAAACTCAACGAGCAACCAACTGTCCAAAAGACTTACATCATTACACTTATGCCCCACCACTGGCAAACTTAAAAATATTTTTACTCAGCATTCAGTCCCCTGGATCACTAATTTTTTTTTTTACAAAAACATGGTCTGGGAAAAGTATTTTTTTTTCTAGAATATCTTTTGTAGCAAAACAGTGACAGATAGTACAAAAATAAATAAATTGGCATTTGCATTTTGTTTTACAGAGACTCATTAAACCGTACCCACTTTCCTCAATGACGTCAACCCCATTTCATGAATCCCTTTCATGAGCAGAGAATAGCTGGTTTGGGTAATGCAGGAAATGCACAGCAAGAATTGGTAAATGACATAAAACAAAACTGAATAACCAATAACCAGAATATTAACAAAGTAGTAAGAATTAAACATACAAAGAATGGAAAAGAAGAGTTAGTAGTTGCTGGCATCCAGGCCATTATGCAGGACTGTTGAAGACCCCAGGGAGTAAAGCAAGTCACCGCGAGCACACTGATGCACACACACGCACATCTTTGTTTGCACATAAACTAAGGGATCTAATACCGGGGCTGGCTGTGTGTATGTGTGTGTGTGTGTGTGTGTGTGTGGTGGGCAGAAAGCGAGAATGTACTCAGGCTGACCTGGGAAAAGTCTTAACCCAGGCCAAACTCTCGCATTAGTTCCAGATATAGACAAATTTTGCGTATTTGTGTTCATATTAGAGCTCATATCAGAGCTGTTTGAAAATGAAGACTCATTGCAGTCAAGGTTTCCCTTGAAAAATCCAGTTATAAAATACATTTATTAGAATGAGCAAATACGATAGCCAATATTACAAAACAGCAATCCAAGGTTAGTAAATATTGGCTCAAAGAAACAGTGTCTTCAAGGCCCTGTGTAGGATTTCAGGGGATATATTGGCAGACATGGAATATAATATTCATAATTAGGTTTTCATTAGTGTATAATCATCTGAAACTATGAATCTTTCTGTTATCTTTAAATAAGCCGTTTGTATTTACATACAGAGCCGGTCCTTTTCCACGGAGTCTGCCATATTGTTTCTACAGTAGCCCAGAAAGGACAAAGCAAACCCTAGCTAGCGTAGTTCTACTACAACCTTGGCACACAGGAGAGGTTTCAGTTGGTTGCAATGTACATTATTACCACTAGATGCCACTAAATTGTATATACTAGGCCTTTAAATAATGGTCAAAAATTCATGAAGTGCCTTAAAGGGATAGTGCACCCAAAAATGAAAATGCAGCCATTATCTACTCGCCCATATGCCGACGGAGGCCCTGGTGAAGTTTTAGAGTCCTCACATCCCTTGCAGAGATCGGCGGGGGAAGCGGTTAGCACACCTAATGGCAGACAGCGCCCCAGACTAACGTCCAAGAACACAAAATTGAATCCACAAAGTATCTCCAACATGCTCATCCGTAGTGATCCAAGTGTCCTGAAGCCCCGACATAAAAAGTTGTTTTTGCAAAACATCATTTGACTGTTTTTAGCCTCACTGTAGCCTGTAGCTCTGACTGCTTCTCTGTACTCCGCGTTCACGTGTGCGCGCTCAGGGTGATCAGTGATGCACGGTCTCTGAAGAGCAGCAGTCTTGTCAGTGCTGATGTCCAGATTCTCAAGCGCAGGCATCGCCAATTCCCAGTCTGAGCAGCAAAGACTTTCCTCTTCTGTTGGCATTGCTTTGCATTTGAAACAACTACACCACCAGGTTTCCAGTGCTCGACTCCGGTATCCTGCGGCTGGCTGAGGGTTAGGCTCATGAGCTGTGGCGGCTGCTTCATCCAGTAGCCTGAGTTCCACGTCCATATACTCGTGCTCAAACAAATACGGCTTAACAAAGAAATGCTGTTCCTTCTCAATTTCATAGTCTTCAGACATGTTGGGCTGTCCTTTGCTAAAAGACCATAGTGCAAATTATCTTTTAGCTACTGTGGTTACCGTCGTCTCCCCCTGCAGTGAACGTGTCACGTGATGTAAACACGGGTAAGCAAAGCTCATGCTCATGCTCATGCTCATGGTCTCGTGCAAGCGCGCACACTTGAGCGCGGAGCACAGAGAAGAAGTCAGAGCTACAGGCTACAGTGAGGCTAAAAACAGAGTTCATATGATATTTTTTGAAACATATTTTGTGGTTTCAATTTTGTGTTCTTGGACGTTAGTCTGGGGCGCCATTAGGTGTGCTAGCCGCTCCCCCCGCCGATCTCCACAAGGGATGTGAGGACTCTAAAACTTCACCTGTGTCTCCATCGGCATACGGGTGAGTGGATAATGGCTGAATTTTCATTTTTGGGTGCACTATCCCTTTAACAGACATCATTTTTAAACCATGTCATTGGCTCTTCTGACTTAATTGGAGCCTCTTTCCCCACATCTGTCGAGCTGGACATATCCAAACCTGATGTGAGATTACCCCAACAGCTCATTCATCTCATAAGATGTAGGATTGTCCATTTGTTTAGTTATTGATACTTCGCAGTAACATCAGCTTTGTTTTTGCACTGATAGTTAGAAACACAGTATTACTGGTCCAATGTTTTACTGTTGTTTGTGTTGTTTTTGTTGGTGGTTGGGCTTCCAGTGGATAATGTGGTCAATTTATGCCTGCACTGCATTGGTTACGTACTGATTGAGTGCGGTCACAGAAACATGAGCAAATCCAATTTCATAGCCATAAGTACACTCGGTCAGTCTGCTGACAACAAAGAGATATTGACTGTGATCACTGGTGCCTGCTAATTTCATTTCTGAGGGGAAATTAAATAGTTTACGGATTTGGACTTTTTTCACTGGAATCTGTCGATTTCAATCTGTAAAGTTTGACTCATCACGTTGACATGGTGAGATTACACACAGCAGTAGAGGAATTGTGAATGTGTGTGTGTGCGCATAGCTGACTCTTTTGACTGAATCGAGTGCCCTCCACAGTGCCCGCCCTCATCGTGGCCCTCACCCCTAAGGAAAGTGACTTGCGAGTAATTAAAAATGTGTGTGTCTGGATGTTGGCCAACTTCATGTTCTATTCATGCAGATTAATACATATTTGCCGTTGCCTGTGGGGGCTGAAAGGCATCTGTCTTTGCCATTAAACATTCATGAGCGTGCAGGACAAAGAGAAAAAGAACCATTCAGAGCATCTCTTTACCCGCTCCACCTCATATCAGCACACATCTTAATGGAGCGCATTAAATCAGGATGGCCAAACAGGGAATTTCACAATGACAATGGCATTCATCACACCTCTGTTTTAAGGGAAAAAATCTCCCCTCAGATCCCCTTAGAGTGTCACGCACCATCAGTCTTCAGTGTTGCTAAATGAAGGAAATGTGTTGCAGGTTAATTGTCAAGTCTGCTTCACTTTTTGCATTGTTTTCAACTGTCTTCTGTGCTTTTCACACTAATATCTTTAAGGTCAGCTACCAACAAAATGTACAAAATAACATATTTTAACAATATGTTGTATAGGCTATTTGAAACCTATATTAAAAAAAACCCTAAACTGAGGCTAAATAAACACAATTTAAAGGCTAATTTATACTTGTGTGTCAGCTCCATGCAGAGCCTACACACATGGCCTATGCCATTTTGAGTATTTCTACTTGTGCATTGGTGTGTCTGTGTCCCTCTGCAGTTACACCTCCAAAACACTATTCGCGGTGGGGTGCTTTACAGTTTAATTTATTCTAAACACCCAACTGGCTTCAGTGTAACTCACAAGATTCACAGACAAAGCACTTGTCTTTATCTGTACACATTTTCCCCACAAATACAACATGTTAATGTTATTAGCACAAGCCAATGACATTTTACACTGTATAAATTAGCTTAGTGGCAAGCGGAGATATCCCCTACTCATATTCCACAGTTACGCAGATGACACAACTGTACATCGCCGTGTCTCCTGATGACACAGGGCCAATTGATACCCTTTTTAACTGTATTTTAAATATCAAGTCATGGATGGCAATAGATTTCCTGCAGCTCAACCAGGACAAAACAGAGGTTTTAATCATTGATCCTGAAGGCAAGAGAGAGAAACTTTTACCAAAACTACAAGATTTTAAACCCTCAAAATGTGTAAAGAACCTGGGCGTCATTTTTGACTCTGAGCTTAGTTTTATTCCACACATCAAAAATGTAACAAAGATAGGTTTTTATCATCTTAAGAATATAGCCAGAGTGCGCCTGTTTCTCTCTCAGGCTAACACAGAGGTGCTGATGCATGCTTTTATCTCTTGTCGTTTAGATTACTGTAATGCCCTGCTCTCTGGTCTTCTCAAAAAGACCATCTCTAACCTGCAGTTACTTCAAAACTCAGCCGCACGAGTGCTGACGAGGACCAGAGGGCAGGCGCACATTACACCAGTTTTAAAATCACTGCATTGGCTCCCCGTGTGTTTCAGGATCGATTTTAAGGTTCTTTTATTAGTTTTTAAATGTCTTAACGGTCTTGGGCCATCTTATTTATCTGACCTGCTTTTATCATATCAACCCTCGCGGATCCTGAGGTCCTCCGGCACCGGCCTTTTAATTGTTCCAAAAGTGAGAACGAAAACCCACGGGGAGGCTGCATTCAGCTATTATGGCCCTCACTTATGGAACAGCCTGCCGGAGAGCATCAGGACTGCAGAGACTGTTGATGTTTTTAAAAGGAAGCTCAAGACTCACCTTTTTAATTTTGCTTTTGACTGATTTCTTTTACTCTTTTAATTCTTATATCATATGTTATCTTAATTTCTAATGATTTTTAATGATTTATTTTTAATTTTTATGCATTTCATTATTAAGTTTCTAAATCTTTATTTATTTATTTATTTATTATCATTTTATCTCATACTCGTTTATCTTATCATATTGCCTTTTAGTCTTTTAGTTTTTAGCTCCAGTGTTTCCTCATGGGGGGCCTCCACACTGAGAGGTGTGTCTAGTCTGCCCACGTGAGCATTGTCTTGGAGATCCCTCGGGTCCGGAGGACTGGGAGGCTCTGCACCATGTGTGGAGTCCACCCTAGTCTGTCTGGGTCGGGGTGGTCTCTGTGGCGGCGCTCCCTGTGGCCGTGGGCTGTGACACCTCTCAGTGTGGATGAGCTCCCCATAGGTGGTTCTTTCCTCACCTGGTTCCTCACTGCCCAGCCATGTTATTGACTATATTCTTTCTGTAGGTTTTGTTATATACAGATATGTAATGATGATTGTTGGGTAATATGTATGTTGATGTTGTCCAATATCAAGTCTCAGTTTAATCACGTAATGAGGTGATACGACTTACTGTTGCTAGTTTAGGTGTAAAATCTCTCAAGACAGACAAGCTGGACACATCTGCAAGTGGATATTACATAAAAGTAAGACACACTATTGGTGAAATACACCTAACTCTGTGTGTGTGTGTGTGTGTGTGTGTGTGTGTGTGTGCTTCATAACTAGTAACTAGGGCGCACTAGGGCCTGTCATAATAGCGTGCTCTGGGGCCCATTGTTACTACCTTACATAACTGGGCGGGACAAATAGCCTACCACAAAAACCAACTGTCACATCTTACATGTATGAGTGCTAAACGACACCAATGGAGGAGAAATATGTCAATAAACTGTAGGGCCTATGCTATATATTAATATGTTTTCATGCTCACCAAATCTCATGAACCCACAGAGACTAGTAGTTTGTGTTTTAGTCGGCTCATCAGGGATTAAAGATTAAACTAAAATAACACTTAATTGAAATGAGGAGGAGTGTATGTTTAAGTGTTATTGTTTTTGTTTTTTTACTGTTGGATTAGGGATTTTTTTACTGGTATTGTGACGTGTCTAATCCCTCCACGTTCGTATCCTACAGCCTGTTTGTTTACATTCTGACATATCTGTATCATGCTCGTATCTGTTCACGGAGCATTATCTATGCGTATCTGAATAATTCCTATTTGTTTGCACCCCTAGTAAACATATGCTACTTACAGTAATGCAGTTTAAATATTGGAAGTGAGATATCGTATCAGTGTTTTCCAACACAGAGGCTGGGACCCTCCAGGGGGTCAAAAGATAATTACATGGATAAGGAAAGACAAAATATATTTCTGTTTACAAACATGCAGGTCTTTCACCTGAGCATGATGACGTTGTAAACGTCTTTGATATTGTCCACTCTGTGATCGGGGGTTGACAAAAATGCTTCATAAATGACCGCTGTGGTTTGGCATGTATTTCTCCAGGTGGCTGGAGTGTGTGGGGTCAGTGGGCACAGTGCAGCAGTGAGTGCGGAGGCGGGATTCAAACTCGGACCCGTAGCTGTCAGTCACCTCCGGAGGAGTCGTATCTGTGTGAAGGTGTGGTGGAAGAGGGCCGGCCGTGTAACTCACAGCCCTGCACTGGTGAGCTCCTCATCCTCTGTGTGCGCTTCCATTCATATTTCTACACATCCGTATCTATCTGTCAGAGAGATGCCCTTTAACGCTTTGTGGTTAATTATGAGTGTGTGGTGTGTGCAAAGTGTGTTTTCACAGCTATTTTTTGTTATATTTTCTTTTGTACGTCTTGTCCATCTGTTTGTGTATCCATCCTCTATAAGTCAGTGTTTTGACTTAAGGAGTGCATGTTGGAAAGGGGACTTTGATCGATGAGAAATTATACTGACATGGTCAAGCGTTTTCAAGACCATGCATGCACAGTATGTCAAAATCATTACACTCACAAATGGCTAAGAGGACACAGGAAATCAACATCTGAGCTCTATTATGTGGAAGCTATTTACCGAGAAGCGTTAGTGCTTTCACTTAATGTTTCTCCCTCATTTGTACAGAACTAGCAGTATGTTTCTGTCTGACAAATAGCTTGAACAGCAGATTGTCATTACTGTAGATGTGTTTGTGTTTTTTTTCACTTAGTCATGCCATCAGAGGCATTTGAAGACTCAGATAAACATTATTATACACCAGCTGAAAACATAAAATGAGCACTGCACACATTTACAGCACATTAATACCGACAGCACAACAAAAGTCCCAAGTTTGGCTGATGCTGTTCTGGGTGACCAATCACGTCACGGTTGTGTCCCAAATATAAGCCATTAATGAAGGACCTCTGGTTGCTAACCCCCGCCCCCTCCTCCCCCCCGGCCTTGCCTCACCCCCTTTAGGCAAAGGCCGCCATCTCTCTCGCAGCCAATCGCTTCGCTCAGTGGACAGCCGCAAGCGGGATGACGTAGACAAGCCCCGCAGTGGACAGCAGAACCCTCAGACAGGTAAGACAACGGGACGCAGAGGGATCCCATGCATCAGTCACTGTGGCAGCTTGGGTGACCACCACACTTGTACAAGATACACACAATGACAACCACACACA
The DNA here is from genome assembly GCA_035609425.1 of Epinephelus awoara. NCBI lineage: Eukaryota > Metazoa > Chordata > Actinopteri > Perciformes > Serranidae > Epinephelus > Epinephelus awoara. Next base: position 35,904,511 of record CM069300.1, read on the forward strand.
GGAGAGTTGCACTCACATTTAATGCACACATCTATCAAAATCTCCCAAAGTAGTGCCTCGTCCGCAACGGACTAATTCCAACATGGACCCTGACTGAACATAGTGAAATTGTATTAATGTGAGGTCATAACAGGACACTGTGCCCTGTCTGTAAAACACTATATCTAATGGAGTCCTCCCTCTCTGTTAAAGTGATACTCCACCCAAAATCACCAAAAGCAAGTACTCCATCCTCTGCAGGATGGAGGAAATAGTTCAACAAACTGGAACATATGCTTATTTGTCACCTTTTCTTTCTAAGAGTTGGATACCAGTCTCATGTTCGTGTGGTGAATATGGAGCTAAAATCAGGATGGGTTTAGCCTAGCTTCGAATAATGACAAGAAACAGGGAGAAACAGCTCAGCTGGCTCTGTCCAAAGTTCAAAAATATATCCACCGGCCGCTCTAAAGCTAAGTAATGAGCACGTTGTATCTTCGATTACAACAAAACGCCAGGTAGTAGCTATTGTTCGCTAAGAAAAAGTTGCAACACTTATTCTTTTCAAGTAAAAAAAGAGTAAGTGTTGTAACTTTTCTTAGCGAACAATAGCTACTACCTGGCGTTTTGTTGTCATGGTTGATACATTAGGATGTTTTGCAGTACTTGAGTTTTGTTCTCTGTACCTTATGCCTAAACATGATTATTCTTTGTCAAGATGACATTGGCACTAGATGTTTTGAAAACCTTGGATTTTGGTTGCTTAACAGCACAATTTAAAACCAACAAAAGGTCAACATTGTGTGCCATCAGTATTCAAATTGTGGTTGGCTTTCGACGTTGAATGTTTGTCACCCAACGTCAAAATCCAAATTCAACCAAATATCAACATCTAATATAGTTGGTGGCCTGCTGGGTAAGGGTAAGCAAATCAGAGGCAGAGTAGGACAGGTCATACCTTAGCCATACTAGGAAGGTCCAGTGACATCATACTGCATAATAATTATCCATGTGTTTCTGTTTGGGAGAGTTGGCTTTAGGACGAATGGGACATTTATTGGACAGTTGAAGCTTTGGCATTATGGGCCTTTGGAACAATGGCATAGCATGCCACATTTAGCTCGCTACCTAATGCAGAGACAACAGAGTATTTGTCAATATTATCATCTAACCTTGGATAGAAAGCAAATATGTGTATTCCCCAAAATGTTGGACTATTACCTCATAAGGTGGCTGTAAAAGGTTTGTGGTTAGTTTCTTCAGAGAGACAACAGGCTATGATCAGCTTGGATCCGTGTCAGTACTTAGTCATATGTAACAAAATGAGCAAATGGATGGACACAGGGAGCGTGGATCCTGTTGCAGGATTGGCTTCCTTTTTGACATTTGTTCACAACAAAAAACTGTTGGAATTCATAGTAACTGATATGAATCTAAGCTGACTACACCCAATGTTCTTTGGAGAAAGGTAAAGTACAAACCTTTCTTGCCTACAGCTTGTGCAGGTTTGATACAAGAGATAGACTTTGTGTGAAGTATCACTTTAATTTGCGAACCGATTCCCCACCTCCTGTTTAGTTCTCTTCTCCCTGCTTCCCCAGCTGTGACTGCACAATTTTCCCTTACTGGTCAACTGACCCATCAAATCAGCAGTCATGGCCATCAAAAAGATGACTGACATATCCTAAGCCAGTGGCATTCACTTCCCCTGGAAGTTAATGCAAAGGATATGACATCAGAGCCCCACAGATGAAGAAGGACAAGCAGAGCAGAAGCTGGGGTCTATTTCAGGGGCCACCTCCTTTGAAGGATGCAGCTTAAGGGGTTTGTTGGGCTGGACCTGCAGGTCCTTTCCAAATGAGATGGTCTACAGACAAGTTCTTATCATTGTCTTTTCAAGTGACCAATAATTTGGAATACTGAGGGCCATCAAGGACCACCAGACATGCCTGCAAAATAAGGCCTCATGTATCAGCCACATTTGGAGGAACCTTTGAGGCCTTCGAAGGAGGCGGCCTTTAAAATGTGGCTCAGCTAGAATCCACCCTTTATCACACCACAACCCTTCCTCTTTTGGCCACAGAGGCTGCATCCTGCATGGTAATTAGTTATGGCCCTCTCCTTTCCTTTTCCTCTTTTTTCTCCCTCTATCCTCCTATCCTTTACCCACCCTACCTCCTCAGTAGACTCAGCTTCAGGTGAGGAGTGGTCAGCGTGGAGTGTGTGTTCTGCCACGTGTGGGGAGGGCTGGCAGAGTCGCACTCGTTTCTGTGTGTCCTCCTCCTACAGCACCCAGTGTAGTGGGCCACTGCGAGAGCAGAGACCCTGCAACAACTCTGCTGTTTGTCCAGGTAAGCCCCGTCCCCCCATGCTTCCCCCACTGCCAACTTCCTGCGCTCGCCCAGCCCTCTCCTGGACCTTGCCTCACCCATACAAGATCCACCTGACTCCCCTCCTCAGGCACTTGGCAGCCCCTGGGTTGGTTTCCACCCTCACTTTGCCTGCAGTTTAGAGTCACTCCCCCTATAGTAACAGAGATTCTGCTGGGTTCTCAGGCTCTCCTACATGCAGACAGGCAGGGAGACTCCTCAACTTAGAAGGCAACATTATCGCAGGGCCATGGATCTGCATACATGATCCCAGTAAAGCTAAACAGCAGGGTAACTTATAGCAGTCAGTACAGTTTAGTGTCTCGGTGAAGTTCTCTCTCATATTGTTCAGGTGTATCCAGACGGCCTGTGTTTGTCTGTCTATAAATCATACCCTAGCTGCTCTGATTGCAGTGCACGGCGCTTGGGACGAGTGGTCACCGTGGAGTTTGTGTTCATCGACCTGTGGCCGAGGTTACAGGTCACGGACACGAACCTGCACCCCCCCACAGTTTGGGGGAGATCCCTGTGAGGGCCCAGAGAAACAGACCAAATTCTGCAACATAGCTGTCTGTCCAGGTAAGGAACACATTCAATACTTATTTATCAAAAAAATAATAACAATAATCAAATGTTACAAAAAATTCAAACACAAGGGTTAAACCTAAAGATGTACTTCAAGCATCCATGGGTTGGCAAGGGAGCATAATAATCCTTGTGACCACAAGGGGCTTTTCAATAATTTGTATTCCAAAATAAATGACTGTGGCCTATAGATGTCTGTGGAGAAAGGGTTGGAGAACGGTCTGGTTGAACCCATCATAATTCTGCACTAAGGGTGAAAAATTACTTGTTTGTATTTTTTTTAAACCAATCATAATTATATTGGGCGGTGCTAAGTGCTCAAAAAATGTGTCCCCTGATTTACAGACGTCTTTTTAGTCACTTAAGTCTTTTTAGTCTGCAGGGCATCATGTGACAGATGTAATTTCACTGTTTGGCCACTATGCAAATTGGCTTCAAAGTCTGGCACACTTCCTGGGGACATTTACCACTACCATCTACCATGGCAATTTTACACAGTGTCTCTGTGTTTACTCATGCCAGCTTACTAAGACAATAGGCCATGCTTGGAATATTAAACTTTTCCATAACCAGTGGGCAAACATGCAAGAATGTCCCTGTTAGACAGCAGATATTCTAAACATTTGTATTTGTTTACAACCGTTCACCAAAAGAACAAACAGGCCTGCCCTATTGCACAACCCATGTCTTTGTCAAAACTCGCCATGTTCAGGGTATAGGTTACTAGCATGGAAGGTTGTTGTTGTTTCACGTAGCGGTAGGGATTATGAAATTGTAACACACAGATAGTGGAAGGGGAGGAGAATTCTTTCTCAAAATAGTGGGCCAATGGCAATCTTAAATGCTCAGTCTACATCCTGTGACTCAGACGACCAGACACCTTATGTAGAATAAACAGAATCATGACTGCATCCAGCCATTTATACAACTATTTGTGCCCTTTTCTTACTGTATGTGTACAGTCCTGCGAATGCCAGACGACTCATCACATATCATCTCATCATGATGATGGGCTTTTTTCCCTGCCTTCAAGTGTGACTACTTGGGAAAGTTATAAACACTTTTGCCCCCAACTTCATTAAAAAATGTTGGTTTTAAGCTCACTGAACCTGCAAAGCTGGTCCATAGGTTACCACAACATTTGACCTAAACAAAACACTACAGTGTGTAATGTCGGCTACATCAGTACCTTTCACACTCTGTATTACAACTACACAAAGAATACAAGCAGATTCGATATGTCAGAGTAGAAATGTTCAGCAGTTAGGGCCATGTGGAAGTGCACTTATGAAATGCACCTTAATTTTATTATTACAATATCTATGATAATATAGTGTATTATCCATATTGCTCCAAATAAGTGACATTTTTCCATGTCCTTTCTTTTCTGTTTGCCTCCTATTGGTGACCCTGGCCACTCTCAGTGGATGGAGTGTGGAATGAGTGGTCCAGCTGGAGCTCCTGCTCCGCCTCCTGCTCTAATGGGACCATGCAGAGAACCAGGGAGTGTAACGGCCCCTCGTATGGAGGCTCAGAGTGCAGAGGAGAATGGCTGGAGACTGTCGACTGCTTCCTTGGGGAATGCCCGGGTATGAAAGAGATATTTCACAATAGAATTACTAGAATCTCTCAGGATGGATGTGTATAGCAGGTCTTTTCTGTTTCTGTTTTAAGATGTGGCTCTTTAGTTACTCAACAATTTGCCTTGGGACTGCCTACATAATCAAAATCCTTTGAACACACAATTGGCACAGGGTGTTGGCTTGATGAGTGAAATGTCTGAGCTATGCTACATGGTTTGACGTGTGACTTCAAAGGACCGTGCCAGTGGTTTTTGTATGTTTGATCCAGTAGGGTGGGAACGATTTAAGTAGATGCAGGTGACAGGCCATTAAATAAAGGCACATTTCCTACAAAGCATAAAGGGGAGACGATACCAGAATACAGCAAACCAGATTCAGTATTTCAAACACAGGATGACATTTAGAAGCCGAATTACATTCAAATAATTAAAAAAAAAAAAAAAAAAATGTTATTTGACTTTCATACTGCACACTATAAACTATCAATAGTCTTTTTTTGCACAGACCATATATGTCTTAAGCACAAAGAGTGAAAACTTTAAAGTACAGAAAATTTAAATTGGTTGTTTACAAATTATTTGCTTTTGTTTTAAATTCAGGCAAAGTTATAGTTTTAATTGGCCAGTATCTTATTAGATAAAGACATCAGATTAGCATTAAATTGTACATTTATGCACAAAAACCAGATGCGCTGTGTTTAGTGTATATAGGAAAACACTAATTTGCAACACCTGTACACAGGAGGAGCCACAAAATTTTAAACAGAAAAAAAAATCCACAAATGCACACAGAAAAAATACATCTGCAAATCCACACAGAAATACATCCACATAAATGTAAATACAGGTATGTCTGTAGTGGCCTCACAGCAAGAGGTGTTCCTGTTTCAAACCCAGGGTGGAGGGTTTGAACCCTTGGGTGTGGGAGCCCTTCTGTGCAGTTTGTATTTTCTCCCCGTGTTAATGTGGGTTTTCTCCAGGTACTCCGGTTTCCTCCCACAGTCCAAAGACATGCAGGTTAATTGGTAAATTGACTCTAAATTAGGTGTGAATGTGAACATGAATGGTTGTCTGTCTCTATGTGTCAGCCCTGTAATAGTCTGGCGACCTGTCTAGGGTGTACCCTGCCTCTCGCCAGATGTCAGCTGGGATAGGCTCCAGCCCTCCGTGACCCCCATCAGGATAAGAACAGAAAATGAATGAATGAATGACAATGCAACAGTTATTGTTTGCTGAGGCACGTGTGTTGACTCTACTGGTGTGCTGGTGTCTTGTTGATGATTCATTATGCAGACAAGGAGCATGACTATAGGCATCTAAAAATAAGTTAGAATAGCTTATGAAGTTTTCAAAGCTGAACATATTGTGTTTTTCAAGACATGGCAATGGTGCCACCTCATTGTTGTTGTTTTCTGTCCATAATTTATATTGTCTGGTTATACACTGATATTTTTTTTTTACCATGAATCTTTAATTTCCATGTCATTTATGGTTCTGATATCAGTCAGTGATATTTTGTGTAGCTGCCTTTCACCAAACTCCACATTTACTACAAATCAAACAAACTTTTCTTTGCCAGTGTTTTTCTTAGCAGTGTTTCATAGTGGTTTGAAGTGATGAATGTATGTTCCTGCCTTCCAGACTTTTTGGTTTTCATTAATTTCAGAATGCCATGAATTATCAATGAATTGCAAGAAGCAAATTTCAAATTTTTGCTAGTTAATTTTTATGCTCCAGGGATATAAATACTAAGAATTCAACACAGTACAATGTGTTTTAAAAAAAAACGATCTGCAGTCAATGTAAATGATACATAATTTGTACTAAATGGAGCAGAAACGATTAAAACACTGAAATGATCTGTTTATATGCGTGTGTGTGTGCGTGTGTGTGTGTGTGTGTGGTTTGTTGTGCTTGATAAAGTCCTGTCTAACACTGTTGCTGTTTGCATTCTGTCAGTGGATGGCAAGTGGCAGCCGTGGTCTTTGTGGTCGGGCTGTTCTAAAACCTGTGGAGGGGGGAGCCAGCAGAGAAACAGGATTTGTTATGGGCCCTTTTTTGGAGGGCAGCCCTGTCCTGGAGAACGAGAAGAGGTCAGGCGCTGTAATGAAAAGAGATGCCCAGGTCAGTGGTAGCAACATGGTTCACTGAGCTGCCTTTTTCTGCACTTTTTTTTATCTTTACCCAGACTGTAACCAATTTTCCATGATAGCCTATATGTTGAAACCCTGCATGATGCTCATTGGCTCTTCTTTTGTGAGCAGAACCTCATGAAATATGTGGCGAGGACAACTTCTCCAATGTTGTATGGAAGATGACTCCAGCTGGGGATACTGCCGCAGTACGCTGTCCTCCCAATGCCATGGGTGAGCTCACACCTGACCATTCGGAAGACGCATATGTCCACTGGTAGTTTTAGGAGTTGGATTAGAAACACACTGTGGTGATAAATATTCATGCGATCTCACACAGGGCTTATCCTGCGCCGCTGCACCCTGGACGAAGAGGGCATCGCCTACTGGGAGAATCCCACCTATATGAAATGCATTTCCAATGACTATCGCAGTATACAAACTTTGGTGAGCATCAAGAAGTTTTTTCTTTTACACTCTTGGTAGCCTTAAGGCAAAATAACCAAGTGAAGACATTGATTATGGCTTCTCAAATTTGCTTCTTGAGGCACAAAGGTGTTGATCACTTACTGTGAAAACTAACAGCACCCATTTTCTCTGTTAGACTCGGGAACACTTGTCCAAAGCACAGCGTGGCCTTGTGGGAGATGGAGTTTCAGAGGTGATGACCAAGCTCAGGGTGACATCCAGTGATGGGACCAGCTACAGTGGGGATCTGCTGGCCATCGTGGACGTGCTGAAGAACATGACAGAGATTTTCAGGAGGGCATACTACAGTCCCAGCAGTGCAGACATGAGGGTGAATTGCTATATGAGTTTACTGCTGTTTGTAATGCGGTTTGAGGGTGTATATTACCCTAACAATATTACAGTTAAGGTGAAAACTCTGATACATGATTACGTGTTATAGCAAGAATTGGTCAGATTTAGAGGAACACGGCTCAGAAGCAGGAGCTGTTAAAATTTCAGGTATTGGTGTAACTATATGATAACAAAAAAAAAAAAAACCTGGGATAGGCAGAAATCTTGAAAAGGCAAGGAAAATGGCAGAATTTGAAAATACACCCTCCTCCGTCAGCTCTTGCCTCTCTGTCCTAAGCCCCTCCCACTAGATGAACATTTACCCTTTGACACAGCAGCAACAGAAAGTTTGCTTATCTGGTAGAGAGTAGGGGCTGTTTGGTCACTGGGAGCAGGGGTTTGAACTGGCTGGATGTGGGGTGCTACTGCCACTGACACAGGTGTGTCCCTAGAGCTTCTGCCCCCTATTCTCCCAGCGAGATGGTCCGTAGTGGCAGGGAGTGTTGTGATCTGAGGTTCTAGCTAACGTTAGCTACATAAATGTGAACATGAAATGGCAGTAATATGCCCTCAGCTCTGGTTAGCAGAAGGCTAAACTATGAGCAACATTTTCTCTCCATCTCTTAAACATGCCAATATTTCAGCCCAGTATTGCTTCGAAGTTGTCAGACACAGAGTTTGGGCAGTGACTTCCAGCGTCATGTCGGCATGACACATGGCTGGTCGCCATTATTGTGCAACAGCACCTGGTGGCGTCAGGAGGAAACGCAGCGGGATTTAGATCAGTCAGTCTTCCTTTTTGGCATTGCTTTGCAGTATAGGCAGTTGTTGCCAATGCTGGAATAGCAACTTTCTCTTCAGGACTTCAGGCCAACGCCCCCTCTCTCTGAAATGACCTGTGATTGGCCAAGTTCTCCCTTCATTTGCTAGATTTTCTAAAGTCTGAAAACAGAGTCAAGAGGAGGTGCAGAAGTCTATTATTTCCTTAGTCCACTTGAAATACAATATGCTTAAAGGTCATTATGGGATTTTTGCCCAGTGACGCCAAAATAAAACTGCCTACCCCAGCTTTAATGGATGAGGTTGATATTCTATTTTTTTTATTATTATTATTGTGAAAGATACTGCTGTGGAGTTTTTGAAAACAAGTGGCTGTATGGTATGTTTTTATGAGTAGGTCTTTCTTAATACATATTAATATACGTACTATAGTGCAGTTTGATAGTGTTTTTGGTTGGTTTGGTTTTGACATCCTTAAAAAGCAGGTCACTGTAGTTTTTCAGGAAACATTACTCAAACAGAGGAATAGGATGTAATATATTCTGTATGTATCAATATTATGATACATACAAAAGAATGGACAGACGAAATAAAGAGACTATTACCAGCCTTATCCTGTGAATACCTTCAGGTCTGACCATGTGCCATCATGTGAAACATTTTCTCTGTGTCTTCCAGAACTTTGTGCAGTCAGTCAGCAATCTGCTGATGGAGGAGAACAGGGAGAGGTGGGAGGAAGCACAACTGGTTAGTATTACCCTCTCTTTGTATACCTGGATTTAGATCCATAATTACATCTTTTGTAAAACTTAGTGTACAGTAATAATAATAACAACACTGAAGCTGTAGGATTGATGAGTTGGACACAGTGACAAAGACGCAGGTGGACAAACAGCCCACCTGCGTCTTTTCAGACTGACAGAGGTAGAAGGAGAGGAGCGCTGCTGAAGGACAGAAATATCTATAGCTAATGAGTAACCGAGTCAACGCAAACACCCACTCATCCATCTGCTGCACTCATCCACTCATGCATCACTATCTTTGCTTGCATTCAGCCGTCCAGCTGTCCATCCGTTTCTCACCACGCACTAGAAAGACTCTAAACAACCAACCTGCTCTCCTCAAAATAAGCACAGTGTCTTGAAGTACAAATAACATGCAAAATAAGAAGTGTGTTTTTCCAACAATAAAAGGATTACATGAAGGAGGCACAGTTGTTATTGTTACTGTAGGTTCACACCAAAAGCTGCTAGAGCTGCAAAATAGCTGTCGCTCTAGCAGTACCGCTGGTAAAATACCTGTGGCAGTGAAAGCAGCACAAGTCACTCATGACATCAAATACTGAACGTTCGATTATGCTTCTCAATTTAAAGGAGCCGCAAAGCAGGTTACTGGCTGGAGCACAGAAATGTGACTTTGTGCATTTGGCTGAGTACAGATACTTTCACGTTTGGACAATGAAAACAGAATAAAAAGTCTAAATAGGTCTGACACTGAACATTAAACACACAGCCTGTGTTGCGTTCAGGCGTTGTCACGTAAATAACAAATTCCAGCACTTGAACAGGCCGTAGCACAACACAGCAGCATGTCAAGTGAGTCGAACCAAATATGAGCAAATTTTTTTATTTGTTATTCCCCCCAAAACTGTAAACCCAGGGGAAACACTGTCAGTGGTTTGGGTTCGAGTGCCTACAGTGCTATTTGTTAAACTGGTGGTAAGGAGAGCAAATGACTTGGATTCCAGCAAATAACAAGCATTCCAGAACACAAACAAATTGTAAAAGTCAATCAATTGTCCACACTTGTGTATCGATTCAACATGGAAGAAGACACTGCTGCCCTGTGGTACCTTTGTGGATGTAGCCACTGTCAGGTCTGGGTTCATGATATCCTTTGGGCCCTGAACAGCACAGGAAATATCATCGACTGGTGCGGGAGCTGCGGCTGGATGAGGAGAGGTTCCAGCGCTACTTCAGGCTGAACATAGATCAGTTTGACAGGATGCTGCTTGTTTTGAAGTAGGAACGAATATCTGGTAGAAACTAAAAGTTTCCGAGGATGTTCCACACAAGCAGTAGACATCTACATTCCAATTGGTTGCTGGTCATTTGCAGCTCAAACGCGTCATAGCCAATTAGCATAAAGTTACCAGTCTTCAACTTTCATTTGCAGCTCAATTCGCCAAACCGCTGCTACTCATCAGTTTTGCACCTCAAAACGCTAGTCGCCACATGTCCATTGAAAATGAAATAGACCTGTCGCCTTCGCAGCTCTGGCAGCTTTTGGTGTGAACGTACAGTTACTCTGCAACTTTCATTATTACCTATAACTGAGGCTCACCAAGAGCACTTTATTTTCTGGAAGAGTTTTTTTTATTCACGTGACTAAAATAAATATGATTTGATATAAACACAACACCGCAGTTCACCATTTTTTAGTGTGGCTGTAATATTTTATATTTATGAATGTGTATGTCCCAACTTCTCAGCAGCCAGAGGTTTTGCAGTTATTTCTTGTTTGTTAAGAACATGAGTAACTTGCACAGACTTGAAAGTTGGGTTAGGAAGTTTATCCCAGTGGGCACAATGTCTGCTTTTAATGTTAAGTTTGAAAAAGCAAGGCAGTTTTTCAAAAAGTCAAACGTTCAGTCTTCAGACCTTTATCATGGCCAAAGATGGATTACCAACCAAGCAAATGTGCCCCTGGGGCCCCAGAATTACAGTCTGTGGTAAATTAATTATCGGTCTGTTTATTAATTCTGTATGCACCACTAAAGTAGTTTTTTAATCTCAAGAAGACCCCAACATGAAGATAGGCAAGGGTTTAAAAACTAGTTTAAATGCTTTTATTCTTTTTGTAGTTTTCATTGTGCTAACTAGGTCCATTTTACCAGACAGAATTGTGCTGATACTTACACAACGTACAGAAAGAGAATCCTGCCATAATCCTATTCCTATCACATTTCTGAAGTCTTGGTTCAAACCTGAAAGTGACGAGGCCTTTCCAGTCAGGGTTCCTCAGCTCTGGAACTTCCTGTCTGATGATCTGAGACTTGCAGAATCAGTGACATCTTTTAAATCACTTCTCAAAACGTATTAGGAGTTCAAGCCTGAAGACCTGACACCCTGTTGTTTTTGCTTTGGTGTAGGTTTTTTTTCTTTAATGTTTTCACATATTTCTGTGAGATGTTTAATCCTAGACACTTATCATTTTCATTAATGATTGGAAGTTTTGTGCATATGCTGCTCAAGAAATACAATGCCAGTTGGCCAGATGGGGGCGCTATAATGAAGACTCAAAAATTCTATTTCTGAAAGGACACACCCATCACACCATAAGTCTGATTGACTTGCTATTTGACACACAAATCATCATCATCGTCCTGTAAAATTATCTGCCATTTTGAATTTTCTGAAAAACACATTTTTGACATCTTGTCTTTAACCATATGTCTGATTCATACCAACCTTTCTGTAATTTATTATTGGACCAAGCTTATCAAAAGTTTTCAAAAGCTTGTTGATATCTCATTGTGTGATGATGATATTAACCAACAAACTTTAGAGAGAGTGTGGCTCAACACATAAATGGACCTAACCCCACAACCGTTGGGGCAATCATCACAAAACTTGGAGGAAATGTCAGCATAAGTACCTGAATCATTCTTTCAAATTACTTAAAAAAATAATGATTTTTAATGCAACATTTGGGTAATTAGACCTAAGTTAGGTAACTAGGCAAATTATTACCATATCAAAATAAGTCTTTGACAAACCTAAATATTTGCAATCACATCAAACAGGAAAAAGAGGTAGTCAGATTTACATTTTCATTGTGTGGTAATTAATAATTAAAATAATGACACTTGAAGCAGACATAATGTGACAGGTTAGCAGCCTTAATCAAGTTTCAGTTCTCTGCAATTTGTTTTTATACTATTTTGAAATGCAGGGAAAAGCAGTCCAGTCAATAGCTGCTGGTAAAATGATAACTTAAAACTGGGACTGGAATCAATTCATAGTGTAATGAAGTTTCTGTACTTTTCGTTTACCTACCATTTAGTGTCATTGTACCATTTCAGGCAAACTTTACCAAATATTTTGTTGCCTTAGCTGAACCTGTCCTCGCTATTGTTGAATAATCCTTTCATGAAGCAGGACTGCAGTCTTCACATTATTCAAGTCCACACACTCATTATGTGTTGCTCATTCCTTAGTTTTAGAGTGTGTCCCCAGAGTTTCAAAACAAACCAAGACAGAAAACCTTTAGAGTTAATTGCATGTACTCTTGTCATCCAAATGAAGCGTTGGCTGTGATGCACTATATGAAATATTCATGTTGGTCATAGCTGTGTAGAATCTGAGAACTGGTGGCACTGAGCTGGTATGACAATGTTTGCTACAAATACAATAAAAGGCCTTTTGTGTGTCAAGTGTTTGAACAGCAGTTCAGATATAAATTCACCTGAAATCCATGATGCTTTTTCTTTCATTCTACTTTCATGTGTCTCTGTTTTCTCAGCTGGGGCCAAACATCAAAGAGCTGTTCCGTCTGGTGGAGGACTTTGTGGATGTCATTGGCCTGAGGATGAAAGACTTCCAAGACATGTATGAAGTCACCGATAACCTAGGTCAGCCTTATCTCCATCCAGGAGATCTCCACAGCTATCTGTGTTTATCAAAACAAACACTCTTATCGGCGCTTTTCTTTCTCTGAAGATTGATCTTCATAACTACAATGGCAATACATAAAAGGGACGACAGGGGAGGTGACCTGACGCTTACATACACATCTCCTGTGCCCTCACTCTTACGTTTACTGACAACAACCACTGTTGCACCCAGAAAGAGCTGCATGTCCTGTTGAGTGATTTTAGCCTGTCACTAATACATCTGTATTGGTGTGTAGACTACGTTGGCCAATAAGAAAAAAGAAGTTGCAAAAAAGCCAGAAATGCCAAATATGTGTTTTATGTAATTTGGAAACAATATCACCATTAGATAGTTTTTTCCACAAGATCACTATTCGTCATGGCATATTTTAAACAGGGGTTTTGACTGGACTTTTCTCTAACTTGTATCAAACAAACAGACACAAGGAAGTCCCAGACAAAAGGATAAATTAATACTTGTTGATGAAACAGTCATTCATGACAGGCTATTTTAATGTGATCTCATCCCAGGTTGTCAATACCAATACTTTCTCATGCCTTCAGTGTATGATACCTACACTGAAGGCACCCTTTGGTGTCTAACAGACGCACATACCTGGATGTGATGCACAGCTGTCTCCTGGGTCAAACACGTTCTAACATGGTTAAAGTTGTTGAACAGTCACAGTTAGTTTTGGGCAACAAAATTTGTTTGGTTTTAGAAAAACCTCATGTTTTGGGTTAAAATAAGTATGTAACGTGAGAGACGTCAGTATTTGACAGACAGACGCAAGTCACATAACCTTACATTAAAACACCATTAACCTTTTGTTTCACACGTAACACGGAAAGCGGTCTCCTAGATGAAAGTCCTGTGTTTGATTGACCCTTCCACCTCCCTCTCTGCCCATCCTACAGGGACTTTCTCACTCTTTATATTAGATCAGTTACTCTGAGCATCCGTGATTGCTGTGGTTAGCTTTACACTGGAGTTAGTTCAAAACCAGATGTGTCTGAGAGAGATGCCAAAGGGTGCATTTGTTATTATCACACATGCCGTGACCCTGACACACCAAGCCAATGGTCGGCTGTTGGCCAACATTGGGCCATCGATGAGCATCTGTCACCCTAGTCAGTGCGATGTGTCCCACACCGTTGACCCTCGTCAACCTCAGTCGCCTTTTTGTTTTATATGGCCATTTCAGCATACTGAATCAGTGTTCTCAGGGAGTGAGATCAAAACAAACCATCAGGTAAGACTGTTTTTCTTTAGTCATTGAGCTCTTAAACAGAAAAATTTTGTGATGGTTTGTCTTATTGTTCACTGGTGCACGGTGAATATGCTCTGTTCTTTCCACATTGGATTGTGCCGTTATGTGCTAACTGGCTAACCAGTCTCATGACAGTCTTCCGGTTTCCCTTTTTGAATGACTAGAACGGGCTACCACTGTCTGCTGGTGTGAAGAGTTATTTCCTCTCTCTCAGGTGCAGAACTTACGTACTGGTTGGCCGTCAGCTGTAGTCTTTGTAGTGTGTTTGTGTGCAACTATTTTGGCCGAGACACTGCGATGCCAGGTAATGCAGCAGGGGGCCTTCATCGCCTCTAGTTTTATGTCAGTTTGGTGTGTCTGGACCGTAACAAGGTGTCGGTATTTGATGACCTGGGAATGAAAATGGGCTGGCTATTTTGAATATTGAACATGTATAAAACGTTAATATATTCACACTATAGGATAAAATAATCATAATGGCTGCACCTGTCACTTAGTATTGTACTGCCATGCATGAAACACAGTAAACCTTTTAATGATAGCGTTAAGTAGTACAGCACACTTAAGTATTGTATTGTCTCCATAGCAACAGTGGCATTGTTTGATCCCCCAGCAAACTATTTGGCTAACTGGCTTTAAAGCTCTATGGAGAGGAAGTTATCTAATTAATTTCTGATGCAATTATATATCTGTATATATTTATGTTGCTAAAACAAAATCAAATAATTAAGTATTTCCATTTGTAGCCTGGAGTCAGTGGAGGCTCTGGGTTGGGAAAATCTGGACTCAGGACCTGGATAAGAATTCTGTCCTTTAGTTTATTTGGATATTGGGAATTCCCCACCATCCTCTGCTGGAAAATCCTCTGTTTCAGATAATTTAATGTTATTGTCTTGAGGCATGGCACACTCTGTCTTTCTGTGGCATTCTATTTCTATCCCTCTACATCAAGAGAAGGAACCCATGGCAAATATTAGCACTCCCCAGGGCAGCAGGTTCAGCAAATCCACATTCATAACTACCTGCTGTCTCTTTCCATTGCCCAGCGACTGTAAACGCTCTATTTTCCACAAATAGGGGGGGGGACTGTAGTGTAGTCATCACAGAGGCTCTGCTGCTCTCTGTGACCTCCAGATAAAAACGAGGCAGAGTTTGAGTTTAGTCAAGGGAGAGTATGTGGGAATTGGGGCCAGATGAGAGGTCCTGTTTATAGCGGTGCCACCTCGCTGTCTGGAGCCAAATAACCGCCCACACAGGCAGCGTACCTCCCCTAGGGCAGCTGACCTCCTCTTCCCTCCCACACCTCGAACATAAGCAAAGCCACACTCATCATCTGCCAACATATAGTTAGATCAGAGTTTCCTCCAACAAACTCATCAGAGTAGTCAAGTTGTATAGGATGAGGGAATTCATCAGACTTGAACCTCATCTGCTATACGGTCATTTTTGTTTTTTATGTCTTGAAGATTCAGCGGTTCTTTTATTCAACCACATTGTTTATTAATTTTAGGAATGAGGTTAGAGTCAAAAAATGATCTTCTATTTCAGATTTTTTACTTTTCGTTTAAGGTCTTTAAAGGTGAACTACAATATTTCATTGGCATGAAAAAGAAAAGAACCTCAGAACAACACACAGTGTATCACATGCATCAAAACAAAGTATCTGTTCTCATATTTTAGTTAGCCCTGCATTTTGATGCATGTTATCTGGACAGACAAACAGACAGAACAATCACTGAATACTAAATCAAACTTAGTATTTTATTGTTAGTGATATCTGACATTGAATGTTGGAATACCAACAAGGCGACTGCCCTGGGGCACCGAAGTCCATGGTCTTGTTCTGAAATATTCACTGCTAAAGCAAAATATCAATGCACATGACAAGGGCTTTAAGGTGGGACCTGTTTTATTTACTGACACCGAGTCCCTGGAGGGTCCTAATGTCAAAATGTAGTTTTAGTTTCATTTCAGCTATGTGCTTATATTTTGTACTACACTTGGTAACTTTTATAGAAATAACTTTTTGTCATATTTGCTGACATTGTGACTAAATCTAGACAGTAGTGCAGGAGACAGTAGCCTGTGAAAAAAGTCATGTTCCTCCTCCTCATAGTGCTTCTAATGACATTTGCTAGAATCCACCACACCTGAATGAAAAAAACAATCAGAGCTGAGGTGCAGCTGTCAATCATGTCAGTCACTGCTTGCCACAAGCCAATGCTGATGGAATATCAATTAGCATTCTGTTACTGCATTGGCTATTCTTACCTTGCATGTTTTCAGAAACATATTTTAGTGTACTGTTAAGCTGAAAAATAAGAATGTCATGTTGAAAACAATAAAACTAAATCGGAGCACCGCCCACCAGCCAGAGCAAACTTTTTACAGCTAAACGATGCCCTGAAATATGTTTATGAAAACTTTCACAAGCAGGGATTGACATGACTAACAGCCTATTTCCACCAGATGCGTGTTGGTTGCTTCTCCACTCCGGCATGGCAGTGGAGCTGATAGGATTCAATTCTAGTCAATGTGTGTGTTTCCACTGGCTGCGGATGTGCTGCGTTCCAGTTCCGTCTCAGCCGCAGCACTCCGGCAGATCGTGTGGGGCAGAGAGTCGTGCAGAGAAGCAAAATAAAACATCCGGTTAATTTTCAAAATAAAATACACAGTTTTCACGGCGGATCATATTTCATATCATATTGCACTGCACCTTGAAAATTACATAATGGGCAGAGGCAGGCCTGAAGTCAACAGGTCAGAGGTTTTCAGACATCATTTCACCTGCTGACACCATGAACGAGGCGATACTCATCATGGCAGTGCACAGAGATGTCTTCCAGCAGAGCTGCACCGCTCTGCACAGCAAATGCAGTCTGTGGGTATTGACGGACAGCGGAGCACGCAGTGGATAACCAGCGCTGCCGTTCCGCAACGGACACGCATCAAGTGGAAATCCGGCGTAACAGCTGCGTTGGAGACTCCTTGTTTCTGATTGGCTATTTTTGTTCATATATGATGGATTTCTTGAAAATGACATTAGAAGCACCACAAGGAGGAAGAGGAGGAATGTGATTTTATTCACTTAAATGTGTCATGTACAACTGCAGGTGAACTGTCAGTTTCAGAAAATATTACAAAAAATTATCTATATAGAAGTTACCAACTATGGCTTTAATGTTTTTAAATCACACTTCCACAGGGTTACTCTGGGACCAGGACGTATAAAAGCATAAAAGAACTGAACAGAGAGTGTAGGAAGTGGGTGGCTAATAGGGGCCCGGTGGCTAATCTTTGCCCCTTGGTCCTGTAGCAGGTTGATTTGGCCATGCTGAGATAACATAGTGTCCATAAAAATATGCTGCACTGTTTTTTATTTTTAATCTTTAATTTATTTTGTAGTAGTTTTACCGCAATAAATTGTTTTCCATGTGGATATGTATACAAGACCACAGTTCGGATTAAGTCGGGAGTTTTTACAGCCCATGGCACCCACTATGTATACACGCTCAACTTAAAATAATAATGAAAAATGTAGTTTCAAAATTTTAAATATTAAAATTCATGAATTATTAAGACAATAACACTCAAAGTTAAAGTTCAGTGAAATGAAATGTATTATTTATTAATAATTTAGCTATCACAAACTCAGCTAACTGCTTCATCAGGACAGTGTGGTTTATTTGATTGACAGTGGTCTGGCAATAAAAGCAAGTGAACCCTTTAGAAGAAATCTCCATGGCTGTAATTACATTCTGATTGGTGCTTGGACATTTGTGACATCAAATGTTTCCAAATTAGGTCTGCCCAATTTAACCTATGAGTAGAGCACAGAGAAATAAACAGACAGAGACACCCCTACACACTGCAGTAGCTGCAGTTTGTAGACAGAAGTAAGAGAAGTAGGATTGTAACTATGAAGAAACAGAATTCAAATGTTAATTAAAGAGGGTTTAATGAGTGAAAGTTTCAGTCTTCACCATTTCTGTGTTACAGTTTTGAGCATCCATAAGCGTCCAGTGATGGGTCATGCAGACATCAGCTTCCCCATGAAGGGCTGGAGGGGCATGGTGGACTGGGCCCGCAGCTCTGAGGACAGAGTCACCATCCCCAAGAACATCCTGTCTACTGGCAAGCCAGGTGAGAGATGCAACACACCTTAGAAACACACATCACATCTGCATTCCACCCCCAACTCACTGAGACAAAACATATAGATGGAAGTGTATGTAAACCATAGACTGTATGAAATAATGGATGTAGCTACTGTAACGAACCAATGGGTGACGTTACAGTAGCTACATCCATTATTTCATACAGTCTATGGTTGTAGCTACTGTAACGAACCAATGGGTGACGTTACAGTAGCTACAACCATAGACTGTATGAAATAATGGATGTAGCTACTGTAACGTCACCCATTAGTTCGTGGACCCCTGTTCTGAAGCCTTGAGTTTGTCGTTTTTGCCTGTTGCCATTTTGGATTATTCAAGCCAGAAGTGACCATATTTGAGAGGGTGGAGCCAACCCTAATGCTAGCTGCTAGCTTGGATAGCTTGGTGCATTTACAGCTATAATTAACTGTGGTAATTAGAGATGTACCGATACCACTTTCTCACCTACTTCAAATACTGCATTTGGTTTAGGCGAGGGGTTGCTCCTAGGCAGATTGTGACACGACATGATACGGATTACATCACAGTCACATAGCCGGTTCGTAATGTGGTCACAAACAACCGTTCCCGAATCTAATCATCTCTCCAGTTAGACACTGTCATTGATGTCACACAAACCATGTGTCAGAAATGTCAACAAACTTGCTGTGAATTCTTCAGAAAATTACCTGCTCTATTCATGCGTAGGCTCAATGAGACATTTCGAGGACTATATATTATTCATATGTCAAGGTAAAGTCTGTTTTATGCCTGGTCCAATTTATTCAGACATTTGTGTTCTAACATACAGCTCCTGTGGGTAATGTCTTTTCAAGGTTGCAGTGCATGTGAAAACAAGGCTATGGAGACCAAAACATTTTTTCTGTGCCACGCTGTAGACATGTCTATTTCTGCTGTAAAGCTGGGCATTTTAACATGGGGGTTCAGGGTGATTGAGCCAGACTCAAGTGGCCATTAGAGGAACTGCGGTTTTGGCACTTCTGCTTTGGCTTCATTTTTCAGCCCCAAAGGTTGCTGCTCGATGTAGACACCACTGATCAAATAATTGTAAGTAGGACAGTGTGACAGCAGGTTATTCTGTGGGCCTTTGTGTAATATTTGACAAAATAATGAGTCTCTTGGATGATTTATAGATGTGTCTTTTGAGAGCAAAGAATGTTCCCCAAATAGTGATTACAGCAGGCCTGTCTGCCTTCTGTCTCTGAATTCAAGAGTGTGTGTGTGTGTGTGTGTGTGTGTGTGTGTGTGTGTGTGTGTGTGTGTGTGTGTGTGTGTGTGTGTGTGTGTGTGTGTGTTTGGTTGGTTGGTTGGTTGGTTGGTAGGGGGCCGTCAAGACAAAAAAAGCAGAAATATGGAACAGGAGTTGATTTATAAAACAGTGTTTACTGCCATTAATCTGCAAAGCAAAGCGCCCCGCTCAGACAAATGCACGCAGAGATGGTTGTATTTAATGTTGAAAATAAAACACGCAGGAGAATAACAAAATCATTTCTCATCACCCACTGTTCAGCAGCTGTACAACAAAAAGGCACATTGCCTTCAATAAGGCCAGAATTAGTTTCATAAAATGTTAATACAAAGCCCATCTGCCTTAACAATTTGATGGTGCTGAATTGCAAGCAGGAACATTTCCATACTTATTTGTTGCTCGCGGACAAAAGGAATTATACAACTCTGCAGCCTAACAGCAGGGAGAAACTAAGAATACAAGAACAACAGTATGCATCTGAAAATGTTGTCACATATTTTGACATATGTTGTCACATGTGTTGACACTGAATGTCATATATGAGGATTTACTGCTGTCTTCCATTTCCTGTCATAGTTAATGGAATATCTGTGAATTGTTTTTTATTGCACTTTGGTTTCTGGTACTGGTACAGCTGATGGGCGTCTGTCATATTTAGTAACATCCATAAATTTCTATACTAAATGATGTCTTGATTAATCAATAAAATATTTTGATGATAATTGACCGATCAATACTGAACATCATCACATACTGCTGCTGCAGCCTTGCAAATTCACTAATTCTGCCAATACTCTCTGCTTACAATAAATATGTCAAACATAATTACGCTTTTGTGACGCCTATAATCTTTGTTGACCCCTTCATACGGGTGTTAATCAAATTATGTTTTGGCAAATATATATATATGTATATATATGTATATGCAAAAATACCTGATAACAAAAAGAACCAAAAGGAAATCAAACAACTACATTTTTCATTTTTTAGCTTGGATACAGGATGTTCACACTTTATTTGTGACATTTCTTCAAGTCCAGCAGTCACTTTTTGGTTAATTCTCAGTTAGCGTGCAGTGCATAAATGTCTCCAGATTTAGTCGCAGACTGACTGCTCCTTGCTTTCAAGCTGCTCTTTGGCACAGGCAGCTGCAGACACAGAGGCCTGGAGAAGGAGAGGCATTGCCCAGTCAAGCTCCGAAATAATGTTAACTCCTGCCTTCTGCTTAGAACTGGTGAATTTACAGCTCACAGCAAATTAATATGATACAGTTTCTGGCTTGATTTCTTGGTTTGATTTCTACTGATGCCAAAAAATGTTGCTGCACATCTCTGATCCGTCTTTACCGCCGTTAGCTTGTTTACTATGTCACTGTCACCCTGAATGTTCAACTAAACCCCGTTCAAATCCATGAAAAAAATTCTGAGTCAGGTACAGTCCTAGTATCAATGTTGGGCAGTAGTGTCACTCACATAGCGTGGTGGTACTTTCTGAGTCATAGCTTTTCACAAACAAAGCTGAGTAATTGACCGAGTTGCAAAGTAGCATCCACAAAAGTTACAAGCTATCTTTCCTAGGAAAAGCTCTTAAGTACAGTGGACTTTTTTTCTGTGGAGGTTTGGATAAATAAGGATAAGGATAATGAAACTGAGAATAAGTAATGTGACTGACGCCAGCGCCACACTGAGACATGGACATGAGTGACACACTTCTGTATGACATCACATAGCAATCCTTCATTTTATTCTGCTTGCTGCTTCGCTATTGGCTTTTTTTTGGCAAGACCTGCCTTACTCTACCTCTGATTGGCTACATTGCTCTTAGTGTCTTGCCCATAGACTATATATGTTTAGTGAATTTGAAGTGGACACTAGAGAGACAGACCACAGCAAGGGACAAAAAAAGAGCTGAGAGACAGTAAACAGTATTAAGTAGGAGGAGAGGAGAGATAGTGTGACATACTGAGGTCACGTGTTATTTGCAGGACATGTTCATCTTCTGATGTCCCAAAAAAGGAAAAGATTTAATTTGTTTAATTTGTTTTTGAATTACTGACATAGCCAGATACAGAGAAATGCATTAAGTAGGAAGAGGAGAGAGAAAGACAGAGTGCAATAGGTTGACTGATAATGTCATGTTACTGGAGGACATGTTCAAATGTCACAAAGTCCGCAAGAAAAAAAAACAGAAAAGAAGAAAGTTTTATTGTAAACAACTCAACATTTTTTGCCTGCCTGTTTGTTTGGCTGACAGTTTTTCTGATAACTGAGAAAATGCTGATTTGACTGAAAGTCAAAACATAAAAGAGACTTTGCAAGTAGCAAGCAGCTTTTGCCATTTTCTCATAGCTTAGCTTGCCACATTCTCTCTGGGTAGCTTCGACGTAGTGAAACTTAATTTTGATGTAGAGTAACTGGTAGTTTAGCTCAGTACATTTTGCAAGTAGCTTGCCCGACACTGCCTATTATGTCAGTGCATGTGTGTTGCAAAAACTTTTTCTTTCATTGTATGCATCGGCACATATTTATAAAAACATACTTTCTCACAAAGTTCTCCAATCCTTACATAGGCTCTGTTTCTACCCTCTGATACGACCCACAGGAGCATCTCCTGAATTAGTGTTAACAATTCCAATTTTAAACACATGGTTAACATTATGAAATGGTTGCAGTTGCACCAAAACTACATGACTAAGTTCAGGCAACAAAACTCACTTGTTAGGATTAGAAAAAAGATCACGGTTTGACTTAACTCAAGAAAGTTTATTGCCAAGGTAACATGACATGACCTATTTCACGTGACATAAGTCACGTCACATAAATCACATATCTCACATATCTCACATGACATACTACATTGCATTGTTAAAATAATGCTGAGTTTTGATTTCACACGAACAGCTCCTGGATGAAAGTCTTGTGTTTGTTTGACTCATCCACCACCTCTTAATGCTACCCTGAGCAGACTTTGTTGCTCTTTATACTACGTCGCCTGACTTTCTCTTTTGCCCCCTCACAACAACTACAGCCACTTGAGGTTGCTGCCTTACAATAAACATAAATATGGCTTGTAATTGCTGCTTGTCAAATGACCTATGTTATCACAATTTGGAGGAAACTCTCTTTTTTGTGGTATCTAGCCATATAGTTTCCTTTTAATGCCGAAAGAACTGCTATATGGCATTAAAAAAACTTAGAGCAATTTGACATGGACACTTTGTAGTGGAACAATTTTTGCAAGCAGGTTCAGCAGGGTAGACCCGAGGTTTTTCCTCCCAGCCAAATCCTCCTGGGGGATCCCAAGACATCCCCAGGCCAGACGGAATATAAAGTGTAATCTTGCCAGAGTGCTCTGGGTCTGCCCCAGGGTCTCCTCCCAGGTGGATGTGCCCCAGAACACCTCAACAGTGAGGGGTGCAGGAGGCATCCTTATCAGATGCCCGGAAGTGTCCCTAAGGGTGAGCCCAGCTGCCCTGCAAAAGAAACTCATCTAAGCCGCTTGTGTCCATAGTCAAATTTCGATCCCTTCCCAAAGCTTGTGACCAAAGGTGAGGTTTAACAAAGATCTTTACCTTCAGATTCTGCGCCCTCTTCATCACAACACTCTGATACAACACCTGGATTACAGTACAGCTGATGTCGCACCAATCTGACTATGATACAGTGGAGTTCTTAAAATTAGTTTTGTCCCTGCTCTGGGCATCACCATCAGAATTCCCTTCAAATTATTATTTTTTTTTTTTGAGTTCAGAAAACTTGTAATACAGAAAATAATTGTCCTCACTTAAATTATTAACAGGGGAAGTTTCATGGTGATATACAGTATGTTATTTAAATTCTTTATAATTAGCTATTTTTACCCTATCCATCTGTAGTTTTATTTTTTGTCTAAAACTGTATGGAATTTTACAATATGTATCTTTAGAGTTCTTTAAGGTTTAAAGTTCCCATATGGTAGTATTCTTTCTAGACACATTATACATGTAAGAAAATACATGAAAAGACTGTGTGCTGTGTAGTACTGAATTGACTTAATTGACTGCAGCCAAGTTAAATCAGGCAAGGAGCCAAGGATGAAAAATCCTAAATCAAGTCCACACTCAACACTGAAAAGTCTCAAGTCAGGTCCTAAGTCCTAAACTTTGAGTTTTGAGCCCTAAATAAATGTCTCCAGAGGTTATGTCATTTTAACAACAGAGGCGTAAAATAAGAAATTTACAAAAATCATATATGCTTTTTAAAATTTGTATTTATTTGTCAAAAACAAGTTTGTTGGCAGTTGTTGCATCTCTGTAATTTTGGACCCGCACACTTTGCATACTATTATCTTGAGTATCATTTGGCGCTCAGCAACCGAACGTTAGTTCTAAATAATTGTCTCTTGCAAACCGGGTGTTCACTGATCATCTAGGGAATTAAGTGTGAACTTGTTGGAAATGAGTAGCATTAACATTAGTTTATTCAGGAAATGCATTGATTCTAAACTCAACTAAACTCAACTTTATTTATAGAGCACTTTAAAAACAACAGCAGCCGAAACAAAGTGCTGTACATAAACATAAAAACATAAGACATAAAACAAACAATTAAAAACAATAAAAACAATAAAGTTTCAGTTCTTTGGATATATAAAACCAGGTTGTTGGCTACCAGTCTGAGCTATTGTTATTTAGCTGTTCAGATGGCGCATAGAGATACAAGTGTTTGAACTTTTGTCAATATGGAGATACTACACATCATTAGCTCAGTCAGATTCTTCACAATTCAGTCGTTCAGTTCATTTTACTGAAACCATGAGCACCAAATAATACAGTAATTCACTCAGATTTACTGGAGTGATTAAAAAAAGGTGACTCCCTTCCTCTGAAGCTGTCAGAAAGTCAGAATATGTGACCATTCCTTGATCACCCAGTAAGAAATTCAGATTCCTTTAGTCCATAAGGGTCCACTGATGAAAAGAATCAAAAGGGTTTTTCATTAAAATGTATCCAGGTTGTGAGTATTGTTTTAACAGGCTAAAGTGTTGGGTCGGTTTGTCACGTTCCATAATCCTTGAGTGCTGTAAAAAGATATATATAACTCTCGCTCTCTATAATGCCTTGTCTGTCTGAGCTAGATGAAATGGTCGAGTTATAAGTGATATGTTATTGGAAGCCTAATTTTTATACAAGTAATATTCATACTAGTTCAAATAAAACATTTGCTCATTTTTACAATTTTTGCTGAACAGTTTTGCGTAAAAGCCTGTCCCATATAGATGCCCATCCCAAATATAAGCCTGTTGACTCCTGTTATTTGAGCAAATAATAGTCTGGGCTACTAATTAACATGTTAGCTAACATACTTTCTAATCTTTGTGCCAGTGGCAAAGGTATCAAGTATTTTCAAGTAAAAAGGCACAAGTCCAAGTGAAGTCATGAGACACTGGTATTAAAGTCCAAGTCAAGCCTGCAAGTCTTTTTAAATTTTGTCTAGTCGAGTCTAGAGTTATCAAATCAAGTCAGGTGAGTTGCGTCCACAACTTTGCAAATTACTATACCACAT
The DNA here is from genome assembly GCA_035609425.1 of Epinephelus awoara. NCBI lineage: Eukaryota > Metazoa > Chordata > Actinopteri > Perciformes > Serranidae > Epinephelus > Epinephelus awoara. Next base: position 35,929,634 of record CM069300.1, read on the forward strand.
ATTTAATTAAATTCTGCCTCATTTGTACATTTAAATATAAAATTTCAGAAACCTTGTTATACAAAAACACACCTTAAGTTTGGGCAAATATGATAATAATGCGATACTCTCCGTTCAGATGACTACGCTGGTGAGTGGGGAGGCATATTTGAGTTGTGAACGTTATTAAGAAAAGCAGCTGTGCTCGTCTCCTGTCTGCAGGCAGGTGCAAGGTACACAGTTTTCTGTAGCAGTAGGGTTATTTGTCAGTCGGGATGTTTTCGACCATTAAAGACAGCCCTGTACGGCTAGCATGCTAATGAGGCCGTCACTCCTAATCAGGAGTCAACAGGAGCCAATCAGGAGCAATTAGAGACAATTTCCTCCCCAGCTGGGAGATGTGTCTCCACGGGGGCAATGTCACACCAGCAGCCAGCCCTCTTTATGCACACAGCTTGGACTTGCTTGCATGGATTAAAACGGCTCTCTGATGCCTTGTTTACACTGATTGATTGGTCCCCTCTCACATCGCGAGAAATGTTTTGAAATAAGCCTTTTACTTAAAATTAAAAAAACAAATGGTATGCTTTGAAGGCCGAGAACAGAGAGAAATGTGTTTTGTTTATTGCCTCTGAAAATTAAATGAAACTGTGTTGGTGAGGGGGGCTACAGGGGGCCAAATTTGATTAGCCTCCTCTTTGCAGTGTGCAAACATGCAACAGAACAACAATCACGTACAATTACACTAACTGAAAGAAAGAAAATAAATTAAGCAGGTTCAACTGAATATGCTAACTGTGGTTTTAATTTTTATTTTAAGTGCAAGTATAAAATCTATGTTCATAACTTAATGAAATAACAAAAAAGTTTATCAGCGCCATATATTAATTTTCTAGTAGCTGCAGGGTCCTCAGTGAATATTTTCTTGCTATGAGGCACATCAGGAAAAAAAGGCAATTTACACAACAGTCATTGATAAATAGAACTTTAACCCTTGCCTTAACTTAAGGATTACACTGGTGTCTTTGCAAGTTTTAGCTCTTTGAAGGTGGGGTCAGGCAGAAATGTGGAAAAGCACATGCATGTGTTTCATACAGTAACTTAATGCTTCCCCTACACTGATTTATTTAATCGTATTTCATTGTGCAGTTGCACACAGCACATTTGCTCAGCCCCTCCATGCCCAGCATTCTCTCTCTCTCTCTCTCTCAGACCACAAATGAGACAGAATTAACTGCTAGCCAGCCCACAGCCCCTCTGCCTCACTTCCTGCTGCTGTGGACTGCTCCGCACAATGAAGAAGTTCTGGAGCTCCAGTCTGCAGTTGTGGCAGCTCCAATTTGGCCAGTACATCGCCCCTGTGGCAGATTACACAGCGGACTGGTGGCCAGTGGCAGTCCCTGGTCTAACCTGTGTAATGGCAGCAACAGAAAGTTTGATGGTCTGTTGGGGAGTCCAGGCTTTCCAGTATCACGGAGCTGGGGTTTGCACTGGCTGGATTCAGGTTGATGTGACCACTGACTGGGGGTCTGTCTCCAGAGCTGCTACCTTACTCTCCCTCTCAGTGAGGTGGTCTATAGTGGCAGGGCATGAGGCGGAGGACACACTGTATATTGAGGCTCTAGCTAATGTTAGCTACATTAATGTGAACTTAAAGCTGCAGCTTTGAGCTTTTTATTCCAGTGAACAAAAGGCTAAACTATTTGCAACATTCTGTCTCCATCTCTGAAACACTGTACCAATATTGACACATTTTAGTTTGTTTATTGTCCGACCTCTTTGAAGTCCTTGAAGTCCGTAGAGTAGGCAGATGTTGCCAATGCTGGAATAGCAAATTTCCCTTGTCAGAATTCTCTGCCATTTAATCGAGCTTTCACTGAAGGGACGTGGGCACATATCAGCATTTGTAGAACAGTCAATAGGAAGGTCCTGAAATGACCTGTGATTGGCCAACACATTCTCACGCTAACCTTGCCACATATCAACATTTGGTCATGGTCTTTCTGTGTCGACATACAACATGCAAGACACCCTGGGTGCGTTGGTTGTTGACGTTCTGGGATGCCATGTCAGCTTCAGCCTAGTACATGTATTGTCTCTTTTCAAAATACACTAACATTTTAACAGGAAATTTACAGTTTTCATACAGTCTCTTTCAAAATAAACACACTACGGCAGTACAACACCGCCAATTGACGTTCGTCTCCTTCAACATTACACTCACGGGGTTGGGTTTAGGCAACAAGAGCATATGGTTAGGTTTTGGGGGGAAAAAACAAAATAGGGTTTGGCTTTACAATCAAACGGGAAACAAACACCAGCCTCCTGAGTGACAGTCGGTGGTTGATGGACCCATCCATCACCCCTCCCACCCACCCTGTTCAGACTTTCCTCCCTTAACTTTTGTTGTGGTCTCAGTGTGTTTCACCATGATGTCATTGGGTGCTGTTACACAGTCATGGCGACTGGCCCTGTATCAAAAAGGGCAACTGTTTCGTCAAATCCAACATTGTTCACATCCATGTTTAATTGTTAGCAGGCTTCAGTTTTACTGCCTTTGTTGGTGCGTTGCATCATATCGTGGCATATTACCCCCACCTGTTGATCAGTGAAATAGTGAGAGACCACTGGTTGGACTGTGAATCACAGACCCACTCATAGAAAAATAGCTTAATGGTACTACAAAAGGTCAAAAGCTCCATGGGGAACCTATAATGCAGTAACAGTTAATCTGTGGGACACTCTCCTGCTTGCATGCTCCACAATAAACAAGAAGCCAGCAGACACTCTGCTTCCCCAGATGCTCTCTAACCTCATGTGTTTCCTCTGCAAGGACATAACAAAGACTATAATAAAATAAGCATTATTTGCATGCATATGTAATGATACAAGTCAAATAATTTAGAGACAAAGTGAAATTCTTATCTGTATTTTTAGCTCTAACCTCACCGCACATTCTGTTGTTGTTTAAAGCCTGCATTAAGAGGCAGGGTGAGCAAAACATTGCAAAAGTGCATGATCAAAATAATATCTGACAGAGGAGCAAGACACGAGTTAAATTTGTATGATGTTCGCTCCGTTCTTGGCATGTGTGTTACTGTTAGGAAGTAATGGAGTATATTAGGTAAGCACAAGTGCACACTCGCTTTTAGAAGGTTTTCTAGTCCACTTCCTCTCACCACTAACTGGTTGGGAAGAGCCTCCAGTCTGGCAAATCCTCCTTGCAAAATGAAGTGTGTTGAAGCAGGAATTAGACTGAGCCATAAAATGTCTTTTATGCTTGTGTCATGAAATTTAGCTGCTTTTAACATATGTGAAGGCACATGGGTGAAGAAGCTTATGCACATGCATGTGCGTATTCACACAGCGTGTGCAAACAAAGATTCAGTGGCATCCAAACAAACGTAAAATGGACAGATAACTTGGCTATGAACTGTTTGAGTTCTCACACACAGACACATAACTTATTGAATCACTGGTTAAAGTCCCTCCAGGCTTGCTCTTGTTGGGCACAGACAATCTGGCTGAGCATATTGGAAGGGCCAGCCAAAGAGTGGATGAGCAGGACACATAATACTTCATGCTCCACACATGCACATACACAACCACACACACGCACGCACACACATTCACACACACATCTTGCTTGGTTCCCCCCTGATGCCCATGGGAGCTCAGCTGTTGCCTGGGAGCTACAGCCTCTGCCTGCTGCCTGGCACACTGCTCCGTGCTCTCGGGCTCCCCATGTAGTGTGCTGGAGCAGAAGAGCTGGATGTCTTCAGATGGCCCGGCAGATGGAGTTGTGTTTTTTTCGCCTTTGACACTGCAGCCGGAAAGAGAAGGCTTCTCCTCGCCCCGGGGCTGTATGTGCCTTCATGTACTCCAGCAGTCAAGTTTTGACAAATTTCTTCCGATGCTGGCACTACTTGGTTGTCCCTTAATTGCAGCAGGGGGAGCTCACCCACAGAGAGCTACAGCCACATGTAGAGACGCATAGATCAATATCAGCTAACAGATGATTAGATTAGATGATAGATTTAGCCATTCATTGTGTTTTCATTCTGTAATTGCCTCTCTCTGCAGTAATTTTTGTTGTTACCGGTCAAGTTTTCCTCAAAGGATTTAAATGTTGTATCCTTGTACAAGGGATTCACAAGAAAAGATGTATGCATGTGTTGGATGTGATGCAGAAGACAACAGTTGTCAGGGAAGTTTGATTACTAGTTCAGTGCTACCATGTGGCATGACATGTTGACTGCCCTCTTCGGTCTTTATTAAAACAAACATGACATTATGAGGCCTCTCGGGCCACAGTTTGTTTGGCTGCGCTGTAAACCAGCACTCAAGTTGCCCCTCTGCTGCATTTCTGACAGAGTAGGCACTCAAGCTGTTTGCTGCCCCTAGCAGTTGATACATGTGACATTCTAGCCTAGCAGCATAGGAATTACATTCATATTACTGCCAATACAGTTTTGTGCATTGGCGCAAGCACCCTTTTTATTGAAAGATAGAGAAAAAAACCTGGATACACTGCAGAAACACATGCAAACAATGGAGGCTTATACTAGTACCACTATTATGTAAACTACATTTGGTGTCTCCATACAAATGTGTGTTAGCCCATGTTTGTCAGTGTGTATGGTCCATGCTTCCACTCCAAACACATGCTCTGCTCAGTCATACATGAGCAGATGATGAAATTAACAATTGGGACCCTTGTGGCCGTGCAGCGATGTGTCGTTCAACAGGCTTTCATCTGGGAGGAAAGAGTCCTTTGTTTATTTGTTTGTTTGCTTTTATGCCTCCACACCAGTGGCAGCCATGGCTAGAGGCATCATATTTCCCAGTTGTCCGTCCTTACCATTCTCACAAATTTGATACCTCAAGAACGCCTTGAGGGAATTTCCTTAAATTTGGCATAAACATCCATTTGAAGTCAAGGAGGAATTTATTAGATTTTGGTAGTCAATGGTCACTATGGCCTCACAAAACACATCTTTGGCCATAACTCAAGAATTCTTGCTAATACTGACAAAATGTTGCACAAATTTTTGACAGGATATTTTGTCAGAGACTGAATTGGTGACTCTAATCTTGGGTGATAACATTTAGGAGAAAGCAGTGCGTTGAACAATGATCGCTTGATTGTGAAGAGCAAATTACAACAACACACCAGTGAAGAAACCTGCCACCCAAAGAAAAGAGAAAAAAATACTTAGAGTAGACAGTATCACAAAAGCTACCTGTTTTTGTTTTATATTGTGATAATAGTGATAACACATGTTATAGAAGCTGTTGTGCACATACACACATATACATATATATATATATATATATATATATATATAGCTGCGACTTGAGATTTTGGCTTGCCCTTTGGCACAAAAGGTTTGAAAACCACTGATATAGATCCTCTGTGCTGCGAGGCTGAAGATGTGTTTGAAGCATCCATGATTTAGAATATGAAGCTCCTTGCAGAAACATTCATATGTGACGTATTGTCAACTGTCTTGGCTATGAATGAACCAGGACAGATAGGGATGTAAACTGCAACTTGACTGGTTGGCAGAGGCAGTAATTCTAGTAATTCCCAAACCTTGTGTTTTATCTGTGGGACCAGTGATAACCAAACAAATTTGTAAGGATTTCAACTTTATGAAAATGAAGTGTTCTTTATGTTGAATACTGTCTCTACATGCACACAGTGATTCTCACATACTAGACCCAACAACCTTAGTTTATCCAAATTAGTTCCAGGGGCCCATATAGGAAGAATTTGAAAACAGTAGTTGTTATCTATATATTGAAAATAGTGATAAAAGTGAACCCATGATAGCAATAGTAACACATGATGATTTGATGGGGTTATATATGATATGATATGATATGATATGATATGATATGATATGATAGTTTTCCTTATTTTGCCCCTAAGTCAGTCGGGCCATAGTTTGACAAGCACTTCTGTGTCAACGCTCAAAGACTTTTCAGCCAAGCCACAGTTTCTTTACTCCTCCATTGCTGAAGTGAAATTCCATCAATTTATTATTTCTTTTCCTTGTTTGTTTTGTTCCAGGGTGAGGACAGTGTCACGCTGTACTGCTACTATCTGTCACTGTGGAGATTATGGAAATTTGCAGTGTCAGTTGCGTGTGTGTGTGTGTGTGTGTGTGTGTGTGTGTGACTGTAAAGCAGCGTAAGAGACAGCGTTTATAGCTGACTAGTCATGTAGGCCAGCTCCAGTGTAAAGAGCTCTTGGGGGCTGGAGGAGCAGAGGCAGCATGGCTGACCTGCATTCTCCTCTATAGCAGGTCACTGTATTAACAGAGACTGAACCATTCAGTCTCTCTGAACACTCTGCTAAACACTCCTGTCTTATTTGACTTTGACCTCCCTGCTCTGTGCATGTGTGTGTTTCTTTCCTTCTTTCTCGACAGAAGCAGACGAGTCCTCGACGTTTGTAACCGGCATCGTTCTGTACAGAAACCTGGGCAGCATTCTGACTCTGCAGAGGTAAGGCTGCTGACTGTTTTACAGCTGAAACTGAGAGATTAGAAGCTTTGTTGATTGTTAACCAGGTTAACATCTGGTCATAAAAGTTCATTAATATCAGGGGATTTAAAGGGCTTTATTCAGATGTGGAAGCCAGGAAACACAATTGTAATCAAATGTATTTTACAGGTTGGTTCAGAGCACCAGGGCAGTGGGCCCGGTATGAGGAATACTAAATAGGAATGCGACGGAATGGATTTCATTTTTTGTTCAAGGCTACTTAACCATTAGTAGTACAGTAGATACATTCCACTTTAAAATCAAAAATACATATTTGTCCTCTTACCTGTAGTGCTATTTAGCAGTCTAGATTGTTGTGGTGTGAGTTGCAGAGTGTTTGGAGATTGGCCGTAGAGATGCCCCACGGCAAGAAGGTACCTGGTTCGATCCCAGGAGGGAGCCCTTCTGTGCGGAGTTTGCATGTTCTCCCCATGTCAGCGTGGGTATTCTGTGGGTACGCCAGCTTCCGCCCACAGTCTAAAGACATGTAGACATGCACATGCACTTAAAAGGGATAGCGCACCCAAAAATGAAAATTCAGCCATTATCTACTCACCCGTATGCTGATGGAGGCCCAGGTGAAGTTTTAGAGTCCTAACAACACTTGCGGAGATCCAAGGGGAGAGGGGGTAGCAACAAAACTCCACCTAATGGAGGCTTGCCTCTCTGTACGCCACATTCACGTGAACGCGGTGCCCATGTCTCACGGTCTCGCGCAAGCACACACACGTGAACACTGTGCCCAGAGAGGCAGTTAGAGCTACAGGCTACAATGAGGCTAAAAACAGAGTTCAAATGACATTTTTCCAAACAACATTTTATGTCGGGGCTTCAGGACACTTGGATCACTACAGACGAGCAGTATGGAGATATTTTGTGATTTCAATTATGTGTTTTTGGAGGTTTGAATCTGGGGCACCGTAAGCCTCCATTAGGTGGAGTTGTGTTGCTACCCCCTCTCCCCTGGGATCTCCGCAAGTGTTATGAGGACTCTAAAGCTTCACCTGAGTCTCCATCGGCATATGGGTGAGTAGTTAATGGCTGGATTTTCATTTTTGGGTGCACTCTCCCTTTAAGCACCAAAAGCCAAGTGACATCTATTTCCATTATAGTAGAAAGAAAGCAGACATCTTGACGGCAGATTTCTCTAACACTTGGCAACTCACACCAAAGAATTCTAAACTGATAAACAGCGGAAGTAGCTTTTTCCAGAGCTTTCAACAGATGCAGTTGAAGAATGACACAGTAACGAAACAGATCATGAAAGGGATATATCTCAACAACTTTTGGATGGATTGCCATGGAATTTGTACAAACATTCATGGTCCCCAGAGGGTGAATCGTACTGACTTTGATGAGCACTCGACTTTTCACACTTATAGATTTAAGTCAAAGGTTTCAAAAACTACTAGATGGATTGCCATGTAATTTGATATGGCATCTACGTCCCAATCAGGATGAATTTTAATAACTTTAGTGATTCCCTTTGGTTTATGACCAAATGCCCCAAAACATTCCTCAGATGCTCTCTTGCCCTGCGCTGATTAAAACAGTAACAGGTTAGACTGATGTGAACATGCTAAACATTATACCTACTAAACTTCATCATGTTAGCATTATCATTATGAGCATGCTAGCATTTAGCTCACAGCACCACTCAGCACGTCTGTAGAGTCCCAGTCTAGTTTCGTACATACAGCAAGATTTATCCCTGTGCTGTTTGTCATTTTGTATGTGCCACGACTTAAAACAAGTAGGTACTGACAGACTCGAGAGACAAATAGAAACACAGAGAGACAGATGGATAAACAAACAAGACAGTCCTCTGGACTTAACAAGAATATACTTTGTTTGCATTCTCTGATCTGATGCCTCAGTGATCAGAACAACATCACTTGTCAGGGTCTTCTAAAACCATTTCAAATCATCGTTATAGATATAGGCATTAGCGTTTTCTCGCCTGTCAACACTATGATTAAGACTAAGACTTGGCCAGGGAAAGATCATGGATTGGGTTTGAGAAATGTTAAGGTCTGGGGAAAATTGTGGTCATAGTTGAAACAAACATTTACTGGTATGAACAGGGATACATTTTTGCAAATGCAATTCTGTCTCATGAAGTGCAGAAGCTGCATGATTTGTCAACCCACCCATCCACCCTGCCCTTAGTCATGCCAGTTAAAGTAAACATTTGTCGTAACATTACATTTCATTTATTTAGCTGATGCTTTCATCCAAGGCAACTTACAGTAAGTGCATTCAGCTATGTGAGTACAAAACCAAAAGTGCAAGAATCAAGCAAGTACATTAACTTTACCAAATGTGCTGAACGGATTTAAGTGCTTCATTAACAAACAACAGAAATGGAGAATTTATTTATTTATTTCTACACACTCATGTCTGAACAGATGAGTTTTCAATGTGCGATGGAAGATGTGTAGAGGTTTTGCTGTTTTGATGACAAGTGGGAGTTTGTTCCAATATTGTGGCGCCAGAACAGCATACAGATGTGACTCAGTAGAGTGGTAGCCAGTCAGATTTTAAATAAACAGTGTCTTGGCTCACAAAATATGAAACTCTTAACACCAAATTCAGACCATAAATAAAGATTGAAGCTTTTAAATATTATCTTGATGACAAGCTAGCAGCTAACACTCACTTGGCAGTCCTATCCTCCCATGTCCATGAATTTATGAATGAAAGGATTTACATTATAGTAACAAGTCAGGGTCCAGGAGAGTGTTTTTTGTCTGACTTAAAATAAATAAAATCATTGCTTTCAAAATATTTAAATCTTTTAAAAAAAACCCAGATCACCAGTGGCGACTCGCTTAAACTAACTAAGCAGCTAAGTGTTGTAATTAAATGTCAAAACTTTTGTCAGTACAGACATGCTATTCATTGGTATTTCGGTTAAATTCTCCACAATTCAATCACTCAGTTAAATTTACAGAAACCATTAGCACCAAAGTATAACTTTCCTGACAGGATAAACAAGAGATATGAAAAAAAAAATTGTGATTTCCTACCTTTCAAGTGGTCATAAAGTCCAAGCGTGTTTCCATTACCCGATTAATTATATTCCTTTTGTCCAGAAGGGTCCACAGATCAAAGGCATCAAAAGGGTCTTTATAAAAAATAATCCAAGTTATGAATATTGTCATGTAAATTCCATTGCTTGTTTGCTAACTTTGTTAATCAAATAGACCACAGTTCTTCAAACATAGACAGAATTTTCTTATCTTCCTGCACCGTGTTGTTGGGCATGCTTGTTTTCATTACCTTGCTGGCTACAAAATAAAATTGTCCCCAAGGTTTGTCTGTGGATTTCTCACCCCAGGACAGCCCCTGGAGTGCAGCATGTGCTCCCTCTTTGAAATGCAAGTGGGTTCTGTCACATATCTTTGCGGCCATTGTTCTACAAACTTTGAAGGTCTTTTTCTCAAAAACATGGCTCTGTGACAGTCATTATGTAATGTGAGGTAATTTGCTAAATATTGGGAGCACAAAAACAATACTGATATTATTAAAAAGCTATGGATCTCATTTTTCCCCTCTCACAAATGACTGAAGCTGTGGTGTTTCTTGGAAGTGATGATGAAAACAATTATGTTAGCTAGATATAAATGCAGAGACAGTTTGACTTGCAGTTAAATCAGTTACCACTATAGGTTACTCAAAGTTATCTTCTGAGCTTTAAGTCAGCTAATATTTCGCCAGTCATGCATGGTACTTGAAACATGAGCCTAAAATCACTCCAACTAATCCAATGAGATCAACTGTGGGGATCTTTTAATGAAAAAACCCCATCCAATTGGCTGAAAGGCGAAAGTGTTTTAATTACATAGATCATGCCAGTTGTTAACAGTTATTATAAAATACTGGATTGTGTATAATGCCCTTTATTAATCTAGCTAGACAGTGAAATAAAGTCACTGATGCTGTGTAACTGTTGAAGCATATTCCTGGTTCTACTATAAAACTGTGCTGAGTGTTATGGATTGTCACAGCAAAGTCAGGGCATTTTACATCTGCGCTGCAGTGAATGTTCCCAGTTAAATGAAAACAAGGATTTGATGCTGAAACAGCAGCACACTAGCAGTGGGTGGCCTCATGTATGTCTTTTATCTCCGTGAGTAAAGGGATTTCTTGGAGGAAGTTGCTGCTCGCATGATGATTAACATACATTTGAACACAGCAGTAGTACATGTGGCCCTGAGTAATTGTATGTGTGTGTGCATACTGGTGTGCATGCACGCTTCTGCTGTTATCTATGACTGTGGTGACGGTGGCAAGGAGCTGCCCATTATGATAATGTGGTAAAAGCACATAATGAACTGGTAACATAGGGAAGCGGGGGAATGAAGCGGACCCCCACTCTCTTCAGTCCGCCCACATGTTTGTTCTGAATCTTTGGATCGCTACTGCTCTCCATATTTCTCAGCTCCAATTCACTCTTTTTTTTCTATCTTTTCATCCTTGTCTTCTCTCCTTTTCTGCTTTTGATTCCCCCCTCAAGGAAAAAGGAGATGAGTTTGAGGCAAGAGACTATATGACACAAACATTTAAGTTGACTGATTGTGTTTTGGAATGGAGAGAGGGCGATTGTGCGTACAGGATACAGTGATGATGTGAGGAACTGGAATACGCAGCATGGGCTGTTGAACATGTTTGGCCGACTGGAAGCTTTCGGTGTCAGTACTTCTAGTAGCAATTCACTTTTTCCTGATTGTCTCATTCCACATGATTGATAGTACCTATGAAAAGCAGAAATTGCAATGCATACTAAACAGGTAGGGAGAATGTAAAATAGAATGCCCCAAAAATGTTATAAGATAAGCTTTTGAAAAACAATGTGGATTGCTTCAGATGCCGGAGAAATCCTTAAAGTTTTTAGGGTTTACTTGGCAGCTAGGATTATTTGCTCTGGAGCAGAGCTCAAAGATTTTGGCAAGCTCATCAGAAGCTGATGAGTTAGTAATCTGTTACATATTTTATTGCTGAATAAGCAACTGAGGTTATTTTGATGCTCCAGCAGACTGGAGACAGCTGTCACTGTGTAAATGGTTTCTAATGAAGTGCTTTAGTATTTGGTGACAAGTGCATGACTTTTCCCAAACTAAAGGCAAAGTCAATCTGTCCTTTCAAATGTCAAATGTAGGGCATGTTTCCTTTTATAGAAGCATGTATGGGTTGCATTGTTTGCAATCAGAGTTCTATTATTCCAAAATGTCTAGCCTCACTAGCCTGTGGCTCTAGGAATGGTCAACATTTCACCCCAGTTTCACTCCAAAGTTGTCAAAAGCCGCTGCTTGGTCAGTGACATCTGACTTGAGACACGTGTCTCAAGTGGGGCAGGTGGGAATGATGGTAGATGGGTCATACAACCACCAGCTGTGTGCCTCCCCCAAGATTTTAAAACCAAACCCTGTTGTTTGTTCCTAAATCCAACCACATGCGAGTGTTGGCAAGAAGTAACCATCATGGTCCCCCTGGGATGAATCCTGATCGGTTTAATTCCCACCGGGTCAAAGTTTTAACTTGTCCAGGGAAATGTCTACTGGAGTGATCAGTAGTTTAAGCGTGGTGAACATAGTAAACACACTAAACGTTAGCAAGTTAGCATTGTCATTGTGAGCTAATGCTAGCATTTAGCACTACTGTGGCTATATACAGATTACTAACTGGTGTTTTTCTTTCTTCCTCTAGAAACAGCACAGTCCTCAACTCCAAGGTTTTGTCAGTGGCCATCAAGCCCACTCCTCCCTCCCTTTCTGCCCCAGTTGTAGTTGAATTCTCTCACCTGTACAACGTAGGTGACTCTAATCTTAAAACAAATATTCAAATATTAAGCTATTTTGATTTTATGCTGAATTACAAGTCCTCTTTCATCATTGTGATCATGTATTGTTTGTCTGTTCCCAATCCATCAGGGCACCACTAATCAGACCTGTATATCCTGGGACGAGAGTGACAGGTAAGAGCCAATATTGTTAATTTGTCATCTGACCATGCTTTCACCTTAATCTGCTAATGTGTGGACCCGCAATGATGTGGCTCTTTACGAGCTTTTTTTTGTTTGTTTTGGGGTTTTTCATTTTTTTTATTTTTTTTTGTAATACTATTGATTGTACTACGGAAAATGTAAGATCCAGCATGTTTGCCCCATACTAGGAACTCAGATTTAGGATATAATTAGATATAGCTATTTTGTGAATAAGTATGTTGTAGTACCCCTCTAAAGCTGCCAATATCTAATACTCAGCTATATTACTACCTGTCCATCCATCTGATCAACACATAAGTCCAAATATACTGTAAACTTATTGCCAGATTTTTATGAAATGTGCATTCAACTTCCCCAGAGGAATAACCACATGGTTTTTGTGACCCCATTAATATCCTTTTTGTGCCAACATCTAACCAAAGGTTCCACTTGTACACAGAAAATAATAAAGTGTAATTTGCAGATTGCCATTAAATTTGCTGAAATCATTCACGCCCACCAGAAGACGAACCTCTTGACTTCCAGATGAACTTTACAGCACAATTTTTAGGACTAGCAAACTCATTTGATCCCTTTAACTCATAAGAGTCTAAGAATGACGAACAATGTCACCATAGGTGCAGTTCTGTATTCCTGCTTTTATGTGCATTTTTAGTATCTGTCCTCAGTGGAAATATGACTTAGAAACAAGCCAAGCAAATAAACATCCACTGAAGCTTCCACCATGTGAAGTGATTCGGAGACTGTGACTTTTCTCCCATTAATGCATGAAACAAACCAAGATATATTTTCATCACTCTTTCTACTTTGTTTCCATCCTTTGAAGTCTGACTGGAGGTCAACGATGCAATCAGCAGAAAAAAAGACTGGCAGTGTACGCTTCTGTAAACCATAGTTGGTTACATTTGTACTTCAGCGGATATGTTAAACTTTCTTTATGTGTCATGTGAAGTACACATGGACAGGTTTAGACCAAAAAACAAAACAAAACAAAAAACAACACTTGGTTATGGTTAGGGAAAGATCATGTTTTGGCTTAAAATACCTGCTTTTGGTGGCACAATCCTGACAGGACCACCACTTTTCATAGTACTATCCCCACTAGAAACACTACACTGGGTTGCTAAAAAATAACCACGTTAGGTGACTGAAAAGCTGCTGGAAACACAGCAATGACTCTTAAACACAACTGATGATGCTGCATGTTACTATCAAACAGTGACCTGCAGGTCTAGGTCTCACACCAAAGTACAAATGTATTTATCTGTGGTTTGCAGAAACGTATAATGCCAGCATTTTCTTGTGACAAATGGGCTGCTTTTAACTAGATCATCTTGTTGCCTTGTTTACAAATGATGATGGCACCTGACCTGAGAATTAGCACCACAAACTGTTCATCTCTGTTCGGCCTAATTTTCACATAATCTGCATTTGTGTTTTTGTTGATTTTCTGGAAATGTGTGTTGAACTTGGATTGATAACATTCAATTTAACTTTTTATATTATGTTACCATATTATATCATTATATCTAAGAGCCACCTGCTGAGCTTCAGGCTTGTTTTGAGCATTTTCATGGCAAAAATGGCCAGTGTTCAGTTCACTTTTTTGTTATTTTAGGTTTAATAAACATTATATTTTCAAATGATCTCATATCTGTTTAGTTCCCCCACAGTCAAGCTGTCAAACTGCAACCAGATCCAGATCCAATTTGTAATTACTGGCACTGGCAAACCCAGATTTAGTCTGTAGCACATTATGGTAGTTCCTGGTACTCTGAGTGGATGTTTTAGAGACACCATGTCCCCTCTGAAAGTTCCACGGCTGGCCACAGTGTTTTTTATCTTGACAAAGTCAGTGTACTGCTCCCCAGTGAAAGGTGCTGAGTGTGTTGGACAGCTCCGCAGCTCTTGTCTGGGAAAATGCTAACCCCACGCTATCACTGCTACGACACTGATGCAGCATGTGGAAAATTAAAAGTGTCGCTCACAGCTTTCCTCCCCCTCCCGACCCACGCACACACATCAACATGTACGATAGAGAGCAGTTTGGAGTCTGCCGAGAGAGAGAGAGGGTGGCGAGCACGCCAGGATAGAAAACGGAGTAAAGAATACATATTGAACAGTTAAGTTTTACTGCTGCTGTGGCCTGATTCAAAGCACTACTTATTTGCTGCCTGCTCTTAAGTGCCCTATTTGTTTAAGACAAGAAAATAGTGTGTGCATGTTGGAGCGTGAGCATTGAGCGAGGGAACGAGGGAGAAAGTAAGAGGGAAACATTTGGCAGCCTGCAATGCAGGTTTGGACATTTGCATTTAGATGGGTACGTACACTTGTGTTACAGTGATGAAAAGCAGAACGTTCATTGCTTCAGTCAAAGGGAAAAGAAGTTTGGCTTAGCACATATAGACCTAGAGCGAGACAAAGTGTGAAACATAGAGACAGAGGTGATTTGGAGGGAAAAAATGACAAAGAGTGAATATTGAGAAACTGGATAGATGGCATTCTAACAGTCTGCCCTAACAATGAAAAAGTATTAATATAGCTTCAAAGTGACAGTTGAGGTAATATCCACAGTCATTCATACTTGATTGCTGCTTGCAGTGTTTGGTAAAATTCTTAACTGCCGACCACTCTTTTCGATCATGAAGCCATGAAAGCTTTATGGTCCCTAGCTGCTGAGACAACAAAACCATTATTTAAAGGCTTATATCAAAAAATATTGTTTTGTTCTCTAAATAATTGCTGGGTTGAGCCGAATCCTCGGATAAAATGAGTATCCAGAACTGAGTATTTCCAGAGTAAAATAAGTCAATATTCATACTGATGATGAAGGAAAATCCTCATTAAGCTAGCTGTGTCCACATTGTTCTGCAACAATCCAGTCACACACACAGAGTTCACTGCTGCAACTCTGGTCACACAAACACAATCTCTCCATCGTCACAGGCAGCCGCTCTGTCCACAGGGACTAACAGCTCGTCTCTCACTGCCTCTACAGCAGTCAGGTTTGCTTCGACTGGTTCACTCCTTCCTCATTTTGTAAAATATGTAAGGTCAGCTGAGTTACTTGCAGAGCTTGGCCCATACCAGTTGCAGTGCAGGAAAGGCCTGTTGATCCCACGCTCATAATTATGAAGCCCAAAAACTTTTTAAAAATGGAATTTAAACAGCCTGATGTTTGTGTGTGAGATCAGAGGTTTTTTTTTTTTTACTATCTGTTATATTATCCCAAAAACAAATGCAGCAGAATGAGGTCCTCTGCTGCCTCTGATTGGCTCCAGTTACATCTTTCTGCATAATAATTGGCCATGTGCTCCTATATGGGAGCTGTGTGGTCAGAGAAAGGGATCAATGCCTGTTTTCAGGATAAAATAAAAACATCAAGGTAATAAAAAAAAAGTCCTGTGATCACACACAAGTATTAAGTGTAGTTCTTGAATTTTCTTCAAAATTTAAATTGGCTCATGTGAGCCTGCTGTTTGTGTGTAGAGAGAGAGAACAACATGCAGGTTGCAGAAGCTTTCATGTCTTATTTTCATGTGTTTCCAGGATGAGAGAGCCACAAATCATAAATATAATGCTGGGAATGTGCAATACCACAATGAATAGATGTGCTATGGGACAATGACGGATGCATGTCTTCAACAAGGAGCCAAAAGCGGTTGGTTAGATTTAGTCGTCTCAAACTGTGTTGAGGGCTGAGATGTATTAGCATGTTTTTGAGCTCTGTTTACCGTGTCAAATCATTCCATCGCTTGCTCCTGAAAGACTGCAGTGCCAGAAAGTGATTTGTGTGACTATGACAACCATAAACTGTGAGGCGTCATGTCATAACAACACCTGCAGCATATATACATATTAAATTGTTTTTAATATGATTTTGATTTGCGTTGCTTCTTCCTTTAGTTCTGATTTATTTGAAAATGTAATATTTAGTGAATGCTTGTGTCGTCAATATTTTTTAATGTGGTTAAATGTTAAAGTAAAAATGCACAATATATGAGCAATGATATGATAAATCTTGGCCCATAGGCACCCACTGTAAAAACCTGTCGCAAATTTCTAATCTCTTAATTTGCTGGTAGGCTTTTGTTGTGAAAAAGCTGCAGTAGGTGATGAGTTTCATTGATAGCTTATCAGTGGTCAAAAAACAGAACATGAGTAGAATTCATAGTGACTGGAACTAATGAAAAGTGAATAAAAACTAACCTGGAAATCCCCCGCCCCTAGCAAATTCTAGTTTGCTCTGCACGGGGATCTGGCCCTGATGAGCAGAGCCCGTTGAATCATCATCGGACCTATCAGATCAGTCTATCTTACAGAGGCAGGCACTGGATGGGCGTAACATGATGAGAACAGCGCTGTGCGTAGGAGTCGAAAAGTAAATAGCCAAGATGGCAGCTGCCGAAGGACCGCGTCCATTCAATTCCAGTTTAGCTTTGAAAGAAACGCTAAGCCAACTACACTTATCTTTTTCCTTGAGAGAGGACCAGAAAACTGCCCTAGAAGCCTTCACTTCCAGGAAGGACGTTTTTGCCATTTTGCCAACGGGATACGGCAAAAGCATAATATATCAGTTAGCCCCACTTGTTGGCAAACCAGTGGGGCTTACTGCAATGAATATGTCACCTTGTTTTTAGCTCTGATTGGCAATCGTGCTATCCAATTGCGAGCGACGCCATTTAATATGCCTCAGTTAGTGCCTCCCCTTGGGTAAGAAGGGTGTATCAGTGAGGGCCAGACTCAAAATCTTTCTAGATTTGAGTCTGGATTTTCAGGCTAAATAAAAACAGTATTTCTATAGAAAACAGGATGCAGAGCAGCAGATTGGTGAGTGTGACACAACTCTTGCACTGATGGCTTTAGTTATGTGGTCATGCTGAATTTAGCGTGAGTCATTACAGTACAAGTTACTCCCCCTCTGAACAAGAACTACTTACATGTTCTTTTAGTACAATCAAATGCTAAACAATAATTTTCTAAGGTGACAGAAATGTTACAATTTACTCTCATAAACTGAAAACACACTGAAATAGTGACAGCTCACCAGTACTCTGTGAATCTAGGGTTATGCCATTGTTATGTTGGCCAACCAATGTTGTCGCCATGTTAACAACTTGTCAACAGATGGCACCCACCGGCCACCTAAAGCTATGCTTTGAATGATGCATAATCTTAAGCTTTGTTGTTTAAATAATTGAGTAATATAAAAATCTACCCCCTGTACAGCTGTCATGGACAGTGAAATTGGCTGCAGAGACCAAAACCGTTTTTTGTACCGGGCTGTGAACATGTTTAGTGTGCTGTAAGGTAAAGGCATTTTAATATGGGGATCTATGGGGAAGTATGATAGAAAGTTTTAGTGTACTTAGTGGTCTTTACTCAGCCTTTTTCTATCGACCAGCCTTTATTTGGTAATGCCTTATCATTATAATCTTGCTGATTATTTGAATACTGGCTTTTATTCCTTTATGGCACATGTGATATCTATTATCAGTTCAAAACTGTGTCTGAAGCCCTTTTAATGAAAATGTTACCATGATACATTGTGAGAGTTTTATATGATCTTGATGACATTGACCTCTGGGATGTCACCACCATCAAGCATAAGAGACAAGACAGTAGGAGAGACAATGACAGAAACATAGCAAGGACAAAGAATCTAATCTCCTGGTGTTTGGGTGTGGGGCTGGGGGTTGGGGTTGGGGTTGGGGGTGTGGGGGGTGACATGTTCTATGCAAAATTAAAATCCATCTTGGACAGCAGCTATGATTAATGAGTTAATACTTAGGAGAGAAATTGGAATCTGAGGAGGCGTCCTTGTCATATTGATAAGAGCTGTGGAGCAGCCTGGGCCTTCACCTGCACCACGCTTCAATCTCCTGAAATCAATAACAAGAACATCAGCACCTTCTTTCTGTCACTCTCACTCACACTGACAGTATTACTTAGTTTTGTTTACAGTATGTCTTACGTAAATTAATACACACAGTGTTTGCTAGATCAACCTATTGGTTAACTTTAATGATTGATATGTTATGCCCTTAGATTTGACAGAAAATGATGGAAGACATGGTGAACAATACACATATATAGGTCCCTGGTCAGAACCACACCGGGACATTATAGTTCATGATCCATGGCCTAAACCCTTTGGCCAACAGGTACCCCTCACAATAAAAAAGTAAATCTTCTTTTTTTTAAACGATACAGAGTAAGGGTGGTGCACAATGAGAGAATAAACAGCTTAACATCACAGCCTTTTTTTTTTTTTTTGGGGGGGGGACAAACAAGAACCACCATTTTATTGGTTTGAATTCATTTGAATGCACCTCATGTAACCTAGCCCTATGCTACATTGTAGAATTGAGGCACTGCAAAAAGTCAGTTATAAAGTCAGCAAACACACCTATCTTTGTTCAAGTGTTCAAAGTCATCGAAAACCGGCGCTTGGTCAGTGACTTCCAGCATCAGACACCAGCGAAAAAGCCTTTTTTTCATGTCAGCATGATATGCAGTTGGTCTCTGTCATTGTTCACTGGCACCCGACAGGGTCAGTGGGAAACACAGTGGGATAACAATGATAGTTCAGGCGAAGGAAAGCCCTCGTAGGGTGGGAGAGACAGGTGGTGGATGGGTCCAACAACTGCTGACTTTCACCCGGGAGGTTGGTGTTCACTCCCTGTAAGATCGGAAAAGTCAGACCTTGTCCTTTTTTACTAAACTTAAGTACCTGTTTTTGTTGCTGAAACCAGACCACATGCATGTGTTGTTGAAAGGATAAAAACGTCAATTTGTGGTGTTGTACTAATGTTTATTTTGAAAAGAGACTGTATGCAAACTGTACATTTTCTGTTAAAACAAAGGTGTATTTTGAAAACAGACAATGCATGTTACGGAATGTCAACAACCAACGCACCCAGGGTACCTTACACATCATATCTCAATGTGGAAAGTCCATGGCCAAATGCTGATAGGTAACAAGGTCAGAGAATGTGATGCTAAATCAAATATTGTTTTTTGGTTGTTGTTGTTTTTTTTTACAAATTTCAAAATACAGTGACAGCCCTACTGCATAGTAGATTCATAGTGGAGTTATGCTATGTAGTGTGTGAAATAGACTATGATGAATGTGCTAGGAAAGGTAGCATCAGCACTGTTTCTACCTGGAGCTCGCATGTACTGAGCCTGGGTTTGGTTGAAGGTAGCAGTGCTGTTTGGGCTGAGAAAGCCATGTGTAAGTAAGGTAAAGGAGGTTATTGGGTTGGTGTGGACAGCAGTGAGACCTGGCATTAGGGGAGTGTCTCTGGGACGCCAGAGATCACTGTCTAGCCTCCTGGAGGTGTCGTGGGACCAACTAGACGAAACACTGTCGAAAGGATGTTCCCACCCGATGACCCCAAAGACATGTTAGTTATCACTGCTCACTGGTCTGTATAGTTAAGCCTTGCCATAATAGCTTATCATAGGGATTAGGAGGTTATTCACTGAGTGCTGATCCTTTTCTAGAGCACAAACTTCTTGTGTTTATTTAAATACATACCTGGTAACTCACCTAAAATACATCCAGAATATACCAGACAACATTTTATCATCGATAAGTCCTTTTAAAAACCGAACATTTACTGCAGGGTCGCTACAGTAACTTAGCCTACACAGAGCGGTAGAAATGTCCGTGCAGCTACAGACGGGTGCGGCTGGATGGTTGATGCGTACATGCTAATTCGGGTGCTATCAGAACCAATCCGCGCATCACTATGGCTTAATAATCAACTCAGTCAATAAAAACAACCCGTCCTGTGTTAGGAGTGTATGTTGCTGACAGAAAGAAAGAAAGAAAAATTAAAAAAAAAAGATAGATAAGCAGCGTACACCTCACATATTTATTTCTCACAGTTGCGCACACGTTTGGCTGGCAAGCAGAGGCACCGTCTGTGTGTCTGTGTGTTGAGGGTGTGAGCCGCAGCTTCAGCTGCTCAGGTAGAGAGGCTGTGTAGCCCGGTGTGTTTTTTCACTGCAGGTTCTCTGCTGGTACACTGGACACGGGAATCAAGCAGTTTGTCTCACTCGGGATAGATAGTGCTTTTTTGGTTCATAGTTTTTGATTGACGTGCGATTTATTTGTGTTTAGAGGGAATTATTTTTACCGGCGATTACCGGATAACTGAAACGTGGGCACAGTTATCTATATAAAATACACAGACTAACTAACTAACTAAGTGATTGACTAACATAAACAAATTGAAAATTGAAAAAAAGAATAGCTTGCACCATTAGCTCTGGTAAGGGAAAGCATGAGGGAAAGCGGAAGTCACGCACAAAAACACGTAGTTGATCACTATTTACTTCCGTGTTTGAAAATAAGGTGGATATACTTTACCTGTGGATAAGGAAAAACACCTATGTAAATGCAGGAGAACCCTTTGCATTTGGAACGCGATCAGATTAACCAGACCACATCTGCACTGTGATCAGATGTTAGGAATTGAATAGAATAGAAATAACTTAATTTATCCCATAAAAATACATGGAGCCAGTACAGCAGCATTGATGTGGGAGACTCTTAAGGGACCTGAGGTGGTTCCATGGTAAAATCAATGAATTTTATTTTGTGAAAAAAATGCCATTTTGCAATTTTTTACTTCTCTCAGTCACTTAATCCTGGCATCCGGCCAGGGTGAACTCCCTGTGATAAGTGCTCCAGTGGTTGTGAACTGCATCCGCGGAGCCCCCTGTGCCTCTCCAACTGCTCAATGAGAAATAACATTGCCTCCAGAGGGTTGGACTCATTCTTACTTCTGTACAGCCCCATGCATTTGAAATCCTCCACTTATCCTTAGTGTATGCATACTTATTGTAATATTCAGGATTCAAGGTTACTTTATTTGTCCCGGGGGAAATTTGTCTTAGACATAAAGTCTTAGAAAAGTGCAGAAAAGTGCATTCAAATACATGCAACACTGTCCCTCATCTGCTAAGACATGCTAAAACCAGTTGGAAATGGTGTCTGAGTAGTAGCACAGACAGCTGGAAAACTGATTGTTGTGTTTATGGTTGTCATCACTTAACTAATTTGAGATTATTTTTGGGCTAGTCTCCAAAAAATAAAAAATGAAAAAATCCCATACCCCATTAAGTTGACCTTCATTCTTCATTAGTGTTGACATTGCTATACAAGCCCATTGATTCTTTGGGCTCATTTTTGCTCAAGGTAAAATAAATATATGGACACAGAGGGAGCCTTCTGTCCATACTATGCATTCATTTTGTCTGTATTTGTGCACGTTTTCTGAAAGTTTATGGTTACGAATAAATGGAGCAATATCACTGGAAATCGTGGGGACAGTGTAGCGTAGGTCAAGCAAGACACAACCATAGGACATGAAGAAGTTATTTTAAAAATGGCGCAACAAAATGAATCAGTAACAGAGTGAAAATAATTATCCATCTAAAAGTTAGTTGTATCTAATGGCCTAACAGATCACCACCGTCTACAACGCTTCCTTACGGTAAAAGGTACAATATTACGACCTCCTCCACTGTCGCCATGTTTGTAGTTGCCAGAAACTTTTGACTCTGTGTCTAGTGCCATGTTGTGGATCTATCTATGCCAACATAAAGGACCAATGCAAATGTGTGGCAGTGACGGTTACAATGTTTGAAATGAACAAATCTGTTTTTGTATGTAAAGGGAGCATAAAGGAGCCCTTCTGTGCATCCTTGTCCTTAATATAATCAAGAAACAATCTTAAACTAAATTCACATATTGTTTGTGGCATGTAGTCACCAACATTCAGGACTTCTCTGCTGTGGCTGACAATATTGTTTTGCAGATGTGGACTGTCTGTAGTACTCCACCAGCTGCAGCATATGCTGGTAAAGAAAGTTGATCACAAATCAACATTTTATTCATTACACCTGTTACTAATAGGTGGGGATGAGCTCTGAATGTTTTTGACTGAAAAATTCAAGTCTGTGCAGTACTAAGTAATTTTGTCACTCCCCCCATCATCCATGCGTTTCTATCAGTGCTGCTTGCAGACAAGAGAAGATCCTGATTTGGGAGGTTCTGTGCCTACATAATAAAACAAATGTTTCATGACTTGAGACAATCACTACTCAACGGATTAAAATAGAGCGAGATATTTCTGCAAAGACTGGACGTTGTTTACCAGACTGCAGTCACTAACTAGCCTCCCCTCTGATCATACAAATCAATCTTGCTGTCTCGTTTAATTTACAGAGTCAGTGCTGATGTTGAGGAACTGCCTCAATTCATCAAAGATGCTGGAACTGACCACTGCGGACTTGAATTTTCATCAATTACTGTAATACAATCATCCAAGAGGAGGTGAAGTTCAGCGGGCAGGGGCATGTTTGTTTACAAGTGTTCCGAATAGAAATAGGCTGCATTACAGGCAACAGACTGCACACAGTCTTCTGTATTTATTTCAAAGTTTGCCAGTTCATTCTAACTTATATATCAGCCAACTCACCAGCTGTGTGAGAGCACAAGACATTGATGAATATCCTCAAAACATTGGTCTACAACTAACTAACTTTAGTCTGTGGACAGTTTTAGTATTTCGTCACAACCTAGCTGCAGCCTCTCTGTTAGGTTTCATCTACCAAAGAGCCCAAATAAAGGCACCAAGCAGGCAGGTTGAAGAAACAAAAGCCAGCTCTAATAACAAAAACTGGTTTCAGTCATCAAAACAGGCAGGCAACAAAAAACTGCAGAAGCAGGCTAAGATAAATCCAGGAACAAAGGAGAAACACCAAACTAAACTCAGGACAAAGAGGTATGACGCAAGGATCACAAGCAGGAACACAAACCAGGGAATAAAGCCACAAACGCAAATGACCTCACACTGAGGCCTTGTTCACACATACACGGGTTGAAAATGGCTCTGGTCTTTTGTCCTCACATACACTGCGTACTGTGTTTTAGGTCACTAAAAATGGAACTGTTGTAAAGTGCAGGATGTTATCTTCTTAGTGAGCTGTCACAGACAGTGGCACATTTTTGTGCATTGGCGGACGAGGCGCAAATGGAGCTGGTTCTAACCCTGCTAATGGGACTTTTTACATGTTCACACATAAATGTACAGTTACTTTTCTACTATACTGACAGAGTTGCAGAATGCTCAATGGAGGTCACTGCTCCAAGTAGTAATACTACTACAGGGGTGAGTCCTAAAACCTGGAAATGAGTTAGCACTTTAGCACTTTCATTGATGCCTGAAACAAGGTTAACCCAAGCTTAAGAGACTTTCACATTTTGTTCTACGACATAAAATATGTCAGTAAAAACCTTACTCATGAATTTTGAAGCTTTTATGTGTCTTGCTGACCAGTGGCTAAATGAAAGTACAGAATGTCATCACAACATACATAGCTTTACAGTCTCATTATAGGAATGTTAAGTCAGAGTCAGCCAGGTGTTACTGTAAGTAAGACTGTGGCGTAGATTGTCAATAGCCTAGCATATTTTTTTCACTTCTGGCTATTGCATTTAGACTTCAAATATCATAACAGTGGGCTTCATTTGTGAAGATTATGTTCCTGTACAAAACATGTAAGTGTCTTAAACTGTTTTTTTTCCACAGAGCTTTGTTTCTGCAATAATCCAAAATCCAATGGAAAATCCCATTGTCTTTTTGACAAGGGAAGCAGGGTGACGCTAACCTCCATGCCTACAGAAAAAAACATCATCACTGGAGAACGCTAAAGTTTTTTTATGCTTCTAATTGGCTAACATCTTCTTCATTGCATGACTTTAGGATGGGGATTATGCCATTCCCTGTTGGTTTGGTATGCTCTTGAAATTCATTTGGATGTTTCTGAAAGAGGGAAAGCAAAGACACAAAACATAAGGCAAGAAAACATGTCACGTAAGGAGAGTGACGCTGGAAGTAAAACAGGGAACAAACTACAAAGAAAAACCCTCCAGAACCATGACACTCTCATTTAAAAAGGTAGGGCTCTCTTGCTGTAGGCTACGACATAACCACCTTGATTACCATCGTGATGACGAAATATTCGCTTTTCAAATAGAGGAACTCCACACTCATGTTTATTTATTTGATTTTTGCTGTACACCACGCTGCAAACTCATTGGCTGGAAAGTGAAGCCAAAGCGTCGTAAGTGCGAAAAACTGCAGTTCCTCTAATAGCCACTTGAGTCTGGCTCCAGAAGTGAGTGAATGCCTATAGACATTTGTGTTAAAATGTTCAACTTCACAGCAGAAATAAACATTTCATAGCCTGACACAAAAAACAGTTTTGGTCATGATAGCTAATTTTAACACTTGTGAAAACTGTACAGGTGAACCTGATGCTAACCGTGACAAAACAGACAAGACTCCATGGGCAATCATGTATGTTGAACCCACAACTGTGGTAGCAGCTGCTGTGACATGTATGAAAGAAAAGGAAGACTGGCTAACCCTAGCCCCAGTTTGTGTTAGCTACTGTAATTACCCCCAACTCCTCTATTACATTTTGTATGCTAGTGGGGATTTAAAGGGATAGTGCACCCAAAATGAAAATTCAGCCATTATCTACTCACCCTCATGCTGAGGAACACTCTGGTGAAGTTTTAGAGTCCTCACATCCCTTGCAGAGATCGGCGGGGGAGCGGCTAGCACACCTAATGGCTGACGGCGCCCCAGACTAACGTCCAAGAATACAAAATTGAATCCACAAAGTATCTCCATACTGCTCATCCGTAGTGATCCAAGTGTCCTGAAGCCCCGACATAAAAAGTTGTTTCGAAAAACGTCCTATGAATTCTGTTTTTAGCCTCACTGTAGCCTGTAGCTCTGACTGCTTCTTTGTCCTCCGCGCTGTCTCCCTACTGTCTGATACAACTGTTATGGCAACAATAGTAAAAGACAGCTGCCTGCAGACTTAGCGTTCATTAGGTCCAATATTCACACTCCTTTTCGCTTTGTTTTGGTCTCCACTGATTCCTGTGGGGGTAAAATGAAATTTAAAAAAACAAAGAAAGAAAGAAACAACATCTTTCCTTTTAGCTGCTCAGTTCTTCACTGCGTTTATTAGTTGCTAAAATGTTCCTGTCTGTTATTTGGTGCTGATCAGGTAATGTACAGTGGGTGAGACAGACTTGAGAAAACAAATAATCAGAAATAAAAATCAGAAAAGCAAGCTGAGAGATGCTTAAATGCTCCATAGAGCTGAACCACAGAGCTGGTGATAATTTTCTATCGATTTGTCCACATCACACATATGTATTTGACCTAATTACAATCTAGAAATATTGATTAGACAGCCATAAAATATGTATGCTTAAAATGAATTTACCTTCATAATAAGCATTAACCATAGCTCAGATTCTAACAGTGAGTCAATATATTGACTGGTATTTTTACAGTAAAGATGATGATGAAGTAGTGTGTTCCACAGTATGTCTGTATCTTGTTATGGTGAAATGTAAAAATCTCTATTTGAAGAGCTTCTCCAACATTGTGGTCTTGCATTTCTAATAACCTTCAAGTCCTGCAAAGGAAAGATTTAAAAAAAAAAAAGAAAAAAAAAAAAGGAGGGCCAGTTAAAATTGAAGCAGCAGATTCTGACTTTAAGTCGCCAGTATATAGGTCAGGTTTCAGAAACCATGGAACCTACAATTCCCATAATGCAATGTGACATGTCCCTAGTCTGTAACGCAGGGTTTCTGTTGGAAATGTGAAGTCTCTGAGCCCAAGCTGAGATAATTCTGATGACTTCATCAGACCTATTATTGCTGTGTTGTGTCCCTGATTAAACTGATACATAACATTAATGGATTGATTACATAGGATAAAAAAAATGTATCCAGTGTTAAGGCTAATAGTCAGAGTGCAGTTATGAATAAAAGTACTGTAATGTTGTAATGTATAACACTATTTGTCAAATAAGCATTTTTTTAAGTTCCGATATTGTGAACTGAGCTGCCCAAGATTAAACGCATTTAGATATAATCTTTGACTTTATCATAGATAATATCTGTAAGTATACATGATCTTGTAGCCCAACCAGTGAACATCAAGCAGGAACCTTCCTCCTCGTAGCTCTTTGCATAAAAGCCCGTGTTTATATATTTCCTCTGTGCTGGCAGGCTGCTTTTCATCCATGTGGCCTGTTCTTGGCAGAGGACATTCTTCCATGCAGGGCTGCTGGACCAGCACCTAAATTATCCAATTAGACGCTGGGGCAAAACTGTCTGCAGGCCACTGTGTGTCTCACAGAGAGGCCTAATCGCGTCAGCCATACAGAGAAACTGCACTGAGGCCTAATATATTGGATTTCTGTTAGAGGTGATGTGCTAATGTCAGCACTGAGTCACCTCCTGGGGCTAACTCTGTTTCTGTCTTTCACACACACACACACACACACACACACACACACACACACACACACACACACACACACACACACACACACACACACACACAGACACACACACACACACACACACACACACACACACAAACATACACCGAACATACACTTGAAATCAAACACAGTCTGCATATTTGATTTCTGATTGTGAAGTTATGAGACCAGTGGATGTGTGAGGGTGTGGCCACAGTCTGCTGCCCTCCTTGCATGCCCTTTTTTGTTAAGGTTATGCTGTTGTTGGGGAGGTTCTGTACACAAACAGGTAACAAATTAAAAGAATACTTACCCACAAAAAGGGCCATTTGTATATTGCTTACTCACCCCATGTTACCTTGAATTTGGGAGGGAATCTTTTTCTCACATGTGAACGAAGAATCCAAAAAAGGCAAACATTCTTAATGAGTTGAAGTGAACAGGGTCCGTGTTTAACAACAGCAAGACTATATCAAAACATCCATTTACAAACTGTCATACAACTCATACATAATAATCCAAGTCGCACTTATATAGTCATATAGTCATTAAGACCCATACGCATTTATTGTAAGGCAGAGCCCTCCAGTGACCTTAGCAATAACTATACTGTAGGATCAGAGGAGGAAGTGAGGTGATGTAGTATAATAGCAATGTTTTGTAAAGATCAAAGTCCCTACTGGATGGGAAGGAGGTAGTGGAGGGGTCAGGACCCTCACCCTGGAGACTTGTGTTCATGCCCCAAAGTCAGCGTCAACTTCTCTCAAGAACAACATATCGGAATATGCTACTATGTGTAGCATACTATGCTAGTGAAGTATGTGACATGACCTGACGTGACGCGACGTGATGCGACATGACGGGACATGACGTGACATGACGTGACGTGACGTAACATTAGTAATAAAAAATTAAACCATGATCTTTTCTTCCGAACATAACCACCTAGTTTTGTTGCCTAAATCAAACCACAAGGTTTTATAGCATAATTGCGACCGTTAAGAGAAGTAATGTATGTCTTTTTTTGGAAGGGTTATTTATGTTGTTTCAGAGGAACACTTAAGACTACAATTAGCACACTTGGGCATTCACATCCATTTAAGCTTGGATTCAAATGCAGGCATGTGCCTAGGCAGCTATTTCAATCAGGAGAGACAGAAGAATGAAGAAAGATAATATTTTAAACAGGATATGAGTACACAGATTAACAGATGATTTGCGCCGATTAAGATTTAACAGAAGTCTTGGCGCTTGAACACCAGAGGGAGACATTTTGTGATCAAGGGACGCAGCAATCTACGCAGCAATAAGATAAATCCCCCCATGGAGTCCAGACACTGGTGGAGGTGGTGGTGGCTGATGACTCTGAGGCTGCTGACTGCTGAGGTGGATAAAGCTAATGAAACCATAAAGACTAGGTGGTGACTGGGAGGCGGAGGGCACACGCCACTGCAGCAAGAAATAACGACAGGCAGAAAAAGAACCATTTTTAAAATGAGGAGCAGTAAGATGATTGGCGAACAGAGAAGGTATGTTGCCGTGCTATTAGTTGATCGTGAATCAGCTGAAAAACAGCTGGTGACTCAATTGACAGACACAGACAATGACATCTAGAGATAGTAAATGAGCATGCGTGCAAGGAGTGAATGGCAGGGTGAGAAAGAAAACTTACAGCCTACACATTAAAAACATCGTCTCTTTGACTGAACTTTTGCTGAACTGAGCTTCATGTGTCCCTGCACAAGACTTTTCATTTTGTTTTGGTGAAATTGCATGTGTCTGGGCAGTACTGAGCATATACGACTTGGATTACACTGCAGGAGTTTTGTGAGAGTTTGTAAAAGGATGTTTAATAGTTTTGCTGTTGCAATTGCAGAACCTGTTGGCTTAAATTCATTAAGAATTTTTTTGGGATTCTCAGTTCACTGTAGAGAAATGCGAGAAAAAGTTTTCTTTACAAATTCAAGGTAACGTGGCGAGTAATACAAATGGTTATTTTGTGGATGAAGTATTACTTTCAAGGAAACAACATAGTAGATCGAAACAACATGAGACACTTTGGAGTGAAGTATTAGACAGTGCTCTCCACCATCATCTAAATGCCAAACGAGGGAAATTTTTTGGAAAAACACTGTTCATCTTCAACTGAAGCTGTTGTGGAGGCTCATGGTGAAACTACACTTCACTAACTTACACACTTAATATTGGTTTGTTCTTTAATTTGTCTCCCCATTGCATTTAATCATGTCTTTGAACCACATATCTCAGGTTTGGTGTAAGTTATCCCTCATGTTCACCGCAATTGGCTTCATCGTGTTTGAGTTGATTCATGACTTTGTCACATTTCCCCCATCATTCCATTGTCCTATTTCATAAGTCCTGAAACACTCTGTTCTTCAACAGCCACATCTCTTTGATTGTTATATTTTACCTTGCTTTGCACACCATCTTCTGTTTTCGCACTTCCTGAACAGTAAACATTAGCAGAGGCTGGAATGCTTTGCTTTATGGGGTCTATTCCTTCATAATAATTTCTTAATTATATCCTTGAAAGCTTCCTGGAATGGACTGTGTAATTTGGCAGTAATTATAGAAAAAGAGACTCTGCTCACGCTTTCTGTTGACATTGGCACACTGACTGAAATGGCAACAGAGTGTCTGCGGCAGCGGTAACAGAGTCGGTATGTGGCACAACTCTGCCCGATGAACTTTAGGGGTTTCATTGAACCTGGTGTATAATATGATGCAAAATAAGAAGTTTGCACTGTGTGGGTGCTCATGGTAAAACTGAACCAGTTCTTTTATGTAACTTTTTGACAATCAACATGTAGCAACTGTCCGTCTCTGATATCAATGCTGTGTCACAACTGTCAAAACTTAATTTATAATTAGAAGGGGGGAGGTGTCATTTTGATATGAAAAGTTTCTGACCCCTGTTATAGAGGTTTAGAGGATTATGACGAAAATACATGATGACCATGCTCACTCAGGTCAAGTTGTTGCTGCAATTTTGGGGTTGACACCATTTGTTATACAGATTTGATGCTTTGTGTACCATGTGAGCATTGATAAAAAAGTCAAAAATTCCTCCAAAATACCAAATAATACACCAAGACATTGAGGAACACCACAGACAAACCAATGTTGTGATCTGGTATAAAAAATTTTTTTGACATTTGGAGATTTCTGTAAGAATTGCATTTTGGGGGGATATGATGGCGAATGCTTCTGCTCTGGAAACTGGTGAGGAAACCCCCTTATTTTCAATATAGGTAGGAAAGCCATACATCATGATGTTGTGATTGCCCTCTAAGTCACAATAGGTCATTTATACAGTCTGTACAAAAAATGGTCTTATTACACTGAAATTGCTACCATGGGGGCTAACATCATCACACATAAATACAGTTAGGCTCATTAAATCCAGTCTCTCTTTTCAGTCATACCCCATTTATGCAATTCCAAGACTAGAAACCCGAGTATGCAGAAATATTTAAATGCGATAGGTAAAAATAACACCTTTGAACTGCATACAAAAAAACTGCATAGTCCCAGAAGTGAGCATGCAAAGGTGAAACTTATTGTGGGTACCCATAGAACTCTTTTTCATTCTGATATCTTGAGGTGGGAGTTTATGGGACCTCTGTGAAAATGGCCATGCTATTTTTTCCCTCGCCAAAATTTAGCCTAAATTTGAGGGTTATTTAACCCACTTCCTTCAGGCCCCTCCGTCAAGCTAGTCAAGCTAGACATGGTTGGTACCAATGGATTACTTAGGTCATCTCGGTCCGTATCATAGCAGTATCCTCATTCTAGATTTGAAACGCGCCAAAGCCTCTGAAAGACAGTCATGTCGCATGAGGACACTGACGTCCCCGCGGGGTAGGTCAAGAGACAATGATGATTATGCACCAGCAAGTGCTTTGTCAAAGATGCATCATCATCACAGCGATGATGTGATATATGATATGATTTGATCAATGCAGAATACTCCCTCGTTGACTATAGGACACATTCCTGTGAAGCCAGTTATACTATGAAGTTAGGACAACGACAATATGCATATACATAATCAGCCCATTGCTTTAGGCTTTATGTAAATAGTCTATATGAACTGAATTCAGTCGACAGATTCCTCTAAGTGTCTTTTGAAAAAATCAGCATGATCACTGGCTTTTTAAGAGCTTACTATTATCAGTGCCTAACATGAATTTGGGTTCCATAGCTGGAATACAAGTCTGACTCAAAACCTGCATGCTGCTCAATCAATCAAGTCAATGCAAATTCAAGTCAATCAAGTGGGTGTAAATTTGTGCGAGGAGAATTGAAGTCTGTCGCCTGTTGCTGCCTGTTGGTAATTCATAACACTTGGCTGCTTTTCCATCAATTTGACTTATTTGCTTAATTTCTCTGTGCACTGAAGCAGAGTAATGTGAGGCCAGTGTGTGTCAGGAGCCCAGTCAAATGGAGTTTTTCTGCCTAATTGCAAGAGGTGTCAAATTGGCAAACCCTACAGCAACAGTATGTGAAACAGCTTTGATACATCAACAAAACATCTAAAAATAAAAGCCCTTTACACAACAGATTTTCAAGGTTAGGGTAATGTTTGCTTGACTGGTTGCTGAGAGATAAGATGGGTCCTTATTTCATCAACTGTGATCTGTGATCGTGGATTTTCTCATTTCACAGTAAACACATGTAAACACTTTGAAATCTTTTTACAGCAAATAATACAAATAATAACTTCTCCTACCAAGTTCTGATGTGGTCACTAAGCCCTGTTCACCTGGAACTGACATTAAAACAGAAATATTTGGAATGCTGAAAACAAAAAAATACTGATATTAGATTAAAGAGATAGTTCATATTTTTTGAGGCGGGGTTGTGTGGTGTACTTAGTCAGTGTATTACATAATAATACATAGTCAGTGTATACATAGTCAGTGCATACATAGTCAGTGTATTACTTACAGCACTTGTCAGTGGGCACACCCCCAGTTTGGAGAAGCAGGCTCGAGCCTGACATGAAAGCTAAAGAATGCACTGCTGTGGATGGGGGTCAGCAACAAAACTTATTTAAGCCACCTAAAAAAATCAGTAGGCCTCTGAGTTTAAGTGCATGCTATACTGAGTGTATTTTCACCACTTTACACTTCCATCAGACAGCTCTTTTCGACAGGGAAGCCATCAACGGCTTCAGTTCCCCATCTATGCTCTCGTCAAAGCCACCAAACTCCATTAACAAAAACAGTCATTTTAGCTTGCTAAACACAGGAGGTGCTGGTCTACTTCTGCCTCAGTTGATTAGTCAGTTTGTGTTATTGTGAGACTTTGGTGTGTCCAAAATAACTCTTTTAAACACCAAAGTTACGTAATAATGCAAACAAAATAAGTGATCAAAGCAGTGGTAGATCATTAGCACTAAATCACTGTTTTTATCAATGGAGTCTGGCTTTGATTGGCAATGCAATGGCTTCATTTTCCCATCATAAATCACTGTCTGACATTAAAGTTAAGCAGTGAAAATACACACATGATACACATAAGACATTTTGACTTGCCATAGCAGGAAAAGCACAGCCGTAATTATGGTTCCATTCCATTTAAGTGTCTCAATAAGCTGTGTCAGTAAGCCAGCATGCACAATAGCCTGGAGCTGGTAACCCTACATGGAATGTATCTATTATTAATGTTATTATTACACTTGTGTTTTGTTTAGTTTTTTACCATGATGCGAACTACTGTCCGTTATCAGCAGGTGTGATCTGTTTTGTTACCATGGAAATGCAGCTCTAATGGGGAGTATGTGTAGGTTTTCAGGCTTTGTCTTTGTGTACCTGACATTTAACAGAAAAAGAAATAACAGTGCTAATCAGTGAAGCTGGTGAACATGTTGGTAGCACCCACTCATCATAAACTGTTGGTGTGGCACCTTGTATTTTAAAATAGGCTTTCAAAGGGTATTATTAAAAGTTATGGGTGGTATAAAAACAGACTGATAAAAACATAGGTTCTGTGTCTATTAAATCACTTACGGGAGGTGATAAACCATATTCAACATCCTTGCAGTGAATTGAGGAGAAAAATAAAGTAAGTTCTGACTCAAATAAAATAATTTTATTTTTCTTAAATTAAGGGATCGCTTGAAATTTATATATTTTGTTTTGGGATGTCATGGTGAATCAGAATTTAAAAAATGGCCATTCAAGTCATTCCCATGGGGAAACAGGTCTCTTTTCATGTCTCACTCACAGTTTAGCTGGCTAGATAGCTATTTCGACAAAGATATACTTAACACCTAACCAATGATGAACATTTTTCATACATTGCTTCAAAAACAAACAAAGCCAAGAGGGCAACAAGAGGGTAAAGCTTGGATGGCTGGGACATTTGCAACATTTGCAAAGCTAGATGATTATGAACATGATCCCAAGAAGACGGATGATTGGATCATGTGAACTGTTTGTTCCATGAGACATGTTGAGGAGGAAGAGGGTGGGAAGGTGGTTAGTTTGCTGTACCCAGGGGTGACATAGTCGGAAAAATGGTATTACCCAGGCCCCAATGGGATGGGGCCCTCGAAAAGTCTGAAATAAAAAGTTTGGTTTTGTTTGCAATTTTTCATTTCAAGTAATTAGTGCTTTTACTATATTAAAATGCGCTTACTGACTGAATGTTGTGTAAAAAATAAAAAAAAAAGCAGAATCTCTCTGAGGTACCTCTCATCCCTTGAAGGCACAAAATGGTTTAGTCCGCTTCTGCACGTCAAAATTTGTCTTGAAATGCAGCTAGAGCTGAGAGAGTGACTGCTCAAAATGCTGGGGCACTAATGTACACTGTGATGTTTTTACCCAAGATAAGGAAATCAGGGTTCCAAAAAAAGAAAAGAAAGACAGAACGCAAACTTTGTATAAAAAAAATCAAAAGATGTGTCAGAGAGACATGCACCAAAAGGGGAAGAGTGGGGAGCCCAATGGCACTGCTTATGCATAGGGCCTAAAATTTTGTGCTACACCCCTGGCTGTACTTACATCCCTCCTTTAAAAAAAGAAAACAAAAAAGAGGTCTCTCATTGTTGTTATATATTATGGTATATTATATACATTGTGTATTCATTAAGCTTACACTTAAATACCAATGTGTTTAAAGTGTCCCACTTTGTCAGTAAAGGTGTCACACTTTGATAGTAGAACCACGTAAAATGTGGTTTGGGGTATTGTACATTCTAAACAAGAATCCAAAATCAAATAAAAAATTAAAGTAACAATGCACGTGCATATTTTTAAGTGATTGCAACTCTTCTCATTTACAGTAAATCCAATGAGTCTTTTATAGCAAGATTTGGTTTGACCTCAAAAATCTTAATAAAGTTGAATCAACTTAATATTTACCCAAAAGGCTGTGTTGATATTTAGTGGTCAAACTATTTGATTTGATTTGATGGAAGTTTAACTTATTTCTTTTAATTACATCCTACTAAAAAATGTCAAAAATGGTTTGGAATGTGACCAACTTTGTTATGTAAATTGACAACTGACTAAAAAACATTAATAAAACAAACTTTTGTCGTTTTTTATGCTGGTCAACTTTATTTTAAGTGTTATCCACTGAACCCATGAGTGTGTTTCTGAGGAAGAGTCATGCATCCTGTCTTTAATATTTCTTTCTTTTTTCCATGTAGTGTGGTAGAGCTCTGAGGCTGTTCAGAATAGTATCATATGAAGGGTTAATACATTTGGACCATAATTAAAATTGACACGGTATTCACCATAAAGGTAAAAGTTATTCATACATTTATTGTAGTAGTTATCTTTAGCACTACTTGGCCAACATAATCAGTATTTTATTTCCTCAACTTTATACGAATATTAAATAATAATAATAATAATAATAATAATAACAATAATAATAATAATAATAATAATAAAGATAGATTTGTGGGGCTGTTGGTAGTGTGTTGGTGTAATGTGTCCGGGCAGAGACCTGCAGCACGCCGCCTCACAGCCTCCTCATCACCGCGTTCACTTCGCTCCCTGCGCCTTCTCGCCTGCATCCGGCGGAGATGTAAATTGGATTAAATAGCCGGTGCAACGCGGTCGGATTTGAACCGCTTTCTTTTTTCTTTTTTAACCGGGGCTGTCTCTATATTCACCGCATCGCTTCTGTGCGTGTGTGTGTGTGTGTGTGTATGCGTGTGTGTGTGTGTATGCGTGTGTGTATGTGTCTGTCTGTGTGTGTGTGTTTTTCTCCCGTGCAGCTCCTCTCTGCTGGGATCCTGGTCTGCCAGGGGCTGCAAAGCCGTGCTAGTCGACTCATTCAGAACCAAATGCGTGTGTGACAGACTGTCCACCTTCGCCATTTTAGCACGGCTAAATCCCGAAATGGTAAGTCCGACAACCTCCCTTGACTTGACGTTAAAGGTATCGGAGACGCTCTGTTTTTTTGTGGGGTTTTTTATGTGAATGCATCAGCTGTTTTTTTTTTTTTCCAAAGGGCGTCATTGTCATTACATATCAACAGATCCTCCCTCTCTCTCTCCCTCTCTCCCCCCTCCTTCCCTTTCTCTGTCTCGACATGCCAATGCCATGCTGCAAAAGGTTATTATAGTCTTGCCAAGGGAAAGGATTTTTCTCTTTTTTGGGAGGTGGAGGGGTGGGGGGGCATCTTTATTCATGTTGCACCTAGAAGGAGATAGTCTGTTTATGTGTTCCAAGAGGAAATGCACACAGGAAGGGCAGCTCTGAGCTAACCTGTGCATTAAGATGGTGGTGATCACTGTCAGATGTCCTGGTAGTCATACATGACATGGTGAGTGGGATTTACGCTCATGTTATAGCTGATGATCATACCTGCATGCACCCCCACACCTTCACTTCTTTTATTCCATCAACAATTCTTGTTCATATTAGCATATTTTAACATATTAGACTGTCAGTGGTGTCTCCATGGTTACCAGGCCCCATGGAAAAGGTGCTGCATGACAATCCAGTTATGTGAAAAAAGACACATGTTAATAAGACTAGTAGGCTACACAATTCCCTAACATTGTGGCTGCAGCTGGACACAGCGAGCCAGCAAGTGTGTGTGTGTGTGTGAAAGAGAGAGAGAGAACAGAAATGTCTGTTAAAACCACAGCAGTGTCCCTGTGACTCAAACCTGCCCCAGTTTCTTTGGGGAAAGGGCAGTGTCTTTGTGGGGAATTTTCATTCAGTGAGATTAGTTATTATTAGACTGGAAATTGCCTCGGAAGCAGTTTGTTCACTAGTTGCCCTGGTAACAGCATGGGCACCGAGGCTTTCTTAAAGACATAGGAGGCAGTGTGCTGTTTATCCTGCTTCCTGCACAGCCTGGAAGGGAGGCCAGGCCAGGGTGAGACAGCTTGCGTTCACCCCCCCCCCCCCCCCCCCCCCCTCTTCCCGTGAGCCGAACATGTTTGATTCTTTTTGTTTCTGGGATAGCTGTGATTTTGATTGAAGCATGTGACGAAGAGGAAGGGCTGTGAGTGAAGGTGCTGTACGCTTTGATGGCCTCCGCAATAAATATGGCAGTCCTCCTCGTGCTGAGAGGCTGCAGTGGAGCGTTCCATTTGTGCTTTGATTAGTTCATCGATTAATTAGTCGCCTGACGGAGAAATAGTGAATGAGAAATGAAAGGAATAGTTCAACATTGTGGAATACTCTGACATGCAGAGCGGGAGTCAGGATGTGGTTAGCCTAGCATAGCATAAAGACCGGAAACAGGGGAAAAGGGTTTCTTGATATTTGTTTCATGTGAGCACAAACAGAAATGCAAAAATGTCAATTTGTGGTTTTAGGAGAAGTTACATGCTGGAAGTACTTTTTTTTTTACAAAATTATTGCAAAATCTCCTGCTATAGCACAGGAATGATTGCTGAGCATGGGTTTGAGCCTTAGCTCTCCAGCCTCCATCTGATTCTTTCCAAGCTGTAGAGGTTTTGGTCCTAGCTGGCCCAAAGCATCATCAGTTGGGGTGGGGGAAAATCCATACAGCATAGCAGGGCGATTTTTTTTTTGTGGCAGTATCAGATCTTCACACTGTGCCAAGTATCGATATTCTTATTATATAAATTATTAATATTTCAAATACAAATTAAACTTCAAATAGCTTTCTTGAACAATATAATACATTGCTTTTTCATCCCACTACGTACATTTTGCTGCAGAAAAAATGACTGAAGTGAGATGAACAGACTTACACTTGTTAGATGATACAGATGTTGACAAAGTTTTCCTTTAAATCCTTTAAAGGCATTAAATCGCAATATATTTTACTGCAGTATGCAGCATATGGCAACACAAATGGCAATAACAGTGTATCCTGACTAAAGTATTGTGAGAAAAGCAGATCATGGAGCCTCTGGGGATTCCCACCCCTAATCATAAGACACTGATATGTGGTTGACTTTAGGTTGTGTTGTCGTGTGACCAAAATTGAATTTTAGGTTAAAAACCCACCAACACTCACTAACATTTGGCTTTTGTCAGCAATACAAACATGGCACCAATGTGGATTATTTTGTGGCGCAAAGCCATGATGTGCTGCCACAAATTCCATCTGTTTCCATCCAAGCAGCACTCAAACGTCCCTCAAAATTAATCAACAAGTTTGAAAGAGACTGAATAAGTAAAAATTTATATGGCCTCCATGCTTCTTTCTACTGTTTACTAACATGTTTTTCGGTGCTTTTGTGATGTTGATGTTGATTTTGAAAAAGGAGTCTATCACCTATTTTGTTAGGTTTCCCTGCGTTAAAAAACATGCATATCCTTTGGTGGAAAAAGGTGTTATGCTTCAGTTTGTATGATACAACCAAGCCAGCTGTTTCCTCCTGCCTCCAGGCTCTATGCTGAGCCAAGCTAACCACATACTGTCTCTAACTTCAGCTTCATACATAATGTACAGATGTGAGACTGGTATCAATCTTGTCATTAGGCTTTCTTTGAGTCAACTGTAAATTGCTAAGAATGTTTACAGCTGGTTGCTTCTTATTATTGTAAATTGAATGCCCTTCTCCATCCCAGAGCTTATGCTCAGTTATCTGGGCCGGGTCTGAGCTGAGGCTGAGTGGGAGGCAGGAGGTCACACCTTGACAGGCTGCAAGCTGACACATTGAACAGCTTCACCAGCATCACTGACAGCAATAGGGGCATCAAACACCGCAAGGAACAAACAATAGAAGAAGACAATAGAACAACGAACAGCCTCTGATAATCCAGTAACAATAATGTCCAGTCATATAATTTAATTGTGGTGGACAGGTTTGACTTTTCTGACATTTCATCAACCAAACGATTAAGGAATTATTCAAGCAAGCAAGGCTAATGACAGAATAATCATTAGTTGCTGCACTAATTTAAACACTGTTTTCTAGGCATATGCCCCATGTAAACGTTGCCATAGGAAGACAAGTGAGGTAATAATGCAAGAGCAGCTGTAAGACCCTGATCATTTCATCCGATGCTGTTCCTAGTAAATTAGCCTGTTATTTTAATTTAATTAAAGATAAATGTGCATTAACCTTCCAGTTATTTCCTCCATGAATTATTTGGTCCATAAAATGTGAGAGAATAATGAAAAATGACCACCACAATTGCTGAATAAATGAGGTCATATTCCTTGATTTGTCTAACCAACAGTTCAAAACCCAGAGATATATAGTAGAGCAATTAATTATGACGCCTTAGAAGCTCTGCAAAGTTGATATTTGAACTTTTTGCTAGATAAAAATGAATTATACATGAACAATCACAATAGTTGCCGACTAATTTTCAGATCAGATAATGGATTGATGTACTAAATGTTTCAGCTCTAGATAAGCCAAAGTATCACCATAAGGGGTCATTAGGGCCCCAAATGGGTTAGTCAGATCTCTACCTAGTGACTGATTTTTTTTTACAGACAATCATGATCCGCAGTGTTTTAATCCTACTGATTTTGAGTGCCAATTTAGGGAGCCAGAAAAAGTGCAGTAACAGCAATAGCATTGATGACATAACAAAATTCCAGTGACACTTGAGTTGTCACCAGATGACATGCGACCAGTAGCTTTCTACAAGTTGTCATCCCTACACTCTCAGAGGTGTATAGAAAGGGAAATTGTTGAGAGTGAAAGTATTGAAATGGGCCGCAAATAAGTGAACATAATATATGGATTTAATGTAATGTTTGGGGGCCTTAGGAAATGTTCCTGAGGGCCACATTTGGCCTGTGGGGTGTACTTTGTGCATCACTGTTGTCACTTTACTATTACTATTACTATTACTTAGGCTACTATTTCAATACGTAGGCCTACTAGATAGATTTTGGACACTAATGGATACCAGAGGACGGAGCCTACTGACAGTAGTAAATTAAATGTCTTGGTAACAATTAAATGGATTGTGGTGAGGTTTGTATTTGTGATCCCCTGTGGATGAATTAAAAGACTCTAGCACCATAATCAGCCAAAGTGTAAAATTGCTCAATAACCAAATGTTAGCATGCTAACGCGTTAAACTGACATGATGAACACGATAAACATTTTACTTGTTAAACAGCAATAGCATTGTCAATTTAAGCATGTTGCCATTAGCCTTAGCATTTAGCTTGAAGTACTGCTGTGCTTACAGTAAGTACAGCTTCACAGAGCCCCTAGCATGGCTGTAGACTCTTTGTCTTTTCCGATACAAGTACATCAGTGAAATATGACCATAGATAAGGCCAATAGACAGTTTGCTGTCATCCCTGCAGCCTGCCTCCACCTGTGCAGACGGCAGCCTGTTCACAGTTTTGCTGCAGCCTGGAGGCTTCACATGCCCTGAGGGAAGCTAAATTGTGGCAGCTTCTTTTGCCAAAAATGGAGGAAAAGGCTACCCTCTCCTTCCTCATTCTGCTGTCCCTTTCCCCACATTCTGTTATTTTGTGACACAGTCATGGCTGCCATGCTAATTATTCCTACTGCAACACATAGTAGCTTGTAAATGGCCCAGCCGCTCTGTCTGCAGCTAGCCTCCTACAGCCCCAGCATTATAAACACCCCAACCTCTTTTTTCCTCTCTGCCTTCCCCCTCACTCCTCTCTTCCTACTATCCCTCTCTTCTATACCCCTCAGTCATTTCATCACACCATTTTTCATCCTCAGTTGCTGCATTATATTTTAGCTTTCCCTCTCTCCCTCTGCTTACTACATCATTTACTCTCTGGCTGCCACCTCTCGTGTCCATTTTGCT
The DNA here is from genome assembly GCA_035609425.1 of Epinephelus awoara. Taxonomy (NCBI): domain Eukaryota; kingdom Metazoa; phylum Chordata; class Actinopteri; order Perciformes; family Serranidae; genus Epinephelus; species Epinephelus awoara. The sequence goes on from CM069300.1 coordinate 35,969,777, forward strand.
CAGTCCAACTTCGCTGCAGGCTTTTAGAAGGAAAAACTGAGGAAAAAAACACTGCAGTCAAAGGCAAAAGCCCCAAAGCCTGAGCCCAGTTTACTGCCACTGCTAGACCTGTGTGTGTGTGTTGAGGGGGAAGACGATGAATGAACGTGCTTGTGCTTGCTTGTATCATTTTGGATGTTGTAAGCCTGCGTAAGCCTTTTCTTCAGTTTGAATGTGCTGTCAGGGTAGATGCAGCGACAAGCCTCTTTGGCCAATTAGCCTCATTCTAAGAGCAACAAATAAGTTAACAGGACTGACTGATGTTTGTGGGGCTGCAGGCCAGTGGAGTGTCATCATACTCAGATTTCTGGATGGATACATCTGTGTTTCATCTACAGTACGAGGAGGCACCACAAAGATCTATGGCAGTCAGACTTAGGCAGCTGAAGCTGTCCCATAGCTCTGTTGATATGTAAAAAATTCAATGGAGGTACAAATTCATATTTACATGTAAAAATACAATATGCTTCACTTCAAAGGTGAGGCTGAGATTGATTCCACTCTTACTGTGTGTCTGTATGATGAATATATAGCTGGAGCCAGTTAGCTCAGCATAAAGTCCTCAAACTAGGGGAAACAGGCAGTTTGGCTCTTTCCAGCTGTAACAAAATCCACCTACCAGCACCTCTAAACCTCACTAATTAGCAGGTTACATTTCCTTTGTTTAATCTGTGCAAAAACTGTGGTTTTATTGAGGTTTAGGTGCAGTGCTGTTTTTTCTTCGAGTCTACCCTATTTGCCTGGCAGCCTAGGGTTGGCAACATGACTACAGGAAGGTGTGCACAGTCACAGCACCCAGCTACTGTTCGTTAAAAAATAGTTCCAGCATATAGCATTCCTTAAAACTACTGATAAAACAAACAATGTACAAGTTTGTTTCCTCTAGCCTCCAGTCTCTATGTTAAGCTAGGAGAAAATATCCTGCCTCCAGCTCCATACTTGGTGGTTCACTGCTTGAAAGATGGTCTTTTCATAAAATTGGGCTGTCTATACAGTAAAAACACAAATACTTTTGCAATCGGTGCAATGTGACCAGAAAAAGCACAGAAAAAGCGCTGTGGCATTTGCTTTTTGTCAAGAGGTAGAAAGCCTACAAGTACCACAATGCACTGCGGCACACCGGTCTAATGCAGGCTCGTCCATTTTGACACAGGAAACAAGCAGACAGGTAACAAAGGATCATGAATTACAGTTAAACAGTAAGCTTAAGTAACATTTCTGAAAACACTTAAGGTGAGAACAAGGCGACACAGGATCCAAATTGTGGTTCATATTTGATCAGCACTGCTTGATTTTACCATTTGATCTCAGTTTTTAAGCCTCCATTTTAACAATGCAGGAAATGCTGTGGTGTCCACTTCCTGTTCAGAAACTTTTGTAGGCTATTATAGCCAAATAGTGCTTTAAAATATGTTTCTGTTATGTAAGAAAATATGTTCCTTGGGTGAGAGCGGGTAATACAGTAACTGAGTCTTGCTTTGATTTTAATCAGCACTGCGTCTGACTGTCGGACAGGAGTTTGGTTTGCATTTGAAAGAGAGAGAGGTGGGTCTCTCTTTCCATTTGCCTCTAAACTCTGTGTCCATAGTGCAGAAGTACAATCTGTAGTTCAAGCAACAGCCTTGGAGCTAGTGGATATTCACCAGGGAGATCTGGGTGCTGACAAGATGGAGAAAAGTTTATCATAGTTCATTTACACTTTATACCGACATTGGTTTACAAAGTTGGCTGATAATCAGCAAAGTATCCTTTTAATGCACAGAGATGAGATCGACCTGCTCTGCAATTGGAGAAAGTATAATTTGCCCTTCAGTCATCGGATAAATTTACTACTGGTACTGTTGTGTGAAAATTTTGTGAAAACATCTCCAGGTGTTGGTTTATCTTGGGGCTGGGCAATATGTCAATATTATATCAATACAATGATATGAAACTAGATACTCTCATGGATTTTTGGATACTGTGATATTGTAAGGCTTGTCTTTACCTGGTTTTAAAAGCTCCATTACAATAAAGTGATGTAATTTTGTGCTAGCTGTTCCTCCTGTTATTTGCCTTCACCCACATAGTCATTATTTTAACATTACTGATGATTTTTTTTTATCAGAAATATCAATGTAAAAACATTTGTAAAAGCACCAAAAGTCAACCCTACAATATTAATGTTGTAATGTTTTATGTTTTATCTACTCTCTGGCTACGGCTCAATCTGAATACCCCCCTGTCTTTTGTTAGCTTGTTGAATAAATTAATGTATTTACAACAAACAATTTCATTAATAATGGGGCAAATAAAAGTAACAAAAGTGTTGCTTTTTTTTCTCCAAAACTAAAAAATATTAACTTTACATTTGACCTATGGCTAAGCCACGCCCCCTCCCTCCACTCACTCGGACAAACTATCAACATTAAGTGACCGGCGCTATGGCAGGTGTCACAGTACACGGCATTTCACAGGAGGCAATTGATGATTTTTGGGGACATAACGATCAGATGTCACTGAGAAGTAACCAAAAGGGCCTAAACTACACATTTGAAGTCAGAATTTACAGGTCACAGTGTAAGCGTGATAAACTGCATCTCGTTGCCGTCGCCATCAAAGACAACAAGTTAAAGTGCCACTGAAGTTAAGGTTTTTGGCTCAGAATATGAGAAAAGGATAACGGCCTTTTTACCATCTTTACCAAGAGTGTCTCTCCGTTAGTTTGGTGCTACAGTATTTACACTGAATCATTCAGCATAACATTTGCCAGCCTTTAAGTTAATAAAGCTAAGGTCCAGAAGTTAACGTTAGCTTAACTAGAGCCCTTTGGACAACAGCTAACAATGATGTACGATCACCAAAGTACAAAACTAGAACAAAATAGGCTAATGAACTCCCAGCAAACAAGGTGACATGATGAACAACGCAGCTAGGAGCTAACATTAGGCTAACTTTAGCTAACGTTAGCTAGAGATGTTAAAGATATGTTTATATTTATTTCCAGCAAAGTGACAATATGTTGCCTCAAACACGATGTTGACTTACCTTAGAACAGATGTAGACATCCTTGTTACTCTTATTCACGTTGAGTTGATTTCGTGGTCTAACGTTACCACACAACTTTATCCAAAGGAGACACTTTTCTTGGTTGAGATGTGGTTTAAAGTGTAAAAAATACAACCTGGTCGCCCAGCCTCTCAGGATACCTTGTGTCGGAGTTGCATGTACCCCATGCACACTGTTTGACCATTTTTAAATTTTCTGTAATGCATTTCAATGAACGTCCAGGCAGAGAATGTCCAAATGTATGTGAATGGCCATACGCACTCTGATTGGCTCATTGTGTTTGAGGGCGGGACTTAGCATTAATTCAGTTGTGTTTAACAGCTGAAAGCAGCAACGTTCATATTTGAGAAAATGACTAATGACTAGAAATTGATTAGTTCAGCTCTAATATCAGACACAGTGAATTAGCTAGTTTACAATTTATCAATAAGCTGTTTGATACAGATAAAAATAAAGGTGTGTGTATTTTCTACTTTATGAACATTTATCATTCTTATTTTAATTAACTGATTAGATTTATGACCAACCCTGATTTACTTTGAGGCATGACTGACTTTTCTTTGATTAGTATTTGGATCAGTGGTTTAATCATCCAACCTGTCCATTTACATATCCATTGTGTGTAATTGATACCAGAGCAACTTGTTTAAGCAATGTTTACTGCTAGCATTGGCAGCAGCTTCATCTGATAGAATTCTGGAGGAAATTACATCCTGTGGACCTCCTCGTGGTGCTAGCTGGAGCATCCCTGTCTCTGCTCATGTGGAATAATGCAGTCTGGTCACTCTATTTGGTATTGTAATGCTCTCGTTTGGACGCTGCGTGAGACTCCCAGCCGAGCTCTGCCATTGGCTGAGGAGGAAGTAAAAGTTTGTCTGTCTCAGCAGACACCTTTCCATTCCACTGCACTCGTAATCTTTTCTCCCCCCACCCCCTTTGCTTTTAGAGAAGGAACTCACTGCAGTGCAGATTAATCAGAGGGATTTAATTAACTTGGCCCCGGCACACACATCAAACCTGGAGACAAGACAGGCTATAAACTCAGCCAATTATCTCCTACTAGAAGGGGAGTGTGGGTGGGGGGGGGGTGAAACTCCCTCATGTCCCGGTCCCCTCATGTCCACCCACCCTCCACCCTCCCACCAACCGCAAAGCTTATTTCACCGTGTCATCGTTCCCTCACCTCACCTTAACTCTTTTCACCTGCCCACAACACCACACACCAGCCGTTATGATGTGTCCAGTATGGTTATGAGGTTGTATAGAGGCACATTAAGTTTGATGGTTACTTCTTTAGCTAGCATGAGTATCGTTGGTCTTAATTATTTCTTGCTTTCTTTTCAAGAAAACTGCCACTTTCAGTGTTTGTTTTGGCTTTAGGGGTGGCAATATCTGTTGTTCCACAACTTCAGTTGTTCAACAGCGGCAACTATATGATGGATTGTCATTAAATTCTGCACAGACATTCATGGTTCCCAGATGATAAATACAGCTGACTTTAGTGATCTTGACATTTCCTATAGCAGCACCATGAGGTAGATATTTGTGGTATTGAGTCAAATATCTTGACAGCTGTTGGGTGGATTGTCATGAAATGTGTTAGTTATTCAGGGTTTCTGGGGGATGTATAAATATAACTTTGCTTATCCTCTGAATTTTCCTCTAGCAGGTCAAAATATTCACTTAGTCACTAAAATATTTCAACATCTATTGGATGGATTGACACATTTGGTACAAATATTCTTGGAGCCCAGATTACTGACTTTATTGATGCCCCAGACCATAGCACTGACATGAGCTTGACATTTTATTTTGTTTTTATTAAAATATCACAACAATTCTTGGATGGAATGCTGTGAAATTTGGTAGGCACATCCATGGTCCTCAGAAGATGAATTATTATAACATTATTCCCTTTACCTTTCCTCTAGCACCATTGTCAGGTAAAAATTTGGATTTGTCCTCTATTTTTCAAAACTAATGACCCTTGTAGCAGCCTAAGATGTAGCTTGCTAACATGCTCAACTACATTGATGAACATTGTAAATATTACACAGAAACATATTTTAGTGTTGTGAAAACTAACCACCGCCCACTGGTAGGAGCAAACATTCTCATTTTATAGCTAAACAAAAAAAAAGTTTCTAATATATATATATATGTTTCTAAAAACATTTGAGGAGAGAAATAGGGAACAGAATCTTGATTTATATTTGATCAGCGCTGCATAGTGTGACAGTTTGATCACAGTTTGCTTGCAGTGTACTGACATGACATGATTGACAGCTGCATTTGGTGAGCTGAAGTAGATTCTAGCATATCATTAAAAGCACAAGGAGTGGGAAGAGGAGGAGGTTTTTTTTGACAGATTATCTTTCTCATGTACTACAGTCTGGATGTAGTGACAGTTCAGGAAATACAAGGAGAGTTATTTTAATTAGAGCTGTCAAAATAATGGGTTGATTTATATTAATTAAGTACAGAAAAAAAATCTGTGTTAAAAAAAATGAACACTGATTAACCGCGTTCCGTGGTGGACCCAGTGCATCATTGAAGGCCATCATGGCTTTGTGACATGATGGAGGCAGACGAGATGACACTGCTTGGCCCCATGAATGGAACATTTACATTTAAAAAAACACCCATATTGAACTGTTGATCGGAGCACCGTTCTTTGCAATTTCTGCAGTAAGGAATTTTCATACAATCGGAGTATGAAAAAAATATCACCTTGATGCAAAGCATTCAGCAGTGAACCCAGAGGTCCAAGCACAGCCTCTGACGCTAATGCTACCAGCCAGCTTCGTCGGGCAACACTTGACCAGGCGTTCAAATGCAAACTAAGTAAGTCTACCTGTGTCTGACTTACTAACTCCCTTGCCAAATGGGTCGCAAAGGACTGCAGACCAGTTTCAGTGGTAGAGGACAGGGGGACAATTAGTCCAAAATCCAGCAGCTGTACTACGACACATCTGCCAAGATTAATGTGAACTGAATTTTTTTAAGTGCTGATGTTAAGTGTGTGATTAATTTAGATTAATTAATCATAGAGCATGTAATTGGGTTACTTTTTTAAATTTACTTGACAGCCCTTATTTTTAGAAGTTATCAAATGTAGCTTTACCAGTGTGGAACTGCCTTCTTAAGACACAGATTTTTGATTTTGATTTTTCATTAAACTAACGCAGTCAAACAATTGTTGTAAAGGTTTGACTTAGATCATTCCAGTAAAGAAGAGTAGGAATCTGAGCAAGCATCCAGTGCCTACTTTGTGTGCTTTTTGGCCGGTAACTAAAAAATGTTACACACACATGTACAGTATGTGTGGATGAATGGAATTCCTTGCCAATTTACTGCTAGATAATGCAGAGCCAGGACAGTTTATTTGGCACATAACCCTGTGTTTGTTTGCCTCCATGCTGTGCTCGGTCAGAATAAGGTGCCTGTATCTCCCAATACAGCACCGTTGTTGGTATCAAAGGGCTCTAAGGTTAGTGATGCCAGATAATCTCATCTAGGTTAGCCATGTGTCCGGTAGTTTGCTTGCCTGTGCTTTATAATTTTGCACACTACCTTGCTTTATTGATTGCTCGTTAGTTAGGAGGGTTTTTATTTCTCTTCTCCGAAAGTTTTTAGAGGCGTGTAATGAAGGGACTTATTGCACTGAAACTTTTAAATGTGTAGCTTGTGATAAAGACAGTAAGTTGAAATGTAGAGAACATATGTTCTTGATTATAGTGCCTATATTTAGAGATCATATTGGCAAATTGAAATATCTCACAAGCAGCACAGGCATAAACACAAAGCTCCTACACACCCATGCACCCTGCCGCAGCTGCTGCTGCTGCCATGTTACAGGTAGCCATGGCAACTAAGACATTGTCTACTGTAGCATGGTGTTAGGCCGTCCATGTTTTTGATAGCAGAGAATGTCAGTCCTTTCTGATGTGCGTGTTTGTTATGTGAATGCACACATCACTAGATGTGTGTGTGTGTGTGTGTGTGTGTGCGCGCACGTCTGCATGTGTGTGTTTGAAATAATGCTCTTTATTCACAAATCACCTTGAAGTCACCTTGCTTTACAGCCGAGGCCCAAAAAGGGGCCAGCCCACTGACTTCTTTCCAGCCGTAGACACCAGATACCTGCATTTACATTATGTGTGTGTGTGCGTGTGTGTGTGTGTGTGTATGTGTGTGTGTGTCTGTCTGTCTGTGTGCGTGCGTGCAGACACAGTATTCCCTACATAATTTTATGCATGTCAGGGTGGAAAAGCCTCTCACTGAAAGTTATACCAGTGAAATTCTCTTAGCTGAGTTCACAGCTCCCTTAGGCAGTGCTGGGCTTCCTCTGGTGTGTGTCTGGGTGTGTGTGTGTGTGAAGTCATCCTGCTAACCTTTATAACTCCACTTAGCATCATAAACACTCTTCTGTACAGCCAACCAACTGGGGCTACCCACTTAAACTCACCGACTCCAATCAGTGAGTCTCTAGTCAAATCAGACGTCTTTCAAGTTAAATTATCAAATAGCCATTCTCTATAGGGCTCGTGTTGTCGTCCACAGAACTACACATGATAAAAGTCTACGCTGGCAGCACATAATGAGCAATAAGTTCACAGCATGTTCGCTGGGTGATTTTTTAGAGAACACTGCTCACACTAAGTTGTTGGCGAAGTTGTTAACTTACTTCTTACCTTGCTGCAGTGATGTAAGAAGTGACCACCATGATGTCTCTCCTGGGTGCAGTTACAGATACAGACATAGACACACTGACCGCACCCAACCGCAGCTATCAGTGATGCTGGTTGTGGTCAGTAGTGCAACATATTTGAAATTTGAAAGCACAGATTTTTCTATATGGTGTGAAAGGTACACAATGCAGTCATAGTCAGTTACTGTTTATTTACAATATCCCCAGCAAAAGCAATTACACCTCACTGGAACTGTATATCGTTTCATATGACAAATTAATTAATTGATTGAAAAAAGTAAAACTTGAAAGCCAACCACAGACTGCTCTTGTTCCCTGAATTGGTGCTGTTTTCTTATCTTCCTCTCTTGGATGCTTGCTGCTTACAGTCTGCCACCTAGTTGCTACCATTTCATGAAGTCCCCACCTCACCTGTGTGCTGTATCCAGCAACGTCTTGAACACAGCAAAATAAAACAATACAGGCAGAGGGCAGGGCCCCACAAAACTAAAATATTAAATAAATTATAGTATTGTTTTTCTTTCAATTATTTCCTTATCTATGAACATGACATACTACTCTGTTTTAAGGCTGGTGTTTGGCTATTAGGATTACTGTAAGTGCCACTGGAATTTAAAATGTTGTCTTCCTGGAAGTTCTGGTTTACCTTCCACTGTCTATAAAATACATAAGAAACCCCTCCACCCATATTGACATAGGTCTGGGTGTTGCCACTGATTTCCTGAATCGATTTAATTTCGATTCACAAGGCCATGATTCAATTTGATTCCATTTGATTTGATTCATTATCGATTCAATCAGGGGTATTTCAGTTACAATACCTCTTTTTGCTAGAAAGTGGAAGAGACACTTAGAGAACTAATACTTTAAAATTTACAAGCATTACAAGTTATTTAAAATAAATTCAGAACAGGACTATAACTGAATGTTTTATAACTGAATGTTGTTTCTTGAGCAACAACAGTCATATTAAAACAGCAAAGTCACAATATAAACTCAATATCTCACAGGAAACATATCTAAAAAGTCAATAAAATAAATGATAATCCTGACATAACAATACTTAGTGAAGTTTAGAAAGAATAAAGAACACAGACATCAGTCAGTATCAGTCCTCCTGTCCTCTGTGCTGCTGAGGAGACTCACTGCCTGCAGGTAACATTACTGTTGATAAGTTTTAAGATATGAGACAAACTGAGCTAAACCGTTAGACGTCAACAGTTGTTGTTGTTTCAGCTTGTTAGTAACAATTTGCTATGAGCTGTAAAGCGCTCTGTGCTTGATTATAACATAATATTGGCGACGGTGAATGAGAGACTGCAGACAGAGCAGATTGAAATATCGCTTTTCTACATGTTTACATGTTGCTGATCATGCGTATTAATAAAGTATAGATTTACTCCACGTGGAGGTTTTGTTACACGTAATTATTAGTTGTCAGTTCAAGTTATATTCACTTATCTGTCTCCACCACAGCATCTCTGCTCTGTGTTTGTGTGTGCGTAAAAATGGCGCAGCAGCCGGGACGCACAGACAGCAGAAGAGCATGATAATATATTACACCAAAACATAAAAACAGTACACTAACAGTTACAGATAATAGAAGTGGTATGTTGGAGCTTCTCAATACTATGGTAATTAATGTTTAGCGCGGGGGCCTGTTTACTACTGGTGAGATAAACAGGGTTACAGCTTCACACATCCGATCGATCTTGGAATTTATGAATTGATTTCCGGTCATTCAAATATAGATTGATTTAAATTGGATAAATCAATTATTTAAACCCAGCCCTAGTTTGTGGGTTGTCCATCTGTCTCAGTGTCATGAACGTGATATCTCAAGACAAATGTCTAATCGGATAAAATGACGAAGTGATGACATTTTATATCCAAAAGGTCAAAATGCAACTTCACTGTGATGTCATAATGTTCAGAGGAGGAGACACTGAGTCAGATACAGAATTGGTGACTCTAATGAGGTGTCCACCTTGAAACTGTGCTGATGGTAAAGATCGTCTGTGCTGCTGGGGGGAAAGATGTGTATGAAGCATTCATGTTTTTGCAGACATAGACTGTAACTGCGACATGACTCGTGCATGAAGGCATACAACTGCGAGATGATTTTTCTGGTACTTGATCTTATTGAGATATTTAGATACAGACTGCATGTTAACACCAGATTCATATAGTTATGGAATGTCTATTAACCTTCAGCTGCCATCAGTGGCAGCATGAAATTCGGTTTTGGCTGTAGCCCTGATTTGAACACTTGTTACTTGTTAATTTGTTTATGTGAAATTGGCCCACATCAGGATGACTGCTACATAATTGCAACAGTTTGGATCCCCTTGTGAGATTAATAAGTTAGCCAGCGTTTGTGCAGTTCTGTTTTAAGCTTGAGCTGCAGTGTCTGAGAATGTTGACAACTGAAAAGCATCAGAGAGACTGAAGTGATGGGTGGGGAAATGCAGCCCACTGCATTTGAACCATGAGTGACCCAGTTAGGAGGTGAGCTCTCAACAAATCGAGTCAGCTGGGAATGTTTCTGGTTTTGTATTCATCTGCTGACAGCTCCTGTCAAAGTCTGTACACACCACAGATCTGCAAGACAGTGATGGTTCTGAGTCTTTTCACTACAGTGTTTCTATTCATCACAATGTTGATATGAACGCTGTGATAAGCTGATGAGTCATTATTGCATCATAAAGCTTGGAGACATGACCACAAACACTTTTTTATTCACATCCTGTGTTTTCTTTCTCTTATTTTTCAGAACATGGATAAGACGCAGCTTCCATCCGTGACGCTGATCGTGGGCTGTGGAGTGTCTTCACTGACATTGTTGCTGCTCATCATCATCTATGTGTCTGTCTGGAGGTAAGACAAAGCATTGTTTAGCATTGGGCCATGATTAATGCAAGTAGAAGCGTTGACATCAGACCAGTAGTTCAGCAGGTGCAAGGACATGTACAGTACAGCATGCAATTTGGCACTCAACCTGTTCTCAACCAGGTTGTCAAATACAGATGCTTTGTCACACCCCTTGGCCTCTAATAATGACGGAAATGTAATCTATGTGATGCACAACTGAAACACATTGTAACGTGGTTAATGTTGTGAAATGTCGTGCTTTAATAATAAAGAATAAGGGTATGACATATGAATAAGATGTTTATGTAAATATAAAGCAATAAAATAGAATTTAGTAGAATTTAAAATGTGCATTAAAAACTAAAATAAAATCTTCATTGTGCTACAGTGTTTAACATTAATTTAGCATCAATATCATAAGCAGAGGGTCATGACAAAGCGTTGGTATTTGACATCCTGGAAACGCACATGACTGGTTGTCCAGTGGGTAAAGTGCTGAAATGTAAGCCTTCTCCATTTTAAGTTTAAAAGAAGGCAGATAATGCAGTGTGTCTACTAGCATGCTGATAAAGGTCGGAGTGATGTGGCAGCCTGGTGCCAGGCCTCAGAGCCTCGCTCACTTTTCCTTTTTATTCAGCAATTCAAGTATGTGTGATGCAGTGCTTATTGGTGGATTATGATGTGTGTCAAAACACCTGCACCCATTGTTTACCATATGTCCTGCACACTGGCTGGATTTTGACACTTGTCACTGGAGGTTATTGGATGTTGCCACATCCTGGCTGACATGTTGGTGTGATTTATGGGTATCATTTGACACAAATGGAATTGTGGAACAGTCTGCAATGCATTGGATGTTTGTTGGAAATCATACATCATCCTTCATAGCTAGTTAGCTACATCCATGAAATTAGTAGAAGAAAACTGCCCACAAAATGGTGACAAGCTTGGATGACATCAGTGCAGCCGTGCAGGTTGCTGTAAGTTGAATTGCAGAAATAACAGCTCTTGAATTTCTGAATTGATTGATTGTTGTAATAAATGTTAACCTAACTACCCCTAGAAACTGCTACTCCAGCTTTTGTGGTATGAACAAAATGCCCCAATGTCTGGCTGACTAAACAAAATGAAAAAGTATTCAGTGTGACTCTCCCAAGAGGTTCCAAGTGGACCTCATGTCTGGTGACCCCAGATCTCCAAGTCAATGGGAAGAGAATCCCCAGATGTAAAGTGCCTCACTTCCTTTTCTACCACAAAAGTATAAAAGTTAAGATGCCACTACTTTTACAGTTGATTTAACTGCCTTTTGCTCAGAGTGGCAGGGTAAAAATATCTTCTGTGTAAACAAATCTGCTCTTAGTGAAATAAAATCCAAGAAAGCCACACAAAGACACACAAAGCTTTTACTGGGCAGACATCTACATTTAGAGAGTAGTATGAATTAAACGAAACGTAATTCACCAAAATCAAATACTGATAACAACAGTACATGGAGCTTTATGTTTATTGGTTTCACATAGCTTTATAGGGCTAACATTAATGTTAGCTTTTTTTGTATTTTTGTATGTTAAAAGACAAAGCATTTCCAATTTTGCCTCTCATTCATTAGTGATGCACAATATTGGATTTTTTGCCGATATTTGATATGCCAGTATGTAGCAACTTACGTATTTGACTGATATCAATATAAATCCACTTTTTCCCCCACCTAATTTTGGGGGCCCTTTGGAAGCAACTTCACGTCAATGCCTTGCTCAAGAACACTGGGACACGTGGACAGGAGAGGCCAGGGATCGAACTGTCAACCCAGCTTGGGCTTTCTGGTTTGGCTGCACTGATCAATGGATGACCCATCTTACCTCCTGAGCTACAGCTGCCCAACAGGAAAGAATTTCTAGCTAGCTTTAGCTGTACTGGACTTTGTTATGTCAGTCAAATCAGATTTGGCTGTTTAATACAAATAATTTTCTTTTCCATGGGTTTGAGAGTTGAACAGAATTTGGCGGGATGTTCAGGGTGACAGCTAAGTTCATGTAATATAGTAAACAAGCCAAGTTAGCCTTCAGAGCTAATGTATGCTAATTACACTTAGAACAAATCAAAAATGTGCAACATGTTTTGTTGACACTAGATAACAAATAAAAGCCAGAGACTGTATCATACTAAGTTGCTGTGAGCTGTAAATTCACAACTTCTAATTAGAAGGCAGAAGCTATGAATGGGGACTCTACTATCATAGACCTTTTGGCCCCAGACCTGAGGTCCACTGTTGGACCCTTCTTGCTTATTGTGGACCCCAGGAAGATTTACTTGCTACCCTGGTAGCAACAAATGGGGATTCAAGTTAACAAACAAATCAGGGTATGAACTTGTCCCATGGAAATGTTACCTGACACTAACATAGCTTGGCAACAAGTCTCAAGTCAAGTCAACTCTTGGCTGCAAAGGGGAATACCTGAAATAGCATGTCAAACACAAAATGCATGGTTTGCCATCAGCATCTGAAGAAAGGCTTAAAACTGAACACTGTATGATGTCGGCTCTAAGTCTGTTGGGTTAGATTCAGCCATGGTAGAGGTTTGATGAAAACCATAATCTTTGTTTTCTTTTGTTCTGTCTGTCTTTCCTGCAGGTACATTCGGTCTGAGCGCTCAGTCATCCTCATTAACTTCTGCCTCTCCATCATCTCCTCCAACGCCCTGATTCTCATTGGACAGACACAGACACGAAATAAGGTAGGCACCAATCCCAAAGCCAGCATATTGGTTTAGCATGTACTCATATGATCACAGTGATGCAGTTTGCCTGATTCAGTACTTGGTGCTGATTTGTTTTCGCTGTCTCTTCCTGGTCTTTCAGGTCTTGTGCACCCTGATAGCTGCATTTCTTCATTTTTTCTTCCTGTCCTCGTTCTGCTGGGTTCTGACAGAGGCGTGGCAGTCGTACATGGCAGTGACGGGCCGCCTCAGAAATCGCATCATCCGCAAGCGTTTCCTGTGTCTCGGCTGGGGTGGGCCTTCTGTCTTGTGTCAGTCATGTCTGCTCTGCCTCATTTCCCCTGTGTTAATGTGCATTTTTATTTTCCTCCCAGGTCTCCCTGCACTAGTGGTGGCGATCTCAGTGGGATTCACCAAGGCAAAGGGATATGGAACACCAAGCTAGTAAGCACACTTTCCTATAGCTCCAATACTGTAGAAACCTCCACCTCCTTAACTATTTATGCAGGGATATTACACATGGTTGGGGAGTTATGTTTGCTGCATAATTAACCTCTCTCCTTCTCTGTCTCATATATCTTTAACCATCCTCACTGTTGCCACCTTTCACCTCATTCTGTTCCCGCTATTTACAACCCTTTGTATTTCCTCCCACTCCCCTGCCTTATTCCTCTTTCATCTCCATTTCGTCTATTCATGTCTCTCTACATCTGTATTTTCCTGCTCCTCTCTTGTAGCTGCTGGCTGTCTCTGGAGGGAGGCCTTCTCTATGCATTTGTTGGACCTGCTGCAGCTGTTGTCTTGGTATTTCCTTTTTCCTCTACAGTTTATCTTTGTGGGTTTCCTTATAAAACCTCAGTTTCAGTCAGCTTTTATAAAAGCATCTTTAGTCTGCTTGTATCTATGCATAATAGTAATAACAGTATAACAGTAATAATCATAAAAAATAGTGAGAGGGATTTTTTAATAGATAAAACCAAAATATCAAATTAAACACAAAATTAAAATGATAAAAAATAAAGACATTATCAGCAGGTATTGTCAATAAAAGCCTTACTAACATATGACCCAGTCATATAATGGGGTTCATTTTAACCCCCATTTATATATTATCGTTTGTATAAAATGATTTCATGTTCTATATTTACCTTATTTACCTAGATTTTCCTCCCTACATCTTTCTTTTCTCCCCTGCCTTTCCTTATTTTTCTCTTCCTTTACCTCCCTACCTCCTCCTTTCCTTGTCGTCTTCCTCATTTCTTTCCCTAGGTCTTCCCTTACTTTATTTACCTCATATTTTCCTGTCCTACTTCCTTCTTTTCTTTCGTGCCTCCTCCTTTTCTTCTTAAGCTTTGTCCTTTACTTCCCTGCCTCCTTTCCTTGTCAACATACTCCTTTGTCCCGTGCCTCCTCCTTTCGTCCTTACCTTGTTTACCTTATATTTTCCTTCTGTATGTCCTTTTGTTCTTTCCTGCCAACTCCTTTCCTTGTCAGCATCCTCCTTTAGTTCCCTACCTTATTTTCCTCATATTTTCCTACTCTACATTCTTCTTTTCTTTCCTGCCTCTGTCTTTCCTTATTTACTTCATCCTTTGCTTCCCTGCCTCGTCCTTTCCTTGCCAACCTACCTTGTCCTTTATTTCCCTGTCTTTTCCTTTCCTTGTCAACTTTCTCCTTTCCTTGTGAACATCCCCTTTTAATTCCCTGCCTCCTACTTTTCCTGTCAGCTTTCTCCTTTCCTTGTGAACATCCTCCCTTACTTCCCTGACTCCTCCTCCCCTTGTTAACTTCCATATCTCCTCTCCCAGGTCTTTCTTTATATTTTTTACCTCACATTTTCCTTCCCTACTTCCTTCTCTTCTTACCTGTCTCTGTCTTTCCTTATTCACTTCTTCCTTAACTTTCCTGCCCACTCCTGTCTTTGTCAACTTCCTCCTTTACTTTCTGATTCCTCCTTTCCATCTTAACTTCCTCATTTTCTTCCCTTGGCCTTCTTGTATTATTTACCTTATCATTTCCTTGCCTATTTCTTTTTTTTTTTCTTCCCTGTCTCCACCTGTCCTTTATTACTCCCCCCTTTCCTGTCTGCATTTTCCTCATTTATCTACTCATTTCCTTCCTTACCTCTTTCATTTCTTTCCAACCCCCTCCTTTCCTCATTTCTCTCCCTTTTCCTCTCCTGCTTCTTCTTTTGGTTATTTACCTCCTTTTTTCTTAACACATTAGTTTTATTTATGCTTTGTTATTAAGCATTTCTGATGTGTCAGGTTGTGTTTTTAGCCATCTGCTTAACTAAAATCATGATCAAAACAAGCTATCTTTAGCTCTGTGTTTAAGTGCCCAAGAAGTACCATATAGATAACAGTTTATTTGCAGTGTCGAGGGTGAAGATTGGATTGTAATTAGCTAATAATAAATAATTTAACCCCCCTGTATATTTTGGTATAGCAACACACATAACTACTATTTAGTATTCATACCATAACCATAAAAATACTATCTTCCTGTTGGTTAGCAAATGTTTGTTAAAACATATCTTAGGATACCTCAGACATTACTGTAGTGCATGCCTCTCCAGTGCTCTCCCAAGTTAAACCAGTATAGCACATAATGGACTCTGTAGCAGTGGGGGGTCAACATCTCCTCCTGTACAGCTGCTGTTGAAATAGAACAAGCAAAGTCTTAAGTAACCATAAAGAAACTTGTTAAAACAAATGTGTCTATGAATCATCAACTCAACTTTCCTGGTGTTCAAAGTACGTTTGGGGTCACTCTCAGACATAAACCCTGGCAGTGACACTGTGTCCTTGTTTCACTAATCAAATCCATTAGCTTCAGTTTCACTGATTAAATTCCCAGTGCTTCTTTCCCACCTACAAGTGAACAGCTTGTTTTGGGTGTCCCTTTTTACACAAGCTGCTTCTCTAATAAAGAGCTACTGCTCCAACTGGCAGCCATACTGGAGGCCCACCCCACTCTGAACAGCATCAGAGTGGTCTGTACAAGAGATTTTTATAGACTGTGAACCCTTAAAGCAGAAAAAAATGAGGAATCCCTCCAGTCAAGGACACCCCCCACCCCCACCTTTGATTTCACATAGCTTATATTTTATGCATGATTTTTTTTTTCCCAGCACACTAGACATTAAAAAATGTATTAAAATGTTAGCAATCCATCCTTTAAATCATCTCTTAACTCTCATGCTTCATTGGATGCCTGATAGTTTTTGTCACTAACATTTAGCATGTACAGTGCAGAGCCTACAGTAAGTGCAGTTATTGTGTGTGTGTAGTAGATGAGATTTGTGCACATGCTGCCATGGTCACCATCACCATCTATCATCATCATCAGAGTAGATGTGCATGTTCTGAAGTGATAAAACTGTCTGTGTTCTGCTTTAATCCTGTGCCTCTTCTCTTTGGCAGGTTAACATGGTTATTGGGATTCTCGTATTTAACAAACTGGTGTCCAAAGACGGCATTACTGATATGAAACTAAAGGAGAGGGCGGGGTATGCCTTATACCACACATCCATTTTACACAGTGACCTATAACCAGCCTGGTAGCTCAGCTTGGGGGAGGGACATAGGGCAGTTATTGGCTCTGAATTTATCCTCAACTATCATTTTAGACTTTGGCAAATTGGTTGAAGATGACGCTTAATTTTTAACTCTAGGAAGATGAGGAGGACCGGAAAAAAGACTATGACTCAACTAATCAAAAATGATGTAAGAGACCCAAAGAAAATGTGTTTTCTCATATATGATCAATGCGTCTGGAGGATAGAAGAATGTTAGACAGACCAAGAAAGATGCGGGGAAGGCTGTCTGGTTATTGGTCCTGCACAGACTGAGCAAGATGATGATTCATCTCATTGCTTTCTTTTAAGTTTCAAATGTGTCGCATTTTCCTCCAGCTGCTCTTTGTTTGCAGGTGTTGCTATTGATGTCAAGTTTCTGTAAATCCATTTGTGTCTTTTTTTTTCTCCTGTTTGGTTATTTCTAGTAGAGGGAAGCAGGGCTTTAAAACAGCAAGATCCAACTACAGAGGAGATACTTAAGGCAAAATACAGTTCATCGCAACTTTGGGTTGATTTTCGTAGCTCTGGCCATTGGATTTTGTTAGTTGGGATAAGATTGTACTTAACAAAGTAGCGGCAGAGACTGAGGAATGCAGTGACATTGTTAAAAAAAAAAAAAAAAAGAAGAAGAAAACGCTTCTGACTTTGCAAGAGGACTCTGCACTTACTTTGGTAATACAATGTTTTGACAAGCATCATTACTAACAGAGCCAATGACCAATTTGCTGCTTTAAAGTATGCAGCTATTATCAGGCTTCTATAAAAAGGAATACTCCAACATTTGGGGAAAAAATGAGATTGCTTAGAGTCTGACTTAGAATCAGATGATAAGATCTGTATTATATATAGAGTTTAAAGAGTCTCTTACAAATTTAGTTCCTAACGGTGTTGACAAGTTGGCAACTTTCTCGGTAGATTTCACAACTTTTCAGACCCACTTAAAGACACTTAGTGAAAAAGTGACTAGCAACAAATTAAGTGAATTATTCAGACCATCAGAAGAAAAGCGAGAAACATATTCAGAAGTAATGTGTGCTGCTCAGAGTTATCGCAGTCCTTGAGTCTCTTCCCCTCTTTCCTGCGCTAACTGGATTGGAGGCGTGAAACAAATGTTTTGTTGAGGATATTGGCATAAGGCATTTACAATGGGCTGTAGTGCACACTATCGTGCACATATCATCTCGTCACATGATCAGAGACTTGACATTGGAAAACATCAACATACATATTACCCAGCAATAATCATGGCATATCTGAATGTAACAAAAAATATCAAAGAAAATAGGAAATTATGAATTTAATTTGATTTATAGTTATAGAATAAGCATTTAATTTTGTTATTGACTGTTTTACCAAATAGAAATAAATAACACAGAGATGGGTTTGCCTTTTTCAATAGCAAATGGCACTATTGTTAATTCAGTGAGAGTTGTTCTGTGAACACTGGCATATTATCAAAGTGGGGATCATTCATAAGGGCCCATTCTCCACCCAACGCATTGTTGGAGGGCCCACTCTTTCCCTGGGCCCCCCAACTCACGGGCCCCACTACAACCACACTGCCTGCACTATCAACATTTACACCCCCTGGTTGAGGATTTTTGTATAGCATCTGTGCACTGTGATGTCAACAAAATTAAAATAAGCGCATGATGTTATCTGGTGACTTTTAGTGAGCTAGTGCTAGCTCCTGTCATTGGAGCAGAGTTGGCAGCGCTGGTCCAGAATGTTTTCAGCCAAGATAAGCACAAATACTGAACACAAGAGAAACTGCGAACCTAACACTATCAAAAATATAGTTAGTAAATAGCTAATAAAAAATACACCTTCCACCAACATCAGAGTTCTTGTTTCTTAATATGAAATCTTGTGACAGTAGGTAGGAAGGAAAGTAGCAGTACTATTTCATGCTCCTGTACACACAACACACTGGAGACATATGATGCACATCAAAGGGCACATACGGTGATGTGATGTGCATTATTGCGCACTGTTGCACGTGATACATTGTTGTCCTATTTCCCAGTGTTGTTGTGCGCTGAATATGAATATCCAATGTATGAATTTATGTTTTATCTCAGTGAGTAGTTCTTCACTCTGTATGAAGTATTCAGTGGGTGCTACAAGCATCAGTTAACATGCGTCAAATGTTGACATTCTATAAAGCTGCCATTTTGTGTTTAACTTGAGGGTGAGCTCACAACTTAACAATGTGGGGCCACCAGCATGTGGGCTCAGCACCCACGGGGAGAGGTATAGTGTCCTGGTCCTTTGCCAGTCAGACAACGGGTAAAGAGCCAGTGCATTCTGTATATTTAATGTTAAATTTCCACACTGTTCAACCCAATCAGCAAAATAAATGTTGTCGTTGTAAGTTTTTGCAAACTATATATACGTAACATGTGCATGTTATTGTGTAGTGAATATCTTGAAACTTTCCATTACCCATGTTTAAACCGTGTTATGTTTTTTAACATGTGGTAATGTGAAGGCGCAAAATCATAAGCGATGATGTTTTGGCTTAAAATACCTACTTGACTGCCAAAGTCCAAAACACTTGATTTTGGTGGCACAATAATGCCTTGAAATGAAGCCACTGCTGCTTAAGAACAACTAGTTTTGTTGTTTGTTGGTCTCAAACAGTGATCTGCAGTGGTCTGCAGCTTGGCAGTCATCTCCTCTGGGAGTCACACCATTCACCATCCCCTCTATCTCTGGATGAGTAACTAAGCTCATAAACATGTGATCAGAACCACTTTACAAATGCTGATATAATGTGTATGAAATGTTCAAAATGAAGTTATCCAAGGTTTGCAGAAATTTACAATGCCAATATTTTCTTCTGGTGATTGGACTTGACCATTGCAAACTGGAATAAGATATTGTGGTTTTGCAGCAGTTAGCAGCAACCACTGAGCTTTACGGCTGCACACAACATCTAAAGGCCCAGACGCACCAGACCGACTTAAGAGAACTAGCTGCAACAAAGGCCCCCTGTAACTTGGCCTCACTTTACCACGTCTTGGTCAAAAAGTTGCACATGAACACACTGCAAAAACAACAGCCAATAAACATGTCCATTGTGAGAGGAAATAACTCCACACAAGCAGACTGCGGTAACCTGTGTTTGTCATTCAAAAAGGAAACAGGAAAGACCATTCTAATGCTTGTTAGCCATTTAGTACATTAACAACACTATCCAATGTTCAAAGAACAGAGGATATTTAACATTTCTGCTGACAGGCTTCATGGTTAAAAAAAACTTAGCTTGTGGAACAGGTTTGTTGGACTTAAGCTCTTTGTTTACTTTCCTCACCTCCATTTCTCCTTTTGTGCACTGAGCTGAACTGCCAATCAGAGTGTTATCATTCTTCAACATCCTCGATTAAACATGCTGAATCAGACAAAAGACAAACAAAAAAACAGCAGGGCCGTCAAGGGGCAACAGTGCGGACACACCACGCTGACTAGGGCACCAGACGCTCAGCGACAGCCCAACATCGACTGGCTTGGTGTGTCAGGGCTTTTAAAGGTTCTGTACTTGTGGGGATACCAGGTCTGAGAATTGTCCCAAACTCTAGTGTGAGCAAAAAACAGGTGACACTTGGATGTGTGTCACTAGCTAGCTTACTAACTGGATATAAATTGTTACAATGACAGCTTTGATGTTGTTGGAAAGCTTTTTTCTTCACCTTTGAGTGAAGTTGTTTGTGCCAGCATTCTGCTGTTTTATGTTACTCTAAAACACTTTTCAAAATCTGGATCATTTATCTCATCTGACTTCAGCATATTTCCAAAATGTTGGAGTGCTCCTTGAAATGTTTGATATAAGAAAACTTGCAATTAAAACTATTCTTTGCACAGTGTCAAACAAGGTTTTTTTTGTTTTGTTTTGTTTTTATTGTAGAAATTAATGGGTATAGAGCACATTATGTTTTTTTTAAACACAGTCACTAACTGCTGCTGACTTGAGTCTAAAAATGCCACTGGGCTGTTGATATCAGCTTTCCAAAAGTCAAACCACAGAGCTCACACGCGCCCTGCTCCCCTTTACCCCGCAGGCTGTTCTGTCTCCATTGGCATTGTTGGTGCATTCAAATGTTATTTTCTTTTTTTCTCTCTGAAAATGTTTGCTTTCTTCAATGATCTCTCTGTTCAACTGTACTTGTTTTTGCTGTCTGATATGTCATGTTTGAGTTTGCACAGAATCCCCTCTCTCTCACTCAGGGCTCTCCAATCAGGAACACATCAGTCTCAGAAGCCCCCTTCCATGTCATCAGTGATTGGGTAAAAAATACCTGCCCACCCCCTCCCCCCCTTCTTAATGTATGGCTACCAGCCCTGCCCATCACCAAATCTGCTGAATCCTTTAGCAAGCACCTCTGATTGGCTTACTATTACTTCCTGCCTATTTACCTCACTATTCCACTATTGACCTTGCAGCGTATGCTACCTCCTGTTAGCTGGATAGAACATAACACATTACTGCCTCAGGTTCTGACAGTACCTGGAATGCTTTTAGAGAAACTGTGACTGTTTCACCAATAACACATGCTAGTTGCAGTGCAGTAATATTAATATTTTCTGTTTACTGAAATGGTGTGGGCATGTGTGTGTGCAAGGTTAGTATGGTCATGTCATGATTGCATCTATAGAGTGTGTATTTTGCGTGTGATGGAATAACTTGTAGAAAGGACTGCTCATATTGAATTGGAGCCCTCCTTCAGTCTGAATGTCACCTCAGACTGTTTTCCCCTCGGTTCATTAGGTTTCCTCACAACCAGTGCTCAGACAGCATTGTTCATACGTCTTAAAGCTACAGTTGGTAACTTTTATGAAAATAACTTTTTGCTGAAATGGCTTGTATCTCACCTCAGATGTTTACAGAAACATATTTTGGTGTAGGGTTCTGCTGTAAAATGAGAACGTTTGCTCCAGCCAGTGGGCGGTGCTTTGGTTTTTTTAACATGGCAGCCTGGTCACAGACTTCTATAGAGCCCCTTTAGTAGTCTGCCCCCAGGGTCTCCCCGCAATTGGACTTGCCTGGAACACCCTCTCAGGGAGGCACCTACCTCAACTGGCTTTTTTTCAGTATGACAGAGCAGCTGTCAGATATCTGATCTCTTCAGCTTATCTCTGATGGTGAGCATCCTGCATGAGTTGGCATTTAGGTAAAGGCCTACTGGTTGGGTCCCCTAAGGGCAAACTAAGGGCAATTCAAAAGCCTTTAAATAGAAAAGAGGCATCTCACCTGGAATATGGAAATACAGGCCAGACCTTTGGAGAGATATGAATAGCACCTGGTGGCTTGGCCTGCTGCCATGGGGTCCAATCAGTATCAACCAGAAACCACATGGGGCATCCACCATGTGGGTTTACCCCCCGCAGTCAAACCCTACCCCCTGATAGGTGTAGACTTCTGCTGCATTGCCATTCAGGTAATGGGCCAGTGTACAGTATATGAGATTGGAGTGTGTTTTGCTAGTAGTGACTAATGTCACTCCACAACCCCACATTTCTTTTATTTTCAGTCTCCAGCTTGAATCAGTACATTTACAAGTGACATTACTTGAGGCACTTTATTAGACATCACACAGCTTCCTCTGACACAATAGTACTCCCCAGTGCAGACAAAATTTTTCTAGGGTGGTGAAGGCATGACCCACCCTACTCTGCCCTCCTCTGCCTCTGACAGTCTTACACTCACTCACTCTCACTCCTCCAATCCAGCCTTAGAAGGCAATGAGTGCCAGCCAGTCAGAGAGTCAGTTAGAGAGTTTCCACCCCAACGCCTATGACAACACACTTCCAACTTCAAATACCAATGCCTGCTTACTGGCCCAAGACATCAAACTTTGAAACTCAGCACCAGTTTTGGACGCACAGGGACACGATGTCAATTTTTGCTGGTTACATTCATTGTGTCTTTTCAAGGTAAACTTCCATTTTTACAGGAAAAGTACAGTTTCTGCTAATGCATACAGTCTCTCTTTAAGATGAATTTAGAACATAAGGAAAAAACATAGTTTAGGTTTACCTCCTTTTCACATGGATAAAAACATCATGGTTTGGCTTAAAATAAACGTCTGCTACTGACATAATGTCAAGTCTAATACGTTATTAGCATAATGTGCTACAAATACTAACACACTACATTGTTATTACAATTGCTAGATTGACTTCTGGTTTCACATGAAATATGAGCTGTGGGCTTCTTAGTGAATGTCCAGAATTTGTTTGACCCATGCAACCCGATACAGACTTTCTTGCTTTATACTATGGCAGTTGCCCACAGCCTCAAAAAATGCCACCACCCAGTGCGTTATATACTGCTACTAAAGGGTGCCTTGATGCTTTGGTTTCTTTTGCCAAGGGCCACTGAGCAAGCATCTGTAGTTGACGAGTTGAAAGTGAGACTGGGTTACCTGATAATAGACTCTGATGTTAAAGGTGGTGGAGTTCCCCTTTAAATCATTAACACCCACACCAGTGCAAATTTAAAAGATAAACTATAAGCACAGTTTTAATGAAAAATGAAGTTGCGTAGTTTCTATATTTTACTTCATTTTCTTTTCTTGTTTAACATACCTCTTACTATTTATTTTTGACTTTCTCTATCTGTATTTATTTGTGTCCTTGTGCTGATGCAACAACTGAGTTTTCCCTCTGGGGAACAATAAAGGCTTTTTTTTTTAAATAAGCCCATCTTTAGTAACTGTTCTTGTTCAAATAACATCTTGATCAAAGCAAATTACATCATTACTAACATCAATTAACTTGTACTTTCATCAACTGTGTACAAATCATTTAGTTTTGTGCGATCCAGCAGTCACAGTGACCTTGGATCTTACCTTTTCCTCTACACACTGTACACAGTCATCAAAAATGGTTTCTCACAAGCTTTTTCTTGGCTCATGGTCAGATTTGAGAATGCATGCTGGTTGTTGGTTAAGTTATCTCAGCGTGATCTGACTCATTTGAAATTAGGTTTTTTATTTGTGTGGACCATTTGGTGATTAGGCTGTTTGTTGTTGTGTCTGTGGTGGACAATAGAAGGAAATGAAGAGAACCCCCCCCCCCCCACACACACACACACACACACCTTTTGGTGACCTCCCTTTACCCACTCGCCTCTCCTCAGTGTGGTTCTCAAGGTTCAAATGCAAAACATCTTTAATGAAGCTAATTAATTTGTGCAGCATCTAATTAAGCGCACAGCAGCATCTGCACCAGGCAGGTCTGTTCACACCTCAGAGACAGGCCGCACTGCTGAGTCTCCTTTCCCCCCCAAAATTAGAAACTAATTCGCTGAGAAAATTAAAACAGACAGGAGAGGCCTCATTCCAAGCAGCACTGGAGTTTGTTTCCTCCTTAACGAAAGCTTAAATGGGTTCAATCATCAAGGCTGTGTATTTACAGGTCGTAGGAGAAGTTTAATCAAACAGTAAGCTTCCAGATGAAAACGTATTTTTGTAGCTTTAACAAGTACTCCAATTCCAAGTGTTTGTTCCATTTGATCCATGATTCCTTTTGATGCAAAACTCTGGAACATCTTGTTAAACATACAGAAGGAGGTTAATGTTTGTCTCAAGGACTAGATTGTACCAGAATCACCTAGGAAAGAAGCAAGCACTCTCAAAATAAATCAGCTTGAAAGGTGCACGGCCAGAAACAGCAAAAAAGAGAAAAATGCCAGCACTCACAAATGTCCTTTTGGTAAATTTAATAAACTAACTTGGGTGGCAGTACCAGAAAACACAGACGTTTCGATAGAAAGTCTTCTTCAGTATGTAGAAGACTTTCTGGTACTGCCACCCAAGTTGGTTTATCAAATTTACCAAAAGGACATTTGTGAGTGCTAGATTGCACCAGAGCCATACCATATCTATACTGGATGTTTATTTATTTGTCTTGATATAGCTCGCCCCACCCACCCAGCCACCCACCTTTTGCCTCTCGATCCTTAAGTCCAGGAAAATGGTGTTGTATTTCAAAAAGTCTTGATTGCTTTTTAATATCACTGCCTTTGGCGTACATTTAGCAGTTGTATTGCCCTTTTACTTGAAATTGAATTTCTTCCATTATGTGATTTCTAATCCAGGCGTCCAGGGGCTACAGAAATCGATTCCCTGAGCTCTTCAGCTTTAATTGTTGTTTAGTAGGAGGCCATACGGTAACAGATTAGTTTGTTATTACTTGTCAATATCTCTAGCGTTGTAGTCAGTCTTTTCAGGCAACTACACTGAGGAGATATACAAAGTAATAAATGGAATCCTGATGGCTGGAGCCTTAGGTGTTGGAAAGACAATGCAGTTGAATACTTTCTCAGTGATGATACCTGGAAATGACCTATTGCTTTATTATCAGGTGTATACTGTTAGAAATAAGTAGAAAAAGGTTATACTATATCCTTCCGTGATCTCCTTAGGCGGCTGAGGCTCAAGAGATAGAGCGGGTTTAGCACTAATCGGAAGACTGCCGAATAATCGTTGGGGACTCCATTCCACAGGTAGAATTGTCCTTGGGCAAGAAAACCCCAAATGATGTGCGTGTGAATGTTTAACTGAGTTGCAGGTGCCACCTTGTATGGTAGCTTGTGTCTGAAAGGGTGAATGTGACATGCAGTGTGAAAGTTCTTTGAGTGGTCAGACGACTAGAAAGGCTTTGTAGAAGTGTAAGTCCTTTTAGAACCCAAATCCACCCAAAACATTGGATACAATTTGCAGTTTTGTCTAATTTTTGTGAAGAACTGGCAGACAACACTGCATTACAATGAGATATTTCTAGTACTGTAGCCATGAATGAATTTGGAAACAGGGATTGCTTCAGCAATCTTGGTTTTGGTGTCAGTCCCATATACAGTGGCATGCAAAAGTTTGGGCACCCCTGGTTTAAATTATGTTTACTGTGAAACGTTAAGCTCTTTGCAGGAAGAATGGGTGAAAATCCTCCAAACAAGAATTGAAAGACTCTTAGCTGGTTCCAAAAAGTGTTTAGAAACTGTGATACTTGCCAAAGGGGGCACTACTAAGTACTGAACATGAAGGGTGCCCAAACTTTAGCTTCAGGCCCTTTTCCTATTTGTTATTTTGAAACTGTAAGATACTGAATTGAAAAAGTAATCTTTCTTAAGAAATGTGTCATCTTTAACTTCCTAAACTACTCACAGTAAACAGAATTTTGACCGTGTGTTCAAACTTTTGCATGCCACTGTATGCACACAGCAAGTTAAGATGGACATTTTGGCCTTCAATCAACAGGACAGACAAGCGTAAAAGGGGGAGAGAGAGAGGGAATGACACGCAGCAAAGGGCCACAGGCCGGAGCCGAACCGGGGCTGCCGCGGCAACAGCCCTGCACATGGGGCGCCCGCTCCACCACTAAGCCGCCTAGCCGCCCCTAGGATTTTTTACAATTTAAATTTAAAAAAAAAAAACACCTGTTAAGATTGGTAACCACCCAGTTCAATGTTATCACTCCATTAAATGGGCAGGTCAGTTGCTATGCTGCGCCATAGTAAGTCAGCTCACACAACAGTAGTAAAAAGAGCATGCTCGTCCCTGTAGGGAGGCCGGTTGAGGTGGTGGACAATACGCAGGAAGAAACAAATATTTTCACCCAGGAGACTGGGATTGGTGTTCCATGTGAAACCAAAAGTCAACAGTGAGTTTATTTAAGCGTGTGACTTATGTAATTTGATGTATGTCAGATATGTCAGTTATGAAAAAAACCAAACCAGCCAAACTGTGGTGATTTTTCTTAACCTAACCACGAAGTATATGCACCTGAGCCTAATGGGAGTGACAGTGAAATCTAATGAAACTGCTCTGGATGCTAACGTGCATTTGATTAAGCAATATGACAGGAAAAGGAGTGCTGTTGAACTGTATATCAACACATCTGTGATCCAGTAGGTACGAGGCCACAGGCCAAAGATATTCACAGCCGTGCTGATATCCAGTACAACAGCACAACCTCGAGTGTGATATCGCTTTTATACAACAGCTCTACAAGCGCCATTTATTCATTAATTAAATATTTGGCTCCATCAACACAGATAGTTTGGCAACTGGACTGGGACTGGACTGTTGCCAAACAACACAAAAAACATTCCTGCACATTAGCTCGCTACTTTGTGTAAGTTACGTCTACACTTCACCACAGACCAGCTGCTATGTATCATGTAGGCTACATCTGTGTGTTGCCATTTATGTGGTGACCTGTAAAGTACGTCTGTTAACAGTCACTTTGATTGCATACCTGTGATGCTGACGCGTTAACAGCTTAATCAGTACTTTGCGTCCTCTTCTGGTGTTACATGAGCATACCTGGACATTCACAGTAAAGTATTGAGGCTTCTTTCTGTCCCTTCTTCCTTTTCTGATCATTCATTATTCAACTCAAATGTTATTTGTGGTAGTATGTTTCATTTTGCGGTGCAAAGTTTGTTACAGTACGACCCTTAATGTTGGCTAACCAATGATTAACAAAATTAACAGCTCAGAACACCTGTAAAGTGGAGTGATGCATAGTTAAAAGTCCCAGTGCTGTTATACTGTATATCAGCACTCATGGACTGCCTCCTCTGCAATTAAAATGCCCAGTTGGAACTAACTTTTGTATAAAAGCTGATTATGGCATTCTTGACAGACTTATCAGCGTAGCAGGAGCCTTCTTACCTATATTTGTGACACCAATAACCACTACCAATGCCCATTTAATCAAGTGATGACATTCAGAACGGGTCTTGTATCTGACTTTACTCCACAAAGAAAGACTACAGTTTACTACTTTGGTTTTATGTTTGTTGCTCTGGTCAGTGGTTCTTTTAGTTATGCTAACATTGCACTCGTCAGCGTACTAATAATTGCTGGGATCTGGTACTGACATCAGTAAAAATAGGCCAGATGGGGCAAGAAACGGGAGTGTTCAGACAATCAGTTAGTAGAACAGTTAATCAAGCGTGTTTGGAAGAGGGCAGGCTGTAAACTTTGCACAATATGTCTGACCATCTGAACTTGAATGTTTCTTGCTCCATTGGAACTAGTTTTAGTGGTGTCACCATGTTTTGATGTTATAATGACCAATAGAATCAGTAGCCAGGGGTACAAAGTAAGACACAAGTTGTTATAAAACAGTTTTTATGCACCTTGGTTTATACAATTTAGTGTTCCAACTGCCAGTCCCTAAAAACTGTCCATGTAGTAAATGTAAAATGAAGAGGAGTTTTACTTCCAGGACCCTGCGCTCTGTAATAACTTCTTCTTGGCAGCTCTATGGGAGAGGGAATGGCCAGTTGAGGGAACACAGACACTTTATTAGTGACTCAGTTGCTCGTCAGAATTGAACACCTGTAATATACTGAATATATTGATGTTATGAAACTCTTTCACCACTTTCGAGGCAGGAAACTTCCTTCTTGAATGCTGACAGTAATGACTGACAGAGCCAGCTGCTGGCACCTGTGTGTGTGGAGGTTTGAAATGTCTGAGTACATAAACCTTTGCATCAGAACTTGGCAGTGCTCGTAATAAGCAGTTAGCACAAATTGAGATGACCAGGGATGAGGCACATCCAGCACATCATCATGATCAAAGGACCAGGAATGGAAATCCACAACCGGCATATTAAATCAGGCATTTACGTTAAGCCTTTTGGTATTACGAGCAGATAACGGTGAAATCCTAAATAAACAGAGAGGACTCTCGGTTCTTTCAGGTCATCAAACCAGTCATTTGTGAAGAGAATCAGACATCATGTGTAACATGAAATATCCACCTATGGCTATGTGTTGGCCCCATCTCCCCTGTCCCCAGATTCACACACAGGTAAACCCCCAGAACACACACACAACCGGTTGGACTGTAGCCCTGAGAGAGAGATTGTGCGAGAACACTGTGACTCACTGTTTGCGTGACTGTGCGTGTTCGTGTGCGCACACGCATCTGTGCGAGTCTGTGTGTAGGTGCATTTGTATCTGTTTGTGTATGTTACAGCGTGTTAATTTGACTTTGCAGTCAGATGACAGTGCCACTGTACAATATGACGCTCAAATGTGCCAAGTGCGGAGTTATCTCTTCGGCTGACGTTTCCACCACAGCTACCAGTAACGCCATGTTAGTCCCGCTAATTATTTTTCCTTAACTCTTCTTACCTCTGTTCTCTCCTCTACTGTACGCCTCCCTTCTTCTCCCTCACTTGATTGGTTCTCTTTCCTTTATCCCTCTGTCTTTTTTTCTTCTCCCTGATGCCCTGGCAGGCAGGTTCTCTCAATATGAAAGGCTCCTGAAGCTTCTGTGCTCAGCAATCTGTGTGTTAACTGTATATATGTCAATGATTATGCATATGTGAGTGATGACTGAATGAGAGTTTGTGTGTGTGTGTGTGTGTGTGTGTGTGTGTGTGTGTGTGTGTGTGTGTGTGTGTGTGTGTTTGTCCCTTTAGAATCAAGATGAAATGAAAAATGCCTTTTAACCCTTTTAGATCAAATCCTCAGCCATATTGAACACCTATTTAACAATATATGCCAAAAAAAAAAGCTTTAATAGGTATTAAAAAGTCTTTAATCAACCTTTCAAAGAATGGTACATCAGAAGTAAGATTTGCAATGTAAAATCTCAAAATAACTGGTAACATCATTTTTTTTAACTTCCCTTACCAAGTGCCTCTCACAATAACATCAGATCAGAATAGTGGGGAACCAACAACACTCACATTTTTATTCTCCGTGGAGCAGAGGATCCGCTGTTCACTGGCAGGCTGTTCTCATGAACTGTTCATACGTTTTCCTACAAAAATTAATGCTCCTAAATTTGTACATGTTCCACATACTTATGAGCCAGTAATTTCTGCATAATCCACATATTTTGGAAGGCTGCGAGCATGTCAAATGCGCTGATGAGAGTAAACAAGGAAGCAGCCCCGAGCAGTCTCAGAAGGAGGCAGGTCGGGATGGTGGTTGGGTCACAAAAAACAGGACTTTCCCCTGGTACTTTCCTTAGAAGATGTTCAGATGTATGTGAGCTTTGAGTCATCATGGTACGTCGTCACCTTGTTTCTTTTCCTAAACCTTACCACAGGAACTTCACTCGCCTAAACCTAAGCCCTGTAACCTTATGTTAATTACATACACTTATGTTAAGGACATAATGTCATTCGTGGGGTGTTAATTTGTACGATATCATACAAACCATTCTGTAAGGATACATTGCAGTGGAACCCCACATGCAGATAAAGAAACACAAAATTACTAAGAAAACCCATCAATAACGTCAGGTATTTCCTAGTTCTGTTCTACCCACGTCTCTGCCAGGCCTCTACTCTCATCTCCAACACCAGTACCAGGGTCAGCCGCAGCAGATCTCTGAATATTTGGTTGTACACCTACACAAAAAGCAGATATACATTGGCGTCAGAACATGGTGACAAAACACCAATTGCACAAGTCAAATGAGGGCATAAGAGACCTATTTTGCATATTGTTCCCTGACTCAGAAATAGGCAGTAGGTATTTTTTTCTTTCCTTCTGTTTTGATTATTGTAAAATTTGCTCTAAATTTCATTCCGATTGTCCTAAAAAGTATATCAAAATCCAATCATGTTTTCTTTCTGTAAAACAAAGTATGACTTGTGCTTAGCTAGTCCCAACCAGTATCAACGAATAATATCATGACATGCAGGCATCAATCAATCTGCAACTTTTAGCCGTTCAGAGCTATTTAGCTGGCTAGCAACAGTTCCGGGCCCACTGGCTAGAATTTATTCAGTTCGAGGAGAGTGATATCTGTGACAGCCCCAGATTATGTGCAAGGCTTTATACAGTGGAATGCTTCAGCAGCTAACATTACCTGTAACGATACGTTACGATGGAGTCGCTCCACTTGACGGGTACTTTCTAAACCATTTCTGCTACTATCCATTATGTATACACCATTAGGACCCCACTGATATAACACCCCTGCTTTAAGACAATCAAGTCAAACTCATCCCAACGATGTATGCCTATCTTGTTTCACTAAGAAATTCATCACAATACTGAAGCTAGACACTGTTGATATCCTGTTTTATCAGGAATTTAACAGATGGTCAGAAAGCTGCTCAGAAAAAATGTTAAGGAGGCCATGGCTATGTATACAGAGGAAAGCAATACACTGCTATTGTCTCAGTTTATGTATGTGTCGTGCTGAGATCTATGAGTGCCCTAGCTATATGGATCATTTCCATTATCAATCCAGGCCTTTAGTTCCTACTTTTTCGCTGTTGTGCTAATATAATCTGATCATGACTCTCGAAGTTCACTGTGGACTTATCCGCCTCCTATTTGCAGGGAGTGTTGCTCTCTGCTATGATCCACAAATACAACCTCTAAATAGCTTCTCTATGTTTTAAATAGCCGTGACTGACCAATTAATACACATCATTTCACTTTATAGTCTGTAACGTAACATTGCTGACACACTTCACACACATCAGACACATTTATTTTTCTGGCTCGTGGTTGTGACTACTGCAATGAGTAAAATATGTTAAATAAAATATGTGTAAAAATTGGAGTCACCCACATAGCACTACAGCAGATATTTCACACTAAGGTCGAGCAAAATAACAGTACATATCCCCATTCTGTCACTTTTAGTCCCAATCCTGTTTCACGCCTATATGTATCAAGTACATTTACAAAATCACTTTCTATATGATATGGGTGGATTTAAATACAATAGGCATCAGTTTAAAATGTTCAAATAATAATCTTGATTCTGATTCCACCGTGGTTTTACACCCGCATGTCAGCCTTTATTTTAAATACAAGATTTAATTGGTACTGTATCAATTTATTTTTTCTGTCTGGCCCGGCCACATCACTGGATCACCTACTATATGTTATCACTCTCATTTAATACTTGTGCTGACATGGTTCATTAATTTGTAATGGAAGGTGAAAATAATGGAGTCAGCAAAAATTACAGCTAATTACTGTGAAGAGGCTGACAGTCTGTAGTTTGTATTCACTGTAAATACCACAAACATTAGTGTAGTTCACCCTGGTGTTTATGGTGTATTGATTACTATATGGGCATTACCCGGTGAACAAATGTGTTGTAATTACTTTTTGGGTTAACTTCATGTTTCCTGTCCCCAGTGGATTGTACTGGAGAACCAACGTGATCTCACAGAAATACTTCAAATGACCATGAACTTTGAACACCGCATTACATGGTGGTGGCCATATTGGGTTCAATAACATGGTGACAGCATGGTTGGACTGAGGCACCAAAATGACTTGGTTAGGTTGATAAAAAGATTGGGAATTCAGTTAAAAATAAATAACTGTTACATACAGGTCTCACTTCAAAATCATCAAAAAAACAGCACTTGGTCAGTGTCAGACAACAATGAAAAAAGCTGTCCTTTTACGTCGGCATGACACTTAGCTGGTAGCCGTTATTGTTTAACGCCGCTTTCCACGTGCACTGTTGCCCAAACTAAACCTAAAAGTGGTCTCCCGGCTTAAAGTCCAGTGTTTGTTTGACCCATCCACCACCTTGATCTCCGACGTCCTCCTTACACTGACTTTCTCGCTCTTCATACTTCCTATGGGGTCATAACAATAACCATTGTTCATTGTGTGATGAATGGAACCAGGGAATTTGGACTTTGTATTGGCACTGTTTTCATGGTGCCAGCATATAATTTTCATTTTTAATTTTCATTTGGATGTGCAACCACCTCATAATGCAGTGTTAAGAGGTCATGGTAATTCCACATATTTCTCTGACACCAGGTTGTGGAGAACAACACTCCCTCCAAATGAAGAAGTTTGTAGGTCTACCTTTTAAATTGTTTTGCTCATCAACATTGAATATGGAGAACAAACTGAAAATAACTTGGATTAGCTTTTAGGTAGCATTCAGCTATTCTGCACTTTTAAGGCAGTGCTGATTTGCTGTGCCAGTTTTTCAGTATTTATAACTCTAATTTCTTAACAAAACTATTGCCTCCAGAGTGTTACTGTTGGCAGGGTGGAAAAGCCTCATAAATAGGATTCACATAATTAGACATCCAATGTCCAATGAGCTCAAGAAGAATAATGGCAAACACTATCAAACGTATTAACTGTGTTGGTCTAGCCAGCCTTTTTTTTTTTTTTTTTTTTTTTTGTTTACCTTAATTTCATGTTCCATCTGTTGGACTGTGTTATTTTACTTTGATAGATTTTGGAATACCCTTTTGAATACACACCATATTAAGACCTTAAAAAATGCGTTGATAAGATTTGAATAAGAAGCCTAATGGCCACCACAAAATGTTGGGATTGTACATTTCTGAAAACCATAAACACGTCAAACTTGCATGTGCCAAACATATAACATCAGTGTTTCTAAGGTGACGTAGTATATGAGCTGACTTTGTCATCAGGTGGATGGCGTGTCCAAGGTGAGACACCTGCCAAGCTGCAGACCACTGTTCAAGACCAGACCAAACACTTATCTTGTGTTTTAGCGACCAGTCACTGTTTTTTCCAGTGGGATTAGTGCCATGAAAAGCATTCCTTCTTTACCCAGACTTTGTTGCATTTTCTGCTGGGATATTTTAACAAATTTAGTTGTTTTTAGAGAGACATCACTGCTTTTCCAGCGGGGATTGTGACCCCAATACTTGGTATTTTAAGCCACAACATGATCTTTTCTAGCCTGAGTGTCAGACTGAAGCTCGCAGAACCTTCAGTCTGACATCACCTCCATTGAAGGCGATTTACAAGGGGGAGGGAATTTGATTTTTTCCCTAACCAATCAGTAGAGATCAACGACTCACCCAGAATCTGACGTCATTAGTATCCATGCCTCGGGG
The DNA here is from genome assembly GCA_035609425.1 of Epinephelus awoara. Lineage (NCBI taxonomy): Eukaryota > Metazoa > Chordata > Actinopteri > Perciformes > Serranidae > Epinephelus > Epinephelus awoara. The sequence continues at coordinate 36,003,591 of CM069300.1, forward strand.
GTGCCGAAAACAAGCGAGCATTGCCCGTTTAAAATGTCTCCATCGTCGTGCATGCCCCGCTGCATCACCATTAAATCCAGTTTAGCAGCTTTCTTAATTTGGTCCTCCATTAATGCGAGTAGTGGCGAAATACCTCAATAGCATCGTTAATGTGGTCTGTAGGATCTGCAGCGGTCGCCATTGTTGCTATCCTCACCAGTTACCCACCGGCGTACAGCTTGACATCAGCGTAGCGCTGATTGGCTAATCGCTAGACCCCCGACATTCATTGGTCCATCCATCGTTTGGACGAGATAAATCGCAAATTCAATAAGGTATACCAGACCAGTGACACAAGCCTACTCAGTTGAGTGGGCGGGGTCTATGGTCTGGAACCAGGCTAGATCTTTTCCTAACCATAACCAAGTGGTTTTTGTGCTTAAATCTAACCACATATTAACCACAGTATTGTTGAAAAGTATAGTTTCAACATTGACCACATAACAACGTGCAAATGTAACATATCCATGGTTTGCAGAAATGTGCAATGCTAACATTTTATCTGGCAGTTGGGTTGGAATAAGACAGTCTGACAAATAGACAGTAATTTATTAATGAAAATGTCTTCAAAATCATAAAAGTGTGAGTGGTTGGTCTCAAAGGGTTTTTTTGTGAACAACTAGAATATCTAATCAGCAGCAAATTTATTATGATAGTAAATAATTCTAAAAAAGAAGTTTTTTTTATCCTATTGAATCTCATCTATTAGTACATGATTTGTCGTGATTTTTACATCATAGCTTGATCAGTAATCTCATGCAGGGAACATTTGCTCACCTGCCTCACACACTAGTGATGATCTGTATTTGGATATTGATAGAAATAGTTTATGTCAGAAAAATGTGTTTTCTGACATTTTAATGCAGTGTTTGAGCTGTGTGTCCTTTCAGTTTATTGAAGACTACAACACCAGCAGTAAACTGTAGTGTTAAACCTGCTACAACAATGTAACTCAGATCACTTCAGCTTTGCAGGCTTTTTCTTTGGAGCTAGGCTTCTGAAAGTGAAACTCATAATCCACATTTTAAATATTAAAAAGCATTCACGCAGCTGGAGGGCCAAAACCCTTCTCTTTCTGGCCTTTTAATGTGAAACACCTACTTGAAGTGTTATTTACAGCAGCTTAACACTGATCAGATACTGAAATAAAAAAAAAAAATAGGATATATCCAAAATTGGAAATAGTGAGAAAGAGTATTTTGTAGCAACTCAGAGCAGCAGATTGGTTAGTATGATGCAACTCTTGTATTTATAGTTGTAATTAGTGCTGTGGAAGTGTATATAATTCTAAACATATGGTGTGAGATGTTATATAAAACTTCTGACTGCAGCACTTTTGCCTTTAATGACGTTAAGTACCCTTTCCACTTCTCTGACTAAAAATAAATGTGTGGACATGAATAGGTTTAGTAAGAGAATCTGAGTGAAAGATCATTTCATGACACTCACACTGTGAGTGGTTATTGTTCTTGTTCATTGCTGACGTGCCCATTACAACAAGTAGAATGAGTCAGAGAGAAAAACAAGGACAGCAAAGTGGGAGCAAAACTACGGACGTGGGAATGACACTTCTTTAGTCTTCTTTCTCTCTCCGTCTCTCTGTCCTCTGCTCTGCCTCCTCTGTTTGTCTTTGCATTCTGTTTCAGCCTCATTACACTTGTTTTTCCCCACTGCTCACCCTCACTCCTCCTTCTCTTTCCTGTGGCACTAGATCCTCTATGGTTTGACTGAACCATCTTAAACATACATGCATGTAATATATGTGAACTATGAACATATATATCTGCAGATAATGGATGTATGTTTTTGTTTGTGATAGTAACATAATTATTTGTTGTGATGTTATGTATTTATGCATGGGTAGAGTTGAAGGCTGCTAACACTATGCTAACAGCGTGGGCAGTTATCAAGGGCAAGCAGGAGATTGCTTTAAGATTGTGTTAGGCATTACATTCTCTACATTTTTTATTGTACCAGAGAAAAGAAATCCAGTTAATTTATTGGAATTTTTGTAAAGAAGCTTGCCTTAATAGATTTTTAAATTTTAGCTAACGAAAAATATGAAAGGTCTTATAGCATAACTGTCAGACAACATTGTAGGCTTGCCCTCTGTGTCATGTTGACAAAAGATTACTTGTGCTGTCCTTGACTGCGGTTCCCCTCCCGTCCTGCAGGGCGTCACTGTGGAGCTCCTGCGTGGTTTTGCCCCTCCTGGCCCTCACATGGATGTCAGCCGTCCTCGCAATCACAGACCGGCGCTCTGCGCTCTTCCAGATCCTCTTTGCTGTCTTTGATTCACTGGAAGGCTTCGTCATTGTCATGGTGCACTGCATCCTGCGCAGAGAGGTACCACTGACTTTATGTGTTCCTGGTTTTGTTTAGGACTGTAAATGATGAATAGCAGCTCCCAATGAGATTCTCTGTATACTGATATAGAATTCAGTTTAAGCTTTCCCATAAAAGCTAGTACAATACTGATCAATCCTGGCACCCATCGGCTATCGGTCTAATGACAGTAAGCCCTTGGGGCGTTGTGGCTAGATGGTAACCTAGATTTCCAAAATCCCAAAATCTGTTTTATGGTATGACAAAGCTGTGGTTAAAGTTAGATTAGGTTTAGACACAAAAAGCACTTGGTTAAGGTCATTGACAGATAATAGCTTGGGTTAAAACGATGAAACCTGAAATCTCCTGGGAGTTTTCGCGAGTCTTGGGTGTAGCCAGTGGATATACTGGCCAAGACTTCCTCTTCTATGCTGAAATGTCATCAGACAATAGTCGATAGGTTCCAAGATTGCATTTCAGCCAGTTTGTTTTACCTCTCCACACATACTGTTTACCTGCCAATCAAATATGACTGGTCAGTTCTACTCGGACTACAAATAGGTTACAGACGAAGACCGAAACACTTCTGATGCCAAAATCTGTGTCTCGTTGCCCTCAGATTCTGCATACATATGCAGATATGTGTTTCTAGAGATTAAGTACCCAACAGTTACACAATATATATCCTGGTAGGGGACAGATTCAATTATTTTACCAGCAGGTATGTTGGTTGGTCCATGCATTTGATCAACACTCTGGTCCAAGGATTTTGGTGACCCCCAGACTTTTCATTTAGAACTGCCATCAACCCACATAACCCCTTGATCAATGGTCATGATGGTTCATGGCCCATGGTGAGCACCATGACCTCAAAATACGGAGTCCTTACGGAGTGTTTTTTGTTTGTTTTGGGGTGAAGTCCTGACATTTTAGTAAACTTTTTTGTCAGTATTGTCATTGGGTGTGAGGACTGGAGCTGCTACATAGACAATGAATAGTGATAATGTTCTAGATCAGTGGTTCCCAACTTGTCCAGCCACGTGGTCCAGATTTTTCCTTGGTCATTAGTTAGAGGTCCACACAGTTTAATACATTCAGCATCACACTTGCATTTGGCCATGTCATCAAGCTAGTTTGCTGTCTCCGTCAAGTAGTTGTTCATTTGTCACTGTACAGCAGGAAACAGCACTTTAAAATAAATGCTTTGTGCTGGAAATTCACTGAATTTAAAGATAATGTTGTATTTTATTTATTTATTTTTTTAACTTGACACATTCGCAAGTCACTTACACTGTTCAGAATGGACCCGCAACCCGCTTTTGGACCACGACCCACCAGCTGCGAACCACAGTTCTAGATGACACTGAGAGCACCCAGGGAAATGTATTGAATATATGGGGACATTTTCTGTTTCAGAGCTGAGTACACTACAATAGAATAAATCATTTGGGCGTACAAAAGACAACAAATATCGCGTGGGTCCACAAAATCAGGCTCCCATTCACTGTCGAGATGCCCCTGAGCCAGTAAGATGGTGACGTCTGCTCTCATGGTTTTCTACAGGTTCAGGAGGCAGTAAAGTGCCGTGTGGTGGACCGCCAGGAGGATGCTAATGGAGATTCAGGAGGATCTTTCCAGAATGGTCATGCCCAGCTTATGGTATGAATATGCATGTTGTTATTTTCACCTCTGAGGATTTATTATTCAATATGGCACGTTGTGTACACTGAATATAATATTTATTGTTTTCTGTCCTCAGACTGACTTTGAGAAAGACGTGGATATGGCTTGCCGATCAGGTAAGCTCCAGGTTGAGCGTGTTTGATTTTGTGTTTGCGTGTGCGTTTGACTTGACTTTGGGGACTGCTGTTCAGAAGCTACAGATGTCTCTTTGTGCCTCCTCTCTGAATTTTGACTGCTTCAAATTCCTCAGCGTTGTCAGAACAGATGTGAGGCGTGTTCCCCCTCAGTTCTGCACTTGTGTCTTACAATCAACATCACAGCAGCCTCCCTTCGCCAAGGAGCTGTTTTGACAAGAAATACAGCACATTACTGCTGCATAAGGCAGTTTAGCCCGGGCTGATGGGAGTGGGATGAACGTGTGCTGAGCAGTTATATGCAGATAAATAGGGCTGTCTGAGTCTCCTACACTGCCGCTGTATAATTAAGTCCCTCCCGACAGTGCCGCATCAGATACTGGCTCTGCTCTGATATCCGCTGGGAGTGAAAAACTGATTATCTCTTGAGACAGGATATCAAGAAAAGCATCTGGAGCAGAAAAGCTATTGAGACACAGACAGGCCTGATCGAGAAAAGACAGAAAAGAACAGAGAGGGATGATTGTTTTTTTTTTTTGTTTTTTTTTGTATATGTCAAGTAGGAAGGAGGAGCACAGAGAGCGATTGTAAGATATTTACTGTTGTGGAGAGAGCGTTGTCTGATGTTGTTTACCAGCCTGGACACAGCTTGGGATATGCATGCTGCCATGAGCCAGCAGTTGTTATAGTGAAATGAGGTTGGGTCACGCGGTCAAGGCAAACCCGCTGTCAGCCATGTACTCTCAGTAGAGATATTTTAACAAGGACTTTCTAGAATTTATTTTTTAGGGATATCTTGCTGTTGTCTCATTTGTCAGAGTTTGACCGGTATGAGTGTATGAAGGGTGGTAAACGGTTTTGGTTATTGTGGTCACAGTTGCTAAGTGGACTTGTCAGCGCTCGCTGACCAACAGTGACAATGGTTTTCATGTTGCCTCACAACATTTTTTATCATGTCTCAACTATAATGTCTACTTTTTTATCTGCAGATATACACCGAACAACAAGTGAAATGTCACACTAATGTTTTTGCCCTCATTTTTCAGAGGTTTGAGTTAAAGATCTGAGATGGTCCTTAAGAGATACTTCTCTCAAAGTTTGGCCGCAAATTTGTTAAATTTTTTGTTAGTGAGCACTTTTTCAAGATAATATATCGACCTGACAGGTGTGGCATATCAAGAGGCTGATTAAGCAGCATCATTACTACACAGGTGTGCCTTGGGGTGGTCACAGTAGAAGGCCACTCTAAAACATGCAGTTTAATCACACAACACAATGCCACAGATCTGGTGACAAATCCTGCAGTCAACATCCCAGTGACACACTCCCTCAGAACTTGTTACATCTGTGGCATTGTGATCAAACTGCACATTTAAGAGTGACCTTTTACTGTGACCATGCCAAGACACATCTGTGTCGTAATGATGCTGCTTACTCAACATCTTGATATGCCACATATGTCAAGTGGATGGATTATCTTGGAATGTTCTTTCTAATGTGAATTTTAGTAAATTTGCAACCAAGGTTTGAGAGAAATGTATCTGTTGAGAGTATTAAAAAAAAGTCTCAGATGTTTGACCTTAACTTCTGAAGAATGGGAGAAAAAACGTAGTTTAAACTTAGTTTAAATGTCATTATTTAACTTAGGTCAGAGGTTACATGCTACTAACAATCTGAGGGTTGCACCAGCTGAAATAGCTCCAGCGTAGGCCTAAGTGGTCAGTTACATAATGCATATCCTCTGTACCACATTGGCAAACAAATATATAGGGTTCAATAACTTTTTAATTAAAAACTACCAATTTATAACAGTTTGCCAGTGTAGACTATCATTATGTGTTTGTTATGACATTACAGTTTCATCTCAATAGCATACTGTTATCTTACGCTATGTTGTAGTTATCAGTTCCAACACTCAATGTCACTGGTGTTAGTTTGCCGTAACTGTAGATTAAGGTTGTATAGTTTATACCTCATCATAATGCTTTGTCTTAGTTTACATACTTTGTTGCTGTTGTTAGGTGATTATGTTAGCTATTTTAGCTGTTAACCTCTTTGCTGTTGTGTACAGGAAGTGAAAACCTCATTTTCTGCAACAGCATTTTGGTTGGTTTGGACTTAATGCCGGAGAAGCTAAGATGAATCGTATGTCTCTGTGGTGCAACATTGACACAGCTTTACCATCAAACTAACTAGTGTCAACGTAAAGTTTAGTGTGGACTAGGAGAAGGAAAGTACATATAGTTGGTGCAACGGACCACTGTATATCTTTTTCTTTCTTCTTGTGGGGGCCCATAGCTCAAATTGTTATAAATAGAAGCCTATGGAGCTAGACAGTGCCACTTAAACCAGAGTGGTAGTAGAAGGTTGCTTCAGTATCTGTCCAACCCAAGGCTGGATTATTGACTGAGGTAAGTTGTGTGAGAATTTTCATCACTTAATAACAGTAACAGCTATACTGCTACGTCCATCATTACCTTGAAACCCACACTTGTGGAGAAGCTCTGCGTCAAAATCTTGTGTTACACAATGCATATTACTGAGTGCATTTGTATGCAATTTGTTTGTTGGATGACAACACATATGTGATATGAATAAATAATGAGCAGTGGGTCCCCCAGATGGGTGAATCCATCCATGGTCCAACTCTGCCTTTCTGTTGCTTCCAGGCACTGTGAAGCGCTCATCTCTCCAGGGGGAGGAGAAGGCCTCCTCTGGGACCCACACCCTTCAGAAGGGTTCTAACTTTAACACCATGCCGGCCAGCATGGCCAAGGTTCACCTCCAGAATGTGGCAGACTACACCAGCCACACTCTGACTCTGCGCAGGGAGAAGGGTCCAACCAAGGGAATCAGCACAGAGCTGCCAGGTGCCAAATCCATCTACATCTGCGATGGCGAGCTCTTCAAGCAGCTTGATGGAGAGCTGCCTCGAGGAAACGGGGAGGGCAGCAGCTCTGAGGGCACTGGCAAAGGCGCGGGGTACGTCATTCTACCGACCAACAACACAGGCACCCTGAAGCCGGCCAAGGGGAAAGAGGAGCAGGCAGCCAAGTATAACATCAGCATTGAGCAGCTGCCTCAGACCAGGCTCATCCACCTGGCTAACCCCGCCAGCGGAGAGCCAGTGCCTGGCTTCGGGCTGAAGAGCCTGCCTGCTGACCAGATCAGTGTGTCATGCTCTGACAGAGACTCACCTGCACACAATCTGCAAAATATGCCCAGAGACTCCCAGGTGGCCAACAGCATGTGTGACGGAGGAGATTCCGGAAACTCTGGTGTGATGTCCAAGAGTGAGACCGTCTCCACACTGTCCATGAGCTCACTGGAGGTAAGACCACTGAACTAATCAGCATATTCTTGTAATAGCAATGCATTATCAGCCTCACACTTCATACTTCAAACAAGACATGCATGTTAAGTTGTGTTTTGTGCCAGTACTGTTTACCATAATTTCTCAAGAAGCAGGCCTTTGTTTGAAACTGCCTTTGTAGTGTTTTTCATAATATTTTAGGAAGAAACGTCCTCGTTCTCTGCTCTGCTTGTTGTATTATGATGTTAATGCTTTTTGCTTGGAGAGCAAATTCGACACTTTAACCTCATTTACTAGTCTTCTTGAGAGATTTAGGATAATATGAATTACACAGCACTATTCCCATTAGAATAACAACAGAATCATGTCATAGTGACCTTTCTGCTGATCTCAGTTACTTACGTACGTATGTACTGTTCTAAGTTACTAATTCCACTCCTAATTCAAAGTTTATCATAGCCCTGCTAAACTTCTGTTGAAGCAAATAAGAAATGAAAGTATTTTGTGCTATGTTAACACCAGTGAATACTTAATAATGAAATTTAAAGGCTACTGAGTTCATAGCCTTGAAATGTTTTACTTAAAAATTTGAATAGATTTTTTTTCAGTGTTAACAAAGTCAAATCCAAAAATTTAAATTTCAGAATTTCCAAAACATGCTTTTCATTTTGAATTTTTGACTCTGAAATTGACCAGTTTTATATGACTGATGTTCTATTTGAATTTTTTTCAACTTGAATTTTCATATATTTTTTTGCCCAATCAAGTTTGGGCAATTTAAATACATTTTTTGAAATACTGAAATTTAAATTTTTGGATCTGCATTTTTTTTTAATACTGACAAAAATATACTCAAATTCAGCCTGTGAAATTACAAATCAAGAACTTTCATATTTTAAAAAAGTGATGAATTTCGGGGGGGGGGGGGGGGGGGGCAGATACATGGTTTACACAGTTAAGTATTTCAATATTATGAGTTCAGTGATGTTCACATTTCAAGATTAAATATTTAGTGTCTCTTAATTGCTTCCATAAACTTTTGTCAGTAAAACTTCACGATATCAGCCTGATAACTGCCCAAAATCAGCTTTGGGTGAAACAGTTGATGGGTTTATTCCTTGACATGTAGGCCTATCATAGTGGACAGCAAGCAGAACTGCATCTAGGATGCTTCACAACATCCCAGTAAAAAGACTGGCGTATCAGAATTGTTTGCCTTCTGTCATCCAGTATGACGAATTCGATGACATTTACAATTTTGTCTCCAAAGGCCATGACATCACATCGGTCATGAAATCAATGGTTAGTGTGTCATGTCTCTTATCAAAGTCATGGCAAGAAGTTATGATTCTCAAATTGCCTAATGCGACGCAGTGACCATCTTATCAGACAAAATATTGTAGAGTCTAAATCTGGCACACATTTCAGGACAAAATATCATTAGCCCTTTTTAAACATGAATCATGCAAATTTGCAGGAAAGCCCAATCAGTCTTCGTTCAGCATTGGCAGTATACAAACAAAATGGGGAATGCAGCGAAATGCCACCTACATACTTTTGTTTATACAGGATGCACTTTTTTCAGGGCAAAGGGGGGCGTGAGCAAGTGACCAAACATGTAGCTCAGCTTGTGACGTAAACAGTGACGTGGGAGGGAAGCCGTGGCTAGTCAGTCCTTCGGCAATTCTCTCGTAAGTTGTCCGTCCTTCACCGTCCCCTTCATCTGACGGTTAATGGCCTCTTGCGAGGGCAAGGAGGCTGGAGATGAAGGAGAAATTAACAACATCAGCGATCAACGTCATATGCTTTTCTGACTTTAGCATGTAACTACATGTAGCAGTTTACTTGCAGCCAGGGAATGACTGTGCATAGCAGAACTTTCTGACTGAAAAATCACGAAAAAATGCTTGTTAACACTACGAGACATGCTCCAGCAGGAATATGATCTAAAATCAGGGAGAAATTTACAACATCTGCAACCAAATCTACATATTTCCCTGACATTACATGTAGCAGTGTACATGCAGCCAGGAAACAACTGTAGATAGTGGTAGTTTCTACCGTGAAAAAACATCATTAAAAGCTTTTTAACGCATGTGGAAATGTTCCAGCAGGAGCATGATCTGAAATCAAGCAGAAATGAACAACATCAACCATCAAGATTGCGGGGCGTCGGTGGCTTGGTGGATAGAGCAGACGCCCCTTGTATAAGGCTGTTGCTGCAGAGACCCAGGTTTGACTCCAGCCTGTGGCCCTTTGCTGCATGTCACTCCCTCTCTCTCCCCCTTTCACACTTGACTGTCCTATCAATTAAAGGCAAACATGCCCTAAAATATCTTTAAAAAACAGTCAAGATTCTAAACAAAACCTGGCATGTTCGTACAGAAGAGTAATCCGAAACTGTGGAGAAATTTACATCAACCAAGTCTGAATGCTTTCCTGACATTAGCTTGTAGCTACATGTAGCAGTGAAGGCTACATAGTGTAAATACTTAGGGTAGCAAGCCTGAAACAGGTGACTATATAAAGACATCCATCATGATCTGATGTTATCTGGTAGCTAAAGCAGAAAAAAACATTGGAAACATTGTATTCAGAATTCTGAAGCCTGAGGTTTTTGCTCACAGGGATACTTTTTATATATGTCTGCCTCGTTATTTGAAACTTTGGCCACGTTTAATATTAACATCCAACATGATAGCATTATATATACACCAGATAATAGGAAAAAAAACACAAGAGGTCCCCTCTAAAGAGTTCTGTTTAAGTTGCTTGCTGATTGGATTAGTGCTGTGTAAAAGGACACACTAGTGAATGTACCATGAGGGCCACTGTAGTTCCCCCTCAATTTTTTTAAGGTTAATTAGCAAAGATAATATTTTTGTTCTTGTTCTTACTGGCTGTTTGAGAAATTATGGTAGTATCATTGTGGTGAACATAACTTTCCTCTCATCATATGTCCTCTTTATTATCACTTTCTCAATGCAGGGACATTGCAGTTTAACTCTAAATCAGCATTTCTGCTGTGTTTCTTTTCTTATCCATATATCAATGTGAATGTTGCCATATATCATGCCAGCTTATTATTTTTGCATGGACTGCAGCCATTCATACAGAAAACTATAAGTGATATTGTTTTTTTTGCCATGTATAGTGCCGCAGGCTATGTTTGACCAACAGAGCATTAGCACACTCTCCATGGTGGGAAATGATTAACACAGATGGTCAACTAGGGAGCCACACATTAATAAACTGAATATTAATTCATAAAAATGAATGAAAGGATCATTAATTAGGTCTCCAAAGAGCAGCACTGTGCTCCATTTCTTGCATGCTTAGGTCACCCACTCTCTGATGCTAAAATGAAGGCTCATTTCATTCATAACAAACACTGCATCTCATGAAGTATCCCAGCATTTTCTGGCCCCATGTAAGGACAGCATCTTTAAAAAGGTTAGTTTTCACTCAGCTCCTATAGTGCAGACAGCAGTGTTAGGATGAGACGACACAGTGATCAGCGACACAGCGGCCTGGACATCTGCCTGCTGGTGTCTTTTCACTTCAGGGCAAAACACACTTCTATAATGCCGTGCGAGGCGGCAGCTGCCACGGCAACCAAGCAGCCTAAAGGTCAGGTTTTCCTTCACCACTCCGTGATGGAGGACTTAAAGGTCATTCGGTCACAATCTGTTAACTGCAAACTTGTGCCAACAGGGTCAGAATGACCAGCAGCAAACCTTGTTTCCTCCCTCATGACTCGCTGCTCTCCTCTGGGTCCCACAAAGACGCTTTTTTGACCGGCTGATGTGGAGTTACACTATTAAGAAACACTTGAGCATTTGTCTGCTCACTAGGCACACAATATCAAGACACATCTTTAATCTCTCTGTCTCATCTTCCCCCCAGAGACGAAAATCACGCTATGCAGAGCTTGACTTTGAGGTAATTTTAGTCTCTTTGATTCCTACAGAGCTTTTTAGATATAGACCAAACAGCTGATGTCTCTTAGCTATTCAGACCTCTAGATGCTTGCATACATTTATCAGATTTATTCAAAGCTTGGGTGTGACTGTAGTGTTGAGATTCGACATGGATGGTTAGCCTGTACTGTTTACCTTGTACGTAACGTGCAATGTCCCTGTGTAGAAGATTATGCATACCCGGAAACGCCACCAGGACATGTTTCAGGACCTGAACAGGAAGATTCACAGTGCAGACAAGGATAGAGAATCTCCACCTGTTGACGCCAAAGCTGCCAAAAGATGGAGTGTGTCCTCTGCCAGCAGCGACAAGACCAACATGAGTGTAAAGAGTTTAACTTTATTCTGTCCTGCCCCCACCCCTCCTCTCCTATATCTCATGTTGTTCTCCTTTTCTCTTATCATTAGCACAAATCACCACACTTGAGTGGAGTTGCCTGTTTAATTATTAGTGCAGCCATTTTAAAGATTGCATTTTTATCTGCTTACAATGTCAGTGCCAGAAGAAATTAGCTGTGGGGGCATCAAGGGGCGTAACTGTGGGTGAGCATACAAACTACGACTACAAACTTAGCCAAGTACATTTTGTCACTCCAAATGTGACAAGCATTTAAAGGTTCTCCTAAATTACACAACTTGTTAGAGCTTGTTTCAAGACAAGGCCTTAAAAAGGGCTGACAGTGATAGCTCAAGCTAAGTACAGGCAAAAGTTCTGCTACCCAACATGAAGGCCATATTGTTTAGGTTCGGCTTTTTCAAAATCCTTATTTCTATCACTGTGCCAATTCTGCATCTTTGCATGTCATTTGCTTTAAGGACATATGCAAAAGAGACAGCAATAATTAAAGTATACTACAGGGTTGTCATGGCCATTGGTTAAAATTATTTAAAATTACTTTCTGTAAGGTGAATAGCTGTGAATATTACAATGCCCTATAACCTCAATGACCACTGCTACAGAGGTGACACCAGCCAAGCAAATTAACAATTAAAGAATATCTAGCAAAGTTAATCACCTCACTGATGATTAAGTTTTATGCCCATCTAAGCCTTAAAAAGCTCTTACTGCCACTCTGCTAACATTGCCTTTTCAGGAATAACCAGGACTATACACTCTCACTTCTGACTTTACATCTAGTAATGTAGTGGTGAGATTCAGTAGGCCCTATCTTACACCCGATACAAAGCAGTGCATAGTGCAGCCCAACTGTCGTTGTTGCTTTCAGATCAATGCCGTTGTCATTTTCATGGCCAGCACCCACATTGTGTAAGAAGCAAATGTACTTGTGCCCATCTGTGGTCCCATGGGCGTGTAGGTCTTAAAATGAGGTGTGGTCACGCACATTGTTGGTGTATTGCTATTTTGAGCCAGCAGAAAGTGAATCTGACCAACAAAAACCTGATCCGAAGTCAGTATGCTGGAGTACTTTCCTGTAAACGGCCTATTATTCAGATATTAAGATGCACCTACATAGACGGGTTCACAATGTGCAGATGGATTGCAGGTTCATGAAACAGTGCATCGTTAATGAGGAAAATATTAGTTATATTCTTTAAAAACGTGAACGTAGCAGAGATCAGAGCAGAGCTGCAGAGCTGCTGTCCAACTCCCCATTAAGAGAGCAGTGCAACTTTATTATTTTAGAAGCCACAAGTTTAGTTCTGTTTCCTCTGTCAAGTTTATAACTACTTTACTTTTGCTGCATAAACGTCCCATGTTATTTCCTGCAGTAACATTACTGCTCTTACTGCATCAATCTCAGCAGAAAAACACTCACTTCTCCAACTTGTTAAATCCACCATGTAAATTTCAGCACGCCAGGTCCAGGTGCACCTGGCTTTTAAAGGAAATAGAACATGACACTCTTGTTGGTTGAGCTCATGTTACGTCTAGAACACACCTTTAATTAGTTCAGGGACTAAATACAACCCCTTTGCCCCTTGCGCCCTACTTCGTGCCCAGATTATGTGCCATTTACTGAGAAAAATGGAGTTAGACACAACAGAAATGCACTTCCACCACGCACATTAGGTCGCGTGTATAGGTTGTTTAAATAGGGTCCATTATTATTATCTTTGTTGGGGGTTGGGTGTTCTTTCTAGCTAGCTAAATAATAACTTAAGCCTTTTCTTTACCTACTTAAAACTGGAAACGTAGGTCGGGGCTGGGTTGGCTGGGAACAAGTCTCTCAAAATCACCAACAGCAGGTACAAAAGGGAATCCATGTTGGCTTTGTAGCTGCAGTCATTCCATGGCAGCAGATGATATCCATTTCCTTCTGCTGCAACAGCCCCTCCCTGATCTCCATTTGTTTCACAGCTTTGGGGTCGGGTCTTCTCTCTCATAGAGCCAAGTCCAGCTTCACAGATCAAAGGTGCAGCTATCTGACACTGATAGTTTCAGAACCCACTCAGATTTTGTGATAGCTTTGCAGAATCATACAGCATTAGCTTTTTTCCAGAGACAAAGAAAAGACATTCTGATGTATCATCAAGATGATACAAGTGGAAGAGGCAGAGAGATCAACTTCTCCACTGTGGGTACAAGATGTGTTTTGAGGATGTGCCTCAGCCACAACCATATTTGCATCCCTTTCCTTATCAGTATGTCTAGCTAGCTTTTTGTGCATATACCCACTTTAGATTAAATTGGCAAGTTTACATCCATTGTAAAGGGGTTATCAAAAAAGGTATTAAAGGAATATTTTGACATTTGGAAAAACATGTATGTGTGTATTCACTTTCTTGCTGAGAGTTAGCTGAGAACTCTTTTGTCTGTTTGTTAAGTTGGGAGCAGGAGCTAGGCGGTGGTTAGCTTATCCTAGCATAAAGGCTGGAACAGGGCAACGAGTTCTTATCCCAACTCGTCAAACATCACAGCTTTGTCAGTGCATTTCACGTCTGCATATTACGCACCAGGTGTCCTCGCACCAGTCCGGTAAAAAACTGACAAAACCCGGAGGCATATCGTAGCACTGCTCAAGGTGGCATTTGCCGTTGGTGTCTGAAGCCAAAATCACTGACCGAGCAGCGACATTTGACAAGTTTGGAATGAGAATGGGCTGAGCTCGTACCTTCCAGCAAAACCAAAAATTGTTGTTTTTACTTTTTGTTTGTGTTGAGAATAAACAAATGAGCTTTAGCCACAGCTGAAGTAGACATATTTTGTTTTACTTTGCTAGCCAGGCTAGCTTTTGCTCCCTGTTTTTCAGTCTTATGCTAAGCAAGGCTAATGGCACAGTTACTCCAAAACAATTTAATCTGTATTGCTGTTCATTAAGCTAGGTTGTTTTGGTTTGAGTTGCTGAGTGTTGGAGATATCGACTATAGATATGTCTCCGTTCTCTTCAGTATAATGGAAACAGATGGCACGCACTTGTGGAACTATTGTTTTACTGAATTATACCTGCTAACCATATCACCCTGCGGAGGGAAGCGTGCCTCTGTTGCTAGCTCATCGATTTTTCACCTAACTCTCAGCAAGAAACTGAAGCTATTTTTTTTATGTCAAATTATTCCTTTAAGAAATGTAGGACATCACTGAGGCAGACAGATAAAAGGCAGTGTCCACCAAGAGCTCACAATATAGCTTCTGAAATACATCGCAGATTTTACCATCTCTGAGAAAACAAGCCTTTTCCCTCTGTCCTCTCCCCATCAGGACAAGCAGCAGACCCCGAGTAAGAGGGCGTGGGAGGGCATCAGGAAGCCCCACTCCCCCCCATCCTGGGTAAGGAAGGACCTGGAGACAGTGGCTGCCTCCCCTCTGGAGATGCAGACGGTGGAGTGGGAGAAGACCAGCGCCACCATCCCTCTGGTGGGCCAGGAGATCATGGACCTTCAGACGGAGGTGTGACCCAGCTTCTGGTCTCACACCCACAACTTCCTTTTTTTCCCCAGTGCTCTCAGACAGACAAGCAGAACCCACCACACACACTGCCCTGCTCTGTATTTTTACTCAAAGGCTGGATAAGGCCCACTACGAGAACGTGAGGGGGACGGAGGGCGAGGAGGAGAGAGAAGCGTCACAATATCAGAAAATTAATTCAATCAATTAAAGAGAGAACAGGAAAATAGCGTCTCTTTTAATGTTTCATTTTGATGTTTGGACGGTGTTTTTGTCTGCAAAATACTGGTCATCTTCTTGTATATGGTCTCAGACACCACAGTGGCTCACATGGTCGTACAGATTGCCATGTGCATCATATAGTCATGTAATAAATCACATAGCAAAGGTAATCATGCGATGTTTACCCCTGTATTAAATGAATACAATGTAATAATCATGATTATGTCTCCTTTTTTTTCTCTGTTGAGAGTATTGTTGCATCACTTTTCTGCTCTCTCTTTCTTCTGATGAACGCTGATGTAAACGGAGATGCCTCTGGACTTACTTTTTCTTCAACATCAATCTCAAAAGGGAAAACAAACAAGTGAGGCAGACTGCCAAACACACACCCACGTGGCGGTCAATGCAGTTCTCTCCCCCCCTTCAACTCACCCCAATCCTTCTGGCTCCACCACTTTATCCCCCCGTGATCCTGACAGGGCAAGGTCGGCCCTGCAGTGACAGGCGAAGGGGAGAGGGGGTAAAAAAAAAAAAAAAAAAAGTTTCCCAGAGCCAAAATGGCAAGTTGCCTTCTCATCGACGGACACCTCAGAGACGCCAGAGAGCGGGGCCCGCGGGTCTTGTGCTCTAATCGGCCCTCAACCTCAATGCCGCCCGCAGAGGGATAACATGGACGTCAGCGTCAGTGCGTCCGGAAGGAGCCACGTTCAACAAACACATGCTGTTTGGGTCAGTTTCTCGATGTACAAGCAGGCTTGGTACAGTGAATGCAAAATATGATGGTGTTTCACAGATGGAAAAGGTACTTGTGTGTGTATGTGCGTGTGTGTGTTGAGTAGTTGCAGATGAGTAAATGACTAGATCTATAAATATATATGGTATGATGAGTAAAGGTGATGATATATACAAGGCAGAGGTCATAGAGGGATGGTGGTTGCACACAGAGAAAGCACAAGGCTCATTTGGAGTCCTGATGTACAGCATTGTAATTATTTCAACAGAGTTCTACAGAATGGATTTTAGCCTATAAATATCTTTCTTACTGTGCTTGGGGATAGTTGTTATCATTATTATAAATATGAACATGATTATTCTGATACTGATCCTCCCATTCCCTCCTCGTCCTTTCAGGGTACTGGACTATACGAGTGTTCTGTATCGCAATGTAACAGTGTGTGTTTTGATATTACCGCCAATCACTCCCTTCAGATCTGTATTTGTCGAAACCCCCTGACCCACTGATCTGCGCCCCACCCTGCCACACACACCCCCGCCCACCCCACCCTCACTCCCCTTTTTAATTTACTGGGGTCGCCTCTTTGTTAATGTACAGTTTTCAGAGCACAAAATGAATGTGTCTTATTTCTAATAAAAGCATATCTATATAATAAAGCAACACTAGTCCTCTTGTTTTCTCACATTTAATTACAGATAACATAGGATTCATCATGTTACACACAGTGTGACCTTAGAGGTGTATCTGTGCATAATGTAGTGTAACAGCAGCATAAGAGGAGAAGAGACACAGTGTCAGCAGCCTAAAGTTTGCCAATATTAAATAACATTAGCCACCTGGTCATACCAGACTTATGAATTTAACTTTTACTTGAGGGGAACTGCAGAATGGTGTTATTTCATCTTTAAGTTGAAAAGACTTGCTTAAAATAAGTTGTTTGACTTTAGAATTGTACGGAAGTGTACTGCTGCCACTACATTTATTAACCAGAGCACTCACATTGGAGAGCACTTTTTGTACTCAACTAATGAATGATTCTCTGTTAAGG
This sequence comes from Epinephelus awoara, assembly GCA_035609425.1. NCBI lineage: Eukaryota > Metazoa > Chordata > Actinopteri > Perciformes > Serranidae > Epinephelus > Epinephelus awoara. The sequence goes on from CM069300.1 coordinate 36,020,918, forward strand.
TCCATATGAGGGGACACTACACACCTTGTCCAGCTCACTCTGACAGATAATCGTAAAAATCCATCTAGGTGTAGGCCTACATTGCGCATATTTGTGCAATATTATCTACCGCAGTCAATAACTGCTGCATCTCCTCATGTCTCCACCAAAGCATTAAGTATAATTTAATCAAGTCGTGTAGATGAGTGATATTCCTCAATTTAGCCATTCTCCAACACCCTTTCTTTATTGAAAAATTAGTTTATCATTAAAACCATATATTATGCTATCACATTATAACATGAAATGTTTCATGTTATAACAAGATAAATAGTATATTGCTATAACAAGAAAAGTTTTGTTTCTTGGAATAACATGATTACGTTTGTACGATGTAATAACATGAAAATTTCTTGTTGTAACATGAATATATTTTATAAAAACATGATAAACATCTGTTTGAACATGAACCTTTTCCCGTTATCTGATACTGATTTTTGGTTTTTTTTTTTGGCAATATGCTTCTGTTTTTGTTTGTTTGTTTGCTTTGTTTTTTGAGATTAATACCACTCTCACGTTTGTGCGCCTAGTCTCACCAGACCTACCTTCATAGCATTGTGTCAGCGCTAGAGAAAGATCCGGAAGCACACATTATCATTCTGCTATAGGGAAAAAATGCTCTGGCTTGTTTTTATTTCTTTAAACCAATCAAATTGTCTCAGACAGAACTAAGTCCAGGATGTTGCAATGGTGCTGTTGCAAATTAGTGTTGGTTAGGCCGAACCCATTTCCAATTATGACCACAACCACTTTAATTAAATCCCGCCTGTCCTGAGTACAGATGTAGACACAGATATTTTAGTTTGTTAAACAGATACTAATATAGATAATGGTGTACTAGCTCATCCCATATAATTGGATAATCGATGCCCTAGACGGGACGCCTCACTATACCTCCGCTCATTTGGTCTGTTTAAACTGCAGACAATTTGTTAGTTGTACGCGCCTCTTGCAGAACAGTGTAACAATGATATCACAGAAGTTTAATTAACGTGAAACATATCAGGACATTGGTGAAGACAATGCCACTGGTGCATGACACTGCAAGGTAAAAAGATGTGGCAAATAAATTACAACTGGCCGTGTCAAAAAATGTATCAGCATCAGTCATGGGCTTTTCTAAGGTGTTGTAGATCTTTACAACAATTCATCAGAAAATTAGTCATGCCTGATTACACCATCAAAATCTTCATAACTCGCCATTTTCAGCATGTGGTTTGCTCAGAGGCTGTTGTTTTCCTTCGGGGATTCTGATAATGTTAACATGCAGATAGTGAAAGGAGGGGAGAATGTTGGTCTAAATAGCCGGCTAATGGCAGTCTACATCTGGTGAGATTACTGTACGCCTAGCTCTAGAGGGGGTCATCCCACCTACCAGGGTCCTATGTTCCACACATCCTATTTCTCTTGATATAGACATTGCAGTTTATATTGTAGCTGCATGCCATATGTGGCCCTATAAAGTTCGCAGTTTATATCAAGTTCAAAGTCAAAAGAAAGAATGGATAAAGATGTGTCAAATGGAGTTTAATGGTAAAAATCTGTCCAGCCTCTGTGGAGATACTTATGTCTAGAGTCAAGAAAATTAATTGTCTTGCTAGCAAATTTTAAGGTTGTGTGTGTGTAAAGGAGTATAACCTCAGCTGCCTATTGTTGGTGGTGGGTGATTTCAACATAAGCTGTTGACCCAGAGAAACATACATTGAACATTTTACCGAGGGAAAAACATTGCTGAGAACGTGAAACACTTTGAAATGTCTCCTTCGGTCAGATTGAGAATGACACTGAGCTGGGGAAAACAGGACCCTAAAAACAGATATGTTCCTGCTCTAGAGCCAGATGGTGATTAACTTAACTTGCATAAATAGTAGAGGCAGGGGGAACAGCTAGCCTTGCTCTGTCCAAAGTTCCAAAAATATCCTTACAAACACCTCTAAAGCTGACTAATTAACACCTTGAATCTCTCTTTTTATCAGTATGCTTCACAAATTAAAAGATGTGGTTTTAGGGAGAATTGCGTGCTGAAACTATTTCTGTCCTGACACAGTGACTTCCTGTTGTCTTCTTGTCATAAGAGTTCCTGCAGGTAATTTTATCATGGAGAATAAGGCTGTTTCTGCCAGCTTCTAGTCTTTATTCGAAGTTAAGCTAATTGCCTCCTAGCTCCAGCTCCAAACACACACAAGACTCATATCAGTCTTCTCATCTTACTCTCAGGAAAAAAAGTGAATCAGCACATTCCAAAAACTATTATATTATCGGCAACATTATGTAGTTGCATTGTGTTACATATTTATTGAAAGGTTTCAGTGAGAAGCCATTAATCTGAGTTCAGACTAAGACTTTGGACCGAGTTCCACACAATTATTAATTATACATTTATGTTTTACTGTTATTGTTCCACACTTTCAGTTAAAAGCTTCAGGTCCAGATTTTACCAAAAGTTGGTTCAATGAAAAGAAGACTGTATTACTAAGCAGCCACATCAGAAAACAATGATAAAAACAATTTGCAATGAGTAAAAATCTACACAGCAGCACTGCTCAATAAATAATAAATTATGACTTGACATCAGTAATTGTGTTACTGTCATAGTCATAAATTGTAATGGTCACAATTGACATAGTGATTTAAAATTAACAGGGGTGTACTGTTGTTCTGAATCTGTCAGTGGCCGTCATCTAAGCCTGTTTACAACACTGCTCTTTTCCAAGCAGTAACCTACAGTGTTGTAAAGTGAGGCCAGTGCTGAAGTGCCAAAAACTGCAGGTCTTTGAATGGCTACTTGAGACATGTAAAAATGTCCAACATTGAAATAAGCGTGTCTACAGTCTGGTACAAAAAAATCTTTATGGTCTCTATAGCTAATTTCCCACACAATGACAACCACACAGAGAGTGAATTTTTATATTAGTCAGCCATTTGAATGTTATTAAGGCTTAAAGTAATGTATAATTAAGGGTGTGGTTACTTTAAGTAAAAGGTGGTTGCCATTTGTTGACAATGCGCTACCACAGCGACAACATTGGTTAGGTAATGTAAATGCTAAATAGACATGCACTCATATAAGGCCTTTCTAGTCTTGACACTACGGGCTCTAGTTTTGCAGACCGGGCTCGGCGGGGGCGCAGCGCACCTGTGCTTCGGAAACTGGGTGTGGCCAGGCGGATTTTGTAAGTTTGGCACACCGTGCACGCTGGCACAGGTTCTCCTCTATCCCACCTCCGTCCCTCCTACCTGCACAAGTCGGACAGAGGGAGGAGAGAAGGCGTGGAGTGGGTTTTACACACTTCACACCAATCAAATGAGCCCCTCTCCTCGCCCTTTAATGCGCCGTGCGAAGGCGTAATGAGAGTTTACTCAATTCGCCATGGCAGAAGAGAGCAGCAGCGTCAGACGGCCAAACTCCTCCCAGGAGGAAACTGATGTTTTGGTCCGGGAGGTCCAAGCTCGCAGTGTCCGAATATACAGAACTGCGAGCAGACCTCCACGGGCTGATGATGCAAAGGTAGCCTGAGAGGAGGTCACCACAATTGTAAATCAATGTTGCGTTTCTCTCATGCGTGCGCGCTCTCTCTTTCTCTCTCACAGTCTCACTCTGTTTCTTTTCTTTTGACTTTTCTAAGATGACAGATGCTGAATATATACTCCCTATCTGATGCTGTGGCTGTTTGTGGTTGGCTGAGAGGGATGTGAACTCATTAGTTTGCAGCTGTGTTAATTAAATCAGGCTGGGTTTCCATTACGCGTGCCAAACGTGCCAAACGGTGCCAATCCCCTTTGATCTGACATCAGATGTGACGGGACAGTCGATATAGAGATACATTTATGTGCTGATTGCAGATAGTTGCATTGAATAGTGGTGTTCGTGGGTATTTATTGCATCGTTAATGTGCCTGACATTCTGGAAACCTGCCTGTGAGGTTTTGGTGACGTGTGCGCACTGTCCGCCGGTCAGCCAAACTTTGGCTCCACCACGAGACAATAGACGTGGTTTCAGCTGGCGAGCTTTTAGCGCACCATTGGCGAAGCCTTTTGGCACGAACCTGTCACTGTGCCAAGCTGGATCTGTCAACACCTCCCCCTGCTGCGCCGCCACACCCATCTCAGCGCACCTAGGTCTGCCAAACTACCAAACTGAGCGCGCCTCGGGTTGCGCTGCTTGAAACTAGCTCTGGGTTTTCCACCCTGCGCCACACCGGGAAACTAGAGCCCTACATGTCACATTCGCCCATTCACACACAAATTAACACACTGGTGGCCTCAGCTGTCATATAAGGTGCCATCTGCTACTCAACTTATTTGCACTCATACATTAATGGTACAGCCATCGCAAGGGGTTCAGTTTTTTCACCTTTTTAAAAAAAAGTCTGTTTGCTTGTTGGTCCCGCACCTGTGATACTTTGGATGTGCTCTACCCGACTTGGTGTCCCACACATTCCCATGGGCCTTTGCCTAGGAGTTGGGTGTTAAACCCAGAGGTGGGAAATAACTTATTACATTTACTCACATTACTGTAATTGAGTAGTTTTTTGTGGTCGCCTGTTGGAGTCCCTGTCCAGACCAAATATGGAGCGTGGACTGGTGGCTGGAGAGGTGGCAGTTCAGCAAAGCACTGAACCCCCCAACCGCTCGGGGCGCCCCCTCACTCTGACATCTCTCCACTTTGTGAATGTATAGGTCCTGTTTGTGCATGTCAGACATATGTGTTAATGACAAAAAGAGTGAAAAAAATTGAATTTCACCTCAGGGGGATTAATAAAGTATATAAAATTAAATCTGGCATGGAATTGACCCAGAACAACCGGCCAGTTCCGGCGAGTTACTGGAGAGAGAGATGGAGGAGGGTGGGAGTGCTTTGGCACAAGCACAAGCAGACGCAGCAGAAATGAACGAAGAAATGAACAAAATGAAAGAAAAACCCGTGTGCACAGTGCTATTTATGATTGCCTGTCAGAAAAATGTGGCCCGAGCCGTGTGTGTGTGTGTGTGTGTGTGTGTGTGTGTGTGTGTATTATATGAAGCGTCTGTCGCTCAAGATAATATAACTTTAGTTTATGAAGAGATCAGACGGAGCCCTCTCCTCTCTTCTTAAAAGCTTTACTCACAAGTGTGTGAATTGACCTGGATATGAAGCATCCGTAGCGCCAAATAATATAATGGTAGTTTCTAAAGAGCTAAGACAAAAAACCTAAAAGTAAATCAGCAGCAGCGGTCATATTTCAGCAGTTGAGCACCACCGCTGCTAGTTGCACCTAGAGGAAACACTGTTGCTCAGTGGATTTGTTCTGTTTTGGAATACACAGTATTCTTCCAAATTAGTGTCAGTGTATTTTAATATTCAGAATTTCGCTTCTACAAGCTCTCTCTTTTTTGATCACCTGTTTGCATCCCTGAGAATAATGCCCAACAACATTGCTCAAAAAGTTGCTGTGTGTATCATCAGTTCAACAGTTATGTTGGTGAGTCAAAATGAGTAAGAGCTGCACAATATTAGACAAAACTGACAATGCGATGACGATTTTGTATACTGCGATATGTGTTGCAATATACAGTGTATTGCAATAACTTGAATAGCTCTATTTGGAAAGAATGATCATTTGGGCTTTGTGACGATTGCACAAGAACACATTGCGATGGTGATGCTCTAATGACATTGTGCAGCCCTAAATTGAACTGAATCCTATGATTCATCATAGAAAAATAACCAGTTTTTCGATTGGATTTATGACCCCTGGACCATTTTTACACTGCATAGGAGTGACCCCCATTAAGTTGTTGGAAGTAACTAAGTAACTTCTACTTTAAGTACATTTTAAACAAACTACTCTTTACTTTTACTTGAGTAGATTTTTAGATGGGTAGCTTTACTTTACTTACTACTTAATTAGAATTTCATCAAAGTAAAGGTACTTTTACTTAAGTAGAATTTTTCAGTACTTTTTCCACCTCTTGTTAAACCTCGTATTTTAAAGTACACCCTCATCATGTTTCTTTTCCCTAAACCTAACCTCCGTAACTTAAATTGCCTAAACCTTCCCTCTGTAACGTTATGTCAATCATTTAACTTGACGTGACAGACATAATGTCATTCGTGGAGCATAAATGCGTTGGATATCATATGAACCGTTGTGTGCGTATTTTTGTAAGATAACATATGAACTGTGCTTTGAGGACATGTTGATTATTTTAAACAGTCTATGCTTCACTGGTTTATAGTAGTCTACACTATAATACAGAACTATAATACAGAAGAGCAGCAGGGTTGAGCTTTTAGCAATGTCAGTGATACTTTGGCATGATTGAGTGTTGGGATTTGCTGAAACTATTCATCAGGTAACCGAATAATAAAAGCAGAAAATTCCATAAAAGTAGACCCACACCATTTTCAGACACAACTCTGGGTAAGGTGGAAAGTGCAATAAGTGGCAGTTCCCTGCACATATTTTTTTTTAACCAGTTCAATTATTGTGGCTACTTTGTCATCCTTTCAGCTCTCTCTGTTGACATTTCGACAGTAACAATAACACAGACTGTGAAGGGCAAAGAATACCGTCTCTGTCTAATGCATGATGAGAAACACAGTGAATCATGTGGTTAAGCTAAGGCTTCACTGCACTGTCTGTGTAAGTGTGTCTATAATGGCCTGAGAATTACTTACATCCCTCAACTGAAAACCAATCTGGACAACACCATGGCGGGAGACTGCTAATAAAGATTTAAGCGCCCATAACTTGTCAGGCAAATACATGTCGGATTTAAATTATACATCAGTGACAAAGTATGCTGTAGGCTTTATAACACTACAAGTATAAACTGAACAAATTACCCCAAGCACATTATCATCATGGAAGCACCCTAGCTGTAGTTGTTGCTGCTAAGATTTTTTTGAGATTGTCCTCCCCCATAAGTCGTTTATACAAGCAGCTTAAAGACCAATATTTATGTTAATTGTTAAGGGGCAACATCTAGTGGCAGGGCTAAAAGAGGAAGTCAGGACCAATAAACCTGCTCAGGTACTCTCATCGGTGGTTTCATCAGTCGTTCTACAGGATGTTCATGCACCTCATTGATTATCAAGTTTAGCTGACCCTGACCTCTGCACTTTGACCTTGATTAAAGTTGCACATTTTAAAACGTCTTTTTTTTTTTTTAGATATTTTTCTGACAGGCACCTCATCATGCTGTTCAAAATTTAATGCTCAGATAGCCCATTTGTTTTGGTGAAATAGCCACCTATATAAAAGAATATATATATATATATATATATATATATATATATATATATATATATATATATACATATATATACACATCCCTTGTCAATAGGGGGAGACACAGCACCCACCTTCCCACGCCCACCTCACACACCACAATATCTTCTACAAGGATAAATCCCTAATGAGCATAGATACGGCAGACTTTTATGGGAATGCCCACAAAACATTGTGTCTACGTCCATGCAAAAGTTGCTGTGTGGCTCTCTGCACGCCAAATAAACTATGATTTTTAACCTGGAGCATTTTTTTCATAAGTTTTTTGTGTCCAAGTGACTAATGCCAACAACCCTTTTTAAAAATGGTCCAGTGAGTCCAGCCAGGTTGCAGGGGCGAAACAGGCTGTGATGTAACGTAAACCGCTCGGGGAATGTTAACACCGTCAATTAAGTGATTGCTTTTGCCACTGACATACTAATAAGATCAGCATATGTTTAACCAGAAATAGCCTTGAAATTGCTCTTGCTTGGGGGGGTCAGTGTCTTAGTGGTAGAGCAGGCGCCCCATGTACAAAGCCGTTGCCGAAAAAAAGAAATTGCTCTTGCCAAACCAACTCCATTTCAATTAACAGTAATTTTCTCATTGCAAAACACACTTTGCATGAGGTCGACACAGACAAAATAAAAAAATAATAATAATAATTTTAGCTTGGCGCCACCTAGCGTCAGTGGTGTTGCTCGCACTGTCACAAAGACCAAATTGACCATGGGGATCAGAGATAATCAATAATATGACTCTATTAGACTCTCTAAATTAAGTAAAATGTAGGCTGTAAAGCCACCAGTATACCTCTATGTATATGTAGAATGAGAAGGTGTGTGGACACTATACTAAATAAATGAGTCAAGAGACCGAGCAACAATTATCACATTTATCTGAAGGAAAAACAAATAGTAATGCAAATAATTATACCAGAATGCACAGTACCAGCATAAACAACTCACAGTAAATTATACCAATATGCACAGTATCAGTACAAACAACAGTAGACACGTAAGGGATCATGTATAGTGAGCCGGTGACTGTTGAAAAATAACTCCCAACAGGGGAACCCTGACGCACAGCGGAGTTATTTTTCAACAGTCACCGGCTCACTATACATTATCCTGCTTAGAACATGGCTTACTACTGAAACATTCAAATGTTACAACTGGCATCAATATTATTAAACTGCTGGCAGAGTGTGTTGACCGAGGAGAGGCGTTCACCAGACAAACGGGAGCAGAGGAGAGGAAGAAAGCTAGCTGGACATCGGTTTTGAAGCCTCTTTGGTCACGGAGCTCCCTCCATCTCTTGAACGCCTGACTGAGGTTTACTCTTGTTTATCCTCTTCTTTTATCACTCTCCTTTTTGCTCTTCTTTGCCTCCTCAGACAGAGGAGCTTGTTTTCTTTTGCTAGGCCGTTTATCACTTGTCTCCAAACTTTGTCCGTCTGCCATTGTGCTCGTGACTCAACTATCTCATGCCCAACTCCTCATAAGGACCAGCTCCAGTCCCTGATTGGCTAACCGACCAGTTTGGCAATACATGACGCATTTCCTGCCGTAAAGCAGATTTTTTCCCGCGAAAATTCGTCCCTGGTGGACCAAGGCCCAAGAGGAGGTGGAGGGTACACACAGCTGCAGCATGAAAGAATGGCGGGCAGAAAAGAGCCATACTTAAAATGAGGAGGCTGATGGAGAAGGTATATGTCTCTGTTACGGGTTGTGAATCAGCTGTAGAAAAGCTGATGACTCAGTTGACAGTCCTGAACATTGACAGCTAGAGATAATGAGTAAGCAGTGAGGAGCGAATGGCAGGCTGAGTAAAAATTACTGCCGAAGTATGAAGAGTATTGTCTTCCTGACTGAGCTTTCGCTAGAGCTTTATTTCTCAAGGTTCCACTGTGTGTAGTCCCGCATGATAACTCACGCACATTGTCAAAACAAAATGTTAGACTAATGGCATTAAGTAACATTAGAGCTACTACTGTCTCAAAACTGTGCATGAGAGACATCACAGCAGTAGGGTAGTGATAGTATGGTAAGGTTAATTCTATCTATAGTAAATGTAATCGTGTCTCTTACCAGGTGAGTCAACCAAATAGAAGATATTTGGGAATGACATTCTGGGCCATTTAGTTGGATTATTCATCTAGTTTTGTGAGATGTAGACAAAATTCTGATCCAGTTCTGTTTAATATTTGTCCACGTACCATATACTTTCTCCTTCACTTTCTCTGATAATCTTCTGTCCCCAACCTTTGTGTGGCAAAGTTGAAGGAGCTTTAAAATTTAGATAAAATGTTATAAAACTGACAACGCCACCTAGGTTAAAAGAGCCTAGGACTCTAATTTTAAAAAGGCAACACAGGTTCTCATTTACAATCAGGGTTGAGCAGAGTTAAAAACCACAAATCCAAATCAAAGTTAAATACAAGATTTATTATAAAAAAGTGATAAAGTAAAATAAAAACCCCAGGCCAAAGGCTCTCCCGGCAGTCCAACCGTCCTGTGCACTGGCCCCACTCTCACCCGACGGTGGCAGACCCCAGACCTTGAAGGTGACGACGGGCAATCAGTCACTCGTTGGTTGGAGACACATAAGAGAGAGAGAAAATCCCGGGATAAGTAGGCTCAATTAAAATTGTTCAACAATTAAAGAAGGGAAATCCTGATTAAAATGGTTTACAATGGGCAGAAAGGGTAGGCTACTTAGCTGCAAGAGGGGTGCATCGTGATTACACCCCTCTGCTTTTCCACATGGCTTCCCCTCAACTGCAGCCGATGACTTCCCTTTGTCTACTGTCCACCCTCCGGTCCCGCGGCCCCACGGTCCACTACTGGATCTGTTGGAAGGTACACCAAAACACAGCCGCCAGTCTCCCACCAGTCTGGCCGTTACAACACTAAATCAAGCAGAGTGACGGATCCAAAGCCTTCAATCTGGCTATAAGACAGCTGAAATGCTAAACAAAAAAATAATCAGAATACTGCAAACAAGGTAACACAACATTTCATAAACATAATGAACACAGTAAAACAAACAAAGTAACACAACACGTAATATTTCATAAACTAACTAAAGCACAAAACAAACACAACATGCAACGTCCTATGAACTGACCCTGTCACATACGTCTTACACTCAACAAAGTCCCAGACGGGTTCAGATATTTCCTGTAGTGTGCCAGGGTTCTTGCTGGGCTGTGATGCATCTTTGAGCAGCTGCGTTCAGTGGGCAGTTTTGAACAGTTTGCACATAGTGCTCAATCGTCAGTTTTGCGAGCACTGAGCTGACACCAATTCGCATCATATATAGAGCTTCTGTTGGGGAGCTCCAAAAACTGCCCGCAAGTGGAAAATCACAACTAAAATTGTGTAGTGCGAACAAGGCATCATAGGGTGGATGTATGGGTGGACCTTTGGGTCAAAAAACAAACAAACAAACAAAAAAAAAACTGCTTTTGGTGCTCCAGGTAAAACCAAAAGTCAGCATTGGCTTATTTCACATCATCACACAGATTTGCGTCACATTACGGGCCCTGTTTTTTGGTCAGGCGCAGTCGTGTTGCTATTTAGGGTGGGCAACATCCATTCTGACATCCCACCACTCCGACATGGGCCTCTAATTTTCTAAATGGCAACACTTAATTTTCCATCAAATGTCCCATCATTCCGACAATTTTTCCTCCTATGGTCGGAATGACGGTATTTTTTTCTTTTTTTAAATCATCCTGCCTTTCCGACAATTCCTTTAATAGCCATCCTTTTTTACCCAAAAGATTTTGCACTAATGATATGCCGGCGCGAATACGCCGCTAACTCCACAACCTCGCAAACCAACTTTAATAATCTATTCTCAAAATCTCGTGAAATGTCAAATATCAAAATAGCCTACAGGTATTAATGTAACTCGGCGAGTCTGAAACATGTTAGATTCATGTCTGAATCACAGGGATCACTGACTGTAAGCAGAAATACAGTGTCAGTGACCTGTCACAGCAGCCAGCTGGAGCGGAGCTCTCCACAGAGCCCATGCGTCTTTACGCACGCTGGCAGCATATGCAACAATAATAATTGCAATTACAGATATCAATGACAGCGCTCCAGTTACACACCTGAAATCACTGACTAATTCCAGCGAGAACATGTCACCTGGTACAGAGGTAAGCATCATTAACATGCAGAGACTGAGAATAATTGAGATGTCTGCTCCATGCGCAAAAAGTTGGAATAAATTGGTTCCTTCTATTCTAAACTACTGTTCTCTGGTGACTACAGGTCAGGACAACTGAACCGTGAACTAGTGTCTGATTACAAACTTTCTATCACTACCACTAACGAGCGATCTCCTCCCCTGCCCTCCTCTAAAAACTGTTAGGTTATGATCAGACATCAATGACAGCTCACCTGTGTCGGACGTCCCGGTGCTGCAAATAAAAGCTGCAAATAAAACCAATTTCATATATTAGGCTACCCAAAACTTATTATTTTTATTTTTTTTAATCTTTTATCTTTTGAGTTTTAAATCAATACGTGAACAGTGTTTGTCTATGTTTGTCGCTCCTTTTTGTGTAATAAACTATTTGAATATCACTAATTTGCTTTTGGAGTGCGTTTTGAAAATCACCACGGACTGATGACATTGTCAGGATCTGACAGTATCCGACACACCTACATGACAGCTGTTACACGCACACACCAGATTTATAGTGAAACAGAAACGACACAGCCCTTATGGATGGATCCTGAGTGCCATCATCTTTTATTTTTATTTTTAAAATCCGTAATAAGCCCACATCCACCTGATCCTCCCCTCTAACTGTAGATTTGACCCTTAAATTATCATTCAGTATCAATTTAATATCATTCAAACATCACAAGCTTTGAAGAGTAACAGGCAGAGAGAGGGGGGCTCATAGAGGCTGTGACTCGGCGCTGTCCGTGGTGCTGACGGGAGGAAATGCAATGGTCAAAACTTTAAATTAAAAAAATAAATAATAATAATTACTTAACACCAGCACTGTATTTGATCATTATTCTGTCCATATCGAAAAGAATGACACAGATGAGTTTATTCATTTACTCATTTTATTGATCAATCTCACCGCCCGTGGATGTTTATACATTTGGAAATCAACGGTGTGAAAGAGCCATGCGTAATGATTGCGAGCATGGACAACAGATGTCTTGTCTGTGGATTTTCGCTGACCAAAATGTCATGTAGAGATTTTTTTTACATGTAAGGGCAGCTGAACATACAGCTTTCATCCACAAACCTACGTGGGAGAGCCCCAAGACGCGTGTGCCAGACGCACAGAGACATGCGTAAAACATCCATTTTGACCACTTATGCTGTGAAGTTGCTTTTTTAGTTAACTTTCGTTTCTTTTGGATTTTTGTGCGTATTATAGAGCCGTTTTGGTCCATGTTTGTAAGCCTATTTTTCCTGGATAAAATTTTCTAAAGTTGCAACAAGCGGCGTCGGAGTGTGTGATTGAAAACCACCACGTCCTGCTTCCCGTTCAAGGCATCTCCTCCTTTGGATGCCGAGATTTTGTGTTTATCAATTAAGCTTTCACTGACTGTATCACATCTGTACACATGTCTTAAAACATGAAAGATGCATGAACAGAAAGAAGGGAGTCACCTGTTGAGTAATGCACATTTCCCTATATGGAAAGCCTTGTCGGAATGGTGGGACGTTTGCATGTCGGAATAGCAGTATATCAGAATGGCGTTATGTCGGAACAGTGTTATGTCGGAATGCCGGCACGTAACTGCTAGTTAGTTGACGTAAAAAGCAAATGTGCCAGTGACCAACAAACACCTGGTCTAAAGTCAATGGCGCAGTATTTCGCTGTTAAACAAGTTAGTAATATGCGTCTCTAGGCGGGTGCACAACGCGCGTGCACTCTGATCAGACACACAGGGATCAGCAATTATGCAAAAAATAACAAATAAAAATATGATTACAATGTGAAAGGTTATTATTGTGCACATTAAAATATTTATCAGAAACACGTCTTAATGGTCAGTCATCAGATGTGACGGGACAGTCGATATATACATTTATCGATCAGAATCATTTCATAACTCAGAGAGCTCACTTTGAACAGGTCAGATAATATTCAGGTGGATGATGATGAAGAGGAGGAAGATGTGGACTGCACACAGAATATAGAGACAGATCAGCCCCTTCATGCAGCTGCAGTGCCAAATGCAAGACAGAGAGGGAGTGCTGAAAGCCAGACAGGTAACTCCAGTGGGAGAGGCAAAGGAAATGGAGGAAATGTGTCTTTTCACTTTGTCACATACTGCGAATTTTCACAACAAAAATAACAATAAAACACATCAGAAACAGTGTGCAAGGGTGCTAATTTGGGACCCTGTGGGTCATTTTAGAGGGATGGAATAAACAACCTATGTGGTTATTTGAGGAATGTTTTGGGTAAGTCAATGAGTAGAAGAAAATGAATCCAAACTGTGGACAAACATTCACTTCTCTACCAGAGATGTATTCTGATGATGATGATGGTGATGATGATGATGGTGATAAAGTATTCACTGGTATTGAGATTCAGTCCCTTTAATTAAACAAAAAATATTGAATACTAACTCATGTGACAGCTTGATAATTGGGAGAGGTGTTAACACCATCGATAAATTGATCAGCCAACTGAAATGATCTCAGTCTGGTGAGATTCAGTGACTCTGGGTCTGGACAGCACACAGCTGTTGACATATTATAATGTGTGGTCATCTGATAAATCTGTTGTGGTACACAGTGCACTTGTGCAACACAGCAGGGTGTTCATATTCCTTTTTAGATAGATGTTTTGCTGCATTTTGGCATAAAAAGATCCTAATTGAAACGTGGAAAATGTATTTTTCATTTCACCGGGTATCCAACACAAATGTTGCATAGACATTTTCTGAATGAGAAATTCTGTTCAAGTATGTGTCATGGACACACAATACTGTACTTCACCACAGGCATCCATATGAAACATAAGGACAGCTTTAGACACTGATTTATAAGGACTGATGAAAGATGTGTCCTTCAAACTGAAATGAAAGGAGGTGCGGATGACTAAAGATGTCATTTCAGCTTTTTATTTGACACACTTCTTCATCATCACCTCAACATGTATTCATGTCTGACTCTGCTGGGAAATGAAGGCAGTTTGACCTTTGTAGATTTCACAGCACTTTGTTTGGAACAGTGACGCCTGTCATGACAGCTGTGTCAAACACACCCACAAATTCTCTTCACACTAATGAACTCCTGACTCATGGTGTAATAACTGTTTGAACTGCGATGACTTCACTTGATTTCCCGCACTTTCAGAGGCTCATTTTTGGACGTGGTGTCTTCAGTGGTGCGGTGATGTAGCGTGAGGAAAAAGTGGCCTGTAACATCATTAGCATCCATCCAGACACATTAACCTCATGTCGTTAATTAGACCATCAGCAGGCATTAGCCTCTACTTGTGCCTCATCCTACACAGGCCTGACAATGGCCGTTAATGGACTGGCACTCTGATGACATTTCCTGACACTTGTCGCTGAGCTCTTCAGCTAGCCGTCTTGTTTCTGCAGTCCACCAAGCTGAACCTTCACACAGGCTGCTACCATCCAAATGCCAAATGAGCTTTTCAACAGGGTCATTATGCACTCTGTGACATTATCAACCTTTCAAACATGATTTCACTTCACATCCTAAAAAAAGAAAAGTATTAAAACATATATATATATCTATATGTGTGTGTATATATATATATATATATATATATATATATATATATATATATATATATACTTTTGTTTTTGCTCCCATTTTTCATGAGCTGATCTCAAAGATCTAAAATATTTTCTATACACACAAAAGACCATTTCTCACAAATATTGTTCACAAATCTGTCTAAATCTGTGTTAGTGAGCACTTCTCCTTTGCCGTGTAACCACACCAGCCCAGAACCTCCACATCCAGCATGTTCACCTCCAAGATCGTCTGAGACCAGCCACCCGGACAGCTGCTGCAATAATCGGTTTGCATAACCAAAGAATTTCTGCACAAACTGTCAGAAACCGTCTCAGGGAAGCTCATCTGCATGCTCGTCGTCCTCATCGGGGTCTCGACCTGACTGCAGTTCATCGTCGTAACCGACTTGAGTGGGCAAATGCTCACATTCGATGGCGTCTGGCACGTTGGAGAGGTGTTCTCTTCACGGATGAATCCCGGTTTTCACTGTTAAGGGCAGATGGCAGACAGCGTGTGTGGCGTTGTGTGGGCGAGCAGATGTCAACGTTGTGGATCGAGTGGGCCATGGTGGCGGTGGGGTTATGGTATGGGCAGGCGTACGTTATGGACAAAGAACACAGGTGCATTTTATTGATGGCATTTTGAATGCACAGAGATACCGTGACGAGATCCTGAGGCCCATTGTTGTGCCATTCATCCACGACCATCACCTCATGTTGCAGCATGATAATGCACAGCCCCGTGTTGCAAGGATCTGTACACAATTCCTGGAAGCTGAAAACATCCCAGTTCTTGCATGGCCAGCATACTCACCGGACATGTCACCCACTGAGCATGTTTGGGATGCTCTGGATCGGCGTATACGTCAGCGTGTTCCAGTTCCTGCCAATATCCAGCAACTTCGCACAGCCATTGAAGAGGAGTGGACCAACATTCCACAGGCCACAATCAACAACCTGATCAACTCTATGCGAAGGAGATGTGTTGCACTGTGTGAGGCAAATGGTGGTCACACCAGATACTGACTGGTTTTCTGACCCCCCCAGACCCCCCCCAATAAAGCAAAACTGCACATTTCAGAGTGGCCTTTTATTGTGGCCAGCCTAAGGCACACCTGTGCAATAATCATGCTGTCTCATCAGCATCTTGATATGCCACACCTGTGAGGTGGGATGGATTATCTGGGCAAAGGAGAAGTGCTCACTAACACAGATTTAGACAGATTTGTGAACAATATTTGAGGGAAATGGTCTTTTGTGTGTATAGAAAATGTTTTAGATCTTTGAGTTCAGCTCATGAAAAATGGGAGCAAAAACAACTGTTGCGTTTATATTTTTGTTCAGTGTACATTAACTTAACGTTTGACATCTGTCAGATCAAAAGAGGGTATATTATATAAATATTGATTATACACTTATTCTGTCCTCTCCTGGGTTCCACTATCACAAGTCACAAATAGTGAACAAAAGCTTCTCTTCTTAGTCTTAGTTACCAGCCACAACAATACCAAAATGTCGGGTATTTTATTTCATTTATTTTTTATTTCATTTCTACAGGAAAGGGATTAAAAGTAACATTAAGGCCTCTAGTTTCACAGACCAGGCGAGGCGGAGGCGCAGTGCACCTGCGCCAAAAAGCATGGATACCAAGAGGCGAAGCTCAATAGAACGCCCCATAGCAACAGACTCGCCCATGGTTTTGTCCTACCGCCGCCATTTTGGACTGTCAGCAGACCGCAGCAGACCCGCTTGCATACAAAAACACACAGACAAACTTAAGTATATCACTATTAATTATGCTTACAATGCTACTCACCTCGTGATAGCTTGGTCACAGCTGCTTTTTCACGTTTTTGTAAAGTAAACTATAGACTTTGAAAAAAACAAAGCGAAGAAAAACGGCCTAGATGGCATCTCTACATATTACATCCACTGATGAGAAGATTAACTTAATTACTCCTTCAAAATCCCCCATAAGCCAATCTACCAAAAAAAAGAAAAGAAATAAAAAAACAAACAAACAACGACGTCACAGAGTCAGGAATAAAGATTTATTTACAGTTTGTACAGTAAGGGGACAGTAATGATAATAATAATAATAATATATAGGCTATTTTAAAATGATATATTTTAATGTCAAAGCAGTAATCACTTCTGATATAAATGGTCCAAGAGGCCATGTGTACCCACATATATATATATATATATATATATATATATATATATATATATATATACGTATATACATATATACGTATATATATGTATATATATATATATGTGTATATATATATATATATATATATATATATATATATATATATATATATATATATGTGTGTGTGTGTTACCTTCCCTCCAAAACTGGCGTATTAAATTGATATTAAAACACTTCACAACTTCACCTCAGGTGTTCTTACCTGTCTGGATCCTTTGGGAAACGGTGGAAGGCCAGGTGCAGGGTGTTTCACTGATAGTTGTTGCAGTTAATTGCACTACACTGTTTTCTTTTACTTTTTTTCTCCTCTCTCCTTGACATCTTGCATGTTGTCTGGGCGCAACAGTCTAAGCTCAACAGTCCAAAATGGCGGCAGCGCCCCTAGTGGCTGTTGGCAAAAATTCAACGGCGCTTCGCCTCTTGGTATCCATGCTCTTTGCCTGCGCTTGGCCAACTGGGTGTGGCTAGGCCGATTTTGCAAGTTTGGCACACCGTGTGAGCTGGCGCAGCTACTCCTCTTTCCCACCTCCGTCCCTCCTACCTGCGCAAGTCGGAAAGTCAGAGGGAGGAGAGAAGGCGTGGAGTGGGTTTTACACACTTCACACCAATCAAATGAGCCCCTCTCCTCGCCCTTAAATGCGCCGCGCGAAGGCGTAATGAGAGTTTACTCAATTCGCCATAGCAGAAGAGAGCAGCTGCATCAGACGACCAAACATCTCCCAGGAGGAAACTGATGTTTTGGTCCGGGAGGTCCAAGCTCGCAGTGTCCGAATATACAGATGTGCGAGCAGACCTCCACGGGCTGATGATGCAAAGGTAGCCTGGGAGGAGGTCACCACAATTGTAAATCAATGTTGCGTTTCTCTCATGCGCGCTCTCTCTTTCTCTCTCACAGTCTCACTCTGTTTCTTTTCTTTTGACTTTTCTAAGATGACAGATGCTGAATATATACTCCCTATCTGATGCTGTGGCTGTTTGTGGTTGGCTGAGAGGGATGTGAACTCATTAGTTTGCAGCTGTGTTAATCAAATCAGGCTGGGTTTCCATTACGCGTGCCAAATGTGCCAAACGGTGCCAAACGGTGCCAATCCCCTTTGATCTGACATCAGATGTGACGGGACAGTCGATATAGAGATACATTTATGTGCTGATTGCAGATAGCTACATTGAATAGTGGTGTTTGTGGGTATTTATTGCATCGTTAATGTGCCTGACATTCTGGAAACCTGCCTGTGAGGGTTTGGTGACGTGTGCACACTGTCCGCCGGTCAGCCAAACTTCAGCTTACACCGGCTGCGCTCCCCCTGCACTGAGAGTAGAAACTACCAAACTGAGCTCGCCTTGGGTTGCGCTGCTCGAAACTAGCTCTGCGCAGGGTTTTCCACCCTGCGCCACACCGGGAAACTAGAGCCCCAAGTGTGTTAGTTACCTAGAGTTACCTGACTCAGTTGAAAACTGGTTTTCAGCATGTTCCCACAGCTACACGGACATTGCAGAGTAAAGGGACCTAAGTGGAGTGAGCAAAATGGGATTTGAATGAGTGGTTGCAAGTTGAACTTCAATCAAGTGGTGTTTATATGCATGTTTAAAATGTGTAATGGAGGTTATTACTGTCATGCAGTATGGGATCTCGTTCCGGATTTTAGCAAAAGTGTGAAAAAAAAGATTTGTGACCTTCATTGCTTTTGTAAGGCAGTACAAGAATAAGTACATGTGAATCTGATCTCGTGATGTGTTCCTGTCTTGTGTTGTGACCTGGAGGTAGAGCAGTAAGTTGAAACCTTTTTTTTGGATTAGAGTTGTTTTGGATGTGTTTTGTTCTCACTTTCTGTGTCTGTGTGTGTATCATGGCAATATGTGGTCCTGGTGATGTTAATGGTCTGAGTAATGGCCGAAAGTAGGGGGTTAGGAAATAGGGAAGGGGCCATTAGCCTCCCCCAACTTTAAGCCCCTGGTTCATGAAATTTAAAGGCCCTGATACACCAAGCCGACAGTGGGCTGCTGGTCAGTGTTGGGCCACTGGTGAGCATCTGTTCCCCTAGTCAGTGCACTGTGGTCCTACAATGGTCCTACACCATTGCCCCTCCTCAGCCCCTGTCCCCTTTTTTTTGGGTGAATAAAATCACTCTGATTGGCATTTGGCAGTTCAAAGAAAGAGAAATGGAAGTGAGAAAGGCAAACAAACAGCTTAAGTTAAGAGGGAGTGAGATCAAAGCAAACTTGTTCCTCAAGGGACCGTTTGTAGTCCGAGTTGTATCGTTTATAGAACTTAGCTGAAATGACCAGAACAAACAATAAAGTGGAAGCCTTGGCCCCTGCTGGCAACACTGGAACCTCCAAATACTGGCTGTTGTTATCGTTGTCAGATAATAGCTGATGGGCTTTGAGACTGGATATAATCAAACTTGTAGTATTGGTATTAATACAGTAATAAAGTATGTTATTGGTCTTACTCCTTATTTAAACAGGATTAAACTTGATGAAGTGACTTTGCGCAGCTGAAACACGCTCATTGCTGCTTGCAACTTTCATTTTGAGTCATTAGGACTACTTGCGTCTGCTGACTATAAAAGGTTTGCTTCCAGCTATATTACTGCATTTGAGATGCTATTTCAAGCTACTTTCTTTTTCTATTCCACAACATTTCACAGAGAAATATTGTACTTTCACTCTACTTTTTACTCTATATTTATTTGAGAGCCATGGGTGGCAAATGTGTTGTTTCTCGAGGGGTAGCCGACACAGCTGCTTGTTCTGCTGGGATAATTAAAATACCTTGGGTGAAAGATGGAGTGTGCTGCTACAGAAAAAGCAGTTGAAACAATACAAATATAGCTTCCCTCAGCCGCCTGCAGAGGTGGGGTGCTCAGTGTTGGTCCTGGATGTCATGGTGCCCAATGGTTAACTCCAACTTGTTAAAAAAAATGTATCCTTTTTTGTAAAAGGTCTAGTTTAGTTAACACTTGAAATAATAAAGGCACACGCAAATGACAAGGTAAGACAAAATGTATACTATACTTTGGTGTAATACGTGTTACAGTGGCTTTGTAACACTTGTTAGGGTCTGTTAGGTCAGATGGCAGCAGTTCACAAGGTGATGCATCTGACGCACATTTATGCCACTGTACTGGACCAAACCAATAAGTGGTCAAAACCTAAAGGTGAACATCAGCACAGCAGGAAAATTTAAGATAGAAATGGAGGTTTGGCTCCTAATTAAAACTTTGCCTTGCTGAACCTTGCTATTCTCCTCTAACCCTGTCTCCTGACAATTACTTTTATATAGTTTGCAACAGTAAGTACATTTTAAAGGACATGTTTTCTTTCTAATGAGGAAAATGTTGCTAATTTACATATCTGCCAAGTCACAGAAATGTTGTTACTGAACGTATCAGTGTCCACAGGTACCTTTGGAGTCCTCCTGTCCTTTGGCTCATTACTACTCACCTCTGATCTGATGCCTATCTGTCCAGCTTGTCCTCATCTTCAATTATGGAGCAATTCTTACTTCTGTGTAACATGTTTTCCGGCTTTGATACCTTGTTTCTAACGATCTCCTGATCTTTTGAGTTGTTTGCCTGATGATATCTGTCTGCCTTATGCTAGCCTTTGAAAATATTACTGGCTAATGGCTGATGTATTGTCATAAGCCACACCATGTGCAAGTGGCCTGCTTCATAGTAAGCAGTTATACTGTATACACTGTGGTGGTGTGTCTGGATCACTCTGCAATTACACTACCAAAACATTGTGTCTGTCTGTGCTACTGTATTGAGTTACAGTAAGTCCTGTAAAGTCTGATTGATTCAACTTACAAATCCTGAACATACATAAAACATGGATTCCATGGAAACATGGACAAAAGTACAAAATTCAGCTGCATTAGCAAAATTCACAGATAAAACGATTGTTTTTGATACCCACATATTCAACATGCTAACATTATTAGCATAAGCCTACGGCATTTTAAATTGCACAAATTAGCCAGCAGATAGTGGACTTTTTCTCTACCCAAATGAAGCCAGGAACAGCAACATTTAAATGGGCTCAATTATAGCTCACACGGTTCACTGACAAAACAACTGTCTCAAACTAGACACATTTTCATCACAAAAACAAAATGCCAATGTTATTAGCATCAGCCTGTGACATTTCTTGTGGCATAAATTAGCCTAGCAGCTAGCAGACTTTTTCTCTCTTGTGTGATAAATCACACACAAGGCTTCAAATGCTATTTTGTGGAGGCTTTTTGTCTTCGCAATTTGTTTCTTATCTGCGACATAAAAGCTAAGTTTTCACTGAAGGAAATGGTTTTCAGTTTACAAAATTAACAGATGATCTGCATTACTGCAACTTTCCTGGAGGAGTGCACATCAGGCTTTGGGGTAGAGTACGCATCTACGCAGAGACTACACCGTAGATTTGGTGTCGATGCAACGCACAAGTTCAGTATTAACAGGCCCTCTGGAGCACTGCTCAGCCTTGCATCCAATGTTTCCCTGTGGCCACTCGTGATATTGCGTCACAAAAAATGACCTACAGCCAAAAAAACATTTTCCCCAATCACGGCTGTAAAAAAGACCTCTTTAAAATTTTTGACGGCCACCTCAAACTGCAAACAAGGTCAATTATGACTATTTCTGTTATGAATATTTGATTCATTGAGGTGTGTAAAACTTTCCTCAAACCAAAAAAACGACTGTGACCTCATCTTAGTGTAAAGTCTGTGAGCTGAGCGGGAACTACTGCGCATATAGAGTGAGCTGCATATCCTGGAACTTAACCATGAAGCTAGAAACTTTTTTAGCTGTATGTGCCAGACGAGCAATTTTATTTTGAATAGACACTATCTTTGGGTCCAGCATGAGGTTAACATTACACATCTGTGAGTATAACAAAGCTTAACTCAGTGTTGAATCCTTGTATTCCCTTAAACTAAATTTTAGAAGTATTTTTCGATTGCAGCAATCAGACACAGTCTCAGTGTACATATATGTGGATGTGACTATTGTATAAAGAATCCATATAAAATATGTTTTGACCAAGCGAACTGTCTTGTTTTGGGAATTCCTTTCTGTTGAGAGCCTATATAACAGTCCTGCTGTTGGCAAACAAGAAAAACACTTGCCAGATGTCTACTGAGGAAACAAATAGGATTACATAGCTGCAGTGATAAAGGTAAAGTTTAATTTATAAGTAACTGTGTAAATAAATAATTTAATAAGTAAAATGATTTATCAGCTGGAGGGGAACTTCAACGACATGCACAGCAGAAAGTCACTTACAAACATCTGTCTTTGTTTATTCCCTTAAAATCTGAACAAAATACAGTTTTCCATCCAAAGCATCACTTTTTGTCCTCCATCAAACTGCAGTTACACCAATAGGCAGCTGTCACAAGCCCTTTTTAAATAGGAATTGTGCAAATTTGCAGGAAAGCCTAATCAGTCTTTGTTCAGCATTGCTGTTCTACAATGACAGTTTCAGCAGAAAAGTTCTTAAAATTCAATGCACTGACCACAACTGATTTAAGTGGGAAAGCATGAGACACCTCTGAGTCATCTCGTTTGTTTACTCCAATAACAAGAACATTCTGTCACAATGTGCAACTTAACAAACCTAATCAGAGTCTAATCGCTTATTTCTCAGGAGTTCAACACTCTGAATACCATTAGCATAAGCCCAGCTCAGGTTATGGGGCTATGGATGTATATTAATACTTACAGTATACACTATATGTCCAAAAGTATGTGGACACTCATCGCTACTCATGCAACGCAGTCACAGTGGTCTCATCCAGATACTTCTGTACTTTTGCACTAGGGCTATTTTTCCCAGTTTGGTCAAGCCCCCCTATGTCCACACTAATAAGAATCACAATTTCAGTGCAATAGATCTTGAAAACACAAACATCTAGCTAGCTGTTTAGACCTGTTGTTGCTCCTTGTAAATGAACAGCAGCACACCTGGCTACTCTAACATTAGCAGCATGTTTAGCCAGTATAACACTGTGATGTTAAGGAAAGAACCAGAGATATTTCTTTTTGAACATCAATTGTATTGCAACACAACCTGTCAACCTAAATTAATGATTAAAAACTAAAACTAAACCCCTTTAAGTTTTTCTTCAAGGAAAGAAATGACTAAAATGTTACTAAAACTAATAAGCATTTCATCCAAAAGACTAAGGGCTCTAGTTTCCCGGCGCAGCGCAGGGTGGCGAACCCCGTGCAGAGCTAGTTTCGAGCAGCGCAACCCGAGGCGCACTCAATTTGGTAGTTTGGCAGACCGAGGTGCGCTGAGATGGGTGTGGTGGTGCAGCAGTGGGAGGTGTCACAGATCTTGGCGCAGTGACAGTTTTGTGCCAGTTGTTTTGTCGGTACATCTCGTGAGCTATAATGGAGCTGAATTTTGTAATGTTATCTTAGTTAAATGTTGCTGTTGTCCCTGGCTTCATATGAGTAGAGGAAATCTTTGGTAGCCGCTAGGCTAATTTATACAATGTAAAACGCCATAGGCTTGTGCTAATTACATTAGCATGTTGTATTTGTGGAAAAAATGTGATCAGATAAAGACAAGTGCTTTGTCTGTGAATCCTTATGGTGAAGCCAAGTATACATGTATTTGAAATTGTTGCTATTAAGCCATATTTAATGTGTGTTTTGCGTGTGTTTTGAATCAACTAAACTTAACAGCACTTCACAGAAACCCCACCGCCCACTAGTGTTTTGGAGGTGTAACTGAAGAGGGACAATGACACACCACCGTACTGGTATAACTGCTCACAATGCCATAGGCCACGTACGTAGGCTATGGCACAGGCTCTGCATAGTGCTGGCCCACAAGTATAAATCTGCCTTCAGAAGTACAATTGGATGGCTGCTTGGTTCATATTCCACGCATATTGTACAGGTTAAATTACTTTAATGTAGCTTTGTAGCTGTACTTCTTACTTACAGGAGTTAAAAATGCAGCTGGGGATGCCAGTTTCCTCAGTGAGAGGGTTCTTCAAGGTTATCAGTACAGTGGCAGGCCATTAGTCCCTCCCTAGTTAACAGCATTAGGTCTGTCAGCTCTGTTGTAGTTGTTTAGTGCTGTTTATGGAGTTAGCACCATTAGCTGCCAGCTCAGCTGCCTCTATGTTGACAACCATGTCCATACAACTCATACACTCTGAACTTCACAAAAACACATTGTCACTCTCAACTCATCAAATACCAGCATCAGTTTCAGTTTTTTATTCTGTATTTTTTTTTCTTCTGATTTTTGATTGTAACTTTTCAGGGTAAACTTCTGTTTTCACAGGAAATGTACAATTTTTGCTTATTAAATGCATACAGTCTCTTAAAAAAGCACATGGTTATGTTTAAAAAAACAAACAAACAGATTTTGGCTTAAAATAAGTATGTTATTAATGTAATTCAGCGTCACATGATATACCACAAATGGCACGTGACATATGTCACTGGCATTGTATGCTACACATACTAGCCTCCTGGGTGAACGTCCTGAGTTTGCTTGACCCATTTACCTACCCTCCCTCCTGATCTATGCAGACTTTCTTGCTCCTTATGCTAAAGCAGTTTCTTGGAGCATCAAAAAATGCCACTGCCAAGTGCGTCTCAAACCACTGCTATAGGGTGCCTGTGTGCATCTGACACCAAGGGCCGCTTGACCAAGCATCAGTATTTGACAAGTTAAGAGTGAGACCAGGTTTTTAGAGAACTTCGGCATATTACGTGGAAAAGTAGTAATCGAAGATAGTTGTAAACCCATGCTCTCGATAACCTGCTGAGACATTGCTGGAGCTCACAGCGGTCTGTAATTTTACACAGATATGTGTTCAAAGCATCCAAACACCACTTTTCAGCCATTTAGCAGTTGCTCTGATGAGGCCAGCTATCCAAGAGCCCATGTTGTTATTTATTCGACAGACGCATCTCCGTCACTATTAATTTTCCACATCTAAAAGATCGGGCTGCTGCAGCTGGACGGGGACAGGGAGTGAAAACAATGACTGGAGGGAGCATATTGCATGTTGAAGGAAGAATTAAATGAGCATAAGCCCTCTGGCTTTATGTCCTAGGTCATCTGTTAATTTTTCATGGGTGCCTCACTAATTCATGAGGACATCTGTTTTTGCATTTTCCATTTTATGAGTCCCATGTTCGGCAGTTATGAGAGACTCCAGCTGCAAACTGATTAGACGTGACTTCTGATGGAAACTCTAGCAGAGGAAAACCTTGCACAAACACAACATAAACACACAGACACATGCTGGCATATGTTGGCCTGTTACTATAATTTGCAAAACTAAAAGTTTAAGTCCAACTAGTTCCCCCTTGAGAATGTAGCCTATTAAAAAACAAAGTGAAAAACATACTGATAATTTGCCTGAAGGTGCTTTTATACCTGTGGCTGGGTTCATTTGGTCACACCAGAGAGAAAAAATGATCCATTGTTGCATTATAGTTTTAGTTTGGTTCCTGCTCACGCCGACTTTTTGCAAACAAACCAACAGGAGTAAACATGAAGTTCTACCAACTGACAGGTACCTTATTGATTGGACAGTTTTGGCGTTTGTCATCCTGCACTATTAGTGCATCATCAGGACCCACGTGAGGAAATTATATTCTGGTGACTGACAGAAGTTTATGCAGCAGCACTTTAAAGCTTCTGAAGTGTTTACGTTCTTTGGTTTAACAAACAGCACAAAGAGAAACAACTGATTGTAAGCATTAACATTCTACTGAGATGGCAATTTGTTTCTTTGTGGAAAATTTAAAGTCTAAAATCAATAGCGGTGGTGTTATAGGAGCTGTTGTTCTTGACTTGAAGGCGTTTGATACTGTGATTCATCAAATTTTATTAACTAAGCTGTCTTATTTTAATTTGTCAGTAAACACATTGCAATGGATAGAATCATATATTGTGCAGAGGAAACAGTGTGTTAGAGTACACAATACTACATCTGAAACTTCTGATAATTCTCTTGATGTACCTCAAGGTTCGGTTTTGGGACCATTGTTGTTCAGTCTGTACATTAATGATCTGCCAAATAGCTGTCCGTCAAATGTAATGTTCCAGATGTATGCTGATGATGCTGTTGTGTATGTGCATGCAAAAACTAAATGCCAAGCTGCACAAGATCTATCAGCTGCTATGTCCAGAGTGTCAAACTGGTTGAATCTTTCTCATCTGCATCTAAATGTGTCAAAAACTGTTTGTATTTTTTTTTCTAAGAAGGAAAATGCTGACATAACTTCTGACGTGTATGTAAATGGAACAAAGCTTGAAGTTGTACAGGAATTTGAATATCTAGGAATTATCATTGATTCACAGCTATGTTTTAAACAACAAGTAAAAAAAACTGTGAATCGAATAAAATACAACCTGTCGAATTTTAGATACATCCGAAATAACTTAACTCTTGACTCTGCAAAATTATACATAAATGCAATGATCATGCCACATATTACCTACTGTATAACAACTTGGGCATCGGCATGCAAGTCCACATGAAAGCCCGTCGAAATTGCATACAAGCAAGCTCTAAAAGTCGTAGACAAAAAACCCAACACACACCATCATTGTAACATCTTAAAGAAACATGAATTGCTGAGTTGGGAAAATATAATAAATTATGCAGATGCTTCCTTAGTGTACAAGATTCTACATGGACTAGCTCCACCTCCACTAAAAGAATTTATAAAGACAAACATAAATCGATTGACTAGATCAGGATCTAGAGATGACTGTCTGGTCCCTTTCAGAAAAAGTGCTTTTTGGGCAGTCAGTTTTTTCATATTGCGCGTCACACCTATGGAACACGATACCAAGTAACGTACGAGACTTACAAACTATTACCTCTTTCAATAAACATCTAAAACTGTGGTTATTAGAAAATCAAAACTGCTGGTGAAAAACCAAACCAGTCTTATGACCCTGTCTGCTTACATACACTTAGTTATGTATGCAAATGTTGTGAAATAGTGCGTACATAATTACAACTATGTATGCTAACCTGTGCAATAATACCTGCACACACACGTCCGTGTGTGCAAAATAAGTGCAACAGGGCAATGTGCAATTACACCAGCACTTTACAAACTTGTGAATTAGCACTTTGTAACGGGCAATGTGCAATCCTCGTCTTGTATATCTTAACACTTGAGCACTTTAGCACTTGAGCACTTTAGCACTTAAGCACTTTTACACTTAAATCCAACTTTCCATGGTCACTTAATTGCTGGTCTGTCATTAGTAACGTGGTTTATTGTTTTTTTTAGTCCTACTGTACTTTCTATTATGATTGTTTTATTGATGTATATGGCCTTGTTGTCCTGTTGTTTGTTGCTGTCCTGTTTTTATGTGTTTGGCATTAATTGCCGCAGGGACGAAAGATGGAAATTAGCCACTGGCTACAATCTTGCATATTTACACTTGTGTGTTCATCAATATGTACTGTCCCTGTTTTAAAAATAAAGTCAAAGTCAAAGTCAAAGTCATTATTAATAGGATATTATTGCACTCCAAATCAGAATAATGACCAACATAGAGACAGGATGAAAAGAAGACGTCTTGTACAGTAATGATTCAGGGCTAAATACTGTGGAATCACTGTCACACACTTTTTAATGGACTTAATGAACAGACAAAGTACACAGAGTAGGATACAATGATGCCAATTTGAACAGAAATACCCTCACTGATGTGCATACACTGTATGTGTTACTATGGTTACATGTAAGCATTGGCATAATTAGATTATGGGATATTCGCAGCCTTTATCAGGATCAATTATAAGAGTGCAGATAGATTTCCCGATCAGCAACTGGATTATTATTGAATTATTGCTTTATTTAAAGCCTGGATTTAGGTTTACAACTCTCTGTCTAATTCTTAAGCAATTCATGGGATGTTCATGATATGTATTTCTTTATTATTCTACCATGACAGTCTAGAAGCATTTCAGGGGTTGTCGCACCAAAAAAGTAGGGTTGATTGATTAATTGATTTCAAACTGTGTTTGGAAACAATGCAATTAGCAAATAACGAAGCCTGTAATTTAGGATACACATTATGCAGCGTTTCTGGGTTTAAGCTGTCACACAATCGTTTGATAAATCAGTGCAATCTTCCTTTTGTGACAGTCAAACATGTAATAATCCAAGGAAAATTATACATTTGTAGTGCAGATAAAATTGCCTCAGCTGAGCCCAAAGTGACATTGGACACTTTAGTCCTGCAGAAAAGCAGCACATGGGAGTGTTTCTGGTTTAGGACGACAGATGTGAGGCCTGTCGTGGAACAGTCGCCAAATCCCAAGACAACACCACAAACCTGAAAAAGTACCACAGGCACCTATATGATGAGTCTTCCTCAAAGACATCAAGTGAAAGGTGGGATGCTGTAGCCCAGTCTCATTAACAAACTGCTATTTCAGAGTCATTGCAGCTGTTGGTCCATATAGAAAGAGCTCACAAAGGCACCATGAGGTAAATAATGCAATTATGCACAACCTCGCCAAAGACGTGGTGTCTATAAACACCATGACCAAAGGGTTCCAAAACTCCTGCGAATACTGGATAAAAGATTCCCTCCTTCACGTATTTCAGTCAAGCTGCCCTCAGCACTGTACGTAGAATTTAGAAAAAGCTGAGACAGACTTGAAAAAGGGGAGTATTAGGCCCCAACAACCAAATGAAGCTCAGCGTAAGCTCAATCAGGAAGACCTTTCCATGCTCATTCATTCACACTTCTCCCTGTCTCACTCCCACTGCTCCCTTGCTGGCTCAGCTTCAAGATCAAGGCATTATTCCAGCCCCAGGGCTTCCTCTGTCTCAGCTCCGCGAACTGGCGGCTGAAGCAAGCAGAGACCTCCCTCCCCCTGCTCAAGCCGGGTCCTCCGCTGTGCCAGCTCGCGGCCGCAAAAGATCCAGGAAATCCGGACCTTCCAAAACTCCTCAGGCGAAGAAGAGAATCATCGCCTCTCCCCCTCCTTTTCCCATTCCTCCTGCTCTCTCCCCATCGCGCACCTCAGAAAATGCTCTGGTGTCCACTCTGCAGTCCCTGGCTAATTCCATGAACAGCATCGATGCTCGTCTCCGGGCTCTGGAAACCACTTCAGCCAACGCCTCTTCTTCAGTGACTTTATCCAGGGTCCAGGCTTCCATGCTGCAGCCAGCCTTCACGCCCAGCCAGCCCTCTACATCCACTCCTCCCGGAGCCTCATCTCACTCTCTGGCCACGGCTGTCCCAGCCCCTCCTCTAGGTAGGCCATACATTCCATTTGCCTCTAACTTATCTCCCCGGTTAAAAGCAAAAATCCTCCAAGGCAGAGACGTTAATCTCGTTAGCCTCATCCTGCCCTCTCCCGAGTGCGATAAGTCCAACGCCTCTGGCGGAGACATCACTGTGGTGCTCAAATCAGCCGATCCCCGTCTATGCAGAGACCTTTCATTTGGGCATTTCGTCGCAGCCTTCGGCATTTACCGGGACGTAATCTGCTCAGTTTTTCCGGAGAGAAGGCAGGAACTAGACTCCTACTTATCCCTTATCTGCGATCTGAATCTTAAATATGGCAGGAATGTGTTCTACCAGTACCACAAAGCTTTCTCCAGTAAAGCCGCGCTCTATATCGAGCAGTTTAATACTCGCCTGGACTGGTCCGTTCTGGACACGGAACTATTAGTGATGATCGCCGGAGGCTCCTAAATCATCTCCTGCAATTCCTGCGGGACCCCAGGCCACATCTCCCCCTTCTGCCCCACTGTCCCATCCCAGCCCTCCGCCGGGATTCCCTCGCTCCTTCGGCTCCAGCCCCAGCTTCAACCTGTCAAGCCAGGGCGCCAGCTACTGCAAAGAAGCTCACCCTCGGTCAGTCTGCCCCCGACGCGCCAGATCATCCCGGATTCCTCCGCAGCAAGCAATTCAACATGGTTCAAAAACATTCTGAACTCTCATCCCTCCACTCCAATAAATGTACAGTCTCTAGCAGCAGAATTGTCTTCTCATCCTGATTCAGTGTTCGTAGATCATCTCCTCACAGGCCTCACTCAGGGCTTTAGAGTAGGGGTTCTCTCCTCCCCATCAGTTCCATACGTTGCAAAAAATCTTCAGTCCGCCCTAAATGAGCCTGATACCGTCTCCCAGCTGCTAGATAGAGAGGTAAACAAAGGTTACGTCATCGGCCCGTTCAGGTCCTCCCCTTTTTCAGTGTTCCATTCAAGTCCAATCAGTCTAGCCACAAGGAAATATTCGGGGAAGAAAAGGCTAATTTTTGATCTCTCTGCACCGCACTCCGGCCCGTTCGCAAGCGCTAACAGCCTTATCCCCTTAAAGCCCTTCTTCCTCGATTACGCCACCGTAGATAACGCAATCAAATTAATCAAGCTCGCCGGTCACGGTGCCTGGCTGTCAAAAGCTGATATTACCGATGCTTTTAAAATAGTGCCTATTCACCCATCCCAGTGGAACCTCTTCGGTTTCAGGTGGAACTCGCAATTCTATTTCGCCACCCGCCTGACATTTGGATGCAGAAGCAGCCCATACATCTTTAACTTAGTCTCGGAGGCCCTCTGCTGGATTCTGTTAAACAGAGTCAAAATCCCCTCCGTCCTCCATCTGCTCGATGATTTTCTCCTCATAGACCCCCCTCATGACGGCTCCTCTCTGTCCAAACTGAAACTTAGTTTCCAGGCTCTCGGCGTCCCCCTGTCAGAGATAAAAACGTTAGGTCCAGCTACATGCTTAGAATTTCTCGGCATCACTCTCAATTCTATCGAAATGAAAGCTTCTCTTCCAGCCGAGAAATTGCAGCGCATCCGCGATATCTCAAAGTCCTTCTGTGATGCAGACTACATCACAAAACGACAGCTGCTCTCCCTCCTCGGCCACCTGAATTTCTCGTTTACTGGATATTGCGTCCTCCGTGCCGACTCTTCATGACGTCATCTCTCTAGACGAAGGTTGCCGTTGAGACCTACGTTTCTGGTCCCACCTGCTCGATCAGTGGAATGGCATCACCTTCTTCTATGACGAGCTAGTGCATTCCTCAGATTCTCTCAAGTTTTTCATGGATGCTGCTCCATCCGTGGGTTTTGGGGGGTTCTTCCAGGGCCAGTGGTTCGCCAGCCACTGGCGCCCCTCCTTTAACAGTCTCAAGGCATCCTCAGCGCTGTTCGAAATTTATCCCATCGCCGTAGCATGTTACGTTTGGGGTCATAATTGGAAACGCAAGCGCATCTCAGTTCTGTGCGACAATCAAGCAGTGGTCAACATTATCAACAGAGGGCACTCTTCGTCAAAAGACATTATGCCTTTCATGAGAAGCATTACATGGTCCTCCATCAGTCATAACTTCATTATTACAGCCCGTCACGTACCAGGCCACCATAACACTAGCTGATTCACTCTCCCGCTTTAAATTTCAGACTTTCCGGAGCATCTGCCCAGAAGCCAGCTCCTTGCCAGTTCTAATCCCCCCTCTCAAAGTCCTAGCTCTGCACTGAACCATGGCCTCATGCCCCAATTTTTAGATTCGGCCAAGTTTTACATGAGACAGGGCTTAGCTACTTCAACTTTAAAAACATATGATTTTGCTTGGCGCATTTTTACCTTTTTCTGTATGTCCATATGCATTCCTCTCAAACCTGTTAAAATAAATACTGTTTGTGCCTTCATTTGTTACTGTATGGATGCCCGGCACTTTAAACCTCAGTACATTCGTGGATTGATTGCAGGTATCCAATTCAACGCAAGATGCTACGATCCTTCTTTCCCGAGCTTATTTGCCAATTCAGCCGTAAAACTCATTTTAAAAGGCATAGCTAAAGCTTCTCCTCCCATCCCAGATAGTAGACATCCTATCACACTCACTCTTTTACATAAGATGTTGTCAGCTCTCAGAAATGGTACTTTTTCCCCCTTTATTGATGCCCTTCTCGACTCAGTGTTCCTACTGGCTTTCTATGCCTTCCTTAGAGCTGGTGAATTCACTACAGCCTCTCTCTCTTTTGATCCTAGCAAAGAAATTTCTTTGGCTGATTTAAACTTCCACTCCACTCACTATACCTTACGCCTCAAACATTCAAAATGTAGAGGCGCCTGCTCCGTATTAGTTGTCTGCATCGATTCCCCTTTCTACCCCTTTTTATCCATGTTAAACTACCTAAAACTTAGACCTAAAACTAACTCTTCCTTTCCACTTTTCCTCATCTCCGAGAATGTCCCTTTAACTAAATCCCGGTTCAACTTCCACTTAACACAAGTCCTCATCAAATGCAAATTATCCCCTCAGCATTTTTCAGGGCATTCCTTCAGGATTGGCGCCGCTACTATCGCTGCCAATCAAGGTATTTCTTCGTCATCCCTTCAACAACTGGGGCGCTGGTCTTCATCCGCATTCACCTCCTACATTCGCCCTGACACTAACACCGTCCTAGCAAACCAAAGGGCTCTCAAGTCTTAACTTTCGGTAAGTCATGCATATAGCTGGTGGTGGCCCCGTTCAGGGCTTTTTGTCTGTTATTCTCATTCTATGTCTGGTGCACTGCTCCTCTCTATTTTCTTAGTTTATTGAATTCTCAGCCTCTTTCACTCCCGCAAAGTCACTTGGTTAACCTTCACAGGTTCCCGCTTGCTAATCCGAGGGTTCTAAGACCTTTGCTCAAGCTACTCGTATCGTTGTCTTTAACGCACCCCGGCCACTCACTTTCTCACTTCACCCCTTCAATCCTTATGTTTTCTTTTTCCCCAGTCTCAAGTTCTTATCCCAATCCCCATCATGATTTGTGTACCCCATGCAGCACGCTCTACCTCGGTATTCAGGACCTCATGCATATGCCCCCTCTTGGTCTGCGGACCTCATGCACCTCACTAAGGTCGTTGGACTGCCTCAGAATGTTTCCCCTGCAACACTTAATTTTCTTGGTCGTGGGACCATTTAATTTCAATTTGTCATTCAGACGTAATTTATGTTTGGTCGTTGCGACCTTATTTTAATTTATCCATTTTATTTGAGTTGGTCTTATGATCTTAATTTTCGTTCGGTCTTATGACCTTTTATTTATGTTTGGTCTTTATTGATCTTTTATTATTTTCTGCATACATAGGCCCAGGTCACTAGGACCTGACCTTAATTTACGTTTGGTCTATGATGTTTTATTTCTGTTGGTCCTAGTTGACCTTTTATTTCGTTCAACATATAGACACCATGGCCTCTAGAATCATGACATCCAAACCTTCCCTTTGCCATATGACCTCATCCTCTGCCTCTGCCATTTCACCCCAGCTTCATCCCAGTGGTTGGATCATTCCAAGCCCCCTCTGCCACTTCCCTGCCATGCTCATCACACATCCCCTGTTTTCTAGATAACAGCTCCCCATTTGTTGTCATACCATCCCAGCCTTCCCTCTGCCTTATGACCTCGTCCCCTGCCACTGCCACTTCTCCCTAGTTTATCTCGGTGGTTAGACCTATCCAAGCTTCCTTCTACCACTTCCCTTCCCTGCTCATCTCGCATCTCCTGTTCTCTAGATTGCATCTCCCTATTATTGTCCCTGCCTCTTCCTGACCATGTTCTCATCAAAGGCTAAATGACCCCATTCCGGAGTCATGCAGGCCTTCAAATCTTTCCTTTCACATTCACTGCTTCCTCGCTTCAGTTGTTTATGCTTCTTCTGCAATGCATAACCTTTTAATCTTTATCTGCTTGTTTCGTTAGAAGCCTGTTGCCTCCCGGTAAGGTAAGGTTTGCCTCAGGTCATGCGGTTTGTCGTCCTTCTCACTCCTCACACCGTTTTGGGGGGGTTCCCCAATTGGCTACGGATCTATCTCCCTCACCTAAACACGTCTCTCCTGATTGAAATGAAGCTCAGTGTAAGTTCAATCAGGAAGACCTTTCCATGCTCATTCATTCACAATTCTCCTTGTCTCACTCCCACTGCTTCCTCCAATCAGCTGCCACCGGGCGCACACCCTTCTTGCTGTCCTATCATAATTAGCCACAGCCTCCTTCAGCCAGTCAGGTTGTCACTACGAGATTTTAAATGTGTTCTCTCCTCTGCCGCTTTCAACTGTCATTCTAGGCAGAATCGCCACCCCTCCTCCACCCCATTCACCTCCAGCCGTCTCATCCAAGGTCACAGTTAAACCCGAAGACTCATTCCTCTTCTCATCCGGATCATCAGCACCCATCCATCTGATCCTCATCTCTTGTCCGCTTCCTCTACCACCACCAGCGTCTAGACCCCGGGGGGGTTCCCCAATTGGCTACGGATCTATCTCCCTCCTCACAGCTCACCTTCTCAAAGGGGTCTAATCGCCAAAGACTTTTCACATTTCACATTCCATTTCGTGTGCATTTGTAATTAAATCATTTTTCCCTAACCTAAACACGTCTCTCCTGATTGTAATGGTGGTTAAGCAAGACAAGTGAGCTGCACCAAAGCAGTGTTAATATCGTTGACGAAAACTATGACCGACAATTTTCGTCAACAACTTTTTTTCCAAGTCAAAAATGAGACAATAACAAGCTAAAAATAGATCTTGTTAATAAAAACTAAGACAAAATCTATGGTTCTTTTTTTTGTGGACTAAACGGACATTGATAGCTGAGAAAGGCCGTGCTTGTAATTACCTTCAAATGCCACAGAGGGACAGACTGATAAACTCTCAGCCGTTGGTATGAGCTGTGAGCTGTAATTCAGCAGTAAATAATCAGCCCTGTGTGACTGACTGTGGATGATGGAGCTGCTGAATGGATTTGTGAAGTTTGTTACTTGCAGTGGTGGCTGTTAGCAGCTCTGCTTGTTAGCAGCTGAATGGCAGTGAAGCAAGCAGCCACTGGCCGCCCGACTTCACATCTGTTGATCCCCGCAGGACTAAGGAGATGAATAAGTCAGAGTTTACAATGAAGCTGTGTACAAATCGTAGTTGTCTCAGATTAGTTATTTATGGTGTTAAAGTTTCTGTGTAAATAGAGAGATGTTAAGCTTTTCAAAAAGATGATCAGTAAGTGTGTGCACATTAGCCTTGGCGGCGCCACTGGCCCCCGTGCACGTGTGTCAGCTTCGTCAAGTGTACCAAGTGCAGCATGATGCTGGTATATGACCAAAAAGACGGGGACCTCGACACTTAAGAGGCACTAGTGATGGGAATTCTTTTGGCTCAGCTCACTAAGTGGCTCCTCAGATTTTTGTTGCTTAAATTA
Organism: Epinephelus awoara; assembly: GCA_035609425.1. Taxonomy (NCBI): domain Eukaryota; kingdom Metazoa; phylum Chordata; class Actinopteri; order Perciformes; family Serranidae; genus Epinephelus; species Epinephelus awoara. The sequence continues at coordinate 36,056,412 of CM069300.1, forward strand.
ATTTATTACCAACAATAATATAAAATTATGTGTAAAATAAATTATTAATGTAAAAAAAAAAATAAAAATACATTGCATCAAATGTTTAATATTTATATGGCATTATATACTCTACGGAGTGCTAAAAAAAAAAATTCTAAAGTCAAAAAAAACTTTTAACTATTTTAAACTTTTAGCTTTTTACTACACAAAACTATCTTAAACTTGTAACTATTTACAGTGAAACAACAAAGAGAAGTTTACAGAATCACACAACAGGATATAACTAAAAACACACTGGCACCTTCATTAATAGCAGGTTTGCTTGCTTCCAATTGCACTGATGGATGAACAGTTCTCATGTGCCTGTGCAGGTTGTTTGGATATGAGATTTTGATCTTGCAGACTCTACACTCTGCCCTTGTATTGTCAGTGTAATTGAAATTATTCCAAATTTCACTGATTTTCCTGCTGTATTCATTTTCTCAACTTTTTTTTTTACCTTTCCAGCATGTTGTCTCTCTCTGTAGCACCTGCTCTCTTTCTCTCTCTGTCTCCCTCCCTCCTGTTCATGTACTCACTGTGCTGTGTTTTCCCTTTAACCGCGGCCCCTCCTCCTTCTGCTCACCGCGGACACACAGACGACAACACACATATTGACCAATCACGTGCAGCTTGAACAGAAAAAAACCCCAAAATTAATCTTAAAGCGGCTCCCGTCGTTCATTTCAAAGAGCCGGCTCTATGAGCCGTTTCGTTCGCGACCGACACATCACTAAGAGGCACATGACGAAGGCTTGCCATGGAAAGAAAGACGAGAGTCAGCCTTCAATGTCCACGTTCGTATCCTTAAAAAAAGTTGGGCTTGGGCTCGTAATTATAGTTAAAGCGACGAGTCGGGCCGGGCTCGGACAGAACATGCAGAGGCTCGGGTGAGGTTGGGCAGGATTTTGTGGGCCTGATCTAAGCACTAGCACTTGTAGAAGTAAAGACGATGGAGAACAGGCGTTCTTCTGTGGCGCTTGTCCTCGGTACAGACTGACGCGCATATACTGCCCCCGTCAGTTCTGATAGGAATCAACACGGTCCGCTGAGGGCAAAGTTGTATCCGGTACTTACGGTACTGAAAAAATAACAGGTACCGACGTATTTTTTGCGTGTTGGCATCGACTTGGTACCAAAGTCACTTGTTACACCCACAAACGTAATACAAATCTGCAGCTTTGAATGTAATAATCCCGCAAATGTAATAAATTTCCCACAAACGTAACAGCAGCTGGCTACTACAAACGTAACACACAATTTTCCACAAATTGCAGGAAATTATTACATAATGTGGGAAGGTGAAAAATCTAAACTGTAATAACTTCCCACAAATGTAATATAAGACTGAATAATGATCTTTGTGGTTGTTGTTGTTTGTTGTGTACTTATACACCTGCAGTACATAATCAGCCCTGAAAGTGACAGAGCAGCGTTCTGAGTAAGTAGAAATAACTTACAGAAACACACACATACACACACACACACTGGTCATTCTTTGTTAGTTTGACACTCGAAAGCTGTTTATCACATTTATCTGCTGAAAATGCTCATATGATTTTAAGGGCTAGGGCTACGAGCCTATGTTGGTGGCTTATGTAGCCTATGTTTGAACCATTTAATTAAAATATGTCTGCATATCAAAAATCAAAAACTTGAATATGTCATTCATTCTTTGAAGTCTTCTTATTGTGTCATGCTGCATGTTGTGTCTACATGTGTAATGTATGGTCTGGTTTGAAATAAATCCACTAAAAAAAAAAAAAAAGTAATGAAAACATTTTTCAAGATTTAAGACTGGTCCGTCTACTTTTTGATAGAAACATGGACCAAGACTGTCTGAACACTGACAATTGTGACATCCTGCCAGACGTCCTGCCGCTGCTGTTATCATTAGTCATACTTCTACTGTTATTATACACATATGTTTATTGTCACACATGTATACTATCAGATATTAATATATTATTATTAATTTTAATATTATTACTATTAATTTCATTAATGTTTTTGTAAGCTACTGTCATTATGTCTGTCCTGCATCTCCCTCCCTCTCTCTCTCTCCCTCTCTCTCTCTCTCTCTCTCTCTCTCTCTCTTTATGTCTCATTGTGTCATACGGATTACTGTTAATTTATTATGTTGATCTGTTCTGTGCGTCATCTACTGCACGTCTGTCCGTCCTGGAAGAGGGATCCCTCCTCAGTTGCTCTTCCTGAGGTTTCTACCGCTTTTTCCCCCCATTAAAGGGTTTTTTGGGGAGTTTTTCCTTATCCACTGTGAGGGTCTAAAGGACAGAGGGATGTCGTATGCTGTAAAGTCCTGTGAGGCAAACTGTGATTTGTGATATTGGGCTTTATAAATAATTGATTGAAATTGACTGATTGACAATTAAAGGCTTGCAAATAATTAATGCCTTGTGAACTTAAATTAATGTAGCCTATGTGAATGCAGGAAAGTGAGAATTGTCATGTAGGTAACTGAAAATTTCCCAGACAAAATCATACATTATGTTACATTAAATAAACAGCCTTTCAGTAAAGTATAATGTAAGGACTAATCCACTTATTATTATTTGAATATGAATTACTTGATAGTTACCGCAAATAAATAAATGTATGGGTACACATCAAAACTCTACCAATAAAACCAAAGAAGACGCGCAGGCGATGGTCACTTAGCAGTAAAACACTCCAATTTTGGAATAACAGCTTTTCACCCCTTTCCCGGTAAGCCATTCATTGAAATCTCAAGATATATATGATACTGCTGGTTTGACGCTAGCTTAAAAACTCAGTTCTACATGGTCTTGCTCAGCCTGTCTGGTTCTCCTTAACTTTTTTTAACCAGCTCCTGGGATTGACTAGTCTCTGAGATAATCTTGTTATCATCATGACAATGTTTTTGCTCAATCGTTTTTTTTTGCACTTGTCTTTGCAGTAAAAGTTTTTTGAAAAAATCAGGAATTGGATTTATTGCTCATTTGTATACACAACACTTGATAAGTCTAAATAGGCAAGAATCTAAAGGACAAGAATATGTGGGAAGAAAATGTCATTGCCTGTTGAAGACATTTAGTTAGCAACTTGTATGAGCTGCAGATTTTTACTATTCGTGATTTATTCATTCAATTAGATTCAAATTTGCTTTATTGGTGTAAATATCACAACAACAATATTGCCAAAGCATCAAGAATCAATTCAACAAAAATTAATGAATTTCATGAATTAAAACAAGATAAGAGTAGCATAGTACTGTGAAAACTTGCTCTGTTTGTGGACGTACATGTGTGTTCGAGTTATATAATTGTATGTGTGATTTTGTATATGTGTGTATATGGGTAAGAAATAATTAAAAGAAAAATAATAATAATAATAATAATAATAATGATTAAAATAATTGTGATTATTATCACAATTAAGTTATCAATTTTTGATGAAAATAAATGATAATTTAATCATTAAAGATTCCTTCAAAACATGTTTTAACGTATATAAATGTTTCTCATTGAATAATAATGTATGCTATAGTTTTTCCACAAAAAAAATCAGTTATCTTGTTAAAATCCTTAAAATGACATCTACACCTTCTCCCTCATTAAAAATACTAGAACCTATCAATATGCCAATTTTATTCTTCCTCCCAAAGGTTTCACTGTTAAGTCCATTCTCACTGTATGTGCACTGGAGGCTTCAAGTTTCCACATCACACTTGTGTAAGTTGAACATTGGACCATGACTGGCTTCTAAAATATTTGTGATGTCACAAATCATGCTTGTAGCCCCTCCAAAGAATGAACGACATATTCAGGTTTTTGGCTTTTGATATGCAGACATATTTTAATTAAGTGGTTCAAACATAGGCTACATAAGCCACCAACATAGGCTCGTAGCCCTAGCCCTTAAAATCATATGAGCATTTTCAGCAGATAAATGTGAAAACAGCTTTCGAGTGTCAGACTCTGCACATACATCATTCATCAAACATTCATCTGCAGGAACAAGAAGAAAACACATTTTTGAGTGGAGGAGGATTAAGTTATTGTAAACCATGGTTTTTAAAACCTTACGACCTGCACCTGACCCCCTATGAGAGCCAACACATCCCGCAGCACTGCTGTCCGGGGTGCTGAACAGGTACTGTAGGCCAGATGCTGCAGAGAAATCCATATCAACAAGAGGCAGAATAAAATAAAATAAATCCAATTAAGTGACATATTTGCTGCCACAGAGTAATTCTGTGAACTGACAAGGAATGACCAGTGTGTGTGTGTGTATGTGTGTGTTTCTGTAAGTTATTTCTACTTACTCAGAACGCTGCTCTGTCAATTTCTGACTCGCCCCATCCGACCTGCGGGTTTGCTTGTCAACACACGCATCACTATTGGCAGGTGTATAAGTAAACAAACAAACAACAACAACCACAAAGATCATTATTCAGTCTTATATTACATTTGTGGGAAGTTATTACAGTTTAGATTTTTCACCTTCCCACATATGTAATAATTTCCTGCAAATGTAATAGTTATTACATTTGTGGAAAATTGTGTGTTACGTTTGTAGTAGCCAGCTGCTATTACGTTTGTGGGAAATTTATTACATTTGCGGGATTATTACATTCAAAGCTGCAGATTTGTATTACGTTTGTGGTTTATTACATTTGTGGGCTGTTATTACGTTTGCGGGTGTAACAGTTACTTCTCATGACAACCCTAGCGCACATAATTCACACCTTAAACCTGTCAAAAACTACTAGAGAAATTACAGTTGTAGAAAAAAATTCTTTAAGTGAAATTTTTTTATACAACCTGTCACCTTGATTCTAATTTCTGATGCATAATTTAACCTAACTGGATTAATTAAAAGATACTTAAACAGAAATCATAATGACTAAAAGTTGACTAAAATGTTATGAATTTAATGAAGGATAAAAATGATTAAAATAGCTGTCAAAATTAACACTGCACCAAAGTCTCACCACGCACTTAAGAAATGATGACTTTTAGTTGAAGAGTTGCTGCTTGCAAACTTTATACTTTCCCACTGAAAACACAGGAGAGATTATTGCTTGTGGATGAAGAGTTTTCATCCACTGATAGTGGATCAAACTTTATCAAAGCTGTGGACCTCAATCAGTGGACCAGGCTTCAGTGTTTTGGCCACAGGCTGCATCTTGGGATTGATCAGTGTAGGCCTCTTATTCTTTATTTTTTCTTACTGTTGTTGACTGTATTACTTTCTGTGAAGTTGTGCTTTTGCTAGAAAAGCGCTAAAAGGTTTTTCAGTATTATTGCTATTACATTTACAATTTAAAAAATCTTGACTGTACCTTACATAATGTTAATGCTTTAATATTTTTTTCTGCTTGGGGAAATGCTGTGAAAGATGATGCAAGAGTAAATTGGGCAGCCTCTATTCTTTAACACAAACAAGACAAAACACACACATGATGGAGGTAGAGGGACATTGAAACCCCACATCCTTCATGTAAGGAGAGGGATGAGAGGTAGAGTTGCTCTGTTTTTTGGCAAAGGTGGTTCAACGCCACTGATGAATTCAAGCTGTGTTGTTTCACAGTGCACCTAGCTATAAGACGCCTCTTTGAGCAGGCATCCAAGTTCCTGCTTGCAAGCTGTATGCTGGCAGCCAGTCATTGCTCAGTGGGCATGGTTGGCTATTTCTTGCACAATTGGAAAAAGAAGGCTGCACTGAGTGAGGCACAAAAAGAGTAAAATCTATTGGAGCATTGTTGATTAAAATGAGGCTCAGGGCAGATTGGGAAGGTGTTGGAGAAGAGCAAGGGTTTGTCTTAGGTTCCATCTGAAGACAGGAAGATGCATCACCTGGTCCCAACCTAGTGGGACACAGAGGTCCTCAAATCAATCAAAGTCGCCATCATCCTCTCCAGGAGTTTACAGATGCCCTCTCTAGGGAAGCGTATGTAAGCGTGTCACACCTGAAGCCAGTTCTGCATCTCCTGCAACATCAGCTCTGGCTGAAAATGACAAAGGGACACTAACCTTACCAAGTCAAGAGACCTTGGCTACATGGAGGATAAATACAGCGACCCAGTCACATAGAAGCCTGTGAACATCACTTAGTTCCTCTATCAAAGATTCAAGATTAACCACATAAGCACAGAGAGTGTGCCACACATCACAGCAAGAGTAAGACTGAAATGACACTGGTTGAAAACAAGATGCCACATGCACTCTAAGTTATTGTATTGTGATTACTCTGATTAGCACATTTCAAGATATTCACATAAAATGTTCAAACTTACAGCACATTGCAAAACTTAACAGCCCTCTGTGTTTTGCAGCAAAGGATGGCTCATGGCAGCACCACAGGCGCTATGCCTCAAAGTTCAGCAGAGGCAGAGACATCCATTGTGAAGAAAGGACATCGGGCAGCTTCTTTAAGAGCAGCCCTGCGCCCCCTGCGTCATCCTCTGTGCAGCTGGAGGATGCCATGGAAGCTGAACTGAACAGCTAGCTGATGACTCAGTAGAGAGGAAGATCCCCTGGCCTGGAGGAAGGTACATCATGTTAACTTTCTGAGGCTGAGCAAACTGTCTCGCAAATTCCTGTGCACACCAGCCACGACTTCGCCATCAGACAGAGTGTATAGTGCTGGGGGCAATGTAGTCACTTGTCAGTGTTCATGTCTAAAACCAGCAAAGGTTGACATACTGATTTTGTTGACAAAAACTCTGGAAAGGCTTCTTTAATGTGAAGTTATGACAGTAATATCTCAAACTAAATATATTTTATAGCCTATATTTATACATACAGGATGTGGTGCATCCGTGGGAATAATCATCTTGAACCAAAAACAGTTTTCAAAATGTAACTTTTCAAAAAGCAGAGGGTCTTTTGGCTCAACTTGCTCCTGAGGAGGGGATAATCACATAGGAAGAGAAAGTCCTGTGTTTTGTGACCCATTCACCCATCACAACTTAACTAGACTGTTCGGTCCGCTTCCTTCTTTACTCTGGTCAGTGCATTTGTCACGTGACCGCAACCTTCCAAAATACATGGGTTATACACAAATTGCTGGTTCATCATAGCGTGGGATGTGTATCAATTTTGGTGTGTTACCTTTTGTGCAACATTTATATTCATATTTCTCTTATTATAAATAGTGATGACTTTTTTTAAAATACTTATTGTATGGTCTGTCAATTCAAAAGTTAAATGCTGAATATTAGTAAATAGTAATCTATTGATGACAGATTGTGCAGTATTTAGATGCCGCTCCTCAGCCGCAATATCAGTGTCAGACTGTTTACACAGAAGGCCTATTATTATTACTTTATTTGATTAACTTAACCTAACTACAGCTTTATTAGTAATTGTAGCCTACTATGTTTGATTGTTTTAATTTTAATCTAAAAACAGAAGTAGATGCATGATGGAAGTAATTTGATTCTCATTCCTGAATTAGATTGTAGAGCAGTTTATAGAACCTTATGTGGTTGCACTTTATATATTGAGCTAAAAGCTTGACTTAAAAAAGTACATCACAAATCACAATATCTGTCAGAGAAATCACAATTAGACATTTTCATCAAATTGTTCAGCCATACCCAAAAGACCAAAAAACAAACAAACAAAAACTATTGAAGTTAATTGCCACATTTGGCATGAAAGTATCAATTTTGTAGACACTGAAAAATAAAATAAAAAAATGAGCCATCTGCAGTTTTAGTCCCATCCCGGTCAAACTCACACACTTGTTCATTGACACCCTTATCCATGTCCAGACTGACGGTGTGGCTGGGTTATTACAGCAGGAGGAGATAAGGCAGTCAGACAGGCTGGATGCAGGCCTGTGCTATAATAGCCATGAGCTTATCTCTCGGTTCCAATGACAGAGAACAGCTCGAACCAGGAGCAGACCTGCTGCCATTGTCTCCCTTTTATTTCTTTAACACTAGCCATTTTTAATCCCAAATACACCGTATACTTACAGCATGGGAGGAAACGACATATTCTGCCTAATAATGCTGAGAAGTTTTGCTGTGTGAGGAGTGTATGTTTTACATGTTTGTTGTGGTTATCCTTATTGTTTACTGGTGTTAATAAGGGGGCGGCTTAATAATGCAATGTAGAGACACTGGCTGTGTTCACTCCACATGAGGAGACTAATTACTGTAAATCTAATCTGCAGGAGAGGCCTATATCCAATTACATGGAAATAAAGGCTCAGTGTGTTTCTGCGGTGCTGATCGTCTGATTGTGCATGAACGGACATATACGCTCTCATCTCTCGCTCTGTTTCTCCCTGTATATCTCTATGTTTGCATTTCTCCCCAGGCAGAATCCCATCCAGGACCTACATGTGTGTTCATCAAACAGAATCAATAAGATACAGCTGAAAATAGCAGCTTCTGTCTTTGCCGAAGATCCCGCTGACAATCCTCCACTATCCTCTACATTCTCACAAAGGAAATACTGAAAAGAGGGAAAACAACAAGTATTTGTCATGGAGGGAGAAGGTTGGAAGAGAGCGTAGCCCCGGGTCAAGCTAATGTGAAGATATCAGTTCATGAGCCATTATTAAAGCACATCAGCATCTGTATCTTGTATGTGCGTCTTGATTCTTTCTTACACATGCAAAGAACACATATACAATACCGCCAGTGATCTCATGGATGCAATGTATGTGGGCCACACTAATGTTAATAATGTGAAGGTTCTCTGGTCAAACTGCACAATAAGACTGACATGAAGAACATGGAAAACTAGAAGACATCACCATGAACATCTGTGTACATCTCGGCTTCTTAAGCCTACCATACATTAGAAGACTTCTCATCAGCTAGTGAGAGCGCAGCCCTGAGCAGCTCTGAAAAGTAGTCTTCTTAAGCCTACCATACATTAGAAGACTTCTCATCAGCTAGTGAGAGCGCAGCCCTGAGCAGCTCTGAAAAGTAGTCTTTTAAAGCCTATTTAATCATTTTATAAATGGTTTTATCCCTAAGCCTTGCTTCTTAAATGGCTCCTCATTCGATCGGATTGTAGTTTTAATCATCCGACAAACCGATCGTTTGAATTTTTCTACGAAGTGGTCAAGCTGAGCTCACCGGATCGTCTTGGCTAGCTATACCGGCTTGTTTTTAGCACCTGAAGCTAACCACTCGTCTGCTCACCTGCCCTGCTTACCGGATGCCTAAACTTCTCATCGGGCCCAGTTTCTGGGCCCTCGCCGGTAAGTTTCCATTCCACTGGAAGATTCTAAACGGACTGAATTGTGCTACTATCATCTCAACGCTGCGGACTCCTTTTTGGAGTCCTCGCGTGTAAGTCTCTGTCTATTGCCTTTAACGTCCTGAAGCCCCACCAGGCAAATTGTCAATCTCATCTGCTACACAATACACCTTTGCTGCCGCAGTTGTTATCTGTCTCTCCAGCAACATCCATGGCTACAGCCCTGTCTCCTGTGGATACCTCACTGCACTCCAGTCACCACCAACATCTACCTACTCCAGCCACATCCATGACCACAGCCGTGTCAACTGGGGATAACAGCCTGCTCATCAATGCCAACAAAAAAATTGCTTACCTGTCTGATGAAAACCGTCGACTCGCAGCAGAACTTAAAACCAATGAGTCCTTACTGTCCCAATTTATGGATTTGGCCCATGAGCAGTCCCGGAAAATCTCCTCACTCTCTGCTGCCTTCCACGACACAGTCCCTTGGAATTCCTCCACCTGTCCGCAGCCGTCTGACCGCTCAACACCCTCTCCTCCGGCGACTGCTCACGCACACCCCGACGATGAACGGATCAAGGTTGGGGATAAACCGATGGTCATGGTTGGAGCAAAATCAAAAGTCCTGCCGCTCCTCTGCTCCACCCCAAACCGACCTGCACTTTCGCCACTCTGGACGGACGCGACTCTAGGGGCCCGTGGGGCTAGTGGTCCTGCATCGGCATCCTCGGCCAAGCCCTCGACCTCCTCCTCCCGGCGGATGATTGTAAAGGAGGCAGCTCTCAGAGCGAGACGCTCCGGTGTGTCTCCCCGCACTGAGGAAACCCGCGAGCCCACAGCCACAGTTGTGCCCAGGTCACAATCACCGCCGACACCCACTACACAGCAGCGGTGCCCACCTCCTTCTCCTCGCCCCTTGTTCCCACCAACCACGGCTATAGTGGGTGACTCCATAATAAGAAACGTCCGTTTTTTCAACGCCACCACCTACTGTTTCCCAGGAGCCACTGTCTCAAAAATCATAGATAAACTCCCCGGTTTACTACAGTCCTTTCCAGACTCCATTAAGCGCATCATTTTGCACATTGGCACGAACGATGTGGTCCGATGTCAGTCCGAGCTGCTGAAGGTCGACTTTAAAAATCTGTTCACCATCCTGAAGGACTGTGGGAAGTCAATCTTCGTTAGCGGACCGCTTCCCACTCTTGGCCTTGGTGATCATCGCTACAGCAGACTCCTCTCCCCTCATTTTTGGCTCCGGTCTGCTTGCAACAGCCTTGGTTTTGATTTTATAGACAATTTTAACCTTTTTTGGAATCGCTCCCCTTTTTATCGGCATGACGGACTACACCCAGGTAAACTTGGTAGCCGCATGCTTACTGCAAACATACAGCACACCGTACACGTACTGGCACACACGTGTTGACTATTTACGTACCACGCCCCCTCGGTCGTGCTCCCCTCTTCTTCTACGGTTCCCCCTGAGACTCATGCGAGCACGGCCTGTTTCAACCACTCCCCCCACAGGCTCCAGCCGCCATTACACAACACTGCCTCTGACATGACCTCTAACTCCTCCCCCTGGCCACATCAGTCATTACATACACAACCTGTAATTTTTCACATTAAGACCATCACCACATACAGGCGCCCCCGTCCACCCTGCACAAGACATATTGATCTGGTCAACCATCATCCACTTCCCCGGTCATCAGAGCCACTCATGAAGCAACAATACCTCAAAGTAGCCTTATTCAACACCCGCTCCCTCACCAACAAGAGTCTCCTTCTAAATGAATTCATAGTGGACAATAACCTGGACCTTCTCTGTCTCACTGAAACCTGGCAAACACCTCTGGACTATTTCTCATTAAACAAAGTCACCCCCACAGGATACACATACATGGACAAACCCCGCACAGAGGGCCGGGGAGGTGGCATTGCTGCCATCCACAGAAAAAACATCAAAACATCCCCCATCTCCATTCCTCTAACACCCTCATTTGAACACCTCACCTACAAACTGTCTGGTCCATCCCCTCTGGTCACAGCCATCATTTACCGCCCCCCAAAACCACATCCCTCCTTCCTTCCTGATTTTGCTGACCTTTTGACCCAGTTATCCGCCATCTCACCATCTGTTCTTCTCCTGGGCGATTTCAATCTACATATTGACAGTACTGACAATAAACCGGCCACAGAATTCTTAGAACTGCTGCAATGCTTCAATTTCACTCAACACATAACCTTCCCAACACACAGCCGTGGTCACATTCTGGACTTGGTTTGCTCCACTAATCTAAACATTCAACAGCTATCCAGTCACAATCTGCACATCTCCGACCACCTGGTAATCACAATGAACATTGAAATCCCTACCCCCTCCCCCATTCAGAGCCGGACAATAACCTTCAGAAACCTTAACTCCCTCTCACCTGCAGCTCTCTCAGCCTCTCACACCTACCCCTGTCTGCCTCACCTCCCCCGCCCTCCGATGACCCTGCTGACCTGGTAAACTATTACAACAGCACACTCTCCTCCTGCTTGGATCAGCTCGCCCCCACCAAAACAAAAACTGTCTCATTCACTCACTCTGCCCCCTGGTACACTCCCGCACTCCGCCAAATGAAATCCCGGAAACGACAACTGGAAAGACTCTGCAAGAAAACTGGATTATCTGTTCACCTTCTCGCTTACACAGACCATCTACAACAATACAAAGATGCACTCAACTCAGCCCGGACCACCTACTACTCCCACCTCATCCACTCTGGCTCCAACAACCCCAAGGCTCTGTTTTCCACCATAAACTCACTCCTTAAACCCCTGGACAACACTCCCTCATCATTCACAACTGAAAAATGCCAATCATTCCTCTCATACTTCCAATCAAAAATAGACACCATTTACAGTAACCTCAACACCCCTGGAACCCCCCCCATCTCCCCACCTGCCTCACCACCTGCCACCATCCAGCCCCTGTCACAGTTCTCTCCAATATCTCCAGCCCAGCTAACAACCCTCATGACCGGGATAAAAACCTCCACCTGCACCCTGGACCCCATACCCTCCAAACTCATTAAGGACTGCCTCTCTGCCATCTCCCCGCTCATCACCGACATCATTAACACCTCCCTCAATTCTGGTTCTGTTCCCCAAACCCTCAAACTGGCTGCCATCACACCCATCCTCAAAAAACCTGGTCTCAACACTGATAATCCAAATAACTTCCGCCCTATTTCCAATCTCCCCTTCCTATCCAAAATCCTGGAACGTGCTGTAGCCTCCCAACTCAGGACCCATCTCACCTCCAATAATCTCTTTGAATGCTTCCAATCTGGTTTCCGATCAAAACACAGCACCGAGACAGCCCTCCTCAAAATTACAAACGACCTCCTCCTCTCCTCAGACTCCGGACACCTCAACATCCTCATCCTCCTCGACCTCACAGCAGCCTTTGATACCATCAACCATTCCATCCTTCTCTCCCGACTGAAATCTTCAGCTCACATCACTGGCACAGCACTCACCTGGATCCGCTCCTACCTCACCAACCGACACCAGTTCATCAACACCAACAACTGCACCTCCACCACCGCTCCTCTGTCCCAAGGCGTCCCCCAGGGATCGGTGCTTGGTCCCCTCCTCTTCATTTTATACATGCTCCCCCTTGGCAAAATCATCCATCTCTACGGACTACAGTTCCACTGCTACGCCGACGACATCCAATTGTACATTTCCACCAAAGCCATCACCAACACCATCCTCTCCACACTCAGTAACTGTCTCTCTGAAATCAAAAACTGGATGCAAAGAAACTATCTGCAACTAAACAGTGACAAATCAGACATTATCATCATTGGTCCCACATCACACACCAGAACCACCCAGAACTTCAGCCTCACCTTCAACAACAGCACTCTGTCCTCATCCACGCACATCCGGAACCTTGGTATCATTTTTGACAGCCAACTTAAGTTTGACCACCATATTAACTACATCACCAGGACCGCCTTCTTTCACCTCAAAAACATTGCCCGTCTCCGCCCCTCACTCACCTACTCTGCTGCCGAAACCCTCATCCATGCTTTCATAACATCCAGACTAGATTACTGCAACAGCATCCTATACGGTTCATCATCAAAAGTCCTTAATAAACTCCAACACATCCAGAACTCCGCTGCCCGCCTGCTCACCCACACCCGCTCCCGAGAACACATCACCCCTGTCCTCCAAAAACTACACTGGCTCCCCATTTCACACCGCATACAATACAAAATCCTCCTACTGACCTACAAATCACTTAACAACCTGGCCCCCACCTACCTCACAGACCTGCTCCACCACTACAACCCCCCCCGTTCCCTCCGATCCTCAGAAGGAAATCTCCTCGCCCTACCCCCTCGGACCAAGCACCGAACCTGGGGGGACAGAGCCTTCTCTGTTGCCGCCCCCACCCTCTGGAACTCACTCCCCAAATCCATCAGAGACTGTACAGACCCCCACACCTTCAAATCTCTCCTAAAAACCCACCTTTTTACATTGGCTTTTAATCTGTAAACTATATATGTCTAATTTTCTGTTCTATCCCATCATATTCTATCGCTCCCTGATCTTTCACATTGTTTCTGTATTCTAATTGTGTTATTATTCTACATTATCTTGTATTTTAAACTGTTATTATTTCTATGTAAGCGTCTTTGAGCACTTGTAAAAGCGCGTTATAAATAAAATTTATTATTTATTATTATTATTAAAAGACTAAAGTCTGAGACCTTCTTAGAATTAAAGACAGGTTTTTGGGCACACATGCTAAGATTTTGCAAAGACTGGGGATCTTGCAGGGTCCCTTTTTTCAAGACTACAACTGGATTCCTTTTGACATTATTTCCTATCCTGGTGGAAAATATCCTGCCAAACTCCCTGTATATATAAATGACATTAACAATTCCTTACCTCTCTGTAAAAACACATAACTCAAACACAAACAAAAAGAAACATGACGACAGTATTCTTGGCAATTTAGTATCAATTAATCCAATACACTGTATTTGCGTACAAACTTTATATATATATATATATATATTTTTTTTTTTGTCACCTTGACTTGCAACAGCCCCTGTTGGTTAGCTGTGTTATTTTAGTGGGAGTGGGAATGAGAGGCTAACCTTTTGGAAAATTAGAATTTCTCACTAAAATAACTGCTGGTTGTTGGATTAGATATACACTGATTTAAACACAGACTTCTGTTCACTCCACAGCTCCACCAGTTTCTCCTCCCTTTCCACAGTAAAAGCAGGCCGACTCTTGTTCGCACTCTTAACTGTCTACGTGGTTTGCTGCTTCCTGTGTGCAGCTATTGGTTGTTGACAGTGCTCATGTCAATGAACTTTAAAACCTTACGATAATATTAAACATGTTTAATTTGCATAACATCAAGATGAGAAAGAGACTGACTTAAGACAGCTCATACTGAGTTTTATGATCACCTTACACCAAACGATTATAAGAGCACCAACCAACCAAGATAAAACTCTTATGATTTTATTCCAACATTGGAAATTTGTCTGTAGCAGTGAAATCAATTGAAAAGTCATTTGATTTAAGGCCGCCATTAGGTGCTTCATGCTACGAGGGATTTATAGTTGTACACTAGGGCTCTATGGGTCAGCTCTGTATGTACTCCATATAATGTAGCTGATGTGAACCTCCTCAAAAATGTAACTATGCTATGGCAGTTACTGAGATATGTGGGGACTGGTCAGTTCAGGCTGCCTGTGTATTCTCCTGAAAGTTTCAGATGCTGGTGAATATTTTTTTTTATAATAAAAAGAGTTTTAAGCAAGTTGAATAAAGGTACAGAAATATAAGCCTTCTTAGTAAACCCCTGGTTACACCATAAAGTGGCACAGAGAAATAAGCAGTGCTAGAAGTTTGGTGACGTGGTGGCTATTTGACAGGTTAGTTGAATTCCTATAGCTGACTCCATTAACACCAGCAAGGGATATCCTTGCACTAGTTGGTCACAATCAAGCCCCCAGGAATGGTACTGCTCTGAGAACTCTCACTTTCACCACCTTTAGTGGTGGATCTTCCCATGGACGACCTCGGCAGCCACCTAGCAAGCAAGGATGGTCACTTTGTAAGAAGATGCGTGGGCAAATATTCCAACCATAACCATAAACCCCATAATGGTGCATGCTCTGCTGCGACAGCACAGACCGTTCAGATGTGTGTCTTGTTCTGTTCTGTGGTGGACACTGGGGAGGTGGTGCTGTGAAAAAGAACTTCCTCAAGAAGACAATAAAGTCTAAGTCTGACATCATCGAAAGATTCAGAGATTCTGGAGAAATCTCTGCACGTAAGGGGCAACCAGCTGAATACCAACACTGAATGGTGATGACCTTCAACCCCTCATATGGCACTCCATTAAAAACTGATATGAATGTAAAAAGGATATAACCACATCGGCTCAGGGACACTTTGAAACACCATTGTCGGTGAACACAACTCATCACTGCATTTACACATACAAGTTGAGACTCTATCAGGCAAAGTGAAAGCCATACATCAAAAACAAGCAGAAGCTTATCTAAGATGGACTGACACATAGTAGCAAAGTGTGCCCTGGTATGATGAGTCTAAATTTCAAATAGTTTTTTGTTATTAAGGACATTGTGTCCCCCAGGCTGAAGAGGAAAAGGACCATCCAGATTGTTACCAGCACAAACATACAGGTACATACAGGTTTTGGAACAACGTATGCTGCCATCCAGACAATGTGTTTTTTAAGGACGCCCCTGCTTATTCCAGCTTATTCAGCTCGTGTTACAACGGGAACTGCCCATTGGTCCGACATCCCATTGTTCCGATCATATTAAACCCATTGTTCTGAAGTCCGTTGCGAAATCATCATGATGCCCTGTGGTTAAGGTCTGGTTAGGTTTGGGCACAAAAACCACTTGGTTAGGGTCAGGAAAAGATCATGGTGCGGGTTAAAATGAAAAAGAAAGTGACAAACACATAAGCCGTGAGCCTGCTCCACCTCAAGCCTTTCCCAGCTGACCCAGAGCCGGTCGCGGCGCACCATACACCCGCCGCGAGCCGTTCAGTACCGCGGACAGTCGGACTAACGGGATGTCAAACTAATGGGCTGTCGGACCAATGACATGGACCCGTTACAACAGCGTGGCTTCGTAGTAAAAGGTAGTGCAGGTACGAGACTGGCCTGCTTATAGTCCAGACCTGTCTCCTATTGAAAATGTGTGGCGTGTAAATAAAGCACAATATAGGCCAACAGAACTGAGGTCAAATATCAAGTAAGAATGGGAAAGAATATCACTTTCAAAGCTTCAACAATTAGTGTCCTCAGTTTCCAAACACTTACTGAATGTTTGTTAAAAGAAAAGGTGATGAAGCACAGTGATAAACATGCTCCTGTACTAACTTTTTTGAAACGTGTTGCAGGCAACAAATTCATTCAATCAATGAATGTAGATTTACAAAAATAACAAAGTTTATCAGTTTGAACATAAAATCTTGTCTTTGTACATAGGTCAACATAGGTGAAAAAAGACTGGCAAAACATTGCGTTCTGTTTTTATTTTAGTTTTACTTAGTGTCTGAGCTTTTTTTGGAATCGTGGTAGTGCAAGTGTTGCTGGAGTTTTGACCACTTCAGACTTTTTCCTTTCTCCATGCATTTCAAAAGTGGGTAAAGATGTGCCAGAAATCCTAACTCTGCTTCTACATTTCCTTAGATCAGCACTGACAAGACGTCCAGTGGTCATCAGCGCACATTTGTGTGTCGTAGTTCAAAAAGTTCTACTGCATGGGTTTACATGGCTTCATCTGCAAATTGACCAATTGGGGCGATTCTGTTGAAATTAACTTCGCTGTAAAAATTCATCATTTTCAATGCAGGTGTCACTGGGTGGCGTAACTGGAGTAACAGTTATGAGACATTGCAAACCTTCATTGGTGATTATCACAAAGTAAATTAAAGAATCTACACCCAATTACTGTAAAGAATACATTCTTATCACATCAGTCTCCTGTTGTGGTGGTACTGTGAGCAGGTGCAATCTGACTCTGAACTGTAAATCAAAACCTGCTTAGTTTATATATTAATAATTAACGTTAATCAAATGTGTCTGGCTGGTTGTGATTTAAACCATGTGAACTTTACTGATTTGTTGTTGCATTGAGCATGTAAAGGACTTCCTTTACTCATTAAAGTTGGTGTCGTAATATTTACCAGCAGTCCCTACAGAGAGGTGTACAGCAATACACACCCAACACCATTGGCGGACAGCTGTAAGAAGAATTGTGTGTTTTGGGGGATTTTGTTCCCTAGTATTCAAGTGTTTATGACATTAACTGCCGCCAACAAACGCCAAACCTGCCACTGATCTGACAAACAAACCCTGATTTACAGCCTGTCACTCCACCACTCTGACTGAGAAATGTTCCCAGCAGGGGCTGGACGCAAACCTTTCCACATTGATCTGTGTCTGCCCACAGTCAGTGATTAATGTTGCTGTCAGGTATCTACTGACACACACATGCACGTATGCGTGTGCATACACACACACACACACACACACACACACACACACACACACACACACACAAAGCTTTTCTTTAAAATGTTAAAAGAGCTGGTTTCACTCCTGGGAGCAAAACAGAAGGTTTTTTTTTAATAAAAAACAAAGAAAATGGTATGCTAATAGCAGAACAGAATGTGCTCTCATCCACACCTGAATCCTGTGTTTTGAGTTAGGACTCCTCATCACAAAGTATGGCCCAAGAGTCTCACTACGCTGCAGCTGAAAGCAGAAGTTGTACAGCACAGGCCTGCTCCACAGCCGGCTCTCATGGATAACTTCTAATGGGTATTATTGCTTGCATAATTGGAAAACTCATTAAAAATAAATCAACAATAGTGCTTAGCTCTACAGTCATAATAGCTCAGCCATCAGTTGCCTGTTCATTCGAGACGCAATGGCTGTAGAGAAATAGAAAAGTTTACCGGACAAAAAAAAAAAAAAAGCGTGTCACAAGTCATGAAAAATGAGTGTTTCTCTTTAGCTGGGCTTGTTCAGGAAATTACAATGAACTGGTGGCATTCAGACCACACTGTACTATCCATCCTGAAAAGCACTCCAAGCATGTGTAGTGCTGCCGGACCACACCAGAATGATGCTCTGCTGCTATTTTTTCCCCAAATGAGGAGATGGAGCATTCGCAGTTTGCTTTTTCCTGTTGGAATTCATATAATTTTTGGGGGGATTTCCAATCATCATGAAGCATCTTTCATGCAAGAGAGCCAATAGACCGCATAAGCACGTAACAGCAATTATTTTGGGGTAGACAACTGGCACTTCATTTCAGTTGTGGTGTTATGTAAAATTGGAAAACGTGTTTATTTTTATTATTATTGGTGGCTTTGAGATAAAGGCCTCAGTTCCCCACCACAAAGGGTGGTCTGATAGCAAGGTAAAGCGCTGAAAATATTCTAAATATAGTGTACACTGAAACTGATCTTGATTTTTGTAGGTGGCTAAAAACTAACCAACTGGGGCAATGTTTCCTCAGCACTGTTTTTTTTTTTATTTTTTATTTTTTTATGTAGCCCTACATATCTGGGGGTTATTGTAAACAAACACAGATTTGTTCTATTAAAACTAGGGCTGCCAGCATTAATGCCTTTGTTGTGATGCGATTCAGGCTTGTGCATGTGTGCCACAGCAGCAGGGATGGACGGTGCCTTCAAGCTTTCAAGCAGCTTATCTAAGTTTCAGAACACCTAGATGGTTCAACGTGTATTTTAAGTGAATACTTAGCCTATTTTTTTTTTCTCTTTTGTCAAATATTAAAATGTCTGAAAATACATATTAACATAAATCCAACATATTAGCAAAGATAAATTGGCCCACTGATTAAAAGAAATATACATATGTATATCATATTTAAAGTAGGCCTACACAACATGAAAGGCTAACTGTTGCTCGTGAATTCTTGGACAATCATGTTAGCTAACTAGTGTGCTACAGCTAGCACAGTGACTCTGGCAGCCTTAAACAAACAACATATATGACTCATTGTCCCTTTGACAATCCAAACAATGAACACATTTTCTTGTTGTGGCCTTTCTAAAATAAGCAGGAATGAATGGTAATGTTACTGTATTCTGTTATGATCAAGGAGAATAAGCAGCTAGCGCCCTAGCTGACTAATTGTTAGCTCACCTTTGCAAGTTAATGTCAGCTTATTTCCATGGCAGCAAAATACAAACAACTTACCTAAACGCAAATATGTTTTATTGTCTGTAGTAGCAGACTTGTGTAAACTGAAGTAAAACTTTCAGGTTGGGTCTCATCTTGTAATTTGTGCCTCTTTAGACAGCTGTTTTGTGTAAATTTTGCAGGGCACTGGCAGCAGGATCACTTTGATGATGTCATAAACGTTGATTGGCTGAGACAGGGCTATCATATGACTTCAACGCAATGTCACTTACTGCCATAACAATGGCCATGCCCCCTTTTGGGTGAAAGTTTTGAGCTCGACCTGAAAGAGACGCTAGTCACAGCTAGGAATTCTTGCTGAAAAGTTGCTGCATTGTTCACTGCACAGCAAACAATTAATAAAAAAAACAGAATTGCTTTGCAAGGATCAGACAGGCTTTGTCAAAGGCCATTCTTTTTCTAACATCAGGCGACTTCTAAATATCATACTTACATCTAACATTTCTCATGTTCCAGAGGCGGTGATGTCCATGGACGCCGAAAAGACGTTGACCGTATTGAGTGGGACTACTACTCGTCTCGTGGATTAAACATCTGTATACATCCCCCCAGGTATGTGTTCGTTCTAACTCTCTTCTTTCCTCTTACTTTCCCTTGTCCAGAGGAACACGTCAAGGGTGCCCATTGTCACCCTTGCTGTTTGCCTTAGCAATAGAACCTCTGTCAAGTCAACTTCAGACTTAAAGGACATTGTTCGCTTTGGTGTTGAGCATAGGGTGTCGTTATATGCAGATGAACTTCTACTATACCTTAGTCACCCAGGATCCTCCGCCCACAAAGTGGTGTCCTCGGCTCTTTTTCAGGTTTCAAATCGAACTTTCAGAAAAGTGATTTTTTTTCTATTAATGATCCTGCCTCCCAGATAAACCAATCAGACATTTCTTTTCACTTAAACATGTCTGGCATTAAATATCTTGGTATTTCTGTTACCCGCTCATTGGCCTCCATGTACGACATCAATTTACTACCAGTGGTCTCAGACATGAAAGCAGATTTTCATCGATGTGGTAGCCTCCCACTATCTTTAACTGGTAGGGTACAATGCGTGAAAATGAATGTTCTCCCCAAATTTCTTTATATTTTCCAGTGTCTACCTGTTTTCATCCCAAAGTCTTTTTTTCTTCTTCAGAAAATAGATAGCAAGGGTGAATGCAGAATCTCAGCACACCTGAAGGCACAGGTGCGTAGGAAGAGGGCGTAACCCAAAACGTGTCCCAAATTCAAAGAAAGGTTCCCGCACACTGTATCGCTCTCAGTCAAACATTTATTGGCATAACGTTTTGGTCGATGTGACCTTCATCAGACATATCAGAAAACATCTCTGCCCTACATACTGTATATGTACATCCCCGGTAGGTGCAGCTGACCAATCCGAGGACTAGGGGGCTCAACCTTTTTGATGAGTCTCACCTGTCAGAGGGTGATAACATTCAATTAATAGGTACATCAGAGTTTTTACATGATATGAATTTTTTTTTTTAAATGTATATGTATACAAGCAACAGTAAATGCCAGCAAATAATCAATCTCTTTTTTAGAAGAAAAAAACAACCAAAGTTGAAGCGAAGCAATCTTTTGCAGTGTGTCCAAAAGCCCCTGGATACCCCAGCAGAGGCAGAGGGACAGACCACAAAAATAATGCTCCCTACACATAGCTCTTCCTGCAGGCAGCAGATATTGCAGTCAGGACAGACAGAGAATAAATAAACATCTACAACATTACATTCAGCAACAATTCATCATTTAGTCCCTTTGGTGACAATGTCTGTAACGTAAAGATCCAGAACGTTTCCCTTCTTTTTAGAAGCAAGTCGTGGTCTCCACCCCTGGGTGGCAACGGAACCTGTTCTATCCCACAGAAGCGGAGGGAGGCCACGTCATGTCTCATTTCATTAAAGTGAACAGCCACTGGATAATTCTCATCCTCGCGGCATATAGCACTCTTGTGTTCACCAATTCGCTGTTTAAGTTTCCTCGAGGTCTTACCTACATAGGCAAGGCCACAGGGACAGCGAATTATGTAAACTACATGAGTGGACGCGCATGTGATGATACTTTTTATAGGAAACTTTTTTTCCGGTGAGAGGATGACAGAAATAAGCAGATTTATAAGTGTTGTTGCACTGTGCGCAATTCCCACATCTATAGTTTCCATAAGGGAGAGGTCTTAAGCGGGTTTGCTGTGGTTGGTTATGCTTTTTTGTGGAAAAATTAGCATGGACCAAACGATCTTTTAAGTTTTGTCCTCTTTTATAGACAAATAAAGGCGGGTTTTTAAAAATGGAGCTGAGCTCTGGATCAGATTTTAATATGTGCCAGTATTTCATAAATGTGGCTTTAACAACATGACTGCGAGGAGAGTAAGTCGTGACACGTCACAGAAAATTGTTTTTCTTTTTTCAAACTTTTATTTAGCAGATCATTTCGTGGTTTCTCTAGAGCTGAAGTATAGGCTTGGTCTACCCAGTCCTGGGGATAGCCTCGTGTGAGAAATTTTGATTTTATTTGAACAGATTTTTTCACAAAATCCTCTGTGGTTTGGCAAACTCTCCTCAGTCTGTAAAACTGGCTTTTTTGCAAACCTTTCTTCAGTGAAGTGGGATGCGTACTAGTAGCCAACAACAAAGTATTTCTGTCCGTCTCTTTTTGATACAAAGTAGTCAACAGTTTTCTTTCATTAATAATAATCCACATATCAAGGAAGTGTACTTTTTCTTTACTAAAGTCACACGTGAATTTTAAATTACTCTTAAATCCGTTGATTAAGACGAAAAAATCTTTTAGTTCCTCTATATCACCTTGGAAAATGCAGAAGATGTCATCAATGTATCTATAATATTTTAGCAGTCTGGGAAGGTATCGATTGGTGTCAGGTTTAAACAAAAGAAACAAAAGTAGTTGTATTTCATGACAAAACCAGCTAAGTCAATGATGAACTTATTAGGAGGACTGGCTCTGTTCAGTCATTTTCAATACTATCTCAGACTGGGTACATTTTTGAATCGTAGGTTGACCTTTGGTTGCCATGTTTAGTGTGCCCAGAGTTCAGCACCCTTGTAACACACATGTCTGATATGATTGCTTTTCTATTGCTCCTGGCAAGAAGGAGGATTCTTTTAGAATGGAAATCTTCCACTCCACCCAGACACTCTGAGTGGCTTAGTGACACCACGTTTTTTCTCCAATTGGAAAAAATTAAATTCACGCTCAAAGGGTCAACAGACCTATTTTATAAAAGGTGGCAGCCATTTTTAATTTATTTCAGAAATTTATGCATAATTCCACAAGATTAGGATAGGTTAAGACTGAATTCTGTAACTACTATGTGCACTACTAATGTGGAATGTAGGTGTAAACTCTGACGGTTGGCCAGTTATACAATATCCCTATATTCCTTTTTTTTCAATGGTCTGCTATTTTTTTGTTTTTTTTTTAAATTATTTACTCACTTATTTTTTTTTTTTTTCATTTATTTCCCTTAGGGTAGACAGGTGGTGGTGGGGGGTGGTTTGGTGGGTTGTATTATAAATTTTGAAAACTTTGGTGATGTGCTCCTTGTGACTATTATCTGTGATACTCTGGTCTGTTTTGCACAAACACCACCAATAAAAATGTTGAAACTAAAAAAACAGAATTGCAATTTCTTTGCTCCCGGAGAGAGGATGATTTGGTAATTTTGTGAGCAAGAGACTCTGACACATTGTCCACCTCAGAAACCACCAGCAAAAGAACAGAAAGTGAGGCTAAATGCAATGAGCCATGCTTTAACTGCTGCTGATTTAGTAGCTACAGGCAAGCACAAATGAATTAAGACCCCAAAATATACAGAGATTTATCTCAAGTGCAACAACATTTTAAACAAATATGTTGTAGGGGGTCCCTGTGCCATCTCCTGTTCACCTAAGGAGTCCTTGGTCTGCAAAACATTGCAGACCCCTGACCTACAGCTAGCTAAGGGTTAACTAGTAGAAAAGGCAAAACATCCTTTCATTATTTCACAACAGCTTAAAATGTAAAAGTTTACAATTTTTTAAGCAACTTTGCTTAAACAACTATAAAACCAGGCACACGGTCAACTTGGCCTAGCTGACAAGCTTGCCAATAGGCTACAATATTAGTCAATTAGCTTGCTAAGTAAGCTAATTCACTTATGCTGTCATGTTAAACTTGCCAATAGGTTAAAAAAGTTAGCTTGCCAATACTGTGCTAAATAGATATGCTAACAAGTAAGCTTGCCAGGCTGCAAATTAGTAATTAGGCTATGCTACCACATAGCTTGGCAACATGTTAGAATATTGGCAAGTTAGCTAGCTAAGTAAATAGGCTATGCCACCACGTAAGCTTGCTAATAGGCTAGACTATTAGTGAGTTAGCTTACTAACTAGGTAGGCTACCACCAGTCCCTGGAAGAATCATTGCTAAATCAACCACCGTCTGACATAAAGGAGCATAGGCTAACTGGTTAAATAACCACATCAACTGTATGCTGCATGTGCGCTTCACAGGTGCGCTCCAGCACTTAAACAAAAAGCACTACACTCTAAGCCATGACTGTTTTTCTTACTCTCTATAAATGGCTTTCCAAAAGATTGCCGTTTAAGTGGCCCACGTGAAAAGCAAGAGGTATGCCCTTTCGCTAATTACCTGTCCACTATCAGGGATGTTGATGTCCATACAGATGTGTGTCTTCACTTGGAATTTAAAGGAGGATTCAGCCTTTGAGAATGAGCTGTGCCAGAAAAGCTTTCATAGTATTAATGGTGATTAGAAATCACAGAAATGATATGAGTCACTGGGCTTCTGTGCCGGCTGAGCTGAGATGACTCTTGTTCCCCATAATGAGATCCAAATGACCCTCTGCTATTCCCAGTGCTCTGTGCTCTTCTCAGGCTGCGGTCCCAAATTGATGAATACAAGCTGTACCGTACTGTTCCGTTTTCATAGTTTATCATGTTTAGAAAAATAAAAATACATTATTTTATCACTCTGAGTGATAATCATGGCCAACGTATTACTTACTTAATACTTAAACAATTTAGGAAATACAACACCTCATTTTCCAGAAACAGATGAAAGAGTTTACATTTGGTTAGCCCACTAAGCATAAAGAATGGAAGTAGGGGAAGAGAATTAGCCTGAGTCCTACGAAAGTGAAGCTGCTACTCAGTCAAGTTGCTCTTACAGTTTATCACAATCAATCAATCAATATTTAAATATAACAATAACGCTCAATACGAGGTGTGTACATATACAAACTTTGTTATGGGTGTCACAATTAATTGATTTCTAATGCCACTTTTTGTTATTTCTAGTGAATGCTTTATTCATGTGTCACAATAATGTAATGGTATTGAGTTATAATATCTCCAAGCAAATATTAATTTATGTGATTTTTATATAATAAAATTATATAACTAAATAGCGGTAATCTATGGAGTGGCTGGTAGGTCTTGGAATCCACCAGCCACAGTGGCAGGTGGACAAATAAGTTAATTTCTATCCATAATATATATATATATATATATATATATATATATATATATATATATATTAAAAAAAAACAACCTTTCACCCCCCCACGGGTGGTGATGGTGTGACAGAGACCTCAGATGTTGTACCTGGAATCTGCTGGAGCCACACGCCCAGTTTGGGGGTCACAGCCCTAAGTGCTCTGATTACCACGGCACCACACCACTGTTGCCTTTACTCCCCACATCTTTTTTAGCTCCTCTTTCAGCCCTTGGTATTTTTCAAGCTTCTCATGTTCCTTCTTCCTGATGTTGCTGCCGCTTAGGATTGCTACATCTATCACCACTGCCTTCTTCTGTTGTTTGTCAATCAACATGATGTCCCGTTTGTCAGTCCACAGAATCTTAGCTCGGCCATTCTCAACCACCTTAGGAGGTATCTTCCACTTTGACCTTGGGCCCTTCAGCCCACACTCAGTGCAAATGTTATGGTGTCCCAGGGTGTTTCTCCCCTGCATCTTACACCCCTGCTATTATGTGCTGAACTGTATACATATATACAGCGATACTGAAGAAGAATACCTATAGCCGACAGCCAAGTTGATTCCCAAGGTATTCCCTGGGCAGGGATGGTCATAAGGAGTGGTTCTATGTTACAGTAAATCTGATGGGACTTTGCGTCTGGGTTCGGGTTAGTCAAACTAGTTACACAGGTTTTCTGATAGATGGAGCAGGTGAAAAAGTGACAAGCTGGCATTTTCTCACAGTTTGGGGTATCTGGACACACAGTTGTAAAGTCATGAAGCCATTTTACATAATATGCCACATTCAAGGTTACATGGTTCATTTATTTGTCATTTAACCACACAGGGTTGCACAATAAAATACAAGTTGCAGCCCCTTTTTGCCACACACGTACAACTATTTATAGTAGAATAGAATTAAATAAAACAAAAATAGCCTATACATTTACTTTTACAAATTCCTATCAACATATATACTTAGAGACTTTGGTTTAGTGGCAATGATGTAAGTATGTATAGTTCCATGTCATTTATTCATGCTGGAGTGCAGACGATGAGTGTCAGATATTGTGTTACATATACTCCACCATATAATTAGATTTATCAATAATGTGCTAAATATTATGAATAGTAGCCCTAACAAGCATTTGTCAGTGTTCACAGTGGGCAGGGCTGAAACATCAGTGTGGATCCATATCTGTCCATATGGAGCTCTCCTCCTCACTCAGCCTTTATTGCTCTTACAGATGCTCAGTGTAATATGGAACACTGCTTTTAAGATGCTTTTCATCTCACTGTTTCTACTCATCCATCACATCTGTAAAAAAAAAAAAAAAAAGTATAATTTCCTGTCTCTCTGCCAGCCTGTTGTCTGATACAAAGACCACCCGACAGGCAAATCTGGTGAGGTTCAGATGGGTGGACTTGTATCCAGGCTGCAGTAATAAGTATTTTTCATACAATGTCTATTCTATTCTCTAGTCATCCATTTTTCTTTTTCCCTTTCAGGACCAAAGGGGGCTGGAGCCTTTCTCAGCATGCAGAAGGTAAAAAGACACAGTACCTGATCTATCATGGGGTGAACTCATCTGCAAATACTTTCCCAATCAGAGTAATTTAGAGCTCTCAGTTTACTAGAGCCGCTTGCTTGTGGGCTGTGGGAGGATACTGGAACAACAAGATACTAATGTGGAAGATCCATGCAAACAAACAGGTCGACAGTCAAGACCACAGTTGTTTAAGCGTGACATGAAAATCCAGTACAATTAGTGAGCCTCAGTGTGGACATTTTTGATTGACAAAATGAAACAAATAGAAAAAAAAATAGTGCCACACATAGGAGGGGTGGGATTTCATGTATTTCAATGCTCAGATACGAAGGTGGATTATTATTAACAACAACATCACGCAAGACTGTGACGGTCCCTGATTCATACAGACTGTCTCTGCTTTTGGTTTACTGTAGATTGCAATCTTCCTGCTAACCTTGAACACCAAGGAATTTATCTTAGCCATCAAGTTTTTGTGCCTTGAGCCTTTTTTACACTACCTGTTCATAGTGGGAATGTTTCCACATAATTCTTCCTCACAGTTCTGAATGAAATGTACAGTATGATCATGGAAAGGGGGGACAGAGTTGTCTAACCTTTAAACTGGAAGCAGAGGAAGTAATAGCGCTTAATAGTCTGTGTATAACAGGGACAGCTGGCAAGACAGGATTTTGCATTTCGTAGAGTAGCAAAGGCATGACCTGCTTACTCCCCCTAGTACTCGTTGCCTTTGTTGGTTTGATTAATTAGATTTTTTTTTTTTTAAATATGTTAATTGTTTTTCAGAATGAAACAAGAACACAGGACAAACAGATAATAGAAAAAAGACCCTCCCTGGAGCCACAGGAGCCACAGTCATGACAATAAAATAAACATACAAATTTTTTAAAAAAAGTACAAAGTGAGGAGCAAAATGAGGGATACACACAGCAAGGTGTTTCACAGTGATCGACACATTGGTCCTTTCCTTGAAACAGTTGCAGTACCGGGTCCCACATCTTATCAAACGTGTCTCCATGTCTTCATTATAAAGTCTCACTCTCCAGGTGAAGCATATTTGCCATTTCTCTCAACCACAGTTCGTACGTGGGTGCAATGACCGACCTCCATGCCCGGAGGATTAACTTCTTCTCAATCACAGTTTCAAATAGGATAGCCTTTTTCTCATATTTATTGGCAGAAGACAAAGGGGTAGTTGCCCCAAGAATGGCTACAAATGGATCAGGCTCCCAACATTCCCCATAAGCCATAGAGAAGCAATGAAAAATACTTTTCCAGTATGTATACAATCTACTGCAAAACCAAAAAGAATGTGCTAAGTTACCAGTCGTAGACTTATCTGTTGCAAATGGGTGAAACATCAGGAAAGAAACTGTGCAATTTAGAGCCTATGTAATGCCCTAAACTGTATAAGGCAATGCCTAACATTCACAGAGCAACCATGTATACTTGATTGATTGGGGTGGTAAATGATTGTTTATAAAGCACTGCTGATGTATATGTTCATCATCATATATCACACTAAAGACTGATGCTGTTGTATAATACATCACGCCTCCTTTGCTTCTGTAATGCTGGCATGCTGTCTAAAGTCATATACTGGGGCAGCATTATGCCAGCGATGCTTGGCTTAGTGTAAAAATGTACAGATGGCATAATGAAGGGTCTCCATTGCTGCCCGAGACTGTGGCGTGATCTCTGTGTGAAAAAGGCTGTAAAAGCAGGTTTATTGGATCAAAAGTGGATGTTGTTGAAGGCAATGACAAATTTATTTTGTTGTTTACCTTGGAGGATTTGTTGACCTACGAGCTAACACATACCACTGTTTTGGATGTAAATCCTTGTGTTTCACCTTGTTTCATCTGGGACAGCCAAAACTAAACTATGCAAAGGAGCCCTATTAAGGCTCTTCAGAAAATGTCATATGTTGTGATTTAATGCTACATTTAATTTTATTAATGCAAAGAAGAGGTTCATTTGTTAGGTGAGACCAATTTAACATTAAAAAGTTGGTCATTTATTCTACAAAACAATGAAAGAAAAAGTTAGTTGAATGATGTTCCATGACTGTGTACTTTCTTATATTCTATTGTTTTTTCTTCCTTTACACCCGTGTATGAGTAAAATTATCTCAGTTCTGGAAGATTGTTTTTCCCTTATAAAATAGAATTCTCTGCGCTGATATAAATTAATCACCATGAGACACGTCCTCTTTATTAATTGCTTATATTTACCTAAGTCGAGAAATATGACAGATACCAGATTCTGATACTGGGTAATATGGCCTAAACTGAGGGGTAATACATTAAAGTCACACACATTACATATTTAATGTCTATTAACTCCTGCAGCATCCCATAAATCTTAATTGCAGGCAACCCGCTATAGAGGTTACACATGATAGCTGCTTGGACCATCATTAGTCTTAATGGAGACGCTGAGGACATTTGTGTGTGTGTGTGTGTGTGTGTGTGTGTGTGTGTGTGTGTTGTGCACACAGGCACATAGGTTTAAAGCTGTGAATTTATAGATGTTGAATGTATCTACTATGAATGTAGCTGATTATAAATTTTGGTTGAGGACACTTGAATTGATTTCCTCTGGTCAGTTGGTGTAGGTGTAAATGGTGGCACTAGTGCAGTGGTTCTCAACCCCTAAGCTGCAGACTGGCACCAGGCCATGGACCATTTCCTACCAAAATGATATGATTCTACAAGAAATGGCTTAATAAAAATGTTGGCATCGTATGTTTTTGCAATCTGTACATTTGCACTTTACTATGGAGTGCAGGGGTGTCCAAACTTTTTTGAATGGGGGCCAGATTAGAAAATGTAAAAATAACTGGAGGCCAGCTGCTTCTTGCATCATTCGGGTTATCAAACAAAGAAAAAAGAATGACAGATAAATGAGACAAAGCAACTGTTTCATTTTTCAGTGAAAAACTATTCAACTTTTCACTGCTCCTGAGTGACCCTTTCTGTTGACATGTCTGCTGTGAGGTAAAGGCTCATTTTCTTGTTTACTGTCTGTTATAGGCAAGGCAAGGCAAGGCAATTTTATTTATATAGCACCATTCATACACAAGGCAATTCAATGTGCTTTACAAGAGAAAACATTAAAGGAACAATAGATCATTAAAAACAAAAGCTAAAAGCAAGACAATAAATAGTTTAAAGCAGTGCAGAAAATGCATTTAAAAAGCAAACATAAAGCCAAAGCAACAGCAGACAAATGAAAAAACAATAGCTACAGATTATCCTGACAATAAGTTACATATCTAGTTCACTGGTAAGCTGCAGTAAATAGTAATGTTTTAAGCCCTGATTTAAATGAGCTGACAGTTTCAGCCGACCTCAGATATTCTGGAAGTTTGTTCCACAGGCGGGGAGCATAGAAACTGAAGGCTGCTTCACCTTGTTTGGTTTTGATCCTGGGAACACTGAGTAAACCTGTTCCAGATGATCTGATGGGTCTGGATGCTTCATAAAGTACAAGTACATCAGAGATGTATTTAGGCCCGAGACCATTTAGTGCTTTATAGACAAGTAACAAGATTTTAAAGTCTATCCTTTGACACACAGGAAGCCAGTGCAGTGACTTAAGCACTGGTGTAATGTGCTCCACTCTCTTGGTGTTGGTGAGGACTCTGGCAGCAGCGTTCTGGACGAGCTGCAGTTGTCTGATTGATTTTTTACTCAAGATACCGTTACAATAGTCCAGCCTGCTGAAAATGAAAGCATGAACAAGTTTTTCTGTATCTGGTTTAGACAGAAATTCTTTTATTCTTGCTATGTTTTTAAGGTGGTAGTAGGCTGATTTAGTAATTGTCTTAATGTGACTATTGAAATTTAGGTCTGAGTCCAGAACTACACCAAGATTTCTGGCTTGATTTGTAGGTTTTAGTGTCAAGGCGTCAAGGTGAGCACTGACTATTGATCTTTGTTCTTTGGGGCCAAAAACAACTATTTCAGTTTTGTCTGTGTTTAGTTGTAGAAAATTCTGGCACATCCACGTATTGATTTCACCAATGCACTTATTTAGCAGATGTGGGGGACTGTAGTCATCTGGTGACACTGTTATGTAAAGTTGTGTGTCATCTGCATAAGTATGGTAGGAGATGTTATGATATTCCATAATCTGAGCAAGAGGGAGCATATAGATGTTGAACAGAAGAGGCCCAAGAATGGACCCTTGAGGAACTCCACATGTAATCTTTGTTCGCACAGATTCATAATTGCCAAGTGACACAAAGAAATCCCTGTCTTGTAAATAAGATTTAAACCAATTTAGCATAGTGCCAGAAAGTCCCACAAACTTTTCTAGTCTGTCGAGCAGTATCTTATGGTAGACTGTGTCGAATGCAACACTGAGGTCCAGTAATACCAGAACCGAAATCTTTGATGCATCACTGCTCAGATGAATGTCATTTAAAACTTTTACAAGTGCAGTCTCAGTGCTGTGATGTGCTCGAAATCCAGACTGAAAGGCATCAAAGGAATTGTTTTGCTCCAAGAAGGTGTTAAGTTCCTGAAAAACAACCTTTTCAATGATCTTTCCTAAAAATGGTAGGTTTGATATGGGCCTGTAGTTATTTATTACTGAGGCATCCAGATTAGGCTTTTTTAAGAGAGGTTTAATGACTGCAGTCTTCAGGGCCGTTGGGAAAAGGCCTGACTGAAGAGAACAATTGACTATCTGTAGTATATCTGATGCTATGCAGTTAAAAACATCTTTAAAAAAGCTTGTTGGCAGAGTGTCAAGGCAGCAGGTAGTGGACCTAAGGTTTCTAACTATGTCTGTCAAAGTAGCATGATTTAATGGGTGAAAAAGTGCCAAATTAACTGGAGTAGTCTTATGAGGCACTGGTGAAATAGCCACTGTGTTGGAGTTACAGACTGTCTGTCTTATCTTTAAAACCTTGTCTGTGAAAAAAGAAGCAAAGTCATTGCATGCCTTGGTGGATAGCAGTTCAGGAGGGACTGACGCTGATGGGTTTGTCAGTCTGTCAACTACAGTAAATATAGTCCGTGCATTTTTGTTATTTTTGTTGATAATCTCAGAGAAAAAGGACTGCCGCGCCTTTTTTAGCTCCAAGTTATAGATGCGCAGACTTTCTTTATAGATGTCATAATGAACCTGGAGTTTGGTTTTTCGCCACCTGCGTTCTGCTTTTCTACATTCTCTTTTTTGAGCTTTTACCTGTGTGGCGTTCCTCCATGGTGGTTTTTTCTTACCAGAGACAACTTTGACCTTCATGGGGGCAATATTGTCCATAATATTCAAAGCTTTAGAGCTGAAACTATGAACCAGATCATTGACAGAGACTGAGGGCAGAGCTGGTGTGGGTGTAAAATCCTGGTTAAATAGTGTACAGGTGTTTTCGTTGATATAGCGTTTTCTGATTACCTCTGTTAAAATTTTACTGGTGTCAGCGGAGATGGCCATTTTAAAGAAAACACAGTAATGATCACAAAAGGCAACATCAGTCACCACAACCTCAGAAATGTTGAGCCCTTTGGAGATAATTAGATCTAAAATATGTCCCTTATTGTGTGTTGCCTCTGTTACATGCTGGGAAAGTTCAAAGTTCTCCAGGATGTAGAAAAGTTCTTTCGCACTGCCATCTTTGGGATTATCAATATGAATGTTAAAATCACCCACTATAACAACACAGTCAAAATCAATGCAAACAACAGACAATAGATTAGAAAAGTCATCAACAAAGTGTGCACTATATTTTGGAGGCCTGTAGATGGTTACTAATACTGCTTGACAGGAGGATCTCAACTGCAGTGCAACATATTCAAAAGACTCAAACTTCCCATATGACAGCTGTTTGCACTGGTAAACATCCTTAAATAAAGTGGCTACTCCACCTCCTTTCTTTCGTTCTCTAACTGAGCTGATAAAATGGAAGTTTGGGGGGGCTGATTCAATAAGTACTGCTGCACTGTTGTTTTCATTTAACCAAGTTTCAGTTAAAAACATAAAATCAAGGTTTCTCTTGATAATAAAGTCATTAATTAATAGTGACTTGCCAGCCAGTGATCTGATATTTAATAAAGCTAAGTTTAGTGTACTAACATTGTCTGACACAGTCTGTGGCTGACGCATAACTGGAGTCAGATTAGATAGAGTAGCTGTGCGCTTTGGGTACACATTGTTTTTCCTGATGCTGGTCAAAACAGGAATGACAGACCTTGGAGATGACTCTGGCTGATACTTTTCAATTTCAAGATGTGTTTGACCATGCCACCGGCTATTTAAGATCGCCGGTATGTCTAAGGAAGCGGCATGGGGTCTGTCTCATCTCTGACAGGCACCTGAGTGATGACGTCTAGGGCTACTATTTAAGAGTAGAGTAAGACGTTGGCTCCTTGGTGGTTCTGGTGAAGGGCAGGAGGGGGGTTGTTGGATCCCTGACTGGGACAGGGACATCCTCTGAATGCCTTGGGTGATGTGGAGCAAAGGGTCAGGTGAAGGGGGAGAGATGCAGGCTTTCTGTCTCTGTGCCCCGTACTTGTCCTTGGCTCTTATCTGCCCATTCTTGTTTTGGTATGGCATTCCAAGAGCATGACGTAGATTGGCCCCGAGTAGTCTGCATCTAGTGATGTTCGGATGAATCCCATCACGCTGAAAGCGATCCTTACAGTTCCAAAAGATGTTAAAATTGTCAATAAACTTTATTCCATGAGTGAAGCATGCCGATGTCAGCCATGTATTCAGGGCAAGGAGTCTGGTAAAAGACTCGATTCCTTTCCCCAGGGTTGGAATGGGGCCAGAAATGAACACATTTTGTGACTGACAGTCACTCAGTTTCTCCAGGAGCAGGGAAAAGTCTTTTTTCAGGATCTCAGAGCCAGTTTTTCTTCGTAGAATGTCAAAAGACCCAGCATGGATGATGATCCTGTTACTTGGGTGTGTAGAGAGGATCACTGGCAACAACTTGGTTAGCTCCCTGACAGACGTGTCAGACACTGTTAGATTTTCAGTCTTTGCCATTCTTACATGCTTGGTTATTGAGTCTCCGATCAGGATGGTGTCTGGCTGATCAGGTGTGGTGTTAGCATAGTTTTTTCTGGCCTTGGGTCTAGCAGTGGCTTTAATACCAGAGGTGTGATTGGCCTGCGTGGGTTCAGTGTAGTTGGTATTGTCACATATTTCATTTGGAGCTAGTGCATCATACCTGTTTTGTAGAGAGAGTTCAAGTGGAGGGGTGAGCGTAGGGACTCTCTTGACTGATTTCCTGCTGGGTTTGCCTTTGCGTCTAACAACGTCAGCCCAGGTCCTGGCTGGGGTTGATGCTTTTGGTCGAGCACCAGTCCTGTGCCAGTAGGAAGGGTCGTTAGGGAAGGCCAGTTTGGGAGCCTCTGCAGCTGATCCAGTGGTGTTAGGACATATCCATGGGATTGTGTCAGCCAAGTCAGCGATGGTATGCTCCACATTTGTTGTATTTGCATACATAAAAGTCTGTCCATCAGCACCTTGTATGTTAGCTGCCACAGAGTCAATGAATTGCTCACTCTCACGAATTTGTTGTAGCGTTTCGTTCTTCTTTTGAAGCTGCCTTGTCGTCTCAGTCAGTCGCTCACACTCTGTGCAGCTCACAGGTTTTGCCATCTTGTCCTTGTCCTAATCACAGGTTTCCAGTCACAGACACAGCAAAAGGCTTGCACTGTGCCTCGGCCCTGATCACACAGTACTAAAGTGGTGAAAAAGTGGTGAAAATATGGCAGTAGTCCTCTGTATCTTTCAAAAATTAAAGTCCCAATGCTTTATAAGTATCCAGGATCTACTTTATGTAGCTTTTAGCAGGAAAAAATAAGTATATCCACAAAAGAATGTAAGCAAAGCGGAGCGCAAGCAGCAGAGCGTCTGCACTGTAAGAAAGCCGGAAGCAGATATAAGCAGATATATAGCAGTTATACTAATAATAATAATAAAAAAACCTAATTTAACACTAGTTTAGCCTGCATAGTTCCTATACTCGGTTACTGTGCCATTGTGGGGTGAAGGGGGAAAAAAATGCATAGGATCTTCCATGATTAAAAAATACTAGTCCATACCCATTGGTAGCTTTGTCACCTTCTACCTATGCCAATCCTCAATGCCTATGTGCAGTTACACATATTAGTCTCTATATACAGACTCTACATTCAGTGAATGTTTGAATATCTGTTTAGATCTGTTTGAATGCAATGTATGAGTTCAGCGTTAGATGGGAGAAATTCCTACACAATGTAGCTTTAAATGATATCTCCCAGGCACACTACGTCATCAAACCATGTGATGTTTGTATTGCCGGATTCAGGAAGCTCTAGACTTTTCAAACACACAAAGTCCAAAATCGCGATGAGTGGTGACATGTCATGTCATGCCGTTTTTCGACAAGAAAAGGATTACTCGCGATCTAATGCGGAGCCGTCAGTGGGCACACTTTTTTATAAAAGGAAAGAGTCTCACTCCTACCACTATTTTTGGCTGAGATATACCGTCTAGAAAGTGGGATCATAACTTTCATGTTTCATATGGCTTTATTTGGTGATATTTTATGGTGCATGTAGTCAAAGCGGTTCAGATGCTACAGTCATTTTAATTTGGGTATGTCATTTTAGGTGTTTTTGCTACAAAATGGGGGTGAAGTGCAAGAGATTAATAGATTAAATTCATTTCAATGAACCTGTGGTTAACCTGTGTTAAGGCTGAGACACAAAAACCATTTGGTTATTGTTAGGCTAAAAAGCCGCAAGAAAAACAGCCATGGGTCCCTAAAAGACCATAAAAGACTATCATGTGGGGACTGAATCAACTAAACATCAACATTCAGGGGCTGATAAGAAAAAAGCAAGCCAACAGTCTAAAACACTGCAGGAAAAAACAGTGATGGGTCCCTTTAAAATACCCACACTTGGGGGCTGAAAAGCCACAAAAAAACAACAAACAGTCAAAGCTCGCTAAAAAGCCCCATGTTTGATGCCTTAAATGCCGCTAGAAACAGTGTCAGATAGCTAAAGAGCATCCACATTTAGTTGCCAAATAGCCACTGGAAACACAGTGATGAGATGCCAAAAAAACTTTCTCAGATGTGTGTTGGTCTGCAGCTTGAATGGCGTCCACCTGGTGACACCCCAATCCTTTCTCCACTCTATTTTCAGATGACAAAGTCAGCTTATATATTATATCTCTATGGAAACAAATGTATGAAATGTGTAAATGGAACATATTTGTGGTTTGCACTTTGCAGGAATGTACAATGCCAACATTTCCTTCTGGCGACTGAACTGGTTATAAATGGATCAAAATATAGCAAAAGAAACTTTTCCACTGCAAAATGTGACCTCAAAAGTGGATATTGACAAGAATTGCTCTGTGCAGTTACTTTTGATGGAAACACTATAGTCTCTTAGAGATAGTGGCACTTATTAATGCTTGACAATCATAAAAAAGCTGAAATCTGTAGACATTTGAAATTGGATGTTGGTTTTCTGGTGTCTTGAACAAAAGACACTTTTAGCTGTTAACTGGTAAACACACATGCTGGACTTTGATTTTACAGCAACTTTCTAGACCTTGAAACAATTAAAACTTGACTCCGGTGCTTCCCAACACATTATTACCTCTGATATCAGTGTGCTGCAGATAACTGTATTGTATTGATTGTGAATTCCCTCCCCTAACCTACAATCAAACCCATGGTGTGTGTGTTGGGAGATCAATGACAACCGTGGCAGAACTCTCCCTCGGGGACTCTGTAGAGGTCAGTACTGATGTGGGTGGTTGGTAGAGGAGACAGTCTTTCGGTTTACCCCCACAGGGTGTTTATGTGAATGTGTGTGTGTGTGTGTGTGTGTGTTTGTGTGTGTGTAGCAGTAACCGGCTGATGGGATTCAGTCAGTCAGTGACACGGTATCTGTATAGCCACTGAGAAGCTTCTCAGTTGTCACTCCCCATGGCTGTGAAACTGCAGTTTGTTGCTGGGTGACGGAGATGAGATGATGAACATTCATTAGATCCAGTGTCAGGTGTATATCTGGAATGCTACTTCTGTGTGCTGATGTATAAATCTCCTCACACTTCCTCCTCACCGAATGCTCTGCTTTTTAAAGCTGGAGAATTGAATTTTTATGTAACAAAAGTTGTGAGGCTGTTCTCGTTCAACTTCAATCAGAGGCTGCATTTTTATCTCGACACTCCTCTGTATGAAAGTGTAGGAAAGTGCAAACATCATACTGATAATTCTGCTTTTCCCCAGGTCTTCTGTTTATAACACTAAAAATATTTGACCTTGAAAGAGCCATAGGAGAGGTCATGGGGTCATTAAAATCAAAATGGTTCATCCCCTTGGCAGCACGAATGTGCTCAGCAAATGTCATGGCAATTTGCATTTTGATAGTGAGATATATTACTTGTATGACACTTATAAGACATTTTGGCCTAAGGGTGAAACGATGCTCATATAGTGTCGAACGTGGAAAGGCTTTAAGGAAGCATCTTCATTACAATTAATTTTCTTTTTGTGCATGTGCAAGTGAAAATCCTGGGCTATTGGTGGCACTATAGTAGTGGGGCTATAGAATGCTCCCTGCCAAAATAATATCAATCTACAAAAGCTGAATATCAGTTATGTAACTACTGATGTTCCAGGCTAAAGAGAGCAGGAGTCATGACATCACATCAGAGTTAGCCTCTCCTCCACTAGCTTAAAAAAAACAATGTTTACTGTGTGAGCACAGAAAAACTACAGCTCCAGTGCAAAAACTACCAGTGCTGCAGCGCAGATACTCATGTCATTGCAATCTTGGAACCAGGGTCCAAAATTAAAACCTGCCAAGTGCCAAATATGAATTTTGCACTTGGCAAATAAATCTCGCAGGCTATCCACCACACTGGCAGTTTGTACCAAAATAGTCTTGTATATTATATATTGCAGGGCTGTACATTAACTTTTTTAGCCCATAGCACTGGTGCTACAGAGGGTGATAATTTTGTAGCACAGGACAGAAAGTTTTTAACACCTGTCACGATAACAAATTTTGCTGAGCAATTAATTGTGTCAGAAATGATTACGATAAGTTATAATACTGCGTTATATTATGCTTTTAAGACCA
This sequence comes from Epinephelus awoara, assembly GCA_035609425.1. Lineage (NCBI taxonomy): Eukaryota > Metazoa > Chordata > Actinopteri > Perciformes > Serranidae > Epinephelus > Epinephelus awoara. The sequence continues at coordinate 36,094,100 of CM069300.1, forward strand.
TTTTTATTATTGTTGTAACTTTGCTGTTTTTAGACCATTTTTTAAACTTATACAATGATAATAAAGGCATAATGATGCAAGTACACCCTTTTAGAGAGAAATAAACATTTAGTTAACAAGAACATTTAGGAATGCAAAAATAGAAAATTTAAATATCCAAAATAACACGTAAAAATACCAAAATAAATAAATGAAGACCTTATAAATACAAAAAATAGACTGTCAGTCTCTCACTCTAAAGGTGTGCAGTTAAGTACATTACCACGTCTACAAATTTTTCATTATTTTTCTCTTTTTGCTTGGGGTTTTTCAGGGGGCTGAAAATACCTCTTTTTTCTTGCTGAAGTGAAGTGATGATGGGAGAGGCTAGAGGTAAGCGCACAGGAATTGTGGGAATTGTGGGAATTGTAGTTTGATAGGATACTACAAATGGTTGTTATCACAATAGACTACAACTACCATGTAGACTAGCGATTTTTTTTTTTTTTTTGTAGGATAACGATGAGCCATCACTCATGTTGTATCAGATTTTATGAGAAAAAAACAGACCACACACACAAGCGGCTCGCAAGCAGTCTGTCACACACGTGCTACAAGGCAAATAAATTCATTGCACAAACATTTTTTTCCATTGCACGTGTGACATATGTATATATTATATATAATCACGAATAGCCTAGTGGGGAGGAAAAAATCAGTTTCAATAGTTATCATTTTTAAATGAAATGAAACAAACGCCCTCTGAAAAGTAGCTTGTGCCATAGCCTGCGTTCAATTAAAAAATGACAGTAAACTCATTGCCTTCATTTAATACTTCTTCCATTGTTTCACATGCTCATTATATCTATAGGCTAGTTGTTTTTTAAAAATGGCCTTGCTTGGGTTTTTTTTCCACACAATAGTGCATAATTGTGGTAACAGAGAAGACCATGGTAAATGCAAGCCTTGCACATCAGCAGATAGATACAAATGACAAATAAAAGCAGCAGGCCTCAGTTCTAGAAATGTTACTCTTTCCATTCATCAAATTAAAGTAGCCTGTGATCCAACAGATAAACACAAATAAAGTACAGCAAAGAGACTCACAAGACTGAAAACTCACATTTGGCTAATAATGGGAGAAGTTGCATGTTCCGTCCGACACTATCGTTTTAACATCAGATTTGACAAGCTTCAGGTTTATGCGTAAGCAGTCCTCATAAGACAGTGGCATCGTACTCTTGGAGACAAGCCACCCAAAAAGCGCTCAAGCTTTCAGCACCACAGGGAGTAGCCTTCATGTCACCAGTGGCCTGGATGTCAATCAGTTCAACTTGAATAGCCACCTTGTCCAGTGGCATCACCTTCCTCACATTAGTGGAGAGTTCTCCTCCTGGGCTGATAGTGAACGGGTCACCCACAAATTCGATAACATCCCAGGAAGTGGCAAAGTCATCAGATCTAGCAGAGAAATTTTCCCTAAGCTGTGTGATAAATTTCTTCATGTTCTCTGTGACCTTGCTGTCACCCTCTGTCTTAAGTGTGCTGAAGTGTAGCAGCCTCCTTGACAACAAATCTGTGTGGAAGAGATCAAGTTTGTTTCCAAAGTCATCGAGTTTTTCCACCATATCAACCATGTTTTTTTTCCCCCAGTTGCTGTAGATTGAGATCGTTCAAATGGGAAAATATGTCCGTTAAAAATGCAACGTTGCACATGATACGCAGGTGGTCAGTTGCCGCTTTTGACTGACTTTGCTTTAAAAAATCCACAACTTGATCCTTGAGATTAACAAAGCGCTCCAGTGCTTTGCCCTTACTGAGCCAGTGCAGGTCATTGTGGAGTACGAGGTCATCATGAGAGGCTTCAGATTCCTGCACAAATTTTCAGAACAAATGGTGCTGTGTACTTGAATTCCCCTGAAGATGTTAATTATTTTCATTGTATTGTCCATAACCTCTTTAATATCGGCACTTAGTTTTGTGCACAGCATGCTTTGATGAATGAGACAGTGAAGTGCATCACGCTCACCTTGGACCTTCACTCAAGAGCCCTGTGTTCACTTCCCATATATATGTCAAGCCAAAACATGATGTTTTTTCTTAACCTAACTAGGTGCTTTTGTTGCACAAGGACATAAACTTAAATTTGAGGTGTTTAATGGTCTCAGCTGATGGAACCTAAAAATGCTCTACTTGACCTTTCTCAGGGTTCCTCGGTGTGTGCTCTGTAGGCATATTGGTTTTGGTCAAGGTGGCAGGGAAGCTGGATTTGATGTGTTTTAGGACCAGTTTCTCAAAACATTTTGTGATAATGGGACTAAGTGCTACTAGTCTGTAATCATTTAGACAAGCAATGTTATTCTGTTTGGGCACCAGTATGATTACGGCTGACTCGAGGCAAGTAGATACAGTGGCCTGGGACAGTGACAGATTAAAATGTCTGTAAATACCTCTGAGAGCTGGTGGGCACAGTCTCTGATCAGTCTCCTTGGAATTCCATCAGGCCCCCAGCCTTCTTATCATTCACAGAGCTGAAGATCCTCCTCACCTGTTGTGTCTGTAGGGTCAGAGGGGGGTCAGCAGCATCCAGTGGCAGCGTTGGCTCCATTATCACTCTGCTGTTTCAAATCACTCTGCTGTTTCAAATAGTGCAAAGAAGTGATTAAGCTCCTCTGCAGGGTGGGTGTTATTGTCTGGAGGTTGTTAGAATACAGAATACAGTATTTGTACTTGAATATTTCTATTCTGTGCTACTTAATACTTATATTTCTCTACATCTCAGAGGGAAACACTGCACTTTTACCTCCACCACATTTATTTGTCTACTTTAGGTTGATTTTTTTGTCTACTTTAGGTGTATATGTAATAAATGATGATATATAATTATAGACGAAACTACCTAGCAGTACATACAACATTCAAAATGACCTCCAACTTTATCAGCTGCCACTTTAAAGTGATTGGCAGGTGCACTCTCTCTCTTTCTCTCTTGCATGTGTTCACACAAAATTTGCTGCTTGACTGACACAGAGGACTCAAAACTTGTGTTTTTGATCAATGCCATACCATTTTTTTCAGGGCTTGAAGAGAACAATGAATTATTAGATCTGGGGCTTTTCTTATGATATTAGGCCTATTCATATGTATATATATATATATACAGCTTATTTAGATCTGGGGCTATTAATAAAACATTCAGGGCTGAAGCCTCAGACGGTCAGCCTTCATAATGCCGTTATTGCTATTTGTGATAAAACTGTTCCATGGCACCCGTCACAATCTTAAGTAGAGTCAGAGTGAATTAATTAGTCTGAATTTTTACCCCTTTTTAAATTATTTTTTAAGTCTTAGAAATGGATTTGTTTTGATTTTATAATTTCATTGTTTTCATTGCCTCTGTAGTGGCGTCCGGGGAAAATGCTCTCCAGGGTAACTTTTTTCTTTTTTTCATAAACATCCTCTAGTTTAATGCTCTTTATGTGCCCTGGCACTTCTTTTGTTCCCATTGAGCTATCCATAACACCACCCTCAAGTCTAAAATTTCAACTTTGTACGCAAAATATTTTATGTCACTGTGTAACAGACCACAGAACACATTCATGCAGTCAAGGGGAGAAACTCTTTTGGTTTCAATGACTTAAGTGCCTTCCTCAAAAACAAAAAACAAAAAAACAACTTGAATATTAAGTCTAAATTGTCACTTCACACAGAGAGCATTGTAGCCTTGAGGCTACTGTGGTTTCAGACCTCTAGTTTTGTTTGTGTACACCGGAAAAAACTTACCTGTGTTTGTTTGCACATATCAGAAAGAGAATGGTCCCTCAGCTGCTGTGTAGATAAAGGTGAAATCAAAGAAATGGAATCCAACTCTGTGGAAAATCTGAAAAATGTTTACATTTGACTGTTGCAGAGGTCTCTCTCTCCCTCTCACATGTATGCACACACAGTCAGCCCTGGGTTGAGATGCTAATGGTGCACCATGAGCCACTGACCTCTCAGTGCCATTCAGAGAGCAACCACTCACCGTGAACTACTGAATAATACATTGACAGCATGTGAAGTACAAAGCGGAGCATCTCTGCTTGGGAGAGTAACTACGATGAATCACACATGCGTGGCGGTTTGTTGCATTTTTAAAAGTCGAACTTCTCAGACTGTCTGTTTGCATCGCTCAAGTCTTCTTCACAGAAACATCTTCAACAAAAATGCAAGCAGCTGCAGAATTCAAGTGTTTACTTGCTTCTCTGAGTAGGAACAAAAATAGTCTGGATCGGGAGCAGTGGACTGGGTCTGGGACATGAAATGGCTGCTGATCACAGAGCTGCTGTGGAGAAAATCTGAGGAGAGGAAACAATTTGGTTCTCAGGGACACAGAAGACCTGACCTGACCTTTCTTTGATTTTTGTATTGTGAAGTGCATAAGAAGATTCTGGTTTCACCCTGAATTGCACATTTAATGCATAACAAACCCAGAAAGGCACACTCAGTAGAGTGCTGATTTCCACCAGGCTGGTCATGAACAGAATATACGATGTGATTATGAGAATTAATGTTTTTTTAACAAGTAAAACAGTCACAAATGTTCGATCCATGCCGTTTATAACTGGACTTTCAATGGCATTAATTTTGTCTGTAAGCTACAGCGTAACAGCCATATACATAATTTAATTTAATGCCTTTGATTCTGAAATTTGCTACTTAAAATACTTGCCTTGCCCAAACCAGACAAAATTGAAACCATTTAACAGCTTATTTATTACAAGAAAAAAAAAAGAAAAAAAAAAGAGAAATGACCAAATCAATAAAATCGGGCAGGGTAAATGCTTTGCTTCTGAAACCCGGTGTGGTATACCTCAGTGCAGCCATAGCAGCTGGAACAGGGTGCAGTTGCACTTGGTGGTCAGGATGGCAGTGACAATAACAAAATATTTAGATTTATTTATCTCATATCGTGCCTAACTTTCATGCATTATAACATGATGGGTATGAAATTAATCTGCAGATGCTCTGGTCCAAAATGATACCCAACTTTCTTTGGATGTCAGTTTTTGAGCTACAACAAAAGTCAAAATAGGGCCTGTGACAGATGGTTAGGATTGTTGTATCAGCCAAGACAGTTTCCAAAAAACCCGTGGCCCCTATCAGCCAATTAAGGCCCTGATCATACAGAGAGCATTTTAGCAGCTGGAGGCACCATTTTGTTTCATCATTGTAAATGAGAATGAAGCTTTTTTCTGTTAAGATGCACCTCTAGGCACCTGGCATTTTTGCCAGAGCACTCTGATCTCCTCGAGTTGAAAAAACTTGAACTCAGAGTGTAAAAATGCCCCACGTCATCTCTCTTTTTTCGTCACATTTTTTCCCACTGTCCAATCAGAGGATTAGAGAAAAGGGCCTTTTGTGGTGGTCATGACAACAAGTTTACAACAGGTTAACAATGAGAAACTGGTGGATAACCAGAGCTATACGGCCTGACATCAAACTGCACATGAGTCTTCCTAAAATATGCCTGGAAAGCTCCTGGACCAACTGGTGGTGCTGTCCATGATCCACACAGATCTCCATTTGTTGCCAAACAAACTATTTGCCCACAGCCTCTCACTCTCAACCAGAGCTACAGCAAGTACCCTCTGCCTGTCCATTTTGGTAACTAGCAACTAATTACTGGGGGAAAAAAACAACAGATTAATTATATGCAAAGGTTAGTGTAAGGACATGATGGAGTGGTTGCCTGACAGCAATCAAAAGGCACCTGTAAAACGCTCTCTGTGTGATTGGAGCCTAAAGGCGCTTGCACATGACCAGCGTTAAAAATCTCTTGATGCCCGCTGTGCCATTGTTTTCCTATGGAAGCTGGCGTTAACGCTGACGTTGGTGTGCTTTTCGACTTTGGCGTTGCGTCAAAACACCAGTGAAGCCCACAACACAATGCCACACCAACGTCAGCGTCGAAAAGTCAAAAAGTAAAGCTCAGTTTTGTTGAACTTCGACTCTGTTTGATGCTGACCTTTTTGTGTAGAGTCAATGATTTTACAGTAGAACGCAGGCAGGGGGTGGGGGCGGAGACGGGGTGTGGAAAAATATAAAGATCCAACTGCAAGATGGAGGAGAGACTCATATTAATCGTGTCCAGCTACCCCATAGTTTATTACTTCCAGGGAATACCACGACCTTGACAAGAAAAGAGAGGCCTGGAGAAGAATTTCCCTGGAAATGGGGATTCCGCCTAAGTTTATTAATATGATACGAAATAAGAAAGAAACATTAGCTGTAGCTATAGGTGGCATGTAAATAGCATGCCATGTGAAGCCTGCAGGAAGATGTGTGCTGATCTTCGAATGTGATGTGATGGATAGCAATGGCAATTTGATATAACATTTCCTTGTATAGTTTCATAATATTGTGCAACATACATAATGTCAAATTGTGATTGTTATCCGTACGCATTCAAACAGACATCTTCCTGCAGCGTAGCATGCTATTTACATGCCACCTGTAGGATACAACTAGCTAGCTGTAGCTTCTTTCACTTATGAAAAATGCCAGCAATAAACGGGCAGTGCTTTCCATCGGCTGTCAGCGCGTGCGTATGATCAGCGCTGGGTCAAGCCAACGGCGAGCACTGCAGAATTTATCAAATCGGCAATCATGTGCAAGCGCCTTAAGAGGAGTGAAGAGTCAGCAGTCAATGATGCTATCAAACAGTCATTGAAACAGGTTGTTCAACAATCATGAAACACCGCACCCAGAAGAGGTCCTTGAGCATATGGTCATGAATGTGCACACAAAATATTTGGCTGATTGGTCCAGTAGTTTGCAAGACTGTGGACGGATAAATTGGCACACTCACACACACGTCACCAAAAACCCATGATCCCCTCCAGGCCATCCGGTCCTCATTCCAAACTCATCAAATGCTGGTGTTTGGTCAGGGATTTGGCATCACAGACCAGTGCTAAATGCCATCTTTCTTGGTGGTATGATATGCCGCCAGTCAGCCAGACGGCACCTGTTGCCGCGGTATGATAGACGGATGGGTTGCGTCAGGATAACGTGGCTGGACAGCACCTGTGATTCACCACTGGACGGCATCAGTTTGATACACTGCCAGTGATGACATAAATGTCTCTATAGGCTCGGTGGCAGGGCTGGTGGATGGTTCCAACAAACCCTGGACTTTTATCTGGGAGACTGCTGTTTGTTTCCCTTATGAAGTAGAGCCAAACCATTTTGTTTTCTTCTAGGCTTAACCATGTGTTTTTGTTGCCAAAACCTAAACTCATGCTTTTGTTGCACAAAGAAATAAACATAAAAAAAGTTGTTGCAATTTTATTTTCAAATTACTGAATGCATCCAATGAGCAGAAAAACTCTACATTTCCTGTAAAAATGGAAGTGTATTTAGAAAAGATACCTATCGTGTAGAATGTAGACGTGAATGGCACTAACCAAGCAGCGATATTTGACAAGTTGGGGTAAAAAGGCTAGGCTTACGCCGGGTGAACCTAGGCCTGTTTCTGTCTCACGTGTGAGAAAACTTAGGATCGGTCAATTATGATATTGTGGGCTAAATTAGAAGAATTTTTTGCCTAGACAAGAATGACATCTCTTAGGCTGTCTTTGCATTTTATCACATATATTACATTTCTTAGTGTTACAAGGGACAAGACAAGAATCACTCTAAGGAAGCGTTGGTTGAATCTTGTCCCAGTATGTGATTTCCTCTGGCAGGAAGCAGGTTCTTCTGAATCTAGTATTCCTCCATCTTGTCGGATGAGTGTGTGTGTTTTTATAGAACCGATAAATCATTGATATCTTGAAGTGCAAGGCCATGTAATGCTTTGTAAATTAGAAGCAGGACTTTATAATTTATTACACTGAGAGCTTTGACTGTATTCAAGCAAGCTTGTTCATTGTATAAACTTTTTTTTTGTATGACGAGCCATCTGGTTTACAATGACAGTCATTTTTTATCCTGAAAAACATACAGGCAAGATACCGACTCATTAGCATTGTGTGCATTGGTGATGGAACAGCACAACCCCAGGTGTCCCCTCCTCTGCATCTCAGGAGACATGAAGTCCAGCCCTCCCCTATCTCTACAGCCTCTGAATACCTGCTGGCATTAGCATAGCAAAGGGAGAAAGCATATGTTTCATTTTCTCTTGGGCTCTTCACCGGACGTCGCTTCCACTGATGCGTCACTGCAAGGTTCATCAGTTCCATCACTTCTCTTCACTTCCATTGTTCTTAACAACCCCACCTCCTCCTCTGTGCTTTCTGTGCAATCTCCTCATTCCAGCTTCAATTCTCCTCTTGTCACCTGTGGCCTCCCCCTCCTCCATCCACGTCATCCTCATCAACATCTCAGCTGGATCCTGTATTTTTTTTTTTCTTCTCACCACCTCACTCCTATGTATATATTGTATGTCGTCAGAGGAAGAAAAAAGATATGTCCTTGTGAATCAGAAGTTAGAAAATATAAGGTAAGATATGAATATAAGATTAAGTGGTGTACAGTTACAAGATTTAAATAAAGCAAATACTTTGCATTTGACTGCAAAAAGTGGGCGGGCTTTGAGTTAAGCGCAATACAGAACTTCAGGGGACTATTGGCTCCACACTCGCCTCCCTCACCATTTGATCAGGAGGAGGACAAGGGAGTGCTGAAGGAATTAGACCCCCGCCACATTGTTTTAGAAATGAAAACAAAGGTTTTGCCCTCTTAGACTCACCAGCCACTTTATTAGGTACACCTGTTCATGTGCTTGTTAACACAATTAGCTAATCAGCCAATCACATGGCAGCAACTCAAGCAGGCCATCTTAACCATTACGTTCAAACCGAGCATCAGAATGGTGGAGAAAGGTGATTTAAGTGACTTTGAATGTGGCATGGTTGTTGGTGTCAGACGGGCTGGTCTGAATATTTCACAAACTACTGGGATTTGCTGTGCCACACTTGTCAGCTAAGAACATGAAAACTGAAGCTACAGTTAACACAGGCTCACCAAAATTGGACAATAGAAGATTGGAAAAACATTGCCCCGTCAGAAGAATCTCCATTTCTGCTGCGACATTGGCTACGGTTACATGATGGCTTCTCATTCAGAATTAAATAAATCTGAATGAAATCATTCGGAATTAAAGTTTTTCCAGGTAGGTTACATGGGAAATATTCATTCTGAATGAGCGTTTACATGGGAGATCAGTTTAATCGCCTGCATTTGGGTCTGTGCAAGGTTTGGGGTAGGGAAGGTTTCTGATTGGATAGGGGGCAGGGCAGATGTTACGTGTACTGGAAGAAAACACTGTTGTCCTCGCTCCGGATAACAAGATGCTTGACAACGCCGTTCTCAGTGACTTTTTTGGGCTTGTTTTACTTATATTCTTGGAGCAGCAGTACGACAACAACCTTGTTCTGATAATACTTTGTTTGTTGAGGAGGAGAAGAGAGGTAGAAGAGAGGTAGAAGATCAACGAAGAGAGGACTGTGTCATGGCGAATGGAAACTGGTGAGTGCAACGAGTCCGACTGCTCTATCTCAGCCCGTTGGTATGCACCCTGTATACATCATCGCGCCAGAAGGCCAAGGAAACGAGCATGCACAGAAAGAACGGAATGGCTAGAATTGGGTAAGAGGTGTATACAAGACAGAAAAATTCTTCCATTCAGGTTCCGAAAAGGAATATTCCACCCCTGTGCACACAATTAGATTTTCTTTCGGGTTGGCTGTTTTCATTCAGGTTGAGGTGTTTACAAGGAGCATTTCTATTCGGGTAGGGCTTCCAACCCGAATGCAAAAGGAATACATGGCTCCATGTAAACGCACATATTCAGATGGTAGGGTCAGAATTTGGTGTAAACAACATGAAAGCATGGATCCATCCTGCCTTGTATCAGCGGTTCAGGCTGGTGGTGGTGGTGTAATGGTGTGGGGGATCTTTTCTTAGCATACTTTTGAGCACCGTTAAAACACCACAGCCTACCGTATTGTTGCTGACCGTGTCCATCCCTTTATGACCACAGTGTACCGATCTTCTGATGGCTACTTCCAGCAGGATAACATGCCATGTCACAAAGCTCAAATCATCTCAAACTGTACTGTACTCCAATGTCCTCCACAGTCACCACATGTAGGATGTGGTGGGACAGCAGATTCCCATCATGGCTGTGCTGCTGACAAATCTGCAGCAACTGTGTGATGCTATCATGTTGATATGGACCAAAATCTCTGTCTAATCTATGCCACGAAGAATTAAGGCAGTTCTGAAGGCAAAAGGGGGTCCAACCCAGTACGAGCAAGGTATACCTAATGAAGTGGCCGGTGAGTGTATATCCAAATACACCTCTCCACAAATGATGAAGTGTGGTTTAATATGACCAGTGTGGCCAGGCAGTTGCCCAAAGTCTCATTTGAATGTTTGTAAACACCTCTGAGAGTGGGATCAATTATCAAACATCTGAAAGCATTTTAACTGGTTTTACATGAAAAGACGAGGAATTTCATGTAAAAATACTCTGACACTGTTTGTTTTTTTGTTTTTTTACATATATTTGGCAAATAACAAGAGGTAAATGATCAGTTAGCACAAGGACACAGGATTAAAACTCCAGACAAATCTACATGGCTACAGCGTACTTCCTGTGGAAATACTAGGTCAAATAACATCTTTAAAAATAGAAATATCTCCCCTACACTTTCAAATGGCCTCAATTACAGTATTTCATAAAGTGGCCTGTTTAAACTAATTCTCTCCTGCATAATAAATAATAATTATGTGCATTTGAAAACCTTGCTTAAGAGAGACAAATGAGGAGGCTACACCTCAGTCAGCTGGTTCAATGTGTGTGTTTTAAAGAATGGTTATGCCCTTTGAAAAATAATTGTTAATATCTTTATTTGAAAAAAAACCCAAAAGGCTCATACACTGTTTATACTCCATGATTGTTAAAGATGATTACCCTGATGACTTTTTGAAGAGATTATTCTGTTAAACTGATATGTTCTGGCCTGGTCCTTTGAGATGCTTTTTTTTTTGTTTGTTTTGCTTTTATTGTTAAGTTTGAATGATACCCACCCCTAACCAAACCCTGATATTGCCAGTGTTTGGCAAGTTACTCTCAAAATGTAATACAGTACATATTGTGAGTTACCTTCATTTGAAAGTAATAAGTTATTTTTTAATACAACAACGGTTACTAGTCTGCTGGTCAGCTACGGCAGCACCAGAGAGAAAGTTATGCATAAGGATGGGATGGTGTGCTGGCATTGCTCTGCAGTTGTAGGGAATGTGAATGGAAACACATCCAAAATGCTACTGCGCATGACCCAGAAGTGCTGACCACTGGTATAATGAAAAACCAAACAGGATGCCAGTTCCTTATCCCCGCAGCTTTCAACAGCCTTAGGATGCAAAAGCAGAATGGGATGCGTTGTAGATGTTGTAGGTGTGTGAATGGAAATACACTAAACATGTTAATGCACAATATAGCATGACCCAGATGGGCTGATCACCGGCACCCTTCTATAATGCAGTCTGTGATAACAACTTACACAACAACCTTCAGGGGATACAATTTCTGGTGGTGCACTGGTGGAAGTGGTGCAGTGTGGAGTGAAAAATAAGAACAATAAACAGCTTATTCTGGGTAACACATTACGTGACACTGTAAATGTAATAATATTACCTGAAATCCTGTTGGAAATATTATTTTGCACCACTAAAAAGAATATATTACCTAGGACACTGGATATTCCACATTTTTTTAATTTAAATTTATTTGTTTAATTTATTAATTAAAAAAAAAATAGAGAGAAATACATTTAGCTGTCAAGAAGCTTTGGAGATCTTTCAGATTGTTTATTAACTGGTCCTGCTCATTTATAGTTGTATTGTGTTTCTCCAAATGTGGTTGTGACAGAGTAAAATACCAAAAAAGAGCACACTGAGCTGGGTATGTGTGTCATATTTCAAGTCAACTGGACTCACAGTATGAGGGGTGTGGCCTATAAAAAAATATTAGTGAAAAGTATTTCACTGCCAGAAAGATGGCCTTTTCATAAAACTGGGATGTCTATGCAGTAGAAAGACACAAATACTTTTGACATTGTTGCTGCTTGACCAGAGAAAACGGGAAAAAGGGCTTTGGCATTTGCTTTTGCTCAAGAGGCAAAAACCTACAACCACCAGAATGCACTGTGTCACACCACTAAACACTAAACTGGTGTGTGAGGCCATGCAAAAAATGCAAGCTTTTTCCACGGGTAACAGTATGTTGGCCAGCTGGTAAGAAATGATCTTGGATTACAATGACCCTAAGTCTTACCCCCAGACGCAGACTGGCCAGTCATAATGTAGCTCACACCAGGGTCCAATAGCAACACAGCTGCACTCCATTGACTTTAATGCAACCGTTTCAGATTTCCTTCATTTCAGGCTGGCTTTATGGATTTCGAGGTAAATGTTGTGCCTGGGGCACGTTGTGTATTAAAGGCCAAGTTTGGTTTTTTGACACCTGGGCCTTATTTTTAGGAATAAATACGCTCGTAAACTCACCCAGACAATTTTGGTGGAGCTCGGAGCCGTTTTTGAGCAATTTAGATTCATCCGACGGCGTTTTCTCTGCTGCCATAGAAGCGGACGGGGCCAGACATCGAAGCCCCTAAATTAGACATTATCTGCTGCGAAACTCGCTCATTTCACCTACATTTTATAAATGAATGGCCAGTGTTATCACCATGTCAGCTCAACTTCCTTGTTATGGTCATCCGGGGCTTTGCAAGGATGGGTAACTTTTGATGACGTCATAGACGTGCGCCGCAGTAGCGCAGCTGAGTCCAGCCGGCGCTAGGCTAGGCTATACAGCTACACAGCTATTCTTGTGCAACATGACAGAATATTTATCCGATGTAGAAGTGTCTGATGACGACTTTGAGTATGATGGATGCTTGTATAGTTTTGAGCCAGAATACACCGACGAGGAGCTATTTGAAAGGAGGATGCAGAGGGAAAGAGCCGAACAGCTGGCCAGAGAACAAGCGAATGGGGGCTAACTGGTGGTGTTGTTGTGGACACGCCACAGACAACAGAAGAGGAGAGCCTTTGCTGCTCAGAGTGGGACTTGAGACCAGAGGAAACACGTATTGATGCTCCCAAAAATACGTGTCTCACTACACTGGAAGATTTTTCTGCCATAAACCGGGCTGTGGTAGAGACTTTTTTTCATGTCCCGAGAGTCAACTGGCAGACGCAGCCGAAGCCAGCAGGACCGAATGGACAACTTTCGATAGAGTAAATAGCCCATACAAATGCAAAAAGGGTATATTTTCTATGAGTGTTTGCTTTATAAATAAATAACTTGGGTATGATGTCTTTACTTTGTAGTTATGTATGATCTGGAATGCAGACAGCAGACTCAGGCTATTACACAGAAAAAATAATGTAGAAACACGGTTGACAGTTTCATAGATATGAGTTTGGCATTTAGGAAATTCAGTTCAGTGTGGTTTCTGGAGCGAAGTGAGCGCTGCAGACCCGGTGACTGACCCTCCTCAGTTCTTCCATAGGAATATTCGGGTCCATTTTCAGGACAACAAGTCAGAGCTTTAGTAACTCCGGGTTTTTCAAAGGAAGCCTGTGGAATGTGAACTTTGTCCAACTAGTCATTTTGTTTGGACAAAGTGGAAAAACGCAATGATGAACCATGTTTGTACCCGTGTAGCTCCTAGCCTAGCGCCGGCTGGACTGTGCTCCTGCGGCGCACGTCTTTGACGTCATCAAAAGTTACCCATCCTTGTAAAGCCCCGGATGACCATAACAAGGAAGTTGAGCTGACATGGTGATAACACTGGCCATTCATTTATAAAATGTAGGTGAAATGAGCGAGTTTCGTAGCAGATAATGTCTAATTTAGGGGCTTCGATGTCTGGCCCCGTCCGCTTCTATGGCATCAGAGAAAACGCCGTCGGATGGATCTAAATTGCTCGAAAACGGCTCCGAGCTCCACCAAAATTGTCTGGGTGAGTCTACGAGCGTATTTATTCCTAAAAATAAGGCCCAGGTGTCAAAAAACCGAACTTAGCCTTTAATGATACTTGTTACCTGGAGAGGCTGTAAAAAGACATATGTTTCTTCCCTGTTCCAAAACCAAAATCAAACCCTGAAAAGTGTAGTATTAGCTAGCTAGTTACCGAAGATATAGCTCTGCCCTCATAAGACACATGCGAGGAGAGAGGAATCCTCACCTGGTAATTGGGATATCCCTGTTAGTCATGCGTCACTCTCATTTGTGACGTGTGCACAGCTGCAACACCTGTCACTGTGCTGAACTAGAAAAGAAATCCCACATTGGCGCCATTATTTGTGAATTAAAATGAATCAGTCCCCCTAGTCATTAATGGGACTTAATGTGTTTACAAGTATGAAATGTATATTCAAATAAAAATAAAAATATATAAGAATAATCAGTGGCCTAATGGATCTGTCATCACGTCGTTGGAACTTGGTTTTGTTGAGATGCTCTTTGTTATTGGAGTTTTGTAGACTATCTGGTCCTAATTATAAATTGTTGCTACACTCTTATCTTTTAATGTCAGTTAAGCGTAACTAAAATTCAGGCACATTACATTTGTCATGACTCGGCCCATCCTTTTACAGCCTTGAACTGCTGATGAATTAATAGATTTCAAGGCCCATACAACAGCTGATGACTTTTAATTGATTGAGGAAACATGTATAAAAATGGTAGATATAGGCCCATGGATAGTCTAACTCAGATCCCCAGTAGGCCTACCCATGACCACTGTGATCAACCATGAAAACTGTTGCATGCCCTCTGGTGACATGGCATCAAATTCAACAGGTGACACATCAACATCTATGGCGTGTGCAGTGGTGGAGAGCCCGAGTACGACATACTTTACAACTCCTACTCCTGGGAAAAAAACAAACATATTGTCTGATGTGTTGAACATTTAAACACAACTGTTCCAACAATTTAAAATAGTAAGGGTGGACTGAAATGATAAAAAAAGGTGGTTGGTTAGTGAATGATTTTTTTCTATACAAAGGAACATCAAAAGAAAATATTTTGGCTCTTTAATGTACCTACATTATTAATGCATCCACAATCTGCCATTTTACTCTTTGATTCATAATTAATACAGGCTTAAATTGAGGAATTTAACATAATAAAATACAAAAAAAAATACTTTTAAACAATACATGCTTTATCAACCACACCAAATACTGTGAAGGTGAAAAGTCCATATTAAACTCAAACTGTATCTCTTTGCTCTGCCTGATTTTGAAGGGGGGAGTCACAGGTTGGTTGGATGTAGGTTTGAATGGAAGCCAATTATTCTCAGTACCTTCATTTAGCACTGTCTGGCATGTGTGTCTGGAGCACAGTTCCCATAGATCAATAGGCTACAGCATTGATTCACTGTCTGCCTTATTATCTAAGAAGTATTTTTTTAGGGAGAGCTGATGACTGACTACCGTCTAAGCTGTGCATCTTTGGAGGCCTTGATGAGGTTGCAGCCACACAAGGAGACCCATGGCTGGGGACACCATGTAACGATTCTAATCACCCTGTACTGGACGGCACATGGGTTGTCTTATAGTGTGGTTTGCAGGGCTTTTCAGGTCCCAAAGTCCACCCAAAGTGCAGACTGGTTCACAGGTTTTACTGCCTGTCTTAGTGTGTTTTCCCGCCTGTTTTCTGACACACCTGTCTCATTACTCCTCCCAGTTTCCAGAGTCTTCCCCTCACACCTGTTGTGTATTAGTCGTGTTTGCTCCACCACAGTGTCTGTCTCCTGCCAATCTTCATTTCCCTCCTTTTGCCCGTGTCCTCAAACTCCAGCTGTGTCTCATTCTTATGATTAGTTTTCTGTATATAGCCTACCCGTGGCTTTCCCTTTGTTCTTGGTCAGTTCATCCCTGCAATATTCCATTCTCGTCCCTGTGTTCTTGATGTCATCCATGTGCCATATCCTGCCTGATATCTTGTGTTTGGATTTTTTTTTTTTACCTGAGTTCATCGTATTTTACCTGTTGGGTTTTCTTTTCTTTTTTTTTTTTTCTGCTTTCATTCGGCCTTTCAGTTACCTGCTGTATCTGGATGTTTTTTTATCAGCAGTATTAAAGCTTGCTTTTTGTTAAAGCCTGTTAGCCTGCATTTGGGTCCTCCTTGTACTGTTACGTGACACACGCAGTGTGTGATGGGAAGCAGAATTTCCTGCATGTCTCTGTGGGATATCCTGACTGTGCATGATACAAGAGTCATGAAAAGCAGCAGGATTTACAAGAACGCTCTGTATCCTCCTCAAGGCTACTTCATCGTGGGGGATGGTGGCTATGTATCAACCAACCTGTGACCATCATCACTCCCTATTGGGCGCCACTGTGGGGAGGGTAGAAACCACTTTAACAGCCACCATGCCAAGGCTTGCACCATCATTGAACAAGCCTTTGGAATGATGAAGATGCATCACACACCTGGGACTCTCTCCTCCAGAGACCATCGGGCGACGGGGGACATGACTGGCCTGGCAGATATGTCAGATTGCCAGGACGGTCACGCCTTCAAGGAAACACCAGCTGATAAAGACACGCCACCATGCACGTCAGATGACGCTTCTGAAGAAGACTGAAGTTGACAGTCGAAACATGTCAAAGTAAAGCAGCATCTCCTAATCTCTTTGTCTGTAAAAGGAAAAACCTCTATGCTGGCTTGTTTTGTGTTCCAACTTTGGGTTTGATGCTTTCCTTATGTTTTCAATATCACAGCCCTGTCTGTAAAGAGCTTTCACTTATGAATTGTATTAAACTCTTACACTTACACAAGTTGTCCCATTTTCCCATCTGACATTCAACAAGAAAGCTGCACATCTTTACATGTATGCATTAAACTAGATCTGGCAAAGCGTTACGTAAAGACATGCAGCTTTCCTATTGAATTTCAATTTGCAGAGCACTCCTAAAAAGCCAAAGTGCATCACATAAATACAAGGAAAACAGCAATTGGATTAATTATTTATTTACAGGTTTTTCAAACAACTCAAGGAATTACTTTGTGGCTTCCTCATTGGCCCTCTGAGAGGCCTGGAACCTCTCCTCCTCACTGGCTGCGTCCTCCTTTACAAACTGCAGGAAGGCTCTGCTCCTTCTTTTCTTGGTAGAGGGGGGCTGGTTGAGGGTGAGCCATTTGAGGCCACAGCAGCCACAGGTGCAGAGTTTCCCACATCACACTAATCAATAAGGACAGGAGGCTCAATAGATGGCCTCCCCCCAATGGCTTCATGCATGGCAGAAAACCACAGCCATGCGGCTGTTGTCATGATCCTGGGTTTGTTTATGTTATCCTATGGACTTTGTTTTGGAGGTTTCAGTTTGTGTTCCTTGTTCAATGTTATTCCGTCATGTTTAATCTGCTTCCTGTTTTATTTTGTAGATTCTCTCATGTGTTGTGTCTGGTTTTACATCCCGTCTTTCTTCATCACTCACTCACTCACTCACTCACTCACTCACAGACAGACTTTCACGTTTATAGCGCTCGCCTTACCCCTTTGGTCAAGCCAAAAAGGGGTTGAAGTCAGAGTGTAAATTATTATGTTTATCCCACTGCCGTGGCAGGAAATTGGTAAGGTTGGTAGTCTCTGGCTCGGAGCTCTTAAATCTCGGGATAAAGGGGTCTCGTCTGCGTTAGCTTGCCATCACGCGCCATACGCGTCACAACCACCACCAAGTGACACTTCTGAGGAAGGTTGAAGTTTCCGCCGAAACATGTCAAGGTATGTAACACCCTAATATGTCTGAGATGAAAGAACAACTAAAGTCATTATCATAAACTAAAGACAAAATGAAAACCATTGAACTATGGAAACAGTATGACAATCTGCGTATGTTTTTTTTTTTTATACGCAAAATAATGTCACATGAATTGCAAACTACAGAATGTGAACTTAACACAGTATTGTTGTCTTCTGTTCTATTTAAGCCAAATTCATCATACCAATGAAATAAAATACCTGGCAAAATATAACTTATGTTGCCTCAGTTCAGTAGTTTTACCAGCCAGAGAGCCTGCAGATTTGTGTTTTGCAGGAATTCAGGAAAGTGAGTGTAAAGCAGTGAGGTAGAGTCAGAATAAGCACCAAAGCTCATCACATGACTTCTAACAGAGCTAGAACAAAGTAGCATACCCAAATGTTCCTCTAAATAAAGGCTCACTAGCCAACCAAGTCGTCCCAAGACGCCCAACACAAAGAAAAAGCCAAGCTATAACAAAGCTCACATGCAAAAGCAAAGAAAGCATGAGCTGTAACACTTATTGCTTATAGCTAGCAGGCCAAGCTACCAGCTTGCAGATACAAACAACAAATTTAGTCAACCACTTCCTCGCTGCCATAGTTTGTTCCTTACCAACCAAACCAAATTCTACCTTATGCCTAGCCATCTTAAAGCATGCCAGGCTCAACTTGAGTTGATACTGGTGGTGGGTACTTATGCACTGATTCCACTGGAACCAGAAAGGCAACCAGAAATTGGCAACCCTCAGTAAACCAGGGAAATGCTTCCAAGACATTGTCTTCATCCACTTTCTCCACCACACTAAGTGGTCTCCTGTTGAGAACAACCTCTTCAGCCTACAGAGAGGATATGTGGCTCCTCCAAATCAATGTGGCTATATTCACCAGTAACATGCACTTTTTTTTTTAATTACAAGCAAATGGTTTTGCAATCCAAACAAAGTGAGAACAAATGCTGCTCCCTTCCAACATCCACAATAATGAACTACACAAAAATGAAGTATACAAAGATAACTAAAAAAAAATCCTTGACTACAGGAGCAATCCATTGGAGATCTACAGTGATGAGGAGCTGATTGAGAGGTTTCGTTTCTGTAGAAGAGATCTGTTGGATTGAAGTGAGTGAAGAGCTGTCACCCACTTTGCAGCTACTTATTGCACTTCGTTTTTATGCAAACGGTGCATTCCAAAACACAGTTGGAGACGTGATCCACGTCCACAAATCCACCGCCGGTCGAGCCATCCGCAGGGTGTCACTGGCACTGAGCCACCGTCTCACCCGGTACGCCCACCTGCCCACTGAAGCAGAGGCGGCGGTGATGAAGCAGCAGTTCCGCCAGGCCTCCGGCATTCCTGGCACTGTGGGCTGCATCGATGGGACTCGTGTCCGGATCCAGGCACCATCTGAGCATGAGTATCTGTATGTCAACCGCAAGGGATACCATTCAATCAATGTACAGGTTGCTTGTGACGCCCGTTATTACATCTTCAGTTTGGTGGCAAGATGACCTGGATCCACCCACAACGCTCGCATCCTGCGGGAGAGTGCATTGTATCAGGAGTTTGAGGCTGGAAGGGTGATGGGGCTGCTGCTGAGTGACAGTGGCTACCCACTGAAACGCTGGCTGATGACACCAATGGTTGCACTGAGGACTCAGCAAGAGCGCCGGTATAACACCATCCACGCCGCCACTGGATCAGTTGTTGAGCAATGCATTGGAGTCCTCAAGCGCAGGTAAGCTACATTATCTGCATATCTTATTAAAAAAATGTCCAAAAAATAACCTACTATCAGCCTATTGCTTCCATTACTCCCACTCAAACTTAAATGATGGCGTTTATGCTGTCTTTACTCTAAAAGTTTTATTTTATGTCTAAACCGTCTGCAAATGCACACTAAATAACTGAACAAATGTGTAAATATGTAGCTATAGGTCTACTTAACTTGGAAAATGCAGGATAAAGCTAAATAAAACTGTGCGTCATGCAGATTTATCACTGCACATAGATCACTGCCCAAGTTATGTGCCCATTTGGGACTTTAATTCATCCACTTTTTAACTTAAAAAATCCTCACCTAGTGTTGATTCTAATGAAGAAGACAAAGATAAAGAAAATAGACTAAATAAGTGAACAAACATAGTGAGAAATGTGGCTTAATAGTTAACCTATATTTTCTAGGTTTCACTGCCTTCACGGGGAGATGCGCATGCAACCAGAGAGAGTCTGCACTGTACTCGCAGCATGCACGGTCCTCCATAACATCTGCATCACCAAGAGGATCCCTCTCCCCAGGCAACACCATCAGCCAGTGCAGGAGGAAGAAGAGCACCCTGCAGTCCATGTAGTGGAGGATGACATCGGTGGATGTCTAGTCCGTGCACACCTAATTAACACCTTATAAGTTCTCACAGATCTCTCTTATTGTTTAAAAACATCTTAATCAGCTCCTTTTCAAACTATTTCTAATGTATTGATTCAGTTCAAAATAATTCCTGGCTAAATGCCTGCTCGTTATAAAGAAAAAATTTGTTAAATCTGACTTGAATAAATACAAAACTAAATGGGTAGGCCTAGTTTATGTGAAATAGGTTACACACCTTCACAATTCAGAGTAGTGCTCTCATTACTTAGTTGGATCACATCCGCTGCATCCTCATCCTCTGGTGGTGGGTCGACACTGACACTTTCCACACCGGCCAAGCCGGTAAAAGCAGGGGAATCCTCCCCCAAACATATCAACAATAATGTCGCTATATATTGATGTTTTTGGGGGAGGACCCCCATCGGTTACAGGGATTTTTTTCGCAGATACATCTTTCTTCGCCTTAGGCCTTGTTCAGACTGCCAGCCAAAATCCGATTTCAGCCAATCTAGATTGGAACCAGATGGCTCTTAGTCTGAACAGTCATAAATGACATGAAATCTGATTTTTGCAAACCAGATTGAAACCACCTTTGGGAGGTATTTTCAAATCGCATTTGGACAGATGCGTCTGAGTCTGAACAGCTCCTTATATGACTTCACACAACACATGTTAGATGACGCCTCCGCTCTGACGTCATTGCTACAGAAACCTGACAGATTGGTCATAATGTGACCCAGTCTGAACAGAGCCAAATCTGATTTGGACACTTGCTAAAAACAGTGTGGACAGTCAGCAGTCAAAAATCGGATTTGAGAAGGAATCAGATTTGAATCAGATTCTCCTGCAGTCTGAACGCAGCCTTACTCACACTCTCCATGGGCAATCTGATCAGGAGCCAGGAGGCCCATCAGGCGGGTGGAGCACCTCTGGTGGCCAACCAGACAGCCGGTGACATAGACAGGACCCAACTTGAACTTGGAAAACCGGTCCCTTGGCGATGGAACTCCAACTGGAGCTTGGAGACAGGGCCCCACAGGAACTCGGGAGACTGGACCCTCAGCAACAAGACCATCTGCGATGGAACCCCAGCATGTTGACAATGCCAGGTGCTTCCACCAAAACCAGGGCTCTGAGTTTATTCAAAAGAGGTTATAGCCCCCAACCTAGCCATAATGTCCATGAGTAGTTTATTGTTTATTAGAATAGGATCTCCATTAGCTGACGCTTAGGCAACCAGCTAATCTTCCTGGGGTCCATAGACCTTAATTGCATTACAACTTTGAACAATTCATAACACATAAACACATTACAATGCATAACAAAACATCACAATACATAACACATAAAACATACATAAGAACATAAAGACATAACATAACAAAAAGCAATCACAAACTATGACCAAACAGTATTACACAACACAGCACAAGAACTTCAACACTGGCTCCCTCGTAAGTGAGATCGTAATTCCTTTTTGAAGCATGGCTTGCCTTTGATATCCCTTATGCCACTTTTAAGACAGTTAAGCCTAAGCCCATGGTTCACCACCAACCTGTTTTTTCAGTTACACACCCCTTAAGGAGAATACTCTGGTCATTGGCAGTTCTATTTTGAGAAACCTTAAAGAGACTCCAGTGACCATAGTCAAATGTTTCTCTGGGGCCCGAGTGGGCAACACTGAATCACATTTAAAACTGCTGGCTAAGGATAAAAGTAAGCTCAGTAAGACTGTTATTCACGTCAGTGGCAATTCCACATTTAGGAGTAGACATAAGACTTTCCTCTTTGACAAAGCTTTTAAGTAGGGCTTGCTCAGGCTTGCCTTGAACCAGCCCCTAGTTAGGCTAATATAGGCCTAGTCTGCCAGGGAACTTCCTATGATACACTGAGCCCCTGTCTCCTTCTCTCTTTCTCTCGTTCCTCATTTGCTAACAAATGGTTGTGCTGCTGCTGTGGTCCTGCTTGATGCCAACTACTACTGCTGTCATACTTATACTATTATTATACACATGTTTATTACTGTCACATACATATACTCCCATATATTACTATATACCCCTAAATATATACTATCAAACGACTATTGTTATTATAGTATTATTACTGAAAATGTTCTTTAGCTATTGCCATTACTGTTGAGGCTGTGCATCTCTGACTTTGTCTTTCTTGCCATCTATGTATTATTTTGACACAGAGATGACTGTATATTTATTATGTTGATCTGTTTGGTGCCCACAACATCTGTTGCACGTCTATCCGTCCTGGAAGAGGGATCCCTCCTCAGTTGCTCTTCCTGAGGTTTCTAACATTTTTCCCTGTTAATTTTTTTTCCCCCTTATATGCTGTGAGGTCCAAGGACAGAAATACCTTCAAAATCCAATTATCTTAAACTTGATGTTCAAAAGATATCAAGTATTAATTTGCTTTTTTCACTTATCATTTCACCATTATATTCTGGTTTTGAGTATATACTCATATATTGTACATACATGTCAGTAAATTTGAAAGGGACATAAATTTTGACTGTTGACTGTTTAGGTGTTTCTTAATTTATTGAACAGTATTGAGGCAAAAGAAAATGAATTCCCAGGCGGTCGATTTTGAATGAATATAGTAGCAAGCAACATTCCCAAGTTCAAGCCCTTTATCAGCCAACTGTAGGAGGCAGCTTAATTGATTGCTACACAAAAGCTGAGCAAAGTCACTTCAGCTAGTTTGGTTTTGTCAAACAAGAAGTGAGACCAATCACACAGTTTCATCGTTACAATGTTTACAGCATTTCAATAATTTCACTTTTACTTTTGCCTTTTCATCTCCCTGATCAGATTTCAACAAACTTGGGGAGAGCGTTCAGGACTTAGTGCCGGATGTCTTTACTGGATCTATGAGGAAAGCGCAAAGATGAGTAAAGGTGTGGCCTATTTCCTGCTTAGCCCTGTGGTTTACAAAGTGTTTTGATGGATCGCCGCAATGTTTTTTATCGTTTTTTATCATTTTTTTTTATCTTTCCCATTCATATTAGAAACATGTATATCTATGCCCTAAGGTTGTATACAAACGTTGGAGTTGAGTCAAAATCCAAAAGCCTATACATTATACTGATTTATATATTTTAATATAAAGCTCATTATGCTGTTTCTCACATTATGCAAATTAGCAAAAATTCCATCATGGACGCTTTTTCTTTTTTTCTGTAGTGGACAGTGACTCGTAGATGTGTTTAAAAAAAATTTAAGTCAGTCAGACTCTTCATGTGAAAAGCTTGTCCCTTCAAAATTTTCACTTTTTTTGGCTGTTAATTATAGCACCATCCTCTGGCTGATTGGGACCACATTTCATGTAAAGCTTTAGAACATAATTTCCAGTTATGGTGCCAGGTTGCATGTCTTCAACTCATTCCAGCTTACAATAAATTGAGCAAAGGCATGAAAAAACAGATGACAGCACTTTAGATCTTGATTAATACTACCGTCATGCCTCTTGAGCATACACACCAAATTTGGTAAAATTCTGTTCATAGGTTACTGAGGTAGGGGAGAGCTGCCTTGAATGTGATGCATCAGGGTTGTAACATGCACGTTTTCTCTTGATTGGTCAATGCGGTTGTGATGTCATCACATCATGTAAATAAATAAAAAAACAAATATCCTATAAATAAGCATATTAATTTGATAAAAATCATGTGGAACAATAACACTATCTACTAGAAGGAAATTAATAAATAAGAATAGCCCTACTGGCCTACTTACACTGCATAGCTAATGTAACTACATTTTTCAGGTCCGCAGAACAAATATGGCTGCAAGTATCCAGGGGCATGAAAAAGAATGAAATGGCTGGAAAAGATTGGTTCTGCTGTTTCATGAAGAGGCACCAACAGTTGTCTATATGCCGCCCAGAGGCCACTAGCTATTCCTGTGCTACGAGCTTCAACAGGTTCAACGTGGACACGTTCTTCAGTAACATGGCTAAAGTCCTGGAACGCCCCCCCCCCCCCCATCCCTTTGAACCGCAGGATGTGTGGAATATGGACAAGACCGGCACCGGCCCCCAGGAAAAATATTTATAAATATTTAAAGACGTTTAACACCTCTGTCAATGCCTTGTTAGCTTGTTGTGCTTCCCCATATGGCAAAATAAATAAAAAATAGCTATTCAGCTAAGTAATATTTCAGCTGTGAAGCTGTCATGTACATCTAAAAAAGCAACAGCAGATTCTTTGAATTTAGGTGGCAGTTTAATGACAGTCAGTCATCTCTGTGATTAACTGAACAGCTTTGTTCAATACTACATGGTAATTTGAGAGCATAATTTGACATAGACTGTCACAACAGCTTGTCAGACACTGCCAATGAGAACGTCACTATTTTTAACTGGACAGTGGGAGGACGTTTCCCGGAAGAATATCCGGCATTCACTTTAATTGAATGATCTATCATTGTATTTACTGCTTTGCCATTCATTCCAGTCCTCCGTAGATTTTAGATCATGAATACAAACTTTCTGATATTTGCATTGCTCAAAATGAAATGACAAAGAACCAATCCACCTGAGAATAAAAACTTTTAATATGACTTTGACTTTTGATATATCTCCCATGTGTGTGTTGTCAGTTGGAGGAGTGTGGAGGTGTTGCTAATGGCACCCCTATTTTCCTCCAGAAGCGTCATACTTGAATATGGATGTCATGGTGGAAAGGGTTTTAAGCTCTGTAAACCCTGTCCCTGCAATTAAATCCTGCTGGATGGCCAAAAAGAGTCAATTACACCATTTAGTGCACTCTCACTCTGGAAAAGGCACAGCAGAAATGGGCTTCCACAGTGTTGTATCACACAACAGGGTAACAAACTGAGAACATCAGCCCATGAATATCTTTAGTGAGTTTTGTACAAATCCAGTGATTTAGCAGTGTACCTCGTTTAGTAGAGTCATTTGGTTGTTTGTGATGTAGAAAAATTGAAAATTGAAATTGAAATTAATATAAAATTTTATAATGTCTGATCTCAGCTGGTACACCATAAAGACATACTACACCCAGATAGCACACATACATCTGGCCGACGTCGGCCCGATGTATCAAGTGTAGGGTGATCAAGCCTGTTTATTTTGGATTTAAACTAATGGACTTTTACTCAGCATCCTGACATCAGAGAACAATTGGTGACCAACCACTGGGTCACTTCAAAGATAGACCTTCACTCAACTGATAAGCTCTCAATAACCCCCACATCACCAGATGTGGCTGGAGAGTTTACGACATGTCACAAACTCTGGAAACGAACAAAGAGACAGACTCAGCCGCATGGTCTGAAATGTGTTTCAAATGTAAATCACTGAATAAACTACAGAGGAGAACGCAACTTTATTATTTAACATGTTGGTGTTGGTGTTATCCAGGAAGAAGATTCAAGTTGAGATGCCACTCTGACACCATGACCCCTATGGTGCAGATGTCAGTGTGTACGTTAATGTGATAACACCCACCTTTCCCTGCTGTTGTCTTTTCCTTAGGAGGAAAGACAGAAATGCAGATTCCAGGGACCAACATGTGTTGATTGTAATTTTATGTTTCACCTTTCTTTCTATTTCAGTGCATATACATACACAGGTATATATATATCTGATGTTATAGCATGATCACCATGTATAACATTTAAATCTGAATTAGTAGTGTCTGCTGACCACTTATTTATAAGTTGATAATATCCTATTGCAGGTGATGTGTGTTTGGTACCATTCAATAGCAGAAAGCGCCACGTTGGTAAATATGGAAGCATTAGAAATGTTCCAAGCTTCATTAATTATCTAGGAAGCAATTAAAGTAAATTAAACTTTAAATTAGCAAAGGTACAGGAGGGGAGGAGTGAAATGTCCTGCCAGTGACAGTGAACTGCTCCTACTGGACATCAACCTGAGACAGACAGCTGGCAAGGCCAATCACAGCACAGAGGCTGGAGCCTGCCTGCCAGTCTCAACCCCTTGGAACAACTATAAGATGAGAAGAGACTTTTGTCTTGAAGAGAAAAAGAAGAAATGGAAGAACTTTTGAGAAGCCGATGGGCCATGCTGGGCAATTTCACTGCATCCTGAGCAGAACTTAACATGCTAAAACCCAACAGAAAGAACTTTATGCCACAAAGTCTGCCTAACTCCTGTGTCCTGGACCAACAAGGTCAGGACTGAAGAAAGGCAGACTCCTGCATGCCCACACTGGGTGTGTGAAGATGACCGACATGGAAAACCAAGCTCACTCGAGCCAAAGTTGCCGGGAGGCAGACACCGTCTCCATATTTAAGGCTAGACTTAAGACTTTCCTCTTTGATAAAGCTTATAGTTAGGGCTGGCTCAGGCTTGCCTTGTACCAGCCCCTAGTTAGGCTGACTTAGGCCTAGTCTGCCGGAGGACCCCCTATAATACACCGGGCACCTTCTCTCTCTCTCTCTCTCTCTCTCTCTCTCTCTCTCTCTCTCTCTCTCTCTCTCTCTCACTGCATCTTGCTGACTCGGCCATTCTGGATGTCACTAACTCGGCTTCTTCTCCGGAGCCTTTGTGCTCCACTGTCTCTCAGGTTAACTCGTATTGCAGCGGTTCCTGGATAGTGTGACGTGTGTGGTTGTGCTGCTGCCGTGGTCCTGCCAGATGCCTCCTGCTGCTGCTGCCATCATTAGTCATTAGTCATACTTCTACTGTTATTATACACATATGATATTATCATACATGTATACTGCCAGATACTAATATATACCTTTAACATATTGTACCACAATAGCCAGAACTATAACGATAATATTATTACTTTCATGAATGTTGTTGTAAGATACTGTCATTACCGAGGATGTCCTGCATCTCTCTCTCTCTCTCTCTCTCTCTCTTTCCGTCTCATTGTGTCATACAGATTACTGTCATTTTATTATGCTGATCTGTTCTGTACGACATCTATTGCACGTCTGTCTGTCCTGGAAGAGGGATCCCTCCTCAGTTGCTCTTCCTGAGGTTTCTACCGTTTTTTTCCCCGGTAAAGGGTTTTTTGGGGAGTTTTTCCTTATCCGCTGTGAGGGTCCAAAGGACAGAGGGATATTGTATGCTGTATGAATGTATTCATTCATTAGCATCGCTGTATTCATTTCATTCCACTCATAGTTGCATTTACTCATTGTCTTGTCTGTTGTTAGTTGTATTGCGTCTTGGTCTTCTGTGTCAGTAGTTTAGAATGTTTAAATATTGAGCTAATCAAGCCCTACAGTATTCATGGTGAAAAACATAGGCACCTGAATAAACTGTTTATAATCAAACAAATCTTACATATGTAGTGGTGGAGAATGCAAACCCTAAATGAATCATATCAATCAAACTTTTCATGCAAAATGGTGGAGAATGTCAGTGAGCATTTATTTAATAAATGCTGCCACAGAATAAATTATAAATTATGTAACAATCAATATTTCCTACACAAGTTTAAATCATTAAGACGTAGCAGGAGAGCGTTTGCTCATTGCAAATACGTCACCGAGATATCGGCCTTCAATCGAAAATGACCACCAGACAACGTTCAAACGATCAATAAAAGAAGCTATGCTCAGTGGGCGCTCCTTCATTAATATTCATATGCTTCGTTAACTATGACCTTTATTCATTTAGGTCGGACCTTTCAAACTACAAATATTTCACCATCCAATGTGAGAAATCAATGCTAACATTCAAAAATAGCTGACTGTCACCCTATTTCGTGTGTAAGTGTGCACAATAAAGAGACAAAAGTCAATTTGAGAAACTTTATTTTCAAACTTTCAAACTGTAGCCACCGGGTCAGTTTGCTTTGCAGAGGAGGAGACCTTGACTGATAAATTGCCTATATAAAATCACATTAACAACATACCGAAGGCATCCTTAAACTTCACTATGAGTGGATCCCAAATCTCGAGCCCTGCCCGGGACCACGGGTGGGAGCTCCGGGCACTTCCACTTTTAACCTAAAACAAGTGCTCACGATAACCAGATAACCAGATAAGCAGATAACGCCAACTAGGGAAAATAAAATGAAAACATGTAGCATGTTAGCTAACATGAGCTAACGAAAGATAGCGTTAGCTGGTGGGGACCTGTGCTAAGCCAGTCGTGCCTCGCCACTCACCAGGAACCTCTTTTAACGGTCACAGAATAAACAACATAGCTATTTTCTGCCAATTTATTCCAGTTAGATTACCTGAAACCTACTGCGATTTATAAAAGGAAATTTCATGCTGGCAGAGGTTCGCACATTTTTATTTATAAAAATATTTTTTGGGTGTACACACATTTTCTCATTTGTACAGTTGCAAACATTTAGTGTGGACACCGAATTTTATAAATGAGGCCCCAGGTCTTTCAGTCCTGCTTCAATAAGGTGGTTTAAGCACCTATACGTGTCTGAGTGATGAAGCATTCGGGGGGTTGGACTGTGTGCTGCAGTGGTCATTTTTGGATGGAGTAGCTGCAGTCTTGGAGGTCTAGTGGATGCCACAGTGAGCATTTTATGATTTGGCAGCTGCTCCTGTGTGGAAATCTAGTGTCCCTCTACTGCATGTCCCATTGTGATGCTGTAAACGGCCATGATGTATATTGTGGCAGAGCCAAACTGGTGGCAGACAGGGGCAGTAGTGGTGTCAGTGTGAGCACCAAATAAAACATTCAAACAAATCATTATATGGTTTATATTTCACAACTGAGCAAGTCATTTTTATATCCATGACTTTATGATCTACATGTAGTAGAAAAAACACATTTTGTCTTAAGTTAATCAGAATCTTGATATCTAGGCTAATCAATGCTGCTCAGTGCTCAGTAGAGGAGTGTGTGTTAGGATTATATAAACTGAAATATTTATGTGGTGAAAGCAGAATCACGCCCCACCCTTAGGCGGCTGTATTGTGGAAACAAAACTCAATCACTGACCCAATAACAACCACATGAACACCTTCAAACCACTCAAATCCATGGGATTTATTAGAATTAAAACAAGCAACAATACCACAAAACTCCCATGCTGAGAGGCAGCAGGACCAGCAGTCCCCACACCAGAGCCTCTCTCCTCCATGCCACAGGTGTGCTGTACCTCGGCAGGTAATGCAGCACACCTGAGCAGATCTACAAGGGAGGGAAAAGGGACGGCACCACAGAACACACACAGCCGTAACAATACAAATTGTAAAAATCTGTGTTTGTCAAACATGGATTTGCCAAATGTCATTGATTAATATTTGTTGAAATGTCTCCATAAAATATACGTTAATGTGGAGGTACAACTTATCAATAAGTGTGCTAGCTAGCTAATGCTGTAAGCTTACACCTCTGCTAACACCTTGATCATAACAAAGTATATTAACTTTCACCACTGCTCACTTATGTTAACTTAAAGCCTTTCATGTGTGTTTAAATTACTTGCCATCTGCATCTAGGCATGGAAAATTGAAAAACTGAAGGCTTGCTAACATTAGCAATCTAGCTAACATAGGTAGCAGGCTAGTTATGGCTGATACCTGACAGCTTTAAACAAACATTATGATCCATTGCCTGTTTGATAATCTAAACAAAGCACATGATTTCTTGTGGTGTCCTTTCTAAAAAGCGCAATGGTGAATGTTATTATATTCTGTTATGATCAATGGGTTAATAAGCAGACAGCATTAGCTAGCTAGTTTAAAAGTTTTACAATTCCTTATGATGAATTATCTTTCATCACAGCAGTAATTCAGTTCATGTAAGCCAGACACACACTCAGCTACTAAGCGTCCAGCAGTGAGTGAGTATATTATATATATATATATATATATATATATATATATATATATATATATATATATATATATATACACATCTATATGAATATTGAGATTATAATTAATTGAAGACAAAACTTTATTTTCTTCACTTCAGTAGAAAACACCTGATTTGGTATTATGACTTTACAACAAAATCAGCTTTAATGACAAACTGTGTATGCGTTCACATACACAAATCACAAAACAATGTTCAGGGCAAAAATAGCCTACATTATGCAAACATGAGGAGAACAAAGCTGAACACATAAGCAAATCAAAGGCCCAATCCCAATTCCTATTTTAACCCTCAATCTTAACCCTCAGTCTCAAAAATCCGCGCTCCCGCGAAGTGTTAGTGCTGTCCTGATTCTCAGAGTGTTGAGTTGAGGGTCAAGAATAAGGGCTGTATGGCCCTCACTTTTACTGTAAGATTTTCAGCCGAACCCGGCCGATTGCGGACAATTCAGTCAATCCAAGATGGCGGCGACAAGCGTAAGGAAGCAGAGTTAATGTGTGAGTATTTTCCTAGTTAATTCGGGAGGAATGCAGGACTGCAGCGCTGTGGCGATATCACACAACAAAAAATGTCAGGGAAGAAATGTGTCTTTGTGTGTGTGTGTGCATGTGTGGAGAGAGTATGAGAGAGGGAGAGACTGTGTGTGGATGTGTGTGGTGTAGTGTTGCACGGTATACTGGTACCAATGGTAGACCGCAGTGGGATGCTACTTAAACAACACGGTACATGACATGGTGCCACTACTGTGGGATAAGTTCAAAGTCTAATGAAAGGAGGGTGAGTGTCCATGCGCTGGCCAATAACAGCCATAGTGCTCCGCTGCGCAAGATAACGGCTTACCAGCGACAGAGAAGCCCAGCTCCAGGTGAATAAATTGGCGTCATGACTGCCCAGAAATACACACACACACACACAGGTATGTGATGTGTCAGAGGAGAAACGAACCGTTCACATTTCTCTCTTGTGGCAGGTAACGGCCCACAAACCTCACCGTACTCTAGGGACTGTTCTTTACTTATGGAGGGACTGTTCTTTACTTATGAAGGGACTTGTCAGGGGAGGAGGGTGGCTTGTTGATTTTTATTTTATTTATTTATTTTATTTTGATCAAAAGGCACATCTGCCTCATTTTCACTGTGGTATCCTGATACTACTCAGAACCGTGATACTTTCACTGGTATCGTACCGTGGGTCCCAATTTTGGTACCGCGACAACACTAATCTGGAGAGAGTATGAGATTGGGAGAGACGGGAAATGCCCATTGGTTCGACCTCCCATTGGTTCGACTGGGCCATAGGTCGAACTAATGGGATTTTCAAGTCCATATCAGTTTCCTGCATCAGACACTGCCGCCTGCTCTCCGGCCGCACTCGCACAATTCTGAAAATCGTTGTAGGCTACTACAAAAGCTTGAAATGAACATTTAACTCATTGTTTTTTATTGAAAATATGTCACTGTCTTCATTTATTATGTATAATTTCACCAGCAGCAAACACATTTAAAGGAGACGCTTGTCAAGTCATGATCATGTGCATAATTAACCACAAAACAAGCAAATACTTCATCATAATGGCATATGACACAAATTAACATGTTGAATTGAAATTAGTTTATCATGTTAAATGTCTGAAATTGTATGAAATTGCTCCAATGCGTTAACAAATCTTTGTGCATAATCACACAGCCTGATATGCCCTGCAAACACAGTGGGACTGCTGCAGAGACAGTTGGTCTTTCTTTCTTACCCTAACCCCAGGTATTTTCTGAAAGCACAACTGTTCACAACGGCAACTGTTCCCCTAGTGATCAAGCATTCTGTTTCAATATGAAATCAGCACAGCTGCAGACGGCAGCAGATTATTGTTTGGTAGCTGTACATTTGTTTTGGAGCTGCCCCTATACTGTCACTTTTTGGAAAGATTTTGTCGAGTATATTCGTTGAAACATGTATGTTCTATTTTCACTACTGTACAAAGATGTGCTGTTTGGATTTTATGATGTCAGCATTTCAAAACAAAAACAATTCTATATCATTAATCTATTATCTCAGCGAAATTATATATTCATAAGAGTAAATTTTGTAACAGAAAACCCTTGTTCAAAATTTTTATGAATGAAATGCAGCAATACTTAGAAACCATTCAGCACTCCACAAACTCCAAAGCTATAAAGACTCTGAAAATATGTAAACAATTTAATGGTTTGAGCTGCTGAACTTTTTTATTTATTTATTTGTTCATTTTATTTCTTTTTCTTTTCTCTTAGCCCTGGCATATTTGTTCTGCTCATGTCTGTCACTGCTTGTTTTGTACAAGAATTGAAATAAAGTGTTGGAAAAAAGTCACAAAATAGCCCTTAACACTTGGTTTTGAGGGCTAGCAAGACTGAGGGTTGAGCTTGAAAATTAAGATTGACGGTTAAAATAGGAATTGGGATTGGGCCTAAACATTACTAGTGTGTAGCTCAGGGTTGCCAACTCTCACGCATCTGGAGTGTGACACACCCATTCACTTTCCATCTCACGGTCTCACTCTCTGCCCAACCAATTCTCACGCCAGCGATGAACGCTGGAAATAAGGCTGGCAGCTGAGTATTTTTAAAATTAATTTCAAACACTGGCACGCCGGGTGGGTGGAGTTAAAGTTTGCAGCCAGACTTGAGAGAGGGGAGAAGAGAGGAGAGGGGCAGACTCCGCCTGACCGGCGTACCGGTTGAGTGAAATGGAGTGCACTCAAATGTTTCTGTGGAAAACTACTCTGATTGGTGCGCAATCTATATTTGCGCTTTGATTGGGCAGCTCTAGTCTCACAGTCAGCCAACTATGGGCTGTAGGGGAGGACGTGACTTTTCAAGTGAACTGAGAGATGCTTGACTGAACTTGAAGAAAGGTAAGTCGGCTCACTGGTAGTTTGATGTCTTCGGTAGCACCCGGACCACATACTGGATGGCCAGTGGATCCGTCGCATGTGCAATTCGGACACGCTCCGTCCCGTGCCAGGTATCAATGTCCACTGGAACTGTAGCAGGGCGCACACGAGCGGCTGGAATTGTCGGATCGCGAGATCATAATGTCACGTGATAATTTGCAGAAACCCTGGAGGTATAAAACAGGGCTGGACTGGACAAAAAAATGGCCCTGGCATTTTTGATCATGGCGGCCCACTATGATTGGTGAAATGCACTACGCTGTTAATAAAATTAAAATAAAAAAACCCCCCAATGTGCCGCCGTGTCAACATATGTTCGTGACCATGCACGCACAAGCAGATATTACGTCACAAGCTAAAATCGCACTCCAGCCCTCTGACCAAAGTTGGCAACCCTGGTGTAGCTACACTTGCATGCACAACTGGTAAAATGATATACGAATTTGTGCCCCACCAATGACATTACGTCCTTAGTGTACACTTACATCATTTACATTAAGTTACGGAGGTTAGGTTTAGACAGTAAAAGTTACTGGGGTTAGGTTTAGGAGAATGCATATGGTGACGATGTACCTTGAAATGACTCCAAGTTCACACAGATCCAAACACGTGACTCCAGGGCAAAGTCACGGGTGAAAGTCCAATTTTTTGTGTCCCATCCACCACCCTAACTCTCCACCCTAACTGAAAATCCTGGAGGAAAGTCTTGTGTCTTGTTACCCATATACCACACCAACCTGCCTCCTAACAACATTGCCTTGGCTGAAATACATTGCAGAGCCCACTGGCTATAATCTGGTGATGATTTTCTTTAGAATTTATTTTATGGATTTTTGGATGGATTTTTTTCCTGATTTATCTGCATTCATTCATCTTCTAACCGCTTCATCCTCTTGAGGGTCACGGGGGGGCTGGAGCCTATCCCAGCTGCCATCGGGCGAGAGGCAGGGTACACCCTGGACAGGTCGCCAGACTATCACAGGGCTGACACATAGAGACAAACAACCATTCACGCTCACATTCACACCTACGGACAATTTAGAGTTATCAATTAACCTAGTCCCCAAACTGCATGTCTTTGGACTGTGGGAGGAAACCGGAGTGCCCGGAGAGAACCCACGCTGACACGGGGAGAACATGCAAACTCCGCACAGAAGGGCTCCCACACCCGGGATCGAACCGGCAACCCTCTTGCTGTGAGGCGACGGTGCTAACCACCACATCACCATGCCGCCCCTTTATCTGCATTCATATGCAGATATCTGTTTATAGAGATGAGCTAAAAGACCAAGATAGGGGTCCATGTCATTGGGCCAACAGCCCATTTGTCCAACATCCTGTTGTTCTGATATGTGATTATACTAGGCTATACTGTATTTGTGAACCATAGAGGATCAGCAAACGCAACAAGAGTAGGCTACTGGTCGAGATACAAGTGCCATCGAGAGAAGAGAGTGAAACACCATAACCTCCTGTTATCAACTCTGGGTTCAGGGTTGTGTGGGGAGCTTTCCGCAGTATGGCTTCCGGCGGGAGTATTTCTACCTTGATGGTGCGCCGCGACCGGCTCTGGGTCAGCTGGGAAAGGCTTGAGGCAGAGCAGGCTCACGGCTTATGTGTTTGTCACTTTCTTTTTCATTTTAACCCACACCATGATCTTTTCCTGACCCTAACCAAGTGGTTTTTGTGCCTAAACCTAACCAGATGTTAACCACAGGGCATCATGATGATTTCGAGACAACGGGACTTCGGAACAATGGGTTTAACATGGTCGGACCAATGGGATGTCGGACCAATGGGCTGTCGGACCAATGGGCAGTTCTCACCGAGACAGATATCCACTGGCTACACTAGATCTCTTGCAATATTGGCCGTTGCCCCCAGAAGCTTTTATGGCACGCGCGATTGGCCAGTAAATGACAGTTACCGCTATCTTCACCTTCAGAAGAAAAAAATTAATTATCAACCTTTACTCATCTTTCAAAGGAATGTGAGAATTTTTTTCCACTGTGTTCTTGGTTCATTCTTCATAGGTGACAGGGTTAAATCTGTTCATGAGGCTCTCTCTTTCTCTCTCGCCGTCTCACTCTGTTTCTTTTCTTTTGACTTTTCTAAGATGACAGATGCTGAATATATACTCCCTATCTGATGCTGTGGCTGCTTGTGGTTGGCTGAGAGGGATGTGAACTCATTAGTTTGCAGCTGTGTTAATCAAATGGCTGGGTTTCCATAACGCGTGCCAAACGTGCCAAACGGTGCCAATCCCCTCTGATCTGACATCAGATGTGACGGGACAGTCGATATAGAGATACATTTATGTGCTGATTGCAGATAGTTGCATTGAATAGTGGTGTTTGTGGGTATTTATTGCATCGTTAATGTGCCTGACATTCTGAAAACCTGCCTGTGAGGTTTTGGTGATGTGTGCACACTGTCCGCCGGTCAGCCAAACTTTGGCTTACACCGGCTGCGCTCCCCCTGCGCTGACAGTAGACCTGGTTTCATCTGGCGAGATTTTAGCGCACCTTCGACAAAGCCTTTTGGCATGAAACTGTCATTGCGCCAAGCTGGATCTGTCAACACCTCCCCCTGCTGCGCCGCCACACCCATCTCAGCGCACCTCGATCTGCCAAACTACCAAACTGAGCGCGCCTCAGTTTGCGCTGCTCGAAACTAGCTCTGCGCGGGGTTCGCCACCCTGCTGAGTCCGCTGAGTTAGGCTAATACATTGAGAACTACTGATGTATGGTAAATGGTATATTTTAAAAAAATGTTTTTTGCTGTATGGTAATGACGCTGAATGGGCCAAACAAAAAAATGCAGTGTATGTGGCAAAATTTCAGTTGGCCCCACCAAATCTCACTCCAAGGTTTTTTGAAAAGTTGGCAGCCCTGCATTTCTACATGAATTGACAAACGGTTAAGGTTATCACACATAGACTCCAGTCAGCGCTCTGCTGCTTCAAGTGCCTGGAGTGCGCTCTGCCACTGCTAAAGTGCGACGCTCTGGATAAGTTAACGGTACATTCCGTCAGCGCTTCGACTTTACGAACATCTAGTTTGTGTTAGCATGAACTCCTGCATTTGGAGTTAGTATTTTCAAATGCATCCTATCCAGAGAGGCTGAAATCCTCCTCCTCCACTGTCCAAAGCAAGCCAACAGAACCTGCTAGCTAGTAGTGTCTGTGGGGATTTTTTTTTTTTGCCTCCAGCTAAGCCCTGCCTACCAAAATGATGTCATACTGTTTACTAACAGCAAATGGATCTATAAACAAACTATGCTACAGTTGCATGATTTAACATTCCTACCACAATGAGGCTGTAAAGCTATGGTCGGCATGATAATGTTCTATAGTCTTATTCTTTTTTAAGACACATAAAAGCTTCGAAATAAATGAGTGAGGTATTTACGGTCATATTTTATGTCACAGAACAGAATGTGAAAGTCTCATAAGCTTGTGTTAACCACAGCCCTTATTTCATGTATCCAACAGAAAACCTATTGACTTTAAGATGAGAAAACTCAAAGTGCAAAAGTGCTAACTCATTTGCAGGTTTTTGGACCCATTCCTGGGGCACTCTATTTGCTATGAATGTGTGTCTCTCCAGGCATCTGCAAGCCTTGTGGCACTTGTGTTAGGTGGAACTTGGAACTGAGTGTTACAGCATTCATTCTTGTAGGCTTCTCCTTGATCTGCCGATATTTGAATTTGACTTCATTTGTACACCACTTTGGATAAAAGGGTCTACCAAATGAATAAATGTACATGTGAAATTTTTATAGTTAGGTGAAGCCCAGTCTGCGTCTCACAAGTAATTACCCTAAAGCATTCAATTAGTATCTCAGACAGAAGAGTACACACATCAACAGGAAATTCAGTTTGGGTATTAGATAATAACTCTTACACAAAGATTAGTAGGCTGATAATGATCTTACAAACAGTTTAGGTGTAGACGTATTAACGGTAAACAAAATCAACAACATAAGTGTTTGACTTTATGAATTAGCATGTATATCGCTATTTGTGTCCTCCTGTAACATGACTTACAGCAAGTGTTTGCTCATGTTTTTTCTATTTGAGGCATTTCTTTGCACCACAAATGTATTGTCAAATTGATAAATGTATTCCCTAATTTGCTTGTGTTTTATTTATTTGTAGCTTTTTACTGAATGTGAAGAATATTTTTTAGTTGCAGTGCATTAAGCTTTTCCACTACCATATAAATAGGTATAAATAAAGAGCTTCAGGCAGATGGGAGGGTAAATCTGCTCCTCTGTGTCTTCCAATTGCTATTTGTGGGGTGCAGATCAAATTTACAAAGGATTATTTAGTGGAGACTGCAGTAAAAATATCTGATACCATCTGACTTTTAGCCCAAAGTCAATTTGTCTCAGGCATCAGAGAAAAGCTCAGAGGGATGCAATTAAAAGTTTTATCAAGGCTGTCACAGGATGTAATGGTACGGGCTGAAATGAGATCCACTGGGCTGACTTCATCAGTGGAGAGGTGCAGGTCTGGGATTTTATTGGCTTCAGTTTGTTGCCCTGTTTACTGTAATGCAACACAACACATCACCACTATTTACTGCAACCTTGAATGTGACTTTACAAAAGCCTCTAAACAGTGAGGTAAAAGAAAGAAAGAAAATAGAAATAGTCTGCCTGTGAGTGCCTTGTAATCACAAGAGCAGCACACAAAAATCAGGAGGAGCTGAAAAGTCTGTAACTGATAAGTTTATTGATCCGTATTACTTCTAAAAATAATGTAAAAAAAAAATCAATTGTTTAATCAGTCAATCAACATTAAATCAGTAAGCAGTAAATCAAATCGAAACCACATTCTTCCTTTGTCCACAATTTAATATTTACAGTGCTGAATCCAAAATGCTTCCTCACATTGCTTCTCAGATGGTTGGCATTTGAGAGAGAAGAGAGACTAGTGCGCTGAGCAACATGACATGTAAAGGAGCACTGCTGCTGGACTACAAGGCACAGACTCTTATTCAACTTATTCAAATTCAAACAGATGATTACAGTTCCAATAGTTACACAGTTTTTCTAATGTTTGAACAACATGATAACCACTGTGTTATCAAAGACCAGAGCAGTCATAATTATATCAAGAAATAGACAATTGCATAAATAATCTATTCAGTGTATTAATAAATTGACAATCAAATAAATGAGGTATTATATAAATACATATCAAACAAAATATATGAAGAAAATACCTCTCCCAAAATTCAGTATATAAGTAGGAAACACAATGAATGAATAAATAAATAAATAAAGGCAGTGAAATATATCCAAATAAATCTGTATCCACTGACATGAATAACTGCTGGGGCAATGAAATTGTTTGTTTATAGTGATGTTGCACAGACCCAGGAGAGTCCAAAAACCAGTCAGGCAGGACACTACAGGAACCCGTTCACACTGCACCGACAGAACCCCGACATTTTTGATAAAAGACGGGATGATTTTATGAACAATGAATTAAAGTACAACTTCTGG
Source organism: Epinephelus awoara (assembly GCA_035609425.1). NCBI lineage: Eukaryota > Metazoa > Chordata > Actinopteri > Perciformes > Serranidae > Epinephelus > Epinephelus awoara. Next base: position 36,132,519 of record CM069300.1, read on the forward strand.
CAGTCCATTGTCCAGCTTGGTGGCTGCGGTGAGAGTGGTTAAGTGCTACTCAAGATGCCGGCGAGTGTTCCATTTTAGTTCTCTTGGACCTTAGCACCGCATTTGACATGGTAGACCATGACATTTTAATTGGCAGGTTAGAGAAGTGGGTAGGAATCACTGACGTGGCCCTGAATTGGTTCAGGTCTTACCTTTTTAACAGATACTCTTTGGTATCTATAGCTGGCTCTGTTTCTTCCTGTATTTTGTGTTGATATTGAGTGTTTGTTGATATTTTATGCTGTAAAGCACTTTGTTATTTATATTGAAAAGTGCTATACAAATAAAGTTCATTCATTCATTCATTCATTCATCTTCTAACCGCTTCATCCTCTTGAGGGTCGCGGGGGGGCTGGAGCCTATCCCAGCTGGCATCAGCGAGAGGCAGGGTACACCTTGGACAGGTCGCCAGACTATCGCAGGGCTGACACATAGACAAACAACCATTCACACTCACATTCACACCTACTGATAGTTTAGAGTTATCAGTTAACCTAGTCCCCAAACTGCATGTCTTTGGACTGTGGGAGGAAGTCAGAGCAAATGAAGTTATTATTATTATTATTATTATTAAAGAAACTTGATGTTGACCCTTGTTAAACGTTAGCTTGCTAGCTCGTTGCTACTGCTGCTACTCTCGTCCATGCTCACCCACACCCGTTCACACCCAGGTGGCCCACTTCAGAGTCAAAATAAACGTACAGTGTCAGTAAAACACATTGAATTTGCATTTATTTGTGCAACAAAAGCATGTGGGTAGGTTTGTAAAAAACATCATGGCTTGGCTCTACATTTATACGGGAAGCATACGACAGGCTCCTGGGTGAAAGTCTGGCATCTGTTGGACTTATCCATCACCCTTCTCCCGCGCCCTATAGGGTCGTATGAGCTCCTTAAATCATATTGTTATCTGGTGGTGTTTCAAAGTGAAACTGTCTAGCAGCGTGTCATATTGCCTCAAATGAATGCCTTTTTTCATCGGTGACTGAAGCCAAAATCACCTACCAAGTTGCAGTATTTGATGATTTCGAATGAGAATGGATTGTACTAGCTGTAATCACCAAATGAGCAGCACCGCTAGCTACCTAATGTTAGCTCCCAGTTGAACTGGCTGGTATGCAGTGGGGAACGGCCACGGAACCAGTGGAAACCAGAGGTTGGGCAGTGGGCATGTTTCCACATGGCAACACAGCTAGCCAAGCTGTCTGTTAGCAAAGCCAACAGAAAGTGAAATGTAGACTACATAACAAAACATTAAATTTCCACTACTTCAGTCAGGTCCACTTTCACTCTCCGCCCTCCCCGCACCTGCGTGGAAAGCTTAAGGCAGAGGAAGCTCTGCTCTCCGCCATTCCACGCGCCTACACGGAAAGCCGAAAGGCAGAGAGAGCACATATCTCTGCCCTCCACGCGCATGCAAGGAAAGCCTGAAGCAGAGTTAGCATCAATGACAAACAGAAATGACATTGATAAGTCAGATACAGCATAAAAGCAGAAGGTGGAGCTGGGGTGGAGGCGGGTTGCGAAGCGGGCTTGCAGAGGAAGCAGCAACAGTAGGCAGACCAAAGCATTTTAATAGGGTGCCTGTATTGAGGATTGCCAATTGGTTGCATAGGAAGGAGTCATGTGATATATTAGCATTTAGCTGAATGGGCTGCTTGAGATCAGCTGATGTAGCTGGGAGGTGAGCTGAGCTTGACTCTGTGGCCTGTTGAACTAACACTATGCTCAATTTCTAAATGCACTTTGAAATGCAGCACTGAAGTTCACTGAGGCAGGGAAATGCTGGACTAAAAAGAAAGGCCTCTTGTGTTTGTCTCTTGTCATCATAACTTACATCCCAAAGAAAAACTGATATAAAATAACCACAGAACGGGATAACGGGAAAGTTTGTGACGCTGGCACCATGTTATAGCAGTCGAGTCCAGACGAAGCATGCCCTTCCTAGCTGGAGCAAACTTTTACAGCTAAACAGTACACTAAAATATGTCTCTCTCCCTCTCTCTCCCCCCCTCACGCTTACCTGTCCTGCTATTAAAGGCAAAAGGGCCAAAAAAACCATCTTTAAAAAAAAAAAGAAAAGAAATTTGGGATAACCATCTCACTGTGTGACTGTTATGACCTACTTCTACTAACCAACCAATAGAAATGCAGCATGAAATGAAGCACTGCCCCTAACCCCAAACAGACAGATAGCAGCTTGCCATGGAGGCAAAACACTCTAAAAGAAATATATGGGATTCCAGTAAAGAGGAAAACCTTGTTGAGTTGTGGCAGCAGGAGTCTGCCACAACTCAACACACAGACACACACAGACACAACGCAGTATATAGTGCTGTCTGGAGGGGTGATGGTGCCAACCACTGCACCACCCTGTCGCCCTTCATATAACATCTGTTGGTAACCCTACAACCTAACTTACTGCCCGTCCTCCCATACTACCTGAACTCCTACTCATGATTGTCTAAGCAATTATAGTTATTAATTATAGTAGTAATTTGGCTCTACTTTATGTTCAGTGTCAAAGGCACTGTTTGTCAAACCCTTTTGAAGCAACTTGAGGAGCTGCTACTGAATTGTTTGACTTCTCAAGTATCAATTTGACACACACACACACACACACAAACATACAAATATGTACATATGTATCTATATATGTGTGTGTATATGTATATACATATATACAAATATATAGTCAGTCTGCAGTGGTCAGCAGCAGTCAATAGAATTCCTTCCTAAAAGCTCAGTTGTGTAATGGGATCATGTTTGTCATTTGTTCCACTCTCGTTTTCATATGAAAAACAAGTCCTGTCTTTGAATTCCCCTTGTTTAGACACGCAGTGTAGCATCACTCACGCACATCGACCCTCTATCTGAAGAGTTCAGATCACAAACCAGTCCATCTGTTCAGATCAGCGAAAGGTTGTGACCTTCAAATTGGTATTTCACTGACTTTCATGCCTCTCTCCTCGAAAATAATCACTCTGCTTTCCACACAACCACGGCCGATCAGAAAGCTATCCAACCACTATCACAACTGCTGATGCACTTTATTTCCGAGACTGTGTTATTTATGAGATGGCTGTAGTGAAGAGTCTGTAATTGCAATGTGATAAGGTGCGCAAACTGCGAATGTAATTGCTATTTTTCACTAAACTGCCATGCAAAACAAAACCTGACAGATATAATCTAGTTTTTATGAAACTACTTACCTGCTTCCCTTTCTGTACTCCACGTCAGGTATGATCCCCGGGGCTGTCAGTGTTGTGACAGGCTGTAAAGTGAAGTAATGAGTCTGTCTGCCTCCTGGTCAGTCTATGTGGCTACATCTCTGTGGGCCTCACAGGAAAGATAAACGCACAGTCACAGCTGCACACAGACAGAGGGATCAGTGAGTTATACTGTATCAACATCCGAGCCATAATTTGCCTTCAGGACAGATTCTCTGTAATTGCTTGAGAATATTAGTAATTAGTTTAGATTAGTCACATTCTAGGCAGATCTTTTAGAAATCACAAATCAGTTGACAGCAGGGTAAAGATGCTCTCTGACAACCTGAAGAGAGCTGATGATACTGACAGTAAAGTGATAAGCAGTGACAGGTCAGTTGGGAGGATGAGGACAATGCAGTAACATAGCTGAACTAATCAAAAACGACTCTCTCTTCTGTGATAACTGAAACGTTGAATTTTAATCAGCAAACAACAGTGGTGTATATCACCAAGCTGCGAGTGTTTAGACACACAGAGCTGGATTGGCGAGTTGATCTGAGGTGCCCAATTTTCAGCCTCGTAGGGTAGTCATGTTGGCGGAACCTTTCTGGTTTAAAAATTCTGAGGCGGCCTTCCGCCACGGGAGGGGCTGTTGAAGACTTGTGGGAGGAGCTGTCGAAGACGCCTCACATGCAACCCACTTGTGGTGGATAAACAGGAAACAGCTGATAGCAGAAATTAGCGAGCAGCTAGTAGCAAGAGGGAAACACAAACCTGACAGACACTGTAAAGAAACTGGGGAGACAAGGAATTGCGCAGCCTCCTTGCCTTCGCAAACAAAGAGGCCATTAACCGTCAAATGAATGGTGAAGGACGGGCGAGTTACAAGAGAATTGCAGTTTAAGTCTCAAGCTGAGCTACACATTTTGTTACTTGCTCACACCCCCCATTGCCCCGAAAAAGGTGTATTCTGTGTAAATAAATGTAGGTAGGTGGCAATTTTGCCGCACTCCTCGATTCCAGTTTAAATTCCAGTTTAAAAAGGGCTCAAGATTTTGTGGCCCAAAACCAATAAAAGGCAATACCCATGAGCGTCTGTGTATGTTATTAAAAGAGTTTCAAACTGGCGGAGACGAGGGTAGAACACCCTTGTCTCTGGCACACGAGGAAGAAGTCATGTTTTATGTTACAATAAACATTTGGGTGGAATTTTCCCTAACCCCCCATAATTGATTAAAGCTATAGTTGGTAATCCTGTACAGAAACACTTCTTGTTATACTGGGTGAGATGGTCCTTCCATCCTGAGAGTAGTCAATACATAATGTGTTCAGAAAAAGGAATGAAAAAAATCCAACCTCTGTGGCAGCTGCGGGCCTGTAAAACGCTGACCAATCCCTGTCATTCTGTGCGAATGGAAAGAACCAATCAGATGCCTTCATGTCTCGTTCTGCCCGAGCCCCCTCCATCCCTCCCTCCCTCCCTCCTCCCTGCGTGCACTCATCACGTGTCACCGCTGCTGGTAATATACAGCTGTGGTAAATTAGGCTTATTACACATATACATAATGTATATACTCAAAATCATTATTTCACATTATTATCACATTCAATCAAATCTTATTGTGCTATAAACAACCAAAATTGTTTTGCTATAGGCTTCTACAGAGTATGACAGAGTTTCTTGTTTCAAAATGTGTCACCTGTCAAAAGGAAAAAGCAACAAAGATCTTGGGCTTATTTATTTCTTTACCTAAAAATGTAACTATTTGGTAAGAGAGTGATTATTATGAAAGTAATGCAATTAATTTCAAGCAATTTCAAGCAAAATTCAAGTGTCTAAGGATTTACAGCATCTGTACGAACCCTGAAACAAAAAAATAAATAAAGAAAAAGCCAATATACACCCTTCTAACGTCACAAATTCTTGAGTTTTCAGCATCAACACAACTTTTTTTTTTTTATTTTGAACAGGTTTTCACTTCCCATCCCTAGTTCTCCTTCAAATAAAAGGCCTTAACTCCCCTGGGTGAAGGTGCCCCTATTACCGAACACACCACTGGCCACCCTCTGGTGGACAATCCTGTTGGAGCTATTCTGCTGCTTGGCCAACTTCTCTTGACACCTCTGCAAAATTGTAGTCAACCTCGTGGCTCTCCACTCAGGTTGGCTGACTCTCCAAATCTGTATATCCATCTCATCAGTCTCTTCATCATTCATGAGGCATGCAGGGACATTCTTCAAGTAGTATTAATTTGACACTTTAGGTTGTTTTTTGTTTTTTTACAGTTTAAATTGCAACAGCATTATATTAAATACTGGTGTGTCAGGACAGAAAACAGAATCATTTGCTCCTCTGCCAAAAATAACAAACAAGTTTTAATAATCTGCTATTAATAATAATCCTAATAATCATTTCTCAGGAATGTTGCCACAATGTAGCTTTGTTAAATTGGGGTTTACTTGTATTATATAAGCTGGAAACAGCGGAGAGGACATTGAAGGCAGTGAAGAGGACATTGAAGACAGTGAAGAGGATGGAGGCAGTGCAGAGGACAAGAGGACATTGAATTTGAAGATATGGTGGAAGGGAGGTGTGATAAGAATGACGGCAATAGTGAGGATGTTTAGTCCTCGTGGTTAGCATACTTAATTCTTTGTCTTACTACATGAAAGTCATAATTTACCACTTCAGATAATACCTACATCGTACTGTTGAATCTGATGAGTCTGCAAAAACTAAATCAGCGTTTGAGGGTTTCACTGCATCACAGATTATAACATCTGGAAGTGCTTTGTTTCTGCTGCAAGAATACTCTGTTCTAGAGCTGTAACAGCAAGTCAGTTGGATGATGCAGAATGATGTCTCACATTTTTCTGTAATGCTGAACACAAATATGGAAGAGAGTGGTGTACAATGTACATGCATCTTCATTTGCACCTAAAATCTTGTATCATAGACTATGGTCCTGTTCATGGATTTTGGTGCTTTACCTTTGAACGGGCCAATGGGACTTTAGGCGACTACCACACAAAAAGCTGTCATGCAGAGCTCATTATGATGCACAAACGGGTGCGAGATTGGCAGGTGTCTCAAAAATCTAAATGTGTACCAAGGCAGCTTGAAGAACATTTTCCTTCTGTTATTCAGTTCTTTGAAAGGAAACCATCACAACAAAGCTACATATTACACATGAAGCACTTGAACAGGCTTAAAATGCTGTCAGCACGTGCACAGTGGTTTCATAATGACAAGATTACTAGAGAACATGTTATTGATCCAAGGGCTGAAGCTAGACCAGCTCTAATCTCCAGAATGCTGAAGGTTATTGTGTTTCTGAAAAGAGATGGTAAAAAAAACAAAGCTGAGGCTAAATGGTTTAAATAACACAGTGGCAGATGCTACTATAGGCAGACCGAGTGGTGTTCTGTATGGGAGACAATCTGTCGTTTCTGAATCCCAGGTCGCTGTGCCTACACCAAGACCAAGGTTTAGTTTTCAAGAACCAGAGAGGAAACTGCAAAACAAAATTGCAAAGGTTGCTAAAAAGCAAAGTTTTTGATAATACAGTGCCACGGATTAATTTTCAATCAATCTGATTGAACTGATTTTTAATACATTCAGAATGAGAAAATTTAGATGCATTGAAAACGTCTCCGATACCTATATTGTCCACAAGGGTAGCTGACAGATAGATGCTGCCTGATGGCTAAGCTAGCCAGAAGATCTGTTGCTGAGGAAAGCAAACAAAAAGGACATCCGCTGGCTCTCAGATGAGCTGGAAAACAGTCACTTCTGGCTAGCCGCTTGGCTCACCGCAGCCCTCCAGGACACAGTTCCGTGGGACCCCTCCACCTGTCCTCGGCCTTCCTCCTGCTCGACACCTCACCATCAGTCGTCCTGGGCCGAGGTGGTGGTCCGGGGTCATAAGACAGCGGTGGAAGGGACCGCTTCGCCTCCCCGCCTGAGCCTCTCCAACCGCTTTGCAATTCTGTCTGGGGATGATCCAGCTCTGTCTCGTCAAGACCTGGACCCCTCTCCAAGGAAGGCTTCCTTTCCACCGGCAGCAGGCGGTGTTCGGCCAGTAGCTTTCCGCTCCGCCGAGGCCGAGGGGCCACATCAGCAGCTGTCTTCCTGGGCAACGACCTCCGCATGTCGGCGTAAGATCCTGAAGGAGGCTGTGCTGAGACGCTCCGGAGGTCCCCACTACCCTAAACCAGGAGATAATCCTCCTCACGGGACTGGTGCCACTGCCTCGGCGCAACACTCGTCTGCTCGGACTCCTCTCCCGTTGACCCCAGCACACGATGCGTACGCTGACCGCCTGCCGCCTTCCCCCAGTGAGCCGTAGCCTTCCTCTCCTCGTCCCCTCTTCCCCCCAACCACTCTGATAGTGGGGGACTCCATAATGAGAAACATTCATTTCTTTAGCCACAGTCCCGGTCATCCTGGAAAAGCTCCCGGGGCTGCTGCGCTCACTACCGTCCTCCATAAACCGAGTGGTTATACATGTTGGGACGAACGATTTAGCTCGCCAACAGTTTGAGCTCACCAAAAACGATTTCAGTTCCCTTTTTAACTTTTTAAGCAGCTGTGAAAAGTCCGTTTTTATCTCAACACCTGGCTCCTGTCCGCCTGCAATGCCCATGGCCTTGGTTTTATTGCCGAAGGCAAAACTGCATCTATAACCAAAAGTACACTGCACTCAAATGAAGTTTCTTTTAACAGTTACACATCATTTGAGCATCATGCCTTTGTGATAAATAATGAACAAAATACTATAATTATTATTATTGTTATTATTATACTTGTGTTATAATTGTCCAGATCTTTTATAGATATGTGACCGATCCAGGCGATTGCATGCCACTGGACCTTTTGGGACAGCCTCACATTGCATACAACAGATTAGGCTACGGATAAATTAGCTAATGATGATTAAACAATGTTAGCATCTGTGACAAATCATTAAACGTATCTGTCTGTGCCTGACCCTCAATCTTTTCACATGAGGGTCTTAAAACACAGTAAAGTCATATTGTGTTGACATCACTTCACAGTTAAGGATCACCTTCATGCAACATATTTATTTGCTTAATTTAAACAGTTTAAAGAGAAGAACAACTGGCCTGTCACCCACACCACTTTATTGAGCACACTGATGTCCAATCCAAGCTCTCTTATAAGTCTGATTATTTCTCTCCTGATATTGTTGCTTGTTTTAGTGTCCTCTGATGTGTCCTCTTACAAAACCTTACTACCACCTGCATTGACGACTAAATCAAAATGCCACCATACCGCCGATTTCCCTGTGTGTTTTCGGCAGTTTTAAACTTTACGGATAGCGTCCTCCATTTTCATTAGTTCAGCCTTAATATATACTGCCTCCTGCCTGAAATACAATGTAAATGTGGGTTGCGACGGGCCCGTCGAGCTTGGGTTGGGTATCCACACTCTAGTGTCGTCTGTCTGACATGGATCAGGTGATCAGGGTCAGAGTGTGTCACCAAAAATCAGGAGCTCCTAAAGGTAAAGTCAGGATACAGAGAGAACAAGAAAAATAAGGAGCAGAGAGGTGATGACCAAATGTGAAGAACAGCAGGAGGAGCTTACTTTGATATTAACAAATAACATTTGCTGTATCATGCTCAGTTTTAAAGCTACAGTGAAAACACAGATATTATATTAAACTAAAGGACCTAACTGTACGTTCACACCAACAGCTACATGAGCTTCCAAAATGGAGGAAGTCATTCATTATCAATGAGAGCCAGACGACTTGGGCAACCTGGTCATCAGCCGCGTGTCTTGGAGCAGTCTGGAGAGGAGTTAAAACTTTTTTAAGAGCGCTGCGCCAGTAAAATGAATTTTTATTACATGTACACTGACAGGATTGTGTACAAAGAGTCCAAGTCTATAGTACAGCAAGCAACCAGCAAACAACAAAAACAGTGTAAAGAAGCAACTTGTAACGACTGCAACACTGTTGTCTAGCACTGCGGTCACGCCATCTGTGCTTCAAAGAGGTGCTGTCACGCTTTCTACACTTGAAAACTGATTGCCTGTCTACATCGTTTCGTTCGGTAAAGCATGTAGACGCCGACAGGGCTTCATGGTGCATTCGTAAATTCAGAAATGAAGGTTGTTTCAAATAGGAAAGTTGCTTTTTTGTTCTTATTTTCATTTGTTGAAATACATATATATCTGTCATTACTTTCTTGTTCTTTTACTAAAGCCTTTTAAATTATCAAATAACAAACCAAAACCAATCACCCATTCAGTATCCTATTCATTTCTACGTACATAGGCAGATTAAATGAACTTAAAAAAAAAAATATATAATAATAATATCAAATTATTTTCAACAAATTGCACCAGATTTTTGTTCAACATGTCCCCAGGTACCTCTGTGATCATTTCTAATAATTACATGTTAAAATCATAACAATCTGATGTGATATTTGAAAGTCTGTCTATAGAGCAATATGTGTATTGGGTATGCAACTGTGAACAAATGCTGCAGTAAAACCACTTGAAAATGATCACAGAGGTACATGGGGACATGCTGAACAGGAATTTGGCGCAGTTTGATGAAAACAATTTGATTTGATTTTTATGGAATTTGTAACATCTGCCTATACAGTAATATGTGTATCGGGTATGATTTTAGCATCTGATTATTTGAAAATGCTGGAGTAATACCACTTGAAAATTATCACAAAGGTACCTGGGGACATGTTGAAAAGAAATATGGTCAGTTTGCAGAAAACAATTTGATTTTTTAATGGAATTTTTTATGGGGGGTTGCGAGTGTCGGCTAAGTTGGTACTCATAACCTTTCTTCAAGGTTGGCAGGTCTTTTTATGGTAATGAGCTCTGACGCGCTTCGGCAGCAACCAACTGGAATGCTGACATACTTTGATGAAGCGGGTCCCAGAGAACAAGCCATGTAACTTTGGTTCCTACAACACACTTGTTCTGACAATGGATATCGAGAAGTTTACTACTTGGTTCATGCCTGCTCAGTCCTTTATAATGTGTCACTGTTCAGTCACAGAGACCAAAATAAAAAGAATGAGGCTTGGGCCTGCATCGCGGAGGTAGTTGGTTGGTGTGGTGAATTTTAAAGTGTGTAATGTTAGTAATAGAGGAGAATTGCAGGCTAATGATGCGGCGTAGCCTGCAAGTCTTCCTTGCTTGGTTTGAATGGGATGACATACGTTTTCTGTTTTTATTGCCCAAACATAACTTTCTGTAGGCCAACTATGAGCTTTTTGTTTGCACAACAGCAAGCAGCAACTACACTGCTTTCAAGCCAGTAGTCTGCTTTGAGGCTCCTTTAAATTGACAAGCGCGATTGAACGTTCAATGATTCACGTGATGGGCTGCCACAAATATTTTTGACAGTCGTGCTTCTTGGGCGTCCGCCAGAGACTTTGCCTCTTTGGAAGCTTCTGGTAAGGCATCCATTGGTACCATGTTAAGCTATCTTGTTGGGAAAGGGGCTAAACAACACTCCAAGAAAAAGAAATACTGCCATTTTTCAAAATGTATGCATACTGGGGTCCCTAAACAGTCTTTAAATTGCATAAATTGGGTATGACTGAAAACTGTGGATTGACAACCATATACTCTTTTCACTATTTTTGGTCTGCACACAGTTTGGCCAGTCTCTAATTAAAGTAGCCTCAAGCTTGAATGAATAAATGAAGAAAAAAACTGATCATTTCCCCAATCAATTGGTTTGACTTTCGTCTAATCACTCATTGGAGGGCATTTCTTCGGCCTAGGACACACCTGATTACCTATGTTTTTCAAAATATGGTCTTAAGAGTGGATACAACTACAAGTAGATACAAAATACATGTGGAAATATTTTTAATATATCAAAATGTATTAATAATATATTACGGATTATATTCACAGGAAGTATAACCCAGCTAGGGGTGGATGAGGGACCACTTTTGAAAATGTTGTCCTGGCTTGCCCCTAGGTGAAAGTAATGTTTGGTTTGACTGATCCCCTTCCCCTCTCTCCCACCCCATGTAAATTCTCTAGCTCTATACTACATCAACTGCTCTTAGCCTCAAGTGTTTCCATGAATGGGTTTATATTGATGGTAGTAAAAGCCTGGCGCATCTCACATAGATGCTAAATGGTGCCTTCTGCGTTAGTGTCACTCACCAAGGGGCTTCGGTGTTTTGGTGACCAGGGAATGAGAACAGGCTGGCTCCTCGTGGCTTATTGCTCATATTAATGATGTCTGAATTCCAGATAGTTGTTGCAGTTTCATGGTTGTGCATGCTGTGTCATTGTTGCATCATGGCTGGAATAGTGACTGCTGGACCTTATCACCCAACATCAGTGTTGGATCTCAACAATGCTCATGTGGCTGAATGGGAGCAAATCCCTGCAGCCAGTTTCAACATCTGAGGTCATCAGTTACACTGATGGCAGGTTTGCAAAATTAAGAAGTAGTCACTGTGGGAGGTGTGTATCTAAAAATGCAATGGTGTTTGCTCATTGTTATGCATTTTTCGCCACAATTCCTAAAGAGATCTTGTCAAATAGTTTGGTCAAAACTAAATCTAGATCCGTTTCCTTTTTTTCCCTCCCTCCTGACGACTGCAGCGAATGTCATGAATTTCTGCATATGGTCACTATCTTCTACTGTGTAATATTTCTCTCCACAAAGGCTGGGCCACTCTGGTCTTCTCTCCTTTGCTCCTCAGTGAAACATATCAAGGCTTAATTGTGGCACTAAAATTCATATTGAATTATCTGGAGTGAAATACAGCTGGAAATAGGCCTGTGATTTTCCTTGAGGGAATGGCACGATGCATAGTTTCCATGGTGCTGATGTCATTTTAATCACTGCTGCCTGCTCACAGAGCCGCCTGTTACGAGCACCAGGCAGCTCTGAAATGTCTGTCTGTGGGATGGTCCAGACATCAGCAGGACCACAGCAGTTTGCTCTTATTGTTCCTGGGTGTATGGCTGCATGTGGGTGGGTAAGGTGAGAAACTTCTGTTCTTGTTTGAGCCAGTTGCAGTTAAAGGATCATTGCAATGGCTTTTGCATGCCATAGCCCATTTACAACAAAGGTGTCACTGCCCAACATATTCTCATAGAGCGGTTTGATATACTGATGAACTGGCACCTCATAAATGACGTTGTGCCCTTATAGTAAAGTTAGGTAATTAGCCTAAAGTTGCGGAGGTTAGGTTTAGGCAATTAAAGTTACTGTGGTTAGGCTCAGAAAACAAACATGGCATGGACATACCTTAAAATAACTCCAAGTACTTTCAAAGTTCACACGGTTCCACATATTCAGCATCTGGGGAAAGTCTCCGGGGAAAGTTCACATTTTTGTGACCCATCCATTGCTCAGGACTGCTTCCTTGTTTACTGTCAGCACATTGGTCACAGCCTTTTCACGTGATCACAGACACATAAGCGAGGTGGGACAGTCTCTGGAAGACAGCTTGCTACACCCCCTCAAGTCTTTTTAATTTTAAGACAGCCAGCCACCCAAATGCCAGCAGGAAGTAAACAGTATGCTTTAAGTGTAATAGGGCTTGGTTTATACATGCTGTACAGTGTCGGAAACAGATTGAGATAACGAAAAGGGAAAAAAAAGGTGTTAAAATTTGCCATAAGTCAGAAGGAATACGAGAGAATTGTGGCCTGGGAAAGAAACCGGGAGAGGGCAACGAATAACGGAAGCACCTGGGGAACACAGGAGGGTTGGCAAGTCCGGATATGGATCCTCTTTAATCCTGGATAAAGTAAAGGACTGGACTGAAAGAACAGACTGCTACAGTCAGTAATAGTTAAAAACAAGTAGTAAACCCATGGAAGCATTGTTGTGAGTCAGCTGATTAGAGTGTGGCTACCCGATCCGAGCCGACGGGTTGGGTCGGGTTTGGTCAAAAATGTTTAAATTGTATTCAGGCTCAGGTCGGATTTGGTCAGCTTTCAGTGAAAATGTAACGTAAAAATAAATAAAATCCTATTGTCTGTCCTGTTTATTGTTTGGGGACTGTTACTTACGTGACAACACCTGAACAGAACACACAAACACATTGGCTGTTTCCTCCTCGACCAGAGGAGGACACAGCTGAAACCGTCCACGGTGGATGCTATTCTCTTCCTCCACGACAACTCCAAATAAACCACGATGGTTGGATTATTTTTTCTTTTTTAATTACATGATATATAGGCTATTCTCCCTTAACTCACCAGTAAAAAATACCTTTATCCATTTCAAATAACCAGTGGCAATAATATCCCCGTTCTCTGATTTACTGTGAAACATTTTTAGGCAATTCATGCAAAAATCAGACCGGATAACTCCTTTACACGGCCTAATGGGGCCGGCCTTTATTTGTCAATCAATCAATTAAAAACACAAAGTGGACCTGGAACAGGCCCAACAGACATTGCTTCCTGTTCTTTGAGTTACATAGGCTTACTGGAGGCTAAAGAAAAAAGAAAAAAAACAACAAACGGAAACGGACGGCGTTACTCCTCTTCTCTTGATTAAAATTGCACAAAAAAATATAAGCCTTCACCTGAGGGTTCATAAAAGCACAATAATTACAAAAAATAAAACAATCTGTCAGTGCCCGCATATATATTCTTAAATAACAATGACATTGCTTATCTTTCCTTAACATAAATAAACGTAATAAACTATGACCTCTCTCCTTCATTTGACGCTTAACAACAACACGTTAAAGTGCAATTGTAAATGAACGACATTGCCTCTTTTGCTTTACATAAAATTGAACAAAATAAATAAAAATAAAGCCGTCATTTGAAAAAGGGAAACGAATAAAAGCAATCCTACCTGAGCTTTAAATATATGACAGGAGTGCTGCTCACTCAGTGCTTCTCAACTCGCTTTAAACTGTGCGCCAGAAAAAACAACGTGTCCACATTTTTGGGCAACAGGGAGCTTCTGGATTTGTTGGCAATAAATCCAGCTTTGGAAAAGATGCGCTGTGAAGGGGTTGAGGTGGCGGGAATGGAAAGAAAGATAACGGTGTGCGTTTTGTTTCCACCAGTTTAGTGGGCCTGAAACCACTCTGGATCTGTCTTTTAAAAAGTCATCCAGTTCACTTTTTGCGCTGTTTGCACTCGCTACCTGTGCTGGTTCTCTATCATCATCATCATCCATTGACATGAGCAGGTCCCGTTCTTTCTCTCTGTCCATTTTGGGTCTCTTTGGGGGTGAAGCTGTCTCGGACTCGCTCCCTCCTTCATCCTGGCCTGCCAAGCTCTCAGCCAACACAGTCACCTCTGTGTACACCTTTTTCTGTTCCTCCTCAGATAAACATTTCAGCTGTTTGAACCTGGGGTCAATGGCTGCGCCGAGGACAGGAGCCTCAGTCGCGTCTGCTACTTGCCACCTCTTATTAATTTCCTCCACCAATTTACTTTTTAGAGCTTTGGTAGTGGCACTGTCATCATCCTCTCCTCTCAGATGTCGTCTTTTCAGATTTGTCAGCATTGGCACTACTGCCAACCCGGACACTATTTCCTCTTGTGACAAGAGTTCAGTCAGAGTGATGAAGGGCTTGAGAATGGCAAGAGTTTTCTCTGCGATGATCCACTGGGCTGATGTCAGGTCTAGATTTCTGTCACCTCTTTTGGTGACGCTGGCATCAGACAGGACAGCTGAGATTGGCCACCGCTGCTCACAAAGACGCTCCAGCATGAAACATGTGGAGTTCCAGCGTGTTGTGACGTCTTGTATAAGCTTGTGCGCTGGGACTTGCTGTGTTTGCTGTTTTTCTTTTAATGCCGCAGTTGCTTTTGCACTTTTTTCAAAATGCCCAAAAAGTCGCCTTCCTGCAGCCACGGTGCGTAATACAGGGTCATGTTTAGTGCTGCATTTACGCAAAGCTGGAGTGTATGTCCTGCGCAGCGCACGCTCTTGACACCCCCCCACGCCTCCTCCTGTTTCAGCATGTCAGTGCACAGAATCATATTAGCCGCGTTGTCTTGAACAACCGTGACTCTCTTCTCAGCAGATACAGCATAAGCATCAGCCACCCCTTCCAGTCTTTCTGCAGTGTTACTGGCTGTGTGACTCTCCTCCATTGACTTGGTCTCTAACACAAAGTTTTTTAACTCCCAGTCGCTGTTTATCAGATGCGCTGTCACCGTCATGTATGCTTCCATTTGTTGACTGGTCCAGATATCTGTGGTGAAGCTAACTGAGGAGCACTTCTCAATGTCGCTACATACTTTCTCACGTACGCATTTGTGCTTATCTGTAAGAGCATATGAAATACTCTCTCGCTTGGGCAAAGTATACCCTTGCTCCAGTGTTTTAATGAAGCGTTTAAATCCGCTCCCTTCCACAGTATTTATTGGTCTCATGTCTTCTGCAATGAACATGACTAATGCATCTGTTATGGCTCGCTTTCTGTTTTCCGATATCTTCTTATTAAACACTGAGTCAAGTGTTGTCTGTGATGATGTGCCTTGTGATGAAGCAGAAGCACCCAGAGCATGCACCTACAAAAGCAGATCGTTTCAATTATTATTAGCCAGCCTTGTAATGTAAAGTTAGCTATATGCTAGGTTATAGCCAAGTGTGGCTCATGTACTACAACCATACTATTAGGCCTACTAGTTACTACTTACGTTTTTCAAGTGATTTCCCAAATTTGTTGTTGAGTTATGATATGCCAATTGCTTTTGGCAAATCTGGCACTCTGCTTTCTGGGGGTTGTTGGGGCATATTTTACAGTGCAACCACACATCTGATGACCTCTTGGACATGTCTGCAGCTCTGAGTGCGCTTGTTGTCAGTATCGGACTGGTGGGGGTTAGTGTTGCGTTTAAGGCCTTCCCCCCAAAAAAACGGGGGAAAAAAGCACCGAAGCTTCGTTTTTTTTTTTTTCACAATCGAATCCCGTGCCATCAAACGAAGCTTCGAAGCTTCGAATGTTTTGGGTCAGCCTTACAGATTTTATTATATTTTTAACTGCTGATGACACTGCGTAATGTGTGTGTGTGTTTAAACAATCTACTAACAGAATAGCACAAATCATTGCCTTTTTACAGTCATTTACAAGGTGTAACTGGGTTAAATAGCCTGTAACCATAACTACTGTGAGACACACACTCAGTGCTTTGGTAATTAAATAATGTCGGGCTCGGTTCGGTTTCGGACATAACAAAACAGAATGACTGTTGGGTTCGGACGGGTTCGGGTACTTTTCTCTCGGGCTTGGTCGAGTTCGGACAGAAATATGCAGCCCGTGCCGCTCTCTACAACTGATACCTTTGGAAATGCATGCTCAGAGGCTTGAGACTTAGATTCAAATGGACGTATTTTTATACATGTATCCAAAATCAGTTTTGTCCTATTCCCGGTATCATTAAAGTCTATATTTCTTAACACAAAAAGGGAAAATTCAGTTTGATTCAGATCACATAACTCTGAGCCCTTCCTCTGATACAGAAAAATAAATAGAGCCCATACAGCAGCAGTGTTTGACCCTTGGATCATGAATGTACTGAGAGAGCCGGATACATTACTGCCCTTCAGCCTTGCTGCTTATTTGCAGCAGTACTCCCAGCTGTACTACAACAAAAAAATCCTGTGGTCAAAAAAGCATTTTCCCCATGGACTTCTTCCATAAAAAAGATGTCTGTAAAACAAAGTCAGTTATAAACGTTTTAACCTTAAATATTTTATATTTGTAAAACTTTCAGAGTGTAATTCCCATCTTAAAGTGTGTGGGCTGGGGCTGAGTGGAACTGAAAACAGGCAACAAGACACTAACATGTATGTGTAGTGGGCCACACATCGCAGAAAGAAAGGCAAAAGTACAAAGTAACATTTTTTGGCCTAGCCTATGCTCTGGGTGAGCAATTTTCATTCAAGCGAGTGACTGCTGTCTTGGAAACCTGTATCCAGTTCTAATAATACCACCATCCCTATAGGCCGGCCTCTATCCAGATAACCTATCCAGATCAGATCGCATTTTATCAGTTGGAAATGTTACATTCATTGCTCCATAATATTGTTTGGGGTACTGGTGCAGTGCCAAGATCTCACTGTAAATCTCTCTCTCAGGTGTCCTATTGCTTAAATCTTCATTATCATGGCAAGATATTTTACTTGTGAGTGTGTGCAGGAAAGGCTGATGTATCAGCATGCAATGCCCAGCAGAGGGATATGGGGCTTTGGTCAGAAAAAACTGAGGTCAGCTGGAGGTCAATGATCCTCTACCTGATTACAGGCCTTACTGTGTGTAGTGCAGTCTGCTGTTAATAGGATTTTGATGTCTTTATTCAGGAGTGGGCTGTGTTTTCTCCAAAGTCAGTTCATTATTACTCATCTACTACACCAGAGGGACAGATGCTCTGCCATACTGTATCCTAACCTTGTCTTTTCTGCCATTAAAAACAGTTTGGGGAAAGTGGTTCTACTTTGTGTGTGAAATTGTAAGTCATGTCAATGTCAAAGCAAAATGTAATAGCTAAAGACAGAATGCATTATTATAGACCCAATCATCAAATGGTCACGCTAACAACAACAATCACTTCCGGGTAGAAAACTGGCAGTTGATTACATTTGTGAAGATGTGAAAAATTGGCAAATATGTTGATTTGTGTTGTTGTTGTCTGCCATAACAGTAAAGTTCAAATATATATAGTTAAACACTGTTGTCCGATCTAGCTCATGTTTCTGCTGTGCTTATTTTGTGCACTTTTTTTTGCTTTGCAAGTGTCTTTGGTAAACCAAATCTACAATACGGATGCTAAACAATGTACAGCAAAACATATTTTAGCCATGTAAAAATCATTATCAATGTAAGTGTATGATATATTTGAATATTAACTTTGTTATACATTACTGATCAAGGCCGAGGTTGACCTGCATCTCAGTGTTCTGTGTTTTGTCAGTGGAATTTTGGTGGCAGTGACAAAAGTAAAGCAGTGAAACTAGTTTAAATATAGGGTGCACTTCAAGAGATTTTTAGGTCTTTCTTAGGTGTCTGACTAGCTGCTTGAGGCCTCTGCTCAGCGCCATTTGATTTCATTTATGCGATACAAGAGAGATGTTGTTATTAAACATTATAATTCAGTCTACACTAACAGCAATTAACTCTTCCCTGAGTTCCATTGATGCGGCGCGTAGCTGTACAAAGGTAATAAACAAAATAAATTTTAGCCTTTATCTGGGTAGCGATAATTCATCTCATCTTAAAAATATGTCAGCAACCAACCCATCTGTCCTCTTTCAAATTTATTTCATGTTATCACAGAAATTGGGAGGAAGCGAACCTGGCTGACATTGTTGACATTAGGCTAACTTCTCTTGATGTAGTTAATACGTTACGCTAGCTAGTAAGCTAGCATTTTGCTCACATTAGCTAACTTAAGATATGACCATGTACAGAGATTCGAAGATTCTTTATTGTCATTCCAGTCATACAAATACCTGAAAATAAAGACATGTTGTACTCAGGTCGCAAGGTGATCTGAAAGACTCGCAAATGAACAAACTGCTGAGAACTGTTGCACTAATTAGCAGCATCTTGTATTTCAGTAATATTATCTGCAAGTAATGCTAGCTCAGGAGAGAAGTAACAAAATAAACTGATCAACAGTCTCTCTGAAATTTAGACAAAGGGTGGCAACAAAACTGCACACTGACAGTTACAAAAGGTGCTATAAGGTCATGGTAACATCACGTCATTACAGTGTAACAATGTGGATGAACAGTATTAATTCCAGCCAGCTATCTTTCATGTTTAAAGGCTGTTGGTAGGAATGAGAGATTACTGCAGGCTCTAAATCTCACTCTAGATTGTGACTGAAGGTATACAACCGTGTTAGTCTTTAAGCTGCTCATCCCAAGTGAAACCTAAAGAGTAGGTAATTTTAGTTAACAAGCTAATGAATACAGCTTTTTAATGATCGGGTTGCTCTGCAGTGGAGAGCACAGGCAGATTTAAGAACAGTGAGCAAGAACAACACAAAGTATTTGGCTGCGTTCAGACAGTCTGAGAATGAAAGTGGAGCGTCAGTGTGATGTATTACCGCAGAGCAAAGTACCAAGGACAGTGTGTGTGAACCACTACAGTTTTTATAATATTTCAAGTAAACAGCTTTTTTTTGCTTGATAATAACAACACAATAACCATGGTAACTAGATGTACACATCAAAAATGGTGACATTGTGAGCCTCAGAACAGTGGCAGCCTTAAGGGGGCCCAGGGGGGCCATGGCCACCCTGATACAACTGCTGTTCCTTCTAATGTCCCCCGGCGAAATAATTAGAGGCTGACACTACTGTCTTTAAGAGGCTGTGCCGCACTCATTTTGGTTCCACCATTTCAGCTTAGCTTGTTGGAAGGGGTTGAAATAATGTTTTAATCATTTTTTTTTTATATAGCACACATAATAGATGTCAGAGGTAAGATCTTACAGAGTTGAAGTCTTACGGACTTGACAAAAGTTAGATATTTAATAATTTCACAGCAGTCCTAGTGAGGAGCCTTTTTCATTTTTTTTCCTCAAAGTTGCTTGTACTCATTTCTAAACCATAATTCTTATTTAGTTTGGATTTAGATGGAGTTGACCTGTTACGTACGGTGGCCGAGACCCGCCATAGCTGCAAATAAAAAAAACGCTGCAAATAAAAAGAAACGTTGCAATGCAAATAAAAAAAAGCAATGACGCAAATAAAAAAAGCAACGATGCAAATAAAAAAAACCACAACGGAAGTGAATTACAGGTGACTATTATTGGCGATGCACATGTTTTTTTATGTGAAAGAAGAAGAAGAAGACGAAGAGAGAAAAGTAACAAGAAGACGAAAAATAAGAAGAAAAACGCACGAAAAAGTAAGTGTGTTATATATGGTTAGGCCATGTAGCCCCAGGTTTGATATGAAGCTGAACTGGAGGATGCTGGCCTTCCTCCATCTGTATAGTATAGACGAATTCGGCGAGTGATTTGTGTATGCCGCCATCTTGCGGCGGCGCCATTGCTGCGGTGACATGTGTCAGTCATCAATTCATTAAGCTGTCATGGTGAACTGACTCTCTACAATGACAGCATCATGAGTAGCTGGATTGATGATGTTAGACAGTGGCCTCCAGTAACTGATGAAGGTATCTTAAATGAGTAACGTTACTGATATTAATATAGAAATGAATCATTTGTTTGAGCGATAAGCAGGAAAGATTAGAGTTATAGGGAGATAACAGACTGTATCATTAAACACTGTGTAATATAACCTTAGCATACATTACGTGTGCTAAGGTTATATTCAGCAACAAACACATGGTTACGTTAAGGCAACAAAAGCACATGGTTGGGCTTAGAAGAAAAAAAAGAACAGGGTTTGGCTTTACAATTATACAGGAGGCGAACACCGGCCTCCTGGGTGAAAGTTGGTGGTTGTTGGACCCACTCGCCACCCTTCCCAACCGCCCTGCTCGGAGTTCTTCCACCTAAATTTAGGTTGTTCCACCACATTTCCCCTGATGCCACTGGGCACTGTTACAGAATAACAGCTACCAGAGTTGTGTATCATGCTGACATTAAAGGACAGCTTTTTTTGTCAGTGTCTGACGCTGGAAGTACCTGACCAAGCACCAGTATTCGGTGACTTGTTACACACTCAACAGCAATATAATTTATCAATCCAAAAACAGAAAGCTTGCCAGTACTGGAGCAGCATTTCTGCCTTTTTGGAAACCAGGAAGTGAGAAAAGAGTCCTTGTGACGTAGCTAACCCCTTTTATGTCTGATTAAATGTCAAGTCGACAAAATCCAGGAAACATCATTAACGGTCCATCATTTCTACAAAACAAAAAGGAAAATTAAAACAAACATGATTGTACATTGTTATCAAGCTATTTTGTTTTTATTTTTATTTATTTTTTGTCTTTTAACATATTTGAAGTTGTGAATTCTTGTTTGGGACAAGACTGTTTTCTGCCACAGGGTTAAAAGCTAAAAAACTAGAGCATATAAAAATGTTTTATGAATCATGTTTATTTCAAATATATCTATATTCATAGTGTGTTGATAAGTTAATCATTTAAACAGGACTGTTGTGATACTCAAATTAGTAATATCAAATGTACAATAAGAAGCAAAGTATATCATTATGTGATTCCTTAGCTCTCCATATTGACATAGTTGATTGATTAGCATATATGCTTAGTCAGCATTATCAAATTTCTGGAATTTAGTTATGGCTTTTGGTTTTGGTTTTTCAGTGGCCCCATCTGTCCACTCCTATAAAGAGCATCTGGAGGGGAGGGAGTCACTGTCTATGAAGGCTAAAAAAAGACATGACAATGAAAAATGCATGCAAAAACACTACAACTTCACTAGTAGTCACATGGGTGGTTTAAACGGGGGGATTTACACAGCAAGAAAAAAAAAAAACTGTTGTAAAACCATTGTTTTAGGACAAACTTGAGGAAATATCGACGTATCTTTTAACAATGTTGTGCTGGAACATATACCCTTATTTCAGTTTTATTGCTGGTATGTTTCCGCCTTGAGCGTGTGAGTTATCGAGTATCAGAATGATGTCTGACTGATAAAGTAGATGGCTGGATCGGTGGGTTAGAGGCTATAACTCAACACTCGTCCCTCGGCGCCCTTTTGGCTCCTGCAGAGGATCAGGCAGGGCGGGAGATTGCCCTTTGGAGGCTCTGTCTGAGGCAACTTGTCAGAGAGATCGCCCACCTTTTCTATCAATTTACAGACCTTTTGTGCGCAGGCAGCTCCGCTCTCATTACCACAGCCCTCGGTTCACACGCAATCTTTTAGATTCAATTAGCTTAGATGCGCAGCAAAATATCGAAGGGCATTTTGCTCGAGCAAAGCCTCAAGGAAACTAAAAAGGTCATGCCTCTGACTTCCTCTCTGAGAGGTACAGGGAGGTAGATGGAAGAAAAAATGTCACGTTCAATGGGATAAAATGGCATTTCATTCTCTGCACCACTCCACCACAGTGACCAAACTTCATTTCCCATCTGAAAATATAGTGCTTGGAGCAACCAACTCTTTCAGTTTAATACTTAGAGCGATGGGCTTTTAATATCTCAAGTATATTGTTCAAAGTTTAGCACTTCATTAATATTTAAACACCGGCTCCTGGCTATTCCTTAATGCAATGAAACAGGCTGTCACTGCTCCTGCTACAGTAAATACACAAACCAGGAGGTGTCGCTCTGTAAAAACCTCTCAGCATAGTGGAGCCATTCTTTTTTCCTGAAGAAAGTGTCCCCTTTTGACAAGACATTTAACATGGAAATGCTGTATTATGCATGCAAATCAGGCAGCCCTCTTGTTCTGTGTGCAGGGCCTTATTGAGGATGACCTTGGTGGACGACAGGTGTTGGAGGGGGAATAATACGTCTCCTGTCACCTGCAGGTGACATAAAATTCCCAATTAAACTTTAAGATGTCTGGATTCATGTGAACTAAACAAAACGTGCATGGCATCTGTGATAAGGTTGACTTTCTTTTTTATGTAAGTCACTGGGGGTAATCAAATTTTACTGTGCTACAGTAAAGATCTGAAGGAAAGAGTGTGTGTCCAATGAAGTTACAGTAATGTTATGGTATGACACTAGCTTGTAATAATAGGGTTCTGCAGCTTTGAGATATTGAGCATCAGTGGACGTCTCAGCTGGGTAAGAGCTAAGGGCATGTGTCCGCATAACGTTTTTCTTTGGCAGAAAAACAATCGCAAAAGCACTGGGGAGCACTTTATCCCATGTTTCATAAAAAAGCAGGGTGTTCTCATAAACTGTTTGTGGGTTTTCTTGCAAAAAGTAATACGCTCAAATTAGTACATATATCACATAATCCTGAGCCAGTAATTTGTGCATGACCCACGTGACTAATACGCTGACAGGAGTAAACAAGGAAGCGGTCCTGAGAGGTCTTGTAAGGACGCAGGTTGGGGTGGGATGGGTCCAGTTCTCAATACGGACTTGTCAAATACCAACTACCAATGCATGGTCACTGATATTGCCGTCAAACACCGACACCAACAGCCACTGTTACTTTGATAGCCACTGGGTGGCACCAGTTTGTAATGTCCAGGTCAGGCCAACTATTTGTGATGAAACAGGCAACTACTTGCAATGCACCTTTCAGGATCATTCTAAAAACCTTCCAGTTCACACCAATGCAACTGGACGTGACGGTGTATCATCGCTATGCAACAACTCTCTGTACTCCCATTCTGATTTCCAGCTTTTCCGGCTTATTTTGTTGCTGAATATAATTTGTAGCTTCTTCAAATATGAGGATAGTGATAGTGAGATAATGGCTACAGTTGCATTTGTAGTAGTGATGAAACAGCAAAAAACAGAAACAAAATGCACATCAGATGGACTCCAGTGCCAATTAATCAGTCAATGAGAACGTGTGTGGGGGGGGCGTAAGCAGCAGCGAAATGTGGTCATTTTGACTCCATTAGTGGACTTCACTACAAGCCGACTGTCTATAGAAACAGATGATGTGCTTTACATTTTAAAAGCAGCTGCCAGCGATATGACCAGTGGAGTTGCAGGTGACACCATTAGCCAGCTTGAGTAAAGCTCAGACCAGCCAGATGGAACCTTTGTCGTGGCGTATCATACTGCAAAGCTGCATCAGTTTAAAATGTTGCCAGTAACAACACAATATACGAAGCTGGAAAGTCCCTTAGATTGGTTGGGAGGGGTTTTGGTTGGGTTCAGCAAACCCTGGATATTCACCTGAAAGGCCAGTGTTTGCTCCATGTATGACTGTACAGCCAAACCATGATGTTTTTCTCTAAATCTAATCACGTACTTGTGTGACACAAAGAAAGATTTTGTTTTTGTGTTTGTTTTCATGACAATATCTGACATTAACATTAGCCAGGTGCTACCTTAACAGAGGATGACATTTCTTTTCCTAAACAAAAAAAAAAAGGATTTCAAGACTTATCTTTAACTGTATGCCTTTTCTACACGTCTATGTTTGAACAAAGGATTGGATAATATCAAGGTTTCCTAGCAGCCACTTCATCGAGCACAGCCCCTCTTCCTGACTAATTACCACAGATTAAAAGGTTGGGAGGACCATCTGCATGAGTCAAGGAGAGTCAGATGAAGCCAAATGAATTGCCAAAGAACAGCAATGAAGAGCTATTTGGAAAACCTTTCACCTCCTGTTTAAGCGTGGCAGGCTGCTCTACACAGCACTTATTCCTCCCCACTTTGAGAAATGTTGTTGCATGGAGGAACATTTCCCCTGACAACAGAGAACAAGACATTCATTTAATTTCACTGATTAGACACGACTTCACAGTTGAATTGGTCTTGACTTCAAAGTTAAACCCTACAAAATAGTAGCTTCATTGCACATTAATATAACAGCTTTGCCAAGATTAAAGGAATTTACATTAACAATGTTTATGCCGCAAGCTGTGGAGGCTGTTGGACAGTCAGTCAGGTATCCCAACATATATCCTGAGGAAGATGTTGCAGCAACTTTTGGCTGAAATAACATTACATTTTAAATGGATATTCATTGCCCCCCAAGGATGATGAATTCGGTGACCCCATGACCTCTCCTCTGGCACCACCAACAGTACAACCAAACACTGGAAAAGATTTTTTAGACCAAAACAATTTTTTATGAACTGATAACATCGTCAAATAGTGGCAGCTAGGGCTACACCTATATTCTGTGAATCTGGTTAAGTCATCCAACCATGATCCTAATGGTAGCGACTTGTCAACAGACAGCATCCAGCTGTCACTCAAAGGCCACACCCTTGATAATACATAATTTTTAGCCTTAGAAACATATAAAGGGATGACATACAAATGCACATCCCCAACAGTTGTCATGAATGTGAAAATTAGCTATAGAGACCAAAACCATTTTTGTACCAGGCTTGAAACATGTTTATCTCTGCTGTAAAGTTGGGCAGTTTAACATAGGGGTCTATGGGGATCGACTTGCTCTTGAAGCCAGCCTCAAATGGTCATTAAAGGGAAATGCAGTTCATGGCACCTCCATGTTGGCTTCATTTTTCAGCTCTGAAGCTGAGAATAGCAATTTGAAATTCTGTGACATCATCACAATGTGGGAGAAACACCACTGCACATTGTCGGTGGGCTGCATACTGCTGAGGTAAACCTGGAAGCTATAGAAATGTTTTTGGTGAATGAGCTAAGCAAGCAATTCTCATTGGACTGAATAGGCGCCAACTTTGGATCTGGTATCCAAATCTAAAAATACATAAATGCTGTCCACACACCTACATTTTTAGAACTTTCTGTCTAACAGGAAAGTGAACTAGAGACTGCTTTAACTTATCTTCGAGCAGGTCTCCCTTTTCAATGTATTCAATTAACACCCCATGAACGACGTTACATTCTTAATGTAAAGTTTCATGTTTAACATAAAATTATGGAGGTTAGGTTTAGGGAAGTAAAGTTACTGTGGTTAAGTTTAGTAAAAGAAACATGGTGAAGACATATCTTAAAATGACTCAAAGTTGACACGGTTCTGAACACCCGTTTTCCAGGGAAAGTCCTGTGTTTTGTTTCCACCACCCCAACCTGCCTCCTAACTGGACCGCTCAGAACCACTTCCTTCTTCACTCCTGTCAAAGCACTGGTCATGTATTTGCAGCCCACTTGACACATGGGTTATACCAGAATTACTGGCTCATGCTTACCTGAGATATGTATGAATTTCAAATTACTTTTTATAGGAAAATGTACAGTGAATGAAACAGCCTGCACTGTTAACTAAACCAAATGTAGTCCAGAACTATGATATTGTATTGTCTTTGTATGATTGAAACCAATAGTACACCTCAGCTATTGATGTAAGGACATCCCTTTGAATGCCCATAAGCTTGGATTATGCAAGTAATTCTCATTAACAAGACTGATGAACATTTTCTTTATTGCTTCATTTGCCAGACGTTGAACACCATTAACAGATTTATTATGAAGTGTATTTGTGACAACTCAATAGTCAGTGGAAGTCTGTGAGTCTGGACTTGATTAGTTCCTGTACAATAAGTCAAAGCAGCACTCTAATCCACCTATCTGGGAAGACTTAATTTTTATGCCATTTATGTATATGAATTAGTCTTTGCTCCCAGTGGCCTCTTTATCACCTGGTGATGATCAGAGTGACTCAACTAAAACGAATCTTAAGAAAGAGTGGCACATTCAAGAGTTGTAATGGGATTTCTGCAGTGAGATGCTCTGCAATCTTAAACGTGGGTGAACTAATTAAACTAATTGTATTCATGTGCATAAAAGAATTCACTTCTCAATGTTGCAAAGGGCAACGCAAAATATAGTGCTGTCACATTGCATGAGCAAAGATATATTTAGCGTATTGTTGCACAGGCTGGAGCACTGAGCGAGATAGCACTAAGTCTGTGTACTTATCACAGCTTAAGTGTTGGCTCACCATATGTTTTTCCCCCCTACATACACAGCTCTAAATTGTTCTATTATGGTATACTAATCAGTAAAGTATGTTTCTTTTGAGCTTGCCACTAAAGTGTGAAGAATAACAGCAGAAGTCAGATTTTGGTCAAAGCAAGGATGTTTGGAAGGTAAACCGTGATACTGTAGTGTCTAGACACAATTAAGTGGTCTGAGACGTTAAGTTTAAAACATATTCTGGAAAAGACCTAAGGTTCATCTCAAATATAGCCTATAGCCCATTCAGGTAGGTGCACAGGATTCACAGTGCCAAGGTGATAGCTGAATAGCATTACCTTACTAGCTTAAGCCTACAGTGTGCTGACCACTCACTAACGCTGATAGCAGAGACACTTTGTTTTATGTAGTACAGCCACTAGCCTCTCTGTGAAGCTATACTTCATATTACTTTGAGCTAAATGCTAACATCAGCTTGCAAATATTCTAGCAAGTGCGATGTTCACCATGATCGACACCTTGCTTTAGCATGACTACATGCTAAAATTTGCTAATTAGCACCAGACATTAAGAGCAGTTAAAGCTGATGGGATTGTCATTAGCAAATATTTTAGCCTGTTCTTATACCCAGGGCATCAAATACAAACATGTTGTCATACCCCTCAGTGTGTGACATAATGCTGAATGCGCCCATTAGTGTCTTTAGGAGATGCACTGGGCTTTCAACTAACTTCAGTATAAACCCATCCATGGCAATACTTGACACTGAGAGCAACTGATGTAGTATAAACAGCAAGAAAGTCTAAGTAGGGCAGAAGGAAGGGGTGGTGGAGGGGTTAAACAAAACCAGACATTCAACTCGGAGACCACAGTTCGTGGCCCATTTAAAACCAAATGTCAGTGTTTTCAACGTAATGTTACATACAGTCATGGCGCACTGATGACCCTAATGTGATGTATTTTAATCACGTAATGTTACCTAACAATTGTACTTACTTTACCCCAAAACACAATCATTTTTCTAAACATAACCAAGTAGTTTTGTTGGCTAAAGAATGTGTTACAATGTGCATCAGCTGTGTGTCAAGTAGATGTGCTAAAGCGGCGTCTGTTGCTATGAGATGCTGAGGGGTGTGACAGTTCAGTTCCTCTGGGAACCATGAATGTCTGCACAATATTTTGTACCAAGCCATTTAGTAGATGATGAGCTATGTCACTGGATGAATGAAACATTTTGACCTGCGGGCAGCATCTGATTAAAAAGTAGGATTTAACAAACTCTTTGGACATCACAAAAGAAACTCTGACCTAGGTACAAAAACTAATTCTTGTCATTTGCTTTTTATGAAGACATGTATGAAGGGAAGCACCTGTGACTGGGGGATTGTTTGCCAGGATAGTTTATATTGCCGAAGGGTTAAAAAGTATATCGACTTAGGAGCAGATCAAGGCTGAGTCACACATTTTTTGCAGGATATAAACATACCTAAGTATACCTACACATGGCAGCACTTAACCAGGTTAATATGTTATTATTATTTTCAACAATGTGTGTCAGGCCAAACTCACAACCATGGCCACACCATAGACCTAGTATTTAGTCTGGGTTTAAGAATATCCTCTGTAGAAAATGTGAACATGTTTATATCTGATCACCATTGCATTGTCTTCAACTGTGAATTACAAGCTGCTAACAATGTCTTACTCGCAACTTTAATGAGCACAGCTCTTCCACATTTTGTACACTTTTTATTTCCATTGGCAATGTGTATTCTGATCTTGCCACCACTAATGATTTGGTTAACTCCTTCAACTACCTTAGATCTTATAGCTCCGCTGGAGAAAAGATCTACCTCTAACACTATGTTAGCTATAAAAGGGAATGCAGAAAAGCTAAGTGCAGATGGAAGAAGTCAGGTCTCCAGGTTCACTTTGCTGCTATGAAAGAGCAACTCTTCATTTACAATACGATGGTGAAAAATGCCAGATCTCACTACTACTCTGAACTTATTTCTGCCAATCAACACAACCCCAGATTCCTATTCAAGACTGGTGACCAGTTACTAAACCCAGCCTATCCTTCTGTTCCTGCTGAGTCTGATGCTGACAGTGAGAACTTTCTATTGTACTTTGTTGGTAAGGTGGAGTCGATAGGCCTTGGCATCACCCCCAGTGCCACCCACACCATGATTCCCTGAGCTCTTTCTCCCCCATTACTCTGCCAGAGTTCTATTTGAAGTGATGGATTGTATGGGGCCCCATGCTTTCCATAGTTAACAGTTCACTGTGTACTGGTTGTGTCCCAGATTACTTTAAGACTGCTTGTGTCCAACAGGTCCTAAAAAAAACCTGGGCTGGATCCCACCATCTCACAAAAGTATCACCTATTCTCTAAACTGCCTTTCATTTTGAAGATTCTAGAAAAAAAATGTCACTGCTTGCTGCTGTGAATAACAGCATATTTGATAAGTTTCAGTCTAGTTTCCGCCAATATCACAGCACTGAGACAGCCCTTCTTAATGTCACTCAGACCTCTTAATGAATGCTGAGGCAGGCATGTGCTCAATTCTTGTGCTGCTGGACTTGAGTGAGGCCTCTGACACAATTGATCCTGGCACTCTTTCAGATAGACGGATGCACTGGGTGGGTGTATCTGGTACTGCCCTAAACTGGTTCGCTTCATAACAGAACTCCCTGTAATGAAGTCACAGCATATCACAAAATAAATACTGTCATCAATTGGTCACCTGTCACAACACATAAGGCCTGTTGCAAGAAATCTTGGTGTCATGTTCAATAGTAATTTATGTTTTGAAAAACCTGTCACTAAACTTTTCCAATCATGCTTTCATCACCTCAGAAACATTGCTAGAATAAAATCTATTTTAACTTTTAGAGATACAGAAACTGTTATACATGCTCTTATCTCTTCACGTCGTGATCATTCCAACAGCCTTTATTCGTGTCTTATTCAAAAAACCTTACAGTGACTTCAGATTCTACAGAACTATGTAGAGGGCTGGAAACTGATAAAGAAGTGGGAAAAGAAACAGTTAAAGAATGGGGAAAAAGTAGAAATAGTTAGAGAAAATAGATGAGAACACCCCTGCTATCTTTTTTCAATGATCCTTTTTCATTTATTTTCATTATTTTCATTGTTCACTTGCATTCACACTAATACAGTGCTGTGACACATTCAGGCCGCTAAGTGGCACATCGCACTTGTGGTAGGATAGGATTTCCATGCAAAGAGGAAGAATAAATCCTGCTGCCGTGAAGTTAACACCAGCACAACGTGTATCTCCTTTTATTCTTACCACAGGTGGGTAAATATACATGTAATCAGGTGTACATGACATGTGTGAAGAGTTAAACATGTGACTTGAGGATTAGTCATGTACATTCGAGCCAAAGTAACGAGTTTTAGAGAGAATTTGATGTGAATTGAGAGACGGCTGTGTATGCTAACT
Organism: Epinephelus awoara; assembly: GCA_035609425.1. Lineage (NCBI taxonomy): Eukaryota > Metazoa > Chordata > Actinopteri > Perciformes > Serranidae > Epinephelus > Epinephelus awoara. The sequence continues at coordinate 36,162,691 of CM069300.1, forward strand.
GGCTAATGCTAAGCGGACCTGTATAGTAGTGTGTGAAGAAAGACGACTTGCACTTTATTCCTGAATCTGTTCTCATGCAATATGTGTTTTTCTGGTTTTATCTGTAGCCAAATGGATATTTGTGTGTTATTGCCAAAACCAGGAAATGCTATTCTGAAGTCAAAATGCAGCGTCATTGCTCAAGTGAATGTAAAGTTATTAGGAGGAAATATGTTTATGGAAATTATGTTATTCATGATTGGTTTGAGACAACAGGGATAAAAGCCTATAGTTTAAAAGGGCAATTACATGATTTTGAAGAATATGTTGGTTAAAAAGTAATTGTTAAAAGCAAATTCATTTATTAGTTCATGATGATAAAAAGATATGGATTAGAGAACATGTCAAAAGGTCTCTGATTATTGGTTAAAAATATATTTACTTAATGTGTATGTGTTGAACAACTGAGTGTTGGAAAGCAGATTTATATGTGAATATTTGTTGTGTCGATAACGCTATAAAAATGGTACTGATACAACAGTGGGACTGAAGCTCAGGCCAATAGATTTCATATTTCTGTTGAGATGTTGATACCTGAAGTATAGGATTTCCATGCAAAGAGGAAGAATAAATCCTGCTGCCGTGAAGTTAACGCCAGCACAACGTGTATCTCCTTTTATTCTTACCACAGGCAAGACCACGGACTTGCCGCCTCCCTGGCTAGCCAGTTAGGGAGGCAACAACTACAACCAAAAAACCAATCTTTAAACCAAAACCAAGAAGCACGACCACATCACACCAGTTTTAGCCTCTTTACATTGGCTCCCTGTTTGTTTTAATATTGATTTTAAAATCTCATTAATTACCTTTAAGACTCTTAAAGGCCTGGCTCCAAACTACATTTCAGACCTGTTAGTCCCATATGAACCTTTATGTAGTTTGAGATCCTCGGGCAGAGGTCTTCTGCTTGTCCCAGAGTCCAGGCTGAGGACCAAAGAGGACAGAGCTTTTGCCACCAGGGCCCTGGTTGACATGCACGACAAGTTCTGGTTGTCATGACAATATAGTTTCATGTCAAAATGTGATCATTTATATTGTAAGAACGTGAACATTTTTTACATTAAAAAGTGATATTTTATATTGTGAGGACATCAAAAGTTCCACATTATAATGCAATATTTGGTCTCGGGAGGAGGTGCACCCATATACTCCAGTTGTGATTTGACACTTGGCTATTTGCAATAAACAGGTGTGGTATAGTAGATCAAGCACTCGGTGCTCGACTATGTTGGACTGTCAGTCAACACTAGGGTGTGTGATTGATTATTAGGCCTGTTGTATGTTGTTGAGAAGCGCGCCAGTAAAGAAGAAAGAGAGAGTATTGCACCGCAGCCTCGCATCCGTGTGTGAATATCACTGAATATGTTAGTGACCCATGGACAGTAGCACTACAGAAGTCTACCTAACATAAAGTCCAAACAACAGGCATCAACATAGCCCAAAACACAGATAACATGAAACTATATTGTTATAATTTCAAACAATTTACAATATAAATTATTTCGTTATAATGTGACACTTTTCATGTTCTTACAGTATAAGTGATCACGTTGAAACATGAAACTATATTGTTATAATGTGAAAATATAATACCGATCCATTATTTTTTTCCTCATGTGGCAGCAACAAGCTGTTAAGATTTATTTATTTAGACCATGTATTCTTTATTCATTCAGGTTTTTTTGCTAACAATATACGAGTGGAACATAATTGGAACATGATTGAGTTGTATGATTGGGGCTGAAGGTGCATAATTGATTTATTTATTTACTTATTTAATTTTTTAAGACCAAATGACTCAAGTCTGATAATGCATGCGTAGTGAGTCATTTTGGGGTGTTTAGATCAGAAACATGTATTTATTGTTTTGCAGTCTGCAAGTTGGGGAAGTGTAGGTGGAGAGAGTGAGCAGCATGTACTGAGTAGGAGCTTCAGAATAGCTGGCAGTCTGAAATTGGTGCCCCATTACCCAGTGGCATTCAGTTAGAAGAGAGTATCTGCTGGAAGTTACACGAACAGAAGGGTGTGTGCTGCTGTTTGACAGAAATGATGTTCATTTGCACAGCCTGATAGGCTTATGCGAAATTCTTTATTAAGTAAAAAGTGGATGAAGAATACTTTATTATCTGTAGCACCCCAAATCATTTTTGTTTTTAAGTCCTTAAATGACCCACCTGTAGTATCATGCATGTACATCACGTCTGAAAAGCAGCAGCAGAAATAATTAGATCTGGATGCAGGAAGCAGCTCACAGGGACAGGAGCATTTCCCCGCTGGCAATCACAACTCATTTTAAAGTAATACATTCAAAGAAAGCACAATATGAATTGTGGAACTGTTGACTTCAAAACTAAAATGACAAATATGTTGAGTCAGTGGGGCAGGTTTGGAAAAGATACAAGAGTGCATTATTACTGTTGTTATTCCTTCAAAATGTCATAGGGAGTGTGGAGGAAAGTTGCATGGGTGGGAAGCTGGTGCTGAAATAGCTCTTAAAGGTTAGGTATATTCAGCATAGGGCATGGCTACCTTTTTACAAAGGTTAAACACTTGGATTATGAACTAACATGATTCCCACAATGAAGGTACACTGGTGATGAAATGGCAACTAAGACATCAAACAACTTCTGAACTTTGATATTGGGCTTCAGGCAAAATAATACCAAACACATTAACTGTTGTGTTTCTTCACTTTGGACTTGTCAATAGTTTTACGACACAACTGGCATTTTAAATCAATACAGAAATAAAAACTGTGTAAATACTTCATCAAAGTTGCAAACATGATAAATAATGTCATCAATTAATTTGTTATTTTATGTTTTTTTAAGGGTGCTGTATGTAACAACAACAAAATAATTGACTCTTGAGTGGCATTGCCAGATTGTGGAAAACTGATGCTCCAGATTGGCAGTCAGAGTGAACCACCAACACAAATTGTTGATATTGACGACCTGAGAACAAGACTTTACAGTGGTTACATACAGCACCTTTAAAACAGCAAATGTCTTTTTTTTAATTTATTGAGAAAATGTATAGATGTGGTAATGTGGTGGATATACATCACTTTTATCTTGCCAACATAGTCTCACAGAAATTGTTACGAGCATTGTAGTTTCACTCTGAAATGGTTGCAGTTTATTTTTGTTTATGGGAGGAAAAACACCTGGTTAGGGTTATAAAACAAACAAAAAATAAATAAATACTTGGTTAATTAAAAAAACAAACATAGTTTCAGTTAAAATACCTACATATGGAACATAAATGATGTAAATTTATGTACTTTGCATAGTTACGTTAAGTCTGTTAAGTCATGTTAATATGTTGACTTTCCCTTTCACACAGGACATGAACAGCGGTTGTTCTGTATGTTTTCCTATGAAAACTAATGAACCCAAATTCATACATAGCCCACATAATCTGGAAGGCTGCAATCACATGACATATCATTAAAATACTTAGCCAAATTCACCAAATTCTTACCCTATTTATGTAACTTTAAAAATGTAAAAAATAGTAAAATCAGATAAATGTTCCCTTGGATGTAGGATGTAGGCTCTACAGCAGTGGCTCCTAACCTTTTGTCTTTAGGGACCCCTTTTCTATTATTGCTCATTGAACTGACAACCACTGATTCAGTGACATAATGTATAGATATTTCATATTATATTCAGTGCATAAAAATAACAGAGCAGAACAACTGAAAAACTGCACAGCTACCCCCAAATGTGAACACAGTAACTGCATGATTTCTGAGCAGATTGTTTGTGGTGAATATTTTATGAGATGAGTTTTACTGATATTTTTAAATACCTTTTTATAAGATTCTCTGTCTGTTTGATGTACATATTGTATATGTAGTATTTAAAAAATTATACATACCTAGTAGGCTTCTTTTTGTAAAAAAAAAAAAAATAGTATTAAAAATAGTAATAGTAGTATTTTCTTCTCCCTGACAAATGGCAATTGCTATGTTAGCTCTTTGGTTGTTTTAACACCATACCTTTCTAAAAGTGGTTTCATACAAAGCACTTGTCTTTTGCTGGACATATTTTCCCCACAAATACAACATGCTAATGTTATTAGCACAAGCCTATGGCATTTTACATCAGGGTTTGACATAACCCATGGCCCGATGGCCCAGGGCCAATCAAAATATGTCAAGCAAGTTGACTGACAGATCACATGCCCGCTCAGGCCAGTGACACTGTAAGGCTTTTTTTGTCAGGGGAACAACTCCAGCGGATTATTATCCCCCTTTTCTCGAGCGTTCAGTGGATTTGGCTTTTTGGCCAAAGGTGCCCTCACCTTTGCTCATGCAGTGAAACACCAGAGGTGGGGGAAACGTGCTGGTGCGCTTGTGCGTCTCCACCAACGCGGACACCGCACACCGCTGCCAGATAGCCTATATTTCTCTCCAATGTGCATTCGCTGGCCAGTAAACTGGATGAACTTCAGCTACTGATGGTGAAAAATGGATACTTTTCTACACCTACAGTTTTGTGCTTCACGGAGACGTGGCTGTGTGGATTGATACTGGACTCTGCGCTGCAGCTGGCAGGCTTCCAACTCTTGAGCGGATCGTAAAGCCTCTTTCACACAGACCTTGATTTTCGCGGTGCCCACCGCAGGGTAGGGTGCAGAGCAAGCGGAGAGCAAGGCGCGCAAGACAGGATTTGAGGGAGGACAGGCCCGTTCAGGAGCTACAGCTCCATGGTGACCGCTTCCGGGTCTACTTCAGGCTCCTCTTTGCTATTGGATGCGCCGAGGTGTCATCACAGCACTTTGCGGTGAAATTAAAAAAATTTCAATTTGAGTGCAGGCTGGCGGCGCGCTGACGCGTATGATGGTACTCTGCAGACGGTATGCAGAGTGCGCTATTGCACCTGCACCGTGGTAGCACATACACAATGAATGGGTTCATCGGCAGAGGTCTGCGCTTTGCGCGCTCTGTGTGAAAAGGGCTTAATACGGAACTCTCCAGCAAAACTAAAGGTGGAGGTATCTGTTTTTATACTAACAGTGGCTGGTATAATGATGAGACAGTGATCCAGCAGCACTACTTTCCTGATCTGGAATCTTTTTTTCATCAACTGCAAACCTTTTTACTCCCCCTGTGAGTTTGCTTCATTCATTCTGGTCGGTGTTTACATCCCACCGCAGGCCAACGTGCAGGAAGTAGGCTACAGCGCACGCTCACCGACCAGATAGCTACTGTGTGTGGAGCGGACTCCTCAGTTATTGTCCTTGGTGACTTTAACAAAGGTAACCTCACCCATGAACTCCCCAAATGTGGCTGAATTACAACAATCCAAGATGGCAGCCGGCTGGGACGTCGGCTCCTGAGCGCTAAGAGACCTCCTGTCTGTTCCTGTACACCGACACCGTTTCCCTCAGTGGAAACGAACCCTGTATTTACTTGTATTTTCAAAGATAAGAAACAGGAGGACACGGCAGCCCATCTGTTGCACGTTTTCAGCTAGCCTGTGGACTGGAAAGCTACCCTAAACCAGGAGATAATCCTCCTCACGGGACTGGTGCCGCTGCCTCGGCGCAACACTCCTCTGCACCGCCCGCCGCCTTCCCCCGGTGAGCCGCGGTTGTCCTCTCCTTGTCCCCTCTTCCCCCCAACCACTCTGATAGTGGGGGACTCCATAGTGAGAAACATCCGTTTCTTTAACGCTGCCACTCGCTGTTTTCCTGGAGCCACAGTCCCGGTCATCCTGGAAAAGCTCCTGGGGCTGCTGCGCTCACTACCGTCCTCCATTAACCGAGTGGTAATACATGTTGGGACGAACGATTTAGCTCGCCAACAGTCTGAGCTCACCAAAAAGGATTTCAGTGCCCTTTTTAACTTTTTAAGCAGCTGTGGAAAGTCCGTTTTTATCTCCGGCCCGATCCCCACTCTTGGGCGTGGAGCGGCATGCTTCTCCCGGACCCTCTCTCTCAACACCTGGCTCCTGTCCACCTGCAATGCCCGTGGCCTTGGTTTTATTGACAATTTTAATCTGTTTTGGAACCAGTCTTCCTTCTTCAGGACCGACGAACTGCACCCCAACAGGCTGGGTAGCCACATGCTATCCGCAAACATCCAGCACGCTGTTCAATCTGCTCCACATGACTGACTGTTGACATCACACGCCCCCTCCACGGAAACTCTACCTCTACCTGCGCCAGTAGTGGCTCCGAGTACTGTTCCCCCTGCCAGCTCCCTCTACCGGTCTCATTTGTCACTAACACCCTCACCAGAAACATTCCCGATAGAGACCATCATAAGGTACAGAGCACCCCGTCCACACAGCAAACCCCGTGACAATAACATCCTGCACCCCACTTCCATACATCGCACAGGTGGTGAGCGCACGAACATTAACTTGGCCGTGCTGAACGTGCGCTCTCTTTTAAATAAAACTTTTATCATAAATGACCTGATTTTAGATAATAATATTGACAGCATTCTTTTAACAGAGACATGGCTTGGCACTGACGCACCAATTGTTCTCACCGAGGCCTGCCCATCAAATTTTAACTTTTTATTCTCTACTAGGGGGGGGGGGGGGGGGGGGGGGTAAAAAAGGAGGCGGAACTGCATCTATAACCAAAAGTACACTGCACTCAAATGAAGTTTCTTTTAACAGTTACATATCATTTGAGCATCATGCCTTTGTTTTTAGCAGTCCTCCTATCCTTTGCATCACAGTTTACAGACCACCCCACCATTCTACCTCTTTTATCAGTGAATTCTCAGAGTTATTATCAATCATACACACCACTTACAATAGAATTTTAATAACTGGTGATTTTAATTTACATGTTGATAACATCTCTGGTACTATGTCTAGAGATTTTTTAAACCTTTTAACCTGCATGGATTTTAAACAGCACGTCACACAGCCAACTCACAACAGAGGACACACCCTGGACCTGGTCATAACCTATGGCCTGTCCACTGGTGTGTCCTCTGTTGTTGACCTGGCTGTGTCTGACCACTACTGTGTGTATTTTAACATCACCAGTTTTAGCCATCAGGAGGCCCCGGTGAGAACAGTGAGGAAACGCTATCTAACTTCTGAAGTGGCTGCAAATTTTATCCAGATTTTACAGAGCACTCCTGCCGAAATTTTACCTGCACCCTGTGATTTTATTGTGGACAATTTTAACATTACATTAAAGTCAACACTTGACTCAGTGGCTCCACTTTTAACAAAAACAATAAAAACAAAACCTACACCCCCGTAGAGAAATGATGCTATCAAAAGACTGAAAAGAAAATGCAGGAGTGCAGAGAGGAGGTGGAGAAAAACAAAACTGACTATTCATTACGAAATATTACGTGAACAACAACAACAACTCAAAACCTACAATAATACAGTCAAACAGGCAAGAATATCCCACTTTTCAAAACTCATTACAGATAATAAAAACAACTCCAAATTCCTGTTCTCCACTTTCGATCTTTTAACTAGCACTAATTTTAATAAACCATCCATGACGTCAATAGACGCCCTCTGCGAGGACTTTGCAGACCACTTCAGAGGTAAAATCGACGGCATCAGATCCAGTCTTTCATCCCAACGGAATGTAATTTTTAACACACCTGGATCATTGCTTTTACCTGAGGAAACACTGGAGAGTTTTGCCCTGGTTGATGCAAGGACACTTGGTTGAGTTTTCTCCCAGGTAAACCCAACAACCTGCCTTTTAGATCCTATTCCCACATCACTTTTAAAAACATTTTATGGGTTCTTTGAGGAACAGATTTTAAATGTAGTAAATTACTCTCTTCAGACGGGTGTCTTCCCCACTGCCTTCAAAACGGCAGTGGTGAAGCCCCTTCTGAAGAAGGGTAATTTAGATCCCAACATTTTTAATAATTACCGACCTGTATCCAACTTACCGTTTTTAAGTAAGATTTTAGAAAAACTGGTTTTTAACCAAGAAAATTATTTTTTAAAAGGAAACAATATTTTAGAGAAATATCAATCTGGTTTTAGGATGAACCACAGTACGGAGACAGCCCTTTTAAAGATTTTAAATGATATCAGGTTTAATGCGGATTCACAAAAACCTCACAGTCTTGGTACTACTGGATCTAAGCACTGCCTTTGATACAGTAGATCACCACATTTTATTAAACAAACTCAGAAACCTGGTGGGCCTCTCTGGTACTGTTTTTAACTGGTTCAGCTCTAATCTCACAGATCGTTGTTTCTTTGTAAGTATGGATACATGTTCCTCCAGAACACTTGAAATCAGGTGTGGGGTGCCCCAAGGGTCAATTTTAGGTCCACTTCTTTTTAATCCATATATGCTTCCCCTTGGGGACGTCATCAGGAGGCACGGCATCAACTTCCACAGTTACGCAGATGACACACAACTGTACATCGCCATGTCTCCTGATGACACAGGGCCAATTGATACCCTTTTTAACTGTATTTTTGATATCAAGTCATGGATGGCAGTGAATTTCCTACAGCTCAACCAGGACAACACAGAGGTTTTAATCATTGATCCTGAAGGCAAGAGAGAGAAACTTTTAACAAAACTACAAGATTTTAAACCTACATGATGTGTAAAGAACCTGGGCGTCATTTTCGACTCTGAGCTTAGTTTTATTCCACACATCAAAAATGTAACAAAGATAGGTTTTTATCATCTTAAGAATATTGCCAGAGTGCGCCTGTTTCTCTCTCAGGCTAACACGGAGGTGCTGATGCATGCTTTTATCTCTTGTCGTTTAGATTATTGTAATGCCTGCTCTCTGGTCTTCCCAAAAAGACCATCTCTAACCTGCAGTTACTTCAAAACTCAGCTGCACGAGTGCTAACGAGGACCAGAGGGTGGGCGCACATTACACCAGTTTTAAAATCGCTGCATTGGCTCCCCGTGTGTGGTCAGGATCGATTTTAAGGTTCTTTTATTAGTTTTTAAATGTCTTAACGGTCTTGGGCCATCTTATTTATCTGACCTGCTTTTATCATATCAACCCTCGCGGATTCTGAGGTCCTCCGGCACCGGCCTTTTAATTGTTCCAAAAGTGAGAACGAAAACCCACGGGGAGGCTGCATTCAGCTATTATGGCCCTCACTTATGGAACAGCCTGCCGGAGAGCATCAGGACTGCAGAGACTGTTGATGTTTTTAAAAGGAAGCTCAAGACTCACCTTTTTAATTTAGCTTTGACTGATTTATTTTACTCTTTCAATTCTTATATTATATGTTATCTTAATTTCTAATGATTTTAAATGATTTATTTTTAATCTTTATTCATTTCATTATTAAGTTTCTAAATCTTTATTTATTTATTATCATTTTATCTCATACTTGTTTTATCTTATCATATTGCCTTTTAGTCTTTCAGTTTTTAGCTCCAGTGTTTCCTCAGGTGTGTCTAGTCTGCCCATGTGAGCGTTGTCTTGGGGATCCCTCGGGTCCGGAGGACTGGGAGGCTCTGCACCATGTGTGGAGTCCACCCTAGTCTGTCTGGGTCGGGGTGGTCTCTGTGGCGGCGCTCCCTGTGGCCGTAGGCTGTGACACCTCTCAGTGTGGATGAGCTCCCCATAGGTGGTTCTTTCCTCACCTGGTTCCTCACTGCCCAGCCATGTTACTGACTATATTGACTCTGTGTGTGTGTGTGTGTGTGTGGGGGGGGGGGGGTTGCATTTTTAATGCATGAAAAGTGCTATATAAATAAAGTTTGATTTGATTTGATTTGAAATACAAACAATTTATAAAATGTCCGACCAGAGAGAAGAATATCCTGAATCACTGTTACACAGCTGTTAACAACGCCTATCATGCCACCCCCCGCGCTGCACTGGGCCACTCTGACCACACCACCGTCCACCTGATTCCCTCATACAGGCAGAAGTTAAAGCTCTGTAAACCTGTTGTGAGGTCCTCTAAGAAGTAGTCCGAGTGGGCGGAAATTCGCTGCATAGATCAGCCTCTCATTGGGCAGAACGAGCCACCCGCTGAAGTCCTGCCCTACCACCTCCAGTTGTTTAGCAGTTTTCAACCGTTTTTAACACGTCCTTTACTAACTCTCTCTCTCTCTCTCTTATTTACTTGGGCCAGTAAGAATATATACAAGGGGCCAGTAAAACGCTTAACTACTGGCCCAGGGGGCCAGTGGGGAAAAAACATTATGTTGAACACTGTACATTGTATAAATTAGCCTAGCAGCTAGTGAAGATTTCCTCTACTCACATGAAGCCAGGAACAACAGCAGTATTTAATATAGGTAACGTTACAAATTCTGCTCCTTAACAACTCACAAGGTTCACCAACAAAACAACTGTCTTATACTAAACATGTTTTTCAAACAAATACAACAAGCTAACGTTATTAGCACAAGCCTATGGCACTTTGCATTGTATAAATTATCTTAGCAACTAGCGGAAATTTTCCCTACTTATGTGAAGCCAGGATAAATACCACAAAAGACTTAAAATGCTATTTTGTGAAGACTTTGTTGTCTTCACAATTTATTTAAGCAATATCACACGAGAGGGAGTGATGTTACACTCATATATCGTCACAGCTGTGATTTGGTCATAGGCACGAGGCCGCAGGCCTCACGACCCCACCCCACCCCCTGGAAGCTTTGGCAACCCCTTGTGGGGGTCGGAACCCCAGGTTGGGAATCAGTGCTCTACTGGATGATTTCTTTACTTTCCAACTAATGTTTAGGCACTCTTTTATCTCAAATGGCTTAACAAATCATGCCTAAAGCTGCCATAGGTGGGGAAAAAAATCAACCCAGGGTAGTATGCCCCCCTAGGTTTGGGTTGAGCCCCACTGTTGACAACATCTTGCTCGTCCCTTGTGGAAAGCCTGACGTGTATTTTGTAATTAAGTGCTCAGGCTTTATGTCTGCACACACAATGTTGTTTCCCTCCTGTTGCTTCAACACGAGCACAGAACATCCACCTAAATCCAACAAGCTTAGTTTGAGAAAGATGAGGGGTCATGCCGGTCATCAGGAAGAGAAATCGCCAATTCTACAAGGTTTGACTCGTCTTTGTGAGGGAGAAAGGGAGGCTAAGCTGTCCGTAGCTTTTGTCCTCTCCTTTCTGGTTTAGCTTTGATGGTGAGGAGGTAAAAGAGTGGCTTTTAAGCTACCAACAGGGGACTGAGAAAAATCTATGGTGGGTCAGCTTGTCAGAGGTAACCTATTGGGATTTCAGATGCGCAGCGGTAGAGAAAAGCCCCCCCGAGAGAAGAAAAGACGACCAGTGACACACTCACGAGGCTTTCATGAAACACAGTGTCTCACTCATTGTTAGAATGATCAGGACTGCTGCGGCTGCTCACCAGGTAGCCCACATGAAGAGAGGGAGGTAAGAGCAAACACAAGACAGCATATCCAAGTCAGGAGAGAGAGGAAATAATATATAGCATTTTATTTAACAGGACATGTTTCGCCTCATAAATACAATGAAAGGGGCTGGCAGTTCCAGGCTGAAATGAGTTTTCGGACGTCTCTCTGTAATGAAATTTATATAATGCTGTTATACACTGTGTGCCGATTTTATTTCTTCAGGGGCAGGAAGACATGACTTTTATTGTTTGTTACATTGATTCAGGTGTGTCTGCATACTTAATCAGACTATTCAGAGCATTCGCAGCATTTTACAGAAACTTGACTTTTGGACCATAATTATCTCATTTGCATTCATTTACGGCCTATGAAAATAGGCAGATTGAATCCATTGCAATTTGCTTCACTCGGCTCATCTTGTGCAGGATGGGCAGCAAACCTACACCCAATCAGAATTTAAATTAGCTCCTTCACCCAAATGTTATCAAAATTTGGGGAGCATAAAAAAGGATTTTATTTGCTGGGGGATTTGTCAAGGACAATCAAAAAAGTAATTTACTTTGTATTTGCTGACCATATATATGTTTTTGTTTAATTTGCTTGAATAGCAAAATAAAATGCTCCTATCTGTAGTTTTAATACTCAAGGATGGATATTAAGTGGCATATTCCTATCTTTGTGGAATTACTTGCAGAAATAAAGCTGTATTTCACATCTGTTTTCATTCAAGTGACTGCCCTACAGGTTTTGATTGCCTTTATTTGCACATCATAATGTACAGCATTGTATTTGTGTTATTTTAATCCCTGTAACAGGGACTGAGGCCCTGAGCAGCCAGGGATTATAGACACTTACTTCTACAAGTCTCTGCTGCATCAGCTCTCCAACTTGCTAGTACTTGTTTTAATAGAAAAAAATAACAATTGCCCAACAACTATAGCTATACTGAGACAGTGCGTCGGAACATGTACTTAGGTGATGGTAACTTCTGCTGTAGCCTATAAGTCTGCAGCACATTGTGGTGATGATACATTGATCATTTATAGAAGTGAGTCACTCCTGTGTTTCCAGCATGACCTTATGTTGCACAGGTTTGGAGTTGCCAGGATACATTGTTCTACTGTGGTTAAAAAAAGAGAACAAGATGAACTGAATTAGAAGTCGTCATATCCTCCTTCCCACATATGCAAAGAAACAGACTGATTCACAAATCACTGGTTGCAGAGTTTGCCACTGAATTAGAATCGATGTGTGGCGGTAGCTGATGACGGCAGCTGCTGCGTGTGTTCCTTTGTGATCATTCGGTGTCTCATTTCTGAATTTTGCAGGTCCATGAACACACCACAGACAGAACTCTTCATGAGTTGTTGTTTTTTGTTGTTGTTAGTTGCCTCCATGATCTCCAAGGGCACCTGCTCTGTTTCGTTTGTATCCATAAGCTTTAAGTTAATGTACACAAATACAGAGGAAATAAACGCAGAGCATGGATACAAAGGTCCTTTATCCATTGCTGAATCTAATGTTGAGCACAAATGGGCCTTAATTCGCAGGATGGAGAATTAATCAGTCGATCAGTTTGTGGTCAAATCGATCAGAGCTGATCAGATCAATGAAAGATTCGAGGAGCAGCTGCTGAAGAGGTGAGTGAAAGCATGGGAACACAGCAGTTTTATCTAGAGTTGGTTGGAAAAACAATGGACAACATTACAATGACAGCACTGTGGTTGTAGGAAATGGAGCGTTCTGTTTCTTTATGAATTAAATGGATAAGTTTCGCTTTCACTGGGATGTTGTTTGCTGCTCTGTCTGTGCTCAGAGTATGATGTGCTGCGGCATGTGGAGCTCTGAATAATCGAACGGTATATATATATTCCAACAGAGCTCAGAATGAATTGTCCAGCTTCAAGTATAATAAATCAATATGTGTCGGCAAATGTCGATATCGTCACAAATTAATGAATGTGTGGTAAACAAAGGGTCATAACTGACCTTGTTTGCAGTTCGAGGTGTCCTGTCAAATGTATTAGAGATGTCTTATTATAATGGTGGCCTGTGGGGAAAATGCTTTTTGGGCCGCAGAACAGTGAGTGGCCGATGGCAAAATTTGGCTTCATGGCTGAGCTATGATCCTGTGGACCTGGGAACACTCTGAGATGGCTCACTGTCTAACATGTATAGAACAGTAATATCTGTTGTAGGTGTCCATTGATTTCTTATTCTTTGGTGGTCAGGCAATTTAAAGGTGTTCAGTTCAAAATGAAGGAAAACACGGAGGTGCCACAAACTGCAGGTCCTCAGATGGCCACTTAAGGCTGGCTTGAGCCATGTTAAAATGCCCAACCTCACAGCAGCAATAAACAAAAAACGGTTTTGGTCCCTACAGCTAATGTCACTGTTCATCACAGCTGTGCATGTAACTCACCTGCTGAAATGTTATTGAGGCTTAAAGTTTTGCATAATTAGGGGCGTGGCCACTTTGTGGTTGCCACAGTGACGATGTTGATTAGATAACTTAACCATGGCATAACCCCAGATTCACAGTGTTTAGCCATAGCTGTCACTATTTGGATGTGTTTTCAGTTCATGAAAATTAATTATACGTAACATTCTGGGTGCCTAAAAAGTCTTGCTCACTGTTTGGTTGAGCTAAAAAAAAAAAACTTCTAAGGTGCCAAGTGTTTTGTTTGTCTGATAAGTGCATTGTGTTTTAATGTTTTTTAGCCTGTTGTTTTGCTAACAAAAACTAGCATTAGCATTATCACAGTTAACCATAGCTGTAAATGCACCAAGCTAACTTAGCTAGCAGCTAGTGCTAGAATTCGCTCCACCCTCTCCTCCAGATATGGTCAATTCTGGCTAAAAAATCCAAGATAGCGACAGCCAAAATGCCAAACTTGAGGCTTCCAAGCCCAGTCAACAATGGGGCTTCAACCATTATTTAATACAGTCTATGTCAGACTGGCCATCCGGAGTATTGGGGGATTTCCTTGATGCCTGCCAGCTGATTGGCTTGCAGTGTCAGGCCAGTGTTCAAAATGGTAAATGAAATATGTAAATCAAAGCGAAACCAGCTGGAGCTATAATAATGCTGTTGGTTGCTCACACATATGGATCAACACAATGTTCTGTCAGTGCATGTGACCAAGCAGTGTGGAGAAAACCAGGACAGCACAGGTCAAAGAGAGAAGGAGAGTAAGAGAAAAGGTTGAGAGCATTAAAGGGAGAAAAGTCTTGGAGGAAAGGGCAGAAAAGTTAGATATATGTTTAAAAGTGAGGGACATGCCAGCAGGGTTGCCCTCAGTATGTCAAAATTTCACAACTTTAAAAAAAAAAAAAAAAAAAACCTGATAAATGGCATCTGCTCTTAATCATGCTGTAGCAAAGTTTAGACATGGGAATACTGTTGAAAATAAAGAGCTGAGAAAAAAAAAAATTCTCAGATGGAAGTGTCTCTAGCTACTTATTTCATTTTGTTATTGTTAGACCTCAAGTGTGCAGAAGAAATACAGGCAGAAGCAGCTGATACTTTTAAAAATTAGACATACTGGGGTTTTTTTTTTTATTGGATGGGTACAACACTGGGAAAGGTAAAGGTCTAAATTTGAAGCCGAGTGCCGAGGAAATTATGTGATGTTTCTGTGGCAACCTGTAAAGTAAAGGGCACCACACACCAGCAGCACATGACTGGTGTCAGAACACCTTCACCCATTATTTTCTGTTAGCCCAAACACTGTCTGTGACTCGACAAGTATGATTGCAGGTTGATGCAGCTCCCTGGCACTTTGATCTCATTCACTCCCCGGATCAGCACATCGCAGCTACTGCACAACTTCTTCTGTCTATGTCATACCTTATTTAGCAGTTTATGCCTTAATTAGAGAGCTGGAAGTCCAGAGATGACACGATATTAAACCTCTAGGCCTCTAGAGTTTCCTCATCTTTACCATACCTTAAAATGGCCATCAAATACATAGAGAGAGATTTAAAGAGAAATTCAGCTCATTGTTTGTCTGTCCAGACCACAAATTTACTGTTCTGCTTCACCCTCATCACTCTCATAGTCAGAGGTGGGTATTAACGCATTACAAGTAACGCACATGAGTAAATAAAGTTTTTAAGGAAGGATCACTTTCCATTAGGGCTGCAGGATATTGGAAAAAACTGACATTGTGATTATTTAATTTTTTTGCAATATATATTATGATATTAAAAAAATACAAGAATTTGACTTAAACTAAGAAAATGATTACTTCATGTGAAACAGACTACATTATAAACGGGCTGTTATTTATTAATCCCTCCACTCCTGTTGCCTTGATAAAGTCAGTGCATTGCACCATCATTTCAAACTCAACACTTCCTGAATTTGTTTCAAATTAAAAGCCCCTTATAACCTCGGCTGAGGGAATCCCTCCATTTTCTAAATAGGCTTTTATTGTGAAACATTAGTAAGAACATTAGCGAAACTCGTTGCTCTATTAAATTCTTGATCCTCTTTTGAAGTCCTGTCCTGTGTGCGGTACGTAGCCACAACATATGTGTTCTTTGCTTTACACATTTGTACTTTTGCCACAACACCAGCACCTTGACTTCAGCTGTGCATGGGCATTTTTCTATTTTTGATTAGTAGGAACTTGTTGTGGAGGATACAGTAGCTTGACTGTTTGTGTACAGTACTTCAAATGTAGCTCCTGCCATCTGCTGCCACTTTATAGCTGACTACAACAACATTTCAGCTGGCACATGAACAGACACAGTGACTGAAATAATAGTAAAAGTAATAAAAATAGGACAAGAATAATCCGATGACATCACACATGTCGTGAAAGACGACCGGGGATAATTGGTGAGTACCATTGTGTAGTGTGTCGTCACGGCACGATTTTATGACTCCACAATCGTGTAATGTGACATAGTGACTTTCAGAACAGGCAGAAAAGTTGTGTAGTGTGAACCAGGCATAAATCCTCCTTTACCGTTTCTCTCTCTTGCATATCGCTCATTTTCAGCGGAGCAAAGAGTTTTCTTCAGAGCTGCTTTTCTGAAGCAAAACAAAAGTTTACATGCTCTAAAAAAAAGAAAACATTGCATGTTCTGCAATGTGACTATCGCACATGCGCACATCACGATGGCAATGTTAAAAACGATACATCGTGCAACCTTACTAAGGGGCTGATCGTTATTTAAATAGGACCGGGGTATAGTTGGGACGTGATTATGATTTTATTTTTTCCTTAAACCCCCCCAAGCGTCCAAAAAAAAAAAAGTTTTGCCCCCCCTGAGGGAATTAGAGAAACATGTATGACCCCCCCCCCCCCCCCCCCCCCCCCGCGACCATAAACAACGTTTTTGTATATAATCACACCAGCAGTAAAGAGGGCAATAATAATGACGATTTCCATCAATAAATAGCACCGTATTTGACTTCGCCATTTAAACCTTACTCTTGCCAGGTGGGTCAGTATTGAGTTCACAAAGCTACTGTGGAAACTAAATCTGGAAACGTCTTTCATTTGATTCTGGACACTGTAAAATAAAGACAGATTGGGAGCTATATTTTTCGTATTTAAAACAAACAGCTGTGAGTATAAAAGCTTTCATTATCAGCTTTCAGGCATGAGGTTTTTTTTTCTCCTACCTTCCCAGCTGTAGAACAGTGTTGTGTTTTAAACCAAATGGACCGTAGCAGCCGCAAAAATCCATTTTGTGTCCTCTTGTAGTTTTCCAAAGCGGTACTTTAAAGAGCCATTCAGCATTTAACATAAGGAGGAGGAGAACAGTTCATATACAGCGTCCAACTGAAACTGTTTGAGAATTAGCAGTACTGTTATATTTTCTGCCGGACCTGTACAGTATACTACGGAAGCGCATTGCATTCACTGGATAAAAAAAAAAAATTAGACACCTTATCTCGTAATTACGAGATCAGGATCTCGTAATTATGAGATCAGGAAAGGTGTCACTGTGGCCACTGCTTCGCTCAGAAACCACATACTGCACATCCACGAAGGGGGGGCGGAACTACTGTAACCAGCTGCCACTCGGGTGGTGCCATCTTGACCATATCCCATATCTTTATTATATATTGTAAATTACGACGGAGTATTACACTCAGCAAGGACTACATCTATCTACATTGAAACTAATGGATTTGTGCGCGCAAAAGACGCTACATGTGAACTGCAGTTACCTTACGTTACAGTTCCCTCAAACAATATCACGAAGCACAATACAAACCATATAAACAAGCTATCTATTAAGGGTACACTACTGATAAAAATCTGAAGGT
Source organism: Epinephelus awoara (assembly GCA_035609425.1). NCBI lineage: Eukaryota > Metazoa > Chordata > Actinopteri > Perciformes > Serranidae > Epinephelus > Epinephelus awoara. The sequence continues at coordinate 36,180,341 of CM069300.1, forward strand.
ACTTAGGTGACATTTATATTGTTTGGCATTAATTGGTGACAGAAAATAATGATTTTCATTCTGCAGGGAAACGCGTGTCCTTACTGTGCATAATGAATCTTGAATCTATGTTTTATGAAGACCCTGTGTGCGCTCAGAGCTGTGGCACAAGTTACGCACTGAAATCTGGCGGAAGAAAAATATTAATAAGGCGATAAATAAGTAGGCTTGTCCGCTTTCATTGTGTTTATATCTTAACAGGAGCTGGCCACTACCGTGGTGCTGAAATCAATTGATCTCAGGCACATAGAGTAAGGACACGCGTTTCCCTGCAGAATGAAAATCGTTCTTTTCTGTCACCAATTAATGCCAAACAATATAAATCTGAAGTATAAAATAGATCAAAATATATACGGTGCGCACTGTTGTCCTTGCTCAGTGTAATATTGATGTGCCTGCTGCGGCTGGATCTGTGAGCGTTTGGTGGCTAAGAAGTCTGTTAAGAGTGGGTCAGCTCGATCTTACAACTCCTTCTTAGTGAAAGATCTTCTTAAGCTAAGAGCGATGTGGGAAACGCGGCCATTATCATGTCAACACACAGGGAAAATGTGTCAGAGTTGATGACATTTACCGGGAGGCTAGAGCCATTTGACTAAAGCTGACGTTATTACTGCTGTAATGATGTATTAGGCTAAATATTACTTTTCTAACAGTGTCTGAGCTGATTTATTGACACAGCATGCTTGTAGGCTGCTGTAACGTTAGGTTTACAGAGGAAATAACGGAATGTGACTTAATCGTTAAAATATCGTTCGTGAAACAGAAACAAGCGTTAGTTAGGGGACAAGAGTCAAGAGTCGCAAAGACTCACAATAGGCTCTGTTAAAAGTTACTAAGAACCGGTGTATTTACTGTAGGCTATGTGTCCGGGGTCCTTCGCCGGTGGAACAAGTAACGTGACCACTAACTTGTCCCCAAACAACGCATGTTTCTGTGTTTCACTAACAATATTTTCACACGATTCAAGTCACATCCCGTGAAAATAGAACGTTATCCGTTTTCCGATTTTGGATTCTAAAACGGATATGGAAGAACGAATGATACACTGATACGCTTCCTCGTAGTCCAGCCTCCTCAAGGTTTGCTCTCACCAGTGGCTGCATGGGAGCAGCAGCTCACTCAGCAGCCGACTCAGAGCTAGAAGTTTGTCGTGCAAGTTCTTATTCTTTGTCGACTCTGTAATAAAATTATATTTGTCCAGTGTCTCATCCGCTTTTAAGGTCTGCAAAGACACTCTCAAATTAGCATGAAGGAGACTTTCCTTTCGATACACTGATTTCCTCACAGCAGCCATTATGCTTGAATTGTTTGTGTTTCGCGGTCGTCTCCTTCTGCTACTCTATTGGGTTTTCCGGTCAGTGCGTGTGCGCAAGTGGGAAATACCATTGTGGACCATGCAGGGTAACTTTATATAGCGGAGTATAAACCAAAACCTCTGAGTAAAATACGAATGGAAAACAAACAAAAATCATACAAAACTTAACAAATTAAAGTTGCATGACCCCCCCGAAGCCAAAATAAAAACCATATGTCCCCCCCAGTGCTCACAAAAAAGTTCGTGAACCCCCCCCTGTTTTGGACCAGCCCCATTTGCATATAAATATCGATCAGCCCCTAATTGAGTATATTTTTGAGCCATTAATCAACTTTTTTCTTCGCTACATTTGCCATTTATACCTTTATTACAATGAGTTTGCTGTCAATGCACTCAAGTGAAGGGGGAGAGCATGTGAGAAGCGCCTTTGATGCAAAGTTCACCCCCTGCCTGGACTAAAGCATCATGGACTTTTGAAAAATGTATCTTAAAGATGTTTTTTCAAACAATAGTAGCCAGCCGGTCATATAAAATACCCTGCCAATGTTAGCTGCACACACAGCACAGAGCTTCTAGCCTTTGACCTCATGACAGTTATTCAGGTTAATGTTAGCTGTTAGCCAAGGTCAGACTGTTTGATGTTGGTAACGTTACAGCTGATGAGTTAGCCACTGACGTTTACAGTGAGCGAGCTGACGTTACTGTTATGTAAACTATTAGGAGTCAAAAGTCTGTAACAAAACACATGAATAACATTAAACACTTACTGACTCACTCAGTCCCCATGACAACGGCATCTTCTCCAGTAGTCCCCCTATTTTATTTCACATTTACATTATATCACTCATGAATACACTCCAAATCTGCATCATATTTCACATGCATATGAGATCAAATGCTACGTTTTACACATAAAAATACTTAATTTAACTATGCTGCATTGTTAACATTAAAATCAAAACTACACTGGCCTCCATAAATTAGGCACTTGCCTGCTGGCCTGCACCACGCCCCATCAAAAGCTACTGGCCACCGGGCCTAACAACTTTTCTAGTTGCTGTGGGTGAAAATGAGTTAGCTAGCTAACATTAGCTATGTTAATTTTTCCTGTGCAACATTTATCTTTGATGTTATGATAATGAGGACAGGGATGGAGAGGGAGAGAAAGTGGGAGATTTTGTTATATGTTAGTTGTAAAGGCTATCTTTACTTGTTTGCTGCTCATCAAAATAAGTGCTGTTTTTTTATTATTTTGCACTGGCATGCATGAAAAATAACTAAATAATGTTTGTTAGCATTGAAACATTAGCAGGGTGTTTTTCTTGACTATGGGCTGCTGTAGTGTAATAAAACATAATATTAAAAATACATTTTTGACAAATCCTCAATGCTTGAGGCCAGGCGGGGATCAACTTAGGCCAGGTAGGCTGCCTGTTTTGTAAAAGAGATGCTCCTCGCGTGCTCTCCCTCCACACACGATCACATTTAGAGTGGACTCGTAATGAAGGTATAAATTAAGTTTTATAACTAAATTCGGGAACAAGACCACGCCTTGAACATATCCCATTTCCGTTCAATAAGTATTTAGGCACACCTCATCAGTTTCCTACTCCTTTGACTCAGTTTCCACGCAACTTGCACACCAAACAATAAAAAAAAAAAAAAAACTAAAAAAAAAAATCGCTCACATCAACCATGGACCAGAAGCTGCTCCTCAATCCTTCAGCGACCTATTCAAAAACGATCTGCTAACTCCTGCTGTCCTGGAGTCCTCTCCATCTCCTACCATCCAACCATACCAGCAACGGCAGTTGCACTCAGCAGTCCATATTCCCCATCACTCACGGCTCTCATCCACTGACAGCTCCAACTAGGCCTGTGGCGATATGCGATAAGTCGGTTAATTGCACGGTAAATTTAAAGGGAGACTGTAACTTTTACGGCCGCAATTAATTGCCATACTCCTGCCTGTTTGTTTTCCTCCTCTCTCTCCACCAAAGAGACTGGACGACAAAAGCGCTCACTGCCCTGCATCGTCTGGCAGCCAGGTGAGTTGGTTCATTAGCGTAATGAACAGAGAGAAAGCTCTTCTCATCGAGTGTCTTTGTCTCTGTGGGGCAGGCGGGGCTATGGGCTCCACACACACACATACACACACACACACAGTGCGATCTTCGTGAGGGGGAGACAGACAGGGAACTTGTTCCAAATCAAATGCCACAGCCCCTGTGTGGGAGTGTTTTGGATTTTTCTAAAACCATTTCAACAAAAATAGCATATGACCAACTTAACTGCACACCTGAGAGTGAGAAGCTGACAGTCTATTTTTTTGTATTTATTAGGTCTTTATTTTTTTTATTTTGGCATTTTTACGTGTTATTTCGGATAGTTAAATTTTATTTTTTTGCATTTGTTAAAGGGCCAGTGTGTAAAATGGGTTGAAAACAGTGACATGTAGCGTTTAGATTCTCAGCACTCACTCGCTCGCCTGTGCTCGCTCCTCCCGTCGGCAAAGTTACGGTGGCCTCTGAGGATAACAATGGTGGATTCACCACACACAGGGCTGAACTGCTTCTTATTTTATTAACCAGTCTACAAAACAACGCGTTTCGCCCATGGCTTCATCAGGTTTGTTACACAGTCCACAGCACAGGTGATTTGAAATAGGCCGCAGCTGCACTGAATCCAATCAGCAGGGTACACAGGAGTAACGTTACTGCTGTCCTATTGTCTGTTATGCCTTTGACATAAGACTAAAATTTTCGCAAGTGTTTTACAGTAATTGCTCTACCTGGAGATGATGTAACGTTACGAACTCTCCTCCTCACTCCCTACTTGTTGAGTCCGACACGTAACGTTATTATACTACGTGCTGACAAATAGTAGCATTTATTTTAGTAGTTTACCTGTCCAGCAGAAAACATGCCACTTCGGATTGAAGCCCTGTGTCCTTCATGAACCCCCTCCATCGCTGAAAAACATCACTGACGTTTATTCTCTGCCGCCGCTTGTCCCGTTTTCTTTGCATCTTCTTTTCCTTGCACACAAGGGTTCAGGTGTATTCTCTCCTGTTCCGTGGTAGGTGTGGTCCATTCGAAAACTTTATAACTAAAAAAACTAACAGTGTTAGTAGTTCGTCGATACAAATACAAAACGACGTAAAATTAATTTTTTACCTCATCTGCCATTGGCTAGTGACCTCCAAAAATTTACTAGCCAAACATATTTTCACCAGCCACATAAAAACATTGTGCCTGATTTGACTAAAAATAATTACCTTACCTTGCCTTCTAACTATACGAAAATTCAACCCTGTCCTTTGTGTTTCTTTGGTGTGCTTGCGGCAGAGGCTGCAGCTCATGGTGTTGGTGTGTGGGTTGTACGTCAGCCATGACCACGGCTGGCCAGCCTCGTCTAGTTTCCATTTTTCAATAAAATTGCGTGTGACATTTGTACTCCAAGTCCAACATGTTCATCCCCGTTTTTCCTCTTTTCTGGCGGTGGCTTCATGGCAGAAATGTATCAGAAGTTACCATAGAATGCCCAGGGTTCCGGTAGCTGACATCATGCGTTCCCGGCACACATACAATAAGCCGCGAGGGTCAAAATAGTCTGACACAGCTGGCAGAAATGGTCGAAGCCAGAGGCGGTCATACCCCCCCCCATAACCCCACCGCTCCCCACCCCCCACGGTACGATAGCAGTGAAAGTATCACGGTTCTGTGTAGTATCATGATACCACGGCAAAAATGAGGCAGATGTGCATTTTGTCATTTATACTGTAAAAAGATAAATCACTTTTCTATAAAACATCACTGATATTTCAATGGAATAAATTACTTACTGACTTATTCATACTTCAAAAATAGCATCAATAAGTGATGAACATAGGGGGGATCAAAATAAAAAAATTAAATAAAATGAAAATCAACCAGCCACCCTCCTCCCCTGACAAGTAAAAAACAGTCCCTAAAGTGCGGTGAGGTTTGTGGGCCGTTACCTGCCACAAAGAGAGAAATGTGAACGGCTCGTTTCTCTTCTGACACGCCACATACCTGTGTGCCGCCACGGCTCGATTTTCCAGGTACTACTGGGCAGTCATGACACCAACGAAAGAGGAAATTACTAGACCTGGAGTCGGACTTCTCTGTCGCCGGTAAGCCGTTATCTTGCGCCGCAGAGCACTATGAGCCTCCGCCATATTCCTGTCTGTGACCCCCGTTCAACCCACAACCTCCAGGATTCGCCTTTCCTTTCTGATGCTGGTTGAAATGTGATAATAGGGGCGCCCCAGTGCCCACTCCACTGACTTGACGTGGAAATGAGCGGTAGTCTAGAAAACTGGCGAGTTTTGGGGTTTTTTTGTTTTTGTTTTTTTGGAGGGCGCTCGTGCACCCTCACGTAGATTGCACCCTGGGCGGTCGCCCACATTGCCCATAGCAAAAACCGTCCCTGGTCGTAGCACATAAAGAACCCACATGCAATTCAGAATTTTCCATCAGCCACTGGCGAGTGTGTGTTTTTTGTTTTTTTTACACGCCAAACTCATTTTTTACCCGCCATTGGCGCTTGGTGGATGTTTTATGCCCTGACTAACACTGTCTGCTGTTTCCTCCTCCTTCTTCCTTCCTTCAGTTGTCTTCTTCGTTGGTTTATTTAAACACACGAAACGCGTTCTCTGGCTGGCTGGATTGTCCGCTCGGGCTGCATTACATACATGTGATTCAGATTTGACAATAAACCATGCCAAACATTACACACTGGCCCTTTAATATACTTGTTAAATAAATGTTTATTTCTCTTTGAAAGGGTGTACTTGCATCATTATGCCTTTATTATCATTATATAAGTTTAAAAAAATGGTCTTAAAAGCACAATATTACACGCGCATAATATTACACGCGTCCGCAGCAACGTTGATGATGTCACGACGCTTCCCTCATCCAAGTGAGATCAGCCTTCCTCATCAGCCCTCTCTCAGGGCCAGGTTGTATTGAACCCTGTTCAGGCTGTCTTCAAGCAGTCCACTTCTCACCGTCCCATTGCCTCGCTCCCCAGCCCCAAGTAAGAGCAATCCCGCCGTCTTCTACAGCCCCCCCACTGTCAATTACCCGCAAACCAGAAACCCACAGCCAACCACCACCCTTGGTCTCCTTCCCAAGGGCTTTGACAAAAGAGGAAGACCAGTCCTCTATCAGGGTGGGAGGATGGTGTTTAACAATTTCAATGACCTCAGATGCAATGCGTCCAGCTGCTGTTTCCTCCACACTTGCTCCTTCTGTGGCGGAGTCCAAGCTAGATCCACCTTTCCCAACAACCCCACTCAGCACAGCTTGTGTAAGTACCTCAACACATCCATCAACATAAACGCCCTAGACAATGCTTTAAAGAATCACCCAGACCGACAGGTCGTCCACTTTCTCATTCAAGGCTTTACACACGGTTTTCACCCAGATTTACAGGTCATGCCAGATTCCTCTTACACATGCCACAACTTACAGTCAGCCATTTCAGAGCCTGACACAGTCATTAAACTCCTAAGAGAAGGAAGTCAAAGAGAAATTCATGATTGGCCCATTTCCCAGTCACCATTCCCCATATTCAGGATCAGTCCTATTGACGTAGCCACTAGGAAAAAAGAGACTGATCATCGACTTCTCCCCATGGCTCCACTGTCCCAAGCATTAATAGCCTCATTCCCAGCCCACACTTCTCCATGCAGTACGCCAAAATCGATCACGCCATCTCCCTCATCTGTCTCGTAGGCCAAGGAGCCTGGCTGACAAAAGCCGATATTACAAGCGCTTTCAAAGTCCTCCCCATCCATCCAGACTACTGGCACCTCTTTGGCGTCCTATGGAAGGGTGCCTACTACTGCCATAAGTCTGACTTTCAGGCGCAAGAGCAGCCCCAAAATATTCAACTCCTTATCCGAAGCACTCTGCTGGATCCTGGTAAACAACTTCAAACTTCCGTATGTCATCCACATCTTCAACGACTTTCTCACAGTCACGCCACCCACTTCACCCCCCTCTCTTGGGCTCAACATCCTCACTTCTGCGTTCCATGAACTCGGAGTTACCCTCAGAAAAAACACAGAAGGCTTCTGCACATCTCTGGAGTTTCTCAGTATCATCCTTGACTCCATCTCATTCCAAGCATCACTGCCCACTGAGAAAATCCACCAGATTTCTCTTCTCATTGCAAATTTCCTTCTGGCATACAGGTGTACCAGACATCAACTTCTTTCACTGCTAGGCCACTTCAACTACGGCATTCGTATCATCCCCCAAGGCTGTTCCTTCTTGTCTCACTTACTCTCCATCAGCGCCTCCGTTCCGTCACTGCATGACCACGTCACTCTGGACAAAGCATGCAAGATGAAGCTGAAATTGTGGTATCAGTTCCTGTCCACATGGAACAGACTACAAGACCACATCACCAAGGCCAAAGACATCCAGCTCTTTACAGACGCAGCCTCGTCTATCGGCTTTGGTGGCTTCTACAGCGACAAGTGGTTTTCAGCTAATGGCCGGCGGAATTCGCATCCCTAACTCCTTCCTCCGCCATCTCTGAAATGTACCCAGTGGTCATCGCAGCCATTCTTTGGGGGCACGAATGGTCAAATAAGACTGTTGCCATCTACTCAGACAACACCGCAGTCGTAGACATCATTAACAAAGGATGGTTGCACTGCCTACACATCATGCAGTTCATGCGGAGGCTCACCCTGGTCTCAGCCCAGCACTAGTTTTAAAAATTCCATCGCTGACTCACTTTCTCGTCTCTTGTTTCAGAGATTCAGACAATTGGCGCCATCCTCAGACTCTCATCCAACTCCAGTCCCACTGTTTTCAGCCACCATCTTCAACTGACTTCGCAGCAAGAACACCTGGTCACCATCTCCCAAGACGCTATCCTAAATAGCACTGCTCCCCGCACTCTCTCCTCCTATCTCACCAGCTGGAATTGCTTTAAAGCTTTCGCCTCCCTTAGCCTTCCATTCCCTTCATTCGACGTCCTTACCCTCTCCAACTTCAGTATGTACGCCCATTCCATCCTTAAGATCAAATCCTCCTCCATACAAGTCTACATCAGCGGAATCAATTTCATGGCAAAATTGTCCTCTGGGGCTCCATGTCCAGGCTTAACCCACTCCCATATTAGCATGCTCATCAAAGGTCTATGAAAGATTGAACCACAACCTATACCGAAATGTTTGCCTCTCACTTCGACCTCCTCACCTGCTGCATTCGTACACTCCAAGCGGGCTATCTGTCTCCACCTATAGACAAAGTCCTAAAATCCATGTTTCTGTTGGCATTCTTTGGCTTTCTTCGCTGCTCAGAGTTCACAGCTTCTTTTCTCGACTTTCAACCTTCCAGACACGCAACCATACCCGACATCACCTTTCATTCTCCCACCACTCTAAACTTCCACCTCAAACGTAGCAAGACCAACCGATCTGGCCTACCTCAACCTATTCACCTCTTTCGATTAGATTCAGTCCTTACGAACCCATCCACGACTACATTAATTCGAGACTAGTGGGACAAGCTTCCCCTCAAGACCCTCTTTTCATTTCTGAGACAGGCAGGGTGGGGCGCTGGTGGCTTAGTGGAAGAGCAGGCACCCCATGTACAAGGCTGTTGCCGCAGCGGCCCGGGTTTGACTCCAGCCTGTGGCCCTTTGCTGCATGTCACTCTCTCTCTCTCTCTCTCTCTCTCTCTCCATATCATCCTCCAGATCCGCAATATCCCCGGACCTATACTCAGGGCATTCATTTTGCATTAGAGCCACCTCTTCCACCTCAAGACAGGGAATATCCAACCACCTCATTAAAATTCTCGGTCACTGGTCATCTCCTGCCTACTTCACGTATATCCGTAGCAATCTGTGCGACCTCAGAAATGCCCACGCCAACCTTTGCTCATGAAGCTCTCTTGGGGGCTCTGATCATACCTAAGAGATCGAAGAGATGGCTCCCCCACCCAGAGTCTCAACTTCCCGGTTCCAACCATCAAGCATCCATCCATCCATCCATCCATCCATCCACCGATAACCCTCTTTGCTCCTCTCATACCTTCACCCCTTCTCCCCCTCATCCTTTCATCCCTCACCCCTCCATCCCTCAACCCTCATCCCTTCATCCCTCAGACCTCATCCCTTCAACCCTCATCCCTTTACCCCTCAACCCTCATCCCTTCTTCCCTTGACCCCCATCTCTTCATCCCTCAACTCTCAACCCTCTCCTCCTCAGTCATGACTACTCATCATCCAAAACATGTAATAAATCTATTGGTGAGGTGTTATTAGTGAAATGTTGTTTAGAAATATACTCAAGTAAAGAGTAGAAGTACAGTTTATAAAAGGGACATGTTAATACCCACACCCGAAAATAAGGTTTAAAATAAAACCCACTTGGTCATAATACTAATGATACATGCAGAGTGCTTCATGTGAACATAGACATAGAATTAACATAAAACAGGACAACAAGGCCATTCAGTATGGAAGGACTGAGGCTTAGTAATATTAAAAAGATAAAATAGGATGAAAACCTAGAATGTAATATAAGCAAAAATGATAAAATCAGGTAAACTACAACATTTTCAAAGAATTGTAGCAGTCCATATGTGCAAAGCAGCATGCATAAAAACACTTTTTTTTCTGAATCTCATCTAAACCAAATGATCATAATGTTCTTAAAGGCTAATAATTAACAAGAGAGTTAGCAATGTAGCATGGTCCTTGCCCATTAAGGGATTTGTATATGAAGAAGGACCTTGAAATCAATTCCAAATGTTATAGGAGGGCAGTACAGAGCAGCTAAACTGATCTGATGTGCTCTCTGGTTCTGGTTAATAGCCAAGCTGCAGAGTTTTGAATGTTCAGTTCTTCATCCCTCACTGTACACCCTCATGCCCCTGCCTCGCCTCATGTTGGGTTCCTCCAGTTGCAACTTAATAGCAGTGATCCTAATTGATTTTGAATTATCTCTGGTCATCCCTTGCTCATTTCTATCTATCATCTCACCTTCAGTCAGTCACCTCTTGTCAGACCATCAGCTGAAGAGCAACCTGTCCACTAATTGTCTCATGCTTTCAATTCCCCTTAATGAAAATGACAATTCAGGACAATGAGAGGAAATTACATTATATTTGAGCAATGGCTAACCGGCTCCTTAGCCTTGCCACCCCTCCCCGATTCCCTGCCTGCCCCTCCCCCCACTGCCCACCCTCGACAAAGCCTCTGATGGAACATCTGTAAAGATGGATTTAGCTTCCATGATAATTTTCCTAATTAAACCACACAATATTTAATTAAGAGCCAGTGTAGTTTAATTGCAGAGATTTTTCTCACTCTCTCTCTCTCTCTCTCTCTCTGTCTTGATAAGGTAGGAGTTGGGAGTATTCCAGCCCAGAAAGAGCTCATCTGTTGAAATGAGGGAATATATTTGTAATGAATGTTGACCTAATGTCTTCACAGCTCAGTCCAGAGGGCTGTCATCTCTTCTTTCCTCCTCTGATCTCTCTATCAACACTGCTGATAGAAAACCTTTTATCTCAGAAATTGGGCATTTCCAACCCAATCTGCAGAATAAATGTTGTCATTGTACGTTCCTGCAAATCATGGATATGTCACATTTGCATGTGTGCATTATGTAGTGGATACGTTGAAATTTTTAACAATGCTGTGGTTTTCGGGGCAAAATCCCTGCTGGAAAAGCAGCTGCCACTATTGCCACTAGAAAAACAGCCAAGGGTCTCTTAAAAATACACATGTTTAGGGGTTAAAACACTGCTGAATAAACAGCCAAGGGTCCCTAAAATACACCGACATTAAGGGGCTGAAAAGCCACTAGAAAGAGCAACGGGTCGCTAAAGGATACACATGTTTGAGGGCTCATGTGGAATTTACACTCCTGCATAGAATTGCTTAGCGTAGGCTCTGCGTCAAGGTAGAGCCTATGCCGTACCTTAAGCTGTAGCCTGACCTGCACCTACCCAGAAATGTAACTATGTGTCGTGGCGGCGCCATCATGGCTTTGGCCGGATCGTTGAGTCTACCACTGTGGTATAGCCATGCTTCAGGCTGTTGTTGAATTGTGAATTCAACCCAGACTTTTGCTTGTGTACCTTGTGTTCTCCTGTGTCATAGGATCACCGCCTGCCCACCTGCCCACCTGCCCGCCTGTTTGTTCTTATGCCACACTCCCAGCCAGCCAAATCCCTCCAACCTAATTTGCTTCCCTGCTATCAACCCACTCTCCTCAGCCTCAAAACCCCTGGATTTTTCCCTACTGCCACATTCATTATCCTGGCAATAAAACCCCTTTTTACCACTTTCTTACTGATTCTGTGTTCGGTGTTTGGGTCATCTTGGTGACTGGAACAGGCGCAGACCTCCTGTCTATTTTGTAAGCTGAAAACCATTTTCCTCAGTGGAAACAAAGCTTTTATTTACTTTACTTTAATTTAATTTAATTTAATTTCACAGATAAGAAAAAATAAATTGGGAAGAAAAAGCCTCCACAAAAATAGCATTTTAAGTCTTGTGTGTCATTTATCCTTTGGGGAGTTACTTCGGGTTTTATCCTGGCTTCATATGAGCAGAGGAAATCTCTGCTCGTTGCTAAGCTAATTTATACAATGTAAAATGCCATAGGCTTGTGCTAATAGTGCTAGCATCTTATATTTGTTCGGAAAACGTGTCTAGTATGAGATAGTTGTTTTGTAATAGAGCTGAATTTTGAAATGTTACCTTTGTTATATGTTGCTGTTGTCCCTAACTTCATATGAGTAAAGAGAAGTTAGCTAGCCACTAGGCTAATTAATACAATGTAAAATGCCAAAGGTTTGTACTAAAAACATTAGCATGTTGAAGAAAATGTGTCCAACAAAAGACAATTGCAAGTTATAATGAAGCTGATTTGTGTACTTGTGTTTGAAATTGTCTAAGCCATGTTTAATGTGTTTTGGGTGTGTTTTGAATCAGCTCAACTTTACAGCACTTCACAGAAACCTCCGCCACCAACTAATGTTTTGGAGGTGTAACTGCAGAGTGACACAGACACACCGCTGCACAAGTATAAATGCTCACAACAGAGAGGCTACGTGCGTAGGCTACAACGCAGGGTCTGCCGCACAAGAATAAATCCTACTTAAGACGCTGCTGGAAACAGCAGGAACTCACTGAAAAAAGGTTTTCGTGTTTGTTGGTCTCAAATAGTTGGTCTGTAGCTTGTCAGCCATCATATCATCCACCATCCTCTCCACCTCTCTGTGACAAAGCCAGTTTAGATATTATGTCACTTTAGAAACACTGATATGATATGAAAATGGCAAAAGTAACATATTTATATCTGTTTGCAAGTTATAAACCAGGAAGAGTTGAGTTTTGTCCAGTGGGAATCAAACAATTTGCTTTAATTATTAAATTAAAGTAAGAAAAACACATTATAATTCAAAATATTGTGGTGTACTTACAACAATATTTGTCTGTATATCTGTAACTTCACAGCAGAGGCTGGTATACTACCAGCTACCAGAAAGCAAATAACCACCTCAGTCACTGCACAGAGGTTTCCTGAGGCCATCTATTGGTTAATGAGTCCATGGAGCTATCGATGGTAATTACATGATGTTGCTGAGAGATATTGATCTTGGCCAGAGACTTGAGAGCAGAGTGCACTGTTGTCACCACTGCCCATTATGATAGGATTAAAGGGGAACTAATTCTGATTTTTGACAAACATTTCAAGTTTTCTCAGCTTCTATTATGATCTTGCCAGCAGTGTAGCAAAAAATGTAAAATTTGGTGGTAAGGTTATTAAATAAACCAGTAAGATTTATTTCCCTGGGGGCATGAATGTGCTTTGAAAAGTTCGTAGCTATCAGGTCATTAGATTATAAGGTATCTCTTGTGCAAATGTAATATTTTTTTACCTCAGAGAGTGCAGAATGTCAGGGGGTCACAAACCCCATTAGAACTCATCACCTGGCAAATATTAATATCCACAGCAAATTTCATAGAAATGCAACTTCTCATTTTTATTATAAAAAGATAAAGGTGGTGCAATGAGAAAAAATATTAAGTGTTGAAAATGGAGAGTCTCAGTAAATTTAACTGTCTATTGAAATTTGATATTTTTTGTGTAAAGATGCATACTTTGATTTGATGGCTAATATGATACTAGAGGAAAGCTTAAAGCCACATATTTATTTTGCTACTGGGGCACCAACCCAATCACCAGAAAAAAAAATGTTGGCATTGTACACTTCTGCAAACCGTGGTTACATTTGCTTGTTATCATGAAGAAGATACTTTGAAGATTTAAATTACAAAAACACTGTGGTTGACATGTGGTTAGGTTTAGGCAGAACAAATGTGGTTATAGTCAGGCAAAAATAATGTTTTGGCTTAAAATACTAAGTTCGGGGGCACGATACCTGCTGAAAAAGCAGCAAGTCTCAGTGAGAAACAACAGCATACTGTTCCAGTGTCCCATGGTGGTGGGAATCACCAGAGGACCCACGGTACAGTATTTTCACGATACTTGGGTCACGATACAATTTTATTGCGATATTGTGATATGCTGAGAATTGCAATTAAAATCAATTACAATATATTGCAATTCATTACCTCATTTCCAGCTTTGTCAACATCAGTTTTACCTCATAAGATAAAGTTTACAGTCTGTTCATCTGATTTTAATATTTTTTATTGCAGCAAAATGTGATGCAAAGCAGACAGACTGACCAACACCGTCATAAAACCACTAGTCACAGATGAATCCACTGACCTTGAGGTCCAGGCGTCACAAGTTAATGCCATCCTTCTTGCTGTACTCAAAGTTTCCTCAGCCCTATGCTTCACTTCCCTTAAGAGCTTGGGTACAGCTGTGTCGGTGAAGAAACGTCAGGACAGAGTCACATACCTGGGTTCCAGTGTTTTTAGTATGTATCAAAAGCCTTCGTTTTCAACAATGCTGTGTTATTTTCTTCGCTGTCTCAGAGTTGGAAGGTAGTTTTGTCCAGCTAAGTGTGTCCAATGTTGGTTGATTTTTTTAGCGTAGTGTTAGTTTGGCCATCAGCGGCTAACGCTATCTCTGCTTGCAAGTGTCATATCCAAGTCCTCCTTTCCTTCTGTGTTAAAAAAAACCCCCAAATAAGTCCAGACATTTGATTTAAATGCCAACGGCACATTTTTGATGTCTTTCTCTGGTGCCTCCATCTTTGTTTTGATGAACTTCCTGCCAAATGCTGCTGACTAAGATCTCTACTTACTTCACCAGGGAAAAAAATCCATCAGCACCATCTAGTGAAGTGGTTCCCAACTGGTGGGTCGTGGGTCCATTCTGAATGGACAACAAGTGAATCACAAATCTGTCAAGTTTATTGAAAACACACTTTATTTTATAGTAAAGTGAATTTCTGGCAAAGAGTTTTTATTTTGAGATGCCGTTTCCCGCTGTAGAATGAGTGACTAACTGACAGGTACTTAACAGCGATGGCAAACTAGATTAACGACATGGCCAAATCCAAGTATGATGCTCAATATATTAAACTGTGCGGACCTTGAACTAATGACTAAGGAGAATCTGGACACCATGGTCCGACCAGTTGGGAACCACTGCAGCTGTCAGCAGGGTGGCAGGAATCTTGCCTAGTTGACAAAACATCCACCGTCCCCGTCAGATCATATACAACGTCACTTTAGAAACATTAATATGCTATGTATAAAATGTGCAAGTGTAATGCATTTGTAGTTTTCAGAAACATACAATGCCAGCATTCTCTTTTGGCAGCTGGGCTGGGGGAAACAGTGGATAGACCCAAAAACAAGAACATATATTATCAAGTTTACAAACTTGTCATGGCAAAAGACAAGAGACACATTAGCTACATTCAGATGGAGCCCTGTTTCTGTCCACCTGCCATATTTAAATTGGTGGGTTTTACACATCTACAAACTTTTGAGACATGAAGAAATGATGCAACTCAAAAGCATTTTTCATCAGATCTTCCCTGCCTGGTAAATGCCAATGTATTTGAAACTTCACGCCCTGAGTTTGTACACAGATTTTCTGTCACAACTCCTAAGCCCAAACCCTGACGACATCACTATGAAAGCTTCCCTAGAGCCATCAGATATTATATACTTGCTGTGACAGAATGAGTGTTCTCCTAATAATAATAATAAGCTGTGACAGCGTCTCTTTTTTCAGTTGTTTTGGTCCTCAACAAGAAGAATATTTGACTCATCTATTAAATGCTCCACCAAGGTCACCAGTCGGTCTCTAACTGTGTCTGTCTGCTGTCTGATGCTGAGCAGGAAGTGTACAGTGGAGGACTGTAGAGTTGGGTGGTATCTGTGAGTTAAGGCCCATAATACGTATAAGAATAGATACGTTTGTTTCACTGCTCTCATACTTGGATGCGTCCTTGACGATAGCATAGATACAGCCAATAGATGGCAGTAGATTAAAAAGTTTCACGCAATGACAAATGAGGCGACAGTGGAGGGGGTTGTAATGTTGTGCCTTTAAACAGAGGCAGCATTGTAGACAGAGGATGTCTGTGTGGCCATTATATACATCCTGACATGAGGACAGTGTAATTATTTTCAGTAATTTTACTATATATTACTGCATGTTCTTATATATATTATCGATTCATTCCATTCTGCCATCATTTAAATTCTCCATCATCTCCTATAGTTGTGTCTTGCTTGAACTATCCTCCACTGCCTCTACGATCTCTGGTGGTCTGTTTCATCCATGTCCATAAGCTCTCAGAAAACGTGCACAAATAGGGACAGAATGAACACAGAGTACAGACAGAAGGATCTTTCCGTCTCCATCTCTAAAATTGAGCAAAAATGAGCCCTTAGTCAGTAAATTACAAATAGTAATAGTAACACCTCTTACAACATATGATATCCGGAATCACTGCCCAATGAATGATATTATGTACTTAAACATAACATAAAGTGACCTACTTTACTTAAAGTTACAATGGTTAGGTTCAGGCAAGTAAAGTTACATTGGCTATGTTTAGAAACACAACATAGTGAAAGTATACCTTAAAATAACTTAAAGCTCACTTGGTTTTACACGGAGCACGAACACCTGTCTCCTGGAGAAAGTCCTATGTTGTTGAAAGTCCCGTGTTCAACTAGCCTGGTAAGACCATCCTGATTACATTAGCTTAACATTCTGTTTTGCGCTTTGTATCAGTCTAGGCTCTGTGCCGCCCCAAACACTTTCCAGAAATTAAAATCCAATCAGGGGAAAACAGGGATCTGCACTCTAATTGACAGCATAAGCAGCCAATCAGGGACTGTGTTGTAGTTGGTGATGTAAAATGCTGGCAACAGCCTGCAGAACAGTAATGGCGGCTCCTGAAGCAACAAGAGCTATGTCTTGTGTTAGTGGAGTAAACAAATCAATAAGTGAAGTTATTGTAGAAATAGAGTCAACGATTAAACAAGAACAATATGCACTCACAGACTTTCTCAGAGGAAAAGACGTTGTCAGTTCAAAAGCTGGCTTTATCATCTGGCTTCATTAGTGATGAAGAAGACATTCCGCAGTGTTCTGCTTCGCTGATTGGCTGAAGGAGTTTGTCTGCAAAAATGTGTTCTCCCGCCCATTGAAAGTGCTTGGGGCAGCAGCGAGTCCAGACTGATACAGAGAGCGAAACAGAACGTAGAGCTCACATTATTGTCTTACCAGGCTAATGTTCAACTGCTGTTCACATGGTCCCTTCTCCACTTAGACCTTTAAAGTTCTCGTTTGAACATTTTCTACAACCACCAGGATCTACGCCTCAGGCAGCTCCACCCACACCCATGCCCTTGACTTCTGTGCTCATCAAAGCATCCCTCCTACTTGTTGCGGCCTCCTCCTGTGTTGTTTGACCCATCCACCAGCCCAATTTGCCCTCTTTACATGCTAGGTCTTTATACTACTTTCTTTTTCCACTCCTGTCAGTGCATTGGTCATGTGATTGCAGCCTTCATGTTTATGTGGGCTACACATAAACTGTGGTATATTACGTTTTGTAGGTTATGTACGAACTGTGCATGAGTGCAACATCCCACATAGTAATATTGATTAATGCAGCTTTTTAAAATGTCTTTGATAAGTCCGATAGTTAGTCAGTTCAACTGCTGCATAGAGCTGGGTCAGTAGACTGTATCGCTGTAACATGACTGAGTTGAAAATGCAACATGATGTATTTTTGTCAAAACCAGCGCAGAAAAGTTGAGTGATAACATTTTGATTTCCATGCTTTTTCCTCAACTGCAAACCACACTGGGCACTAAACTCTCGACACTTAAGTTTAGTGACCATCCATACCTAAAACTCTCAATCTTCTAGATCTCAGCGCAACTCCGTGTTTGTAGGTTAAACCAACAAAGCTTCAGGAGGTCTTCATGTAACAGACGCGACAATCACAGCTCCCACACATACATCCTCTTGTGCAGAGAAAAGTAGCTGCACCAGCAGCACACGGAGATATGAAGTTAATTAAACTGCCAATCCCCGTGAGGACCTTGACAGCCAGAGAAGACCTGTGGCTGGATTAGAACAGAGGAGCGGTGGGTTGGGGGTGGGAGCGAAGCAATCTGCAGTGTGTCATTTATTCTATTAAAAAACCAAATACATACATATATATATATATATATATATATATATATATATATATAAATATATATATATATATATATATAAGATGTTGAACATTGTATATTTTTTCTGGTTTCTGCAGGAATATGTGAATCTTAGCAGGTTGCGTGTTTATGTAACAGCATCAGTGAAACTGGAGGTGAGAAGAAAAAGCATTTTACAGTGCATCTGATTAAGCGGGAGTGGTGGAACAGCCATCCATCAGCCAGTAGCTTCAGTTGGCAGCACAGGGATTGTGGGAAAAAAAGGAAGCTTTAGGTCAGATATGCTGACAGAAGCCTGTTACACAAGCTTTAGTCCTCCTTTTAATCATTCACGAACAACTGCATTCAGACTGATAAGAAATAGTGCTTTCCCCTTTGACCCTTGACCTCATGAAAGCTTTAGGGAATTGGTCATTGGGGTGGAAAAATCAATGCTGATATAAGAAAATGAGTGAAAACCGACAAGCAAATCTATCAGTCTATCAAAATGTCATTGTAGAAACAATGAAACTGTGACTGCTCTCACTGCACATATTGATGAATGCAGTCGGTCATGTGTGGACAAAAACGTGATAGAGCAGCACTAGTATTAGCTGGGGAAATGCTCTCTGGTGGCTCTTTTGAGTAGCAGTGTTTTTCCAAAGGCTCCCTCTCAGCAGAGCACATGGAACCAGACAAGGAGAAAAAATATGCGAGAGCACCAGGCAACTGGGAATATCCATTTTCACACCCAAATGTGATCTGCTTTTGTCGAAATGAAATCACTGTGATCGCTCTATTTCTCAACATAAATGAATGATTTCTTGCCGTGTTGGAGCACGGAGGATTGTACAGCTGCAGTCTGTCACCACTCTGTGTTTTCTATCTCTAACATGATAAAAACCACCCTCTGCTCAGAGTCTCTGTGCCTTTCATCAAGAAAAGAGATGTGGACAAAGTTACCCTGAGGGCCATGACTATACAGACTCAAGATAGGAAACTACTTATTATCATTCTGTCTTTGGAGAATACAAACTTAATCTCTGAACAGGACTAATATTAACTTGGAGCCTCCTGAGATTTTTAGTAATTGCAGCAGTTATGTGTCTCTTTAATCCCATGTGAATGTGCTATGTGCATGTTCTATGAAGTGAACAAATCTACCACAAATTACCCACCAAATATCAACTGATTTCACTTAAAGCTAATATGAATAATAATATGTTTTGTAGAAAAGATAATACCTCGCTTCTTGTACTTTTAGCATTGCTTTAACAGCATGGCCCCAGGGATGGCAGTACTGGTTAATTGGACCATCCCTTTGGTCCTGAGTGAATTATCCCAACTGTTGGATGGATTGTTATAGAATATTTGATTATTTATGGTTCCCAGAGGATAAATCCCTGACTTTGGAAATCCTCCTGACTTTACACTAAGTTTATCTATGTTCAAGGGTTCTATATTCCAGGCTCCTGCATTCCCAGGCTCATGTGTTCCCAGGGTCCTATGTTCCCACATTCCTAAGTTTCCAGGGTTATATGTTCCAAGGGCCCCATGTTGTCAAGGTATGGGTAAGTAGGCAGATTATTCGTAACATAGCCACATCAGGATCAATGCACCCAGGCCGATGTGAAACAGTTCAGCCGTGCAATCTGTTGTTTCCGACAATTTACAGCCATGAAACTATAGGTCACAGATTTTTTCAACAATTGACCAAAACCTGCATATTAACAACACTGTATCAAAGTGTTGTAGCAGCGTAAACCTCACAACACGCAGGATGCATGAATCTCCAGTCTCAAAGTCTTGAGCTTTCTATGCCCAACAGTGCCCTCTGATCTCCTCCCTTTGATTTATGTAAAATGGAAGGATGTCACAATTCATGGAGAAAAAAAAAAAAAAAAATACTCAACTGAACATAATCTGGGGGTAATCTGGTTATCCCAAGAATCTAATTGGCAAAGCCAAATAGTATTATAAGGATATTTTGTTTTAAGCAGGGTTCCATTTTCATCTGATCTAATTGCTGTGATAATATTAATCCTGCGTAATGTGGAATTTAGTCTGTTGATTTGACCCAAACACAGACTTCACTTAATGTGTGCAAATATGCCACACAAAATAGACCTTGATGGGAAATAATTCATTTCATTGCTAAATTAAGACCTTTATCCGCTGCACTGGTGTTTAATATCAAAGGATCCCAACTTAGTTAGCAATAGATAGCTGACCTTGAGTCAGTGGGGTCATGTCAATCAATAAATGAATCATCAGTTCAGATCTAAATTTTGTAAAATAAAGTGCAGTTTTGTAATTTACTCATTTTATAGTTTAATACTATTTTCTATAGGAGCATTGTACTTATGTATTTTCTCAGACCTTAAAGTCTGATACTGTCTACAAAGGTTTTAGTTTTCAGGCAAGGACAGCAGCAAAAAGATGCTGTTTACTGCATTATGGAAAATATAGGATCCAGTCCTCTTTGAGTTTGACACCCATCAGGGACTAATGCTGCATTTCCACTTCACGGTTTTGGTCAAGGGTTGAGTATCATTTGGATTTTTTCAATAGTGGTGCCAAATCGATACTGTTAAAATGGCACTGGTAACTAAACAATGAATGAACTGATACTCCCTCAAAACTTGCGACATCTGTGGCATTGTGCTGTGTGATAAATCTGAACATTTCAGAGTGGCCTTTTATTGTGGCCAGCTTTGGGCACACCTGTGCAATAATCATGCTGTCTAATCAGCATCTTGATATGCCACACCTGTGAGGTGGGATGGATTATCTCGGCAAAGGAGAAGTGCTCACTAACACAGATTTAGACAGATTTGTGAACAGTATTTGAGGGAAATGGTCTTTTGTATATATAGAAAATGTTTTAGATCTTTGAGTTCAGCTCATGAAAAATGGGAGCAAAAACAAAAGTGTTGCGTTTATATTTATATATATATATATACATATATATATGAATAATATAAAACACTATTAACAAATTTGCATAACACATTCACATAATCAACATAATCTAACCTAACAATAATAATCTAACACTAAATAGTAACAGTGAAAATTATCGCAAAATAAATTTGGCTTTGAGATGAATTATTGTCTCTTTAACTCAGGAAGGACTCAGCAGCCAGACATTTGTCCATTATCTGTTGAGGAGTGACTGAGAATGGCACTACAATGAGAATAACTGGTCAACCTTAACAGTCCACCTTAAAGGTGCCTGGTCAGTTTCCAGTGTGAGGCTAACTTCAGGGCTAACCTCCTTCACTTTAAACAGCAGATGGCAAGCAAAACACAGGAGTCTGGTTTGGGTGTTGCAGAGTTAAAGCATTTACTCACTGACAAATAGCCTCAGTTGTTCACACACTGCAATGCTAAGTTTAACTTCATACACTCTGCTCTGGTCGCTGTAGTCTTACTGTCACCTGCACACATGCACTCTCTTTCTCTCTCAGCTGCACACTTGCTATGTATACAATCTAGCACTGAAATGAGCCACTGAAATCTCTGTCATGATTCAGTCCAGTAGGTACGGCTCGTATAGGAATGGCACCTAATTTCAGTACCCAACCCTAGACTCAACTTCACCCACTTTTTGTACCAGTGCCTTTTCTCTCTTTTGTTTCCCACTGCATATAGTACCTCCTTAGTGTAAGTAGGATTCTTAGCTGATCGCCATAGCAGCATTGCATGACATCATCATCTCACCATAAACGTGACACTTGCTGAATCCTTTCATCTGTAACCAAACAGAGGCACATCTGCACTTCTTCAGTTGTACGGCATAGAATACGTATTGAATGGTACAACTTTGAGGGCTGCCATTTTCTAATATCTGAGTAGACTAAATAAAGACATTGCGGTTGATATTGGTATTGGTAGCTTGGCTATTTAAAAATGGTGGGCTCAGGCTGTCCCGTGCTGACCAAGTGACGATTCTAAGAACAACTCTCTATGACGAATTAATCTGCAGTGTTGTAACTCCTCCCTTTAGTATCAGCTCAGGTCACTGGGAACATCAGCCATCAGTCAGGTACCAGGTACTGTCCACAACTTTTGCAAATGAAAACCCCCAAAATGTAAAATGCAGTAGAAATGTGCCATAAAAGTCAGGTATCTTTCCATCTGCTGCTTCAATATTGTTCTTTCTTTTCTTAAAAAGGCTCTTCATAGTGCAGATCGAACACTGGATTGTGTGATGGTTGGTGTGTGATGAATATTTTGCTTCAACACAACATCTTCCTCCAACACTGCCAGTCTTGTCCTTATGTAAATATGGTTAATTCATAGCGTTGTGCTCTAACCCACATTAGGTTTAATTTATACTGCTATAAAGAAGCGGCAAGAAATATTGATTTTCATCAGTGAAACCTTGCACTGGAGTTGAGTTTATTAAACTGTTTCAAACTGTGGGCCCTGGCCTCTTAGTGTTTTCTAAACCCCTTTCTTATATGGAACATAACCTGGAGCCAATTTCCATGACCATACACTTTCACTGCTAATATTTATTTATTTATAAAACTCCACATTAAAGTGTGTTCCCCTAAACCGAACTTATGAATAAAAAAGCATATGTGCTCTTTGTAAAATGTAACGACAACACAGGCTGAGAAAAGCAGCTCTGTCCCTGCAGCAGTATGCTAATCAACTCCCACTGCTCTAACCTTCTCCCCTCCTCCACCATGTCCCTCCTTTGTCTGACTCTCTCTTTCTCTGTCTCCAAGTCTTCAAGGCTTCACGAAGAGGGAGGCACACAGCCGCTCGCTTCTAAACTTCCTACATATTCAACTCCTCTTACCACTTCCCTCCTAAAACATAATAGGATTTAGGGCCAAAGGGGGGACCGGGTATTTGTACAAAGGTAAGGAGTTTGTTTGAGTGTGATCAACAGTGTGTCATCTCCTTCAGACCTTTAAGGCTACATGTACAGGCCTGTGGCAGAAAACCTCATTCAACTGCATGCTGACAATGTCCAACACACCAAAGTAACATGGATAATGGATAATTCATTGTGTTGCACCTACAATTGTATTGTATTAGAAGAAGAATAAAGTAATGTTTCAAAAGCAGTAACAACAAAAAGAATGGTATTTTATACTTATTTGCTGTCGACAAATCCATGTCCAAAGACTGCAATCAATCAATCAATCTATGCAAAACTCCAGTGAAATGTGATCCCATCTGCTGCTGTAACTTGTGCACTGTAATTTAGTCTTTTTTTGCATCTTCTTACATTGTTGGCTGCTGCTTTATAATTGTCTATTGTCTCCGTTTCCGGATGGTTCTGGTAATCCATGTGTTCTGACTGTGACAAGACAAGTGTTTGCTTTTCCACAACATGGGTAACATCACTCTGCAGCCACCTATGAACAGTGTATAGCTGTGATCCAGAGCAGGAGCAGGACAACACTCACATGCCCACCACCACACAAGTCCATATTCGCTGTAAAGCACATGTCTCCTCTCCTTCTCCCACCAGAGCCCTCTGTTCTATCTGACTGACATATATAAAATAAATCGCCTGGTTAAATGGTGAATCAAAGGATATTACAGTTCCTGAAATCCTGTTGGAAACTGATACAGAGGCCATCCAATTTATTTTCCAGCACTAGTACAATGGCTAGCAGGATGCTGGTTCATGACATTTACTGATGTTTACATTTAAAAACTAGCTTGCTAGCTTGAAATTGGCAGAATGAAGATTTAGTTTGGTGAGATGATTTCTACATCCTGATGAGTGACTGGCAGCCACATACCACCAACCACCAACAACAAAAAGCACCACAAGTCTGACAAAATAGACATACATTTAGCACAGATATGGCGGAGCTGACAGAGAGGGCGGCTGGAAACTTCCGTGCCTTCAGTGACAATGAAGGTATTTATGAACAAGTGCTCTGTGTGTATCCAAAGCCTGATACGTGTTCAGGTCTGTGTGAACTTTGAGTCAACTTTGAGTCATTTTAAGGTATGTCCTAACCATGTTTCATTTCCTCAATTTAACCACAGTAACTTTTATTGCCTAAACCCAACCTCCGTAACTTTACGTTACTTACATAACTGTACATTAAGGAAATAACATGGATATCATACAAACTGTTGTGCATGCATTTTTGTAGGATATCATATAAACCGTTCCATGAGACTACGTTGTATAAAACTAGGTGGTCAGGTTTAGAAAAAAGATTAAGATTTGGCTTTATGGTAAATAAGTACATTTGTCACTTATGTTATGCATGTCATGTTACAGACGTCACATATTACAAAAGTGTGGCATGCCACACATAACATACTATGCTGCATTGTTATCAGAGGAAGTCATTGTTGACTGCGGGCCACAAATACTGGTGTCCTGTGTGAAAATCCTGTCCTTATTTGACCCATCCACCACCCCTCCCACCTAACGTATGCGGACATTTTCCATCTGTACACAATATTACACAGACCTAATCGCTTTTTTTACTGTCATCTCATTTCCCCCTATGATCCCGTAATAACTACAGCCAGTAGAGGCTGCTGTACTGTCGCCTCACAGCAAGAGGGTTGCAGGTTTGAACCTGCCGGCCCGTAGGGGACTTTCTGTGTGCCTCAATATTCCTTTCACTAAGCTTATCCAATTCTAAGCACACAGAGGGGGTGCGACTCAATCAACGTGTTCGGCTACACCCACTTCTTGTGAGTCATTCTATCTGAATGGACAAGTACTCAATGGCATTTGCAGAGTGGGGATGTACCTATTAACTGATGACAGGCTAACCTTGCTTTAAAAGCAATGCTTTTCATGCTGGATTGTAAAAGGTACAGTGTGTGTGTGTGTAATGAGATGTGATGGTGTGTGTGTGTGTGTGTGTGTGTGTGTGATGAGATGTGATGGTGTGTGTGTGTGTGTGTGTGCGTGTGTGTGTGTGTGTGTGTGTGTGTGTGTGTGTGTGTGTGTGTGTGTGTGTGTGTGTGTGTGTACGTGTGTGTGTGACGAGATGTGATGGTGTGTGTGTGTGTGTGTGTGTGTGTGTGTGTGTGTGTGTGTGTGTGTGTGTGTGTGTGATGAGATGTGATGGTGTGTGTGTGTGTGTGTGTGTGTGTGTGTGTGTGTGTGTGTGTGTGTGTGTGTGTGTGTTTGCCACTATCAAAAGTTGTGAGTCATGTTGTGGTGTTTGTGTAAGGGCTGTATTAGCAAAGAGATAAAATCACAGTCTTATCTTCGTAAAAGTACCTTAAATTAACAATGTAGGAACATTTGAGGAAAACCTTCATGATAAACAAAGTTGCCAAAAACCAAGCACTGACATAGTTTGAGGGCAACCTGCTTAATGAAACAAACATAAACAAGTCACAGTTTTGAGACCCGGAAAAAAGCCGGTAAGTGCACCTTGAGTTAAGATTTTTCTTTTTATTTATTTAGAGTTGAAATGATCAGCTAGTGCTGGGTGACTGTGGCTCAGGAAGTAGAGCAGGTCATCCACCGATTCTAAAGTATCGTAAAGATAATGAGCTCAAACCTGCTCTGGCTGTGCCGTCGGTGTGTGAGTGCATGTCAGATGTCAGGTGGTATGGTAGCCTCAGCCACCAGTATGCAAATGTTTGTATGAAAAGGTAAATGTATGTAAATGACATGTAAAGTAAAAGCACTTTGAATGGTCGGAAGACTAGAAAGGCAATATACAAGTGCACAAGTCCATTTACCATTTACACAAAGTAATCCACATTGGTATTTTAGTTCTTTCCATTTACTCTGGTGGCCTCAGGGGTCTAAAGCCCGACAATGTACTGCAGCTGCCCGAAATCCTGTCTGGTCCAGCACCTGTTTTTTAGTGTGTCGTCCTCCAGCTATTACCCCTCATTTCCTGTCGCCTCCAACTGTCAGTTATCAACTAAAGGCAAGAAAAGTCAGTGAAAAGGCAAAATGTAATGGAGTTCAACATTTAAGCACAGAAAGAGAAGCCTAACCTAACTTAATTCAAATCAAGCCCAAAAGCTCTAGTGCGTGCCCGTTCAAAACATCTCGCAGCTCTCTTGAGAACTGCCCATAGAAACAAAAGTTTTGAGTACTTCTTCTACCATTGCCAATACCAACATACCCAGTCAAAGAAAGGGTTAAAAAAAAACAGCAAGACAGCATCACCTCAAGTCAACAAATCTGCACATGAAAAATACATCCAACTTGCATCTACCTTTGGTCAAAAATACAGGTGAAATGAACTTAGCAGGAGTAGTAATTTCCAAATGGGCATTTTAGATGTTTGCTTTGAAATAACCATCTATCCATCTATCCATCCATCTGTTTTCAACCACTTATATGTGGCTGGGTCACAGAGCAGCTGTCTGAGCAAAGTACGCCCCTTTCCCCAGCGACGCTTTCAAGCTACCCTTGGGGAATCCCTCCAGCGTGTTCTGGGTCTGCCCTGGGGCCTCCTACCAGCTGGACATGCCTGAAACACCTCTAGCGGGAGGCGCCCAGGAAGCATCCTGATCCGATGCCCAAACCACCGCGACTGGCCCCTTTTGACACAAAGGAGTAGCAACTCTACTTCGAGCTCTCTCCAGATGTCTGAGCTCCTCACCCTATCTCTAAGGCTGAGCCAAGCCACCCTTCGGAGAAAACTCATTTTGGACATTTGTAGTCGCAATCTTATTGTTTCGGTCATTACCCATGCCTCATGAGTGACACTTATGCTGTAGGCTATCTGCTCATGCTTGTTTATTCCAGGTAAGTGAAGAAGAATTTGGTTTTAATGTAAGTATATTCAGCATCCAGCAGGACACCTGTAGAAGCCTGCTGTGGATGACATGCTCACTTGTTTATAAAAAGTTTATTATCTTGAACATGTTGCATGTCCAAATTGCACCAGATTCGTCACTGTACTTCCTCAGGTCCACAGCAATACACCTGCCAATTGTGAAGTAGACTGGTGAATGGTTCTCGAGATATGCAAGGGACATACAGACAGACATACATACAGACAGACAGAGATCCCTTACTTTATGGTTAGATTTACATGATGGTCCCCAGCCATAACAATGTGTTATTACTGAGCCATGACAACAAAGCTTATCAACCTTAAAAGTATAAGTAATTTCAACCCAAATGACAATGTTTCCTAACTGTAGTGGCAAACTTAATCTTAATTCCACAGCCACTCAAAATTGTTAGCAGAAGGCAGAATAATTGGTTTTGACTCATATGCACTGTGTATTTCTACTCCTTACTCACAAAATCAAAAAAAAAATCCACAAATTCTGAGCTTCTCTCAGTCGTAAAAACATGAAAAAGTTCACCTTGGGTGTTCCACATTATGCATTTCCAAAGCCTGTTACATAACGGTAACGTGACAATAACTTAACGATGACATGACGGTCAAAAAACCTTTTTGCACCGTTTCTCGCACTGCAGCTAACACTCATACCTCTGTATTGCCTTTTGCGCCATGATGAGCATGTGCAGTGCATAGTTCAGGTATTACAAGAATAATAGGTAACTGGATGTTTAACATAAAAGACTAAATACCATTCAGAGGCTTACATACAAAAGAACAAGCAATGATAGCAACGATCCACATTAATAAATTACAAAAACACGCTATGAACCAACCAACTAAATTGTACAATCATAAGTCAACATTGGCTCCTACAATAACCTTAACTAAGTGCTTAAACCTTGTTGTTTTGTGTCTATACCTGCTCAAATATCAACCATTGTGTTCGCACTTAAAAAAGATTTGTTTTTAATAGTGATTTGTGACGGCTTTGGATGGCATTCTGCTGATAGCTGTGTCAGATCAGAAAACACCTCTGTGTTGTTCTAGAGGGCATGTTTTGTCTTTTTAATTTAGAGGACTCGTAAGAAATAGGTAATTACACCTATGCCAGTGGGCGAAGCCAATATGTCAGGGTCAGAACAGTGCAAGCACTCCCACAAGTATGCATACACTAACAAAGATGTCTTACTGAAAACGCTCCACATATATTATCAATAAAGTAATATAATCAATGGAATGTTTCCATGTCACCTTATTATCACTGCAAAAGACCCCACTGAAAAGTGTAACATCTTACTGAGAAGATACTGATATGAATTCAGTTTGGGATGTAAGTGACATATGGACATTGGCTGCCATCCAGCTGAGTCCTTCAGCTCTCTTACGCCTCACTGACTTTTGTCAATAATACAAACACAACTCCCCCACATGAATTCTGCCAAAGATATCTTCTGTCTGAGGCAAGCTGGGAAATTCAAATTCCAGTTGAAACATGAGGCAAAACAGCTATTCGACTGGAGTGAAAGCAAGTTGTGGGTACTGACAAGGTGCGACACAGGTGCTTTAGGTGTAATGCCCTTATACAGCAACACCTTGTCTCACACAGTATTACAGTGATATTGTGCTTTGATTTGAGTGACTCGACATCTTTGTTCCCAAAGCCCACTTATGACTTGGAAACATTGGTGGATACTGTTTCCAACCACACAAAAGTATATACCAGGGCCAAAAGGGTGCGGTCATAGTTAAATTCACCTTGTAAAATATAGCTTACTTCTCTCCATCAGTTCTTATGTACATAATCTCGTACCTTTGACTTTATCAAAGGATCAGATTTTTTCTAACACAGTTGTTTCATCTTTTGTACTGATGATTCAGCGGGGAGAGGTCTGTCAAAATCTGGAAGAGCCCCACTTGTCACCTAATATTGTCTGTGCAGAAATGAACTGTACTTTCACCTATGCACGTATCCTGCAGCTCTATAACATATTCATTGTACTAGTGTTTGTGTTGCTTTCGCTGTTGCTTATGTTGGACTGTCATGGCTAGGCATACTAAAGGTGCGTTCACACCGGACCTGGTTTTTTTTTCGCTAGAGACGACTTTACATACACAGTCAATGCAAACGGGCGATTGAGCGTATATTCGCCCGGAAGAAAAATCGCTCAGGCTCTGAGCGACAGCGACAGAGCGACAGAGCGTTTTTTCGCTCGTCGCTTGAGATGAGAAATCTCATCTGGAGCGGTATTTCGCTGGGTCCTGTCGCTTGCAGCTCAACGCTGATTGGCTTCCGGAATCCCGGGGGGTGCTTGACTGTCATGACATGTCAGCTTCATTGAAAGTATAGCTGCACATTAAAAGCAACAATAGATGTAAAAACACACAGAGACAATACATCTGTGATCAGTCCCCTAATTTAATTTTAACAATTTTTTCAATCTTCTCCATTTTCTTGTTTTATTTTATGGAAGTGATCAATGTAAGTGCACTTGTCCTAGAGCCTTTAAGTTACAAAAATGAAACTCACTACACCTCTGAGCATTTATACCTCCGACCGCAATTATACATTTTGATACATACAGGTAGGCTATATACCTACATATTGCAAAACTCTGTCCAAGTACACCAAGGCATACATTTTCGTTTCCAAATATTTATTTGAAAACAAAACCATTCGTACGTTTAATAAAAAAACATTTTGTTAACAATAGAAAACGAATGTAATCTCAACAGTGACCGCGCCAGCCGGCGGGACTGCGGCGCTTGGAGGAGCGCTGTAATCCTGGTGAGCCTAGTGTAAAGCACCACGGACAGTGCCAATGCATCTATCACTGTAGCTCAGACGCCCTGGTGCCTGAGTCAGAGCATGTGAGCGGAGCAGGAGCTGGAGCTGCCTCAACCATAGGTTATTGGTAGGAAGAAAAATGGCTGCTGAAAAAACTGTCACTGTCAACTGCCTCCAAGCACCGCAACGATCTGCCAGACCGTCATATGTAACTTCATTGTTTATGCTGCCCGTGTGCTCAGAAGCACACAATGCATGCATTTGAGTAATTTCCGAGACGTTATGATAAAATAAAAAAATATTACAGACTACAGTGTAAAATAGGACTGACAACCTCTCCAATGTCTCATGTCAATTAATTAACACTATTTGTCGCTTTTTTATAATGCCGTCCTTTCTTTCTTTCTTTCTTTTTTTGCTGCTGCTGCGCTCCTGCGCCATGTCTCCAGTTGAAAGTGGTGATTTGCTAAATACATTCTACAATAATAAATTAGATTAACATTTGGTCTATAATAATGTTTTTATATGTTATGCATTTTCATAAAAACCTTAAGAATAAAAGGAAATAAACACCGAAATAATTAGTGGAAACTTTTTTTTAAATTGATATTCCTCCTCTCTGATATACTAACACACATACACACCCACGCATGCACACGCACGCAGACACACGGCTGTGCGGTCACTGTACATTCGTTTTTTTATTAATAACAAAATGTTTTTTTATTGACCATATGAATGGTTTCGTTTTGAAATAAATATTTGGAAACGAAAATGCATGCTTTGGTGTACTTTGACAGAGTTTTGCAATATGTATAGCTACTTGTTTGTATCAAAATGTATAATTTTCGGCTGCTGCCGCAGTCGGAGGTATAAACGCTCAGACATATGTATTGTCTCTGTGTGTTTTTACATCTATTGTTGCTTTTAATTTCAGCTATACTTTTTAACTTTTTATGAAGCTGACATGTGATGACAGTCAAGCACCCCCCATTGCTTCAATGACGTCATCAAAGCGAAAAAGCAAGTCTGTTGATTTCTGCCACATTGACGAGCGATTGCAACTGAGCGATGAAGCGATATCAAAGGGGCGAACCGAGCAACAGCGAAATAAAAACCAGGTCCGTGTGAACGCACCTTAAGCCTACAACCATCATGATCTCCTAAGAATCAGCAGTACATGCAATCATTCTATATACTTTACTGCAAGCAGATACCAGCAGAGATTATGAGATCAGTTTGGGTCATCATCCCAGAAAAAAACCCAGCAGTGGTGGCAGGGAGAGCAGGGGCAAAAACGGGGAAAATGAATGAAGCTATAAGCTGAGCTATGCCGTCTACCGCTCCGGACCATCTGTCTTGCAAACATATATGGCTTTTCAACAAGATGGATAAGCTAAGACTGAAGGTAATATTGCAGCAAGGTACAAAGAACTGCTGCATTCTGATGCTGACTGAGACATGGCTGAACACATTATACCTAAAGCTGCTGTGTAACTAGCGCGCACGCCACCGCATGGTGCGCACAGAACATCCGATGCCGGCAAGATGATGGGAGGCGATGTATACCAATAATGCTTGGTGCACAGGCACAACTGTCACAGACATTGTAATTTTGCGAGGTTGCTGCACAGAAGTATAACAATATTAAAAATGTCTATTCTATTTTCTTTTTCTCTCAGAGCCTAGCAACTATCACAGTTTCCACAGTTACTTGGTTGTTCCACCATACACCATTCCTGATACTGAGGTGAGCTGCTGCAAAGAACTTTGATTAATACTCTGGTAACCGGGGATTGCTACCAACAGCTACCAGGGAAACACATTTCCTCTGTGCCACGATTGAAGCCGTCATTTCATTACCCCAGGAGATCGTACCCCCTGGCAGACAGGAATTGCATAGCCAAATTGAGGATTATAGGGAACCAATTTAAACACTGATGGTGTCATTATTCCATAGCCATTACACTGTGCAATCAACATGTACTCCATCATGATAAGTTAAAGCAAAAATCTTGTCTTTTTCAATCTTAACGAACAGTCTTGCTCAACAATGCAGCAACAAATTATTCTGAGGATGTTGTGAATATCAGCTCTGATTTGACAGGTCACAACAGCAGCTGAAGCTAAAGGGTAGTGGAGCATGAAATGCCACTCAGTAAATTCAACTGACACAATAAAGCTTTAACACAAACAAACCTGACAAATACTGTAGATAATTGTTTACTGGCATATAAATAAAGAGGGGTTCTAGACCTTTTTGTGATGCTGTTTCAAAGAAACATTTATTCCCAAGTGGATACTTTTTTATTGAGAGATTCTGATTAGTGAGTGCTGATAGAATATTTGAGTCTACAATCATCACAATGCTACGTGAAGCTACAATTGGTAGCTTTTAGGATTTTTTTTGTTTTCATGTTGTGGAAACTGTTGCTGTATCGACACAGTGTTACGTGAGACAAATCATGTTCCTCCTCCCACTCGTGCAGCAGCTCTGCTACTACATTGACTGGATCCAACATGGTGGACGGGTCACCAACTTTCTCATTTTATAGCTAAACAGTAAACTAGAGTATGGTCTAAAAAACTATAATATTTGATTCATATTTGATCAGCGCTGCCTAGTTTGACAATTTGAATTTCACAAGCAGTGATGGACATGACTGACAGCTGCATTTGAGACTCCTCAAGTCTGGTTGTTTTTTCTTGGTCATATGTGGTGAACTCTTGCTAATGCCATTGGGAGCACTACAGCACTACAATATTATTATTATACATATTATCTTGTCTTTTTTTGTCATATTTGCTAACAAGGATACCTACTGGGGCATCGGTGGCTTAGCGGGTACAGCAGGCACCCCATGTACAAGGCCGTTGCCGCAGCGGCCAGGGTTTGAATCCAGCCTGTGGCCCTTTGCTGCATGTCATCCCCCTCTCTCTCTGCCCCTTTCATACCTGTCCTGTATATTAAAGGCAAAATGCCCCCCAAAATATCTTGAAAAAAAACAAGGTTACCAGGGGTGTCTCTAGGATTTTGACACATCCGGGGCTTAGCCCAGAAGAGTTAAGCAGATGCGCGCGCATATTTTTAGACATAGAAACATTCTCCACAATAGCCCAGGCACAAAAATGCCCCATTCATCATGTTGAACATACCAACAGCAACCATTCAGCAACAGTAAACATCTTGTCATGTTCAGTATTTACAGTGTTTTACTTTGTACATTTAATGCTCTTTACATACTCATATGTATTTATTCTTTAACATTCTTTAACATAACATACTCTTTAACATAATATTTGTATCTCTTTCAGGTCTCAGGTTGGGTCTCTGCTTTAACTGTTCTTAACTCTACCTATTGTCTTTGCTTCTTGTACTTAACTTTTATTAATGTACTCTTTACATCTTTTTTCCTTGTTCATTTGCCTTTAGTTTAACTTCAAACATCTGTCTTGTACAGTATATCTGTCTTAACTTGCACTCTACACTTGACTTTACATCTTGTTTTTCTTTTTCTTTCTTCAGTCATCATGTACAATTAGGTCTCTGCATTAACTCTTACTCTACACCTTACAGACAGATGCTAATAATAACAGTTCCAGCTGCAACACTCTTTTCGAAATTATATATTTTTACATAATTTCTATTCCCATTACCTCTTTGATTGCTGACCACCTTTGGGGGGAAAAACATGGAAATCTTTTTTTGTGACATCCCAAAGACAGCTGAACAGCTTGCTGTTGTCAAGCCTGCCTGTTGTCAAGTGCGCCTGCTGCCTGACGCTGCTGTTTTGGGTGAATGACATCACGTGCGACCTGGAGGTGTTAACCACTTGTGTGCCAAAGCCAAAGTAGTGGCTATTTAAAAATTTAATAATAATTAATTGTTACTAAAACCTGTCCAAAAACACTGTTTTATCGAAGCATCAACATAAGATAACCGTAGTTTGAGGATGTGATCTTAAAAAAAAAAATAAAAAAAAAATTTATTTTTTTTTTTTTTGAAAATTAATATTCATATTCGGGGCTAATTAAAAAACATCCGGGGCTTTAGCCCCGAATGTTTTAGCCTAGGGACGCCACTGAAGGTTACCTACTGATAAGTTATTTTCATAAAATTTACCAACTCAGCTACAGTTTTTAGAAACCCATGCAGACTCACTTTTGTTTGTACTCACCATGTCTGTTTTGTTTAACCTGGACCTTTAATTTCATTTCTTGAATAAAAGAGCACTAAATTGAGTTTTATACAAGTAACTGGTGACAAAGGGAACCATAAGTCTCAACATGTCATCCCTGGGGGATTTCCTCTTGCTAAAACCGTAACTCCTTGTATCATCATATGACAGCTCTGTCAGCTGTTTGACAGTGTTTGCTGGTATGCTCACAGATGTGTATTTTTCTGTGGCACAGTAAATTACAACTTTTACAGCTTAACGTTTAATGCAAATCACAGCTAACCTAGTAAAACCATCCTAATGATGTAAGCTCAACATTCTGTTTCATTCTCTGTGTCAGTCTGGGCTCTGTGCCGCCCCAAACACTTTCCAGAAAAATTAAAATCCAATCAGGGCCATATCAGGGATCAGCACCGTAGTTGACAACGTAAGCAGCCAGTCAGGGACTGCGTTGTAATTGGTGATGTAAAATGTAGGCTGCAGCTTGCAAAACAGTAATGAAGCAACAAGTGCTTACTCTCAAGTTAGTGGTGTAAACACAGCAATAAGCAAAGAAATAGAGTTAATAACAATAATTAAACAAGAATAAGATAATGCACTTGCTGAGTTTCTCACAGGAAAACACGTTTATACTCCCACCTACTGAAGTTGTTGGAGGTGCAGTGAGATCAGACTGATAAAGGGTGTGAAACAGCATGTCGAGCTCACACCATCAGGGGGTCTTACCAGGCTAAATCACAAGAAGGCTTTCCTTTTGACTTATACAATAGTACTAAATGGCAGGTTGCAGGTTCATGTAATCAAATAAAGAAGTACAATATGATGAAGTGCAAGGGCTATGTGATAGAATTTAAGCCAATTTTTTATTACATTTTGGGGCATTGCAATGCCCTTCCTTTATAGATGAAAGATTGATGACTGGAAATGAGGTGAGAGAGGTAGATGCTGAGACATGCTGCAAAGGATTTGTTGCTCATGGTCAACAGCACAAACCACAAGCCACCATTGCCTTCTATTTTTAATTTATTTGTTTTCAAAACAGTTTTAATGTTTAACACATTTTTATATTTTATACAGATATTTAAGTGAAAAAAATGCATTTAAATTATTATATACCGAAAGCTATAGTAAGTAACTTAAAAGCAAATATAATAGAAAGTTATTGTTTTGTCTGTCATTATATCATAACAAATCTTGTTCCTCGTATCCTAGGCAGTGTTGATCAAATATGAATCAAGATTCTGTTACTGTATTACCTATTTCTCACCTCAGATGTTTTCAGAAACCTGCCCACACCCATAAAGCTCAGTGCCAGACCCAACCCATTAGCCGCAACCTCAGAAGGAGGTATAATGGTGGTGGTGTGTGTCTTGAACTCGATGTAGGTTGCCACCTCATCCTCAGGCTGCAAAGTATCATCACTGGAGTCCTCCATGTCGGTGATGAATGTGATGATAGGGTCAAAGGTTCGACTTGAATTACTGACTTTCAAAATAAAAGGAATTACAGCTTGGTAACAGTGATTTAGATGTCAAAATATTACACATATACTTCACATCTTTTTCATTTGTTTTATTCTTAAAAATAAAAAATATTTTTTTGTTCTCCTTCGCTGCCCACTTGGCAAGAGTTCATTTTTACCTGTGCTTGTACCATGAATTTTTATATATACATATATATTCTTGAATCACATACTGCTCAAAATTAAACTGCGTAAAATAAATGCAAACAAAATCAGATTTTAGCTGCACATTATGCAACCATGTGAGGTCCTACCCTTTGGTCGCGAAAGAATACAACAGTATCAGACTTGGGTGTTGAGAGACATTATTGAAATTGTTTAGTAAATTTAACATGAATTTTCTAAAAGTACATTTCTAGTAAAATTAGAGGCTCTGCCCACTTTGCTACCCCAAGGCACATTGGAAATAAAAAAGAGGCTGTTGTGAATGTCACTGAGAGATTTGAGAATGGCTTCTGTGACAGATGATTTGAATGATTGAATTTCAGGGGCAGCTCTTCCCCTGTTTAGACAGGCCTTGAAATAATGGATAGTGAAGTTTTCAGAATAAAAGGTGGTCAACTTTTTTTAATAGAAAGGTGCAGCTGCTCCTCAAAGGTTCATTATCCCACAGACTGACATTTCAGTATTTGTGGCAGTGCTGTGAAACAAAAATGTGTCCCTTCTGTGTACGAGCAGAGTGAGTATAAAACATGTTATTAGAAGCGACTTTATCGTTGCTGCTGGATCCTTCCGGTACACAGTCCCTCCAAGTGAAGCTGGAATACAGGGGGTTAAGGAGGATACCCCCCGACCTCCTCCTCCCCAATGGATCCAATCTTCCTCCTTCAATGAGCCTTGTGTCCATCTCTTTGCCCACAATCCTCTAAATCTCTGCAGTGTCACGGCTGCTTGGATACAGCCAGCTGGAGAGGCCGAGGCTTTGGCAAAGAATCAGACCGGGGAGGTTTGGGTTAAAAAGAAACTCTTTCCAACCATACAGCATGATGATCTGTGAAAGATGATCTGAGAGTCTCAGTCCTACTTGTTAGCGTAAGTGGGTGTGTGCATACATGCATGTGTAGGTATGCATGCATTTGTGTGTTTAAGTGTGTGTATGTGGGTGCGTGGGTTCCTCTGTATGTATGTGTGTGTGTGTGGAGCTGCAGGAGGATGTTGGGATGTTGTATATTCACATAGCAGCCTGCTCATGCTGCTCCTGAAGCACATGACTGCCACCAGTTGTCAGTGAGTAGCTACTGCAAAGAGGGAGATCACTATGTGGATGCTGAAGACATCACACAGGGCTTTGTCCTCAGCTCCGAGAGCTCCACAGGGACTCTGTGCTGGTGGTCATTCACATCTCATCACTTTATTTCACTCTGGGCTCAAATCACCATGGGTTTATGTCAGGTTTTTGATTTAAGCAAGCTTTTATTTTTGATTTCTCCTTTTATGCCGAACATGCACATATATTTAATTAAACATTATGGTCGTATTACTATTGACAGCATGTAAGGACCTTAATGGTTTTCAAAATACAAATCACAAATTGTCACTGCTGGACCCAAACAGGGGATATTGTTGTGTATGGCCTGAGGACTGTGCATTGTTCCCATGGCACAAAATTCTGAAACTCAATTAGTCCGAAAAATGTCCCATTGCATCAAAAGTCAATTTCTCTGAGAGCCCGAAAAACAAATACTCATTGTTCCAAAGTCCTGTTTCTCCAAAAATACACACTCCCTGCAGTTAGACAATGCAGTCACCAGAAAAACTGTTTGTATTGTACATTGCTGTAAACCATGGATATGTAACATTTGTCAACAACACTGTGGGAATGTGTGGTCAGGTTTAGGCACAAAAACCTCTTGGTTGTGGTTAGAAAAGGGTCAAAAACTATCACATTTGGTGGCACAACAGTCACTGGAAAAGCAGGGAGGAGTCGATGAAAAACACCCAAAATCAGTGGCTCAATAACCGCCAGGAAACTGAAACTAAGTGCAGGGGGTATTTTTTTTTTTGGATCAATGGGCTTCTGTTTTGGGAAAACGGACTGTCAGAGAAATGGGCTTTCTGTCCAATGGGACATTTTTTGGATAAAGGGGACTTCAGAATTTTAAGCCGTCGTAACAGTGTCATTGCACCTATGACCCACTAACCTAACAACATACACAGAATTTTACAGATTTGTAGCATTAATCAGTTCAAACAATGGCTGTGTTTCATTAGTAGTTCCACTTTCCCTCAGCCCATGGTATTATATAAGAGCTTACTTTGTAGGGTTGGGCGGATTAATCCTAAAATACAGATACTCTCGATTCTACGTTTTCATTTTGAAGATCACTTCCAGCGTCAATAGGATTGATACCAAAAAAGGGTTTCTCTCTTCTACGCTGTACCTATTTTTTTTTTAAGAGTAAAAATATCTGTGCAACAACATTCTATTGTCGTGAACGCATCTAGTGCGTGTACCTTTTGCTTCTCCGCTTCTCTTCTGCTTTGTGTTGTCTGCACTCAAACAACTTACTCCAGACCTAGCAGCGTCTTCTAAGTTTCGCTTTCAACAGATGTCGCAGTGAGAGGATGGTGAGCTCACCTCCCAGCCATCCCATTCACTGCTAGGGACCGACGCTGACACTCAATTATACTATGAATAGAACCGCTTTCACATCTATGTGACCGTAGCTGTCTGCAGACGATCAATGTGAAAATTATGTCCAAGCCTGATTAGTTTAATCAGACGCATAATAGTAGTGATGGATCAATGAGAGGAAAAACACAAGAAAGAGGACTGCAGCTAAAACAAGGGAGGAGGAAAGAAACATCTCAGCATCCACACCTCTGACACAAACACAGTTCACAGACAGAATCTTTTCAGAGAGGCTCAGACAAGGAATATCTAGGTATATAGTAGCCTTGTGAAATTAATATTTTTGACATATTCAGTATTGGTTACTGTTACATTTTCAGACTGTAATTGGTCGTCATTAGCTGTTAATTAAGTTTATTGGTTATGCAACTTTGAAATCCCCTACATAAAAAAAATTACCACTTTTTATACGAAAAAGTATCATATCAGTATCAGCGAATTTGGCAATGCATTACTTGGTATTGGATCAAAACCAAATTTTGTGGTATTGCCCACCCCTACTACGTCGCACTGATGTCACTTGAAGCGGATAGAGGGACTGCGCAGGGGATTATATGTAACACACCTGTTCTTGTTCACTTTAGGCCAAAATGATCAAGGATTGGTGGCGAGTTGTAGGCTTAGCGCTAAACTGTTTTTTACACATCATCAGAAATACCTGCAAACACATTTCAATGAGGCATCTTCTGAGGATAACTGCAATACATGGGCAGGCACTTGCTAATAAACTGCATCAGTTTCTGATTTGGAAATTTCTGTTCGTAAAAATTTACCATGCATGTACAGACAATGTTGGGGAAAAAGAAATCACACAAGCTGAACAGTACAACAGTCTAGGTAAATATCAGGTGCGAGTAGTTAGGTTACATTTTTTTAGTAAAAAATCCATTTATTCCTGAGATTTTCTTGAAAACTGAATGGCTAATAGAGAAGTGAATCTATACACATTTATGTCTACCTATACAGACATGTATTAGAAAAGGGCATTTCATTATTATCATTTTTATTTATTATATTTATTTCTTCTTCTTCTTCTTCTTCTTCTTCTTCTTCTTCTTCTTCTTCTTCTTCTTCAGTGCAAGCCACCGGAGTTTTACGTACTGCCAATTTTTCTTGCATCACATGTATAACAATGGATTATGGGTGATATAGACCTTGGAGTGACCATCATTGTTGACTTGCTCGCTCAGCCCTCTGAGGCTTGATGTCGCCCTGTTCACTTTAGTCTTTCAGACAAATAAACAACACTTATGATGGAGGCGGGGATTCCCTCAAAGGGGATTGTACAGAGGGAAAGTCAATGAATGGAATTTAATGGCATGTAGAACGACTAATGAAACGTAGCCAAAAACTAGGACCTAAGGGCTTCACTCAAGGTCCTCTTACTAGCTTGTTCTGTTAACCACTACTTAATCTCCTCCTCAGTAATGGAGCTTAAACTCATCTGCAAAAGAGAACCAAGCAGAGATGGAGCTGGTGCAAACCAACAAGTGACACTTTCAGGTTTGATTGAAAAAGATGAGTAAGTGGACCTTGAGTAGTCAAACTACTGTTTCCATGGTCAAGAATAAATAGTTACTCTCAATAAACATGTAATATTCAGGATTTATGAAACACAACCTAGGCGTTTTTGGGGTATTTTTACTGCCTTTACTTTTAAGATGATATCACAGTCATTATAAAGGCTACATACACATGCTATATCTTGTTTTTTTGTTTTTTTTCTTTTCAGGACAATCTGGGCTAACCAGATTTGCCATCATTTCATGTCCTTCTATGTGCCTGTATTTTATATTAATTTTTATATCAATGAAAAATCAAATCTGTGTTACTTAATTCTTGCATTTTTACATGTATCTCACCATAGCAAGTTGGAAGTTGACATATTCTGTCATATATGAAGAGGGGAGACTCTCTGGAATCTGGCAATATAAGAACCATGATGCTGGGATATTCCTCACTATATGAAGTGACTGATAACAGGATCTGTATAATGGGTTGTACAGAAAGTCGTCAGGATTTTATTTGGTAGACAATTGATCTGTATTTATAGCGTGATGGGATGACAGCACAATGATGTGTGGTATCACTGGAAAGCTCTGGTCCTGCGCTCTCGTGATGCACGTGGCATTTCTGTGCAATGCTGCATTCGCGAGTAATCCATCCAAGAGTAATGTGTGTGCAGAGCTGTATGAAAGCTCTGTCATACATCATTTTAGCGTAACTTTATCATTGTTTTTTGCTGTGACAACATTGGACTACCAACAAGTGCTTGGTCTTGTCAGAAAGCTACAATTCCGCTGTTTCATGTGATATGCGTGGCTTCTCGCTATGACGTACAGTCACAGAGAAAATCCACAGAGAAGAAAGGGTGTGAATTTGGACACACTTCGCGTCGTTCAGGCCCATAGGGTTAAGCTGATGTTGAGCTAATGTGATGAAGTCTGGTTTAATAACTCCTTAATGATTTTAACACAGACTCAAGCTGTCAAACACAGATCATATGAACTTACAGTGGAGTCAAAAACCGGAGATGTTCACAGCCAAAGAGCAGCACTTACAAAACAGACAAATCCATTGTCACACACACCCGAAGTGAACTTATGCCAGCATGCAGAGCAGCAGGGAGCACAGACTCTGAAGAGATGAACTCTGCAGGCTGTTCTCACACATTTTTCGTATGTTTTCCTATGAAAAGCAATGCACCCAAATTTGTACATATCCTGCATATTTTCACACATAACTGAGGAAATTCCAAAAGACTGGTTATGTGTTATCAGGATGAAACCTCCTGAAACAAATACTTGTAAGGAACACTAGAATTAAACAGCCAAGGACGTTTACAGCCGGGGAGATTTGGACCCTGAACTGATTTTCTACATGTTTTCACAGTTTTTTCTCAGTTCATAGTGTTATATTGGGTTCACACAGTTTTTTTATCTTGACATGCTGAGTATCTTTTTTGAAAATCTGCTTATAAGGATTATGAGTTAATATTGTGTTTAGTTATAATTGAATTATTTCTTAAATATTGGTCATGCCATGTAGCAATATGATCATGTGTTTCATATGCTAAGATTGATGAAGTTCTTGTGATGACAATCAGCTGTGTTTTGAGACTGAGAGATATCATAAATCGTATAAAGGTATGCAAAAACTCACATATTTAATTATTCCTATAATTTTGCTCTAAAAAGAGAAAATAAAAAGAAATGCAAAATATGCTGCAAATGTTCATTGGTAGGTCAGGTCCAAGTTATGTCAAAATCAAAGCCCCTCTTATGTGGGAGGCTACCGTGTACTATGGCACTGCTTTCTTTGTTGTTCAAAAAATTGTGTAGCTGGCCTCCCTTGGGAGTGGGGCGAGTGGGGAGTCGCAGCATGTTATGTCTAGGTTCCCCTAGACTGGTCCATCCATGGTGGACCGCAAACTCAGTGAAACGGATTCCGTAATCCAGACTCCTGATTGTAAGGAAAAAGTTGTGTGTGTCATATCAACTTGCTTAAAAAGTATGTTGACCACAATACTTGTGCAGGTTCATCTCCTGTTGTTGCACCTGTTGCCTCAGTGTCTGTCACTCCGGCCCCATACAATCCTAGTGATGACGGGCTGGATGACAGACACGGCTCTGTTTCATGTGCATTTGTCAGACCTAAGTGCATATTTGGCACATCTGTCTGTCTGTTCGGTGACATTCCCATTCAAACTAATGTGTTAAACATGACATTGATGTGGAAAATCACAAACCTATTAAACAGCATTCATATCATGCTCATCTGACTAAACGGGCTGTAATGCAACAAGAGGTAAAATATCTCCTTGATCCCGGGTTTGCCATTCGAAGCAGGAGTCCTTGGAGTTCCCCTTTCCTCCTTGTTCCTAAAGCTGACCAAACCCCATGGTTCTGTAATGATTACCACAAGGTTAATGCCATTACAAAACCTGATTCATTACTGCTTCCACACATGGAGGACAGTGTTGATCATGTGGGATCTACCGAGTATGTCACCAAACTAGACCTCCTTAAAGGCTATTGGCAGGTTCCACTAACACAGCGTGCCTCTGAAATTACTGCTTTGGTCACTCCCAATCACTTTCTGCGGTACACAGTTATGCCATTCAGTTTGCGAAACGCTCCAGCCACTTTCCACCAGCTGATGAACACAGTTCTGAGCGGTGATAGTAACTGTGAGGATGAGGAGGAGATTTTTGATTGCCTGCCTTCTGCTTCCCTCTCTCTAAATTTGAAATGTCTAATGTCTAGTCTAAAATGTAAGTTTGGGAAGGCTGTTTTTACCTACTTGGGTAAAAACGTCGCTGCCAAGTTGAGGTGATCCAGATCTCCTAGCCCCCCCGAACACGATGTGAACTCCGTCAATTTCTGTGGATGGCTGGGTATTATTGTGCGTTCTGTAAAAACTTGTCTGATGTAGTGGCTCCATCCTTAGAGAGCCCCAAAGCTCCCTTCCAGTGGTTACAAAACTGTCAGTTGGCATTTGAGGCCGCCAAAGCTCTCCTCTGCAGTGCCCCTGTGCTCGCCGCCCTAAACTTCACAAAGCTGTTTAAACTGGAAGTAGATGCCAGTGCCCTTGGGGTGGGTGCCATGCTTCTGCAGGAGGATGAGCGTGGCATTGATCATGCGATCTGAAGTGTATCTTGGGTACAACCCTGTGCCAGCCATAGTTTTCTCTGACCACAATCCTCTCGTGTTCCTGACTCAGATGCAGAAACGTAACCAATGCCTCATGTGCTCTTCCTTGTTGCTCCTTGCTTCTCAACCATGTTTTTAAAAAAAATAAAAAGCTGAAGTGAAAGTCCGGTCACAAAATTTTCAAGTGAGTATACTGGAATCCTGGAGCTTTCTTAGTGGGTATATGGCATATATGTGCTTGTCACATTAGCTATTGCTCCATTATGATGCCTCGCTGTTCTGTATATAACCTATGTCTCCTGCCTTTCAAAAGGAAATCAAACAATGAACATTCAGATAGATCACACATTTTTTACTGTCCTTTACCAAGGAAATTAGATGCCACAGTTAGTGCAGGGCCTCACATGAATACATCAATTTCAATCAATTTTATTTATAAAGCCCAATATCACAAATACAATTTGCCTCACAGGGCTTTACAGCATACGACATCCCTCTGTCCTTTAGACCCTCACAGCGGATAAGGAAAAACTCCTATACATAGATACAGTACATAAATATATAATATAAATATTATACACCACAACATAACTACATTCTACTTCTACTATGGTGCTACATGGGTGGTCATGTGTAAAAAATTAGTGTATTAAGATGTAGTCTGAAACAGCGTGCAGTTACTTTTGACTGATTAATGTCTGAGCTCTACATTTAAAGTGGGTAATAACTGCAGTCTGTGTTGCATTGTGATAAATTTAAAATGTGCTGCAGTTTGACTCTGACTTACGCTCACAGCACAGCAGAGAC
This sequence comes from Epinephelus awoara, assembly GCA_035609425.1. Classification (NCBI taxonomy): domain Eukaryota; kingdom Metazoa; phylum Chordata; class Actinopteri; order Perciformes; family Serranidae; genus Epinephelus; species Epinephelus awoara. Next base: position 36,223,701 of record CM069300.1, read on the forward strand.
CGCTGAAAGAAAGTTTGGAGAAAACACTGTGTTTTAGTCCGGCTGATTTATTGATTAAACCTGGGGTTAAACTAAGCTTTAAAAAACTTGCATCACTGTTAAGTCCTAAAAGATACATTTTCCTTAGGTCAAGATAAAACTGCTGCTTTTTAGAAGCCATCTGGGATTAACTGGTAATGTTGTTCCCTGAAACACTCCTCTCATCTCTGTTCCTCTCTCTGTTTCAGGTTCTTCATACTCGCTAAAGGGTGGCCCCTAACACAATATCACTATTTTTTTCTCAAAAAAGCTCTTTATTTCTGTGAGGTGACTCAAGATTCAAGCATGTTATGACCCATAACCTGCCAAAAAGGAGCATGTTCTGTTTCTTGAACGTACCTTGCCCTTTACATAAGGTACAAGAATGCTGCTACTTTTACTACCAGTGTCTGGTTACATCACGTGGAAGTGACCAAGTTAATTCACATGCTTCACTCGTAAATAGCCTACCATTTACATAAACATTCAAGTGACAGTTGAGTGTAGGAAGTAGTTATTTACCTGAAAGCTTCAAGCGGTGCTTCAGTATGTGTGTAAGTAAAGAGGACAAACATTGATCGTCAAGGTTTATTGATAGTTGTGGGAGCTAAACACAAACATAATGTCATTTCTGACCAATTTAAAAGGGTCATTTCACCCAAGTATTCAAATTGCTAAGGCCGACTCTGTGCACCTAATACAACAGAGGTAAAGATAATACTAAGGCCACATCCACACTATTTTTTTTTTCCCTTTCATTTTAAAGCAGTGTTTTAAGATGAAAACAAGCAGTTTGGCGTTGTTTTAGAAATAATCACTCCATACTACAGCTATAATGTTTTAGCCTTGCATATCATGACTAAAGATTTGCCCTGGTGATGGTGCTAGAGAGGAGGTCATAGTTATTGAGTTTATCCTTTGGGGACCATAACTATGTGTACCATATTACATGGCAATCCATCCAATAGTTAATGAGATATTTTAGTCTGGACCAAAGCGGTGGGCAGACCAGCCAAATGACATTGCCGTCTTTAGAGTGACGCTAACACTGAAACGGTAACGGTTGTGATTGAACCCAAATGCAGCACTCAGTGACAGTTGGTAATGTCCTTTATTTATACAGAGAGTGAACAGGAACTTGAGCTGATGACGACAGTCTGGTGACAGTTATTCTGCGGGCTCAGAGCCCACATATAGTCTCTTGGTTCAGGGTTCAGGGAGTGGACTGGGCTGAACTCTGAAGTGGGACCGAGACGTGAGTTCTCAAATCCGAGCAGCTCAGTCTGACAGCAGGCAGAGGTAACAAAGAGGGGCTTACTGATGGCATGGATGAGAAGGGGAGGGGTCCAGAATCAGAAGACCAGTCCAGCGAAACAGCAGAGCTGACGAGGAATCAGTAGCAGGAAAGTAGCAGCCAGATGATGGATCGAGGAGCCGACAGGTTGGTGAAAGGAGAACACACACACAAGGTAGCGTGTGGCATCTCACAGCAGGCCGCTGACAAGCAGGTCGGAACACTCATGCTGAAACGTCGTGGCAGGAAAACAACACACAGCCACAGGCAGACAGACACCAGAGACGCTGAGGCAGAACTCGTGGTCGGGGACAGAAGTCTGTTGAGTTTACTGGGAAACAGACGACGTAGACAGGTCAGAGGCAGGAAGGGTTGGTAACAGGAGATCAGGCAGGTAAGGAGTGCTGAAAGTCTTGCATATGGGTGAGGAACAATCTGGCAGTGTGTGCTGGAGAGGCTTATATACCAGGCTGATTGGCTGATGAGCTGCAGCTGTGGAGGCAGGTGAGTGGATTGAGGTGATCAGGTGGGAGTGGCTGGCAGGTAGAGTGGAGAAACACAGGGAGAGCAGGGGAGCAGAATGCAGGCTGTGACAGACGCTGCAGCAAACCGCCGATCCATCTCACGCTCCTTTCTACCCTCACTCGTGAACAAGAGACCCCAGATTCTTGAACTCCCTTGCTTGGGGCGGTAACTCAGTCCCCTGTTGTCTTATTTCTAATTCTTTTTTGATGTGTTCAGTATAACAAAGCTAAATACAGTTCAAACTTTGTCACACCCAACTGCTGCCCACTTGATACAGAAGTAAAAGTGTATTAAGTGTACTTCTGTGCGTGTTGCATGCAGCAGAAAGTGTCAGCATAATGTGTTGTTTGCTCTCCTTCACGATGACACTGCTCTGCTGTCTGTGTGAGTGACGTACCTGTCTGTCTGCTTAAAGCTTTTACTGACTGATCTCCACTCCCCGGAGCACACGCTGCTTTGATCATATGTATTAGAGCTGAAGATTCAGCCCTTGACAGCCTGTTTGTTTCAGTGAGCTGAGGATGGACCTCAAAGGGAAAAAAAGAGCATTTATCAGAGAACATGAACACAGAGGCAGAGAGAAAAGAAGATGAGAGAGTGGAGATGCTAAAAGTTAAACCTTTACACTCCCACAGAGGTAAAAAAAAAAAAAAAGCGGCTATATTGAATTTTTGCTACAGTATATCTGATCTTTTAGAGCAAAGCATTTATATGACTTAAACTGACTTGGAATTTTCAGTTTGGGGAATATACTGAGGTGAGTTTGAGTGTGTGAGATTGATGAAACCAGCAATGTGACCATGTGTGAGCTTTGACAACACAATATTAGACTACTCCTCCCCTTCTGCCATTGCTCATCGCCCATGTCCTGCAGGAGACTATATTTCTCTTGTCTTGTGTCATAAGAAAATTAGAGGTAATTTCCAATTTCCAACCAACAGACTCACAATATGAAAAGCAGTGAGAGGCTGCATTTTCACAATCCTCTCAAAGACATCATTTTGCATTTGCTTAAACTGTTAGGCTGGCATTACTCTATATTTCTCTCATTGTCAACAAATGCCATGAAAATACCTTAATGGTCAGGAACCAGCTCAGGTTCAGGTTCATATTTGAATTTTCGGTTTCTACTAGAACATGATGACATGCATTTGTAACACACAAATTCCCTTTTATATAACCACAGGTAAACTTCAATAACACAGCCAACAATTAGTGTGGTTCAAAATGCCATATCAGGCTTTCCCTAGCAGCAATTTCATAAAAGCAATTAAAAGTTAGTGTCTTACTGCAGGAGATGTGGCACACCAATCTGTAGGCCAGTGCAGTGAAAGTATACTACGTGGATAACCAAAGCTATACAGATACAGATACAGATACAAGCTTTAAGAAAACGGCTACAAATATGGACAGAAGACGTCTTCTGTATTTATGTATTTAACACTGAGCATTTAGTATGTCTGATTTCCCTACTCTGTCTGCGGCACTCAGCCTAGAGTCCATAAGTTCCTACAAAACATAAATATTTTAAGGTAATCTCATAGAACAGTTCTTATGATACCCTATGAATTTGCCCCCCACGAATAACATTGCGTCCTTAATATACAGTTAGGTAATTAACGTAAAGTTTCAGAGGTTGGGTTTAAGCAGTCAAAGGGTTAGGTTTAGGAAAAGAAACATGGTGAGGATGTACCTTTAAATGACTCAAAGTTCACTCAAAGTTCACAGGGATCTGAACACTTGACTCCAGGGGAAGGTCCTGGGCGAATGTCCAGGTTTTATGAACCACCTACCACCCCAACCTGACTCCTTGCAAGGGCTTAGGACTGCTTCGTTGTTTCTTGCTGTGTGTCACATGATTGCAGCCTCTCCAAATATTTGGCATATGTTCAAATTTGGGTGCATTACTCTTTGTAGGAAAACAAATGAAAACTTTGTGACAACACCTTAACCTACTCTATTCTATGAATAGATGACAAATACATTTTTGCATTTTGTTGATGTAAAAATCCATTTGCATCTGTTTGATTTGCTATCCAGACTACAAGTTGCCTTATGTCACCCATTGTCTAAGCTTTATCTTGAAACAGCTCTCCAGAGCCCACATGTCTCTGTAAGATTATGCTGGATGTCAGTGTTGTCAAACACATAATACAAGTGTTGCAGCTAATATTTATCTATTTCTCTTTTCATGACTGTATGAGTGTAAAACAGTTTTTTTTCACAGGTGGTGATATATAATATATATTATCATTACAATCCTTTTTTATAAGTTTGTTATACATATTATTTTATTTTTTATAATTTATTTTATGCAATATTCCTATTTTGTTGTTGTTTTAGGATTGGGATTGCTGGGTTTTCATGTCACCATAGAGGCAGTAAAGCCCTGTTTACACTAAGTAGACAGTTCAGTTCAGTTTGGTATGCATTTTTTCCTGTTTAAAGTGAAAAAGTTGTGGATGGTACCAATGGAACCGTTCATAACTGTCCCCATTTTTGGTCACCCCTCTGTTGGGATATGTAGCACACTGATCTGATACTAAAAGGTGGAGCTGGAAGCACTGCAGTCTGATGATTTGTCAATAGAGGACAAACCAGACTGGTTTTTAGGCTTATGTAACCACTGTTTATTCTGTGGCAAGTCTTACATAAATTATAACCATAAAACGAAATGATGTTTTGCTGGCTTTCGCAGCAGCTGTGTTTTTCACTGGGCCAACTGCTGGCGACTTTTAAGGTGGAGCTGTTACTTGATGCATGAGTTGATGACGTGAATCCATCAGCACACCTTAAATTTCAATATGACAACATTGATAATTCCATTCGTTTTTATCGTCGCTCTTGGATGACATACATTTTGAGTAATGAGTGGATCTTCAAGCATATAAAATAAATATGAATTTCAACCGGATTGTGTGCATTCACTTAAAAAAAGTGTTGCGGAGCGTCATTCCTGTGGCTACAGCAACACTAAACCCCTACGCTTGCCTGAGTAGGAAAAAATGCACAAACCCCTATTTTTAAAAGTCCCATGGAGAGATACTCTCACCCCTCGCCTGTTATATTTTGTTCTGGAAATGTCGGCGTGCAACATCGTTCTATGGATGATAAATGAGGTGCAGACTACCATCTGTGTCACCAGTGATAAGGAAGTATAGTGAGTGCTGGATGGATCAGCAACAACAACCCCACTCACATTTAAGAGTCCCTTCTGTGGCGTAAATGCTAATGAATCAAAGGTCTAGGTGCCATGTCTGAAGGGTTACTTTTGGTTCCAAAGGTACCATATGAAAAGTGTTTGGTGGAAACGGGGCTCAATACTATCTTTCAAACTTGTCTCTGAATTCTGTTCATGTAAAACTAATTCACATTAAGATGTTTGTGAGAAACATATTGCAGCTTGGATTGTATTCTTTACCAACATAATTAGGATGTCTATCTTGAATCTTGCTGCACAACTTTCTTTGCAAACACATTTCACATAATTAATTCATGTTAAGGGGGTGCTGCTCTGCCCTGCCCTTCCCAAGATACATGTACTTATATGCCAAACCATCTACCTCTCTCTCAGAGCACTGTGCATGCCTTTTGACCATGTTAGCAATGTCAGTCATGCTGATACTTGCTTTTATCTCAAGTACAATTTTACAGAATCAGTGGTTTATATGGCTGTAGACTCTTAATCGTGTTATAATAATGTTGTAAAATGCCCATTGCTGCAGAGAAGTCTTTTATCCTTTGAAAACAGAATCTTCTTTGGCCAGTAATTAAATACAGACATGGAGAAAAGCACTATTTTCACAGTCCCTGATGGAAAATAGTCTGGGCTAGGGATATTTTTCAGTTAAAAGTGTACAGTATGATGTATCTGAACCCTTGTGATTATAGCTTTAGTTTGGTTAAGGTGGATAAGTGAACGTTATGCCATTCTAAACTCACCATAGACCCTCCCAATCCTGTTCCAAGTGACTAACAGAGCTTTTAACACAAATCAGCAGACTGATCAGATCCTTTGACATAACGTGACACACAAATGTACATAACCATGTGACTGTGGTCCAATACAAGCGCTGACTGAGTGCACTGAACAAATCAACAAGTGGATGTGCCACAGTTTTCTTCAATTAATAAAGAGAAAACTGAGATGATAGATTTTGTAGCCTAGGAGGAGTGATCGAAAGTCAGAGCTCCAGTTGGCAATGTTAAAAACTACAGACCAAGCCAGAAATCATGTGTTGTCATGGACCCACACCTGAACTGTAACAGCCACATTATGGGGAACTAATGTTTTTTTCAACCTGGGTGCTATTTTCCAGTCTACTTTTGTCTGAATGAGTGATAGGATGTTCAATATTTGACTATATTAAATAATAGGGCACTCGGATAGCGTCAAACAACGTCAAAATACGTCCACTGAAAGTGCATTTTTTTCATACAGATAGGCTCGTATTGTTAGTATAATTATCCGACAACATAACGGAAAGGAGAAATGAACGTCTGTGTTTACCTTTAGCTGGATTCGGACATGTTCCTCTGCCTGTTGCAATTTTAGTATATGTGCTACTGAAGTAACAGTGCTCCCTCTCCTCGTCTGCTCTTTAATTTCAATGAGCTCTGCATCCATGTACGTCTGTGTACTCCGTGTTCAAATAAATACGGTCCATCCAGATCCAGTTAGTCAAAATCAGGTAAAAATTCGGACATGCTTGTTGTAGCAAGTCAAAACGCTCACTCAGAGAGTGAAAGTCTGACTCTGAAATCTCACATCTCACGAGATTCTTCTTATTCTTCTTTGGTGTTTTACTATACAGTCTATGGTGTTTTACAGCAGTTGGTCTTGCGAGACTTGAGTTGTTGCAGGAAGTTACTGCTGGAGCAAGCTTACAATGTGACTGTTTGGAGTAGTCATGGCCGAATTTTTACCCCATTTTGACCAACTGGATCTGGATGAGCCATTTGAATTTGATGACCACCCGTGTTTATTTGAACACGGAGTACACGGACGTACACAGACACAGAGCTCATTAAGGAGGGACCAGGAGAGAGCGAGCAGGTAGAGGAAGTGTTTTGACTTGCCACAACAAATATGTCCGAATCCAGCAAAAGATAAACACAGACATTCATTTCTCCGTTTCGTTATGTTGTCGGATAATTATACTAACAATCCGAGCCTATCTGTGTGGAAAAAAATGCACTTTTAGTGGACGTATTTTGACGTTATTTGACGTTGTCTGAGTGAAGCTGAGTCTGAGCTTCGTACTGGAGAAATGCCAAATATTGAACATCGTATCACTCATTAGGCAAAAATAGATCAGAAAATAGGGCCCAGGTTGAAAAAAATGTTATTTCCCCTTTAAGACAATTACAAAGTCAACCTGCTCTCACCTTAAGAACATATCAAGGATAAAATGACTTATGTCTCAGCAGGATTTGGAAAAACTTGTCCATGCATTTATCTTTAGTGGACTTGACTACTGTAACGGGGTCTTTACAGGTCTCACTAAAAAAATGGATCAGACAGCTACAGCTGATTCGCAACGCTGCTGCTCCAGTCCCCACTAAGACCAAGAAAAAGGATCAAATCACTCCAGTTCAGAGGTCTTTACATTGGCCTCCTGTCTGTCAGACAATCAACTTTAAAATCCCAGCGTTGGTTAACAAAGCACTAAAAGGTTTAGGTCCAAAATACATTTCTACATTTCAGCTTTTATTGATTATTTAATACTGGTGCTGCTATACTCCATTACAGTCATTCTCCAGCCACAAGTACACTGTTACATTTGTACACTACATACTACATACTAAGATTGGGGAAACTTGTAATCTTGGTTGCTGATGGTGTGAATTTCTTTCTGATTTTGGATCACATCTGATTGTGAGCATTTTGGTTTAGAGGCTTTTATTGATGATTTTTCACGGCTTTACAGTCTTGTTAAGGTGGTGACACTGGGTCATACAACTGTAGTGTAGTTTGTTTACAGCCTAAACTGAGCTTTTTATTCCTGGCGATTGCATTTAGGCTTCAGTAATCATGAAAGTAGTTTTCATTTGTGAATATTTTCTTGCTGAGCAAATGTACAAGTGCCATAAATGATTTTTTGCCACAGAGCTAATTTTTGGCAATAATCCAAAATCCAATGAAAAAAATCCCATTGGCTTTTTGACGAGAAAACTAGCGCAATGCTAACTTCCGCGTCTGCCTACTGAAAAATGTCACCCCGGGCAGACTCTGTGACTGTGCAGAGACGCCGAAATGCTGACCGATTAGAGCAGACTGGCCATTTTTTTGAGGGGGGCTTAAAGAGACAGGTGATAAAACAGTATCTCAGAAAGAGGGTGAATACAGGTGTTCTAGCACTGACATGAGATTTAAGTGTTTTTTTAATTTAAAAGCATGTAAACATGTTATAGTAGAAACCTTAAATACAAGTGTGAACCTGAAACTGCGCATAGCGCGCTCACACTGGACATGGAGGCACCACGAAGCGTGTTAATTTTCTGTGGAGCTCTACCCACTTGCTTGTAGTGCCCATGTAAAGAGATTAGACACTTCACACACTGGATGCAGGGCCCTGGTCGGCTCGCACTCTGCAGTGATAATGTTGCCGTGTGGTGTGTTTTTTCTGTAATAGGTCCCCTTTAAAAACTGAACTCTAAACAAATGTTAGCATGACATTTTCAGTTCATACCTGTATTAAATTGTACTGAAACTTCCAATGTCTTTTTTTCTTTCTTATGTGAACCATGAAGTTGTCACTGTTGCCCTCAAGCACAGTTTTCTTCATACTACAACACAACACAACATGTGTCCTTTGCACCAATTTGCCTACTGTTTACACCTACTTACTGTAACTCTGTGCACCAAAATAGAGCTCTTTGTCCATCAGCCCTTATCTTATCACCAGCCCAGCGTGTAACAGTTGCCTCTGGCTGCGGTTCAAAGTGTCCTCAACTTCAATTCAGATAGAGCGAGCTCAGTGTATTTCAGTGTTTTGATGGCTTTCCAGGGTCAGGGCACTTGTCTGCTCCTTTGTCTCTTCATCTTCAACCAGCAGTGGGTGGTATGACTCACACTAAAACACATTCACTGTCATCAGTGCTAGCTTTATCTGTCCCTCTCAAAACCTTTCACACTGAAGCAAACCTTTGGCATGCAAGGTTTCCAACATCCTCTATTCAAAAGCAAATAGATTATTTGTTTGAGGAATATCTCAACAATATCACAGTACAGTTACATTCAGAGAAGCTCATTAACCATGTGCGTGCGACACAGAGTGCACAGCCTCCCATAGGAGCTTGTTTTGCATAAAAGCTCTGTGCCTGTCACTTAGTGTATTTTGTATTTCATGTTATAAAAGCTACAGACATGTTATCTTACCTCTGGTTCACTGAACAAGGAAATGTCGTTGCTAAACTTATGATATTACAGTGGCCTACCAACTATTACAGCAATACTTCTTCATATAGATATATCAGTCCTGTCCAGGTATTTGGGATCTTGCTACTGCAACAAGTACATTTTGTTCTGTATCTCCTTGAAGAATGATCGCTAATCTTAAGCTTAAAGCCCTGAACCCCTCCAAAGCATCATCATCGTCATGACAACATTCTCCATTAGCACCACATCAGGAATAATCTTACGGGCTTAATTGTGTTTTTATATACATATAGTCAATAAAAAGATTATTTCAATTCAGCCAGGTAAAAATAAAATTAACCTTCAACAAACCTGATGAAATTTAGGCTGGATTGGGTGGAGCTCAGTCAAATCCATAAATAAATATATGTAACATTAACCTTTATAAAATGTTAATGAGTGAGTGAAATGAAAATTCACCCCAAATTTCACAGCTGTCATGAATTATTGAATTAGTTTTAGAGACCAAAGCCATTTTTTTAAGCAGGCTGAAAGCATGTTAATTTCTGCTGTAAAGTTGGGAATTTTATGGGGATTGACTCACTTCTGGAGCTCGCCTCAAGTGGCCATTTGGGGAACTGCAGTTTTTTGGCACTTCTGTATTGGCTTAGATTTCCAGCCCTGAAGGTTGCTGCTCAGAAAGCTTATGCTAAAGAGAAAGCAGAGAGAGCAGGAGAACAGCGGCTTACGGAGATGGTCCTTTAGTGATGCTCCGAACAGCAGCGACAGCTAATCCTCGGCCTTCAGCTGTTGCTGCCCCCCTGGCATCACAAATGGATTATAATTCTGTTGGACACACTGAATGCTCATAATAGGCTCCAAATCCAGGCATCACAACTATTTTTCTCGATTTTCACTTGGCCTTGCAATTTCATTTAAAAAAAAAAAACAAACAAAAAGAAAGAAAAACTAAAAACATCTCAACATACTTCACATTCAAGTGCTGCCGTGAAATCATTTTAGGTTGCAACAATCCCCAAAAAAGCCCACAAAATCCTGGAGGGACTAAAATATACTTTGTAACAGGACACATTGATTAAAGTAACTGGTGACACGTCCACAGAGAATTATCACCAACTCTGCAGTTCCCCTCAGCTCTATGAAGCATAGCATCTTTCAGCTCATTGTTTTGGTTTTACAGACCACATATTTACTGTTCACTTCTTTCTCATTAAGCTCATTTCCAGCAGCAGGTCCGCTGCCTTGTCAGTGAAAAGGCTTTAAAAGCCTGCTGTACCTGCCCAGCACCAAATGGCAGATAGCCAGACTACCTGCTGCCTTTAGCAGCTAAAGAGACAGAATTTGATGAAAACCAGAACAGGAGAGTGAATATTGGACTTGATATATTGAACTATTATTAGACCTGTGCCATGTGTCAATGCGAATGCCTCATCATAACAGGTTACACAATGTATGAACATTTAATTAAATGCTTTTATTAATTAAATTAAATCCACACGGTCATACATACAGCTCACTTAGATCCTGGTGGGACTGATAATGATGGACAGAGACTTCCTGAGTAGATACAGCAGACAGTTTATCGTGAGTCATATAATGTTACATACCACTAACCTTTCCAAATGAAAAACATACATACATATAAGATAAACTGATCTAAGGGCTTCAGCTAAATGGCCTTACAGCAGCACTTTATGACCTTGCCCTCTACATTGTGGAGGCACATTTTTAGCTAGTCAAGCATATTTTACAAAACGCACTACGTTGTTATGAATAGTGATGAAAAGAAAAGGTCTCCAATTCTCCAAGCTTTTATTTGCAGATTTGGGAAAATGGTAGCCAGTGGCCATGAGCAGAAGGGATGGGTCGGAGAGATGGCAGAAGGCGAGAGGGAGTGTGCAACTGTAGGTGCACTCGAGTCAATGGGGAACGGCAGACTGGAAAGGAGAAAAGGAGGCGAGGGAGATGAAAAGAGAGAGATGGAAAGAGAGGCGGAGAGGAGAGGGGAAAGGAAAATCAATAAAGTCATCAAACATGCATTGCGCGCTGAAATGACTTCTTAAGTCCCATCAGGAAAGCGAGTGGGAGGTGAAATGCAGTAGGGAACCTGGACGCCGACTTCTAGGTGTCCTTCAACAGCACTGACTCAATCACTGAACTAACCTCTGTTCGACGCTCACAGCAGAGCAGAGCACACTGCAGGGACGCCCATTATCTTTTCACCTGTATGCATGTTTTCTCTCATTGGAGTCATAAACTTTAACCATAAATGGCAAGATTAAGATTATTTCACCAATCATGACATACACAGCTCGTCCTGCTACAAAAAGCCTGCTTTACAAACTTGGGAGTTTGGAGTTTTAATGACAAACATTTACCAGGCTGAGTGGCTCTAACAAAAACATGCAGTCCAATTGCATTATGGGAAGTGTAAGATCCAGTGTTTTTTAAGCTTGACACAGGGTACAAATAGGATACCAACTTAAACAATATTTTCTTGTCTTCCTGCACTGTGGTGTTGGGTATGCTTGTTTTCATTACCTTGCCGGCCATAAAATAAAAGTGTCCCCAAGCTTTTCTGTGTATCTTTGCAGCTGTGGCAAATTTTAATGGCCCTTTTCTCAAAACCATGGCTCAGTGACAGTCATTATATAATGTGTACAAAACTAACTCTGACATCATTGGAAAACTAAGAATGTCCTCTTTCCAGCAGACTATGTTACTCAAAATGTTTTTAACAGTCAGTGTGACTGAAAATGACAGAGCAAGTCACAAATGACGAAGGCTTTTTCCCTGGTTGGAAAACAACAATCCGATGAGCGCTTTGAAGATGTCATCTCCCTGTGCCTGCATCAGAAAAATACCAAGATCAAATTTGCAACATACATAGATGAGACTTTTTTTTAAGTATTCATTTTTTACATTTCTTAACAGTTTTTTTTTCTATTTTACAGTTAATTGCTCCTAGCAATTACTAATGCTACGAAAATGAAATGGCTGTTCAGTCTAATTATCAGGGTAGGTTTTATTTTTTATTTTTTCTCTCTAATCTAATGAGGTCAGAGACATGATTAAGCATAGTGGAGATATTCTTAATTCATTTTGGGAATGTCATTTTTGGTGTTTTGCCTGATTTGGGCAAGCTTTTGGGAGCTTTGTTTTGTTAAAGTTTACATGTTTTCAGCTGATGTATTCATATACTGCCTGTGTTTTTTCTGTTTATTTAATTCCCCTGCTTTCTGTCGTTCCTTGCACATTTCCTTTCCTTCCTCTCCATCACGTTCCAGCCTCTCCATAGCTCTTCTCTTGGGTTAGTGTATTGCTTTGAGTGTCCAGAGGGCTGTGTGTTTGCTTGAGGGCCAAAGTCATCATTTCTGTTGGAACTGGGTCCATGCCTTTGGGGTTGAGGGGCTGGTGGTGGTGATGGGCTCGTAGACGCTGCTTCACACAAGTGCTGAATACTGACAGGAATGGGCCGTTCAAGGGTTCACACTCCAAATGAGGTCGCAGCGCCTCAGCCGTTCAGCTGGCATTCAGACAGCCCCGCTCTCATTCTTATTCAGTCCTCAGCTTTCAGTACAGGCTGCCATTGTTGACCAGCCTAATAGCTTTCTCACAGAGCTGAGGATACGTCTTTGATGAGTCAATAAAAACACTTTGCATTGCCAAACAAGCCAAGCCAAAATCTCATCAGGGAAGTGGTGTATTGTATTGTATCTTTTCTGCATTATGCTGCATATTCACCTTTCTCTCTGCATTATCTCCAGTAGCCTCTGACATGCCAAGATCTGAATACCATTCTGTGAATAACATTGAGGAGGTTTGTACTGATAACAACTGTTTAATCTCCATGTGATGGCTCCATTTAGGTAATTGTCTCCATCATACACACACGTTACAAGGAATAAACAAAACCAGGTAGTTTTGCCAGTAGTAGGAATAGGATTGTAAAATCGGTCCTGAGGTTGTGCCAGAGGAATGACCAAAGTCAGAAGGGTGCGCAAAAAATGTCATTGCAGTCCTCTAATTCTGATGAGATCACATGATGCTACAGGAAAGCTTATGGAGAACCCAAAGAAGGGACAGTTTTTATGAAAATAAGTAAAAGAGTATTTAAAATTGACAGAGTTCAGAGGTTCTCAGCAAATGACAAACACTGTATTTGAATGAATAAAAGTGTGTCAGTGTTCCAGGGGATATAAGAATCTTGCATACTCACACAGTATAAAGAGCAAGAAAGTTTGCGTAGGGTGGGAGGGAGTAAAAGTGGATGGGTGAAGAAATAAAACAAGATTTTACGTAGGACACAGCAGTTCAAGTCCCATGTGAAACCAGATGTCAACATTGTTTAAATGTAACATTCGGTACTATATGGTCATATCACACTAACATCAGTCACATTATGTTCACCTTACGTTACGTTGTTATATAAGAACCGCACTTATTTTAACCAAAAACATGATCTTTTCTAAACCTAAGTAGTTTTGTTGCCTAAATCTAACCGTGACCATTTCACAACATTATCCACGTGTTACAATCTGTTACAGCTGTATGTCACATAGAGATGCTAAAAGGTGCCCTGTGCTTTGCTATGAAACACCAAGGGGCATGACAAAGCATCAGTATTTGATGATCTGGGAATGAAAACGGGTTGGATGTCAATCAATTTGAGAATTTTCAGCCATATTAGAGGCAGGGCTTTAGGGGTGATGATGCTGGTTTGTCAGCTGGTCCGCCACTTTGTTCTGGACCAGGGGTCGACAACTTAATATCAAAATACCCATTTCTGCATGGAGCTGCAAAACATATTTGAGCCTTACAATGAAGGCAAAATAGCCTATTAAGTCTAAATTAGCCTATATTTGTAGTCTAAATGAGCATTCAATAATATGTTTTCCCACAAGGCGGTTACTGTGTGGGGCACTATTAATGATTATGTTGTACTTTAACTTTGCAGAGCTGGCAGTTAAAGCAAACAAATCTGTCCACCAGCTACTAAAGTCTCTATTTTATTCCAAGAGTTTTACTTTTTTGGATTTGATATCCATAGCTAACCAGCTAGGGAGACTCAAGACTAGCCACTGCTGTCGAGGTTCAGCAAAATTCTAAGGAAAAGGTGCCAGGCAGTAAATGAATTATGTACATTTTAGCTGTTGAAATGATCTGACTTTTTTTTTTAAATTCAGTATATAGGCTTCATATTATTATACAATTGGAGTATGTAAGAATTTCTTTAGACTTAAAATAGAAAATATAATTAAAATGTTTAAAAAAATGTGTCAAAGCCACAGGGAGCCGCTGGAGAGGGGCTTAAGAGCCACATGTGGCTTGCTGGTCGGAACTTACACAATTATAAGATGGCAAAATAAATTAGATTGAACACAAACATGGTAAAAGTTATACCTGCTTAACATTAGCATGCGAGCATTGATGTTGTGAGTGTGTTAGCATTTCACTCAGCACAGCCTCACACTGTCACTAGCATAGCTGTGCATTTTTCTTTTCCAATTGGTTGCAAAGGTTAAAATGAACTCTTACTCATTATAAGCTTAGTTATTATCATTTGTATTATGATACTTTGTTTTAACCAAAGTAATTGCTGAAATATGACAACAATGCTAAAATAAAGTCCAAAGGACGTGAATCAGCGTCAGCAGAATACCATTGTAGGGGAGATGTCGGCTGCTGTGAGTGGTCATTGTTATGCTTATCCCCGTAACCTGAAGGCCGTCATGTTTGCCCGAATTAATTTGAGTGACGGGCAACGTGTCAGTCTACTGGCATGTAGCATGATATAACAGCAGAATGAGCTTTTCACAGCAAAAACAACAAAGGTAAGAGAAATTTTACAACTATAGCTCAGTAAAACGATTTCTGTTGTTGTTCTTTGGCCTCTATCTCTCTGATGCTTTGGTGTAGAGTGCTTCGCTTTCATTTGGGATGAATGACGTGTGTTTTGCAAAACGTGCCGTTGAGTTAGAGCCCAAAATATACTGAGTGGGCTGGGATATTGGTGCTGTATGGAGTTGGATTTGTTGTTGTTTATTTAGTTGTTGTTTGAACTGGGGCATGTAAAAAGGGTTTTTACAGCCTTGTAGCCCAGGTTCTACTGTTTAATATGATGTGCAACATCACTATATTCTTCTTGATCAGTGCATTGTTTCACACTGTGTTTGCAAAGTCGCTCTCAAAATTCTTTTGGAGGACTTTCAGTTTTAACATTAAGCCATGTTGCTCTCTGCCCACATCTCAGCAATTCATTCAGTGGGTACAATATTACTGTTATTGATAAAAATGATGGTAAATAATAAAAATAAAGTAATAACACAAGTTGAGTCCAAGCAGAAATATCCTTTAAATACAAAATTTTGACCTTGAAGTAGTGCTAACTTGCTGTGGAACAAAGTGTTGGAGTAACTGACTGACACATCCTAAGGAAGTGTCGCCAGGATGTAAATGGTACTTGGACTTTTAATTCCTACTCTTTAAATGATAGTATCTTTGTTGCTCAAGTAACGGTGAGCAAAACTCCAGAGGGCAAGAGAGGTAGGTCTCAGTCATAGAACAGGGGTAAATAAAGGTCATGGCTAGTCATACCCATTAAAGCCCTGTGAGTGTGGGAGAGACGTCTGCTGTATTCAATGCTTGTGTCTTTTAAGGACATGCTTTGCCTTCCCATGAACACAATGCTGTTTGGAAGCATTCAATGAGCTGTTGTGGCAGGAGACGGAGAAACAGGAAATAACAGGAAGAGATTTCTTTTGCTCTTACAACCAAACCAGATATACAAACAAGTACGCAGGCACTAAAAAAAAACATGTCCCATCTGTTACACAGAGTGATGCTGTGCATCCATGCATCAATTTTTCGGTCAAGAAACAAACATTGTTTTCAAGTGCAACAGGAGAAAAGTAAACCAGAATGTTTATGTGATTTGATGGGAAAGTTGGGTTGGAAAACTTGGCCAGAGCCATATTAATATGAAAAGGTTCAATGTGATTGAGGCCAGTGTAAGAAGAGGGGTGGGTAGAGAGGAAGTAGTCTATCACACATGAATGAGAAGGGGGAGGTAAGCACAGAGCATAGTGACAGATTGACAATGGTGTGAGGGTTAGAGTTCAATAGGCAGGAAGGTCTGATTAACTGGTAGGTTGGTCTGGAATGAGACAGAATAGATAGATATAATAACGTCAGTTACAGAGGTGTGGACTCAAATGACAAGACTTGGACTTGAGTCAGACTTAAGTAACAAATTTGATGACTTTAGACTCTGGACAAAATCAGAAAGAGAGGCTTGTGATTTGTGACTTCACTTGGACGTAAGCTTTTTGACTTGAAAAAACTTGATAACTCATCCCATACCCAAAGATTAAAAAAGTATGTTAAAGCTGCCAATGTTGCATACAACATCAGAGTGATCTATTTACTATTTAAAGAATATTTCCGAACGTGGTGGTCTAAGGAGGTCTTTAAATTACCTCCGCTGTTTCATAAGCTAAGGTATACCGTAACATAAAATTTGATGGTTATATTTCCTTATCTACGATATTGGGGGAAAAAAGCAACTGGATTGAGAATCTCACCTTTATGTTAGTTATTACAGGTGCTTTTTACACATACTTCCATTAACAAAATGGTATGAAGTTTCAGTTACAGTAATAAAATATTTGTTCAACCAAAAATTATGCTTCTGTTTTCATTCCTTTAAGGGTCAGTCTGACTGATAATAGTATGAATTCTGTGATACCGTGAAATCCCCATATTTTCTGAGTCAGTTATCGATGGTGAAAATGTCAAATTGTTGCAACCCTACTGCATTGCTGAATGTGTAACAATGCTGACCCGAGGCCATGCGCAATGGAATAAGATGACATTCACCCTGTCCTAGTATCCATAGTAAAGTTTAGATTCTCGGCCCGTACCCGAGCCGATTGCGGGCCGGGTCCAGGCCAACATTTCACACCAATATCCGCGGGCTGGGCCGGGCCAGGCCGGGCCGAAAAGCCCTACTACATAGGCGTTGTCATTAATGTTGCTTTGTTCTTGTTTGTGTTGTTTTTGTGATCTTTTCTGAATAAACGAACACGCCAGATGGCAGGTTCATGCCTCGTACTTGTTCTATTATTTATTAACTCTAAACATGGGCAATTCCTGTGTGTTGTTCAATAGTTAGAGTACACTGACAACAGCATAGAGGTTGCTGCAGAGATGCGGAAGAGTCAGGACCCTGAACAGCTCCGCCGCTGAATTTAAACAGCCCACCACGGCACGGATTTAAAAAAAAAAAAAAAGTCGGGTGTTAATAGGGCTCGGGCTCATAATTACAGTTAATATGTCGGGCAGGGCCGGGCTCGGACACGACGTGCATGGGCTCGGTGTAGCGTCGGGCCGGATTTTTTAGGCCCGATCTAAGCTCTAATCCATAGATCTGTGCTATTTGGGCAGCAACCAAAATAATGAGTAGCCAAGAATGTCATGAGTGTATTATTTAATGTGTAGATTATCCTCTGTGTACTTAGATAGTATTGTAGCGGAAGAAGAGCTCCCATGGCATACTGATACAGTGCTATAAAAGTGCAAAAAGCATTTATGTTTTTTGTAAAGTTCATATATTATTATTAGTGCGGGGTCCTGAAACCTGGTTTTTAATTGGCCTCAGGGCCAAAGTTTTAAAGTTTAGGTTATGTAAACTTTATCTTTTACAATTATTTTTTCACCAACTCTGTTTCTAATTTGCAAAAAGATAAAGATATTTGTCTATAATTAATTTTGGCCATTCAATGCAGAGGAGAGCCATCTGTGCCAGAGCCTGGTAGCCTGCTACATGTGCAGGTGGGCGGGGCCAGCTCTGCGAGTCGGTCTCATACACACACAGAGGCCCTGCTCTCAGTGACAATGGCGGAGAGAACAAAAAAACATATTCTCACTCCAACCTCGTCACTCACAGACGTTCGAGCATGAACTTTTCGCTGCGTTTCCAAGCTAACAAGCTCCGGAGCAGGTTAAATTCAGGGTATGGGATTACAGCCTGTCAACACCCTGGAGTCTGACCAATCAGATCACTAAAGAAAAATGTATCCATGAGCAAAAGCTCTGGGTCTCAGGTAAAAAAGAGGAGCTTATACTGTGTATTGTTATAGAATAAGTTCATTGCTCCAGGGCTCTTTTTCCACTGGTTTTGAAACAGAGCTTCTCACAAACACAGAGCTCATTTACAACACTAAACACATGATTTTTAGCAGGATTTGAATTTATGCAAAGTTTACTTTAGTCAGCAGAGGTCACAGAGAGTGCTGCTACTTTTGCACTCTGATTCCATCACTGCAGCTCAGAATAACATGAAACATCTACATGATGAGAACTAGGATAAAACAGATAATATTTTATTACTAAAATAATCCACACACCTTTAATTGGCTCCCGTTATCATAAATGCCACATTTCTGTCAGATAGACCTCATCAGTGATTAATGAGGCTGCTTTCCCACCCGTTACTGCAGTAGCAGAAACAGTCTGGCATTACTTTAAAGTGTTTTATGTGACGTATTCAGAGTAGTTTCGTCATCATCCAACTAAACAGCAAAAACTACTTGTCACAAATAGCCCAGTGATACCTGCATGTAATTTTAGTCTTGGCCTATGGTGTATTTATGAGTAGTATTTTGAATGTTTCCGCAATTTTTGTTATAAATTTATAGAGCATTGTTTACATCCCACGCCACTGACATTTTACTGTCTTGTTGTCGCAGACACTTTCGGTACTATTTCATCACATATCATATGAAGCAGCCTACATCATTTGTGGCTCTGATGATGTTGCTCGTAATTAACAACTCCACCTCTTTCATATGGCTGGATAGGAAAACCCAGAGTTGAACTAGATGATAACCAGTTTTGTAGCACCTGTTATCAAGTCATTTTCCTCTCTTAAAAAAAAAAAAAAATAACTGATAAGAGTACTGTTAAAGTACTGCATCGATAAGCAGTATTGGTTAAGAGCAGAGATCAATATCCATCCCCAACTATTACTTTATTGTTAAAATGGCATAACATTTGGTGCACAGCGCATTATGACTTGTTAAGGTTTCAAAACTCAAAGTATAGCACTTGTGACTTGACTTTATACTTGTCAGTCTTGACTTAGGACTTGAGTGCAAAGACTTAAGACTAACTTGAGACTTGGGGGATAAGAACTTGGTCCCACCTCTGCTCAGTTAATAAAGACCACAACTTTATTAATCTAGCACCTTTCATACAAACATGTAGAACCAAAGAGCTTCACAGCAAAACTGAAACATAGAAAAAAAAATCAAAAATAAACAACACTAAATCAAATCTCTCAAGACAAAAAAATACAATAAAAAAATAAATGTTCAAAATCAATAAATAAAAGTCAGTATAATAAAATAAAATAAAATTAATACCAAGTAAAAAATCAAAAGCTAAGGCTATAACATTCGTCGAAATCAAAAGCCAGATTAAACAGACAGGTCTTTCATTTCCTTTTAAATAATACAAAGAATACCTTTTTGAAAACCAGAGGCACCGAGTTCAACAGTTCAGGGGCATAAAAACAGAAGGCACTCTCACTGGTACTTTTATGGGACACAGAAGGAACATTTAAAAGAATTGCAAAGGAGAAGAAAGCAGGAGGAAGAGGAAGATGTTGAGGAGAAAGAGGCTGAGGACGTAATAACACCAAGAGTTACATCAGAATAAACTGCACAAATTCTACCTTCAGAAGGGAAATCAGCTGTATAGGTTTGCTAATTTGTTATCAAACTAGCCAAATGAGTTTGCCAAGATTTAAAGTAATTGACAGGGTAAGAAATTGTTATCTGACAAAGTACATATCCTGTTTAAATAGGGCTAGATCATCAAATGCACTGTAATATAATGGCCAATAGAGGAAGCTCAGAGGAGCTAAATAGATTTAGCCCAAACCCAGCAGCGCAAGCATATTTTCTACTGCTCTCACTAGAAGCAAGTCAGGCTTTTTACAGCTGTCTTTATCAGGGATTTTACGCTTACAAAATGACCAGCTCAGCAAAGGACAGAGATGGGAGACGGGGACAAAAGGAAAGTGAGGAGAAAAATAACATTGGGAAGGCTGACTGAGAATGGTACAGTACAGCTTTACTGGTTGAACCATACAGAAGATGGATGTGAAGATAAGTGGGGATTGCTCGTATGTTCTAGTGCTTAGATTCAGCTGCTGTGTTTGACTTTATCTCAAGGCAAAGCATGAAGAAATAAACCTATATTACCCCTAGGATCACACACACACACACACACGAACACGAATAAAAGTGTGGTCAAAGCTTCATGATGGTTCATGATGATAATAAAGAGACTAAAGAGATGGATCTTTAGATGAGGTGAGGCATCAATAGAGAAGGAAGGTCTAATTGTTGGTGGCAAAGTATTCCACAATTCAGGTCAAACTAATGAAAATGCTAGATCACCCTTAGTTTTTAACTGGACACATGGAATGGAGATCCGTGATTGGTCACCAAATAAAGGTTTCTAGAGTATAGGGTGTAACAGCAAATGTTTTTCCTCTGCCTACTGATGTTTTGAGACTTCAGCAGGAAGAGTTTCTGAGGTCCACCTCAGGGAAGATGGAGGGCATCAGTCAGATGTTGGAATAGAGAACACATTTCTAGAACGCCAAGATGACTTACCCGAGTTTACATTTTACATTCTGTAACATGCCGCTGAAGGTCAAAGTGTGTTTTATATGCCAAGGTCAACAGCTGAGGAAATGCAATAGGGATGAGCAGAGGTTTAGGGTTTTCAGGCCATACAGCGGCACAGCGAGGAGGCTGTAGCTGCTGGAAATATACTTGTTAGCTGTCTTACAGAGAGTTAGATGGCAAAGTATGGAATGACTGCCAAGAAGCAATTAGCTTAGCTTAGCAAAAAACTGGAAGCAGATGGAAACCGCTAGCTAGGCTCGGTCTAAAGCTCAACCACAACCTCTAAAACTTACTAATCAGTGAAATGTATATGCTTTGTTTAATCCGTATTCCAACAAAACATTTGCTTTGGGGGGTTATGTGCTGAGACTTTTTTTGGTTAACATCAGTCAGGTAGCGTTATTTCTTATTGTCATAATAACATTGCCACATTTAGTATCATTGTGCCCAAACAGAGACCGATACCAAACCTGTGCTCACCAACCAAAACAGTGATGCAACCACTGCCTAATGAGAAATGGATTCTAACTAGTCACACACAACTTGTAGTGCAGTTACGGCTCAACATTGCCTATTGGTTATCTCCAAAGGTAAAAGAAATGCCTACCAACACATCAAAAGCTCTCTTTTTAATGTATTGTATCTCTTTTCTAATTCATACACACAAATTTCACAGGGTTACCATGGTCATGGGAACCTGGAAAAGTCATTGAATTTAACAGGAATGTTTTCCAGGCTTGGAAAAGTTATGGAATTTTGTTGTTTATGATTAAATTGTGACAATAATCTTCTGGATAACCTTCCACAGAATGTAACATAATGGCACGTTTGTTTTCTGTAGCTGTAAAAATAGCGTTCCTCTTAGATGTGTCAGTGTATCACATTTTGTTTATCCTCCCATACATTACGTCATTTTCTCCCTTGGTTTGTCTCTCCCTTCGTGTATGCCAGCTAGCTGAAATTATGTTCGAATAGAGTTTCAATCTGATATGTTTGAAAAACACTGGGCAAGTGGGCCAAGACAAAAAAGAAACTCCATGATGGGTCCTTGAAAAGTCATGGAAAACTTTGGAAATTTTGTCCATAAAAAATATGTGGGGACGCTGTATTTACTTATTTGAGGGAAGTACATGCATCTGTTTTTCATATATTCTGAGATACTACCGAGTGCATCAAGTATGAAGAGGAGCCTGGGTATAGAGCTGTCTGGATTCATGATATACAGTATCATATCATCTGCATGAAGTGATACCTTTTGTTTCAACCCCTCCCTAAATATACAGGTCAATCTAATATCTTCGGTGATTACAGTAGCCAAAGGCTCTCTAGCCCATGCAAAAAGTAACGACAAAAGAGGGCAAACTTTTCTTGTTCTGTGGGAAATTGTACGAAAATCAAAGTACATCACTTGTATAAACTGAAGCTAGGGGCATGGTATATCTGATGTGGCCAATGAATTGCTTCCCAAAATGAAATGTATTAAGCATGTAAAACAATACTCCCACCAGAGCCTGTCAATGGTTTCTCAGTATCAGTGGAATATGAAAGTCTCTGCAGTAAGAAAAGCAGAACAGTGGTAGATTATATTTTAAGTTTCTCACTCTGTACATGATGTCGGTCTCCTTGTGTGTCAAATATAGTCGTGGATGGGTTTACACTGAAGTTGATTGCGGCCATGCAACTGGTCAGGGGGTGGATCCCCTGACCGATTTGAACAGCCCGCCGACTGCAGTCTGTCTCCTCGCCAGCCTTTCCACCCCAGGAACCGTCGGCATGCTGTACCTTTTTATGTTGGTCTTGTAGCAAGCTGATAAGTAATGATCAGATAGTTTGATGCTCTGTGTAGTTCTCTTGTGAAGCCTCTTGAAGTTGTACAGAGTGCCTAAAATATAACTCTTGTAAATATCTGTAAATACTAAAAGAGCAGCTGTAGTAGGAGGGGGAAGCCTTTTGTTTTAACCTTCTTTTCTCCTGTTTATTAATTTGGTAGGAGGTAGGTTAAGTATTTGTCATTTATTTACTTTTTCGTTTGTTTAGGGAAGGTAGGGCTAATTTAGAATATGTTTGTTTGTTATGTTGGCTTATTCTCCTTCTGAAGACAATAAAAAACTGCTCATTATGAACTTTGCTTACTGACGTTGTGGCCTTTCTTGGAGTGGGAAGACTGGGGGAGCACCTTTACATGTTGTGCCAAAGGTTTCCCAAATGAACACAAATGAACAGATGCTCACTCACTCAAATAATATGAAGACATTTGGAAGTTGAATAAGTGGGGCTGTTTCTGCTGTGTTCTACAACCTATGTTGCTGAGTTTTATTCTGCAATTAAAGTAACCCCGTTGGCTGTAACTTTTCTCCGTGGTTCTCCAAGTCTCTTCATTTAAGTGTTTGCTGAAGTTGACCATTTTCCTTGCAACCCATGCTGCTGTAACCCCTCTTTACTGGTTCAAACCCAGCAGGCTGAAGAAACCACTCGCCACACTTCCTTCAGGTTCACAGCGTTTATTCTGACAAGAAGCACAGTAATGTGGTTCGTGATGATGTACAGAGTCAGACACATTTCCTCATCAGCAGCAAAAGGGGCCACTACAACTCTTTCACATGTGATCGTATAGTATTGTTGGAAACACAAAATAAATGTATACCACAAATAAAAGCATAATACAAATGTGCAGTCTGCTTCTTCATGTAGCACCTTACTTAGTCATATAAACAGCCATGAACCCATTTTTTTTAGTTTTATATGAATATATTATATAATTTCTATGCAAGGCATTGAACCAAAACAATGAACCAAAACATTTCTCCTCACAGAAAGTAAAAACATACCTGACAAGAAGCACCGTAATGTGGTCAGTGATGATGTACAGAGTCAGACACAGCTCCTGCCCCTATACATTAAAATAAAACGCAATAAAATAATAAATACAAAGCTGCAGCCGTTTTACATTAGCTGTGCAGTAACCCACAAAACAGTGCGTGAGGCCAAGCAACTGACCGTTACAGCAGCTAACCGTTACACAAGCTAGCAAACTCATCTTCACTCGACCAAAACACAAAACAATAAATAATGCTTACTGATGGTCACAAAACATGACAAGATAACTCATGACACTTCATATACACTTTGATTTGAGTAAAGTGAGGTGTACAGGGTAATATTTGAAAGAAAATCACAGAGCTGTTCACAGTACGTACCACAGTGGAAATCAGCAGCAGCAAAAGCGGACGAGCTGATGTTTTCCGGTCGCTATAGTTACCACCACCTCCACAAGGGGTTGCTCACATAAAACACATTTAAAGAAGCCTTGCACAGATAAACATATGTTATACCATGGTCTGGGCGAATACTCAATTCTGATTGGCTGCAGGGTGTCCGTTAAAAGGTGTTATAGGACAGCTAAAAAGACGTTCCGGCCAAATTGTCTGATGACAGGTTCTAAATTATTGCGCTGGCTCAACTGCTAGTTTGTAACCATAGCAACGGAGACTCAGAGCACAGGCAACGGATTACAACGGGCATCATGAGTGATTTTATCGTTTCATTTAATTTATTTGGTGAATTTGATGCAGAAGAAGAGAGGATAGAGTGAAAAGAAAAGGGAGAAACAGCACTAGAAGGTGACACCGGAAGAATTAAATAATTTAGAAGATGAGACACCTGGAAACTCTTCAGATCATGACCGTCACGGGACATCGGTGTGAGAGCAGCCTGCAGGCTTATTGGGCTTCGTCAGCCCAGGAGAGACGAGACTGGAGCAACATCTTGTTGTCTCCAAATGTCCTAACAAGCAGTGCTCAATCCTTCAAATGCCACTATGATGGACATACCCATATCACTTTCAAATTCCACTATTGATGGTAATGTAGCATTTCATTTTAAATAGCAAACAATCGTTAATTTGTTAATGTGTTTAGGCTATATGAGTTAATCTCAACAACTATATGCCTGTGAACTACAAAGATTAAATAGTTCAGTTGTGGCTTTTGAAAGACTCTTGATTTTAACTGTAAAACACATTAAAGCATAAATAATTGATTAAATGTTCATTTCTTTGGTAAGTGACCATGGTATAAGCGGGTTAATGCCCTTCGAGGTGTCCATTATCAGGAATTCCTGATAATGGACACCTCGAAGGGCATTAACCCTTACATATTTACCCATTTCTCAAACACAGAACAATGAAAATAAAAGCCAGCAAGATAACTTGTTTACAAAATAAAATGAACACTGAATGAATACAGGAATTAATTTTGACTAACTTCAATCATCAAACATCCAATCTAGGTTAATTGATAACTAAATTGTCCGTAGGTGTGAATGTGAGCGTGAATGGTTGTTTGTCTCTATGTGTCAGCCCTGCAATAGTCTGGCGACCTGTCCAGGGTGTACCCTGCCTCTCGCCCGATGTCAGCTGGGATAGGCTCCAGCCCCCCCGCGACCCTCCAAGAGGATGAAGCGGTTAGAAGATGGATGAATGAATCAATCAATCATCAGTAACAACCCTGTTACACTGCTAGCACATTGCTGAAGAGGACAACATAATGAGCAACAGTCTTTTGACAGATGAAAAGATAAATTGTTTGGAACTCCATTTCTGATGCTTCCGCGTAGCTACTTGCTACAGTCACTGACACCGACATCGTTACCACAGCAACCCACGCAGATAGGTTGGAGATGAATGGACACACAATGCCGATCAGATTACTTGCTAATAACATTGCAGGCATTCTGTCTTATCGGACATGAGGAACAATTCTGAAAAGTAAAAAAGTAAAAGCTTTGTGCCAGAAATTCATTGTACTTAAAAATAAAGTGTGTTTTTTACAAACTTGACATGTTTGCTGGTCACTTGGGGTAAGAATGGACCTGTGACCAACTTTTGGACTGCAACCCACCTTTTGGGAACCACTGGCCTAATTCTCATTTCATTCCAAATCTGGCCACTCCACCCTGCTCTTCAGTAGCTCATTTCCCACTATTTTCACTACCTGACATCCCCACCCACTTACTTAGCTGCTGTTCATTCCCCCTACTCAGCCCAGCAGTATACTGTATATTGGTTTGTTTCCACTAGTTCTCAGCCAGATTGTCTAGTCTGCATCCACTCTAGCTTTCCAGTAATATCTCCTGCCTTCTGTCTGGTGAAATAACATTTTTCTGACTGATCTCCTGCCTCTGTCTCCTGCTTGTTTGTTACTGGCTTAAATCCTACAAGACTCTCAATACACTGACAATCCCTATGTCATGCTTTGGGTTCCTGTATTCTCTGAGCCACCAGAAGAAAGCAATTATTGACGTGATATTATACTAATACACATCAGGGCGACATGTTCACAGTCGTCCTTTCTTATTAACAGAAGATCAGTTCGATCGCAACGGTGCCCCACAGTTGGTCCTCGGCTCTCAGTCGATATTTTGAATGCCCAGTTCTGGGCGTGTGCAGTGTTGGATTCATTAGCTCACTATGGAGGAGGATGGACAGGCACAGAGGAATGTGTTGCCATGTGCTACATGCTAAAAACCTCCTCTGATGGGAACTCTGTGGGAAAAACGAAAGAAACAGACTGAAGCAAGAAGACAGGGCAATGTGTGGAACAAAAAGAGACGAGTCTGGGGAGAGAATCCCAAAAGCCTGAGATCTGCTGCCTCATTGGCAGCTTAATGGTGTGTGTCATAAATGGTGTCACCACCTCATCTCCACTAGCTCCCCCATCCCCCCAAACCTTTATTTCTACACACCCTCCACCGCCCGCCCCATCTTCATCTGTCTCCTTACAATTTCCTCCTCCACTGCTGCCTCGCTCTTTATCCTGAGCCTGGCAGATAATATTTCCAGTCCCACAGCAGAAGATCCTATCTCCTTCTGCTCAGCACCTGCGAGCATTAGCCAAGATTTACACTTTTTGTTTGACAGGAAAAATTTAAACTATCTTCTGCGTAAGACACCAATTTGTAAGATGTCAGTGTACACTAACAATACAAAATATAATATCAAAATTACAATATTTCAAAGCAATAATGTACAAATATTTCCTCACAATTTACATTCAAAATCAGTACACTATCAGAATCACCTGCCGAGACAGGAAGTTTGTCTGTGAATTCAAGCCAATCAGAGGATTATTACCTGTCATCCAGAAAATGGTGCCAGAGAGCTCAGGGAGGTTTAATGGATGTGGGGAAAAAGTGAGAGGGAGATTATCATGCAGGGGGGTTGACCATATGAAAGACTTTATTGTTGAAGGTTTCACTTGATTCCTCTCTTGAAGATCATGGAAAAGATGGTAAATGTAGGCTAAACTGTGAGGACTTAATGGCAATGGTGCAAAATGCAAATAAGACAGTCTGTGCATGGAATATAAGACACAATTAAGGAAAAGATTAGATGGAGAACTGTCTAAAACGTGGTAGTTAAATGTTGAAAATGCATGGTATGATGTTATCAAAACTTTAGCCACAACCTCTAAAGATATCTGGAAGTTGAAAGTGGTTCCAGGTAACGTAAAGCCCTGCAAAACATAACCTAATCAACAACTTATGTTAATGAATTTAAATTAGACATGACATAGCATTATCATACTGCGGGAAAAGATTTATTACACAAGTATGAGGCCTTGCCACGTAACTTTGCTTTTTGCTTTTCACTTTAGGCAGGTATTTTAGAACTTTTTCTTTTCAGCTTTTGACCAAGGAAGGCTGAATTTATATTTAGTGCAAGAGGTCATAGACTCTCTGTGCACTGGCTCAAGAGCTATACCAAAACCCTTTAATGCACAACTATAAATTCCCCTGATGTTTCACTTTCGTCAAATGTTAAAGGATAGATAGAGTTTTAAGACCTGACACACACACGCACACATGCACACACACACACACACACGCACGCACACACACACACACACACACACACACACACATAAAAACATACCCAAACATTTCCCAAGAAATGAACAGAGGTAGGACCAAGTCAATGTTTTGCAAGTCACAAGTCTCAATTCTTCAAGTCACTGCACTCCAAGTCCTGAGTCAACTCCAAAGTCCTAAATTGAGTTCCAAGTAGTAAACAAATCATAATGCACTCTTCACCAAATGTATTAAAATTTTAACACCACAGTAAAAAATTAATACATTTACAAATATCATGAATGCTTTATAAAATTTGTATTTATTGGTTAAATTCAGCCCGTTGTCACTCTGAAGTCATCAAATACTGCTGCTTGGTCAGTGATTTCGGGGTCAGACACTGACGAATTGGCCCCTTTTGCAGCGGTATGATATGCTACTGGACGACATCAATTCATAATGCCACAGGTAACAACTTAATAAAAGGACTTGGAAACTCCCTATAGGGTGGACAGGAGGGGAGGTGGATGGGTCCAACAAACACCGGACTTTCACCTGGGAACATGGTGTTTGCTTCTGGTATGAATATTGGACCCAACCATGATGTTCTTTTTCAAAACCTAACCTTGTGTTTTTGTTGCCTAACCTCCTGAGACCAAGTAATGTATTTTTGTACACTGTAGAGCACATTCAAGTTTTGCACATAACTCTCATACTATACATGTCACTTTACCAAATCCTGATGTTTCTTAGAGAGGACAACTGTAGCTTTAAAATAATGTCCCAAGTGTGGGGGTGTGGCCTTGCCAACTTTCCATTTTCTATCTTTTCAAAATGGCTAGCATCAACACAAGCACATTGTATGGATGAAAGAAAGGTAAGCATAACATTTTTATTGAACATGTTTTTGATATGTTATATTGTGTTTGTATGTTTGTTATATTTTGATTGCGTTTAGTAAGTTAACATCATTTGAGTCAGTTTTCAGAGCTGAGCTTATTTAGTTTCATAGGAAATATCATAAATATCATTGGTTAAAGGGACATTGTGTAACATTTTCAGTTGTTTATTGGCAAAAATTGATGTCTGCATTCATAAATGGGGCATTCTACCGAATGTGTGCAAAGTTAGGCAGGAAATATTTTGAAATTTTGTATGTTTTATTTCCAAAACTTTGTTCCTATATATATTGTACCATATGTAAAGGTCACATATCTAGTAAAATGACTGTAAATTTTTATATTGTATTTTCAGACTGTTTTGGAATGTTTTATCTCTCCCAAAATTTGTCACTACCGAAACATATAGTATTATATTATACAAAAAAATCAACCTGTTATGCTTTTTCCTTCCCTTCTCTAAACATTTAAATTTTTACAAATTTTGACCAAAGGGTTTCACAATTAAATCTATAAAAATTATTATTTTAACAAATTTCGAAGTTCAAACATATATATAAAATATAGAATTCTTCAAAATCTAAATGCAGTCTTTCTTTGTAAAATGCATAACGCTGATCGGATTGAGTTAATAATTGATGAAACAGAACATAAATGTAACCGATTAGCATCATAATACTTTAGTTGAAAACTCAATATACTTTATTTTATTATTTTACAAAACACCCACTGTTTCAGTAGTGACCATTATACTGTTTTTAAGGTTGCATCATATTTCCTCAAATGTATGCCTTATGGTGGGAATTACAAATTCAAAGACAAATGTTTTGTGGTCAATAAAACAATTTAATTTTTGAGAGGGCAGAGCAGAGTAGAGCAGAATATAGTAGAGTGGAGAAGAGTATAGTAGAATAGAGCAAAGTAGAGCAGAGCAGAGTAGAGCAGAATAGAGTAGAGCAGAGAAGAGCACAGCACAGTAGAGCAGAGTATAGTATAGTAGAGCAGAGTAGAGCAGATTATAGAGTAGAGCAAAGTGCAGCAGAGTAAAGCAGAGTAGAGCAGACCAGAGTAGAGCAGAGCAGAGCAGAGAAGAGCAAGACTTTGGACCACAGAATTATGGGGTTTAACTACTGACCATTCCATTTTGTCACTACTGAAATGATCATGTCACTACGGAAACTTTACCATAGGTTTCGGTAGTTACTGTTTTGGTAGTGACATTCCTAGCTATTTTTCAGGATAACTAAAGAATGCTAGCAGTCACATGGCTAGCAAGCACATGTTTGAAGAGTTGTTCACACAGAAAAACATAATATTTTGCATAAACCCCCCAAGTTTTTACATAATTGAAGAGAACATGTGTTCGGTAGTGACAACTTTAAAAATTATATTATAATTATATATATAATTATATTATTAATTATATATTTTCAGACTTTGGAAAACAGTTATTTAAAAAATGATGGGAGTCAGCGACTTGCCATGCAGCCATGTGGGGTGGGGGTGCAGTGCTACCCCCCTTCTCAGAAATTCAGGGGTGTGGCTAAAATCCTGACTCAACCAGAGCATTAAAACTCTTGTGTTTCGGTAGTGACTTGAAAACAAGGGACATTATTTTTTTTATCATAGTTTCTTAATTTGAAAATCAATCCCACAAAACATCTAAATTTTTCAACTTGTGTTTAAACTTAATCACAAAGATGTTTTAAATTACTCTTTCGAAAAAAATATGAAAAATGTTTTAAGTGTTATTTACATGAATTGAATTTTAGAGGTCAGGGTTGGGGACAGCTACTTCCCAATAGAAAGTACCCTATAAATGGTGATTTTCTATTTACTTAGCTTATCACTTTTTCATTTAATGTTCTGGGTTTCAATAGGTCATAACACAATCTTTGTAAATATCTATGTCTGAATACTCAATTTTATCATTTTTGGGGTTTTTTTGGTAAGGGACAGCACTTTGCACAAAATCGATAGAATGCCCCAAATATGTCATCACTGGTGTACTATTACCTCCACCAATAATCGGACTTATTCTCGTAAAAGGAGAATTTCGGATTTGTTTGTACATTGTGCGGGTAAGTTGTCTGGGTAGTTCCATGACATTTCGCCATCTTGAGAATACATCTGCCAGCAAGGGACATACAGCACCGCCTTCGGCGTTTTCATTGAGAGCCAGGCCAGCACTGCGTGACTGAGGAGCTGAAGGAGAGGAGCAAGAGCCTCTTCACTACTACCCCGGCAAATCTGAAACAAAGTCCCACTCTTTGAGCATAATGCAGCATCACATGAGATGGAATCCTCATCCCCAAGAAAGCCCAAAAGGCAAAGAAAAAGGCAACAAGGGTCAACATCGGGGTAGCCTTTCCCTGGGTGAAAAGAGCTGCTGAAGGAGAAAGGTAATGCAATCACAGGCCAGCGCAGCGCCGCTGGCTGCTAACAGCAGCTAACAGCGACAAGTGGCTCAACCTCACACACCTCATCCCTCTCCTTGCATCACTGTGCCGCTGTTAGCTGTTAGCTGTTAACTGTTATGCGCTGGATGAGACCAATGAGATGTGTGAGATTGAGCCACTTGTCACTGTTATCAGTAACAGTAGTCATACCTGATGTTTTCAGTTACAGTTGGAGTTGGTGAAAGACATGTTTTTAACTCAGCACATATGAATGTGATATTGGATTGTCTGTTTATTGTCTTTTGTTTTCAATATGTTGTGTGTAGCATGTACCATCTCACATGCCACTCTAGGATCTGTGTCGGTGATTGTTTGATTGAACACAGCTGAGCTGCAGACTCACCTGATCTGCAGGTGATTGTTGATTGTAATACAGCTGATCTGCAGACTCCATTGCAGCTGTTAAATCAGAGCATGCACTGCTCGTCTGTAACTCACACTGATGAAGGCCGGATGGCCGAAAGTGCTTTGTCTTTAAAAAATGCTTGAAAGGCTTCATTAAAAACTTTTTATCTGCTGATGGACATATCTGTGTGCGATCCTCAAACTTTTTTTGTTCATCATAGGTTTTTGGTACACAACAGCTACTGTTGTTGCAATACGTGTTTGAAACAGTGAGGCGCTAGTAGAATTCAGTATATGATTTCAATGTAAGATGGGAGAAATTCCTACATGCTGTGGCTTTAAGTTATGTACACTGTAGTGCACGTTGTTACTTTGTACTCATTTAATTTCTCATTTTTTTGGAAACAGCTCTTTGACAGAGGATGACAGAATTCTTTACAGAATCAGTGAGGGAGATTCAGACATAGATTTATCAGAAGATGAGAGTCCAGTGAGCAAGACAGGAGAGGGTGAGATAAGGAATCGGATGAAGATGACTAAGACGCAGAGCCAGCTGAAGTGTGCCCTCATCCTCTTTGGGCCAAAACCAACATTTTAGGGGTGTGGGGTTTTTAATCAGAGCGAAAAAGTAAAGATAACTTACAGATGTGTTCCAGGAAAATTGATTTGCTACATGTATAGGCTTACTGCTACAGTGTAAATGTGTTGTAAGAACCATCCCTTTAAAAAATTAAAAAATTAAACATGTTAAATCTGCTAAATTGTGCCTTCTCTTTCTCTTAGGTTCATGTCTGTGTTGGAAGAACACAGAAAATATAGAACACAGATTATGGTTCCCCTATAACCCGTAGTAATTGGAGCCCACAGCAGTATTCCCAGCAGCACATTGACGAGGAACTAATTCAGGACCTGTCCTTCTTCAGCAACCAACGATGGTACAGGATTCAGGCTTTAGCTTAAGCACAACACCAGAAGAAATCAAGACCTTTTTTTAGGAATCTCAGTGGTATGACTTGGATATCTGAGAATCAAAATGTATTGGGCTGCCAAAACAAGAGTTCCGATTATAGCTGACTCCATGACACATGATGGTTTCTACAAGATCAGATCTTTGCTGAAAGTGGTCAATGATCTGGAAGTGCCAGAAGAGGAAAAGAATAAGGATTCCCTCTGGAAAGTCAGACCACTTCTGGAGAGAGTCCTCCAAGGTTGCCTCAACCTACAGACCAGCAAAGGTCTGTATTGATGAACAGATTGTTTCATTCACCGGCCGGTTTCCAGATTGTCAGTTTGTGCCAGGGAAGTCAAATCAAACAGGATTAAAGGTGTTGCAAGTCCAGGTGGCTTAGTGCTGGACTTTGAAACATACATGGGAAAGAACACCTTCACTCAAGTCCAACAGTTGGGTGGAAATGCAGTCCTGCGTTTGACTGAGATGGTTCCCAGAGGAACACTGGTCTACTTTGATGTGTATTTTAACCACCATCAGTCTCCTGGATGCTCTTCCGGAAAGGGGCCTGCCTGCTACGGGAACAATTCAAAAGAATAGAATCCCAAAAGAGTGCCACTTCACTGCTGACATCATCCTGAGCACAAAATCAAGAGGGTAATCAGAAATGATTGTATGGAGACCTGATGAAATAGTCACCAAGTGGATGGAAAACAAACCTGTTGTCATGGCATCAACTGCCCATGGGATTGAGTCCCAAGATACCTGCACCAGATGGTCAAAGAAAGAAAAGAGGCAAGTTGAAGTCCCAAGACCTGCAGTGGTTGCAGAATAAAACAGCAACATGGGAGGAGTTGACATGTGCAATCGCATGCTCAGCCTCTACAGAATGTCCAGCCGGACCAAGAGGACTGTTCGTACCATGCTTTACTTAACTGATTTGGCCATTACTAACTTGAGGCTTCAGTACCGACAAGACAACCAGGCCCTGCAAAGACCTGCAAAGGACACCTCCCAGTGACATGAGTTCAGACTCCTCTTGGCTGAGGAACTGATAACCCAGGGACAGGCATGTCAACGAGAGCAGAGTGACTCAAGTGATGAAGAATTCTGTCCAACAATCAAAACAAGGAAGCAGCACCCAGATAAGAGAATAAGAAAATATGGTTTCGATCCACTTGCCTGAATGGTCAACAGTCCAAGTCCTTCCAGATGCAAGATGCCTGGGTGCGACAGTAAAACATACGTGAGATGTTTGAAGTGCGAAATGTTCCTCTGTGTCTCCATAAAGTCACAGTGCTCCCATAGGTATCATAAATGAATGGGTATTTGTGAATTGCCAAGCCCAGTGTGTTCAGTTCGTCCTTATCCTAGTGAAAAATCAGTGAGTTTTAAGTTGACCCACGACCTACTTTTCTGTGATGTTTTTATGCAGTCATGTTCATTATGTGTTGATATCCTGATCAAAGATTTCAGTGGAGCTCTCCATTTTAATAATCATCTTTTGAATTTTGTTAATGTTTCACCCTTGAGATCAATGAACTATACCAAAACCCTTTAATGCACAACTATAAAAGTGTTTCACTTTCGTCAAATGTTAAAGGATAGATAGATTTTCAAGACCTCACACACACACACACACACACACACACACACACACACACACACACACACACACACACGAAGTGACACCAAGTTGTAAACAAATCATAATGTACTCTTCACCAAATGCATTACAATTAATACCTAACCACGTGCTTCTGTTGCACAAGGAAATAAATGTAAATACAAGATGTTATTCCAATGTTGTAAATTTAGAAAAACCTGTATGCATCTAAGAAGCAGAAGCTGTACATTTCCTATGAAAACAGTAGTGTATTTTGAAAAGACACAATGCATGTAACAAGTGACATGATGTGAATGTCAACAACAGATGAAGGAGGATACCAGCACATGTTAAGGCCTCTGATGAAACAGCAATAAATTTCAAGTTGGGATGTTTACTTGTTGTTTGATCAAATTTCTGCATGCTTTACATGCTACAAAATGGTTTTTGTTGACCTCATGTATTTTTTTGTATGTTAACAAAATAATCTTTTTGTATCTTTTTTTTTTTTTTTTTTTTTAAGTAACGTTACATTAGTTCTTCATGCATCTC
Organism: Epinephelus awoara; assembly: GCA_035609425.1. Taxonomy (NCBI): domain Eukaryota; kingdom Metazoa; phylum Chordata; class Actinopteri; order Perciformes; family Serranidae; genus Epinephelus; species Epinephelus awoara. The sequence continues at coordinate 36,258,274 of CM069300.1, forward strand.
TCCTGCAACTTGACTGAAAACTGTTGGATTAGTTCAAATAAAGTGGATCATCTGGAGATTAAAGGATTGCATTGCTGAAAATAATTTAGCATTACTTGATTTAGAAAATAGAAGGAAATGAATGGATTTGCAGTACACTTTTTAAATAACGTATTTTTCAGTCTTTGGGCTTACGGGAAGTATGAGAAGTCATGATCCATTTGTGTTAAAGTTCAAGTCAAGTTGCAATTATTCTTAGTTTTTTTCAAGTTGAGTCTAAAGTCATCAAATTTGTCACTTGAGTCACCACCTCTGAAAACGAAAGAACACAATTATTATTCGCAAAATGTGATTAAGGCCTAGAGTTCAACTGTACTGTAAACTGTTGGTTAAAACAATTACTCCTGTAATTTTACACTATCCATATGTTTATTAATGTATGTGATCTTCACATGGTTCATATCCACATTGAATAATCTATGTGTCGATGTCCATTGTACAAAACTGTCTGTGGAAGTGTTAGAAAACCTCTGTGCTTCATCAGTTGTCTCAATCAATAAGGCAAAAATTAAGACTGGTGTTTTAACCCACTTGACCCATCCAGTCAGATTCAATCTGGAAAACATGTCTACATCACCTTCATTAGCGATGTTGTTTTCACTGGATAGAAGCTGGCCTGAAGCACTGCCACAGCCAGGCTGCAACAAAGTGACAAATGGCCGACTATGACAAGGAAATTCCGCACTGCATCAAAAGATATTGATCGCTAATGATTAATCAATTTAGATATGCAATGCTGAACGGCTGTTCAGGGTAAGATCCGCTTATGGATTTTCCACCAGCTTGACTTTTGTTCTGGTTGATAAGGCTGTCACAGTGCTACCACTCAGTCATTCTGGCTATGCTTCATACACCGTCAATACAACATTGTGCAAAAACAATAAGGCCGAGATCGATACGTCCAATCAAATGTAACTGCACATGCATTTATAGCGAGGACCTTTAGGTCACACGGTGACAACAGGAGTCGTTGCAGGGGTTGTGAGAGACAAATGGACTCATAAAGATCCAGTAAATGCTCGACAGAATGGCAATCTGTAGTAACGGCACGCAATACTGAGCTGCTGTGCAGTTTCACAGGTGTTAACGGATTGAGGCCGCAGTCAGATAATGGTAATTTGCATGAATTGGCAGCACAGACAAAACATGAGTGGTGACAATGTCAATCACCTCATGTAAATGTTTCTAATTTTATAACATCCCCACTTGTTCACGGCTGAGCTGATGACTAATGACTGTTCTCAGAGTGCTATCACAGAGATGTGCTGATGGTGTATTGATCAGACAAATAATGCCACATCTGTAGCACAGGATATCCATATGCTCCCAACACAAGCACACATGAAAACAAATGTGGGCTTTATGTGCAAACACATGCATCTTTCAGGGATTTACACAACCATAAAACATCCAGTCAGGTTTATTAGCAACAGAGTCATCAGAGAGGCTGTGTATACAGTATGTGAGGGCAAGGCAGATAACAGAGGGAGGGAGAGAGAGGATATAACAGCACACACAATCCTGCAACTGTTGTTGCTAACTGAGCATGTTTTACAACCACTGCCTCAGTATTTTAATAGACTTGATCTCACACAGTGTGACTGAAGGTAAAGTGTACAGACTGTTTTTACCAGCTCTCAAAAAAACACGTTCATATCCTATAAATGTTTTCGTCATCCCACAATCAAGCAAGAGAGGTGACTACAATGTTGTCACACATTATTCCATATGACAGACAAAACTGCAGTCAAATCACTAATACCAGGTCAACTTGGTGGTATTGATATTGGGCTAAATGATTAATATGTGTGTATAATAATGATGGTGCTGTAGGGTGCAGGGGCAGACTCCACATAGATCCTCTTCACAAAAGTGTGTGTGTGTGTGTGTGTGTGTGTTGGGGGGGGGGGGGGGGGGGGGGGGGGGGGGGGGGGGGGGTCGTTGACTGGAGGATAATGACAGGCCCTAAGAGCAGTCATTTCTCCCTTCTACAGGCTATAGTAATCCGACCTCACTGTTTCTGTGCCTGCCTGAAGCTATTTTACACTCACAGTTTGCCAACAACTGCCACTGACTTGCTCTGAAATTGGGTCTAGGAGTTATTTTGATGTTGTTTTAGGTGGATCAGATGCGGCTTGGGCAAGCCCTGAGTGGAAATAACAACACCTTGTTACTGGAGTGGCTCTAACACCGCTTGATTTTCTCTGAATTCCCACAAATGTACAATCCCAATTTCAGGAAAGTTAGGATGGTACATACATCAAAAACAGAATGCAATGATTTGCAAATGGTTTTGGACCTATATTCAGTTTAGTACAGTACAAAGACAAGATAGTCAGTGTTGAAACTGATATTTTTTTGTAGATATACACTTATTCAGATTGTAATGCTTGCAACATGTTATAAAAAGTTGGTACAGGTGCAACAACAGACTGGGAAAGTTGTGGAATACTCAAAAAACACCAGTTTGGAACATTCCACAGGCAAACAGGGGTGGGAGGAGGAAGTCGACACAGCATAGTATCATAATATTTTGTGTGGCGATACTGTATCAATACACGGACGCCACTGATCTTTTATCATGTACATTATTAACATTTGCAAATACATATTTTAATAACACATATTTGTCATATTGTAGCGAGGCAGTAACTTATTAAAGGGACATTTAATTGATGCCATTTTTCAACCACACTGGAGCCATAGAACTGCAGCAAAACAGACCTCAAAGATATTCAGATGGGTTAAACGGTGAAAATGAGCTATATCGCTTATGGAAATAAGGAACTCTGGATGGCACTCTGACAACGCTTTGGAAATACACACTGGCATCAGCGAGTGGAGTCCTCTGACAATCACAAAGGGGTTCAGCCTTTTAGACAATGCCTCCAATCATCATGCATACATCGAGCATCCTCTCCCGCCTACTGCTCCATTAGGTCCCAGGGAAGCTGAGCCTCCCTGGAAGTGACGATTTTGTTGCATTTATCCAATGACCGTCTCGCTTTGTTGCATGAAAAAAACCTGCTGAGCTGCTGCTCAGTGCTTGGAGGCTCAGCGTCCACCATGCTGACACAAGAATATATGACAGGGAGGTCGCGTTTGAAAACTGGCGATAAACAGCTGATGTTTGAACATCATAGTCATGATGTGAAACGCATCCTAGCGCACGTTTATTGCAATGTAAATTCTTATTTTCATGTAAATTCAATAGTGTATATTTCACCATTTCTTCTATGAAATTTTAGGCGAAGTTCAGCCTCCCTTGCTCTCTCAGAGCAATCGTCCCTGACGTCCATACAGCATTGTTGAAAACAAAGGCTTTTGTTACATGCTAAAAACACTGGAAACCAGGTATGTGACTCTGTCCCGACGTGTTTTCACGTTTTAAGTGAAGCATAAAGTTGAGGAGTCTTTGAGCACAGCAGGACGGATGACATTAACTTGTGACGCCTGGACTTCAAGGTTAGTGGATTCATTCGTGACTATAACGGCACATTATGTCACAGAGGACTGGCAACTGCTGTCTCACATTCTCCAAACCAAATACTGATTTCTGGATTCTTCCTACATTAAAACATTATTCCTGTGTTCTTTAAAACAACTAGGAACGTGTTTTCTTTGCATTTGTGGGGGGAAATTTGGGGAAAATATTGTAAGTGGTTTATAAAATAATAGAAAAAAGTTCATTTTACTCTCACACATATCTAAGAATAATACCAGAAGAAAAACAAATAATTTTGCAGTGGTCTCATTTTTCCAGAGCTGTATAAATCCAATGTATCATCATTATGTTTTTTTGGTGACTGGGATAGAGAAGGAAAGCATATGGTTTTGTATGTATTGTAGGGGAAATACCTCTTTGAGAATATTTGCACTCGTAATAAATTTTGGGGCACCACCCTCCTAATGAGGGAAGCGACTAATCAAATTATTAACTTCGTAAATCACTTATTAATTTGTCAGCAGGCTTATATAATGAATCAATCTCAATATCTGGGTTATGATTTCTCTATACAGTGATCTCAGCTCCTGTCCAAAAGATATATACGCAGACAACGACTTGGCAATAAATGAAGATTTATTCAAACAAAATAGGTAACAACTGAATAAATGAATAGCAAGTGATGATTATATGACACAACACAAAATTAACCATATATAAATGGAATGAAATGAGAAGTAACACTTGTGTAAGTTACTTAGTTTAGTGATAGTGGGAGAGTATATTAAAATAGCCTATATTATAAATGGGGAATGCAGGAATGCGCAAAACCATTCACTTAGACCTAATGAAACCTAAATTAAAATCAGGATAAATAACTAAGCCTCACTCTTCACCGCACAGCAGCTCACTCAAGTTATGGAAGTTTTGGCCTACTTTTAGCAGCAGGTGTCAAAGGCGAAACTCCTTTAGGGCCCCTGGACTGTCGCTCCGTGGCTCCTGGACTTTCCAGCAGAATGGAACAGCTGTCTCACAGCAGGAGGGGGAAAGTGGTTGAATTTGCGATGTCCTGTAGGTGCCCACTGGGCTGGTTCACGCTGCAGAAGGCCTTTGGGCTTAGCAGGAGGACCACTGTGGCAAGTGGCTGGCAGCCAGTTCTGAAGAATCTGGAGTGAAGAGGTTGGTCGGCAGGTGCTGGTCTACTTCGTTCTGGTTACTCGCTTATAATAATGGTGATAACAATATCGCTGGCCGTTCAAGAGACAAAAAGAACAAGAGACTGAGCCGCCCCCAGCGCACAGGTATCTGACTGGCCAAAAAGTGGGTAGCCTTGATCAGGGAGGCTTCCCTAGTGATGAAAAATATATCACCATGGGATATACTCAGAGGAAACTCTAATGCTTTCCTGATACGAGGACGTATACTTTGATATGTTACGCATGAGGGACGCATACTCTTCCCACCATGGTCAACACTGATTCTTAACATCCAATTAAACATACAGATTAACATTAAATCAGAATACACTTATTATGCCATGGTATCAGCTAGCCTACGTCAAATACACACACTCTAGATTAACTCAATGACAATATATAATGAAAAATAATATGAAGGAGCTCGTATTCATGCAACAAGTTAATTAATAATCCCTAAATATATCTTCATTCAAAATATATAAAGTTGACTTCCTTGCGGTAACGCTTCTTAACTCCGCCACAAAATGGCAGTATGGCTACATGTTAGAGAGTTGAAACTAAAATTGAATTCTGCAACTTATCAATCTTTTGTTTTGACAGGGTTAAAGCAAAGTGTCATTCAGATAAAAACATGATCATGTGCGTGTACAAGTCAGTGTAGTGTGCTATTCCTGGCCCCAGAGTACTACCCCGAGGACACCATGGACGTACTTGGACTTTACTAAAAAATGTTCAAAAAGTCTCAAGTTATTCAATAATTTAAATTATTAATAAATACTTTAATGTCCAAGGTTCTCTAGAAATTGACAAAAAAAATCAATTTAAACTTTCCAACTGCAGCAGCTGCTCTCTAGACTTTAAAACTAATAACACTGAGTTTGACAATAGCACAGTGCAGCCTGATAACGACACATCCACAGTTTTACACTGAAAATCAACAGGTTCAATCATGCATTGAATTGTACTCTATGTCATTTACTTGGACCCTGTCTATTGATGGCTGTACTGCTGCAAAGCCTTGCCAGTGAGGCAGAAATCCATCTTGAGAGAGACTTTCTGTCTTGTTTTTCTGTGGTTTAACTAAAATGCACTGTAGATGAGTGAATCACTAACCAACAGAGTATCCTTATTGTGACCTCTGAATTCATTGTTCCAGTAAAACTCAGTCTTATAAAACTACGCCTTTTGTCACAAATGGAGGGTTATATAGGGCCTCAGAAAGTCAGCTCTTGTTGGTTGGTTCATCACTGATGCTGTGGAGACATTAACGTCTCCCTGCAGCACAGTTAGTGCTCAGTCAGGGAACATCTCTTAATTTATTATCATGTCAATGTGACCACCTCTCACCTGTCACAGTCGACATGTGAGCACAGTAATTACAAGATCTACTGCAGTGTTTGAACAATATTCCCTCCACATGTTTATAAGCCCTGTTGTGTTTTACAAGAACTTTTAAAAGAGGATTCAGCCTTCTCATGATTCTTCCAGGTTTCACAACTTCACATCAACAGTGGATGCAAGTTTTCTGATACTGATGACGCCAGTTGTCTTTAGAAGTCAAATTATAAGTTAAATTGAGATCACCTGTGTCATCAAAGGGTGACAACTAAGGCTAAAATCACTCACTACCCACTGTATAGTCCACTATATAGTGTGTTCGCCATGTTGTAGTGCTGTCCAAATGTATAATGGGAATTGTTATACTATAGTGGACTCAAATTATCCCAAAATGCACCGTGAAAAGTACTATACAGCAGGTCACTCACTAAGCAATATATCCCATTATGCATTGCGCCAAAGGAACAGACAGACTACATGGGACAGACGAGACAAGAGAGAGCAACTCGATTACAACCTGCTGTACATGTTTAACCGATGATGACATGTTGATGTTTGTTTATCCATTTTTTCTCTGCCATGTAATAAATTGTCAGTTTAATGTGTAGTTGACAGTTCACAAAGAGATAAAAATAAATCAACAATTGATCTTTTTCAAGTACTTCAGAGTTAGCATACAGAGTAGGGCTAATAATGCTGGCTAATGTTAGCAATCTCAGTCCCTGCTAGCTCCTACATGTGCTGTAATGGCGTAATGCATAATGTTATGTTGAATATGTTTCATGTGTGTTGTTATGTTTAATGTGAGCAGAGCAGCACATCACAACACAATACAATACATCACAAATGGCAGCAAGGTGCTTTGTAATGTTATCTATTAATTTGGGGAAAATATACTCAGTATAATTTCATGTTTTTATCCCAAATATACATGTCAGCATTTGTTGTGGAAGGATCACCAGCTGATGTTGATATGAAATGTTTTAATTGTACGACAGCAATGACGTAATGGCGCCAAAAAATGACCCAAGTAGTGTCCAAAGGTGTTTTTTAATGTTGCAGATGAGCTCACTGTATAGTCCTCTACGTAGGATTCCCTACATAGTGAGAAGGTGAGTAGTGAATGAGTGAATGATTTTGGACACAGCTCAAGTTCCTGCATCTTCGAAGCTCAATGGTTGGTCATTGTAATTCAGTAAAAAAAAAACCTCCGTCATAAAAACAAACAAGAGAAAAATAACCCTTTCTAACAATCCTAAGTATGCCACAGAGGTAAGTCTAGCCAAGTCTAACTGAACTGTCTTTTTAAATCTTTTGAGGCAGTAATTCAGTGTGGACCTTTTAGTGTAGAACACATTAAAAGTGCAGTTCACCCAAATGACATTAAGATTCCTCTCAGGGCTCATTTATACTCCCTGTTTCAAACATTGTAAACGTAGCTTCCCTCATACTTCCATGCATCCTTTATGATGGCATGGATACCGTTAATAGGTGCCACTAGAGGGTAGAGTCAAAAGTTTCCCACATCAACAAATAAGGCAACGGTGGAGAGGATGGTAATATTGTACCCTTAAACAGAGGCAGCGCTGTAGATGGTCTGTGAGGCCATTATATACATTCCTACATGTGGACGGAGAATTCTTTTCACTATTTTCACTACTGTATATTATCATATATTTATGATTCATTCAGCTCTGCCATAATTTAAATTTCTTTATCGTCTTCTATGGTCACACATTGCATCACGATCTCCGATGGTACTACTTGGTTTCAACCATATCTGTGGATATGGATAAAATGAACACAGACTACGGAAAGGCTCCGTTCATCTCCGTCTCTAACATTGAGAATAAATAACCCCTTTGTGGTATTTGGTTATGCAGATAGCTTTGCTCTGGTATCTTCAAGGTTTTGAGAGACACCAAAATGCCATTTGAAAAGCAAAAAAAAAGAAAAAATATATATTTCCAAACTTGGCATCCTAGTTACTCTGAGTAATCCAAGTACCATTGTAACATTTAACATTGGATCTATTTTCCTGAAATAAACAGTTCTTGAAATCTGCTGGACACTTCAAGAATAATGTCAAGATTTTCATGGCATTTGTTGGGGATAATTATGGTCCCCAAAGGAATTAATTCAGTCATTTTTTTTATGTGACCAACTGACCTTTCCTCTAGCACAATCAGCAGGCCTATGTTCCCATTTGTACACAAGAGACATTGAAATCTAGTGGGCAGATTGCTTTGGAATTGCTCTATATGTTAACCCTCTGGCAAACTACTAGAAAAGGGCAACACACACTGGCGTCATACAAAAAACATCAAAACACCTGCATGCATAATCATTTGTAAACCCACGCACACATTGGCAACTTGATGCACATCATCCTCTGCTGATGCATGTCAACTCATCAGGACACCTCTGTCCTATTTCCTATCAATTCTCTCGATTTAATAATAAAATCTTGGGCTTGTTTCCATCATTGTTTCGTGTGTTTTCTTAATCCTCCACCTTGTATCCAAATGGAAAGAAGTATTTGATATATATTACTCAATAAATATGAAGACATAGTAACTTAAAACTAATATAAGTAGGAGGGCAGATTTCTGTCAGGGCCAATAGTCTAGTCGTCTGTGACATCTTAAAATCTGCAAGGACAACCACTTTTTATTTCCAAAAGCATTTGAATGACTTGAAAATATGGTTATGCCTAGTTGAAGTTTAATCATCTCAGTTCCCAGTTATTTGGAAATATTTATTTTTTCCTTAATATCTGTGGCGATGTTTATTGCAGACACATCACAGTTGGATGTGAGTAACCATATAGTTAGTTGCATGATAAGTATGTACATACATTTCCATAGTTACACTTCATGCTGGGTTCAGACTACACAACATTCTTGTCTGTTATGACAGTCACTATGTCAGATTAGGCGATTGTGTGTCATTAAATCTTGCTGTGACTTGGCAGACAGACATGATAGACTACATGTTGGTCCATGACCAATCTTTTCAGCACTGTAGCCAGGCTGACAGAGCGTCTTAGCTCTACTGAGCCTTGTATTCCTTTAGCCCTAAGCAGCAATGACTTTATGAGCTTTTTTAATGACAAAATTCTAAGTATTAGAGACAAAATTCATCACCTCCTGCCCTCATACAGTTTCAATCTGCCGTCAAACACAGGGACCTTAGACACAGCTGTAAGACCTGATATATATTTGGATTGCTTCTCTTGGATTAACCTTCAACAACTAACCTCAATGATTTCCTCTCCTAAATCATCAATGTGTCTCTTAGACCCCATTTCAACTAGGCTACTTCAAGAAGTTTACCTGTGGTTAACACTTCTATATTAGACATGATCAATATGTCTTTATTAACAGGCTAAGTACCAAAGTCATTTAAGGTAGCTGTAATTAAACCTCTTCTAAAAAAGCTCACCCTTGAAGAAGTAGTTGCAAACCAGCTGTGACCTTCTTCATGACTTTAGCTTATTTAAGGAATTTCAGAAAGAATTTGGAGTGCACCATAGCACAGAACCAGCACTAGCAAAAATTACAAATTATCTTCTGATTTCTTTAGACAAAAGAACTCGTCTCTGTACTTGTTTTATTAGATCTTAATGCCGCATTTGACACACTTGACCATCAAGTTCTGCTACAGAGACTGGAACATTTTATGTTGATCGATTTCAGTTTGTTCATGTTTAAAATGAATCATCTTTGCATAGCAAAGTTTGTTTCGGAGTTCTACAAGGTACTGTGCTCACACCAGTTTTGTTCACTTCATATATGCTTCCTTTAGGTGACATCACTAGAAATCACTCTGTAAACTTCCATTGATGTGCAGATGATTCACAATTATATCTATCGACCAAGCTAGTAGACACAGAGCAGTTAAGTGAACTTGAAACATGTCAGGACATAAAAACCTGGATGAGCTCCAATATACCTGTATTAAAAATCGAGACAAAACTGAAGTTATTGTTCTTGGCCCCAAACACCTCAAAAACTCACTATGTGAGGATATAGTTTCTCTAGATAGCATTGCTCTGGCCTCTAGCTCTACCATATGAAACCTCAATTTTTGGCCAAGATTTGTCCTTTAACTCTCTTTCATCTGCATAATATTGCAAAAATTAGGCATTCTGTCTCAGAAAGATGCAGAAATATTGGTCCATGCATTTGTTACCTCAAGACTGGATTATAAACTTTAAGACCCCCAATTGGATTTTAAGATGCATGGTATTTATTTAGCTTAGGCCAAGTGTCTAAGAAAATAGTAAAACAAAATTGTGTATTTGCCCAGTGATTTGGATCTGCTCCAAAATGTTATGGATTCTTCATTGGCCAATATTGCACCCTTTCACTAAAATAAAAATGCAAATGGCTCTATCTAGATCCAGTGTTTGGTTCATCCATTCTGGGCCACTGTAAAAAAAAAAAAAATATGGCAGTGCAACATGATGATCTCCATGGACGAGGACCCTCTCCCTGTGTAGATATAAACAGCTCAAACTAAGGTAACAAAAAAACCCACGATCCTTATTTTCAGATGATTATACACCAAAGAAAACACGTCTTTTTTATTTCATTTCTGCTAATATATCATCCTAAATCCTACATACTGGAGCTTTTCAAAATCTGCATTAACATAACACCAAAACAATGTCGAACACAATACAGAGGGATTGAGGTTTGTGGTTATTTACCCTTTTTGTTAAGAACCATAACATTGTTATGTGATACAAGGGGTGGGGCCTTGTCAGTACATGTTTAATTTCCATATACATCACCTTGCATGACCTCCAGTGTGACATCAGTTACTTCTTTTATGTTGCCAGCACATCGTCCAGGCTGCATAAGACAGCAGAAATGCACAGCTTTCCTAACAGTGTCAAACCTTTCTCCCCTAGAGCATATGATTGGTCTCGTTTCTGTTTGAGCTCTGCTAAGGTGAGGATTCTGGCATCTCATTTAAAAGCCAATAACTCCCTCCCCCCCACTCCCAGGTGGGGTGGGATTCTGGGAATAGTGTTTAAGTAGTAGAGGCAAATCTGTCAGGAAAAGCTGTTCAAACTCACCACAGGGACCGCACATTTCCCACACAGTATCACAGCTTCACTCACTTATGTTACATTTAGTCACATATACTGGGTACAAAAAAGTAGAGTCTATATAGCTACCTTCTACTTTTCCCCTTGTCCTCCTGCTTCTCCTTTTAGGTTTTGTGTATGAATGGTCAGGCTTTTCTCATGCACTGTTTGTACTGTTTCGTATGAAAAATAATTTGTACATATCCCGCTTAATCATGAGCCAGTAATTTGTGCATAACCCACATATTTTGGAAAGCTGCGATCACATGGCCAATGTGCTGACAGGAGTAAAGAAGGAAGTGATAATGTGGCAGCATGGTGGTGCGATTGTAAGGATTGTCACGTCACAGCAAGAAGGTTCCTGGTTCAAACCTGGGGTGGGGGGCTCAAACCACCTGCATGCTCCAATGCCAGTGTGGGTCCCCACTGGGTGCCCTGCCCGTTTTCGAAGGATATCATGTGTATGAGAAGACATTGGAATGGTGATTATGAGTTAGTAAATTAGATACACAGCACTGCTAAAGAGGTCGATGTTTGACTGACATTGTGTTCTGGCTCTTGCAGTTCCACATCAACTCGAGACCGTGCAGTATGTTAATCTCAAATCAAATGTGCTGACATGCTCAGATGACCTTTGAATGTCAGTAACTGACATTTTACTGGCCCACTAATAAACTAGAGAGCCTTCCCACAACAACTCATCAACTTTTTCCTCCACTTTTCTTAATTGGCTTGTATCATACCGTCCCATTTTCAGCTTATAATGCCCAACTGACTGTTTGCTGCACAACAGAGACTCTCCAACTACTAAAGACACAGAGGAGCAATCTGGACTAGAGACAAGACCTCCCAGATGCAGATGGCACTAGATTTACATTACGTACCTGCATCTGATTTAAGTCCTCATAACCCCAAAATAGATTGATATTGTTTTGGAGCTAGCACCCAAAAAGGAGTCAATAACAGAGTCGGACAGGTAGCATTGTAGCCTAAGGGAGATTTATGCAGGGACCCAACACAGCACTCACGGCTTGTCAATTTGCAGCAGATGGATCGGCTCTGCTGGACTGTAAATAGAACCCCCCATAGGCCGGCCTGGCTCCTGCTTGGCTGAGGCCCAATGATGCAGCACTCTGATGACCAATGAGGCAGGCTGACACTGACTAGATGGGTTGTGGCCCCTGATTAGGACCTTTAGTGTTAGCTGCATAAAGCTAAGAGGAGATGTTTTCTGGTTTTGCCTCGTCTGGATGTGACTGAAGCATAAAGATATGAGATGACACGTCATTAATCAAACACTGAGAACTTTCAATTTCAAACTCAACAGAAAACTAAGAAAGTTGGACTAGCCTGAAGCAATAAAAGCAATAAGTAAAATAAAATATAGCCATGCCTTGGCAAACATACAGTGCTCTAAAAACAGTTCTCTCTGTAAACAGGGCTCTGCCATAAATACCTCTTTGAAGGAGCTGGGGTGATTGTACTCAGCCCTGCGATACTTCAGCCTCATATTTCACTTCAATTTGACACAGACTCCGATGAACTGCTTGACCTATTTCTGTAACCCCGAGGTTCAACACAGTGGAAGGAATAGACGGAGATGGAGAGGTTAACAATGTTGCTGCTACAGTCAAACTAGGCCGAGCCGACGAGGGCGAGGGAACCGAAGGAAATAAGAAAGAATGATGCATATTAAGTGAATTAAATTCAAGCTGAGAGCAACAGCGTCTGTGATCCAGTCAACAGCCGCCCACTTCATTTGGACTCCCATCTCCAATGAATCTGATATACATTTATACCACAGTCTTTGAAGTCTAGGCCTTGTCTGTTCTCATTGACATGAGCTGATAATGGGGGCATAGTTGGTTTTGATTTATGGCAGCGCCAGGCAGATTACTGTGACAGTATGCCAGAGGTTGTGCCCTGTAATACAGAAGGCTGTAATGAGTGGCCTATTTGCAGTATGTCGTGGGTCCAGCCCTGGTCCTGACTCATAGGTAATGAATTGATATGCAAAATGGGTACTCTCTGCGCTTCAGGGCACGAAGACACAATGTGTGGTCACACGAAAATTAATTTAACAAGATCCAATGCGACTTGGATGCATCACTTGCACCACTGTCTCTCATGTTTGAGCCTCTATTTTGTCTCTCCCTTTCTTGTTCTGTAATTTTTTTTATTGCCTTTACCCAGACTGAGGGATGAACAGAGACAGGTTTTAGATGCATCATACGTAGCGAGTTTACCTTAAATCCATGCGTGCGGTGTGGTTTGTAACTATTAATGAGGCACCGGAGTAATTTAGAAAAATCGCTGCCAACTATTATAGTCCTGTGAAAACAGACGGCAGGTATTAATGCAGATGGTCATTGGTATTCTGATGGTGATGCTGCAGCTTCATGAGGCTGAGGTGTGCTGTTAAGCAGCATGTGGGATACCTAATTATACCTCTTACATATGGCCAATCAAGAACACACTCACCTTGAGCTGCTGTTTCACTGCTGAATGGAAAACTGATCTCAGACATTATACAGTATACACAATCACAAACACAGGTGTAGTAGGGGCTGTACATTGTGGGACTAAAACCTAAAATTTTCACAGATGTATTTTAACAAGCAATTAAAGGGGTCTCATGAGACCAGAAATCTGGCACCTATACAGCTATACTATCAAAGTAACTAATTACCTGGAAAAGTAACAACAGCTTTACTTTTTTATAAAATGCTCAAATATGTCAGATTGCCCCCCCTCACAAGAGTAAACAATTTAACAATATGAATTACTTTCAACATAATACTGAAAAACCTCAATGTACATGTGAGAATCACCAGTACAGATTTGAACCCAAATGCACGACAATGAGGCAATAGAGTTGCAGGCAGAGTTCACTTTACTTAAACAGTTCAGGCAGAGTCAAAGCCAGGAAATCAGACGAACCAGCAAACAAATCCGACAAGGAGCAGGCAGGGAATCCAGAGTCCAAAAACAGGTGATCAGGCAGTAAAGGGAAAAATTCTGGATAGCTTGGCAGGAACACAAGACAATCTGGCAGAGGACAGGGGAAAATGGACTGGTATATATATTGAAGGACTAATGGGAGAATGAGCCACAGGTGTGGAGATGGGCGGGGAAAACCAGGTGCAGGTAATGAGCAGATTGCATGGCTGAGAGGGAGGTGTGGTCTGAAATGACAGGAGAGTTAGTGATAAGACATGAAAACAAAACCAGATGAAAACAAACCAAGGGGCTGTCCACACCAACGCAGGTATTTATGAAACCGTGACTCTTTGTTCACGTAAACAGAAAACAGCTGTGTTATTACCCGATCCAGTGTGTGCGAGAGATGATTTGAGGATGGACCTAAACAAAATACTGCTGCTATTTAGCAGCATATCAGCACTTTGTGGCTGTATCATACAACTAACGCTACTCAACCACATCCAGAAACAGAGGCGCAAGAGTGTGCTATTACGGAGACTGCTCCTGCTGCATAATACTACGCTTGTTGTTGTTTTTCCGGTAATGACATTTTACTGCCCTCTGATTGGCTACAATGGCCTAACAGTTAGGAATTATATCGCCACCTACTGCTTTGGCATGTGTATTACATTGCTTGATAGTGGAATTTGCGGTGTCATGTGGAAGGAGGTATTTTTATTACACCGCTCGTATGGATGCAGATTTTTTAAAAACTGGAGGCCAAAAAAGTTTGGTTTTAAAAATACCTGTGCTTGTGTGGACTAGGCCTAAGAGTTGGAATTCCTGACAGTACAGTACAACAAAATTGAGGCCTCCAAATGTAAACAGGCGCTTAAAAAAAGAGAAAAGTTCCATGGCCATCGGCTCTATATGTATTAATTAATCTGTCTATATAAATATATAGCATGCAGTATATGCATGGACTTATCAGTGTTTCATGAGCAACCGTTTCAAAATAACTTTACAAATACCATATATTTACTGCCCTTGAACTCTACCAAACCAAGTAGCCGACCAAAAATGTGGCAAGAATAAATGAATGAATGACAGAAGTTGCATATAATGAGCCATTTTACTTTCACTGACAGTGCTTGTATGCTGGACAAGATCAGAATGATGAGTACACATGTCACACAGAATCTGAATTTGCACACTGCCTTTGAATTGTCCCCCTCTTGAAGTCGAATCTTTTAATCTCTCTTTCTACAAATCTTTGTTGTATTCTTTCCATATTTCGCCCACTTGTTAGCGAAATAGTTAAAAAACCTCCATTAATCGCGCAATTTAAATGTGAAAAGTCTCACTGACTGACCATCACCCGTGTGTATGTGGAGAAGGAGGGGGGCGGAGTATGGGGTGCCATTTGTAAAGTGGCTCACGCTGAAAATAACATCAACATTTTGCCACATTTAGCTTTAAACAATGTTTAAAAAAGTGTTACCACATTTACAGCAATATTTGTTAACTTAGAATTATATTAAACAGTTAAATCTAAATATCAAATGTGGCACCTAAATGTTAAATGTTAAATCTAAATATTAAATCTAAATCTAAATGTTAAATCCAAATTTTAAATCTAAATGCTAAATCTAAATCTAAATATTAAATCTAAATCTAAATGTTAAATCTAAATCTAAATGTTAAATCCAAATTTTAAATGTAAATGCTAAATCTAAATCTAAATATTAAATCTAAATCTAAATGTTAAATCTAAATCTAAATGTTAAATCTAAATGCTAAATCTAAATACTGAATCTAAATCTAAATGTTAAATCTAAATATTAAATCTAAATACTAAATCTAAATCTAAATGTTAAATCTAAATCTAAATGTTAAATGTTAAATCTAAATGTTCTGGGTGAAACTAAATATTCAGCTAATATGCAAATTCACACCGCCAGTCACCGGAAGTACCAAAATAAAAGCTTGAGATGGTCAGACTGTGTTTATAGAATCAAATAACAAATTAAAACCAAATTATCGGGGGAAATGAACACTTGAATATACATTAGCATGATAATAATTACATAAAATAACAAAAAACATGTTTGGAGAAAGTTTATTTGATGTGTACTTTGAGTTGTTCGTGTCCCTTCGGGAATTGCCGTGTTTACAAATACGTCCGGGTAGAAAACCCATTAGAAAACCATAAGCTGTTAGCCCCGATAGCGATGTCTGTAATGACTCATTAACTCAGTGAACGGTCTGTGAAAAAAATATTTTTTCCAGTGGATGTCTTAGTTACAACATTATTGAGCTAACTGGAGTAGTTTCATGTCGTATCCGACAACGGGAGGCTGTTAACAGATGACGTCCTGATGTTAGCTGTCTCTGTTAGCTGCAGCCACTGATGCTTTCTAGACATCGTGATTTCCCAAAACTGAATAAATACCACACGTAGCAACACAAAACTACTTTGCTAGTTCAATCATGTTGTAACTAGGACATCCGCTGGAAAAAATATTTTTTTTACGAACTGTTTATTGAGTTATTAATGTTACAGACACCACTAACGAGGCTAACGGTTAGCCCAGCTAATCTACGATAACCATGTTATTAATTTCAAAGCGTGCACACAGAAATAGTAATGTGTGTTCAGTCATTGTGTTTATGGACTTTACAAACATCAGATTAGTCTAAATGGTGCTATAGTGATGTGAAAAATGTGAGATATACACACACGTATATGTAGCTAAACTCTGCTGGTTTTCTACCCAGAAGTATTTGTAAACAACTAGGTGATTCCCTCCGAAGGGACACTAACAACTCAAAGTACATGTCTAATAAACTTTCTCCAAACATGTTTCTTGTTATTTTTAGGTAGTTATTATCACGCTAATGTATGTTCAAGTGTTCATTTCCCAAATAAGTTGGTTTTAATTCGTCATTTGATTCTATAAACACAGTCTGACCATCTCAAGCTTTTTTTTTTTGGTACTTCTGGTGACCGGCAGTGTGAATTTGCATATTAGCTAAATATTTAGTTTCACCCAGAACATTTAGATTTAACATTTAACATTTAGATTTAGCATGTAGATTTAACATTTAGATTTAGATTTAATATTTAGATTTAATATTTAGATTTAGATTTAGCATTTAAATTTAACATTTAGATTCAGCATTTAGATTTAACATTTAGATTTAGCATTTAGATTTAAAGTTAGATTTAGATTTAGATTTAACATTTAGATTTAGATTTAATATTTAGAGTTAAGTTAACAAATATTGCTGTAAATGTGGTAAAAGGTGATGTTAAAAAATTCACAACACTTTTTTAAACATTGTTTGAAGCTAAATATGGCAAAATGTTGATGTTATTTTCAGCGCGAGCCACTTTACAAACGGCACTCCGTAGCGGAGGGAGTGGAGCTGTGGAAACATCCTGTAGTCCGACATACTATCATGCATTAAAAAAACTTATTAGACAGATATGTATAAAGAAAGGTGATGTTTAGAGCCCAAATAAGCAACTCCACTTCAGAAAAAAAGCCCCCAAAAAAACGCTACCAAAAAAACAAGCCCAAAGTCGCGGCTAATAAGCGGACCTGGCAACCCTGCTTGTGTGCTTGTGAATACCCGCCCTCTGATTGGTTTATGATGAAATTTTACTCTCCCTAAGCCAATCATCATCACCACTTATGCTTCCCTCTCACCTGCCCTCACCAAAGAAAAAAACTTTAGAGCTCCGATGAGAAGGAGCTGGCTTGTGTGAAAGCCGCTTCAGTGAACTCAAGTAAAGCTGAGTAACGCCGCATTTTATTGTGAGTAACGGTAACGGTGTAATAACGGGGGCGACAGTAACTTTTTTGATTACTTGTTACTGAAAAAAGTAGTGCCGTTGGAAACGCCATTTATTTATAACGCCTTTATTCCCATCACTGCATATTACAGACTATATCATAGAAGGGTGCCACCAGTGATCGGCACATCTGGGTGATGCAGCACTGTGAATTATGTTCAGTGTGTTTACATTCATACACCTACAATGTATCCTGTTCTGATTTGTGTCCTAAGGCTGCCTGAAATTAGCAGGGATAAGGAGCTGGCCTGTTTTTTTTTTTTAATTATTATTATTATTTTTTATATATATATTTTCCCCCCATCCTGGTAATCAACACATCTGGGTGATACCATCGTATTTGAGTAAGTACGCTGGGTGTTTTTCCATTCACATACTCTAACAATGGCACTGCCAATGTACCTGTTCACGTCAAAGGTTTTTTATTAAACAAGTGTTGCAACTGTCACAAAGTTGCATCGCTGCCACTATGACCAGTTTTAAAGCGAAATATTCACAGACAACTATTTGACATTTTTTTGTGTTGTTTATTCATCCAGCCCCCAGTGTGTAAAGGCCTTTAAAATAACTAAATTTATTTTATTTTATAGGCATTGATTCATTCCATCCCTCTCCCAAAATGTGTTTGTAAATTGCTAATTTGGTTTGTCCAATGCAATTTCTGACATAATCACTGCACAGATTACCTTCACTGGCAGGGTTCTTTCTAATGTGTGTGAGTGTGACAGCCTCAGAGCCCCATCAGACCAGCATTTGTGACTGTGGCATTTGAACCTTAATGTATTTATTTCAATGGAGCTGGCTGTAGTCAGTGGATTCACTTACAGAGGACAAGTATCCATGCTGAACCTTTATGTGCAGTTCAACTTTGGTGAACTCTGACATGCAAGTGTGCACCATTGAGCAATAAAAAAAACTGTTTTGACAGTGCTGACATTTGAGGTAACAGAGAGCCAGAAAGTCAAAAGGAGGAACCAGTCAGATGTGTTGCACTGTCCACTTTTATTTAACCGTGTTTTGTCAGAATATAAACTGCTCCACGAAGGAATTATAGTCCAAATGTCTCTTGAATATAAAGTGTTCAGATTTTTTTTGATATTTGTGCTTCTACCATGAGTCAATAAGCTAAGTGGTTACATTTTCTTTGTTTTAATTGTGCTTGTGTTGGTATTTCTTACATTTTGGTGCTGTAGCCTACAGACAGAGTTGATATTGGTTAAAATACATTTTTGAATGACATGGATCAAAAATTTGTGGCAGTGTTTTAGTTATTAAAATCATTCATCCTCATAATTATTTCACATATCTTTATTAAATATATTTATATTTAAAGGTTGTTTGGTTGAAAAAATTGACCAGATGCTGCTGTTTCACTTCCTTTCAGGAAGCAAAATGTCACTACTCTGTCTGACATAGACTACATGTGTATTTTTAGCAGAGCAGATCGTAGAACCGCTTCTGGGCCACTTCTGAAACACACTACGGCCTGGCCCCCAGGAAATGCGCTGGACTATTACACCAATTTGACATAGTGGCCAAACCATGTAACTACAACCTCTGTGTCCATCACATGAAGCCATTGACTCAAATTGGGAAAGAGTTGTCTCTAAATCAGAGGATACATTTTTTTTTTGAGAGTCACAACCCCACAGAATGATCTGTTACACTATGAGAATTTTATTAGTTTGGTCTAATAACATTTTGAAAGTGTAGCCGCATGATTAAATCATTTTATCCCCATTCAAGTTAGTGGAGGGTTAAAACAAAAGTTAGCCACTTGGCTGGTGGTAATTTTACATCTGAAAAGTCAAACGTAACTTTCAATAAGGATGAATAGGGTCCCACTTCCAACACTGTATCCATGTATCTTTATACATCCATGACTGCTGCTCACCTGGTGCAATCACAAGCATTGTCTAGAGTGACTGTAATCAGCTCTGGCGGCTGTGTTGCAGAACCCTCTTCACAAAGCAGCAAGCGACCAAATCTGCTGTGCCACTTTTGGTGTCATAGGAATTAAATGTTGGTGGATGGCTGGGCACTTTGACATTCAAGTTCCTGTCCTGTGCAGCATAACTGGTTAGGTTAAGGCTACTAAAACAGTTGGTTCAGGTTTGGGAAAGATTGTGATTTGGCAGATTGTTCAGTAAGTAAACACAGTAGGCTATTCAAATTGTAAACAGCTGGCCCTTCTTGCTGTTGCCAGGTTTGGCTATTGTAGGAAATAAAATGCATTTACAGTGAATGGTTTGCAAAAATATGTTCAATGTGAGCATTTCATTTTAGTGAGCAGTCTGCACATTTGTTAGACTTTAATATCTTTTTTTGCACAGAGAGACCAATGTGCTGTCAGTGTCAAAGAAAAAATGTGGAAATTGAGCAAGAAACACCCACTGGCTATTTAAACATGCCTAATAACTCACAGACATACTGTGTGATGTATCTTAACTGTAATTTATGTCAGGCTTTGTGTTGAATAGCTCCCACAATCACGTTTAACTCAGCTGTGCTTTGTATTTGAGCAGAAGGAAAAAAAAAAATCTGAGTATGGCTTCACATAAGAGAAGTGATAACAAGCTAAATCTGATGACACGCAATCTTAGGATCACATTTTTAATTATGACAGTGTGAGATAGGGCTGAGTGACTAAGTGCAGCTTTCCTCAATTCTTCCTTAATTACTGACAACAGCAAACCTTCTTGTCAGTTGCTTCTCCCTTACAAACCCCAGCACATACACCATCCTTCTGCCCCAACTGGCCATCTGTCTATACAGTGAGTAATGCATTTGTAATATGCAACCAAATGTAGCTATCATTCTCAGCCTCTACACACAAACATGCACGTGCACATATGCCAGCGAAAATATTAGCGCGTGTTGACAGAGGTGTGGAGGTTGAAGCTGGGTTTTTTTGTTGTTCGTCTGTGAATGGTGGCAGGTGTTTGAGAGGTAAAAAGTCCCTCTAATGAGCAGAGCTGCCCTGCTCTGGCAGGGTTGGGATGAGTTGGGGTGTTGTCGGGAGCAGCAGTAAAGGTCACCTTCTCTGAATACTGTCGGGCCTGCTACAGAAAATGGAAACCATCAAGAAAATAGCAGAGGCTGCATGAACCACTGCATTGTAGTCAGGATGTAAACTGATGAAGGGATTTGAAAGGTGATACTGTTATTGAATTCTTGTCTAGAAGCTGCAAATGGATGAGACTTCATGCCAATATTAAGCAATGCTACTACCTCTAGTAGTACTTGCTCATGTCTAATTTGTATGGAATCTAATGTGTCTAAATGTCAAGTATAGTAAACTGTCCATAATAAAAGGTTATTTTGCAGCTCTTTAAGGCAGCATTCCTAGATTCTTGCAGACAAGTGAATAAGATCCCCCTACACCATACTGTTATGATGTCTCTGAGCTGAGCTCTGCCTTCCTCTGTCTGGATTTTTACCCTAATACTGAGCGACCGATTTGCTTCCCAGGTTCCAGGTTAGTGACAGTAAATTAGTATGCTGATAAGATTCTTCACATTAAGACCCAGCATCTGTTCTAGTGGTTTGATAAAACCAGTTTTATAAGTGTGATCTTGCCTGTCCTTCATTGCTGTATTTAAATGTGGATATAGTCAGGAGTATGTGTGTGTGTGTGTGTGTGTGTGTGCGCGCATGTGTGTTTTTCTCTTATTCTAGAACAGGGTATCCATTCTAAATACTTGCTGTCTGAATGAACTGAAAACACTTCACTTTCAACTTAAACTATAACTTGTTTTTTACAAGTATACTGATATAAGTTACCTTTTATTTCCCTGATTACTTGTATGTCATGTATTTCAGTTCTTGATATGATGGCTCCTTTTGATTAGTGTGCATTTTGGCAGTAGATTCTTTGGCGACATGTTCTAGGTGGTTTGGTGGAGAACGTCCTATCCTAACATTCCTTGATTCTCCTGGCTGCTTCGTCTCATGTGTAGGACACCACCCTTCTGGGGATTGTTCATGATCATGACTGTCTGTCCTTGGGTCAACCACTCTGGATGGATACACTGTTGCTGTGTATCTTTTTAGTAGCAGAGTAGCCAGTCCTGTGAGCCTTTGCTTGGCAGTCTCCAGTACCTCAGGTACTCTTCCCCACACCTTTCTGTAGCTCTGAGAGTTGACTAACTTCTCTCTGTGTTGCCTTGATCTTAAAGTAGCTTTGCCATGGGGGGAAATGCTATTTGTGGCTCATGGTGTTCATCTTGTACCCAAGCTTCTCTGGGATCACTGTTGCTGTGTATGTCTTATGTAGTGTATATCAGATGATTGATCTCAGTTATGGTCCCACCTTATTCATGACCTTTAACAGCCCTTGCTGAAACGTAATCTGAAGTGAGGGGATAATGATGACATCTCCACTTTGACCTGTCGTCCTAGCTCCACCTTGCTGTAGCATGTTTGTTGTACCTCATCAATCTCTATTTGCAATAGCAATAGCTGTTCGTGGATGTTGGAATCCTGGGCTAGGAGTTGGTTCTTTGTCAGCCTAGATGTTGGGTTTTGAAGCACCCATATATCCCACATTCTCTGCATATAGATCCTCTGCTCTAGTCCATCTATGTCTTGTTTAAGTAGCCAATTTCTCACCAGGTTGCCCGGGTTCCCCAATACCTGGCGCGGACCTTGTTGACCCTAGCAACGTCTTTTCTGTACTTAGTAGTTTTATTTGCCTAAACTATTTCATAACTGGTATGTTGTTGCTTTTCCCATGGCAAGTACACCCAAAAGCAATATGTTTCTTATGATTAATACAATGGGACTGAGAACTCATTACACTGCAAATCAAAATTCTTTTAACTCCTGGAAGTCCATTCCAAGGTCTGAAACAGGATGCCAGAAAGTGCTTCGGGCTTTGTGGCCATTTTTTGGGCTCAAACTGGATAATTACATGATCATGTGATACTCTGCAGCCCGAAAGACTTTTCCCCATTGACTTACATGGTGAAAGAGACATCTTTAAATCAGTGGATAATTTTTTTGTAAGTATCACAACCTCCCTAAAAAGACTAATTTTATTATCAGGATTGAATTAAACCACGGCTTGGTTTGTTGTGGGTTTTTTTTTTTTTTTCTGGTTCTGCCTGTCAGAACTTCCTGTAATCGATCTCCAAACCATCTGACAAAATGTTTTCACACTCGAAACAAACCACAATATGAGTTAATTAATCTGGAGCAAGACCACTTTTTTTAATCAGACCAAGGCTCAACTTTTTGGTCCAAACCATTGTCCAGGTGAAATTTGACGCATGCAATTTCAGTTCAGACTGAGCAGAAAAGTCTAAACCAACCAAGGTAAGTGTGACAGGGCCCTAAGGAAACTTCACCTTTACCAATTTGACGACATGTGTGAAACATTTAGGAAAAAAGTGCTGCTAATAGAGACAGCACCAACAAATGTGCACACGGCCAAAATACGCATCTCAATCATGCAATCACAATGTTAAAATTAAAAATTAAAAGAATTTGTTCTTATTTATTTTCCAACAACCAGCTTCAATAACTTCATAAGCCACAAACCATGGCTATCACAAGTGTGTCTGAGCCATGGGCATCACTTGTTAGTGTACCCCTGAAACAATTTCTGTTGTGTTTTCAGCTATTTTCACCACTTATGTAAAATGCTGCTGTTTTCAAATTGGTGATGTTTCATCTGCGTTTGTTGCCTTCATTTCAAAGCAATGACCTCCCAGGGCCTCCATACATAAAGGCCCTGCTAAATCACTAAAATATAAAAATACCACACAATTTAAACACTTTATTTCTTATTTACCAGTTAATACTGCAAAACAAACATCTGTCTGTGCTAAATGAGTGCAGCTGAGTTACCTTGAGCCTGAGGTGCCTTGATTTCAAGCCACAGAGATCAGGAGTTCCCAATGATACAGATGCTCGGTGTCTAACACTGTTGTTTTTACATGTTCTCCCAGCTGTTTGTGTGGGTAGCCTTCCATACTCTATACTCTTGTAGCCCAGGTGGGAAAGTCTTAATTGCATATAGATCTGAGGTATAGAAGTGCTTGTTTGACTATTTGTTAGTGCTGTAATGAGCTGGTATCTTGCCCAGGGGGTTCTCTGTATTTCACCCACTGCATTCTGAGACAGGCTACAGCTGCCTCCGACCATAACACTTATACAGGTATGGAAAACAAGTGTTGACTTCAGTCTCAGACTAGTAATCAAACTGTGTTCTTTTTTTCTCATATACTGTAGGGCTCTGTGCTGTATTGTCCTGTCTTACAATGTACTCTATGTCAGAGTGAACGAGTCAGCACTGGCACTAGAGGGAATCCTGCCATTGGCATCACGCTGTGATTGTTAAATGCTTAAGCTTCATTGTGACTGTGAAGGCAGCAGACAGAAACAGGTACAGATCTATGCTGTCAGGTGTTATTGCAGGCAGTGAGATTCTACCACCACATTCTGTAAGGTATGAATTGTGTTTGGCTCCTGTCAAGAAAATGAGTCACAGTTTCCCAGCATGTCTCACTCAAAGGAGTACAGCAGTTTCACAGAAACAGAACACATTGGTTTCAAATCCCCAGAAGGCTTCCACCTAACAATATGAAAGTACTGGGATGAACTTTTAGATGATTTAGCTATTCTTACAGCCTCAGGAGTTGGACTAAAACTCAAAAGTTTCCGTTTAGGTGGCAATATGGAAAGGCCGAAGAAGTAATATGTAAATGTGGCACCTGTAAGGAGGTCGTAAAAACATTTCTGTATACTGTACATGCCAATCCCTTTCATAAGTTGATGTAAAGTTGTTGTTAAGTAATGCACAAAGTGACATTAAGTTTTCTTGCTAATTTCTGTTTACTTTATACCACTCGCCACTAGGTGGCAATGTGGCAGTGTAAGCTGTTTGGTGACACATTACTGAAAGATCTGGTAGAAGAAGTCCAGTCTTGGAAGTTCATGTGCTATCGCTGCCCGCTCGATGCAGTTGTATTATGCCAGCTCATCAGTTTTGCCAGTGTTGCTGTGAGGCAAAATAAACCAATGAACATTTTTCTACACCACTACTGTGTCGTTGTGAGAGTGGTGTAACATAAACTCAAAAAGGTTTATCCTCTGGAGAATAGAAATATATTCAGTAAATATAAGCAATTATGAGACATTTTTGGAGACAAAATGAACATTTTGTCAGGTTTTTAAGTATTAGCGGACCATTTTTGAATGTCCGAAATGACACATCATTGAGCCCTGCCTCCATGAAGCCCCTTTCCCACTGGACAAAAGTCACTTACACTCACTAACACCTGGCTTTTGTATTTAATTGAAAAGGTTACAATCGGCATTCACTCCCGTAACAAATGATTGCAGCAGTCAGAGTCGGCCACAGCTCCAATGGGCTTCAGTTGGCAGTGATGGAAATACAACGTCCAGGTGAATGCACTAAATTTTGCTCCTCTTCTGGCTCAATGCAATGATGTGCCACCACAAATAGGCCCTCGTTTCCACTGAGCAGTATGGTACAGTTCAGTAGGCATTTTTTCTGTTTCCACTGTGAAATGTTGTGGATGGTACCAATGGAACTGTTTCTTAACATCACCATATTTGGTCACCCCTATGTTGGGGTACCTTGCACACAGATCTGGTGCCAAAAGGTGGAGCTGTGACCACTGCAGTCTGTTGATTGGTCAGTAGCGAACGGTCTCTTGTTCAGGGCTGAGTTGTGTCTGGTTGTGAAATCACTGTTCAAACCGTGACATGTTTTACATTAATAAACTATTACCATAAAAATAAAGGCTGTATTGCTGCCTCTTACAGCAGCTGTAGTCAGAGAAAAAAAGACGTAACTCACTGGGCCAAATTCCCGCAACTTTTAAAGTGGAACGTTTACTTGTAATGTTACTCAATGCATGAATTGACGACATGAATTCATCAGCACACCTTTAACTTCAATGTAACAACTTTAACTTTTTTTTTGACATGACATCGATTTTTAGTGATGAGTGGATCTTCCAATGTTTAAAAATATATATTAATTTCAGCTAGATAATGTGAACTACATATTTTCCAATCCACACTTGGAATAAAAAAAAGCACCAGAGAGCATCTTTCCTGTGGGATGGCTGTGTGCCTGAGAAGGACTACATGCACAAACCCATTATTTTTAGACATACTGTTTGTATACCGTAAATACCGAAAATGTCTGGTGGAAATAGAGCTATACTGTCCTTCTCTGCCCAAGCAGCACTCGAACATTGTTCAAAATTTAGTCCCTACCAAGTTTGGGAAAGAGTGGCTAAGTAAGAAGTTAAAAGAAAAGGTACTACCACAACATTTTCACTTGCCTCCATGCTGCTTTCTACTGTTTGCTACCCTGTTTTTGAGAAGTTGAACGTGACACACTTATAAAAAACAAACAAACCAAAAAACAAAAACAAGAGACATACTAGTCTACTGCAGTGCATTGTATATGGCTCTGGTCTACTGCCAGCAGGAAAAAGACCATCGCCTATTGTAGCTGATTTCCCCACATTTAAAAAACCTGCACACACACTCATTTTGATTGGAAAGGAGTATTAGTTACTGCTGCTGTACCTGTGGAGTTTTTCATTCTTGCATGGCACATATGCAGTTCACAATGACAGCAGAACACTTTGCAGAATTTGTAAGAATTTTTTTTTTTTAAATTATGGGTCACTGATCCTAAAAGGTATGCCTCCCTTTACAAGAAAAAAGGACTTGTAGGATGAAGACTAACCAATGAATGTGACAAACATAAAGCTATCTTGAGTAATAAATTTGGATGGATTTGCTTCAATGTAAACATCCTCATATCCCAACCCAGTGTGCAGAAAAAATGTTAGGATACCACAGATACGTTACAATTGCATATTAAATGGCAGATAGGTTGAATCTTTATGTTCAAACAACGCTATGGTTAATTTGTGGTTAGGTTTAAGGCACAAAAACCACTTGGTCATGGTTTGTAAAATAACATGTTTTGGCTTAAAATACCCAGAAAAAGCAGCAATGTCTCAGTTAAAAAAGGACTGCTTGTTGTGCCACTATGCCAATGGGAAACAAGCACTTTCTCAGTTAAAAACATTAGCTTTTTGTGGCACTGTTCCTGCCAATACCCACTGCTATAAACACCTGCAATTGGATTTTAAAAAGCCAGTGGAAACAAAGGAATAACTTGTTGTTTGTTTGTCTTGAATAGTAGTCTGGCAAGCCATCTCTCCAAGGTGACATGCCGTCCTCCACCCTCTCTGCCTCCCAATGACAAAATCTTGTTCACATACTATGTTACTTAAAAGACATTGATAAAATATGTATAAAACCTGCAAATTTAATGTTTTCATGTTTTGCAGAAACATATAATCCCAACATTCTGTCCTAGCAACTGGGAAGCATAGCCAATAGAGTGCAGACAAACTGAGACATACTGCTGATATCATCCAAAGCCAGTTCATATCACTGAGGGAATACTACAGAAAAGATGTGGCCACAAAAAATGTCACTGGCTGATAATGTGCAAACTATTATTATATATCAGTGTTCACTGATTTAAGCAACCTATATCAGCTTGACAATTAGTTATGGTTGCTTTGACTGGACAATCGTTGTTTGGGGTAGGGTTTTAGTGATCAGTCAGTTGCAAAGGATTCGTCCTCTTGGCAGCATCACAAATTTCATGGCAATCATCTGTACAGATTTTGACACTTCCTGTATACAACTAGATGTTTTGATTTTGTGGCACTACAGTAAATGGCACATCATGACCAAAATTATTAGAAATCATCCTCTGGGGAGCATGAGTGTGCATTTCATCCAATACCAATGGCAATCTGGCAAGTAGTTTCAAACTGTCTATTTTTTAAACAGCAAATCAATGCCCCAGCCAACATCGACATTCTTAGCTTGTGGATCGAAAATAAAAGCAGCAACAAAATATATTGAGCTGTACATTCCTACTGAAATATACTCAAGGTGACAGTAGCCTGGAGATTGAGGAAACAAATCCCTGGCCAGTATACTGGTAGACTTGTCAGGGCAAATTCCTGATCTTTACTACACATGCTCACTTTTAATTTCAAACTAAACACAAGCTGGCAGGTCAGATCTGTGGGGAGCAAGCTAGCTGCTGAGCAGCTCCCAGTATGGAGGCAACTGTTAAAGTTATGACAGGCCCCAGTACAAGGTTTTTATGAGTCTCCCTAACCTGTACTCGGGAACAAAAGCATGTGTGCATTTCACAAGCCAGGCTACACTATAGTACCATGAGCAACACCCAATATATGGGAAAAAACACACTGAGCAGTTATGCTGTGTTTGCTTTACTTTTGTCCTATATGTTATTCATGTGTTAGTAACAGTAAAAGACAACAGTCACTTTCAAGGACATGCAGTAAAGAACCTTTATTTTACCCTAAACTCCGATATAGTGGCATCTAAGACCAGCTTCAACATACAAGATGGTCCTAAATGGGGCTTGTTTTCATGTAACTCAGCCCTACAAAACAATGTGGCAGGCTAATGATGTGCTACACAGCCTTGGGAATAATACATGGTTACTACTGTCGGTCAGTTAGTTATCCAGGCACGCCATATTGTTTGTGATTTATGTTGTATGTTTAATCCCTTTTTTATATTCTCGTTGCCGCGTTTTTGTTAACAAACACAGGACACTATCCTCCGAGACCTTAGAATGTGTATATATATATATATATATATATATATATATATATATATGTATATGTATATATGTATGTGTGTGTGTGTGTACATTTATAAAAAAACACACATAAAAATGTTGTTAAAAATGTCCAGGGAAGCAGCTCAAGGATTCAACACAATCAGCTGTCCTTATCTCAGTCTTGTGGAGCATCTGGCAGCAGGTTCTAGCCAATATGGTGTCGCGGCACTGTAGCTCTACTCTTCTGCGTCAGAAGTCCACGAGCTTACACCCAAGTCGAGTAGAGGGGTACTAAATCTGTCAGAGCTCTAAACTCTGCCCAATGGTTTTGATGCACTGAAATGCTGTGGCTGCTGGTCACTCCTCTGCACCAGTTTCTCTTAGCAGACAACCCTCAAATGGACTGCCGACTGCACTGCTGTCATCTTGCCTCACTGCTGTCCTCACGTGCTGCTTCCCCTCCTGTGTTTTCAGTGCTGTCTCTTCGCCATCCTCTCTATTTTTGAATATTTTTTCTTTACTTAAGGCCCTCCTCTCCACCACCTCATTGGTTGTACAAGTCTTGTCTGGTTGGGTGGCCACCTTGTTAATCTGCAGGAGACTCTTCTACCAGGTACAGGTATTTGGCATTAACTGAGTGGGACAACAGCAGGATGTAAAACTTACTGTAATCACAGCAGCCCATACGATTATAAAATAAAAGCATGCAAATAAAAACAGTAAAACCAAGCATAGTAAAAACATGCACGATAAAACACGGCAAAATATAAAAACCCAGCAGAGACAAAACACAATAAAACTAGCACTTCCGCCTTGTGACACATACAAAGGCTCTGTCAGACAGACTACTGGCTCCAGCTCGGCTGCACTACCTGCCTGTCTGTATTTCCGCAGTTGAACAGACAAAAATGTGTTGCTGAGAAAAAGTTGTGGAGCTCTGTTGCAGTTGACTTTCCCTCGATAAATAAAGGTCAAAGATTTTCAGAACACCTGTTCCCCATTCCAAACACAATGTGGGCTGAAAAATGAAAGACACAAAAGATTAACTGCTAACTTATCATGGCCTCGTTTAAATCAACAGTCTGATGTTCTTAAATGAGTTAAATGTTTTCATCCCAGGTATTTTGAATACAATGCATCTGATGCAGCAACAGCAACATACTGTAGATTGTTCTGTTTAAAATACCCCCCTTGTATACACTGGTGATGTTCCTCAAGGGCATTAATGAAGTGTAGACTATGAGGGCAGCCAGCCCATCTGTGACAGAGCACACTCAGACATATGGCAACTTCTTAGGTTCCAAATTAAAGCAAAAAATCATCTAACGTGATTGGCTGGGATGTGAAGCGGAGTAGAGTGGATTAGAATATCAACACAGACAAATGTATGTGCATCCATAAACATCAACACACACACGCACATACACACATTTGTAAATGAGTACCTCAAAGCAAACACACACATGCAAATGAGGAAACCAGACATAACACACACACACACACACACGCACACACACAAACACATGCTAATTAATAGAAAACAAACAGTTACTCAGGCGGTCTGCAGGGACTGGATTATACTGTGTCTCTCCTTGCTGAACAAATTGCTCTCTAAATTCAATCAAACACACCGAGCTCTTCTGTGAGTCTACGGGAGGCTGTAATCAGCGTGGTGGTGACTGAAGATGAAGAAAAGGACCAAAAAAAAAAAAAATAAGGCAACAAAACAAACAAAATACAAAAAAAGTCAGTGCCCTCCAACTATCCAGAGAACTGTTTGTTTGGCACAGAGAGTGAGCAGTCTACAGGAACAATGTCTTGATTAAGTGCAATTGATATCTGCCTACAGAGAGCTTCAGGCTTCAAGCTTCCATAAAGAGCAGCGAGCAGCATGGGAGCAGCTCCGTGGAAGCTGCAGTCATCAGTTGCAAGAATTCAAAACACTTATCTCACTAAGTTCACCTCTTTACCCAGTTTAGCCAACCTCATTTGCTTTTGCAGGAATGCAGCAGTGAGTAAGTATTGGGAAATTAATTTGGCTGAGTTTACTGGGAACTGTGCCACTGAAAAGCACAAGTGAGTCCACTCCGATCCAAACACATATACTGGAGAGTTTTCAATTAGATTTTTTCTGTTTCCTGATTTGTAGAGTTGTGATGTAAATTCAGAGCATCTGTTTTTTTTTGTCAATAGAAAGATGACATCCACTTACATGGGCAAAACAATTTAATTTATATAATTAGTGTGGAATTTTGTGCATCCAAAAATCTTTATTCTTATTTCACCTTCTGCAAGATTTTGGCACTCAGCTACCTCTGCCTTACACAGACGGCACAACAGAAGTCAAACACCACCAACTGTGTACTTACATTCAATTTTGCATTTACAAACTACTGTAAAAACTATTATATTACAGCCATATACATCCAAGAAACAACCACAATAAAAACATAAAACATCCTTTTCAACACCTGACAACACCACCTCCCGGGGACATGAGAAACCCTTACTACTTACATCGATGTGTCGCGTGACCAACCAAATTTAAAAAAAAATTATGTCAGTCACACCTTGTAATTTGCACCTCTTTGCTCAGACATTAGGTTTCGTTTGAGATGAGCCAGGCCTGCACAGATTCGATCACCGGCGATCGGAGCACAATGCATGCCGGTTAGTTTTGTGTCCGACTTCATCCCGACTTGCTCTGATGTATTACAAAAGTGGACAGCGATAAAATCGCGCAAGAAAGGCGGCTGCAGTTTCTAGAGCCAGGCACTGCAGTTGCTCTCCACCGACTGCAGCGCCTGGCTCTCACCTGATGTAACAGCTGATTGGTTCAGATGTCGACTCAACGAGATGACATTTTCGATAAACTTTTCATTTTTGTTGAATTTCAGAGATTAAAATTTGATTTGTCTGATTTCAAGGTTTATTCTGTGAACAGAAAACATGTTGTGTGACTGATGGGGAAGTTTAGTTGTCAGAGACTAAATACATCCATCATAAACTATAGAGTCTACTGTATATTAATTATTATTATTGGACTGTTTTAATTATTGAAATAGGCCTATTTAGCAACACAGAGACCTGTTTTTTATTTTTTATTTATTGTTTATTTGAAGAGGACAGTGCATATTAATAAACAATCAAATACATGACGTAGTAAATATGCTGGATTTAGCTAGAAGCTAATTTCCATCCGTAGTCCTCACATTAAAAGACAGAGAGATATACCATAAATAACAGTTGATTCAACAACATATAAAGTGCACAACAATATTAGCAGCAGTGGTCAGTTCATCTTGAACGAGTCTATTTCATCTCTATTATGCAGGGCACCAACAGCAAGGCTCTCTGTGATGATGATCACAAACGTTGATTGGCAGATGTTCTACTGTATCATACAAAATGTTGTTGTTGTTCTCATGACAACAACCACTTGGCAAAACCAGGATGTGCTTTGTTTATGGTTCTGATGATGTCACTTTTAACAACTCTTTCACTTGAACACACTCATGGCTTGATAGGGCTCATTTATGCTCAATGTTAGATACAGAGACGGAGATGAACAGAATAGTGCTCTGTGTTCATTGTGTCCATATTTGTGCACATTTCCTGAAATGATGGATATGGATGAAATGAAACAGTACTAACGGAGATCATGGCGGCAGTGTAGCGTAGTTCAAGCGTAGGAGATGACAAAGAAAATTTAAATAATGGTAGAAATGAACAAAACAGTAATTTATAATAATATATACTAATCTTGGTGAAAATAGTTAAAAGTATTCTCCGTCCACATATCAGGATGTGTATATTGGCCATACACACTGCTATCGTCTACACAGCTGTTAAAAGGTACGTAGGTATGGTAGGTGGGTAGGTATGTTGTTGCTGTGTGAATCATTTGACTCTGCCTCCGAGTGCCATCTTTTGGCTGTATCTATGCCGTCAAAGTACGAGCAGAAAGTATGAAATAAAGTATGTATGAAGTATGTATAAAGTATGGAAATACAAAGGCAGTAGCATTTGAAATGGACAAATCTTTGTCAAATTTTGTACGTAAAGGGAATATAAATGAATCTTTAACAAAACCCAGAGTTGACTGCACTATAGTTACTAGCTTTGTGATCCAGACGGCCAATGTCAGCCAGCACTGAAGGGCTCGGGAGGAGCTTCTACCCTCAAGCCAACACTAATTACAGTTCATAAAAGTGCTATGGATGAGACCAACAGCTACTGAACTCAAATATCACTAGATCTGTCATGATGACAACTGAGCAAAACTCCATCTGCTGATGAAGACTATGGCTGTGTCTGAAATCATTCACTCATCCAGTACTTCCTACCTACTATATAGGGAGTTCTATGTAGAGCACTGTGTAAGTCATTTTCTCATCACTGTTAATTACGTCCTTGCTGTCACAAAATTAAAACATGTCATATCTTGTGGCTAGTGAACCATCCATAACAAATACTGACGTGCATATCTTATTAAAACATTAAATTATACTGAGAATATTTTCCCCCAATTAATAAGTAATGGTACAAAGTACTTTGTGTGCATTTGTGTTGTGTTGTGATGTGCTGCTCTGCTCACATTAAACATAGGCCTATTAGTAATGTCACACTGGCAGACAGACAAGAGGAGAGACAGCAGCATGTTTGCAACCTGTCCTACTAATGTAAGTAATTTTCTGTTTAAACTTCATTGTGTTGAAGTTTGTCTTACCAGTCATGTAATAACTTGAATTCAATGTATAACATTATCCATTACACCACTACAGTCCAAATGAGTACTAGTAGCAACCCAGCTTGCTATCAGAAGCTAGCGTTATTAGCCCTACTTTGTACAGTAACAGTGAAGAACTATGGAAGATAACTTGCTGATATATTTCTGTCTCTTCATGAACACATTAAACTGACAATTTATTACATGGCAAAGAAACTGGTAAAACAAACTTCATCATGTCATCATAAGCTGAACATGCACAGCAGGTTGTAATCGAGTTGCTCTCTCTCCTCTCCTCCCTCTCGGTGCACATGCCACATAGTCTGTCTGTTCCTTTGGCACAATGGATGATGGGATGCATTGCTTGGTGAGTGACCATCGGTTGACAACTGCTTATAACGATGCACTGTGGGATACTTCCTATATAGGGTATAATAATTCCCACCATACGTTCGGACATCATAACAAAATGCCGAACTCACTATGTAGTGGATTATATAGTGAGTGATGAGTGATTTTTGACACAGCCCATGTGATATGGTCGCAAGCACCAGAAAATAATAATAAGTAAACCTTCAGTTAGGATTTGACAGTTGTTATAGACATAGCTTTATGTTCATGCATTTAGACCAATGCTCAAGTTAAACACACAGTTAGTTTGACTGCAAAAGACCTGCAGGAAGATTTATCAGACTCTGGAGTGGTGGTGCACTGTTCTACTGTGCAGTAACACCTGTATAAATATGACCTTCATGGAAGACCTTGGATCTTCATCTTTAACATTTTGCCTTTTGGAGATCAGGGCCCGTATTCACAAAGAATCCTAAGACTAAAAGCAGCTCTTAAGCCTGGCTCACACTACAGGATTCTCGGGCTGATTTGACCCAGATTCGGCCCTCCCGACAATCGGCGGAGAAATCGGGTCTCGGACCTTAATTGGCTCCGATGCGGGTGAAAGATGAATCTTAAACTCTACGATCAGCTCACAGACACGTCGAGGCTGACCCAATAATTTTCAAAAATGTTTGATTTCTATCGGGATGACGCCGGAAGTGGATGCCAACTGCCGTAAAAGAAGCAGACGAAGAAGAAGAGGCCGGACGTAACATTGCCTCGAGACGGAAATGGCGACCGCGAAGGAGCAACAGAGCAGCAGGGTGCGTTGGACAGCGCATAATAAACTAAATAAAAATAGACTCTTTTTTATGTCTTTGGGACAGCGGAGATGGCATTTCTTCCTCTTGCCTTTTTCGCTGCACAGAATGGCATGTACTGTTGACTTCCGATCCCTTGTGAGATGACGTACATTGCATGGTGCACCGCTCTCTGGTCCGATAATCTTGATGAAATCCTGTAGTGTGTGCTGGTCATTATTTTCAAATCTTGTAGTGAGTGCGCAATGAAGATTTTAGATAAGATAATCTGTGAAGATTCTTGTTATGTGAGTGATACAACCTGATTTAAAAATCTTTTAAGGTTTTTAAAATCCTGTAGTGTGAGCCAGTAAGTGATGTCATTCTAAGAAAAATCTTTTGTTCTTAGAATTTCCCCTTGGTAAGATAAAAGTTATTCACAAAGCATCTTAGGCCTTAAGAGAGCTCCTAAGGTGAAAAACTGTTAAGAGGAGGGAGGAGGACTTTTAAGAAGCCTAAGAGTGTCTTAAACAGAGAAGATGGCGGAAAGACAGAGAGGAAGGAGAGATATTCTCCGTATATTGAACGACAGTAATTTACTAAGACCTACCGGCTTGATCGTGCAGGGATAATGTTTGTGGTTGACCTCATCAGGGATGAGCTTACTTTTCCCACCCAGCGTAGTAACGCAATAACGCCCGCTTTGGATTGCAGTATGTACCAGCGCTTCTCACACTCATCGTATGTGCGTAAAAGGACAGGGAACGATGCATTGATTTGTCGGGCAATGCACTCCCAAGTCTGCCTCTTCCCTTGTGCCGTGATCCCGGGACCAAATTTGTTCTCCTCCACGAACTGTGCTAACAGCAGGCACTGCTCTTCTGTCTAGTTCGGCTTTCTCGTTCTTTTTTTCTCCATTTCATTCGTTGTTTTGGTCATTCTGCCAGATGAAACCACTTTTTACAAGGAGGCCAGCAATCACAGTAATTGCTGACAGCTGAGTCTGCGTCCACCTTTAATATCAAATAGATTAAGTAGTAAAATTACCAGTAAATATAACAATAAGCAAATCAATATAATAATCGGCATGTGAATGAGGTGCGTTCAAACATTTTGAAGCTGTGTAACAATTAATTTAAGTTTCATCATGACATAAAATTATTTTCACGATTACACAGTTCTTAATACAGTCTAAGTTCTATGATCGGTTGATTTCACTGTCCATTCATTACTACGAGCGCATTTTTTTTTCTTTTTGTAACAACCAATCACAGCTTTTAGAAGACTGCATCACACCTAGCAACGGGGTCAACCACACCTCCTCACTAAGATAAACGCTTCTGTCCCCTCCTTGCTCAGAGTTGCTCTCAGAAACTTCTTGAATCACTCTTAAGCTAAGATTCCTTGCTAGGAATTTTTAGGCTAAGTTAGGAGCTCTCTGAGAGGACTCTGAGAATCTTTGTGAATATGGGCCCTGGACATCTTTTACTTGCTTAGCTTCTCAAAGTAAATGATATTTTGATCAGGCATGTCCAAACTTTTGCATGCATGCGCGATCAAAGAAGCTAACTAACATTAGCTCAAGCGGGAAACATTAGCCCATAACCAAGTGGGCTTTAAGAGGTTTTATACATTGAAAGAACTTGGAAAATAAACTGCTTTGTAGGATATGGGCCCAACCTCCCTGGTGTCTAATTGAGACCGGTGTTTACATAGCAAAATGTGTGACCTTGTGTTTGATGTAAAAACAGCATGAAAAAAACACTAAGTCAAACCCACATCTATAATATAACAATGTAATAATGGTTTGCACAACCAACTGCATTTTTAAGCTAAGGCTGGCAGTGAGTAGTGTATTTCAGTACTTGATTATCTGTCACGTGACCATGGCCCTGTACATTTCAGCAGTCCCAGTGTCCCATCAGTGAACAGGGGAAACTTTTAGTCAATTATCTGATAAAATAACTGCTGGCAGGTATTGTTTATTAGTGAATTACTGTATATTGTGTATAGCCAAGTTACCTTCATTGCATGTCCCAGGCGCCTTGAATTTCTTTTTTCACCACCAGGATTTTTTGGCTGTTCTTCTGTCATTAACTGAGTAATTGGAGGAACAAGGAAAAAGAGACAAAAAATTAATTATGCCTGCACAATTAAGCAGGAGATCCCACAGCTTTTTTCTGTCCCTTATGATATTCAATCATGGACTAAAATTGTTTCTGCCACTCACATATTGATTTAATTCTCTCATCTACTGTGTTAATTAACAAGGTATGACAGCTGAAGTCAGATGTTTCCAGTGTGAGCATGCCCCCGTAAGTATAATTATAACAGTGCACTACACTACACTGACATATCAAACAAACAGCAATCCACAGTCAGACAATGGAAACAGATCCTTTTTTTATATGGCGCAAACAGGGCGGAAGTAAGGAATCTCTGGTATTTTCTGCAGCATCAGACTACAATGTCCAAATTTGTCACTATGAGAGATGAGCGAGTACACCATCATTTGTATCTATGTCTGTATCTGTTTAACGAGTACACTAATGTTATAACGTCATGTGTCGAGTCACAACTTCGTGTAATGAGATGCAGCTCCACAGTATTGATGCTTCTACCAGGTGGATTATGGGTGTCTTAATTGTACATTGCAGTCCTGTCATCACTGTATGACAGTGGAATGATAAAGAATCATCATTGGTCTTCAGATAACAATCATTCTGTATTCCTTAGCCATCTGTGTTCAGTAAACAAAAATACATGAATCTGGTGTTACAAAATAAATTACAGAAATCATTATAAACTAGTGTGACTGTAAAGTGTATAATATTAGTCTATTACAATGCTTCAGGTTGCATATTCACATTAGTATTACACAATATACCTCCATAAGCATTTATATTACACTGGCAAAGACCCACAATAATCCATTAGTAATACAAAGAAGTACTGCAGAACATATTTGCCAATAAATGTGAGGTGAGCGTAACGCAGCATACATACATACACATCATGTGGCTAACTAACAAACTGCTACACTCAACTATGAGCCAGCCAAACTAACACAGCTAGTAAG
This sequence comes from Epinephelus awoara, assembly GCA_035609425.1. NCBI lineage: Eukaryota > Metazoa > Chordata > Actinopteri > Perciformes > Serranidae > Epinephelus > Epinephelus awoara. Next base: position 36,295,787 of record CM069300.1, read on the forward strand.
ATCAATAAGATTAAACATTAAAATGTCATGAAACCAAACATAATGATGCATACAATATTACCTGTAATCACAGTATGAGAGTGGAATGACAAAAGGAATCAGCATTGGTCATGGGAAAACAGTCTGGATAACACAAGGAACACAAGTGAATAATTAAGCTAGTTTAAAACCAAAAGTTAAAGTTTTAGTCCCTAAAAATATAATTGTAGGACAATAAGCTGAAGTTGTTATGAGTAGATCACACAATAAAATACAACGTATTGTCATCTGGATTCTAACAAAATCAGCAATTATCCCAGACCAGCAAGAGAACACGACCTACCACACTGTACTCCTCAGCTCTCTGTGTAGTTCCCATGCCAGTCACATACAATATTGCTTTGCCAGCAGACGGCGCTGTTGCACCACTTTACTATAATTTAATCAAGTATATTTTACTCTGTTACAGTTACAACATTCAGCACACTCATAAAATTATTTTTAATGTGATCTTTTGACCACCAATGACAGCACTGGGCTACCCTAAGACTGAACTCCCCACATATCGTAAGCTACAGTAGCTGTATGGGTAAGTCAGCGAGTTAACATAACTACCTAACTGGCCATTTCATTAGAATGATATGACATTACGTGACGTGAAAAAAAAAAAAAAAAAAAAAACATTCATAGATGTCCTCGTCTGTGAACGTCCCGTCATGTTGGCTTTTACTTTTACGTTCACTGGCCAGCGTGTTTACAGACAGTAACTGACAGTGCTGCATTGTTTATCTTTAAGACAGTTTTTGTTACTAAGGTGTCATTTTTCCTCACTTTGTTATAATTTCGTCCTTTTCCAGTTCCACACTCTTCCACAGTAATCAGTCATCTTTTAAAATATTTACATTCATAAGGCTGCTAAAGAAGTTCATGTCTTCACTGTTTTGTTTCCTGACCCCTCATAATCTCTGTAGCTTTTGCTTTTCTTTCTACTCCCCCCCACCCCACCCCACCCCCAGATTTCCTGTAATCACCTAACGCTGTTCAGGTACCAGGGGACACACTCCAGATGGCCCTGACAAGAATCAGCACTTTCTATTGGCTTAAATTAATTGCGGACACTTTGGTGAAGGCCATCCCTTCCTTTGACAGGCATTTTGCTGGCTCTTTGTGCTGCTGCTGACATATGCCACCCCACACCACATTGCATGATGGGAAAACTAATGGTCCTGTCGTCTTATATGGGGCAGCTGGCAGGAGACATTATGGGGGTGGGGGGGGTGTTAGACTGTACTCACATTGAGGGGCTGTACCGATAAGGGCCTTTAAGGGAGATACAGTTAACTCTCTGGAATGAAGATACTTATTACTGGCTATAAAGAATATAGGCAAATTTTGGAACCATATAATGGTCTCACCCCACTGCACAGATGTAAATTATATGATATATGTTATAATTACCTATGGAACATTTTCAGACAAGGCTTTCATCATTTTAAAACATGACAGTGCTGTGAGGTTGGGGTGTACAGTATGTCCCAATAGAACACTATATTGATATTTGAAACACTGTCAGTGTGGCATTCACTGCAAAGCAGGTGATTGCATCAGCAATACAGCAGTAAGTGAGGACCAGTGTGAGCTAATAAAGCTTTGGCCATGGATGAAGCTGTATTCTTCCTTTTCAGCTGCTCATGCATCTGTTCAGTGACTCTTCTTCTTGACTGTGTGCAGAAGAATTCAATAAACATACGCTAATTGGAAATCCCCACTGGAAGCAAGATAAGCGAAGTAAGCGAGGCATGATTGGCGCACAAGTTTCCTGTCATCAAATTCACGCTGATTCCATCACCGTAAATGTCTCAGACATACATACTCATACACATTAGCCAATAGCCCGCATATGCATGTGTATGTATGACTAATTTTGATATATCTTTTTACCTTTTTTTCATACTGATTTTATATAAATGTTCTTTGTAATGAGATATATCATGACCTTGGTGAAGGCCACAAGCCAGAATGAATCGGAACACACTACATTACACAGCAATGGCAGAGGTGTGCCCAAAGACTGTTTTGCTGCGATAATGTTCATTACATTTATTTAGCGGTTGCCCCGTCCAAGGCATCTTACAATAAGTGCATTCAACCATGTAGGTACAACCAACCTGTTCTCATTTCAGGTCCTCAAATACCAACGCTTTGTCACACCCCTCAGTGTCTGATAGTGATGCACAGCTGAAACACAATGTAACGCGTGATTAATGTTGTGGAACGGTCACGGTTAAAGTGATAGTTTGGGATATTTGAACTGAGGCTGTATGAGGCAGTTGTCTGTGGTCAGTGTATTGCCTTCAATAGATGGCTTTCGGCGAGATCCCTGTGGACAGAAACGGGTTGACACCAAAACCTATTTTAGCCACCTACAAAGAGGCCCACTAAAAAAAAAAAAATCAATATGAGTCTAAGTGGATGCTATATCGAGGATATTTTTGCTGTCAGACAGCCCTTTTCTTTGGCACTTCTTTTTCTTGACAAAACTTCTGTATTACTGTGCCGCTGGTGCAGCGCACTGTATAACTCCACAGGTTTGCTGTTTAAGTCAGACTGTCAGCGGTTTATGGGAGACACAACAAATTCTAGAAAGTAAACCTGAGTGATTATGGCAGCAACGACCAAGGGTACCTTTGTGAGCCAGAGTATAGAGATGGACTTTTGCAGAGGGGGACTAAACTGCCGAAAGGGAGCGAGAGAGGGGAAACTTATGTGGCCAACTGTAGCCAACTGTAAACTGTGAATGCATGCTCACAGATCCAGAGAGCTATTGCTGCCCTGAGTAGGACTTGGTTGCCACACAACTACAGGATCTTTCTGAATCTCGGGATGCCAGCGTTTCACATACAGTCTGCAAACTCTGCATCATCAACCATCCAGAGTTCCCTGCCATACTGAATGCTGGTGTCCTGCAGACCTTCTTCAATTTTCCAAAAATAAATCGAAATAAAACATCCCACACCAGAAGGGCCTAATAAATTTGTTGTCAAAGTTTCTGGCTGTCAGTACTACTGTATAATGACTGATTATTAGACAACCAAAGATTTGTGGGCTATGTTCTCCCTATTAATACCGATCATGGGAGTACATGTCAATAGTTTCTATCCCTAGTATTTCATATTTCATATCTGGATATCTAACTGTATATATGATGTGAAATAACAGCACATTCAGTTGGCATCTCTTGCTTATTTGGTGGTTTTACATAGTTCTTTGGGAAGAACCGTTTACTGCAAAGACAAAGTTGTCTTAGACGTGTGGGTGGAGTGTTTATGTCCATATTAAGCACAACAAGCCACAGCTGTCGAAGCTCAATGTCAATCAGTGAAACATGGTGATATGTATTTGATGAGCGGGACTTTACTTTGTTGAAATAGTCTGAAAAAGCACTAGCATACACCATCTTTGAAATGCTGTAGTTTACAAAAGTGAAGCATTTTTTACATTTTATCTTGCAGCAGCATTTTCTGGCTCAAACAGTGGACCTGCAGAGTAATACAGTGTGCTGCAGCAGCGGTACAGTACTACTTAAGTTTAGGAATGAATTCATTAATAAATAAATTTTTTTATGTAGGTCTTTTATTGGGTGGCCAAAATTCATTTTGATGTCAATCCCAGCAGAGAGAATTGCTGAGCTTCTGGGGTGCTAGTTCCGTCTGTTTCTGCAAACAGTGAGTACACTGACTGCCATCTACTGAAGGTAATACGCTGACTATAGAAAAGTAGCTCATACAGCCAACTTCAAAAATCCTGAACTACCCCCTTTAAATTTTGGGAACAAAATGATGTGGTTAGATTTGGACAAAAGATCATGTTACAGACACAGTCTGCCATGTTGCACCACCATGTTTCTAAAGTAGTGCTCCATCATTGTTCACATCAAATGTTTAGTTTGAAAACTTTTACATTTTAGCCTATCTAAGGTCTGGGAACAACACAAGATGGCGGATGATGTACGGCGTGGTGAGGCTGCTCCTGTGTTTGGTCGGTCTCGCTTACAACCTGACATTTCTAAAACTGTCGATGGCAAGGTTATTCATGAGGACGAATTGCTAAACTTCCTCGCAGTAAAAATTAAGACTCTAAGCCAGGACGAAATCGTTTTAATGGCTACAACCAATTTTGACTTCGAGTGGATTGAATCCTTGAAAAAAGTTTTGTTTGAACTCTGCCCAACATCACAGCGGTATGTTTCACATAAAGGGCAACAGACAGATGCCAACAACATAAAAAGCTGTCTCAAAGTGTTGAATGAGTGCGGGGAGAATATTCCCAGATTTGTTTCACATTATCTAGATGAACTGCCCCCGGTGTCCTTTTCTTACATGGACGTTTGGAGCCTGCTTGGTAGAATGGAGAAAATGCACGCTGAACTCTGCTCTTTGAAGACAACAATGCAGCTACAGGATGACACAAGCGAAGAACTCCATGCTATCATTATGGACGTAAACTGCAGAGTAAGCACACTGGAGCGACCCGCTGAGCTGGCTGTGGACGGAGGTTCGGCTAGGCCAAGCACAGGTGTGGCTGCGGAGGTGGCTAACCTGGCTGGTGCAGCGATGGAGCCGGAGTCCACTGCACGGGGAGAGCTCTGGAGCGGGGAGAGATGTCTGCGCCTGGTCGGAGGGCCGTGGACGCGGAAGGGCCTGTGATGGGCCGCTCTCCTGGTAGACTGAGCTCTCTAACCACCTTGGTCCACTCTTGAGACTGAGACACAGATGGCAAAGGCCGACGTCTGCAGAAGCTGCCGAGGGCTGTGGTTCAACTGGGATCATCAGCTGCTGCCTCAGGACGGAAAAGGAGACACAACGCGGTGCCTGTTGTGGGGACTGGAACCGTGACTGGCATCAAATCTGTAAAGTCTAAGCTGGTAAGTGTCTTCGCCTCTAGGTTCTCACCAGACCTTGACTCTGAAACTCTATCCATGTACCTCAAAGAAAAACTTGTTGAGAGGTCCGCTGCCTGCCACTGAACACAGTAGATTCACATCTTTTAAAGTATCTGCTGAGGGCAACGAAGTTGGCGAAATGTACACTCCGGAGCTTTGGCCGGAGGGGGCACTTGTCCGGCAGTTCTATGAGCCGCGTGGGGCTGGAGTTGTTGGCGCAAATACGGCATCGGCCGCGATGGTAAGAAAGGTGCCTGCTGGTGCAATTGGCACTCACCCATCAATATAAATGACTATGCGTATTGTCTCATACAACTGTCGTGACCTGCGTATGGGCCAGTGCGCAGGGGATAAAGCTTGCGGCATGGTTGTAGACAATTTGTTAGACAGTTGTGATATACTGTGTTTGCAAGAGACTTTTTTAGCAAAACAGGACTTGGAGAAATTAAACTGTCTTAATGATAACTTCCACGGGGCAGGGGAATCCACTCCTGATCCATGGAGTTAGTCAGAGGGAGAATACCTGGGGGTATCGGCATTCTCTGGAACATGAAACTAGACTCATTGATGAAGCTTGGTGTGGACTGATGTATTGTATACACTTTGTCCATGATGATAAGGAATTTATGGTTCTAAATGTGTATACACCCTATGAGTGCCGTGATAATGAGGATGAGTATTTACATAGGCTTGCATTCATCAACTCTTTTATTCAAGATAATTCCTGCTACAATATATACTGTATGTCATTGGGGATATGAATGCTTATCTCCTGGACAGCAAATCACATGGTTCAATGTTGTGAGGATAATAATCTTATATTGTCAAGCAAAGTGTTTCTACCTACAGATAGTTATACATACATTAGTGAGGCTTGGAACACCATGTCATGGTTGGACCACTACATCAGTACAGCTAACGCACATGCCTCACTGGGGGGTATGGACATTTTGTATGGTACGTCAACAGCAGACCATACCAATTGCCATGTCGCTAAATGTTGATATTTTACTTGCGGTAGTAAGATGGTAGTCTCAGTACTGAAAAAGCAGACTGGACATCCCTCACAAAGGATGACCTCCTAACTTATTATGGCCCTACTAATGATCTGCTAAGTGATGTTCATATATGTAGAGATGCATTCATGTGAATCATGAGAAAGCCATGAGGGCTGATTCCATGGCTAAGAAATTGCTAGGCAATAATGTGGTTGATTTCTGTAAAGAAGTAAGAGTTCTTAATAACTGTAAAGCATCTTTACCATGTACTGTAGATGGAACATCTGGTACAGACAGGAGACAGCATTATAGCAACTTATTTAACTGTCTAAAAAGTGATCCGTATAAGGCATGTCTCATGAAGTGTATCAAGCTATTAATAAGTTCTCTGATAATAAGGCTAGCGGTCTTGACCGCATTACTGCTGAAAACACTAAGTTTGCAAGTGTGAGAACAGCTCCTCTTCTCTCTCTATGATTTACTAGTTTCATGGTCCATGGTCTGTTGCCTGGCTTGATGCTCTCTGTCCTTTTAGTACCTGTCGCTAAGGGCAAAGCAGGAAAAATAAGTAGCCTAGATAGCTACAAGCTCATAGCTCTTGCTAGCATTCTGTCTAAAGTTCTAGAAATTAACTTGTTAGATAAAATAAATGAGCACATCCACTCCTCAGATAATCAATTTGGTTTTAAAGCCAAACATGGCACTGACCTGTATGCACTGAAAGAGATTGTAAACAAATATCGAAGTCTGAACTCATCTGTTTTTATGTGCTTGATTGATGCTTCTAAAGTTTTTGATCGTGTTAACCATAGAAAATTGTTAATAAAATTGCTAGAAAGAGGGGTGCCTGGGTAGTTAGTGCAGATTCTGGCTTATTGGTATGCCAACCAAACTATGCAAGTGAAATGGGGTAATAGTGTATCAGGCCCATTCAGGGTAAGCAATGGTGTCAGACAGGGAGGGATTTTGTCTCCTATTTTTTTTTTAATCTTTATGTTGATGATCTGTCCAAGAGACTGAATGCCTGTAAGACTGGGTGCATGATTGGTGATATGTTGGTGAACCACCTAATGTATGCAGATGACCTGGTAGTACTTAGCCCGAGTAGTGCTGGTCTTCAGCAGCTCCTTACAAAATGCACTGAGTATGGCATGGGAAACAATATTAAATATAATGCCAGTAAAAGTGTTGTTTTAATCAGCAGAACCAATGAGGACAAAAATGTAAAATTTCCAGACTTTAAATTCTCTAATAATATTCTTTGCCTAAAAAATAAGGTCAAGTATCTTGGACATATGATCACAGAACAAATGAAAGACGATGAGGATATCTATATGCTCAGGCGGACACCCTGGTACGCAAGTTCAGCATGTGTTCTGAGAGTGTAAAGTTGATTTTATTTCGATCTTATTGTACACCACTGTATACTGCTCATTTGTGGGGTAGCTATAAAAAAGGAAGCATGCAGAAACTTCAAGTGGCATATAACGATGTCTTGAGAATACTACTTAAAAAACCTAGATGGTGCAGTGCAAGTGAGATATCTGTGACTGCCAGAGTCAATACTTTGAAAGCAGTGTTAAGAAACGTAATCTACAAATGCATATGTAGACTTGATGAGTCAGAAAACGGCATCATTGTGGCCTTAACCAATCCAGGGAAGAGCTGTATTCGCCACACATCTAGCCTCAGGGAGCATTGGCATAAAAGCCTATATTTGTTTGAATTTTTTTAACATTTTATATAGGACTGCTGTCTTTTATGTGGAATGTATATTTTGTATTTTATCAATTGATTGAAAATAAGTATGTTTGTTTAGTAACATGATGTCAGCGTGCAACAACTGTGTGTAAATTGTGACACATCATGTTAAAAGAACTGAAATGGGGCACAAACTGATCTCCTGGGTGAAAGTCTGTTGTTTTTTCTAACTCATCACCTCCCCTTCCCTCCTCCTATCCAACGTTACCTAATCATTAATGGATTTAACAACAGAGTCGAACTGTTTCTGTGTTGGTGTGTGTTTATTGAGACTGAAGTGGTTCAGTGTCTGATGTTAGCTGTTGCTGTTGTGTTAGCTCATGCTAACAGGACATATATTGAACTAACTGGAAGGGGAGATGGAGATGATCCATTAGTCCTGCGTCTAACTTGTGTAACAGCAGCAACAGTTTGCTGATTTTTTCTTAGTTAACTTTGAATTTATAATTTGATAGGCTAAGGCTAAGTAAGTGTTTTTGCAAGTACTCAAATATGTAAATTACTTAAAATGGCACATCCTCCTGATGCTGTGAAGAAAGAATCGACAGAAGTGAGGTGTTGCAGCAACTTTGGCAGCCAATTACAGCTATTTTCTTTCAGTCCAACATTAGGGTGCCCTCTGGTAAAAATGAATGATTTACAGATGTATTAGGTCTAGATAATTCTTGAACATTTAAACACAATATCCAAGCAAAATCAATCATATGTCAACCTACAAACCTGGGACTTTTAGGAGTCTGGTCCAATAGGGCAGGTGGCCACTTTGCCTTATTATTAATCCAGGCTTGATCATAATCCATTGCAGTGTCTGAAATTCATGTGCTGTAGGTTTGTGGCTTTAAACTGCAGAACAAAAACAGTCATGCTGCTTATATGATCCTGTCCCTTTCCTTTATTCACACAGGAGAGGTTGGGACACAAACTCACAAGCACCATTACTGCTCATATGAATGCATGCGCACAGACAATCATGTGCACATGTGAGAAGTCAGACACAAACACAGCTCCAGAAGTCAGACCCACTCTTTGTGTCAGATTCTCATAAATCTTTCAGGCCACTCTGTCTGGCCCATCTTCACGCTTCTGTGGGCAAAATCAGACGTGAGAATCACAGGTGATCTCAGCACAGGAAACACACCGTTAGACCTCTACTGTTGTCTGCACACACACACACGTAAAAAATATATTTTTTCAATTGAAGCTGACACAAGCGAGCATCGTGCAGATTATTTGGCAACTTCAGAGCCGACTTTTTTCATGAGGACTAAAAGAAGTGAGTGTTTCTTCCCAAATGTTATTTTCTTTGCTGGTGAGAGAAGCTTCTTAATTATTGTCATTCTAAAATGATAGTGGTGCCCCAGTTTTTCAAAGGGATGGCCAGATGGATCCACTAAAAGTCTTGGGGTGGCACACCAAAATCGAAAGTCATGACTGAATTTCAGGAATTCGTTAATGCTGTTGTCTTGTCTTGACGTCGCTAAATGACGCCATCGCCTAATTTGCATAATTGTCCATATGCATGTAATTGTAATGGCTGCTGTAGTAGAGAGGAATAATGTTGTGGGAGAGACAAAAACTGAGTAAAAAAACACCCTGAATATGTTTAGAACTACACATGAACCTTCTTTCAGTGATTTATATTAGACAAAGAAAATTTTACATTTACATCCCGCCCTGACTGTAAACCAGGTCGGGACCAGCCAGCAGCGGTTCCACGCATGCACGATTCACTTGCAGTAACACGTTAGTTTGCTGTTTGAGTACTTAAGTAAATTTTCAAACAAGACATCAGTTACTTCCGTTACAGGCAGGAGCTACATTTGAAGTGCCATATGTAAACTATCAAGCTACTGTATCTTCCACAGGAAGTTCTGACAAATGTTAGAGGAATAAAAGCCTCTTTAGAAAATGGAGGGATTCTCTTAGCCGAGGTTATAAGGGGCTTTTAATTTGAAACAAGTGTTGAGTTTGAAATGACGGTGCGATGTGTTAACTTTATAAAGACAATGGAGCGGATAAAAAGTAAATATATAAACACACAGAGGGATTAATAAATAACAGACTGTTTCAAATGAAGCTGAGAGCCTCTGCAGTTGTGGTGAGTAAAAGCCCCGCCGCTATTTGTTAATGTTATTACTTTATGTCTTACCGTGAGGATGTACCATTGTTTGCTAGCTTGATGCTAATGACAGTAACGTTAACTCAGCGGGTTGACAAAGTGTCTCTGCTTTTTCACACCATCATTTCCCCCTTTTACTCTGTGTGGTAACATCCCTAGAGGAAATATTAAAAATGCTGGGGTGTTGTTGTCATACAGTTGTCTACGGCAGCAGATCGCTCTGTGTTTCTACTGGTCAAAGTGACGGCTGTGATGGGAGAATTGGATCTCAGTGAAGGGCAAGTGGTCCATAACTTTAATTTCTTTCTCAGCGAGTAACGTTGGAAGTACTTTTAAAGTAACTGAGTAACTTTACTCAGGGAGTAATGCAGTAAAGTAACTGGTTACTTTTTTAAAAAGTAGCGCAGTAACATACTTTGATTACTTTTAAAGTAACTCTTACCCAACACTGACCGGGACACTGCTAATGCTGCTTGCCGTGCTGCTGTAGCTCAGTCGTAACTGTAACTGATGCTGAGACTTTACTGACTGCGTAACTGGTAGACAGCGGTGGGTGGGCCAAAACACAAATTCAAAACAAACGTGATTTGTGGACTGTAAAATGTTTTTTAAATGCAAATATTCTGGCTGTACTATTGTTGTTGGTTTGATCAGTATGTTATATGAACATTATTTCTTAGTCTCTGTGACATATTAGGATGATTTTACAACTATTTGCTTTAGATTTCTTACATATAGCTCCTTTAACATTTTGAATACCACAAAGTATTTTATGCAGGTACTCTACATAACCACACATAATATGTGTGTTTACATCCTGTGCGTGAATCAGCTAACCAGCACCTTAACTCATAATTAAGTGTTAAAAAGTCATTTTACAAATTTCTGAGAGATCATGTTGCTCATGGAGTTCTAATAACAATGTGTGCATTTGTGAAATGTGAGGTTACTCACATGAATGACATGGTACATGATATGGTATGAAAATAATCCTAAAAATATATAGATATTAGCGAACGGATAATATTTGTTTTAGAAACATAGACAAGTGAAATTTAAAGGTATACTTTGTAGGAACTGTTGGTTACTGTTTGTGAACATAACTCCAGACATGCTCCCAAGCAAAGCTTGCTTCACCCACGTTTGCCACAACACTACACAAAATCGCCTTAATAAAAACAAAAGGGAATATCCTTACAACCTACAAGGGCATAAACAGCATTAATAACAACACAAGCACTTGGCTCAGGTGCTCTGAATCAGCCACTGCACTCTTGTGATGCCTTTAAGAACAGAGGGAAAAAAAGTCACTGGTAAACCACAACCAACTCAGCACCTCAGGGGCCAACACACCCCCTACACTAATTGTGAATGCACGATACTGTACTTTTGTTGGTTTGTTTAATTTGTTGTGATGGAAAAGGCAATACTTTAGCAAGCTAACTAAGCTCACCGCTGGCACCTAACTGTTTCACAGAAAACAGGCCACTCCACATCGCTCCTCATCCTTTCCTGAAGTGCTTGCCTAACACACTCTCTCACAAATACGCAAGATGGACACAACCTCTTAACAAGGCACTACGTAAACAGTCCCGGCATCAAGAGGGGCGACACACCCTCATGCAGACTGTCCCGCCCCCTCAGTCAAAACGTAGTATTTTCATTTTTTTTTTAATTATCATTATTATTATTCAATTTTTATTGTTTTTAGTCTATGATGTGTTCAAAACAATGCAGAACTCGGAAAAAACTCCACTGACTTGTTAAAACCAAAATGAACAGTTGTGCAAATCCAAATTCCGAGTTTCCAGTTGTCCTTGAACCCATCACACAGCTTACAGTACATCGTCAGTGCATCTTCATGCCGCAAGGAGAAAAAACAAACAAACAAGGAAGACAGGTTTTAAAGCGCAAGCTAGCAGCTATATTTTCATTCAGGATGGACATTCGCAAACGGCTGAAAAAGCCAGAAATTACAACGTCAGCATCCCTGCAGCCTGGCAGCAGCAGCAGGAGCACCGGAGAAGCGTTCAAACACGCACTAACATTCGGGGCATCAACTGCTATGTGCGAAAACTCATCTCCACGTTAAAGAACGTATTTACTGAGCACAGACGCAGCATGTTGCATAGACGGAAAGCCCATCTCATCCATCACCTCAGTCGGAAATTCAAAGATGAATGGAAGGAGATGCTGTTAAGGAGGTTCCACTCGTCAGGAAAGAGGAGACTGCAACTATACTGAAGGTAAGAGCTGGTTATTTTATCATTTGTATTGTTACTACTGTTTGTGTTTGTTAGCAATGTGGTTATTGATCATATGTTGTTGGACATGTTAGATCAGCGCCGTCTGATCTGTGGAGTCTGATTTTATGTTGCTCTGGGTTACCTGGCTTGTTTCTTGCCTCTGATCGGCTAGTGCAGTTATTCGGGATTTCATCTGTTTCTTAATGGTCGGGTTACAATGAACGTTGTGTTAGTAAAGCAGGTATATTTACTCAGTGGCAGTGTGTTACTGTAACTTGTTTCTTATCATGGTAAAACTTATCAATTGGTGTATCTATGTGGCTTAGATAAGACAGTTGGGCTACATACATTTTCTAATAGTCAATAGTCAATAGTCATTGACACCCCGCCCCCCTTTCTGTACTGAGCTGGCGCTGGGACTGTACGTAAAGGACATAAGTATGTTAAGTTGAAACAAGTCAGCATTTACCTTGAGTTTTACGTGGGACATGAACAGCAGTCCCCTGGATGAAAGTCCTGTTTGTTTGATCAATCCACCACCCTGACCTCTCCTCTACTCTTACTTTCTCACTCTTTATACCAGTGGTTCCAAAGTTGTCCAGTCACATGGTCCAGATATCTCCTTAGTTATTAGATCAAATTCCATACAGTTTAGTACTTTCAGCATCATACTTGTGTGTTGACATGTGGTCAAGCTAGTTTGCTGTCTCTGCAAAGTAGCTGTCTGTTAGTCACTTACTTTACAGCAGGAAAGAGCACTTCAAAATAAAAGCTCTGTTTTTACAAATTTGACACATTTGTGTGTCAATTGCGGTCCACTCACAATGGACTCTTGACCCACTTTTGGACCACAACCCAGCAGCTGTCGACCAATGCTTTATACTACACTGAACAAAAAATATAAACGCAACACTTTTGTTTTTGCTCCCATTTTTCATGAGCTAAACTCAAAGATCTAAAACATTTTCTATATACAAAAAAGACCTATTTCTCTCAAATATTGTTCACAAATCTGTCTAAATCTGTGCTAGTGAGCACTTCTCCTTTGCCGAGATAATCCATCCCACCTCATAGGTGTGGCATATCAAGATGCTGATTAGACAGCATGAATATTGCACAGGTGTGCCTTAGGCTGGCCACAATAAAAGGCCACTCTGAAATGTGCAGTTTTGCTTTATTGGGGGGGTCTGGGGGGGTCAGAAAACCAGTCAGTATCTGGTGTGACCACCATTTGCCTCACACAGTGCAACACATCTCCTCCGCATAGAGTTGATCAGGTTGTTGATTGTGGCCTGTGGAATGTTGGTCCACTCCTCTTCAATGGCTGTGCGAAGTTGCTGGATATTGGCAGGAACTGGAACATGCTGTCGTATACGCTGATCCAGAGCATCCCATACATGCTCAATGGGTGACATGTCCGGTGAGTATGCTGGCCATGCAAAAACTGGGATGTTTTCAGCTTCCAGGAATTGTGTACAGATCCTTGCAACATGGGGCTGTGCATTATCATGCTGCAACATGAGGTGATGGTCGTGGATGAATGGCACAACAATGGGCCTCAGGATCTCATCACGGTATCTCTGTGCATTCAAAATGCCATCAATAAAATGCACCTGTGTGCGTTGTCCTGCCCATACCATAACCCCACCGCCACCATGGGCCACTCGATCCACAACGTTGACATCAGCAAACCACTCACCCACACGACGCCACACACGCTGTCTGCCATCTGCCCTGAACAGTGAAAACAGGGATTCATCCGTGAAGAGAACACCTCTCCAACGTGCCAGACGCCATCAAATGTGAGCATTTGCCCACTCAAGTCGGTTACGACGATGAACTGCAGTCAAGTCGAGACCCCGATGAGGACGAAGAGCATGCAGATGAGCTTCCCTGAGACGGTTTCTGAAAGTTTGTGCAGAAATTCTTTGGTTATGCAAACCGATTGTTGCAGCAACTGTCCGTGTGGCTGGTCTCAGACGATCTTGGAGGTGAACATGCTGGATGTGGAGGTCCTGGGCTGGTGAAGTTACACGTGGTCTGCGGTTGTGAGGCCGGTTGGATGTACTGCCAAATTATCTGTAACGCCTTTGGAGACGGCTTATGGTAGAGAAATGAACATTCAATTCACGGGCAACAGCCCTGGTGGACATTCCTGTAGACAGCATGCCAATTGCACACTCCCTCAAAACTTGCGACATCTGTGGCATTGTGCTGTGTGATACAACTGCACATTTTAGAGTGGCCTTTTATTGTGGCCAGCCTAAGGCACACCTGTGCAATAATCATGCTGTCTAATAAGCATCTTGATATGCCACACCTGTGAGGTGGGATGGATTATCTCAGCAAAGGAGAAGTGCTCACTAACACAGATTTAGACAGATTTGTGAACATATATATAAAATGTATAGAAAATGTTTTAGATCTTTGAGTTTAGCTCATGAAAAATGGGAGCAAAAACAAAAGTGTTGCGTTTATATTTTTGTTCAGTGTATATATGGGTTCATAACATTAACCACCACCCACGGAGCCCTCTAATGCTCTGTAGGCTTCCCAACACATATTACATGTCCACAGAGTCCGTCATTTCCACACTTTCCATTCATTGTCTATGTAAACAGCTATGTAATATATTCTGGTAGTGCAGTGTTGTGTTTCAAGAGATGGGGTATTTGCTCCTCATCTGCTTTAAGTTGAATCTAGGCTACTATATGCAAATCGGTGCAGCCATTGTGAGTTGCTGCCTCTGGAAACTAAGAGTTGTTTATTTAAAATGAAGACAGATTCAAAAACTGCATGGTTTATGTCTTGCCTAAAAAAGTTTCAAAAACAAATGTCAGTGAACTGTTTTTGTAATATAAAAAAAAGTTTTCAAACGAGCTGCCATGTTGGGGGATAACTTTCCTCTGCATACATCTACCTTGAGTGACTGTAAAGCAGCAGGTAATTGGTATGTATTTCATGTAGACCTAGTCTTGCCTCAGGATTATGACATAAACAGGCTTAATATGGAATCAATAAAACTGCATCATATCCATTGGAGAAATATAGTATATGTACACAAACAAGATGGACCACACTAATTGGATCCCATTTTTAATAAAAAAAGATCATGTCAGTCAATATACTGAGCTGCTAGTGATGCATTCACATGTACCCATGGCAACAGTATTACAATTCTACTAATTGATATGAGACCCTTGAATTGTGGCTTATGGTAAAATGACCACAGGATTTCAAAGTCAAAGTACTAACAGCATCAGCACAGTGTTCCTTTGCCCTTTGGCTGATGTACTCATATTACCCATAATTTGCTGTTCCTGATGTTTTCATTCATTCACGAATGCTTTATTCACTGGGAATCCACAGGCCAGTGCCAAATTGTCCCAAATGAGAGCATGCAAGGCAAAATAAATTTCGCAGCATATTTTTATATATAAGTTGAAAGTTGAAGTTGTGTTGTTCGCAATTTGGGCTATATCCTAGGTTAATGTGGCCATTGTCAATTTATGAAATTCCAATATCTGTTGTGGAGAGAAGTGAAAGGTCGGTTAGCTCCTATATTAGGAAGTGGTTGGGCGCTCCTAGGTGCCTAAGTAGTGTTGCACTATATGGAAAAGGGATACTTCAGCTGCCAGTATCTAGTTTAACAGAGGAATTTAAATGTACCAAGGTCAGGACAGAGCTCTTGTTATCTGGGAGTAAGGACGTGGTAGTTAGGAGTGTGGTTCCAAATCCAACCAAGGGGAGGAAGTGGAACCCAAGATCGGCAGTTCAGGAGGCAGAGGCAGCTCTTAGGCATGCAGAGATTGTAGGTAATGTTCAGTTTGGCCGGGGAGGCCTGGGGCTTGGCTCAGGCAAACCACTATGGAATAAAGCAGGTCCCAAAGATAAAAGAAAGCTGGTTGTGGAACAGATACGTAGACAGGAGGAGATATTAAGGGGTGCAAAGGTAGTGGCCCAGGCTAAACAGGGACAGTGGTTGAATTGGGAAAGTGTAGAGAAGAGGAAGCTTAGTTGGAGGGACCTGTGAAGTATGGAGGGGAATCGTATTAGATTCCTGGTAGGGGCTACATACGATGTGTTACAGCAGGACTTAGCTTAGAGTTTGGGCATGTCACTGTAACAGTACTGTCCAGTCAAGTTGTGAGACTTGTGTCTCACTGAGGTGTGAGGTGAGACCTCCTGTGGAGATGGGTGTCACCAAGCTCTCTTTGTTTGAAGACAAAGAGCATGCAGAGGAAAAAGCCTTTAAATATCCAGTGATGATTTTACCAAATGATAAATCATCTGTGGTCCTGTGAATCCCAACACAAGGGTGTGACCGCCTAGGAGGTGCTTGTGATTGGGAAATGCAAGTAGATTTAGGGGGAAAGCTTGTTGCTCCCCAGGAAATAGTTTGTACCAAGCAGAGGCCTGACATAGTGTTGTGGTCAGTGAGTCAACGAATAGTTTATTTCATTGAGCTGACAGTTCCTTGGGAAGACTCAGTGGAAGAGGCCTATGAAAGGAAAAGCTTAGATATGCAGACTTAGGAGCAGAAGCTGAGCAGCGAGGATGGAAAACTAGAGCTTGTCCAGTGGAAGTGGGGTGTAGGGGATTCATAGCAAGATCAGCTGTCTCGCTCCTGGGGGACGGGGACAGAGTTTGAGGAAGACAGTGGAGGACATATCAGATGAAGCAATTAGAGCAAGCCAATGGATCTGGAAGAGAAGAAATAATGTCAGTTGGGGGCCAGCAGGGGGAACTACTAAGCAGGGTACATAACTCATTGAGATCAGGAGGAGAGATCCACTCAAGAGGAAGGTTATTTAAGTGTGGGAGTGGCCTATTTGAATGTTTGGGCTGAGAAAGCCATGCGTAAGTAAGGTAAAGGAGGTTATTGGGTTGGTGTGGGGAGCAGTGAGACCTGGCATTAGGGGTGTGTCTCTGGGACGCCAGAGATCACTGTCTAACTTCCTGGTGGTGTCATGGGACCAACTAGATGTTATCACTGCTCACTGGTCTGTATAGTTAAGTCTTGCCATAATAGCTTATCATATTGAATTGAATTGAATTATAATTCTGACTAACAGTGATTTTATGAAAGATGAAACTTCATACTTTTACTGCCTCCCAGCCCCTGATTTCCATAATGTACATGCCTGTGGAAGGGTTGTTAATAATCATAACTAATGACATGGTGATTAAAATACAAGCTGCTCATGATTTGGGGTTTAAAACTCACTTGTGGGTTAACCGCTTGCTGCTGTTTCTGCTCGTTAAACTTCATTCAGAAAAGAAGCCTGGGCTGAGCTGAAGTGGACTGAGCCATTGGCAATCACCACACTTGCCTGGGATACGCTGATAGACTTGTGAATATTCCACACTGTAACCATTAAAATCTTCTTTATGGATTACTCAAAAACAAGCATTTCATGAGGTAAGACTAAAGGATACGGCGTGTGTTATTCTTTATTTTTCTTATCGTCAATAAATCTCACACAAGAATTACAGTTATGTCTGAAACAAAGACTATAAAATAATAGATGGAGCCACCGTGATGTCACTCTTAGTTGGACTTGGTTGTGAAGCCTGAAGGGTGGCATTTTGGCTCTCGGCATCTCTGATTTTTCAACCAGAAGTGACCATACCCGACAAGACGATCAATGTATTCTTGTACAAAGGTTCGTATGTGTCTAACAAATTAGCTCCCATGAATGATGTTATGTACATCATGTAAGCTTATGTACTACATGTAAATGATAAATGGACCTGCATTTGTATAGCACCTTTCTAGTCATCTGACCACTTAAAGCATTTTTTACACTATCGGGGTCCGACGTTTAGTTTGAGAAGCCGGGCAAGTACTTCTCAAATCTACTTGCCCCAGCTAAATTCTTACTTGCCCTGCTTAAGAGGTTCTTCTTCTGGCTGTGTGGTGCATATTTTCGCTCATAACTTATATCTTACGTCAGCAGAGACGATCAGCCAATGGAGGCAGCAGCACACTGCAACTGGCCCCTCTGAGGACAGAAAAAGGAGAGGAAATACACGATTACAGGCCTGGAATTAAGTTATTTTTAGGACAAGGCCACTTTGGCCTTTGATAAATACAAATTTATTGAGGCATCACGGCCAAAATGTGGGGCACCAAGGCCAAAACCAATGGCGCAATAACAATATGTGCTAATTACATTGAATGAAGACAAAACAATATTTGTGTTGAAAAACAGTACTGAGTTTATTAAAACTGGGTGTGCATGACTGGGGACATATCTCGTTTCTTGTTTTGATTCATGTCCCTTATTCTTTTAAGTCTTTGAAATCTCTTTATTCTTTTGTTATCTCCTAGTTATTAAGTTATTAATATTATTATATTATTATTATTAGAAGAAGAATCTTTATTGTCCTTTCTCAGCACATAACATACATTGAAACGAAATTTGACCTGTGCATTTGACCCATCCTACTGTATACACTAGTGGGCAGCTGCAGTGCAGCGTCCGGGGACCAACTCCAGCTCTTTTTCCAGTGCCAGTGTTCAGGGTCACTGACAGGTGTAGTCACCTAGCATAGCTTACATATCTTTAATTATATAATCATTTATATGTCTCTATGTATATTTTTAGATAAATCTGCAATATTTTATTTGATTTTAAAAATCCTCTTCCTTCATTTAACTAGACAATGTTTATTGTATTGTATTATATGTATTAATTCTCTACAGGATCTTGTATGTTCTTTAATGTGTGTTCAATTTATTAAAAGAAAAAAACAAAAGAACGTTTTGGTGAATCCTGCAGCAAAGTGAGCCCTCTTCCTCAGAGAGGATCTTTGCCTCCCAGTTTGTTCCTGGCAGCAGAGCAGAGTGAACCGTCTTCCTTCACAGAGGATCTTTGTCCCATCTCCGTGTCCGCAATGAAAACATCTTTCGCTGGTGATTTGACAGTCACTAGAAGCACATTATGACCCTTTGTAAAATTTTCTGTATGGTACAGTGTTGTGCATGAGCTAACGTTAGCGGCTAAGGACTGAGAGGCTGTCCGGTAATGTTATGTGTGTGTGTCTCGGAGTGTCAGTACGTTAACTTAGCCGTAGCCTTCCTATGCTGTTTGTCATAAAAACAGGGCATGCTACACTGGCCGTATGGGTAGGAGGGGCATTACGGCCACACACCGGGGACTCCACGGCACTGGCCGTTTGGCCGTGGTATAATTCCTGCCCTGCGATTAGAAATAATAAAAATAAAAAATCCGAGTCAGTGCTGCTTGCCCGATCAGGAATGTCTGCGTAGGGTCTATTGGCCCGCCAGCTATTTTTACTTGCCCCAGGCATTCGGGCAACCGTTAATGTCAGACCCTGACTATGACTCACATTCACCCACACACACACACTTTCATACAATGGTGGCCGAGGCTACCATGCAAGGTGCCACCTGCTTCTCAGTTTTAACACACTCACACAGGGCCGCGGTGCGTAGGGCCTCATCTAAATCTATGTTTTCTCTCATGAAGCCACAGAGACCAGCGTGTCCGTCCTATCTACCTATATGTGCTTCAGCCTTCCCTTCGTCCAGAGCGAGCGCTCTTCCTTGCATCACCATTTTTACTTTAATGAATATTCCGTATTGTGGCACCCAGATGCAACCCAAGTGTCTCAGCTGAAAAAAATGCTTTGGTGGACATGGGGCCCAATAGTTTTTGGACAACAGTGGAGCTCTATGGCACAGAGGATCAAGATACATCAGGCTTTGGGTGCACAGACAATACTTAGTTTTGGGTCAATTTATTGTTAGTTTGGTCTTTTGATGGGCTTTGTTGACATTATTTAAGAATATTACCAGATTAATCATTTAATAAATCCGTTAGAAAAACCGAACAGAAATATTTCCAGCATGTTCAGTTGTGCCCTCGACTGTATGGTACTTCTTAATGAGACCTAATGAGTCAGGCGTCTAACGAGGGTTAACGAGCTGGATGACCCTACCAAGGTCCAGCACATGCTGATGAGACTGAATGTTTCTGCAGATTAACGGCCTTGTTTTTGAGGAGGTTGGACCATAGATGCACTCTGAGACAAAATACAATCTCCTAAATTATATGGGAAGAGTTCAGAGGTAGATGTGTTTCTATGTGCTGAATTACTGTGATACTTTCCTCTCAGTAAATGCATGTTATGCTCCTGATGCAGCACAATAATGATTAAACCTATGTCAACATTGTGACTTTTGCTGTTCTAGTGTAACACATAGTCATCTGTAGACTCATCAACAGGTCTTGTGGGGAAAAAGTGCAACATCAAATAGCTCAGATTTTTGAAGTGGGGTTGTATGAGGTCTGTGTATTACCTCCCGCAGATGTCAGGTGGCACTCTCCCGGTTTGGAGAAGCAGGCGGAAGTACTCCCACTGAAGCTCAGCCATGTAGTGCTGTGGACAGGATTTAGCAGCTTAACATACTTTAACCAATGGAAAGAATTTACAAAAAAAACAACAACTAGAAACAGCATTTCCCACAGAAAATGCGTGTGAATGCTGACAGCTTAGGTTGCAAAGCATGGCTGAAAATACAATAATCTAAAAGCACAAATGCATGGCACTGCACTGCTGAAAAACCTGGAAATTGAATTCTAAAACTGGAAGGGTTGGAAGCTGAACTGCATTACCTAAAGCTAAGAGCTGAAATATATTTCCAGAAAAGCTGGAAGCTAAACTGTAATACAATCAAAGGTGGAAACTGAAATTAACTGAAAGCCTCAAAGAAGAAATTATTTGTACTTTAAAAACAGAAAAAAAAAGTTGAATACGATCATAAATCTCAAAGAGTATAAAGTTTTGACATTTTGAACCCATTAAAATGTCAAAACTTTATATTTTATACTTTTTGTCGCTGACAGTATGCAGAAGTCGTTGAGAATGTACAGGAGAATTATAATACCTTTGTGACCTGGTGTCCATCACAACAATGAGTTTATTACACAAAGGCCTATTACCAAATAGAAATTTTGGAAAAACATAGTTAGCAGTTTCAACTTTTTACTCAACTCAGGGCGATCAGCATTATTTAGGTTATGACAGGGCTGTCAGAGTGGAGTGGGGTTGAATGAGGGTGCCTTCTTCCTGTCACAGCTCTTCCGAATTGTTACAGGAGCAGTCCGGAGAAACTTGGTGTCCTTGGTAAGAGAAACATAATACGAGGTAAGTGCCCCCTCAATGAATAGCATTACTTTGGACTGGTCCCTCATTTCCACAACCTAATCATGCAGTGGAGGAGGTCTATGGTATGGGGCATCTGGCTTGGTCAATAGCAATTTTCACAGAGCCATTCTGAACTGGTAACATAAACAGACAAATTTATAGAGATAAGCTGCTGTTAGACATGTATTTGTTTCAGGGGATTTTAATTCATTGTTCAATATGTATTTATTGATACTGAATAGGCTGCTGTATTTTATCTAGTGTGCTTTTAGTTAATCTAAGATAGGAAATGGGACCATTTTTGAGGTACATAAACTTTCCAGTAACAACACTTAAATAGCCCTTAATTAAATCACTATGTCCTAAAAGTCGTAAAATTCATTAACAGTTAAATCCAGAGTTTTTTTTCCTACTGTCATTCATATAAACAAGCCTGAGACTGAGCAGCTGGGAGGTGGGATTAAAGGAAATGCTAGTGTGCTCTCTCCATGGTCCCCAAATTGTGGAAAATCTGGGTAATTCTATGCCCAGAAGTCAAACTTTATGGCCACTGATCAACTCTCAGAGTAATGAGCAGGGCCCCGTCTCCAACACTGTATCCAGTTCTCATAATAAATCCATGGCTTGAACTTGTCGTGCATCTTGAGCAGCACATTAACACTATAATGTGACCACAGAGTGTCATCCATAGGAAATGTGTAGGGCTGGGGGAAAACAGTTCTCATTAACCTCTGGCTGGTGTGAAGGGAAAGGCGGGCAGCAGAGTGACGCAGCTTTAATATTAAAGAGACTTTATCCTTCTGGTTGTTGTTATGAAATACAGTATCCACAGATGCAGCAGGTCTCCTTGGTGAGGGTGTTTTTAATAAAGCCTCACATTTACTCTTGTGCACAATATAAACAGATTCCAGACCAGACCGGCAGAGATACGTCAGCGCTGCTAAGAGTATAGTGAAATGATTAAAGGGGACACTTACGATGTGGCGCTTGCTTCATTTTACCATCCTAGTGCTGTACTCACAGCAGGGCTGTGTCTCTCTCAATGCACTTGACATAAATACCTAAACCAATCCAATGGGCTTCTACTCCTTACAGAGGCATTCTCATTTGTGATTACTTTGAGCTTTAAACATAATGTTTCTTGGATCATATTTTCTGTAAATGCATCAGACAGATGGTTTGAGTTGAGGTCCTGCAATGATTCGACCAAGGACAGAAGAATTGAAGGACAGAACCAATGTGTTCATAAATAACAAAAGACAATTCCGTGTTATTTTGTCAATGTTATTAAATGGGGACAGTCTCTACCCTCTGACTACTTACACACTGTGATAAAAATGACAGCAGTTTGTCAAACAATGGCCACAGTTAACTAATAAACTAAATTATTGATGGCATGATCACTGTGTGTGGGCTCTGAGTTTAACCGCAGCTCCTCTGCAGTTTTCTCTTCAATTATGGCCCCTTTAATTGAATACATTGTGTGTTTTTTAAACAGCTGATGTCTGGCATACTAATTTTATTTGACAAGATTGTCTCATGTGGAAGCAGCTGCTTCAGCAGTCAGTATAAGGGAAGAAACCACAGGTGAATAGGGTTAAACTTTTAACTAAATGATACCACC
Source organism: Epinephelus awoara (assembly GCA_035609425.1). Taxonomy (NCBI): domain Eukaryota; kingdom Metazoa; phylum Chordata; class Actinopteri; order Perciformes; family Serranidae; genus Epinephelus; species Epinephelus awoara. The sequence goes on from CM069300.1 coordinate 36,318,633, forward strand.
ATAAAACCTCCCCAACTGATTAATTACTCTAGTTTTCTGAAATTTTATGTTCTATTAAATATGCACTTGTTTTGCATAAATTTCCAGAACAGAAATATGAACTAAAAGAAACACCTAAATGTTTATTTCGGATGGGTTTTTTTCCCACTAGTCTGAAAGAAGACATTTATGGAAGCAAACGGCCCACCACTATGGCAGCTGTTTCAGACTGTAGTCAAACCATAACATCTTTATGTGCTTGTTTGTTTGTTTTGTTTTGTTTTGGGGGTGATAGAAAAAATGGAAATTACAAATCACTTTGCTGGCCACCCCAGTTTAAAGATTTTAGAAAAGTAGAAAATGCAATGAGAGTTTTCGCTGCAGACATTATGACTGTTTGTAGTAAAAAAAAAAAAAAACACAGGTGTTACCAATATCAATCATGGCTTTGTTCTTTTCAAGTGTCCAAGTAAGCCATGACAGTGTAACAGTGAGCCAGCATGCACAGAACCAGGACCCTAAAACTGGAGCCGTCAAATGGAATTCAGCCATTGTTCATTTTAAGCTGTGCTTTTCTTACTGCGACATGTCAACATGTCTTCAGTGAAAAAGGCCTACAGTATCACCATTTATAAACAGACAGTCAACTGTTAGGATCAGCTTTGATCTTTGGGGAAGATTTGAGAGAACGTGACAGATTTCTTTATCCAGAAGACAGAAAGATTAGATTTTTTTTCTGGAAAAAGGAAGATAAGAGATGTTGAAATGAACACAGTACACTGGGACAAGGATCAGATGTTCCAAACCTGCATCGGTCACTACACTTACACATCCTTACACTAGTTTTTGCATTTAAACTGAACAATGTGATTGAACGTAATCCATGAATTTGTATATTTGTTTAATGTAAATGTTTCTGGCCACCACTGCATTACCCCAAAGACATAATTACTATGTACGTACCTGAAACGACACTGGGTTGGCAGTAATATGACAGGATATGAAGGAGTTTGAACTTCAGTTCAAAGAGCTCTGAAGCCTTTACTATATGAAGCTTATTTTGTTGATACTAAAGGCTTCACAATATCCGCTGCACCTCTGTGGATGTCATTTTGAACTGTCAATTGTTACAGCAGCCTCCTCCTCCCCTCCTCCCTTTAGATCTATTCACACATTATCATATTCACTTGACAGTCCTGTATGTCTTATATTGTGGAGATGAAACCCACAAAGTGGCCTCCTACACTCGGTGATTGAAGATGCTATCTCCACCATTCAATCTTGCTCCTCACTGCTGTTATGTTTGATGAATAGCTGGCTTGACATACAGTTCCTCAGATCTCATTTGGATTGTAGCCTCTAGCTAGAGGGCCTGGCGCCATTAGACTCTGGCAGGCGCACATGCATACAAGAACACATGCACGGATCACACACATACATGCGAAGACAAACATATTACCAAATGCCTTCAGACAAGCACACAAACACATATTAAACACCCATTTGCATCACTCAAAGTCTAATTTAGGTCATCCTCATCAGATTTTACACCGTCTGTCTCACTTCCTCTCTCTGTCTGTCTGTCTTTTCTGTCTGGCTCTAGAGAGCCATTGTATTTCACCCAAACTAGTGTTTCAGACTAGAAAAAGGTCATGCATTACCATGCGTCAATTCAAACCCAGGGAAATTCTCCAGTCAAACTGGGAAACAGAGCTAGCAATGAGGCCTGCTGTTTTCTGTGAAGCAGTGCGCTCTTACCACTCATAAAGTGAGTCCCACCTCCTTACTTACTCCCATTTGTGTGATAACAGTCATAAAACTCTGTGACGGCCCTGTGGATGTGAGGGAACGCGTTGCATCCCGGTATCGTTCTCCTCCAAAGTTTTCTCATCTCGGCCGCCTACGCAGCTCTGCTGATTATACAGCAACATAACAGATGTTCATTTTACTCGCCTCTCCCACACACAGCAACACCAGCCACATACACTTGTTCACCACAACAACCCCTGCTCTGAGAGAGCACCGGCTGTCGACAGAATTTGTGTGCAAACTAAGTTAAGTGGATGTGATTGTGTATCTGAGAGACGGCATCACAGAAAATGTGTGTGTGTAGGATGATAAACAGTGTTTTGTGAAGCTGAAGGAAATATGACTTTGGTGAGTTTAGGAGTGAGGGACTAACTTTTAATTACACAGGTAAGTTCACTACAATCAGCTCTGGCTTCAGCAACAGTCTGCAGGAGAGAACGCAAGGGCATTGACACTGGACGGTGACCAACACAACATTATTGATCCACTAAAGTAGTTGTGGGTTGTGCACCTTGCTAAAAGGCAATTTGGCATTAGTTGTTGAAGGAGAGAAGCATATTATTCTCTTTTATTTTCCTGAAGTTCATTCTCTAAGCCAATCCTAGAGGTATTGTAAGCTGTCCTCTCACTCTGTGTGCAACTATCTGTGTGATCTTCGACACATACTGTGTAGAGCTTACCATTCCCCATTCAGAAGATGGATCTATACATTTGAGCAGTGAAGTGGTAGTTGATGAGGTGGGTGTACCACTGGGTAGATGAGTAGGTTACTCAGAAGGAAGTGGGTATACTCCTCTATATAGCCCAATGGCTTTGTGGTTGATGTGTGGCTATATTTTAAACTGCCAGAAAAAGAGGTGGTTATACACCTGCGTACACCCTCCACTACACCACTGCATTTGAGCGTATCTGATCTACTATAAATTAGAGGTCCCTGAAAACCAACGATTGAGCAATAGCAACAGACAACTAACATGCCAATGCTAGCACCCCTCAGAATCGGCTGGCTAGTCTTTAGCTTCTGCCAGCTTGTAGCCACTCCAGAGGGTTGAGAGCCTTGGCATGTTAGTTACCAGCCTTGAAAGCTAACAAGCCAAGGCAGTGACCTCCCCAGTGTGTTGTTAGAATTGGTGCGCTAGTTGGCAGCTTCCAAAGCTAGTGACTAGCAAAGCTTGTAGCCAATCTGATGGGTTGTTAGCCCCGGTGTGCAAGTTACTGCCTTGGAAGCTAATGACAAGCCAAGCAAGTAGCTGCACCAGTGAGTTGTTAGAGTGGGGTGCTTGTTGATAGCCTCCAAAGCTAATAACCACCAAAGCTCGTAGCCACACCAGTGAGTTGCTAGCCTTGATGTACTGGTTAGCAGCCTTGGAGCTAATGACCAGCTAAGCCAGCAACTGCTCTACTAAGTTGCTAGACTTGGCAATGCTCGTGGGCAGCCTCCAAAGCTAATGACCAGCAAAGCTAGAAGCCACTTCAGTGAGTTACTAGAACTGGCGTGCATGTTAGCAGCCTCCAAAGCTAATGACCAGCAAAGCTAGAAGCCACTTCAGTGAGTTACTAGAACTGGCGTGCATGTTAGCAGCCTCTGAAGCTAATGACCAGCAAAGCTAGAAGCCACTTCAGTGAGTTACTAGAACTGGCGTGCATGTTAGCAGCCTCTGAAGCTAATGACCAGCAAAGCCTGTAGCCGCTGCAGTGAGTTGCTATTCTGGGCATGCTAGTTAGCAGCCTTGAAAGCTAATGCAGGGCTGCCAACTTTTTAAAAAATCTTGGAGTGAGATTCAGCAGGGCCAACCACAATTTTTTTGTTTAGGCCTACACATTAATACCTGTTAATAATTACCTAGTAATTAATTAATAATTGGCACACTAAATGTAAATGAATTCCCACTGGAGATGAAAACTCATTGTTCTGTCCTTGATGCATGCTGTGGATGAGTTGACAGGCAGCTAAACTCTTTTCTCTAATCAAGACTCTAGATATGGTTTTGCCAGGTTTACGGATGAAGCAAAGTTTGAAACTAAAAAGGAAAATAGACAAAATACTCATCAATTTATGAATATCATATTTTGCAGCTGTATACAGTATCATATTAACAATGCCACGTCATATTACTGCACCATCTTAACCAAAAATTAGCATGGCTAATGACAACAGTATGCTCGAAAAAGATGCAAATGAAATGACTTTCTAATGAGCATACAACTTAAATTTTACCTCTTAAACATTGGCACATGTAAGTAAAAAGTATATAAACATATCATTAATACATACCGACGATGCAACGTCAAAAACAAGATGTATGCTGGAGTGGCTAATTAACACTGAGCTGCCAAAACGTGTTTTCTCCATGATTGTTCTCACTTCCTGGATAAAGTTTTTAATTCAACACTCAACATTCACACTAGCTGCTGAACTAAAATCGGCCAGTAGATGGCAGTACAGCATTTTTAACATTCTCCTCTATGTAAAATACAATAAAATGAATTAAATTAAATACATCAGATGATTTTTAAACTCAAATATTGAATCTTATAAAACCAAAACAGTACACTCATAATTAAACCATTCTCATATGGTTCGAAGAAAACTCTGACCAATCATTGTATTCGGTTGGACCGAATACAATGGATCAGGATCTCGTAATTACGGGATAAGGATCTCATAATTATGCTCTTATTATCGCTCTTAAGCTACGAGCGATCTGGGAAACGCGGCCATTATCATGTCAACATATAGGGAAAATGTGTCCAGAGTTTATGACATTTACCGGGAAAGCTAGAGCCATTTGACTAAAGCTGACGTTATTACCGCTGTAGTATGATATTATTAGGCTAACAAACGCATGTTTCTGTTAGGCCTATGTGTTTCACTAACGTTTTTTATGTGTATTATGAAGAATGTCAGACTGGCCAATCAGTGACAGAGCTGTGCCCGGAGTCACAAACAGCGCATTTCAACTGACACAGAACCAAATCGTCAGAATTCCATCATAATTACGAGATAAGGTGTCTAATTTTTTTTATCCAGTAAATGCAATGCGCTTCCGTACATTTGGAACGTTACACTCGCTCTCCTCTTCCGTGTATCTACCGTTACCTTGCCAACGCCTACATCAGGGGTGGGGAACCTTTTTCATATCAAGGGCCATATCAGTTTTTATAAAGTCCTCCAAGAGCCATATTACTGTTATGAACACGTGACCAGAGATGAAAAAAAAAAAAAAAAAGACAGAAAAAAATGTCTATAACCACTGTGTTACTGAGCCTCAAGATTGCTGTATTTCTACACGTCATACTCACCTAATGCGATGGCTGGAACTGTTTCTCTTTGGCGAGGCGTCTGATGTCAGCTGGCAGTGATGATGATGCTACTTGAAGATGGTTTTCCAAGTTTGGGTCAGTCAGTCTTGAGCGGTAGCGAGTCTTTGCAAGAGTCAGTTTTGAAAAGAACTGTTCACAGCGGTATGTTGTACCAAACAGATATGCAAACTTCAGGGCGTGTCTCCTCAGGATGGGAAAATCCTCAGCACGAAGGTACAGTTTGTAGAAGTCCAGCAGAGGGAGGTTGTTGTACTTAGCTTTGAGCTCGTTGTTGCTTTGCAGCTCTTATTATTTCCATTTGGACGTTGTCTGGCACATCAGCTGGTTGCACACTGAACGGCGTAGCAAACATGTCCAGTTCTTTTTGTATATTTTTCACATCATGAAACCTCTCATGAAATGCCTGAATGAGTTTTGCACACTCACCAGCATATTCAGTCATAACATCAGGCTTTTGTTCTTGCAGAGTGGGAAAGTGCACAGTGTTTCCCCTTTCCAGTTGTCCTTGCCACAGCCTTAACTTCACTTCAAATGATTTCACATTTGAAAGCAGGGAGCTGATCAGCTGGTGGGGACCTTGCAGTTTGATGTTTAACTCTGACAGGTGCTTGGTGATGTCCACCATGAAGGCCAAATCACTGAGCCACTTGCCATCACTGAGCTCCAGGACAGGTTTCCCCTTCATCTCCATGAACTGTTTGACTTCCTCCCGCAGTGTATAAAACCGTGCGAGCATATTTGCACGACTCAGCCATCGTACTTCACAATGATAAACCAGACCACTGTACTCTGACTCGAGCTCGCTGAGTAGCTCCTTGAACTGGCGGTTGTTTAGCCCTCTGCTTTTGATGAAGTTTATGGTGGACACGACGGTTTCCATCACGTTATTAAGCTTCAGGGGATGTGCACACAGATTCTCTTGATGTATGATACAGTGACATACAACTAAATCACTTGGATCCAGACTCAGACAGCTCATTTCTTTTTTGACTAATGCAGTTCATCCTTTTCGCGCGCCAACCAACCATCGCGGGTGCTCCATCAGTAGCTTCTCAAATGGCAGTGCGAAATTGTTCATGGCCACAACAACTTGACTGAACAAATCCTCACCTTTGGTAGTGCCATGCATGGCTTGCAAAGACAGCAACTCGTCCTTCGTCTCAAACTCAGCCGTAATCCCACGCACAAAAATGGCAAGCTTCGCTGTGTTTGTGATGTCTGTTGTCTCATCACAAGCCAGAGAAAAATACTCAAAGTCTCTTGCAGTGCCCTTCAGTGTTTTTTCAGTGTCTTGTGCCACATCTCTAATCCTGTCTGCAACGGTTCTTCGAGACAAACTGACGCTTTGAAATAATTTCACTTTGTCGGGCACGAGCAGCTACGCGGCGGCGACGAGACACTCCTTCACAAACTCTCCTTCAGCATGAGGTTTCAGCTTCTTAGCTATTATTTCACTCACCACAAAACCTGCACGCGTAACATTCTCTCCGTCAGCCTGTGGTCTTGTGAAAGCTGCTTGCTGGACACCCAAACTCGACGAAGAGCATTGATTTTATTCACACGCATTTGTCCGTTCAACTCGCTGAGTTTAGCATGTTTCGAGCTGTAATGGTGCTCGAGATTTGCCTTTTTCATCACTGCCAGCGCCTCGCCACAAACTAGGCACACTGGCTTACTTTCACTTCAACAAAGAAAAAATCGTTTGTCCATTTTTCCTGGCATTCTGCATCTACCTTCCTTTTCTTGACAGTCGCCATGATTCATCACTAGTCAACATTGCGCGCTCTAGTGTCAACACACAAAGTCACATGCTGTGTTCACTGACCCTGATGTTGACTCGGACATTTATAACAGTCTGTTTTATTTCAGAAAACTAATGGCTGTCGGTCATTGTTTCCCTGGAGGTTTTTTATTCATACTAGTATAAAATGTAACAATTTTATTGCGTTGCGGGCCAGTTCAAATGGCCTCGCGGGCCGTATACGGTTATGTAATGCGCACGTAATGGAGTAGGGGGAGTAGGCCTTTGGAGGGAGGCGGGAGTTGTGGATGTTCAAATTTTTTCTAAGTGCCGTTAAATGCAAGAAAAGAAGGAGCTCCTTTAAACAGACAATTATGTCTTAATACTTCATTTCTCTTTTCTCCCTTCCAAATACAACAAGTAACAACAAAACCTTAATTTAACATAATGTGGCCTATTACACGGACATAAATTTATATTAAAAAATAAATGCTGTGTCAATATCAATATAAATTTGTCTCTTGCGTTTGTCATGAATCACGTTTCTAATTTGCCTTGTTTCACATCATTTTAGTGTGGTGACTGCCAGATGAACTCATAAGTGCAATTCTAATCACATAATTTCAATCACATAAACAAACAATGGCTCAATTCTGCTTGATATGTCCATCAATGAGCATATGCTCAGTAAGCACCCAAAATTTATGACAGCGGATTTTTTCGCCTATCTACTGCTTGCTCTGCCCAGCTGCTTGAAAGGATGGCTGCTGCAGCAATAGGCTACTATTTTAATTTAGCTGCTACATAAAGTACATAAAGTACTCTTTAGCATTGTTGACATTTACAAAGCTCTCCAAATGCCTTTACAACACATATAAGAAACTAAATATAACATTTCTTTTTTGTTGTTTGTTTATTTTTGGGTTTTTTTTGCATTTAATGGATAAAATGGTTGCAAGCTAGAGTCAAACCCCTGACTGCTGCAGCATGGCATCACCTCCAAATATGGGGCACTGGCACTATCCGCTACGCTACCACCAATCCTACATGTAAAGTTTAAAAGCTAAGGACTAACTACTTCACAACACACATGCCAGCATACCTGGAGGTGAGAAATGCAAGACTTGAAATACTTCTTCTTCCTTTTCTTACTGGCAGGAGGGCATCATTCATCTTTGTAGGTAGTAGTAGCCTAGTTATGTAAGGTGGCACCACCTACCGTCAGGGTTCAAACTTAACTTTTTGGCTTACTAGCCAAGTGGCTAGTAAGCCATGGTTCCGATTTAATCAGAAGACAAATTAAACAGGATGACTAGCCAATGGCAAAATCAAAAGAAAGCATAGAATAATGTACTGAAGGAGACTGTTTAGCCATCACATTTTTTTGTGGTTTGAGAGCAAAGATCCGGTTGCTGGAGTGCTTCGCAAGGAGTCTTTGAAAGGAGCCGAGCCTGGCGGGAGAAACAACAATAACAGTAGTTTGGCCCTATTTTTTTCACTCGCCAGAGTGGCTGGTTAGGTGACTTCATTTACTGGCCGAAGGGTTAAAATGGTGACTGCTAATTTTGATCCCTGCCTACTGTACAGGAGTGGAACGACTACCAGCACTTTTTTTTGTTTTTAATGACAAGCCAAGCCAGTAGCCACTCCAGTGAGCTGTTAGCCTTGGTGTGCTTATTGGCAGCCTCCAAAGCTAATGACCAGCAAAGCCAGTAGCCAATCCAGTTACTTTACTTGCACACCTGTTTCTAATTCCCCATTCATCCAGCCCCGCCCTTAGTGCCACACTGTCAGTGTTTTGTGTCTTGCTCTCAAGCCGCTTGTACCACAACCTGCACCTGCTCCTGAACCTTTATCTTTAGGCTACTGTCTCCCTGCAATGTGCAATACGTGTACCCTTTGTCGGACATATCCCATACCAGTAAGCCTCCATATCGCCCCTTTTTTCCGTTAATCACTGAACTGTTCTTGTCAGCCTGGATTATCTGCAATTGGGGTCTATTCCTGCTGCATCACACTCACCTGCCTGACACCCAAGTGTTAAGTGTGGCGCGGGAAGGTGAGAAGTTAAGTAGCAACTACAATAAGGAAAATCCAACAACGCCACCCTGGGAGTTTCACCCAGGGAATTACTCAAAAACCAAAGGCACGCAAGTTTGTTGTTACTGGAAGGCAAGAGACAGGTTTCAATTTTAGAAAAATACAAATTTTATTTTTTACATTAGTTCTAAAAGGTAATAAAACTCTTATTTTTACACTAGTTTAAAAGTAATGAAACTCATGCACACAAAAAAAAGAAAACGATATATTCAGGGCTGAGGCCAAGTGTATGGAACGGAGCTAGTGCAGGGGAGGGATCCACCAAAAAAAAGAAACTAACTTAAATCACCGGGCACACGTGGCAGACACACTCTCAGTGAAGAAAAACCCACTCCCAGGAACACAGCAAGACAAGACAGGGGGATGCCACCACCAGGCCACCAGCACCGCCACCACCGGCCTACAGCAACTGAAAAAGGAAAGAAATAATGCACATTAGTGGGATATCACACATACACAAAAGAAAAACTCAACTTAGCAAAACTATAATAAAAGGTAGGTCAAACTTATCAAAACAACTGCCCAAAAAAAAATATAATTAGAGCAAACAAACTCAATTACCCAAAACAATGAGGCTAAAAGAGAAACTCAATTACCTAATTCAAAAAGAAAGCTAAGGAAAATGAACTAGATTTCCCAAAACAAAAAAAACAGAACTCAATTTCCCCAAAACAAAAAGAAAACTAAAGAAAAAGAAACTCAATTACTTAATTCACAAAACAACTCTGAATTAGAAAAATATTTACATCAACAAAATCAAAACTTAACGTAAACACAGTTCCCACAATAAAACATTAGATTCAGACTCGCACATTCACACACAGTCAATCGTCCTGCTAAGGGCGTGCAACCGAAACTCGGCAGGTATCTCGTAGGCCGTGACGCCTTGAGGGCCGCCGGGGAACGCCGTGACGGCGAACAGCAACAGATTCAGACAATACAGTAACCGCAAAAGCAGCACCAATAAAGCAGCATCCACAAAAAGTAGCTCCCAACAAAGCAGCAGCGGCCCAATGAGGTGGTTGCAACGCCACCTAATTAAAAAGACACCATTAGAATTTGAATAACACTAAAAAAAAAATACGGTGCCATATAAATATACATACCTTTTGATAGAATAAACTCACGATAATAGGAGGGAGGGACAGACTCCAGGCAGCCACCAGCATTCACCTGTGACCGGGATAGCATTAGCCACCTAGCAGCAATTAACCGCAACAATGTGGAACGGCACTTACCACTGCCAATAATCCAGCAGCGCACACAGACCACAGAGCAGCACACACAGGTCACAAAGCAGCACACAACTGGTCGCCCTATAATACAACGCACGTGTTCACGATAACAAACAAAACACAAGCAGCGTGGTGAAGCAGTGGAACGGCCATACCTGTCGGGAACACGACCTCCGACCCGGAAATGACAAGCACAGAGGAAGAAGTGGGGGCGGACTCTTGCTTTTTTATACCGGCTCGCCTCAATTTGCGGAGGTGTAACTATGGCAACGAATGTAAACAAAAGAGCAAGGGGAAATCAAAACAAAAGTGCTTGTTCTGCTACAATCTACCCCCCCTTTTTGTATCGTTGTCCCAACGATTAACTACAAAAGATTAACTCCAGGGCCTAAAAAGTGCAGTAACAACATGTGATACAGAACCCTGAGAGTTTGCAGCCCCCAATGCCAAGTCTCCCACTGGCCTTGGGATATGGTGGACATTAGAGTGCTGACCCGCAGTTGATCGTGCTGTTCTCCTTAATGCCATAATGCTGGTGTCAGAGGAACTGGTGGAGGGAATAACCAGAGGTGCAGGTGGCTGAATGGGGGCTATGACAGGCACCGAGGGACCTGGCTCAGTGGGGACCAGGCCAGCTGGAGGATGCAACACCTGAGGGGTGGTTTGGGTCTCTGCTACAGCTCGGGTAGCTGGCAAGGTGGAAACCGCAACAGTTTCAGGAACCATGACCAGCAGGTCACCATCACAGGACACCTCATCATCAGAAACTGGCCTATTACAGGGTGATGGGTCACTGACAGCAGCACAACCAGGGGACTCCGCTCCAATCACAGCCTTCAAAAGGGTACGGTGAACGTGCTTTACTTTATACTGGCCATCCTGTGGAGCGATGGAATACACAGCTCCTCCTTCCTTAGGAGCTTTGATGACCCGATACACTGTGGAGCCCCATAGGTCTTGCATCTTGTGCCGTCTTCTGGCACTGAAGTCACGCAGCAAAACCAACTGGCCTTCCATCAAGGATTCACCTCGAACATGCTGATCATGAGCCTTCTTTCTGCGTGCTGCAGTCATCTTCAATCGTTCCTGGGCGCCATCAAATGCCATCTGTAAACGGGTTTGATGCTCCTGAATCCATTCGTGAACCTCTCCGCTCACAGGGTCTGACACTCTACCCAACAAGAAATCAATGGGGAGTCGGGGCTCCTGTCCAAACATTAGGAAGAAGGGGGACTCACCGGTTGACCGATGGGGAGTAGTATTATAGCAGTACAAGACTTGAGGGAGGCAAGAGGTCCAGTCTCTTTTACGGGATGGAGGCAAGGTGCGCAGCAGGTCATGGAGGGTTCGGTTGAATCGTTCACACTGCCCATCGCGGCTGGGTGGTATGGGGTGGTGCGAGACTTCTGAATACCATACAGACTGCAAAGCTGCTGGATGAGGGCGCTCTCGAAGTTACGTCCCTGGTCAGAATGTATCCTGGCTGGGACCCCAAATTTAGAAAACCATTCTACCACTAATACCTGAGCCACAGTAGTGGCATGTTGATCACGGGTGGGGATGGCGAGCGTGTACTTACTAAAAACATCTGTCATGACCAAGACATTTTCAATACCATTTCTAGCAGGCTCCAACAGGGTGTAGTCAATGGCCAGAATCTCATTTGGCCTGGATGCCAGAAGATGTCCCATGGGATTCCGTGCAGTGGGCTGGTTGTCCTTGGCGAACTGGCACCGCTCGCATGCCTGGCACCACTGCTCAACTTCTGTAGACATCCCTGGCCAATAGCACCTGGATCGTAGCAGAGCTAGAGTTCGTTCCACACCTTGATGGCCGTGCTCTTGGTGAACCTGGGTTAACACCTCCTTGATTAAAACTGCAGGCAAGAGTAGCTGGAACATCGGCTCAGCACCGTCAGGGCGGAAGATCTGCCGATACAGGATCCCGTTCCTCTCCACGAATCGGCTCCATTGACGCAGCAGGATGAGTGCAGATGAAGAGAGTTGCTGCCGCTCTCCATAGCTAGGACGCCTCCCTTGCTCCCAATACCTTCGGACTTCTTGGATGACCGGGTCAGCCTGTTGAAGGGCACAGATGTCTGAAGAGGTTTTGTGAGGCAAAACGGTCACAGCTGCTTGACTTACTACAGTCTTCTCCATTTTCTGAGCCTGTCGGAGGGGTTTAGGAAGCAAGGTGCCGGGGAGCATGGCTTCGAAATCTGATGGGCCAGGTGAGCGCTGCCGGGACAAAGCATCAGCATTTCTATTACTTCTGCCAGATCGATATTTCAACTCGAAGTCAAATGAAGCCAGTTGGGCTGCCCAGCGCTGTTCTGCCGCACCCAACTTTGCAGAAGACAAGTGGCTGAGTGGATTGTTGTCGGTGTAAACGATGCAGCGGTGGCCCAACAGATATTCTCTAAATTTCTCGGTCATCGCCCACTTAAGGGCCAGAAACTCCAATTTCATCGAACTGTAGTTTGACATGTTACGCTCAGTGGGCCTCAGTCCTCGACTAGCATACGCTATGGGTCTCACTTTGCCTTCTTGCTCCTGCGAGAGCACAGCTCCTAGCCCACCATGGCTGGCATCGACCTCGAGGATGAACGGAAGGGAGAAGTCTGCATAGGCGAGCACTGGTGCCGTAGTGAGCCTTGTCTTCAACGCCTCGAAACTCTCTCCGCACTCCTCTGTCCAGTTCTCAACCACAATCTGTGTAGACCTCCGCTTGGGCTTGTTGCTTCCCAGCTCAGCTACCAGCCGATGAAGGGGAGCTGCCAGCTTTGCGAAACCCTCCACGAAGCGGCGGTAATAACTAGCGAAACCCAGGAAGGACCGGAGCTCAGAGACTGTCTTGGGAGGCTGCCAGTTTGCCACGGCCTCAATCTTAGATGGATCTGTAGAGACACCATTAGCAGATATTACATGGCCCAAATAACGCACCTCTGGCTGGAAAAAGGCACATTTGGAGAGCTTTGCCTTCAGTCCCTCCTGCTGAAGCCGACCCAGTACTGCATCAAGCCGCTCCAGGTGCTGCTGTACCGTGGAAGAAAACACAACAATGTCATCAAGATAAAGGAGCAATGACTGACCCTGTTGATCACCAAAGATTCTCTGCATTAATCTTTGAAAGGTACTGGGGGCGTTACAGAGTCCGAATGGCATGCGATTCCATTCGAACAAGCCAAACGGAGTGCAGAATGCAGTCTTAGGGCGATCCTTCTCGGTGACTGGGACCTGGTTGTACCCACTGGCCAGGTCCATGGTAGAGAACCAGCGTGCACCTGTCAAAGCATCCAGTGACTCCTCAATGCGTGGCAGCGGAAACGCATCCTTCCTGGTTTTGTCATTTAGCTGCCGATAGTCAACACACATGCGCAGACTACCATCCTTTTTCTTAACCAGCACGATGGGGGAGGCGTAGGGGCTGCTACTCTCTCTGATCACCTGAGTGGCAAGAAGCTGATTAATATGCTCTTTGACAGCCTCATAATCAGACGGAGGGACACGCCTATAACGTTGATTGACAGGGGTCTCATCTACAAGAGGGATATCATGAGATATTAGATTGGTACAACCTAAATCGCTGTCGTGAGAGGAGAAGACAGACGTATACTTCCGAAGAGACCTCACCTGACCCTGCTCTTCTGAAGACAACGAAGACAGGTCTAAACCCTCCATCTGATCCTGTACTGTAGGTACAACTGTCTGAGACGCTACCGTGGCTATGGTGGATGGGACCTCTGTGACTCCTGCTGGTAAGCTCACAACATTCACCTGTTCCAGAGTGCCAACAACAGTACGTGGATATAACAGTACCTCAATAGACCCAACGTTAACTATGGGTATGTATGCTGTACCCCTAACCACCCTAACCAAAGATGGAGAAGCCAGCAAGCCAGAAGGTAGACCAGAGTCCAGGGGTTCGAACAACACGGAGGTGCCACAACTCCGCTCTGAGCATGTGACTGCCACGATTTTCATTACACCACCTGGAATGCGGTACGCACGCTTACCTCTGACCTTTACCTTTCCTGTCAGCTCTGGGGGGACCTGCGTGGTGGCTTGATGACACTTCTGAAACGCCTGTGTGATGGATTGTGAAGCGTGAGCAACAAGGGGCAATTCAAACAGCGCCAAACCATGCTGCACAAAAAGCTCTTGGTAGCACCTTCGGATCACATTCATTCCCATCACACCAGGGACCTGAAGAGAAGCATCACCAGGAGGGTCCTTCACTACCAAGATTCCACAGCGTGAAATGACCTTGCCACACAACTCGACATCTAGCTCTAGATAACCGAGGAAAGGAATATCCAATCCATTAGCTGCCCTAAGCTGCAACCAGTTGCATGATTTAAGGCGCTCCTGGCCCCATGGTTCAAAATGCTGGCGAAAAAATTTCTCTGTAACAGTGGAAACCATTGAACCAGTATCAACCAAACATGGCACCTTAAGTCCACCCATGACAACCTCCAAATGGGGGCAAGACGAAACCAGTTTTAACGTGTCAGTCAATTCACCTTGCACAGCATTTGAGCCAATAGAGGCCCCACCCAAACTGTGGCTCTGCAGTTTGGTGGGTGCTAGTTTTCCGGAGCTGGGGTGGATTCAGGCTGCCTAGCTGAGGGCCGAGAGGTTTGTGAGGAAAACTGAGAGCGAGGGGGAACACGCACACCATTACATTCCCTAGCAAAATGACCAGGTTGCTGACAGCGTCTACATATCACAGGCCCACGCGGTGCTGAATGACTCTGTGGAAGAGGACGCTGCATTAGAGCAATGGTTTGACTCAGTTGATTAAGCTGTTCTTGCTGCTGCCTCAACATCTCTTTCATCTCACTCATTTCAGTTACTGGAGAAACAGGATGGGCACCCTGGACCCTATACTGAATGCCGCTGATTGTGGGGACAGAATTACTGCGGCCTCTAAAAGCACTGGGGAGACCTTCGCGTTCCCACCTAATTGCCTCTCCCCTAACGTCAAGCAATGTAGCTGTGGGCTGTCTACGCACAAACTGCTTAAGCTCTCGCCGTAAGGTGCCATCTATGACCTGCTCAACAAACTGATCCCGCAACAGAACCTCAGAATTGAGCATCCCAGCCGGTGCACGCTGCTTTACCCTATCCATTAAAGTCATCAATGCAAGAGAGAATTCCAGTAGCGTTTCTCCCTCATGTTGCTTCCGGGAAAAGAAAGCCTCCTGCAAGGCTACGTAAGACTCTGAGCAGCCATAAAGTTCCTGAAGTATATCAATTATTCTAGCTGGATCACCACGTTCTACACCAGAACGATATTTAAGCTCATCACGGGCTTCCCCCTCTAAGTGATCGAGGAGAAAGAAAGCCTGATCAGCTAGAGATAAGTGACGGGCCCTCATACATGCCTGTATCTCCTCAACCCATTCACCCAGCGCTATCCCTGATCTTCCCCTAAACATGGGGCACTTCCTGTCACGAGGCACAAACACTAACCTCTCTGCCGCAGGGACGCTGGCACCGGCCGTGGGCACCGCTGATGAGGTTGAAGGTATGGCACTAGGGGCGGGTTCAACAGGGGCCTGCTCTTGGCGTAGCCTCTCATTGTCCGCTTTCAACTGTGCAACCAGGTTTCGCAACTCTTGCAATTCCTCCTCCATGAGTGCAGATAAAGAACCGCTGCTGCTTTGTATCAATGCAAAAAAAAAGAAAAGAAACACAACAATAAAACACACGTCTCTGCCTTGCTTCCACAGTAACAATCCTGCCGACAACGCCAAGTTTGTGGCGCGGGAAGGTGAGAAGTTAAGTAGCAACTACAATAAGGAAAATCCAACAACGCCACCCTGGGAGTTTCACCCAGGGAATTACTCAAAAACCAAAGGCACGCAAGTTTGTTGTTACTGGAAGGCAAGAGACAGGTTTCAATTTTAGAAAAATACAAATTTTATTTTTTACATTAGTTCTAAAAGGTAATAAAACTCTTATTTTTACACTAGTTTAAAAGTAATGAAACTCATGCACACAAAAAAAAGAAAACGATATATTCAGGGCTGAGGCCAAGTGTATGGAACGGAGCTAGTGCAGGGGAGGGATCCACCAAAAAAAAGAAACTAACTTAAATCACCGGGCACACGTGGCAGACACACTCTCAGTGAAGAAAAACCCACTCCCAGGAACACAGCAAGACAAGACAGGGGGATGCCACCACCAGGCCACCAGCACCGCCACCACCGGCCTACAGCAACTGAAAAAGGAAAGAAATAATGCACATTAGTGGGATATCACACATACACAAAAGAAAAACTCAACTTAGCAAAACTATAATAAAAGGTAGGTCAAACTTATCAAAACAACTGCCCAAAAAAAAATATAATTAGAACAAACAAACTCAATTACCCAAAACAATGAGGCTAAAAGAGAAACTCAATTACCTAATTCAAAAAGAAAGCTAAGGAAAATGAACTAGATTTCCCAAAACAAAAAAAACAGAACTCAATTTCCCC
Source organism: Epinephelus awoara (assembly GCA_035609425.1). NCBI lineage: Eukaryota > Metazoa > Chordata > Actinopteri > Perciformes > Serranidae > Epinephelus > Epinephelus awoara. The sequence goes on from CM069300.1 coordinate 36,335,305, forward strand.
AAAACAAAAAGAAAACTAAAGAAAAAGAAACTCAATTACTTAATTCACAAAACAACTCTGAATTAGAAAAATATTTACATCAACAAAATCAAAACTTAACGTAAACACAGTTCCCACAATAAAACATTAGATTCAGACTCGCACATTCACACACAGTCAATCGTCCTGCTAAGGGCGTGCAACCGAAACTCGGCAGGTATCTCGTAGGCCGTGACGCCTTGAGGGCCGCCGGGGAACGCCGTGACGGCGAACAGCAACAGATTCAGACAATACAGTAACCGCAAAAGCAGCACCAATAAAGCAGCATCCACAAAAAGTAGCTCCCAACAAAGCAGCAGCGGCCCAATGAGGTGGTTGCAACGCCACCTAATTAAAAAGACACCATTAGAATTTGAATAACACTAAAAAAAAATACGGTGCCATATAAATATACATACCTTTTGATAGAATAAACTCACGATAATAGGAGGGAGGGACAGACTCCAGGCAGCCACCAGCATTCACCTGTGACCGGGATAGCATTAGCCACCTAGCAGCAATTAACCGCAACAATGTGGAACGGCACTTACCACTGCCAATAATCCAGCAGCGCACACAGACCACAGAGCAGCACACACAGGTCACAAAGCAGCACACAACTGGTCGCCCTATAATACAACGCACGTGTTCACGATAACAAACAAAACACAAGCAGCGTGGTGAAGCAGTGGAACGGCCATACCTGTCGGGAACACGACCTCCGACCCGGAAATGACAAGCACAGAGAAGAAGTGGGGGCGGACTCTTGCTTTTTTATACCGGCTCGCCTCAATTTGCGGAGGTGTAACTATGGCAACGAATGTAAACAAAAGAGCAAGGGGAAATCAAAACAAAAGTGCTTGTTCTGCTACATAAGCAATGTAGTTCATCTCTCTGAGATTGATATAAAGCATTTATTCCTTCGCCATGCTAATGGAATTAATTTCACCTTCCAGCTTTGGCAGTATTTCAGTTTACCTTCCAGGTTTTACAGCCATTTTAATTCAGATCCCAGCTTAACGCTTCCAACTCTGTATTATATTTCAGCATCTTTTTTTTTTCTGTTTTTTAAAGCAATGCAGTGCAATGCATTTGAGCTTTCAGATTTTCACACAATTAATTTCAGCTGTCAGTATTCACATGCGTTTTCTACAGGAAATTAATTTTCTAGTTATTACTGTTGTCGCTTTTGTTGTGACTTATTAGTTGACTCCCATTACACCATGACTCAGGTACACACACACACACACACACACACACACACACACACACACACACACACACACACAAGCTTCAAGTTGAAATTGCTTGGCTGGTCTCTCCAGACTGAAATTACAGGAAAAACACAGTAATTATCACAGAAAGTCTGTAATCAAACCTCTTTGCAGTCTCCTTTCTCATTTCTATTAGTCAGCATGACAATTTTATTCTCCCAGTCACTCTAGACAGCATATTGAATGAGGATGTTTTTACTTAGGATAAATGAAAATGCAGATTTTGTTGTGATGTCAGGCTCTGTTTTGATCAGCCTCTACAAGATTTTTCTTTTAACAAACCGAAGTAAAATCAGGCGACATAACAAGCTCAGTACACTGGTGGGTTCTCAATCAAAGTGTGTTGTGACTATGTATGCAAACAGCAGCAGGATGACCGGCAGCAGCAACAGCAGGAGTAGTGTGACAGCTCAGATAGACTGTCCAGTGAGTAACAGAAATGCAGAAACTCAGCTGTCAGATTGGCTGATCTAGGACAAAGTGTTTCTCGAGTTGTCTGGCTGAACTGGCGCCACACGCCACACTTCATCTGTTTCATTTGTAGAAGGACACTGGCCGCTCAATAATCAATGGCTGAAATCTTATGTGAAATGTTAGGGGAAGTCAAGTTGGGGAGAGACACTTAAGGATCACAAAGTTAGACGTTGACAAATCCAGCTGGTATTCTAACTTCAGTAGGCTCATGTTATAGAATCAGCATACAGTTATTTTAAAAAGGAGCACATAGCCATAGCTTTGCTTTACTGTCTGCTTCCTGAATACACACTCTATTGGACAGTATGAAGTGTTTGGATTTGCCTTTTTTTTTTTTTTTTATGTAGGAACTATTTTCCTTCCTTAAACCACACCCACCAACCATATCAATGCACAGAAGGAGGCGTGCATCTACTAATTAACAAGAGGCTTGCCGTTGTGACCGCATGAGATATAAACATTATCAGCATCCTCCTCAGTTGAGCTGTAACGTTAGCTAGCTCAGTGATGCCAGGTGAGTTAACAGTAGATGAAGGCTTCTGGCTGTGTGGAGGCACAATTGGCAGATGTAGTTTTGTTCAAAGAAAATAGCTCCTACATGAAACTGTTCAAAATATTGTCTCTGGATTATCCTGAGTAACAAGGTCATGATTTCTGGAAACAGACATGCTGTTGCATTTATTGGTGCTTTGAGCACAACAAGCCGAGTGCCATCTGGTTCCATTTTATCAGAGAGAAGGCAGACATCTCTGAGGCTGATATCTCAGCAACTCACACCAAAACAATCTACAGGTAAGAGGAAAAATATGTATTTTGGATTCTGGGGTGAACTGTCTCTTTATCAAGCAGCAGGATGTGATGCAGCAAATTTATTATTGGCTTTTTTTCCTAGGTTTCACCTCGCAGGCTATATGAAGGCTTCCCTACCTACTGGGCGCAATCACACACACACATAAAATTAACATTCACAAATATTTGCCTCCCATACACTTCCAGTCAATTTGAGCAAAAGGGCAAATAAAACATTTGCCTCCAATGGCAAAGCAAATTTACATTGCATCACGTAGTGTTCAACCTTGGTGAACTTCGACCAAAAATTTACGGCCTTAAGCAAAAGCAAAGAAGTGTGTGCGGAGGAGACATTGTTGCCATGTTTAACCAGCTGTTGCTGTATGATACTGGCCATTAAAAAATAAACTGCCCTACACAAGAGATGCTCCCTGGCTGCCAGTGAGTTGGGAGACAGGCATGGAATGTGAGAACATGGAAAATGTACCAGTAGCATATTTTGTGATATAAAGTAACAAGCTAGAAAACATTAACGAGTGAGCTAACATTCGTTGTGCGTCAACACTGGGCACTGCCCACATTAAACACGGATATCGCCTCTGCCGGCAGTGGTACCCTGCCTGCATTTGTCATGTGTGACCAGCCCCTTCTCATTCCCAACTCATCAATTTGTCTGTGATTTGTTGTTAGACACTGATGCAAAAAACATACCTTTCATGGCGGCATGATACTCTGCCAGGCGGTGTCAGGTTATAATACTGCCGGATGGTGTCAAGTTGTAGCGCCGCTGGCAACAACATAATTGAAAAAGCTGGAAAGTCCCATGGGTAGGTGGGAGGGGTGGTGGATGGGTCCAACAAATTCCAGACTTAAATCTGAGTGGCTACTGTTTTCTTCCTGTGTGAATGTTGAGCTAAACCATGATGTTATTTTCTAAACCTAACCACATGCTTTCATTGCACAAGAAAATAAACTTAAAAAAGGAGGTGTTTTACTGACATTGTTAGTGTATTTTGAAATAAACTGTACACGTAACGAGAAAATTTGTACATTTCCTGTAAAAATTGAAGTGTTTTGAAGTGTGTGTAACAACTTATTTGGACGAAGATATATCCACTTTTTTCCCAGCTAATTTTATTGATCATCAAGTCTCCTCTGTAGTGGAATTATCATCATATTATGTATGCATACTCTTATCGTGATGGCCCACCAGCAGATGGAGATATGAAATACAATACTTTTCAGTGTGGATAATATTCATTTATTGTGCAAAGTAAAAAAAAGGCACGTTGAGTGATTCATTTTAAAGTCAGTATCAACCGATACCAATGATGTAATGATATTATCACGCATTCCTACCTTCTATATAAATCAGTAATGTCTGTACATCTATTGTTGCCCTTCTGTATTTCTGTATTCTATAATATGTCTACAGGTGTTCGCACTAACTTGTGAATATAAAGTTAAATGAATTTTTATTTCTTATGGTTTTGTTTGTAAAGAACATTTGAACATAAAAAACAACAACTAAATACTAATTTACAAGGAGCTCACATCTTCAGAAAAAAAAAAGATTAATTTGATGACTTTGTTTAATGATATGTTTCCAGCGTATCTTCACTAGTGTCACATGTGTAACAGGCAATGGCACCAGCGATGTCCTGAATCTGTTCAATAAATCATGCATACAGCAGACACACACCCGCCTGCAGCCACAGTGAAATGAAACACAGCACCATGGGCAGATGCTCCCAGGCAAAAATAAACAGCTGTTCTCATTGTCAAGGAGAATGTGAGGAACGTGTTGTCTGTAAGCAGCATTATGTTGTTATTTCAACAACATCAATCATCTCTTCACTGAGTGGAGGTAACATCCTTTTAGTCTCTTCTTTCTGAGCACTTATTCTTACATTGTCAGACTCAGTGGCTTGATTAGTTACAGTTTATATTGCGTAAATCATTTATACATTTACATTTATAAGTAAAGCTTGATATGGCCACATTAACAATCCCCTCCCCCAAACCTTAAAACCTTGTGAGCAAGGAAAGGCACATCCAGTGTTAGCATTATGTGTTTATGTAACGCTCTATGTGAAATAATGTGTGTGTATAGAATTATATAACATGTGATTTAAAACACCTCCGCCTACAAGAAGTGCCCTGAGCATGTGCAAGCTTATGAGCTTAGGCAGAGTTCAAACACACTAGGTGCCCAGGCACCACTACTCAGCTGTGCTCAAGACTGTACTGATGTGTTGTAAATCATAATGTTTTAGGAAAAATGCATGTGTTTGGGAAACACTGAGCATATGACTGGATAAATGGGATTTAGATTATATTGCAAGAGTTGTGTGAGAGCTTTTAAATTACGCATGGTGTTTTGATTTACACACTGATCAGCCAAAATATTAAAACCACTAAGGTGAAGTGAATTACACTGATCATCTTGTTCCAATGCAATGTTCCGCTTGGAAATCTGGCATTTATGTGAATGCCACCTGACACGTACCACCCACCCAAACACAATTGCAGACCAAGTATGCCCCTTTATGGTAATGGCAGTCCGCAATGGCAGTTACCATCCTAGCGGCACAATGCGCCATCCCACATAGCTGGAACTGCTTAATGAATGGCCCAAGCAACCAAGAAGGCCCAACCATAGATTTGGGGTACCTCTGGGGTACCGGCACGTCCCACAAATTCTCAATCAGATTTGGATAAGGGGAATTCGGAGGCCAGGCTTACACCTTGAGCTCTTTCTCAGGCCCGTCCTGAAAAGTCACTGCAATGTGGCATAGAGCATTGTCCTGCTGGCATGGCCATCGCCATCAGGGAGTGCTATTGCCATAAGGGGGATACCTACTCTGCAACAGTGTTTGGGTGGGTGGTGCTTGTCAAGTGGCATCTATGTGAATGCCAGAGGTTTACTAGCAGATTATTACACTGTAACAAGATTCATTCAATCATTTACTTTCCTTAACCACTTATCCTGTTAGGGGTCACAGGAATGCTGGAGCCTCTCCCAGCTGACATTGGGTGAGAGGCGGGGTACACCCTGGACAGGTCGGCAGACTATCACAAGGCTGACACATAAAGACAGACAACCATTCAGGATCACAAGGAACTCAGGGCTGTTCAGAAGGAGCTGAAGAGGAGACTGAGGGAGGCCAAAAACAGCTACAAGGAGAAGATTGAGGCCAAGGTGGGACAGAACAACACAAAAGAGGTGTGGAATGAGATGAGGACGATGACAGGCTGTGGGAAAGCCGAACCTGGAGTCAAAGGTGGCCCAGAATTTGCAACACAGCTAAACTTATTCTTCAATAGGTTTGACACAACACCCCCTGTGAGCTCTGCCTGTGGATCTGAGTCCCCATCCACCATCACTGTACCCATTCACGCCTCTGTTGTAGACTCTGCTCCCTTCTCCAGCAGCGACCTGTCCATATTCTTTGACTTCTCCAGTGTCTTCAACAGCATTCAACCCAGCCTCCTGAGAGACAAGCTGCTGGATATGCAACTTCACCTGGACATCACTGCCTGGATTTTAGATTACCTCATGGGCCGGCCACAGTACGTCAGGGTGGATGGCTGTGTATCTGAGGTGATGTCAAGTAACACCGGGGTGCCCCAACTGTTCTGGCAGCATTCTTCTTCATCCTCTACACCTCTGGTTTCCGGTTCAATTCTGGTTCCTGCCACCTCCAAAAGTTTTCCAGTGACTCCTCTATAGTCGGATGCATCAGCAGTGATGACGAAAAGGAGTACAGAGGGCTGATTGAGGGCTTTGTCGGTGCAACCGAAACCACCTTCAACTCAACATCAGCAAGACTAAGGAGGTGGTGGTGGACTACCGGAGGAACTGGAGGCAACCTGCCCCAGTCACCATCCAGGGCGAGGAGGTGGAGACGGTGGACTCGCACAGGTACCTTGGGGTCAACAATAAACTGGACTGGACTCATAACACAGATGCCCTCTATAGGAAAGGACAGAGCAAGATGTTCTTCCTGAGGAGATCATTTGGCATCTGTAGTGGGCTCCTCAAGACCTTCTATGAGTCTATGGTTGCCACTCTTCTTTGCTGTAGTGTGCTGGTGGGGTGGAGTTAAGACTGGTGAGGTCAACAGGCTCAACAAGCTTGTGAGGAAAGCCCGCTCTGTGGTGGGACTGGACCCAGACAGTCTGGAGACTGTGGCTGAGAAGAAGGTGAAGGACAAAATCTGGTAACACTTAATATTAAGGTTCTGTAATCAGCGCTAATTAATGCTTAATAAGCACAAATTAACAGTTAATGAGCACTTATAAGACAGTATAAGATGCATATTGACAATAAGACTAGACTCAGTGTTTATTACAGCATAACTGACTGAGTTATTATTGCTTATAGGAGCATTAAAAACACTTCATAGAAACTTTGGTAACAGTTTATGAACCTATACTAAATATTAATGAGATTTCTATTTACATTTATTAAAATTTATAAGGGTTAATTATAGAATAGTAACCACATTTATTTCTGGTTTATAAGACACTAGAAGACCCTATAAGATGGAATTAATAAGGTGTTTATTAACATACATGAGACTATAAGAAGTTAATATAAATGTCATGTTACGTTGAAAAAATGCTTAGTTATGCACTTATTAATAGTAAGTAATGATCCTTTGCAGTTCATTGCAGAGCTGTTATTAAGTGCATATTAATAATTTATTAACCTTTATACGACACTGTTACCACTTCAGATCCAGTAGCTGCAAAGATGCATTATGAGCTGTTAATGAGTGCATATTAATAGTTTATTAACGTTTATACAACACTGTTCCCACTTTAGATCAGGTAGCTGCAAAGGATCATTGCTTATAATGCTCCTATATGCAATAATAACTGTGTTAATTATGCTATAATTAACACTTATATAGTCTTATTAATGGTAGTAAACATCTTATATAAGTTCTCATTAACTATTAATTGGTGCTTATTAAGCATTAATTAACACTTATTACAGTACCTTAATATAAAGTGTTACCCAAAATTTGTTCGGCCCTGGACAATCCTTCTCACCCCCTGCACAACGAGCTGTGGCTGATGGGCAGCTCATTCAGCCAGCGGATTATCCCACCCAGGTGCAGAGCTGAACAACTTAGACTCCTTTGTGCCCACCTCCATCAGACTGTGCAACAGCGGTTTGGCTTAGCTACATTTAGCTCTGAATAGACCTATCTTGCATTTGTCCAATAATGGCACTTTATCTGCCACCAGTCACTTTATTCCATTCAACACTTTGTCTGCCATTATTTTCTTATTCATCTGATGTAGCAATTGTATTGATATAGCAATTTTATTTTATGTTTTATTTATCTATTATTATCTGTATTTTTTCTCTTTAATCTTACTCTATTTAATGTCCTTTGATTTTGTCTTGTGCTGCTGTGATACTTAAATTTCCCCCCTGGGGGATCAATAAAGTATATCTTATCTTATTTTTTCATTGTTCTTAATTGTCTTTAACTTTCAATGTTCATACTTTTCTCATATGCTTTTGTATTACAATCACCTTTTCTTTGTTTTTCTTTACAGACATTTTTTTTTCTTTTTTGATGATGATGCATAGTATTTACATTTCAAGCTATAAAAGCAAAATGAAGTTGCTGTTGAACAAAACTCTAACAGGTCAATGTGCAAACTTAATGACCCCTCACACAATTTGTAGGCAATCTGCTTTTGTTTATAGCTCCCAGGGGTACCTGGAAGTCAATATTCTCATTCAGAACATTCAACATGCAGGTCTTGCTGCTTTGCTCTGCCTTTTTTTTTTCTCGTAAAGCATAGCTTATTTGTTCAGTTTTAGGGAGGACACTACATTAAAGGCTAAACACACATCCATGGTACACCTACACAGGTGTTTTTACTTATTGTGCCTGATTACACCTCTCCTCAGGACTGTGTGGCTTCACTGGTGTAATGGCATGGAACAGAGAGAGAGAGAGAGAGAGAGAGAGAGAGAGAGAGAGAGAGAGATTGCTGTACACCTTTTTTTTTAATAGCAGACATTTTGGCTTGTCATAGAAGGAAAAGCACAGGTGTAATTGATGACAGTGAAAAAAACTGCATTCCATTTCGGTGAGCTAGTTCCAGGGTGTTGGTATTGTGAATGCTGGCTCACTGTCATGGCTTACTGCGACACTTAAAGGGCCAGTGTGTAATATTTGGCGTGGTTTATTATCAAATCTGAATCTGAATCTGAATATTCTACCCATTAATATGTTTATATAAGTGTATAATTGCTATAAAATAAAATTCGTTTGGTTTTCGTAGTCTTATAATTATGCTTTTATATATATACTATATATAGCAAGGGCCTTGCTTTAGAGAGATCGCCATCTTGCGGCGCCATGTATGTACGGCAGACCGAGCGGACAATCCAGCCAGCCAGAGAACGCGTTTCGCGTGTATAAATAAACCAACAAAGACAGCGGAAGGAAGGAAGAAGGAGGAGGAAACAGCAGAGAGTGTCAGTAGTTCGTCGATAGAGAGTAGTGAAAAGTTTTTTTAGTTATAAAGTTTGCGAATGGACCACACTTACCACGCAACAGGACAGAATGAACCTGAACCGTCATCTGCGAGGAAAAGAAGACGCAACTTCACTCCTTGTGATACACTCTCTGCAGCGCTTTTCCCCCTGATGATATATCTCCCCAACGATGGTAGCAGTAGCACCGAATCCCATTCTCTGCAGCTAAATGGGGGCGGAGCATTCAGCCTTTCTCCTCGCCCGCTCAACACATGGAGTTCCTCATCTGTATGCTCCGGCTCAAACAGGTATGGCTCTGGATCTGTGTCCGCTACAAGAAACTCTTCAAAATCGCGTTCAAAGTCGTCCATTGCAGCTGCTACAGTCCGGAGATGTTGCTAGGCTAAATAAACAGCTGAGCTCTGTTTACAGGCTACGCTGTCAGTCAGTGTGCAGGCTGGAGATTGGTGGAGCAGAGAGGGGAGGGGGTACCCGCAAGGTACTGTGAAGGAGTATGTGTGTATTAAGTACGTGTTACGCTAGAAGAGTTTGGGACTGAGTCTTTTACCTCCTGGAGTGTTACCGGAGTTTTTGGAGTGCTCAAATACCGTAAATTACCAAATAATAGCCGGGGCGTTTATTTGTTTCAATCACTTAACAGACCAGGCGTTTATTTGGGACCAGGCGGCAATTTGGGACAGGCGTTTAATTCCTTCCTCACAAAAGTCTTATAATATAATAATGGAAATTTATTCAAATTCTTTTATTAAATCAGAATGACTTTAACTTTTACATGTTTTAAGAGTAAGATTACAGTACCGTAGTTAAACTTTTTTCTTCTTTTGTCAACACAACACTCTCACAACATTTTCAGGAAGGTAGACAATATAAGGCCAAATACTGAACAACAATGGCCAGATCCTGTCTGTAGCTATATCAGCAACTTGTTTTCTGAAACACACAGAAAAAATAACATGTACCGGTACATGAATTTAAAAGAAACATGAAAGAAGGCAACCTGAGTAAGACAACAAGAAAACTGGTTCAACAGCCTGTTGTAAGACCAAGTCCATGTCCATCCTCTCACTCATCCTCCTCATCAGCATCCACCTCCTCCTCCTCTTCCTCCTCCTCCTCCTCACCATCATCATCCTCAACTACCAGTTCATTTTCAAACTCTTCACCCTCATCTTCCTCCTGCTGCTCAGCTTCTCCATCATCCTCCTGATCTCCTTGTCTGGCCTGAGCCAACATCTCTCTCCCTGCAGCACATGGCTCTCCTTCTTTGAAGCAGTGGATCAAATGGTCCTCACTGCCATCACTTGCCACTGTCAGGCCACACACCTTAAAGCACAATATTCCAAAAACGTATATTAAAATAATTATAACATTTACAGTTATAATATTTATATGTATACTGTTACTCTCTCTCTCCCTCTCTCTCTCTCTCACACACACACACACTCTCTCTCTCTCTCACCCACACTCTCTCTCTCTCTCTCTCTCTCTCTCTCTCTTTCATTTACAAACAGAGAAACTCACACACACAATCACCTTGAAGGATTTTTTCACCACCTCCGTGTCCAACTCCTCCCAAGCTTTAAGCACCCAGGCGACAAGTAGGCGGCGAGCTGGGGCTCTCATGTTTCCTCCAGCGGTGTAGGTTTTGTCCACATCACTGCCATCCAGCTGTCATATGACTCGTGCAGACTGGCTTTGAACGGCTGATTCCAAACAACGTCAGGTGCCTGGATGTATTTTGTACATCCTCCCAGGATCACAGCCGTAGTTATCTTGGAGCCCCGCTTGAGCTCCTCTTTAGTGGCCTGGCTGATATGGCATCGGTAGGAATCCCAGACGAGGAGACGAGAGCCAAAGTTGAATTTCCCCACAACTTTCTTAAGCCAATCTGCAGTGAGGTCATCATTCATCCAGCCGTTTTTAGAGGATGCTATCACCACTCCACCAATACTTTGCATCGCCTTGACTTCCCTGACACTGCCTTTGAAAACCACAAAAGGTTTCAGTTTGGTCCCGTCCGCTTTTGCTGCCAGAACAACAGTCAAGTGGCTCTTCTCGTGGCCTGTAGTTTTCAAAGGGACGCTATGATGTCTCTGTCCAGTATCTTCTTTGTTTCAATCATCCGGGATGAAAATGTCACAAACTTCACCAGCTTCTCTGTGAATTATCTGGCATCCTTTTGAGCCATAGTTGTACATCTTCTGCAAGTGAAGTTATTGTGGCAGAGGAAACGATTTAGCCATCCAGCACTGGCGGCAAACTCCTCATCTCTGCTGTCACTCGCGTTGACGTATATTTGTTTCGCCATCGCCCGGATCATTTTATGGAACACTCTCTCGTGGCGTGCCCGTTTGCCGATAACCCATTCCTGCATGTTTATCTCAAGCTCCTTGGAAGCTTTCTTCCTACCTCCACCAGGCGGCCTGGCCCTTTTGCTGTCCTCCTCGGACAGACGCTGAAGCTCAGTTTTATTTTTTCGCCAATCTCTCACTCTCTTGGGATTGACAGAGAAACGTCTAGCAGCGGCTTCTCCCGAGTTTTCCTCTGCATATTTTATGACAGAAAGTTTGAATTTCACGTAGTACTTTTTTTTTTTTTTTTTTTGCTGCACCAGAGCCATGGCGATCATCTATGTGATATTGACAGAAAGCAAGCACAATAGCCTACGTGAAAAAGGCGTGAAGAAGAAAAATGTGCAGTCTCAGTGGTCAACGTCTTCTTCTTTGTTTTAAAAAAATAAATAAATAAGAACGGGCGTTTATTTGGAACCGGCTGTTATTTATCAAAATATACACCTGCACCCAGCGTTTAAAGGGAACCCTGCGGTTATTTGAAACCCGGCTATTATTTGGTAATTTACGGTAAACAGGCCTTTTTTCCGAACGCTACTCTGGTCTCCTGCTCGTGAGGGATTCATTACAATATCGTAACATGGTTTAGATTTCTAAATAAACATTCACCTCGTCGCTAGATAGACCTACTCCTGAAAAACTCGTGTCTGTGCAAGGCTTTTTGTCCCTACGAGGCCTTGAGCCTGAGCCAACTCGTCTCTACATAGCCTTTTGCGATTAGCTACCCAGAGCTCAGGACAGCAGTGTTACTTAAAATTATTTTATTGTTTAGTGGAGTCTGAGAAACAGCTTTCTAGTCTGATGTTTAGAAAATACAGATTGTAAACTGGCTGAACTGCTCGGCTTCGACCCAGCGGAGGCTCTGCCTCCAGCGGGCTCCCAGCAGCACTCAAATTAGGTTGACCGGCTCCAGAGCCCGGACAATCCGAGCCTTTGCAGCTCGTGGAGCTGCAGGAAGAGGCGGCTTGTGAGCGGCCGGGCTTGCCCCCCGGGCCCAGTGCCGGTGTCGGCTCGCGGGGAGGGGACGTAATGTGCACCCTTCCTCACCCCTAACCCCAACCTCAAGCAGTTAGCTTTGCTACGCATAAACATATCCCCAATCGCGGAGGTGATGCTGCGGGAAACAACACAATTTTAGCCGGAGGGGAACATTATTTGAGGCGGACAAGTACTTCTACACAACGCCAGAGAGACATTTGAAAGCGAGTAGATGACAAACAGTACAGTAAACTTGTAGATAACTCAAATATATGTAATAACTTAGGTGGAAAATGGTAAACAACCCCGCTGGCTTCTCTACGTGTTGCTTCCGTACACAGTCAGTGGAGCCCAGATGAATATGCCGCGACGCTACGCTGTACGTTTGCAGCCGGTGGAGCCCGGCCGTAACATTGCATGTAAAAGTTATGCTAACTATTCTACTTAGTAACATTAATATGAATTACAATACATTTTGAAACTTACCATTCAGTGACCACCTGAAAGGAGTCATTTTCAGCTTCTGCTTCGTCCTCTGAATCATCAGAGGGCTCAAACATGTACGGCTGGATTAAATTTGTGGCAGCCATTGCTAGAGCCAGGGAGATGTCAATCAAAACGAGGGAGCTGTCAATCAGAGCGTTATCTGCCACGCCCACTCTGTCCTGGCAAGTGGTCTAAACAGCAAAATGAGCTGTTTTTAAACCAGGTTTTCTAATAGTTATGAATGGTTATTTTCACTCAGACTTTTGTGGATGATTAATGAGACACTCGACTTTGATATAATACATGCATTTTTAATATTTCAAGCTGTGTTTCCAAAGGCTTTAAAGCATACCAGTCTGTAAAAGCTAAAGTTGCTAACTTTTATATTAATAACTTTGTCAAAATTATGTCTCCAAAGGAAATTTTGTAGACACCTGTTTTATCTAATGAGAAAGTTTTTAGTCTGTTAATCTCACTTCAGTCATTTTTGTGCAGCAGAAAAATGTATCTAGTGGATTGAAAATGATTGGAATTGATTATATAAGTCAACCTAAAGTTTAATTCGTATTTGTAATATTAATAATTTATGTAATGGAAAATTTGACACTTGGCACTGTGTGGCATATGATATTGCCACAAAGGAAATATCCTCCACCCCTAATCCACTCAGTAGTATGTGAGACAGATAAAAGAGATGGATATATGCATACTGTCCCCCTTGTTGTTATTTTTGCACATACAATCACTTTGCACTAAATATGCTCTCTTTAATCCACTGCTCTGACTTGGGGGCAGTTTGACAACCTGCTGTCTATTAATGGACCCAACATAACAAAAATTAATTCTTACTACAGGGGAGTCCATTGGTCCTGCCAAGCAACTGAGCACCACCAGTTTCTCCTCCATTGTTTACCAACTGTAAATTTGTAGTCATGACCACAACAGAGGGCCTGGCTCTCAAATCATCTGATTGGGCAATGAGAAAAAAGCAGCAATGACGTCAGGCGCTTTTCTGCTCTGAGTTTTTTCAACCCGAGTAGTTCAGAGCACGCTAGCAAAAAATGCCAGGTGCCTAGAGCACAGAAAGGCAAGGCTTGCAGCAGACCAAAGAAATGCGAGCAAAAAGCTTCATTCTCATTAAAAGCAACTGTAAAAGGTGCCTCTAGCGGCTAAAACGCTTTCTGTGTGATCAAGGCCTTAAATATCCACAGTCAACCCTCTTCAATTCCTTGGTCCAGATGCAGAAGCCCCAAAGAAAACATTATGTCAGCACTTAGCTAGCTATGAAGTGGTAAAAGGAAGGTGGTTAAGGTTATGTTTAGAGTAAGTGTTGTACTGGTACTAATAAGGTGAATCAAGTCTGCATCTGTACTGAATAAAGAGGATTATTGCTGCTACTTGCCTCATATATATTCACATAAATGTTGCATAGTAGCAGGGTTCAAATCGCATTGGTGGTCAAAAATGTACTGGTGGTGGGCGCAATTTATAGGGCTGTGTGATATAGACTTTACATGGTATGTGGCTGCAGCTTTGGTTCGTTTCAGTTTTGGTTTATTGTTTTCAACATGGTGGCCAGGTTAAAATTTTCTCATTCTACAGCTAAACAGTACACTAAAATTTGTTTCTGAAATCATATGAGGCAAGAAATACGCAATGCAGTAACAGAGGCGGTGCTGCTTAGTTTTACAGTTTGACAGCAGTTTATAAGCAGTGACTGAAATTACTGACAACTGCATTAGAGAGTCCTCTGCTCTGATTGGTTGTTTTCCTTCAGCAGTGGCAGATTCTTGCAAATGCCATTAGAAGCATTACCAGGAGGAGAAGGAACCCGACTTTTTTCCCACAGATTATCTGGGTCATGTACTTGTGATTGTATGGTCAGACTGAAAGCCCATCATGTCTTTGTTATTTACATGGATTTGTTTGCTTTAAACTGTAAGACAGCTAACGAAAATGTCTGACACGCCAAACATTAATTTGATCATCAAACAGTGATTTCTTTTGGGCAATTCATCAGGTCTGATGATCTCACAAAACTAAATGTCTGACCTGACCTGGCAGACATTTGTCCAAAATGTATTTCCTCCAAACAGCCAAAATAAAATACCAACAGACATTGGCCGCGTTTCCCAGATCACTCTAAGAGCTTCTTAAGAACGCTCTTTAGCCTCCCGTGAAAGAAAAGCGCATTTCCCAGATCGCTCTTAGCTTAAGAAGATCTTTCACTAAGAAGGAGTTGTAAAACTAATACGATTAATATTTGTTAATGACCTATTTTCATGATGGAAACAAGACTACAACTAAACAAAAAGTAGTCTTGGTAAGAGCATCATGAGGAAATGCATTAATTTTAAACAAAAAAAACACAGACCCACACTTAACAGTCTTCTTAGCGACCAAACATTCAGAAATCAGGCAACTGACAGGTGTAACTGAGCTCAGCTGGAACCAGTATTGGGTAAGGGTAATCAAAGTACGTTACTGCGCTACTTTCTAAAAAAGTAACCAGTTACTTTATTGTGTTACTGCCTGAGTAAAGTAACTCAATTACTTTAAAAGTACTTCCAACGTTATTCCCTGAGAAAAGTAACTCAAGCACTTTTAAAGTACTTTTGAGTATCCTACATTTCCAATTGGGCAATGGACCACAGGGCGCTAAGCCTACATTTTTTGTCTCCAAAATTAAAGTTATGGACCACTTGCCCTTCACTGAGATCCAATTCTCCCATCACAGCCGTCACTTTGACCAGTAGAAACACAGAGCGATCTGCTGCCGTAGACAACTGTATGACAACAACACCCCAGCATTTTTAATATTTCCTCTAGGGATGTTACCACACAGAGTAAAAGGGGGAAATGATGGTGTGAAACAGCAGAGGCACTTTGTCAACCTGCTGAGTTAACGTTACTGTCATTAGCATCAAGCTAGCAAACAATGGTACATTCTCAAGGTCGGACATAAAGTAATAACCCTAACAAATAGTGGCGGGGCTTTTACTCACCACAACTGCAGAGGCTCCCAGCTTCATTTAATACAGACTACATTATAGACGGTCCGTTATTTATTAATCCCTCTGTGTGTTTATATATTTACTTTTTATCCGCTCCGTTGTCTTTGTAAAGTTAACATATCGCACCGTCATTTCAAACTCAACACTTGTTTCAAATTAAAAGCCCCTTATAACCTTGGCTGAGAGAATCCCTCCATTTTCTAAATAGACTTTTACTCTGAAACGTGTCAGAACTTCCTGTGGAAGATACAGTAGCTTGACAGTTTATGTGGCGCTTCAAATGTAGCTCCTGCCATCTGCTGACGGCTGGCACATGAACAGACACAGTTCTGGCAGTGACTCAAATAATAGTCAAAGTAATAAAAAGAGGACAAGAATAACCCGATGACATCACACACGCCGTAAAAGACGACCGGGGATAATTGGTGAGTATCAGCATGTAGCGTGTACCAGGCATAATGCAAGTCCTGAGTCTGAAATACTGAAAAACTGTCAGCAAGTCCTACTCCACCTATTTAGACTCCACCATAGACAATGGCAGCATTTCTCCAACCACATAGCGAGCCACATGTCATGGTTTTATAGTGACCAGTATTAGTGTTTTGTGTGTTGTTGCTTCTCTCTCTCTCCCCCTCTCTGCTCTCCTCTCACTCTCCCTCTGCAGAGCTGGATCTTGGCAGGGGGGCGGGGCTGAACTCGCAGGCTGAGCCTCATTCACCGCACCTGAGCCTCATCAGGCTGATTGACATGCAGCTTTTTAAGCCGGCTTCTTCCCCTGGTTCGTTGCCAGAAGATACCTTGTCTTGCACTGTGTCTCGCCACGCTTCTGCCCTGTTCTCCTGCCACGCGTTCAGTCTCGAGTTTTTTTTGCCTGTGATCCTGTTGTTCTTCCGACACGAGATCTTCCCTGAGTAAGGTGATTTTACGTTGTTACTTTGTTTTCTCAAGCTTCTCCCTGAATAAGGTGATTTTCTGTTGTTACTTTGTTTCCTCAAGTAGTCTCCCTGTAAAGGTGATTTTCTGTTGATACTTTGTTTTTTTCTTGTTATTAAATTTTTGAGCTTTAACTTTTTGTGTTTTGTTTCCAGCCAGCCGCCAGAGCCTTTTCCCCGTTGTGGTGATTTTCTGTTCTCTTTGTGTTGATACTTTTGTGCTCGAATAAACTTGTGCTCTTGTTCTCTGTACCCTGGGTCCTGGCCTTGCTTTTTGCCTCGCGGCACATAACACCACAAGCTCCGTGGCTTCTTTCAGACTGATTGGTTCTACAGCCGTTGCTGTTTCGGAGCTGAAGGACCAGCGTTCTAAAAGTAATGAAAGTAACTGATGTCTTGTTTGAAAATGTACTTAAGTATTTGATTACTCAAACAGCAAACTAACACGTTAGGTTACTCGTTACTGCAAAGAGTAATCAAAGTATTCTGGCTGGAACCTTATCAAGGGATACTCCACCCGCTACTCTATATATAGGCGTTGCCACATCACACATGTGAGATACCATTGCTGCTTTACAGCATATTCTCGCTGCTAACCAACAGCGTCGCCGTGTGCGAAGCCAAACCGTATATGTAAATGCATTTGTGTGTCTGCACTTCAGCCCACTCGATGTGCTGTCAGACCGGGCTGTTCAAATGAAGTACCGGCTGCCCCATGCTGAGATACAATGCCTCATCAACTAGTGTCTCCACACATCCAGAGGGCAACCCAGTGCAGTGCTGCCCTCAGCCCGGAGGTGCAGTGTTTGGCTGCGCTGCATTTTTATGCAGTGGGGAGCTTCCTGGAGGTGGTGGGAAACGGCACTGGCCTCAGCATGGCGTCTGTGTTTTTTGTTTAAAATTAATGCATTTCCTCATGATACTCTTACCAAGACTACTTTTTATTTAGTTTAGTCTTGATTTCATCATGAAAACAGGTCATTAACAAATATTAATCGTATTAGTTTTTCATTAGAACACACATACACACGAGCAGCAGGGAATTAGTGTTAGGTAGCAGCCCTGTGTGTAACTTATGTGCTGATTAAGTGGTGGGTGTTCGATTTGCCTGATATGGATTGATTTCATTTCAGCACCGCCGTAGTGGACAGCTCCTGTTAAGAGCTTCTTAAAGAGCAATCTTAAAGGGAAAGTGCACCTGAAAATGAAAATTCAGCCATTATCTACTCACCCTCATGCTGAGGGTGCCCCAGATTCAAACGTCCAAAATCACATAATTGAAACCACAAAGTATCTCCGCACTGCTCGTCCGTAGTGATCCAAGTGTCTTGAAGCTCTGACATAAAAAATTTGGAAAAACGTCATTTAAACTCCGTTTTTAGCCTCATTGTAGCCTGCAGCTCTAACTGCCTCTCTGTGCACTGAGCTCACGCATGTGAACACACATGAAGGCAGTGCCCATGTCTCACAGTCTCGCAAGCGCACACTTGAGCGCAGTGTACAGCTAGTAATGTGTGCATCAACTGTGTGTTTCTCGATAAAACTTCAGTTCTTTCAGTTATTTTCCTCCCGTTTCCTTCCTTCTGTTAAATTTAAATTCCTCAAACCTTGGTCTACAACATGTGTTAACAGCGATTTTACAATTCAATTAAAATTCCCTTAAGAATTCAAGGGTGAAAACTCCACATATAATACACATTTAAAAGGGTAAACACTGGTCAGACATGTAAGTGGCAGGGTAGACTGTGACATGAAGCACTGTCTGACCTGAATGCCTGCCAAACAAAACAAGATATACATACTACCATGGATCCAGAAAGAATGTTAGATGTTTGTTGTTGGAGTTGTGCATCTTGATTGGTGTGGTGTCTAGTAGGGGTGGGAATCACCAGAGGACTCACAATACGATATTATCACTATACTTAGGTCACGATATGATATTATTGTGATATTGCAATATGCTGAATATTGTGATACAGTATAGTGCAATTTATTACCTTTTCCAACTGCAAATTATTTTCCCAAATGAAAACTTTGTCAACAGAGGTTTTATCTCATAAGATAAAGTTTTCAGTCTGTTCATCTGACTTTAATCATTTTTATTGCAGCAAAATGTGATGCAAAGCAGAAAGAGTGACCAACACCGTCATAAAACCTGTCAGAAATGCTGCATACACCTGACAAACTCAACTGTTGGCAACTTTAATGCCCTCTGCAAGGCCAGATTAAGCGTGTGAGCGAAACATTTCACATGCAGGTATCCTGCTAACTGAATGGGAACACCCATGTTTCCTCTTGAATTATGTATTATAATGATTAAAAAATTTGCTTTTGCAAACAACCTTATTTCTGAGCGAGGTGAATATCTGCCTATCGTTGAGGTGATATTTTAAGTATGTGGTCTCTTTGTTTCATGAGTGACCATATATTTCTCCATGAAAGGTGATTCTTTTTTGATGGTTTTACTTTAATTTTTCTTAAGAATGGAGACACTGTTTCTTGAATCACAGACATGGAAGTGTTACAGTTGTCACTGACATGTTCATGGGTGAGATGATCAGCCCAACTGACTTTATTCAACGCCTATGTTGGTATTCTCATTTGCTCAGGTCTTCTCTGGGGGCAAGTAAATCTCTTTTTGGATAATTTTCTTGAAAATAGAATTAGGTTACAGACTGACAAACCAGTGACTATATTAAGGGTCTTTTGAATTCACTCAGGTTTGTTTGTGAAAACAAGGTCTATACATGATTCTGAAGAAGCAGTTAACCCTATGGGCCCTAGGCATTTTTGGGGTATTTTTACTGCCTTTACTTTTTAGCTCATATCACAGTCATTATAAAGGCTACATACACATGCTATATCTTGTTGTTCTTTTTTTTTCAGGACAATCTGGGCTAACCAGATTTGCCATCATTTCATGTCCTTCTATGTGCCTGTATTTTATATTAATTTTTATATCAATGAAAAAAAGAAATCTGTGTTACTAAATTCTTATATTTTGACATATATCTCACCATAGCAAGTTGGAAGTTGACATATTCTGCCATATATGAAGAGGAGGGACTCTCTGGAAATATAAGAACCATGATGGTGGGACATTCTGTCACTTCACAGTTGTCCAAAACATGTTGTTTGTGCCAGGCGGACATGATTGCCAGTATTTTCATTATTAATTAAGAAATTCCATTGACTCATTCACAAGTAAAAAATGTCTTTTATCTGAAAGAAACATGCAATATTTACATCTAAGATAATAGAAAAATAGTCGACCAAGTGCAGTGATGTCCTCCGAGATAATATTTGCCACTTTGTTTGCAGTGAACAAAGTTTGTTGTTGTTTTTCAGTTTCACTTATATATTAGGGGGACATTTTGGGCATTGGAAGGTGGGGGGGCATGTCCCCCTCAATGTATATGGTGTCCACGGCCCTGTCAGGCACGCATAATTAGGCTGCAGTTGTCTGGGTGCGCAAAGGCGAAGTGCCCTTGTCTTGTCATAAAAAGTTCAACGAGTGTCAACTGGACAATATGGAGATATTTGCATCCTGAAAGCCGGACTACAAATGTGGATAGACAGGGAGAAACACATGCAAGCCTAAGACGTGGAAAGATAAGATATTCCTCACTATATGAAGTGTGATAACAAGATCTGTATAATGGATTGTAAAGAAATTCGTCAGGTTTTTATTTTGTAGACAATCAATCTGTATTTATAGCATGATGAGATGACAGCACAATGATGTGTGTGGTCCTGCGCTTTCATGTGATACACGTGGCATTTCTGTGCGAGCCTGCATTCGCGAGTAATCCATCCAAGAGTAATGTGTGTGCAGAGCTGTACAAAAGCTCTGTTGTACATCATTTTAGTGTAACTATCATTTTTTTTCACTGTGAAAACATTGCACTACCGACAAGTGCTTGGTCTCGGTATGATTCCGCTGTTTCATGTGATATGGGTGGCTTCTCACTATGACGAACGGTCGCGGAGAAAATCAATAGAGAAGAACAGGTGTGAATTTGGACGCACTATGCGTCGTTCGGGCCCATTGGGTTAATCTGGTGGGTCCTTTGACTGAGCGGAGAGAGGCTAAACTTATTTGACAGTGATTTTAAATGTGTCATATTCGTTTTATCTAGCCAATTAATATTTAGATCTCCAAATAATATAATTTTGTTTGTGGTATCACATTCCTTGAGAAGAGCCTGCAACTCCTTGTAAAAAATACTGGATGTTGTGAGAGGTCTATACATCCCAATCAAAGTTATATACATTTGTGGAGAGAGAACTATCTTAAGACCGATGCATTCAAGGTTGTGTGCACAGGTCCATTCTATCTGATTACACCTGAGGTGATCCCTTACATAGAACATTACCCCTCCACCCCTGCTCCCTACCCGGTCATTCCTAAAAATATTGTAGCCTGGTACATGCAGCCCAGTCATCGGGGAATTAATGTTTAGCTAGGTCTCAGACAAGCATAAGAAGTCCAGGATTGAGTTACTTAAATGGTGGACTTGATCACTCTTGGGCAAGACCAACCCCTTGGTTTACATTGTGGGTCGCAGATTACTTTAGCTTGATTAAGGGTGGTCGTCGTCGTCGTCGTTGTCCTCCGCTTATCCGGGTCCGGGTCGCGGGGGCAGCAGCCTCAGCAAAGAAGCCCAGACAGACCTCTCCCCAGCCACTTCCATCAGCTCTTCCGCGGGAGCCCCGAGGCGTTCCCATGCCAGCCGGGCGATGTAGTCCCTCCAGCGTGTCCTGGGGCGGCCCCGTGGTCTCCTCCCGGTTGGACACGCCCGAAACACCTCCCAAGGGAGGCGTCCGGGTGGCATCCTTACTAGATGCCCGAACCACCTCAACTGGCTCCTCTCGATGTGGAGGAGCAGTGGCTCTACTCCGAGTCCCTCCCGGATGTCCGAGCTCCTCACCCTATCTCTAAGGCTGAGCCCAGCCACCCTGCGGAGGAAACTCATTTCGGCCGCTTGCACTCACGATCTCATTCTTTCGGTCACTACCCAGAGCTCGTGACCATAGGTGAGGATTGGAACGAAGATAGACCGGTAAATCGAGAGCTTCGCTTTTTGGCTAAGCTCCCTCTTCACCACAACGGACAGGTTCAGCGCCCGCATCACTGCTGACGCCGCCCCAATCCGCCTATCCATCTCTCACTCCATTCTACCCTCACTCGTGAACAAGACCCCGAGATATTTAAACTCCTCCACCTGAGGAAGGACCTCCCCCCCGACCCGGAGAGGGCAATCCACCCTTTTCCGGCTGAGGACCATGGCCTCAGACTTGACAGTGCTGATTCTCATCCCAGCCGCTTCACACTCGGCTGCGAACCGTCCCAGCAAGAGCTGGAGGTCACTGTTCGATGGAGCTAGGAGGACCACGTCATCTGCAAAAAGCAGGGACGAGATCCTCCCGCTACCAAACCTGACACCCTCCACCACTCGGCTGCGCCTAGAAATTCTGTCCATAAAAGTTATGAACAGAACCGGTGACAAACGGCAGCCCTGGCGGAGTCCAACCCTCACCGGGAACAGGTCCGACTTATTGCTGGCCACGCGAACCAGACTCGTGCTCCTTCGGTACAGGGACTGGATGGCCCTTAGCAGAGGGCCACCAACCCCATACTCCCGGAGCACCCCCCACAGGATGCCCCTGGGGACACGGTCGTAAGCCTTCTCCAAATCCACAAAACACATGTGGACCGGTTGGGCAAACTCCCATGCCCCCTCCAGCACCCTGGCGAGGGTAAAGAGCTGGTCCACGGTTCCGCGTCCTGGACGAAAACCACATTGCTCCTCCTCAATCTGAGGTTCAACTATCGACCGAACCCTCTTCTCCAGCACCCTGGAGTAGACCTTACCAGGTAGGCTGAGGAGTGTGATCCCCCTGTAGTTGGAACACACCCTCTGGTGTGTGCGTGTGTGTGTGATTAAGGGTGGTATATAATTTTATTGAACGTTGTTTTTTAAAACACAGGGTTTTTAGAGTAGATTCTGGTCCTAGACTCACCCACCACTACTTTGATAATGTCAGTCGGTATGTGTTGGGGTAGCATGTTGCTACCAGTTTCCAGCTCCTGGAGCGGGGGGATCCAGCTGCTCAGCTGCAGGCTTTAGGCGCCGTGACCCAGGCCCCGGGCCTTCGGCGTGGATCTGCCAGTTGTGGTGGTGCTAGGCTAGTTCCTGCTAGCCCTGGATCAATACACTCAACCAGCTGCTGGGCCCTGGGCTTTCGGTGTGGACCCGTCGGCCATGATGGTGCTAAGCTAGCTCCCGCTAGCCGCGGATTGGTGCGTTCATCCAGCTGCTGGGCCCAGGGCCTTCGGCGTGGACCCGCTGGTTGTGGTGGTGCTAGAGCAAAATTTCTGATTTCGCTCTGCGGTGCCTCCATCTTTGTTTTGATGAACTCCATGCCAAATGCTGCCAATTGAACCTCTGCTGACCTCACCAGGAAAAAAATATCAGCACTATCTAGTAGACCAAAAAAGCAATCACTATTGTATAAAAGTTATATTAAAATGTGTATTTGCAAACATTAGTTATGTTAAAATGAAAGATTAATTCTTCTGTGTATCGATACAAAAAAACCAAACAAACAAAAAATTGCAATACTATGCTGTATTGATTTCATTACCTGAATGGTGTGGTGCTTCTCTCCTCATCCTCTGTCCTCTCTGGTCCTCTTCTCTGGCTCCCCCAGCTTGACCCTCCTCTTCTTTCCATCTTCTACATGCTGGTTAACTTTTATTTCAAGTTTAACCTCAGCAACAATGTCTGTAATTATTGTCATCATTGTTGTCAACACTGTCAGAGCCAGCATTGTCATCATTGTCATCCAGGGACTCCTCATCATCAAACACTCACTGAGTGATGGCCGTTTCCTCTAGTCTGTCATGACACCTGCCTTCCAACAAGGATGTTCAAAGTTGTTTCGCTTCATATCCTCCAGATCGCTGAGAGAAGAATGGCCCTACAAGGTCATTCACACATTGATGTCGCCTTTACTAATCATAAATTAAACTATTATTGCTTTTACTAGCACTACTATTTCCAAATTTTTCCTTAATGGATTTTGTTGAAAGATGGTTTTGTTTGAAACTATACACCAGACATGTCAGTGTGGAGTGGACCCCAGTCCTGCCTTTATCAGCCCCAAACTTACCTTGCTCATCCATCTGAGCTATAAAGATTGCATGAGCAGTCTAACATATCCTCATACAACGTTTTGAATGATATTGAATTAAAACCCTACAAATAACATTACGTACTTAACGTAAAGTTACATACTGAATGTAAAGTTATGTAGGGTAGGTTTCAGAAAAGAAACTAAGTGATGACATATTTTAAAATAACTCACAATTCAAAACACCAGTCTCCAGGGGGAAAGTCCTGTGTTTTGTGACTGATCCATCATCCGGACCTACCTCATCCTTTAATTTCAAGTTCACCATGAACTATATATATATATATTATATTCCCTCTACCTAACCCTAACCAAAGATATTCCTTCTGAGTTTGTTCTGAATAAATAACACTTTAACTTAATGAAATGTCACTACTACATATGACAAAGACACAAGACAAACCCTACACTCACATTACTGCACTCCATCACACACGGACGCATCTCACTCGATTTACCATTTCATCTGCACATTCTGTCCTGTTGCCACACTATCCAAAGTCAAAGTCAAAGTTCATTTATTTGTCTCCTTTGGGAGATATTTGGATTAGAGACAGGGTACTTCTGCATAAACAGCAAGAAACAAAAACACATAAAAGACAGTGAAACATTCAGCATTAAAAAACATACTGGTAACCAGATAGGGACCAATGTGCAACGAGATAAAGTGCTGGTACACATTATCCTCTGTGCTCTTCACAATGTCCACTTTCTTGGAAACTGTGACTGAAAACTACAACAATGTGCTGAATGCCTTTGAGGCAAGTGCTGATGTCAACACCAGGGACAAGTCCCCCCTGACCCTGCAGAAAATCACCCTGCCTTACCTGGAAAATATGAAAATTCTGGAGCAGAGTTCTTCTTCCAGATCTTGGACCTGGCCATTGATACTTGCATGGACAGGTCCCAATTTCAGATTGTAAGGAGTCCTCACACATTTGGCATGAAGAGTCCTCAGGTGCTGAATGTGGACAATGTGGTGGAGTGTTCACACGTACGTTCCATGTCTGTACATACTGCCTGCAACATCAGCTGTAGGGACCCAGACACACTGCTAATGTGGTCTCGGTCTGGCTTGGATCAGTTGGTGGGAACAACAGGGAGGTTGTTTACAGCCCTGGGGATGCACGAGGCAGATGATTTTCAGACCACACTTGACCACAGACCAACTGACATCAGCACTGATCTATGAGCAGTCTGTGTCCCTGCTGAGCTGACATTCTTGCAGCTATACGTGGACTCCCTGTATGTACATGTGAATATGCCGTTCAGGCATCCCGTCAGTTGGTGGTGACTACCTGTGGACTCTCGCACCCACAATTTCCTACTGCCATGTTCACATGGTGGACCTAACAGACAAGCTCCTCTGCCAATTCAATCTTACGATTGAACAGGTGGCTCAGTTTAAGGGATTGCAAGGAGTACCCAGCACACTCGACCCAGAAGAGTTCTTCTCTGTGGGGAAACTGCACATCCTCTTCCACAGATACCCCGTGGTCATGTCCTTCAACCAGAGGGAGGACAGGGACACAGTCCTCTCTGTCCCTCAAAAGATCTTGATCCACATAGTGGAGAAACTAAAGGACATCTTGTCTGAAAGTGCAAAACTTGGAGGATTTACGCCCAGCTGGAAAGCCTTCCTTATGGCCACCCCTTGTCCAATTCTGACAACCTACTGTCAGTCAGCCTAGGTACCAGCAGCATCCACAGCAGCAGCCTGACCAATGAGAGGGGATTCCTCGGACTGGCTGCTTACAACAGCGCAAGTGTGGAGAAGGAGCCCCCTCCATTGCAGCACTGAACCCGGGATGAGCTCCAGGTCACGAGGATATTGGGGGTGTTCCCACTCACCAACACCCTGCAGGCACAGCCACATCATAGGCGCGGCGCTTGTCTTGGTGTTGATTGGGGAAATATTCAAGTGAAACAATCACCTGCCCGTGACCGACCTGCAGGGGAGCAAGCCTCCTGGGACCCTGAAGGGCCACGTCACCCTGGAGCACTTCTGCCATGAGGTGGCCACCAGGGATGCTTTCCCAGCTCCCTACACCTTTGCTTGGGCCAGGCTGCTGGTCACCAAGCCAGGGAAAGATGTGGAGAAGTGTCTTAAGGAGGGGTTCAGGGAGCACAGCATCCGCTTCTTCCCAGACATCGAGTTCTGCGTCATCCGCAAGGGGAAGCGGATGACGCAGAACTTAAAAGACTTCACTGAAGTCCACCCAGGCATCCAGCCTCCATCGACCACCAGTGTTGCCGCATCCAAGGTGGGGGACATTTGTATGGAGATAGAGAGGAGGGGCCTCACCTATACCTGCAACCTGGAGAGGTACAAGGAGCATGGCATGCCCTGGCTCCCTATCGCCATGAGGCGCCTGCCACTAAACTTGGGGACAGCAAAGACCCTGAACATACTGACCTTTATCAGCTGCACAGGCCTCATCATGAATAGGGACTTTGTGAGCTACAAGGAGCTCGTCCTCCTCATGAGGGACATGCAGATTTCTCAGGCAGAGCATCAGGGATACAGGATCCAGTTCAAGTGTCAGCTGGTGAAGGTCTTCAACTTTACTTGCTTAAACATAACCTGCAAAATTTTACTTGCTTAAACATGACCTGCAAAATTTTACTTGCTTAAAACTAACCTATATAACTTAACTTGCCTAAACCAAATTGTGCTCAACCATGTTTGTTTTCCTAAACCTCACCTTTGTAACTTTACATTAAGTACATACGTTTACTTTAAGTACATAATTTTACTTGCCTAAATGTTATGATGCACAACCATGTTTCTTTCCTTAAACCTAACAAAGCAATTTTACTTGCGCAAACCAAACTTATGTAACTTGAGTTGCCTAGACCTTACATATGTATCTTTGCATTAAGTATGTAACTTTATGTTAAGTACGTAACATCATTCATGGGGCATTCATTTTTTCTTCGATATCAATACATTATATATACATACATATATATATATATATATATATATATATATATATATATATATATATATATATACGTGTGTGTGTGTGAAGAGTTTTGAAAAAGTGAAATCAGTGCACCTGTAAATATGTGACTTAATGCAACCTGCAGAGTTGACGTACTGTATCATGCCCTATTCTAACTTTTGTGGTTGTATACAGTATAACACACAAACTGCACATTTGCAGCATTAACGTCTAGTATAGAAACCCTCACTGTGCATTCTTCAAGAATAATGTCTAAAATATATACAGTAAATAGATTCAAATAATAACACCTCCCAGCAGCCACAGACTTGTAGTATAGACAGAGGTCAAGTATACAGCTAGTGCTGCTCTCCAGCAGAGCCTGTTCCATTAACCCATAGCAGAGTGCAGGCAGTTAAGGAGACAATAGACCCTGCAGCCCAGCACATGTGAAACTCGATAACACCAGGGAGACACAAAGCCAAGCATCGATCCAGCAGGAAGCCCGAGACTAAGCTTCACTCCCACCTGGACTTATCACAGTGACATTGTCAGCAGCTGAAACTGTGTCCTACGTGCCATATGCCCAAAACAACACAGGAGATGATGATAGAGGGAGATCACTGAGGGCTTTTGGAGGAAGATTTGGTTGGTATCAGTTTTGTTTCACCATGCTGGCCTTAAGAAATATAGCAAAAGCTTTGTTTATTTGAAACCAATATGAAAGGTTTGCTTACTGAGCAAAAGCATACATTATTTAATCATGAAACATGTAACTATGATCTACAGGCGGCTGAAAATAGTAGTCTTGGCTGGTGAGACTGGCTACACTAATGATCAACATTTTATTGATTTTGCCTTTTAAAAGGTCCAGAGTGTAGGATATAGGGAGGATTTAATAGGCAGAAATTGAATAAAATATTCATAACTTTTTATTTTCTTTGGAATAAAATCACCTGGAGCAAGAATTGTTGTGTTTTCATTACCTTAGAATGAGCCTAATATCTACATACAGAACAGATCAGAGTCCACAATTTAGTTATACAGTAGCCTAGACTGGACAAACCAAATACTGGCTCTAGATTGCATTGGCCACAAATAGCTCTCCTATATGCTTGTTACACAGGATAAGTTTCAGTTCTGCAACCTCAATGCTAGATGCCACTACATCCTACACAGCTGTCAGTATTGTGAGTACTAAAGACACTGACAATACCAACAGTTATTGATTAATTGTTCGGTTTGCGCAATGCCATAAAAAAACAGAAAAAAACTTCCCAAAACCAAAGCTGATGCCCTAAAATATCTTGTTTTGTCCAACCAACAGGCCCTAACTGGATAAAATTCAATTTACAGAAAGGCAGCAAAATTATAACATTGGAGAAAATGGAATCGGAAAAGTTTTTAAATCTTGAAGGTCCAGTGTGAAGTATTTAGAAAGATATCTTGGCAGAAATGGAATACAGTCTCCTAAGTATTGGTGTACAATTACCTGAAAATAAGAATTTTTGTGTTTTTGTTACCTTAGAATGAGGCATTTATATCCACATAGGGAGGTCCTTGTCCATAGAGATTGCCACGTTGCAACGCCATGTTTCTACTGTAGCCTAGAGTGGACAAATCAAACACAAGCTCTAGTTTGTGCCATTAACGTTATTGACGTTTTAATGTTTTCGTGTTTTCATGACGGTCATTCTAGTTGGCAGCCTCTCTGCAACAAGTGGTGTCGGAAAAATGTAATTTTTTTTAAAAGTGTAACTGTTTTTTAAAGTTTTTACCAGCTTAAATCACCAGTCGGTTTTGGAGAAGAAGATACCCCTACATATAATTCAGGGTTGTTGACAACACAGCCAGATTAAGTGCCGGTCCATTAACTATGCTTTTAAGTTCACCACATCCTCTCCCTTTTTTGTCACATCCATGGAAACGGCCCACCTACTCCCCGGATCTCACCCGGGTGAGATGAGATTCAGTCTGCATTCCTGAGCGGAGACTAAGTTTATCTTGTAACCAATTTGAAATGTCTCTTGAAAGTAAAACTATACATTTTATCTATGTTCTAACATTGTAACTGTGCATAATACTTGTTTGTTATTTGAATGATGTTTTTTCACTTTTGTTGTATTGTGAATTATAATTTCATGTGTTTAATCCCTCATTTAACATGGAATCATACTGCCATCTTGTGACAATAGTTAAGAAGGGTTCCCGTAACGAATCCCATATTATATTTTGAGTTAAAATATAGTTGGATTGATTAATCAACTTGTCTTTATTAATATGTGCTTTCTCATTTAGTATGTTGACGCAATTACAGACTAGTTTGTAGTGTTTGTGTACAAAACATTTATAATTGTGTTCCGCTGACATATGTGGTATAAGAATCATATTAAATTTAATTTTATGTTAAGAGCCGATTCTGACCATAATGGGAAGAGTATGTGTCTATCGCGTGTAAAATGTTAAAGTAATAATTAATAATAATATTGAACGGCCGACGAGATTGTTTTCAACCTTTTTATAAGCGAGTAGCCACAGCTTAATAGATAAGCTACTGTTCGACCTGCAACTCCCTCAAAGATTCATTGGATGCAGCGCTGCCAGACACTTGCCCCAGTGGATCTTTTGCCAAACCAAGAGACTTTCTGCAGCCTAAGATAACTGACGTTTGAGGGCCACCTGAAGGACGTCACAGTCAAGCTCAACCGCTCCTCCACCACTGTGTTCCAGCCAATGTCATTGTTCTGGGAGGTCCGGGAGCCGCAGAGTGACAGTCCAAGGTCCTCGAAGAAACGTCTGCCTGATTCAACGCTGCTAAGAAAGTAGGCAAAGAATTTCCCTCACCTGATGCAGCCGCTGTGTTGTGAAAAGAGTTGATGTTGAATAGTAGACTTTATTCTGATCTTAATTTAGGTTTCGTTAGGTAAATGGTTTTGCACATCCCTGCGTCCCCAATTTATCTATAGTCACATACTCTCTCACTATCGCCAAACTAAATAACTGATAAAAGTGTTACCTTTTGTCTCATATCATCCTCATTTACTATTCATTGTTAAACATTTAGCCTAAATAAATCTTAATTTATCACCAAGTCCTTTTCTGTGTATATCTCTTTTGAGCAGGAACTAAGATCACTGTCTAGAGAATTCATAACCCAGGTATTGAGACCGATTCATTATTGATAAGTGTACTGACAAATTAATAATTGGTTTTCGGCATAGGAGGGTGGTGCCCCAAATTGTATTACGAGTGCAAACATTTACTAAAGGTATTGCTCCTACAAATAATATTTTCCATATGAACTGCCTATATAAGCTGGGATCAATATTTACCTTTGCCATACAAGTCCAAAGGCCTAGTATGATTATTGCTTGTTTTTATTCTTTTTTCCTATCACTGATATGTAACAGATGCGTGTTTTTAGTGTCCATTGTTGTGAAGTAATATGACTGATTGATGTCACAACATCTACTTTATGTTGTTGGCATTAAGTTGGAAGACTCCCCATGTATTGTATCTTTTTTTAATTATGTGTGTAAACAAGGAAACAACAACAAACTGAGGTTCTGAAAAACAGTAACACAATACATGCTCTATACACGTACATACACATACTTACACACTAAATACACTAGTAGTTTCCATATTTTTCAAGTAGAGGATTTTATACTCCTCTATTGGTTGATAAAATTAACCAATCTCATTACAGCACCAACCCCTGTCAGAACCCATTGGATCGACCTTTTCAGGTTACACAAAGGATAAGGACAAAAATAAAAAAGACTACCTGACAACACTAATGTGTCCTCCTGTACCCAATAGCTGGACTGAGATAGAAGCCTAATTGTCTTCTTATATTTGTCATATAACAGCATGTGTGCATATCTCAGTCCAATGACAGCACTATTATGTTAGGTCATACTCAATCACACCAAAATCAGTGTCCTCTGAGGCAAGGGCATAGTGATGGAAAGTGATGGACGAGATGAGAAATAGCAAGTGACATCAAGATCCATCGTCTGAGCAGAACTGTATGTGAGCAAGAATACATTGAATGTGTATTATTATTATCAGTGAACACTGTAGGCACCATGCATTCTGGGCTTACTAAGGAGTGTACCAGGTGCAGCTACTTTAAGTCTAACAATGCAAAATCCTTCCAGGGAACAACCAGCTTGTCATGCCTTCAGTGAGGAAGGAACAGTGTTGCAGCACTGAACAACAACCGCGGGGAGTTTATCGGAGTTACTGAAAGTGAACTGAGAACACCCTCCCAATCGCAGGAACACCGCAGCTTTTTGAACAGGGGAAGCAGATTGTTTAAACTCGCTCTGTATTTCAAACAGGCAGGCACAATGCTGCCTTTGCTTGACATTCCATTAAAGAGGCTGGTTGCAGCTTCCACGCGAAGGGGAACTGGGCTGGGCTGCAAGAGGAGAGCAGGAAAGATGGGGGGGGGGGGGGGGGGGGGGGGGGGGGTGATGGTGTTGAAAAGTTGGCTTGAGTCATACTGCCATCTAGTGTCAGCTCTGACATCAACAGGTGCTGTCCAGTCCATGGTGCTGACCAGGCACACAAAAACAGATCTGATTAGTTGTCCTTTGGGGACAATTATTGTGTACTGAATATATTCAAGGTAGGATGCAGTTTAGGTGGCCACAACACAAAGATGTTCAGCTAAAGGCCATCCAAACATGTTCGGATGCATTAGATGAGTCTAATTGCAGGAGGCAAGGCTACTTCACAACCTCTCCCATGTGCAAGAGAAAAACCAACCGCCCTCACACAGACAGCTCAGCCCCTGCAGGTTAAGCCTAATAGATTGTAGAACTAATTCATCCCTAGTTCAATTTAACTGCTGGAGCAGCTCACGGGAGGCCAGGGGCTATGTGCGGTGCAGTTCATAGAGAGAAATGTTTGCATCTGTTGCCTCTGGTGAAGACTTGTGGTGAGTTAAAGTAGGTCATGTCATGAAGGGGGTGCTATGGGAATGTAATGGTGTTTAATGTAGTTTATGCACTGCACTTTATTGTTTTTATAATAAAACAGAGAAATTAATTCCTGGAATACATTTTAAATTCACATAGAAATATATTCATGTCAACAGAGACACAGAGAGAAAAACATGGATGACATTTGGATTGATATATGGATGAAGTCATTTCAGTAAATTTGGGATGTGAGTCAGTCGAGCAAGTGACATTAAGTGCTTTCTTACTTTATCTATATTAAAGGGACAGTTCACCCCAAAATCAAAAAGTAGTGGTGCTCTTTATCAATCTAGATAGTCTAGGTGTGAGTTGCTGAGAGTTGGAGATATTTATTGTAGAGATGTCTGCCTCCTATCCAATATAACAGAACAAGAAGGCACTCAACTTGTGGTGCTCAGAGCACCAAAAGTCATGACTCAGTTACTCAAGATAATCTACAGGTCTTGTTTTGAGCTGTTTCTAGTAGGAACTATTTTCTTTCCACCAAACTACACCCACCAACCTTATAAACACACAGAGGGAAGAGTGCATCTACTCATGGGCAAAAGGCTTGTGCTTGTGACAGTGCAATAACAGTGTCCTCCTCAGTTGAAGTGTGATGTTATTTAGCGCTAGCTTAGTGGTGTTAAGTGCACTTGAAGTAGATGCACACTCCCCCCTGTGTGGTAATAACCATGCATCTACTGCTGGCTCACCTTTTTTCTTTTTCTTTTTTTTTTAAAAGGCCTCCTGTGGACAGATGTTGCAAATTAGCATTTTGCAGCAAACACTAAACATAGGGCATCTGGTTCTTTTGCATAACTGACATTTCTAACGCCACTGTGATGTCCATATCAAATAAACTCTTAACCTAGCACCACTGAGCTAGCTAATGTTACAGTTCAGCTAAGGAGGATGCCATCAAATGTTTACAGCTCGTGCTGTCACAAGCACAAGCCTCCTGCCCATGAGTAGATGCACGCCTCCGCGTTTGTGGTAATATGGTCAGTGGGTGTAGTTCAGGAGAATGTAGGGACTTTTTCCTTTCAACCAAACTTCATCTTCCAACTGTATCACAGTGCAGAAGGAAGTGATGTACGCTTCCTTCTGCATGGTGATATGGTTGGCAGGTGTAGTTCATTAGAAAGAAAATAGTCTGCTGTTGGCTGGTATCTCCAACACTCAGCAAAACAATCAACACTGATAAATAAACAGCTAAGAGGAAAAATAGGGTTCTTTGATTATGGGATGAACTGTGCCTTTATGTCCAATATGAAGAAGCCTGTCTGGGTCTTGGGTTCCCACACTAAGACACAAGGCCCTGTGTGTAAAGAGTTTGCCAGAACACCATGTGAATTTTTCATTTGCACACAAGAAACTGATGAGAAATATGAAGTTGATGTTTTTGATAATGTTATTTTAACAAAAATCGACTTGACCTTTGATATTAATTACCCTCATCGTGAAACACTGTGTCATATGTAAAGGGCAGATTGTTCTGACATTTGGTGAGAACATTCATGTTACCAAGTAATAAAATATTCCTGCACTAAAGAGTTTAAAGAAAGGCATGATGCATGGCAATGGGTGCATTTTTATATCAATGTGTCACAGAAGCAGAGCTAAAAAAAAGTAAATTGATAAACTAGTTGGAATAAGAAATATGTATAAAAGACCCAGGTAAAAATTAAATGAAAACAAAAGCTATCCTATTGTAATTATATCTATAAGTCCAATACAGATCCTCCGTACAGATCCCATCTTTTAATCTCCTGAGCAATGACTCATAATGACTATCTTCCACTGCTGCAATTACTCACTCTTATAAATTTGGAGCTTTAGCTATTTCCTAATGCATTAAAATTCCTCTGGAAGCTGCAATCATACCCACTATGATGAGTGAAAATGCACAATGTAATTCATTTGGTCAAACAAACTAGGTTTGTCATGATACTAGAAATTTAGTAGTCGCTAGCAATGCCAGTGAAATTCCATGATTCTCAATAGCCAATTCAATACAACAGTAAAAATCAAAACAATGAATCCCATGTACCTTAACATACACTCCTTTACTAAAAAGGTTTAGATTTAAATTAAGTCAAATATTATTATTTATTCCTGATGCTTTGCCTCAA
Source organism: Epinephelus awoara (assembly GCA_035609425.1). NCBI lineage: Eukaryota > Metazoa > Chordata > Actinopteri > Perciformes > Serranidae > Epinephelus > Epinephelus awoara. The sequence continues at coordinate 36,369,403 of CM069300.1, forward strand.
ACACAAAGTACTAGTCTTAACAGGATTATGAGATGTTGTGGGCAAGGAAAAATATATTAGCCTACAATATATTAACATGTTTCTCCTCCATTGTTGTGGTAGGCTTTGTGGCTCTGTGATTGGATAAAATGTGACAGTAGTAGGTGCACGTTTTACCCAAGGTTGAACATTTTTCAACTGTTGAAAACCAGAAAAAATGCTAAACATGCAGCTCTCAGTGCAAAAATAGACAGCCCTCTCTTATCCCCAGGTTGTCAAATACCAAGGGTTAGTCACAACCCTTGGTATGTTATATAAATGCCAAAGGCAGCCTTTAGCATCTTTATGGGCATCACCAGGCTTTCAACTAAGTTAAATGTAAACCTATCTGTGGCAATGCCTAATGCTGAGACCAACTGATGTAGTGTAAAGAGCAAGAAAGGCTTTGTAGGGCAGGGGGAAGGGGAAGTGGATGGGTACATAAATATACTGGCCTCAGAAAAAAAATCACTTTTCTGTTCAAGGAGCTAAGGTGGAGCTGTCGCTGCAGCTGCACTTGTCGCCATTTTGTATGTGATGTTTTTCCATGCTGTTAGGTGTTTTTCTTCTTTCTTTGGCATTTAATGTCAGACAAGAACACTTGTATGCATTTATGCTGCCTTATCAGATCCAGAAGTCCCTATTGTACTAGAGGAAAATAAGCATTGTCACGTTTGCGGAGTTCTGGCATCAACTTGGTGCTGAAGTATCTGTTCTTGACAACAAAAACAAAGCAGGAGTCAAACAGTTTATTGAACCAAACTGTTTACCCAGGAATTCCATATCCTTGATCATGAATGGTCTTATTAGTGAACACTCCCATATACACTGTAGAATATGATAATATCTATGTAATATTTCTGTTGCTAAAACTTCTCCTTTACATATTTACCACATTATTCTGACAAAATGTTCAGCCATTTGCCATATTTCGAGGGACAGTCCTGTTTAGACACATTTCATCAGTCTCAATTTCCCTAGAGGGCTATAATGTCCCATGATGATCTAAATGCTTCTCCACCCCAAATCTTTTTGTGCCATGAAAATGCTCCATTTTCTTTATTTTGTGAATTGCTGCGATAGCTCAGCTCCTTCAGTCCACACTGGTTTACAGCGCCTGCCTTTATCAGTCCGCTGTGCCTGTCCAGTGTCTCATTGCTCTGAAATAGATCACAGCAGTTCAGCCACACGCTGATCCACGGCGGAGGCATTACCCCCACTGCACACACAACAACGCGCATTACCATCAGTCTTTTTGACTGGAGGGCCCGTGTTTTTCTGAGGTCATGGAAGATCAATGTTGACTCCATGGTGTAATCATCTGAGGAATAAGATTAGCATATCTTAGCGCCGATTGAGTTGTCTCACTGGCTGCAGTAGGGAGGGGTGATTAAGGATTGATTGTCCCAGCAGGAGCACTTGTGAAATTCAGGAGACAAGGATGGAGAAGAGAGGAAAAAGAAAGCAGAAAGACAAAGAGAGGAGAAATAGTTTGACTCTGAATGTGGCAGACAAAACCATCTCTGTTCCAAATGAAAAACTTTTCGTACTGATAATTATTTATACATTGTAGTTTTGAGAACTTAATCAGTTTGTTAATAAGAATAATCCTGGTTTATTACAACTTGGGTCTTATTTTAGGAGTCCTGGCCCATCAGTTACAATAACATTGCACCTATTAAAATAATTCTAGAGATCGCTAAAACAAAGTCTGGCAGGGCAGGATAATTGATGGCCAACATTACTGTCTTTAAGAGGCTGTGGCGCATCTTCAAGCAAGCACAAAGGCAAAGCTATCTTGTGAAACCAGACAATCTAAGGCATCCCTTGGTACCAACAATGTTGGCATAACTTGATGTGAAGTAGGCTAAATAATGCTCCAAAACTAGGCAAAATGTAATCGCAGGAACAGCGTCAAAATATCTGAATGAAAATGGGTTGTATGGGCATCTAACAGCCTCTCCTAAATCTGAGAAGCCCTCCTCCCTGTAAATGTTTTGTTCCTTACAATTATTTGTCTTTTTAAGGAAAAGGGCAACCAGCCTATGTGAAGACAAATTAATTGTGATTCAGTGATTTCTTAACTCTTGTGCTGACATAGTTTTCAACTAGCCTATATACTACAACAGCATAATAGAATTTCTAAAATTCAGTTATAGCTTTTGATTTTGGTGTGCCACCCCAAGATTTTTAGTGGCCCCATCTGGACACCACAATCATACATTTCTGGGGTGTTGCTCTGCCCAGTGGACTTCTTTTCAGTCCTTCCAAGTAAACAAGACCATTATTCATTTCAGCAGGTGCCATGTAATGATATATGACTACTTTCATTCATTTCAGACCTCTAGCATCTGTGTGTATTGTGACTTTTATCCATCCAAGGAGGAATTGGTGTGATTACACACCACAAAGTCCACAGAGTTAGGAGGTCAGAGTGAGTGGATGGGTCCACAAAACGTCGAACCTTTTTGTGCCTGAATCTTACCGAACCCCATCCACAGTCAGAGATCAGTATTCATATCCTTGTCAGATATATCAGAAAACACGCATATGAATATTTTTTGGACAGTCACTTGAAACCATTTGAAAGGCACTGATCGTCAATACTGTCCTTCATTTAGGGGCTTCAGGTCAGTAAATACAATGTTTTTCTTGCCGTTTCATTTGGAGGACTTGTCTTTGTTGTGTTTTTTAGCAATGGCGTCTATTAATAAGTACTCAAAGAAATTAGACAGGGGTATCCAGTGGTGAAAAATAGCTAAGTGCTTTAGACCTTATGTATTGAACTTTCAACACATTCTCACTCTGACCTCATCACATATCAACGTTTGGTCATGGACTTTCCACGTCAAGATATGACGTGCAGAGTACCCTTGGTGCATTGGTTGTTGATGCTCTGGGACGCCGTGTCAACTTCAGCCTGTTACATGCATTATCTGTTTTCAAATATACACATTTGTTTTCACAGGAAATGTACAGTTTGCATTCAGTCTCTTTCAAAATAAATGCACTACGTTGTTACAACACTGGGAATTGACATTCTTTTCCTTCAGCAGTGTCTAATGCCAGAGGTCACTGACCAAGCACCGGTATTCGACGACTTCGAAGAGAGTCCAGGTTGCAACTTTTACTTCGAGTATTTTAATTTATGCCTTTTTATGCTTCGCCTCCAAAACATTCTGTTTAAAATATTTTTTTAAGCCAAAGAATAGTATACATACAGCACTTTGTTGTGTCAATGCTGATTTCCAATTACAAAAAATAATTATGAAACTAGTCCATACCCAGGGATGTGTTATGTATAGAGGAATAAGAAATCAAAAACAGTATATTAGAGGAGATGCAAAATCAGAACACTGTAAATGCACTGTGTAATAAATATTAATGTAAGACAAACAATGCACACTGTATTTAGAAACATGCTTTATGGCAAAATACATGGAGCATAGTTTGGCTGACGGCATGGAGGCATGCGTGCGCGGGCACACAGATACACACATACAGGTTTTGATCCGCATGTGTTGGAGATAAAGGCTTTCTAGCCAAACTGTGGCCCCAGCGCACATGCACAGCTCATGTTGCTAATGGTGCTCACAGTATGAATGGGCAGTGGACAAAAATGCAAATATAAACAGTAGAAATTGGGAAAAATGCAAAAACGGCATTGTGGCTGTCTGCACATGACCAAGATGAAAGCCTATGTGCAAGTTCAGAGAAATAGGTCAAAGAAGTGAGGAGGAAAACGGATGATGACGGACGGACGGAGGGAGGGACAGAGGTTTCTCCATTTAATAGTAGGATAATCAGCCCAGGCCCCTGAAGAAAATGTTGACATTTTTGCAAATCTCAGATATGTTACTTTTTTACCTTTCAGAAGTGTCATATGAACATTTCTAAAAGGGATGTAGTATATGAGCTGACTCTGTTGTTGAGAGGTGGATGGGCTTGTGGAAGTTGCAATGCCTTGGCCTGTCGACTACTGTTTCACCAATAACCGAACTTTGGTGTTTCTTAGCCGCCCATTCCGTTCCATTACAGCAGCTTTTGAACTAGCAAAAGTTGGTATTTCATGCCAGAAACATGATCACTATCTGGCAATAACAAAAAGGATATTGTGCCTTAACCACACACCAACCGAATCGCTGTTCAAATATAAAGTTTTAAAGTATCTGCTACATAATAGCTTGCAAATGTTTCATTTTGCAGCAACTTACAATGTCAATATCAAAACTGTCACTTGAATTTTAAAGTCCAGTGAGTTTGTGTTATGAGTCAGAGTATGTGGAACCTGTTGTTACATAGTACGAGATGTTTGTATCCATTACCTATACTTTACCACATATTCAGCTGGCTCTCCATGTATCTCCTAGCATTTGCGATGTAATAATGTAGAAATGTAACGTACCCATGGTTTACAGAAATACACATTGCCAACATCTTTTCTGGAAATTGGTTTGGAAATAATACAGATGATGTAGAAGATACTGTTTAGGATTGCAATATGAGTTTGGAATAGTATCAAAAATAAGCAAGGAAAAAGGGAAAGGAAATTATCCCATGCTAAAAGAAATAAATAATTGAAATAAATAAATAAAACTTTATCAAATAAAATAAATGAGTATATATTAAATAAAATAAGACATCAAATTAATCTAAATCTAAGAATAGGAACATATCTCAGATGAGGCAGTCTAGAAACAATGATTTCCTACTAGTATCTTCCCCCTTAGTCTTCTTATCTTCCTAAAGCTCTTTCCCTGTCCTCACCTCACCCCTTCTCTCACTCTTTAATTTATTAATTAAAATGAAACAGTGTTAAAGTATAGGCTACAATTCAGGAACTTCTTTGTGCAAGCTGTGATATGAGGGGTTGCCAAATCGTGTTGTATAGTGGGAGTCTGCCCTGTAAGACATATCTTATTCTTTTCAAATATAATATAGTGGTTAGATCAAGCACATAGTAGCCACATACTGGTGGTATGAACCATTGTTCGTTTCCATGACATAAGTAGCAGTTTCAGAGGAACTGTTGCTGGGCTGTACTGAGTCTTCTTAATGCTTCAGAAACACCTAGAATGATTCTTAAAGGTTCTGGCTGTAGTGGAATATTAATCATTTCTGAGATGTTGTTTAAGATATCAGACCAAAAAGATGCAATATTGGGATTTTATAAAAAGCTATGAAAAAGAGTTGCCTCTGAGGAACGACACGTATCACACTTGGGTATTCAGTTTGGATATACAGTATGCAGCGTATTTTTACCTTGGAGTAATGAAGTCTAAGTAGTATTTTAAATTGTATAAGACAGTCTGATAAAGAGTTAGCATGTGTGTATGTGTTTGAGACTTTCTTGCTACTCCACTACATTTTGGTGGTAAATATTGTACTTTTCACTGCAGTAAATTTAAATATAAGTTATTGTGCAGATTCATATTAATATAAAATATCATGCTCAAACTGTGGTGTGGTATTTACACTCACACTTAACTCTTATTTATTTGACTGTAATTAACACAGCACAGCAAGACAAACAACAGCAAAGAGCATTAAACATAAAGATACATACATTTAGTGCAGTGCAGTAGCCACTGTAACTGACCCGTACAGTAGTAAAGTGCAGGCTTTTCTGAAATAAAATTTTTATTGTGGGTCCTTGAAAAGTAATGGAAAGTTTTTTAAATTTTGTCCATGAAAATGTGTGGGAACCCTGTCTTGCTCAGCAGAGTAAACTACTACTAAAAAACTACTAAAACTGACAGTGCATTCAAACAGGGGATTGAGCAGCTGACAACAGGTATGTGCTTAGTGGTATAATCACCTGAGTTAAACTGTCAATTTTTAAAGTTTTGTAATTTCCTGTTGGTGGTTGTAGCCCCACCATTTCTTTCCAGCTAAAAACACCACTGCCTTCTAGGGCATTAACGACTTTGATTTTTTTTCACGTCGACTTATCTGTCAATAAAGTCGAAGTCAAGTCGACAAGTCATTTGATGACGTCATCAAATTGACACAGTGGAGGAAAGTGAAGTATCTCCACACATCTGATGTGTGTCTGTGAAGGCCCGAACATACTCGGGCGGAACGTATGCGGAACGGACTCTGCGGACGTCCGCAAGCCCTGTGCAAGCAAAGCTCAAGGCCCAAACATACTCGGGCGTACTATAAGCGGAGCGGACTCCGCGAGGAATGTCTGCAGTCATTCGGGCTTCCATAGTCAAGCGCACTTCCACGTTAGTTTCCTATAAAAATGTCTGTGAAAAATCCCCCGATGTGAAAAATACATGCCGAGCACATCTGGGATTTTTCACTGACATTTTTATAGGAAACTAACGTGGAAGTGCGCTCGACTATGGAAGCCCGAATGACTGCAGACATTCCTCGCGGAGTCCGCTCCGCTTATAGCACGCCCGAGTATGTTTACTTAGTCAAGGATAAAGTATCAGCGTAAGCACAGAGAGAGAGAGAGAGAGGGAAAAAACACATGACTTGTAGACTCCTCCCAGGGGGCGTCGACTTGTGCCACTGACGTTGACGCATCGACAGATCGACTTTTCTGTTAATGCCCTACTGCCTTCATCCAGTGAAGGCGGGTGGAGCTATGAAGTTTTGCCCACAGTAGGAGTATCCAACAGAGTTACAAAATTTAATCACAAGCTCTTTTTAATACTGTTCATTGGTTAAATATTTGTAAAACAAACACATTCTCACTCCGACCTCATCATATATTCTTCGTTTGGTCATGAATGTTACCCGGGGTACGCTGGTTACTGACGTTCTGGGATGCCGTGTCAACTTCAGCCTGTTACATGAATGGTCTTTTTTTCAAAATACACTTCTGTTTTCACAGGCAATGTACAGTTTGCAAACAGTCTCTTTAAAAATATGTACATGGTTAGGTTTTGCCAACACATACACGTGGTTGGGTTTAGAAAAGAAAGAAGAGTTGGTTTTACAATCACATGGGAAGCGAACACCGGCCTCCTAGGTGAAAGTCAGTGGTGGCTGGACCCATCCACCACCGACTTTCACATGCTCTTCTCAGACTTCTGCCACCCTCACTTTCGTTGTTGTCCAGTGGCGTTTCACCCTAACACCGCTGGGCTCCGTTAAAAAATAACGACAACTAACGGCGTATCATTTCAACATGAAAAGACAGCTTTACGACAGTGTCTGATGCCAAAAGTCACTGACCAAGCACCAGATTTCAACAACTTTAGAGTGAGACCATGTTGGTAAAACCCACATACAGATGTACAGGTTGACCAAAAACATTGATTTTGTGGGAAAAAAAAAAAAAAAAAAAATGTAATATGGAGATACAAGGTTTCCACCCGACAGCTAGAAAATACCACATTTGAACTGTATTTTAGAGTGGATGTCCCTGTACTGTATGTTGCTTTACCTGCTTGTAAACCAAGACAAAAAAGGAAATTCTCTACAAACTTGTTCCATTGCTCTTTTATTGCCTGGCTGTTTGTTCATAAATATTCATAAATAAATTCCAACCTCTGGCTTTAACTGTCACAGGGGACGACAAAGGGCTCATCCACGTCCTGTGCCAGTTGTTGTCAGAGAATATAAAGAGCCCATTACTGTGTCTGTTTGAGTAGCTGTGAATATCATTACAGAGTCCTCTATGCCACCTCAGAGTGCATTTTGTGGCTCTCCAGTGGGGTAAAGGTTACATCACGTTCTTTTATTGCGGCCATTACCTGCGTATTCACACCTGCACTCTCCAGATGCCGTTACATTTGGCTCTGATCATCAGAGTGTGACTGACAGATGCCAGGAGTGATTAGATCCAGCGGATTAAGGTGGATGCTCCCCGCCTGAAATACACCTCTGCAGCTCTCAGATGTCAGCCATGAAATGAGACAGACACTCCAAATGAGGGAACAGCTCAGGCTAATATCCCATTACAAATGCTGTTTACTCCGGGTGTCTGGATTTAGCCCAGCTGCCCATGACTGTGTCTGGCTAGACTGTGTGTTGGAAGGAAGGAGCACTGCCAGAAACATTTCCCTTGAAACCTTAAGAGACATTCCCAACGTTAGAGGCAGAATGCTCCATATCTCATCCAGCCAATTCCCTGTCAGTCATGTCTGAAATCTTTCCCCTAATGCAGGCTGAGAGGCAGTCACAGAGTGGCGCCTCCTATTGCCGGAGAGTGGCAAAGTGCCACAGAGGCTCACCTCGCAGCCAAAAAACAGTCGATAACATTAATTAGTGAGTCCTTTGTCCTTGTGTTTTTGGATGGCTTCCTCCCCTTTATGGATAAAAGTGAAAACTCTCCAACTGAGTTATCATTAAGAGAATATTACACTTTTGGATGTCGATATAATGCCAAACAGTCTCTGAGTGCAGAGCGATTACAACAAAAAATGTTTTTTACTTCCATGGACACCCTGTGGCAACACCAGCATCATGCTGCACCTGAACACTAAGGCTTTCCCTTACATCCTCGTGCTGAAATATTCAAAGTATAATAGTGTATGACTGTGACGCAGTTACAATCAAACTTCAAAACAGGACCCAACTATCCTAAAACCTCAATGAAGGTGACACAAGAGTCAAATAAACTTTTTAAGTTTCATTTTAAGTTTTCATTTTAAGAACTACATTTACTTATAAATTGACAGATATTCATAAGTTGTAAAGGTAGACATTAGACGAGCTGTTGCTACTCTCAGTGTCAAACAATTTCCACTAAATATTAACTCTGCAAATGCTGTGGTATAGTACAGAATAGTATTTTTTGGAGACAGTATGCTACCAGTGGCTGCAGTGAAATGCAGTGGATTCAAGATTCACATGTTTTAGTCAAATCAGTTTTATTTACAATGCACCAAATCACAAAAAAGTTATCTGAGGACACTCTTCATACAGAGCAGGGTGAGTACATACTCCTAAATGTTCCCACCATGAGCAAGTACTTAGGCAACAGCGGCAAGAAAAATCTCCTTTTAAGAAGCAGAAACTTTGAGCACAACCAGGTTCTATGGTCAGCAGTTATCTGCCTCTCCTGGTTGGGTTAAAGAGAGAGAGGTAGATACACAGCAACAATAATAATAACAATAGCCACCATATGAATAATTAGGGCTGTCAGCATTAATGCGTTACACGCAATGTCATTAAGGTCTGGACTTAACGCTTTCTTTAAAAAAATTACGTTAATCTCAAGCTGCTCATTTATCCCTTCGACGCATCCTTACTTCAAGCCTTCTAGTCAAGCTGACTTCCTGCTGCTCAGTTGACAAGTCAAAAGTATTCACCAAAATCACCAAAATTAGCAAAACACTATTTTGGACCACTTCCACAGACCTGTGGAAGAAACTCAATTAAAGAAGTTAATACAGCACTTGCTAAATGGGTGGCGACTGACTTCAGACGGGTAAACATCGTGGAAGACTCGGGTCTAAGGGGCATCCTTAGGTTGGCATGTTGTCATTGTTTCCAAACCATGCCAGTGTAGCAGTGCAGCACTGATTTGAAAGACATGAATCTAAAAGTCAATGTCATAAAGTAAATTTCTTTGTATTCATTTGATTCCTAATCAAGCCACTAAGAATTGCTTTACCTTGTTAATCTGGACTCCAGAACTGTTTTGAAATGCAAAAAAATGGGATTTTAAACATGTGATCAAAAAATGTGATTAATTGCAATTAACTACTGAAATTCAGCAATTCATTTCAATTTTAAAAATTCATCATTTGGCAGCCCTAATAATGGAAATAAGACAAAGAGAGAGACACTGCATTATATGTCTTGTAGGTGCAAGACATCTCCTTTGCTGAGATAATCCATCCCACCTCACAGGTGTGGCATATCAAGATGCTGATTAGACAGCATGATTATTGCACAGGTGTGCCTTAGGCTGGCCACAATAAAAGGCCACTCTGAAATGTGCAGTTTTATCACACAGCACAATGCCACAGATGTCGCAAGTTTTGAGGGAGCGTGCAATTGGCATGCTGACTGCAGGAATGTCCACCAGAGCTGTTGCCCGTGAACTGAATGTTCATTTCTCTACCATAAGCCGTCTCCAAAGGCGTTTCAGACAATTTGGCAGTACATCCAACCGGCCTAACAACCGCAGACCACATGTTGCATAACCAATGAATTTCTGCACAAACTGTCAGAAACCGTCTCAGGGAAGCTCATCTGCATGCTCGTCGTACTCATCGGGGTCTCGACCTGACTGCAGTTCGTTGTCGTAACCGACTTGAGTGGGCAAATGCTCACATTCGATGGCGTCTGGCACGTTGGAGAGGTGTTCTCTTCACGGATGAATCCCGGTTTTCACTGTTCAGGGCAGATGGCAGACAGCGTGTGTGGTGTTGTGTGGGTGAGCAGTTTGCTGATGTCAGCGTTATGGATCGAGTGGCCCATGGTGGCGGTGGGGTTATGGTATGGGCAGGCGTATGTTATGGACAATGAACACAGGTGCATTTTATTGATGGCATTTTGAATGCACAGAGATACCGTGACGAGATCCTGAGGCCCATTGTTGTGCCATTCATCCACGACCATCACCTCATGTTGCAGCATGATAATGCACGGCCCCATGTTGCAAGGATCTGTACACAATTCCTGGAAGCTGAAAACATCCCAGTTCTTGCATGGCCAGCATACTCACCGGACATGTCACCCATTGAGCACGTTTGGGATGCTCTGGATCGGCGTATACGACAGCGTGTTCCAGTTCCTGCCAATATCCAGCAACTTCGCACAGCCATTGAAGACGAGTGGACCAACATTCAACAGGCCACAATCAACAACCTGATCAACTCTATGTGAAGGAGATGTGTTGCACTGTGTGAGGCAAATGGTGGTCACACCAGATACTGACTGGTTTTCTGACCCCCCCCAGACCCCCACAATAAAGCAAAACTGCACATTTCAGAGTGGCCTTTTATTGTGGCCAGCCTAAGGCACACCTGTGCAATATTCATGCTGTCTAATCAGCATCTTGATATGCCACACCTGTGAGGTGGGATGGATTATTGAGAAGTGCTCGCTAACACAGATTTAGACAGATTTGTGGGAAATGGTCTTTTGTGTGTATATAGGAAAAGTTTTAGATCATTGAGTTCAGCTCATGAAAAATGGGAGCAAAAACAAAAGTGTTGCGTTGATATTTCTGTTCAGTGTAAATACTTCACAGGTTACTGAGAGGTATGAATCTGAATGTATTGAGATTAAAGGTCTAAAGAGTTGATTCTGTCATCTAGTTGCTTCTAAATATACTGATGATTTTGCTATTTAAATGTAAAGAGGGTGTTGTTAGTGGTGAGCGTACTGCACTGCTGCTACTGTGTGTTTGTATTGATACTACTGTATACTCAAAACTACTCTTCTCCGTCTCCATCACATACCTTCTGACCACCAGTCAGAGATGAACTGGAAGAGGCTTTCCTGGACTAAAGTCATGTTTTCATGTTTTTTTTCCACCTGATTGGTCATTAACCATAACAGATTCTATGAGATGATCCATAACTGAAATGTCTATATTATGAAAAAAAAGGTGATTCAAGACCTCGTCATTCCTGGTCACACCTACCTCTGGCCCATAGTGTTGGATGTACCAATACTACTGCTGTTATGCTTTGAATGGGCATTTATGCTTGGAATTTACAACAGTTTACATTTAGTAGTCATGGTGTTAGGATCAGCATTTTTTTCAGTGAGCCACTGGTGCCTGATAATTATGTAAATGGTGTTAAAGTTCAGGAGCACAACACTGTTTTTTTATTTGTTGGATTTTTAAGCCATATAACATTGATAGAAATCACTGATGGTACCTTGATTCCAGAAATATCAAAGGGAGGGCGCACTCAGCAGACAGCGGTTGTGTCAGTGCTGGTAGACAGTGTATGTAGTCTGTCAGGGTCTAGCCTATATGTCTGCTGTTTGTTGTCTCTACTGCTGTTATTCTCTGTGCAGTGGTGTGATAAGGGCTGCTGGGAGCTGATCTACACCAAGCCTTTGTGTTCAGTCTGTTTGTTTTTGATTGTGAGTCAGTCCCGCTGCAAGGAGAAGACAAATGCACAGCTCTGACCTCTGTGACCTCTCAGAGCACAGCCTCTTGCCCACTTCCCTCTCTCCTCCTGTGCCTCTCTGGCTTACACCATAAATACTTCTTCTGATTGGGTTTTTCCCCTTGTCTTCTGTCTCACTTATTGATAAAAAAGTGTGGCCTCTGCTACCATTTTTCCTTTTGTCATGATATATAAGGTTTGAGTTTTTGTGTGTTGCTCAGAAACTTGTTCCCTTTTCAAACGAACCACCAACACATCTTTCTTTTCATCATAGTACATAAACATTAAATAGTATATAATCTCATGAAAATATGTTAGTGTGTGTCGGTGTGTAGGACACTAAAAACAAAAATAATGTTCTTTTGATTCTTCTCTTGGGGGTTTAATATATAATGATGTTTTATACACATTATACTCTAATATGTTTCTTAAAGCTGTCATACTTCTGCAAAGCATTCCCACTCAGTTCTGCCCACTTTTCTGTCATGCTGCTTACTCCACATTTTTCAACATAAAAACTTATTTTAAACCTCAAACTATTCAGCTCAATTAGGAAATACATGCTTGTACTTTTATCATTCATATCTTTCAAACTTTCCGAAATATTCACCATTTTCCAGGAAATTTTCCCCATTCAAATGGATGGAGGAGTGTTCACATCTGACACAAATTCAAGGTTTTCCAAGCATTTTCAAAGCCCATTTCTTCGTTCATACATTCACGTAGAAACTTTCATCATGTAGCATTCACACCTGCACCGTCTTCAAACACTGCACTCTCTAGTTTACATTACTTTGCATGCTTACATGACCCAAACATGGTTGGACCTGTGAAATGGTGAGTGAACTGTCCAACAGACATTATTCCTAAAGTGCAGCACACACTGGTAGCAGTGCGCAGCGGCAACGTCGACACTAAAGTGTATTTCCCAGCCCAGCCCGCTGTGCAACATCATTTATTGACTCCACACAGCTTCCTCTGGACACGCATTAGGCTTTTTCCACATATGCAGTAGTGTTCTCCAAAATCTGGAAATAGACTTTTATGCGTAAAATTGGTGGAATTCCCCACTAAGTCTCTCAGTTACTCCCTATTTTCTCCAATTTGTATGTAGCCCCCTCACTCAATTCCTAATTTTAACACAAACCTTGTGATTACACACTCTATTATTTAATCACCATTTTGCATGGGAGAGAAATAGGTGATGGCTATAAATATAAAACTGGGAATTGTGTACAAAAATATTTTTCAAAACCAAGGTGCAAAGAGGCCCAGTTAGCTTATAATATAGCTATATTGTATGTGTGAGCTTTAACTCCCATGCTTACTACTTACTCAACTATAGCCCTTTAATGTACAACATAAATCAAATTACAGTACTGTGAATTGGCTTACACAAGTATTAAACATGAATCAGTTCTCAAATACACAGATTGATTGCAAAAATGTCACAATATTTATTTCAAACCCCCAAAACAATAAAAAAAAAAGATAATACCCAGGATTTTCTAACAGCGGCAAGTCCTGAGCACCTCTGTTGCATCAGCATGAGTGGCAATGTCCAAAGCACACTAACATTAAAAGTCAAAACCTAAAATGAATATACTATTGGAAAACCATAAATGTGCAGAATTTTACAGTTCACAATATCTATATTCACTCAGACGTGTAAATAAACCCAGGCTTCCCACATACAGCCTGACGCAGGTCTCTGCTCCTGTGAAGGCGCATGCTAGTCAGCTAACTCAGTTTCACGTGCTAACAGTCTCGGCTAATTTAGCAACAATACTCACTGAAACGTCTCCCAATACGGCTCACACTCCCGCCGGTTTAGGTTACACACAGTCACAATCCCGCTGGGTCTTACTTCTAACAAAATACTGCATTTATGATGACTATAACGAACGTAAAACAGCTTATCATCCTCTCTTGTGTGTCTCCTTGCTTCCTCCCGTCTTGTCTGAAATAAGTCGCGCCCTTCGCAGAATCCGAGAGGTCACAATCTTCACCCTAACTTGATTGACTGATGCATGTCTATCCAATACACAAAAGGGAAATGAGAAGTTCAAGGTCTGCTCTAAATGTGGGATATTTGATCACCTCCAAATAAACACAACAAACAAACAAACAAATCTTAACAAAAATACACATTTTTCCATATTAATGCAGAAATCTAAAGAGATAAGTAACAAATGAGGGGGTATTTCACAAAATCAGCATAAGGAAAGAACTACATTACAAATATCCAAATACGACAGCATGAACTAAAATCAGTAGGGCACTACTTGTATTTTCTGGTTTATAAGATGAATTATGCAATGACACTGAGATAGGTTGTTTCTGCCGCTTATTGGATTGTTTGTTTAAAGGAAAAAGCTTGCATTGTCTTATAATTTTCTTATTGTCAATGAATTGCATGAAAATACCAAAACCAACAATTTCTGTCCATTTCTCAATACTGTCTGACTCTACTCTGTGGCTCTCAGTCTAAACCATTGTGGACCCATTGGTTCCCACCGGAGATGTAAATCTTATAAAATATGAAAATATATACACTGCTCAAAAAAATAATGGAACACTTAAATCAAATATCAGATCTTGATGAATGATTTATTCAAATAGGAAATGTTCACTGACATTGTATAATTTGTTGGGAACAAAATGATGTAGCAACGGTCAAAATCATCAACCCACTGAGGGCTGGATTCAAAATCCCTGAAAAATATATAAACACTGAAAATCAAAGTAAAAAATTGAAATCACAGGCTGATTAAGGTATACATCTTATCACAGCAACTTATATTGTGACTCAGTAGTGTGTATGGCCCCTGCGTGCCTGTATGCACTCCCTACAATAACTGGGCATGCTCCTGATGAGTCAGAGAATGGTGTCCTGGGGGATCTCCTCCCAGACCTGGATCAGGGCATCGATGAGTGTCTGGACAGTCTGTGGCGGTACTTGGCGGCATTAGATGTACCAATACATAACGTCCCATAGGTGCTCAATTGGATTTAGGGTCAAGGGAACCAGAAAGCAAGTCAATGGCATCAGTACCTTCTTCATCCAGGAACTGCCTACACACTCTGGCTACATGAGGCCAGACATTTTCCTACACAAGGAGGAACTCATTGTTGGTTTTGGTCTTTTCACAGAAAGAACAATAGAAAATAAAAGGAATGCCAGTCATATCCTTTGAAGTCCATTGAAGGTGTATCACTAAAACTAGCTGCTTTTTGTGTAATTGTACAGCAGTCCACCACTGTTAATAAAAAACAACACATACATTGTTTAAAACAGCAAACATTAAACCTTTGAAAAAAACTATAGGTCAACAGAATAAAGTGTAATGAGGAGATTTTTAAAGGTGATAAATGTAACTCTAGAGAAAGGAAATTGATGTTTAGTCTCATTTGCAAATTGTCAAATACCAACGCTTTAGGTTTGTAGTCAGACCTAACTACCAATCTAAAGCGTATTTGACGATCTCATCAATCAACTATCTTTCTCTTGAGTCACATCAGCATCTTTAGGCCATCCAGGTAGTTGCATTTCATACTGAAGTCACACTTTTTATGTCTCCAGGCTTCATCAGTCCATTTCATTCTGGTGAACAGGATATCTCTAGAAGGTTTTGAGGGAATTTCTTCAAATTTGGCACAAATGCCCACTGGAACTCAAGAATGACCTGATTATATTTTGAGGGTCAGAGGTTTAAGAACACTGTGACCTTATGTCCATCCCATTCTTGTGTATGCGCTATTGCAGGAACGCATTAAGGTAGTGGTTCCCAACTGGTGGGTCGCAGGTCCATTCTGAATGCACCACAAGTCACCAGCAATTATGTTAAGTTTGTAAAAATACACACTTTATACAGATAATTTCCACCACAGAGCTTTTGTTTTGAAGTGCTCACTGCTGTACAGTGAGTAAATACCTTGACCTTGAGCTAAGGACTAAGGAGAAGTCTAGTCCCTGTGGCTGGACAGATTGGGAGCTGTTGCCTTAATGGAATTTCTTCAAATTTGGCACAAAGGTCCACTTCGACCCAAGACTGAACCGCTTAAATATTAGGGGTCAAAGGTCACACATTTTTGGCTGTAACTCAAGAATTTGCACTATAATTCTGAAAAAAAATTCACAAAAATGTCTCACAGGATAAAAAGGTGAAGTGATGACATTTTATATCCAAAACGTCAAAGGTCAACTTCACTGTGACATCATAACGTTCTGCGGAAACACTTTCTTGGCCATTACTCAAAGTCATATCTCAGGAACAGAAGGGGAGACATTTGGTCAGATACTGGTGACACTTGGGTGTCCACCTTGAAACTGTTGCGACTGTCGCATGTCTGTGCTGCCAGATTGCAGAAGTGTGTGAACTGTCATGGCTACATCTGAGTCATCCAGTAAAACTATAACTCAACTGGTTGGCAGAGACAGAAAACAGTGGGGCAGTAATTCTAGTTTGTATCATTAAGAGTGTAATCAGGGGCAGACCATCACAGAGTGGAGCTCTTCATCTTTGACTTATGTGGAAAAACTGGTAATACATTCAAATAAAAGACGCAAATCCATACAATAAAACACTGAGGCAACGCCACGTCTCATTTCTCTTTCCAATATTGTTCTTTAACCCAAGCCTTACACTGTTTGCCAATCATTTGGGCTGTGCAACAGTTAATAATGGGTGAATCAGACGCTGAAATGGAGGGGTGGGAAAGGCTGACAGCATGGCAATGTCGCTCCGTTTTAGCCTTTAGATCAGCCAGCATGTAACACAAAGTGACAGGCAAAGCCGACTCCAAAAATCAAAGCCTCCTTTAGCTTCCACATTCTGCGAATGGAACTATTTGAGTGGCTTAGAAAAACTTCAAAGCCGGAGAGAAGGGGACTTTTTTAATTTCAGATAAGGCCCTGGAGCTGGATGTGAACTGCTGGAATTGTAGAAGTTCACATCTTAATCGACGTGACCAGCTGAATTGAGGAGCGAAGAACTCATCTTCCGAGTCCTGTTTTTCTTTCTCCCTGCTGTTTTTTTTTCTCTCTTTTTTTTCCTCAAATTTGTATAATCGAAAGATGTTGCCAAACCTCAGAGGGTAGGGAGAGACTGAGAGCGTGAGTGTGTATTGATTTAAAAAGAGCTTTGGTTAGCGCAAAATACATTTACTTAGTTAAGCTGCAGTAGTATCATCAGCTCCATTGATTTCAGTGTGATGCTGTTGTCATTATCAAGCCAAGATAATCTCTTCTAAATCAGCCTTCCTGCATGAGCAGTGAAGTCAGTGGCTTTCAATGTATTAGGCTATTGACTCCAGCTTGTTCTGTTCACTTCATGTGTGGCTCTATGTGTGTGTGCGCGTGTGCATGCATGCGTGTGTGTGCAGTGCCTGTTCTAGCCCCACTTATTTCTTTCCTTGTTTGTGCTGAAGGACTGACTAAGGAACAAAGGCCACAGTCATGCAAACATGCACTGTCACACTGTCACATAAATGAGCCCAGTGAAGCAGGCCTACTCTACAGACAGGGAAGCAGCTCAGTGGTGGACTGACACTGTCTGACTTATTACTCAGTGAAGGAAATCTAAGCATCAGTATCCCTCTCTGTTTGGATGCATTTTCTTAGTTACAATACAAACAAAGTGTTGACTAGCAGCCTGTCATGTATACATTGTTGCAGCAGCCCAGTCACTAGAAGAAAAGGCCTTGTGTAAGGCATTGTACATATCTGCAATCCATGATTATGTTATATACCTGTATTTCATACATATAATATCAAAGTTTCTAAAGTGATGTAGTATGAGCTGACTTTGTCATCGGGAGGTGAAGGGGATGGCGGATGGCATGTCACCCAAGCGAAACGCCTGCCAAGCTGCAGACCACTGTTTGCCAACATACAACAAAACAACCGGTCTGACTCCCAACTCAAATACTGACTCATGTTTTTGAGAGGCACAATCCACACTTTTTTGCCCCATTTTGATAAATGCCTGGTGGAGAATCGACAAGATGGTTGCACAAGCAACAGAAGAAACCCAGAAATGTGTGTTTGGTTTTTGTTGTGTTTTTTTGTTTTGTTTTCGATAATCGTATTATCTAGGTTCAATGTCATTTCAATGTATTACGGCCCTTTTCTTTATAACAAGCACAGCAAAAAGTTGCTATTAGTTTGTTGATGTCTGAGTAGCTAACTAGCTAGTTAGCTAATGTTATATTGTTATTGCTTATTTATGCATGACTGGGACTGTCTCACATTTTGATATATTTATGACCACTGATCGCTAACAAACAAACAAACAAAACAACTTCATGTACCAACACTTTGGTTTTTTAGAGGCACACTCCAAACCTAGTGTTAGCCTCATCATCAGCAGGATGGCTGCAGCATCAAACGAAACCCACAAATGTGTTTTTGTTTGTTTGTTTGTTTGTTGTGGGAGGGATTTGTTATTAGAGATTTTAAAAAAAATTTAAAAAAATTTTTTTTATTATCTTGGTTCAATGTAATGTCATTGTATTATGGTCATTTTTTATAACGAGCATAACAAAAACATTGCTAGTAGTTTGCTGATGTCTCGGCACTTGGCTACCTAATGTTACTTTGTTAATTCTGATTTTTGTACGACTGCTTGATTCACTGCTCTCAGCTTCAGATAGCTAGAATCCAGAACTGAATTTAAAATCCTACTGTTAACTTATAAAGCTCTAAATGGTCAAGCTCCATCATATCTTAGAGAGCTCATAGTGCCTTATTATCCCACCAGAACTCTGCGCTCTGAGAACGCAGGGTTACTCGTGGTCCCTAAAGTCTCCAAAAGTAGATCAGGAGCCAGAGCCTTCAGCTATCAGGCTCCTCTCCTGTGGAATCATCTTCCTGCTACGGTCCGGGAGGCAGACACCATCTCCACATTTAAGACTAGACTTAAGACTTTCTTCTTTGATAAAGCTTATAGTTAGGGCTGGCTCGGGCTTGCCTTGTACCAGCCCCTAGTTAGGCTGACTTAGGCCTAGTCTACCGGAGGACCACCTATAATGCACCGGGCACCTTCTCTCTCTCTCTCTCTCGCTCTCTCTCTCTCTCTCTCTCTCGTATCCTATTACTGTATCTTTTTTACTCGGCCATTCTGGATGTCACTAACTCGGTTTCTTCTCCGGAGCCTTTGTGCTCCACTGTCTCTCAGGTTAACTCGTATTGCAGCGGTGCCTGGATAGTGTGACGTGTGTGGTTGTGCTGCTGCCGTGGTCCTGCCAGATGCCTGCTGCTGCTTCTGCCATCATTAATCATTAGTCATACTTCTACTGCTATTATAGACATATGATATTATCATACATGTATACTGCCTGATACTAATATATACTTTCAACATGTTGTACCACAGTAGCCAGAACTATAATGACAGTATTATTACTTTCATGAATGTTGTTGTAAGCTACTGTCATTACCGAGGATGTCATACAGATTACTGTATTGTGTCATACAGATTACTGTTAATTTGTTATGCTGATCTGTTCTGTACGACATCTACTGCACGTCTGTCCGTCCTGGAAGAGGGATCCCTCCTCAGTTGCTCTTCCTGAGGTTTCTACCATTTTTTTTCCCCCGTTAAAGGGTTTTTTTGGGGAGTTTTTCCTTATCCGCTGTGAGGGTCTAAAGGACAGAGGGATGTCGTATGCTGTAAAGCCCTGTGAGGCAAATTGTATTTGTGATATTGGGCTTTATAAATAAAATTGATTGATTGATTGATTGATAGCAACTCACAGAGGCACCCTTTAACAACAATGTGAGACACACCAAGTGGCAGCATTTTTTGATGCTCCAACCAAGTATAAAGAGCAAGGAAGTCCTCACAGGGCGTGACGGAGGGGGAGGTCGATGGGTCACACAAATTGTTGAACTTCACCTGGAGGACCGCTGTTAGTTTCCTGTAAGAAACCAAAAGTGTGTGAAACAAGTATGTACAAGTATGTGTAGCATAATATGGGAGCAACGTATGTCACATGACGTATGTGACATATTTCATGTGACATTACATTGCATTAGTAACAAATGTACTTCTTTTAACCATGATGTTTTTTGTGAACCATGTAACCATGTACTTTTGTTACCTAAACCTGAGGAAATAAACCTAAGAATGAAGTTTTTATCCTACGTTCAAACTTTTTTTTGAATTTTGAAAAGAGACTGCATGCATCTAACGAGTAGAAACTGTTCCTGTGAAAATGGAAGTTTATTTTGAAAAGACACAATGCAAGTAGAGTGTAAAATTACAGGTTTTCCCTGAACGTCCAATAGTGATGTTAGAGGGTATCAAGAGAGCAATACTTTGAAGTGTAGGGTCACTGACCAAGGATCAGTATTTGATAAGTTGGGAGTGAGAAACGAGATCATATTTCTCCTGTTTTAGCTTCTCTGCACTGGCTCCCTGTAAAATCCAGAACTGAATTTAAAATCCTACTGTTAACTTATAAAGCTCTAAATGGTCAAGCTCCGTCATATCTTAGAGAGCTCATAGTGCCATATTATCCCACCAGAACTCTGCGCTCTGAGAACGCAGGGTTACTCGTGTTCCCTAAAGTCTCCAAAAGTAGATCAGGAGCCAGAGCCTTCAGCTATCAGGCTCCTCTCCTGTGGAATCATCTTCCTGTTACGGTCCGGGAGGCAGACACCGTCTCCACATTTAAGACTAGACTTAAGACTTTCCTCTTTGATAAAGCTTACAGTTAGGGCTGGCTCAGGCTTGCCTTGTACCAGCCCCTAGTTAGGCTGACTTAGGCCTAGTCTACCGGAGGACCCCCTATAATACACCAGGCACCTGCTCTCTCTCTCTCTCTCTCTCTTTCTCTCTCTCTCACTGCATGTCACTAACTCGGCTTCTTCTCCGGAGCCTTTGTGCTCCACTGTCTCTCAGGTCAACTTGTATTGCAGCGGTGCCTGGATAGCGTGACGTGTGTGGTTGTGCTGCTGCCGTGGTCCTGCCAGATGCCTGCTGCTGCTGTTATCATTAGTTATACTTCTACTGTTATTATACACATATGATTATTGTCACATATTTATACTATCAGATATTAATATATAATTATTAATTATAATATTACTTTCATTAATGTTGTTGTAAGCTACTGTCATTACCGTCTGTCCTTCATCTCTCTCTCTCTCTCTCTCTTTCTCTCCCTCTCTCTCTCACACACACACACTCTGTCTCTCTTTCTGTCTCATTGTGTCATATGGATTACTGTTAATTTATCATGCTGATCTGTTCTGTACGACATCTACTGCACGTCTGTCCGTCCTGGAAGAGGGATCCCTCCTCAGTTGCTCTTCCTGAGGTTTCTACTGTTTTTTTTCCCCCGTTAAAGGTTTTTTTGGGGGAGTTTTTCCTTATCCGCTGTGAGGGTCCAAAGGACAGAGGGATGTCGTATGCTGTAAAGCCCTGTGGGGCAAATTGTGATTTGTGATATTCGGCTTTATAAATAAAATTGATTGAATTGATTGATTGATGTGTTGACAAAACAGCTTATTTTTTGGTGAGTCATTGCTGTGTTTCAAGCTATTGTTTAAGGCTCCAAACCTGGCGACATGTTTTTAGTGACCCATTGCTGTTTTTTCAGCAGGGATTTTGCCCCCAAAAGCAGATATTTTGAACTAAAATATGATCTGTTCCTAACCATAACCAAGGGATTTTTGTGCCTAAACCTAACCACACATTAACCACAGCCCTGTTAAAAAGTTTTAACATATCTGCCACATAATAACATGCAAATGCAATGTATCTGTGGTTTGCAGCAACTTACATGGCCAGTATCAAAACTATCACTTCTATTTTTAAAGTCTAATGTGTCCCTGTTGTTAATGAGAGCATGTAGAACCTCTCACTATGAGCTGTTACACATTAAGAGATGTTTGCATCAATTATCTATAAACCACATTTTCAACTGGTTCTCCCTGCATCTCCTGGTACACAACACAAGGAAGAGAACAGACCTAACATTACAGTACAGGGACAAAAACCAGAAGAAGAAGACACAAGAAGAAAAAGCAATAATGTAAGCATATTACTCGGAATGGGTTGTTACAAATTTAAAGAGGAGCTGTAAGGCAGGAATTCAGAGAATTTAACCATATTTTGCTGAGAAACAACAACCAATCAATTTTCTCTCTCAGGCTAATTTCATTGGACTCCAGTGATTATGGGCCAAGGATTTAGCTAATTTCCTTTGCGAGAAAACGGCCCTTTGCTCCTTAAGCAAACTAATGGCGTGGGCAAGCAGCCATACACAGGCATTAGGCATAGTGCTGTTAACAATGGGTAAATATTTCTGCACTGTTCAGAGTGGAGTGAAAGGTGGAATTAAGGGTTGTTGCTGTTTGCATGGCTCAACCACAGACACAGTGGAAACATAATTTTAATTGTTAAATGTTCATGAGATGTTAATAACATGTTTACACTCTAATCCTGACACTGTTTTCTTTCTCCACTTTCATTTATTTCTCACATTTAATGGGTTCATTCTCTACAAATGACAATTTGATTTATTTATGAGAAAAATGACCTCATTACTGACAAGTTTCACTATAAACTGAACTATTTTCCCACTGACAGACTACCTATAGATGTTTCTTTACACTGCCAGTTTGCCCATAAGCCCCATTTCAATATGCTTTTTTTCTGTTTCCATAGTGAAAAGTTGTGGATGTTTCCAATGGAACAGTTTCTTACCTTCCCCATTTTTGGTCACCCCTCTGTTGGGGTACTTCGCACGCAGATCTGGTACTAAAAGGTGGAGCTGTGAACACTGCAGTCTGTCGATCGGTCAGTAGAGGATGGTCACTCTTGCTCAGCATGCAACCACTGTTTATTCTGTGGCAAGATTTACATATATTCGTAAACTATAACTATACTACAAGAAAGGATGTTTTGCTGCCTCTCAGACTGAGGAAATAATAACTTAATTCACTGGGCCGACTGCCAGCAACTTTTCAGGCGAAATGTTTACTTGTACTGTTACTCAATGCATGACTTGACCACGTGAATACGTCAGTACACCTTAAATTTCAATATGAGAACTTTGACCATTACTTTACCTTTTATTGTCTCTCTTTGATGACACACACTTTAAGTAATGAGTGGATATTCAAGCTTTTAAAATTATATTTTAATTTAGACTGGATTAAGTGAACAGCATATACTTTAATCCTCACTCAGAGGAAAAAAGCATTGCAGAGCATTGCTCCTATGGCTACTGCAGCACAAAAGCCCTGTGCTTGCCTTTAAAGGACTAAGTGCACAAACCCACTATTTTTAAATATCCCATGGAGAGAAACTCTCACTGCAGCCTTTTGTTTTTTTTGTTTTTTTTGTTTTTTCCAGAGGTACCGTACCAAAAGTGTTTGGTGGAAACGGAGCTATAGAGTAGTACAAATACTGCAGGTGGTAGAGTGACTGCAGGACATGTTAAAGAATGAGATTTGACAAAATTAGCAACACTATAAGCATTGATAAGTGAAATAGTTATACGTGTATGGTATATATGGTATATATGGTATACACAGGATGTTACAGCTATATGTATTCCCAAGGTTTACAGAATAATAGCGAAAAAATACGCTTGTTAACAAGAATCGACAACACAGCTCCCTATTGGTTTTGCCTTAGGAAGCCTTGAGGAGAGGAAGGAAGATGTGGTATTCCATGCCTTAGATCAACCACACCTCCTCACTAAGATAAAAGTCTCTGTTCCTTTCTGAGAGTTGCTTTGAGAACTTTCCTAAATCACTCCTAATCTAGGACTCCTTACTAAAGTATTTAGGCTAAGTCAGAAGCTCTCTCAGAGTATTGTCAAAATGTTTGTGAATACTGCCCCAAAGCATCTAAAGCTAATGTATAGCTACATATGGCAAAATGAGTTCATTACTTTACCACTAAAGATTCATTACTTGACATGAGAGATCTGTTGCAGGCTGAGTGTGTTCTCATAAACTGTTAATACGTTTTCCAAAAAATAATGCACCTAAATTCTTACATATCCCATGTAATGATGGGCTAGTAATTTGCACATAACTCTTGTATTTTGGAAGACTGCAATCACATGACCAATGCACTGATGTGTGTAAACAAGCAAGTGGTCCTGAGCTTTCTTAAAGTCCATTCTCACTGAGGGCGAATATCCGCGCGGATTATTCTCGCGAAAGAATATAAAAGTTGATTTTATGGGTTCTTGTGGAAGTTTGCCGGGGCGGAACTTTCGCGCGGTGAAAATTTGCGAAATTCGCCAGCGGAACTACACAGCTGCAATGAAATTGTTTGTTTATAGTCTTTTGTTGTTTGTTATAGGGTGTCCAAAATCCAGTCAGGCAGGACAGCATGGGAGAAACCATCAACTTTGTGCACTTTCAGTCATTTTAAGTAAGGCTCTCACTTTATTTCTATTCCTTACCCTAACCACAGTAATTTTATTTGCCGAAACCTAAACCCCATAACTTTATGTTAATTACCTAACCTTACTTTAAGAACATAATGCCATTTGTACAGTGCTAATTCAATGTTATACAAACTGTTGTATGGGGATAGGTTGGCCATGAAATATCCAAAATACTGGCAACCATTTGTGCTTTGAGCATAAGCGGCGTAGTGACATGAAGGCAATGGAAGACGGGAGGGAAATTGCGACATCTAGTTGCTAATGTTATTAAAAGCACCTTTAAAGTTTCGATTGTGAATTGCAAACTTGTCTGTATTTTCTTTTTATTAAAGAGAATAGACATGCATTTTTATACAGAATATAGATTTCATAGGGGATATGTTGTTTGACCAGTGCAGCTGCTGGTTCAAAGTATCGCCTTTTTGTTTTACTTTAAACTCTTCCTTTTTGTCTGTGTGTTTCCACAGTTCACTGTATCTTGCAATGTGATCACATCACCAGAGTATTAACCATCATACAGCACGTGTAACTACATAAGGTGAATCAAAACTGGTGACAGCGCTACTATGAAGGATGTATTTTACAAATAAAATCTATTTGGTGCAGATTTTCAAGTGGTATTACCCCAAAATACAAACTGTTTTCATGTGGGTTAGTGAGTTTGCTGGGTCTGCCGCCATGCTCTGCCTAGCCTGCGGCTGCTCAGCTTGTTTCATTATGTCAAAGTGTAGCAAAACAACCCTGTAGCAATTATAATCCTGTAGTCTGTGGCAGTCTTTGGAAAACTCCAAAGAAAATTCCATTCCTGCGCTTTCAAAGACGGGCTTTCACACTTCAGAGATGGCTGACTTAGTAGCTGCAGGGGAACGCCGGGAACCCACACAGCATCCACACTACAGAGGAGAAATAATGCAGTCCTTTGGACGGACGGCAAAAATATTTACTTTGGAGCTGCAGCAGGAGACACTGGGGGGAAGTTCTTTAACCTTGATGTAATCGCCCGGAGAGACAGAGTTCTCACATGTCTCTAAAGTGAATTGTGGATTAGTCTGCATTCTGATGTGTGCAGAATCTGTTTTCCAAAGGCTGTATAATCGTCAGAAATATATGCTACCCTGAGATTCTGCCTCTGTGGTCGAGTATTCAGGAGGACTTATATGCTGTAGACTGAGGCTTGTCACAGAACTACTTACTGTCAATATCTGAGATGCAGAGTTATGAAGAAGAAAAAAACATATGCACATGATTGCTTATATGCAGAGCCTCCCACTGGTTTTCATAAGTGTAATTATAATTCAACTTACTTAAAGACACACACACACACACACACACACACACACACACACACACACACACACACACACACACACCACACATCTACCACCCTCAGCTCTCACTTCTCTGCAGCTTATGGTGCTTCTTAATCCCCCTCACACTCTGTGAAGCTCAGCAGTCTGCCTTGTGTGTCCTCCCTCAGCTCACTCATCCTATCTTTTTTTATTATTTATTTATTTTTTGCCTTGCGGATGTTCAACATGCATATTGATTACATTTATATGTATGACTGAAGCCTGTTCCCCGGCTTCATTTGGATCAACAGGTCAAAGGAATCAGAGACTTCTTTTGTTCTTACAGCCCAGTGTTGGTGTGGATGAATGGCGCTGCTGCTGTGGCATGTGTCTCCACATCACTTTGCGGTTACAGATAAACACTGGCTTTGAGACGGCACATTTCATACACAGATTAGCCTTCAGCACAACACATCTGCTGGCTGAGTGCATTTCTCTCAAACTGTCATCAAACAAATTTCGGCTGAAGGTTAAAAATCAAGCTGTCACAATAAAATGCCTGCATGTCGTCCTTTTAAAGAAAAATGTTTTTGATTCCAAAGGCTGATTTATTACTAAGACATGCCACTATGGGGGGAAAAACCATTTGTATTGCACTTTGGCTGAAATTTCATTTTAATTGGTTTAATAAGTTTGGTCACAATAAGGATGAAATCATAAGCACAAATTGGGAAACAAACAGAGGTGTGTGTGTGTGTGTGTGTGTGAGAGAGAGAGAGAGAGAGAGAGAGAGAGAGAGAGAGAGAGAGAGAGAGAGAGAGAGAGAGAGAGAGAGAGAGAGATCATCTTCATCACTGTGACACACACCCCGGAAAGGTTGATAGTCAAACATATAGAGGCAAACAATAGTCTCATACACATTTGTGGGAATTTTTGAGCTTGACCTGTGTGTCTAGTTTTAAAAGAAAAGCTCAAATTTTTGGAAATACACTGATTCAGTTTCTTGCCAAATGTAGGATGAGATAAATTTAATCAATTGATTGAATTTAAGTCAAATTTAATATTAAATTAATTTCTTGTCATATTTGTTGGTAATAGGGGAGACTGGGGTCAGTTGGGACAGTTTTCTATTTACAGGAAATAACCTTTTATTACTCACAGAGTACTTGAACAGTAGTGAAAATAATTTGATCCCTGAGCAGATACAAGTGTCTTCTAACAATTTATCAAGCCATGCAGTTGTTTACTTCCGGTGGCTAAACATGCATTTTATTTAATCATATATTTACTTAAACTAAGAACAATCACTTGGATATGAATGAATTGACTTTGGTGGTTGAAGGTCAAAGGTCAAGGTCACTGTGACCTGATAAAACACATTTTTGGCTATAACTCATGAATTAATATGCTAATATTTACACAAATTTCTAATAGGATAAAATGATGAACTAGTAACATTTTATACCCAAAAGGTCAAACGCCAACTTGACTGTGACATCATAATGATCTGCATAAAACACTTTCCTGTCCATTATTCAGTGTCATGTCTCAGGAACAGAAGGAGAGACATTTGGTCAAATACTGAATTGGTGACACTGTTCTTGAAACTGTGCTGATTGTATAAATCTTTTGTGTATTAAGTGTCCATGTTTTCTCAGACATGGATGGAAACTGTAAGAGAAACTTAACTGGTGTGTGAAGGAATACAACTGCAAGGCAGAAATTCTAGTTTTAGTCATTGTCTGTAAACTCAAAATGTCATTCTTCATCTTCAGTATCACTTTCATCTTAATCGTGTTTTTTCGATCTTGAATACTTATCATTCTCACATCGTTTACTGCAAAAGCAAAGGTCAGTGCATTGTACGTTTCTTGATCTACAGGAACATCTCTGTGTTGAACAACATTAAATGAGACATTGTTTCCAAAATAAAATGGCTGCAGAATAAAGGAGATCCATATAAGAGAGGGCACAACACAAGTCATAATCAACAATCAACAACAATCATATTTCAGGGTTTTTGTACAGTGTAATACAACTCCAAAAGCCTTGGCATGGTTTCTGCCAGTCATCCTGGTCAGCGTGGATTTGTACGAGGTGTTGTGTGGGGTTTTTTTTTACCTTTATTTAACCAGAAAAGTCATTAAGAACAAATTCTTATTTACAATGTCAGCCTGGCAA
Source organism: Epinephelus awoara (assembly GCA_035609425.1). Classification (NCBI taxonomy): domain Eukaryota; kingdom Metazoa; phylum Chordata; class Actinopteri; order Perciformes; family Serranidae; genus Epinephelus; species Epinephelus awoara. Next base: position 36,397,346 of record CM069300.1, read on the forward strand.
AAGGCAAGAGCCTCCTGAGGAGAAGGGGACAGGGATTAGAGGGGTATCAAAAGATAAAAGAAACAGCAACACATTCAACATGCAATACATAAACGACAAATAGCATAAAGTGGCTAACAGAGAGCAGCATCACGTAGTACAGCAACAACAAAAGTAGCACACACATGCAGCAGGACGGACAATGCAACATCGGCAAATATAAAACAAGTAATGCAACAAATAACAACAAATATACAAACAGACAAACAGCAAATAGAAAGACAGACTGGCAGAGCAATAACATTAGCAGCAGGAACAAGAAGCATACAATGAGCAAACAGAAGGCAGCCGACAGACAGAAGTTTTAGAAAGAAATATCACTGGGTCAAGAGCAGCTGCATGTTTCAGTGAGAATGTCCAAAATCGAGTTTTTGAAAATTGACTTGGGAATGAAGTTTTCCAGCTTTAGCATTTTTTGCAGGTCGTTCCAGTCCTTGGCTGCAGCAGCCTGGACAGACGACTGTTCAAGTACAGTATTTGTTTTGGGGACTTTCAACAGAATATGGTGAGCAGAACGAGTGTTATAGGCAGCAGACACAACAACCGACACAAATAAGGAGGAGACAGACCAAGGAGAGTTTTATATGTAAGCATAGACCAGTGAATATTACGCCGGGTGTGTAGGGATGGCCAGTTTACAGAGGAGTAAAGAGTGCAGTGATGTGTTTTAAATGGTGCATTTGTAGCAAACCGGATAGCAGAATGATAGAGAACATCTAGTTTCTGGAGCAAGCCCTTGCAAGCTGACCTGAAAATGACGTCACCATAATCTAACATGGGGAGGATGGTCATTTGAACAAGAGTTAACTTTGCAGAGGCAGTGAAAGTAGAACGTATTCTGTATAAAAAACCTAACTTAGATTTGACCCTAGACTGTAACTTACTAATGTGGTGTGAGAAAGACACACCAGATACCCACACATTTATATTCATTGACTTGGTCTAGAACAGTTCCGTCATGTAACTGACCCATTCTCTACATGAGTATTTTTCTAACAGCTGTTGTGACTCCGGCCATCACAACTGAGAATTCTTCTCTTGATCTGTTTTCTAGTAAACACATTCTTGGAGACACTGACAGCGTCTTACCTAATCACTAACTCATGTGTCGCAGAATTTTACTTCAGTTCTTTGTTTTTTTTTATCTTATATCTCCACCTCTGGTTACCCCTGTCTCTGTTCAGAGATGATGTATGATCTCAAATGTGAATGTCCTTGATATTTCTGTCATCGTCCACTGACTCCTTGCTGATGACCTTTGGCCTCTTGCCTGTGGATACTCTGAGTAGTTTTGGTCTGCTGTTCACGGACATGTTCATTCAGTCTCCCGTTCAGGGTCCTTGCACTTATGTTCATAAATTCTCCTTAGGGCCATCCCCTGTTGATACACAGTAAATGTGATGTTAGGTTAGGAAACCCACTACTTGCAAGACCCTGTGATTTGTGACTACAGCTCTTAAGTTGAATAGAAAAAAAAAAGAATGATTCAATGAAAGTGCAAAAAGTTTATCTGCACAAGTTGTCTGCATCTGAAAGTGTGTCTAAAATGCTTATAATCTTTTAAGTTGTTTTTTTTTTTTAATCCTGCCATGTATTTGAATGATAATAGAAGAAGCCACACTATCATTCTCTCCTCAGAGCAGCAGACAGCCAAGCATTGACGTCAGCAGCTCTCAGTCTAATGGATCCCTCCTACTGCTCTGCAGCCTCCCAGCCTCCTGAAGGAACACTGCTGCTGGTCATGCAAAGCATTCAGTGTGCAGTCTTTTCCAAATGTTTTAGTGCTCTTACGTCCAGTGGATGTGGCCATCTGTCGGCATCGGCCCGCTGCCCTCTCCCAGGTCTCATTATGTTGGCGTGGTGCTGAATATCAAACCAATGCCATGCCGCCTGCAGGAGCAACCACTGAGGCATAGTACGCACTGGCACACACTGAGATACACAGGTGTGCATGTAAGCATGTGAAGCACACATACACACACATTTACTCATTATTAAGCTGTAAGGTCACCAGAAACACCAGAAACACACCTCTTTTATAAAGTAAACTGAACTTAAATAAAAAAGCGCAGAACAGTGGATCAATTAATTACAAAGCATTTATGATGCAAATAGTGCTTAAATTAACTGTTGGGACCACTAAGGGTTTGGCTTGTTATTAACCTGTTAACTCACATGAAAATTACATTTACATAACATGCTGTACGACTTTAGAATCTAAAATATTTCAATGGGGTTTGTTGTTGTTGTGTGTTGTTTTTCTTTCATATTCATGATGAGGCAGAGGAGAGAGGCTGCAAAGTTCGAACCGTTGAGGAGACGCCATGTCAAGGACATATTGCTTTCTTTGTTGTGACCAAAAATGGCCCTTGTTTGGACTGCCAAAGGACGAAGGAACAAAGAAGAAGTGGTTGTAATGTATTTTTGATACAATTGCTCCACAATACAACCTGTACATTTTATTGTGTTCCCTATAATTGTTTGTGTCTGTCTCTACATGTGTTTGAATACGTATGAGTGGTCTGCTGATTTTACGGGGACACTGCTTAGCATTTTAGATGTTGACTCTGAACGGTAATAGCCCTGGGGCTAAATTATGAAAGACGATATATTGATAAGCTCTGACAGTAGACAGAAAGATGGTGGTGATCAGCACACACCTGTAAATGGCTACTCTGAGGGAGCAGCCCGCGAAGCAAAGGTACATAACACAAATATATTACTTTGTGTTTGAGATACAGTACCTGGGAATGTTTTACAGTACTAAAATGACATTTCCCAAAATCTGAAGAATATATATTTCTGCATCACATTATCACATGCTTTTGACTTTGTTATGATGTTAGAGCAGGAAAAAATTATATATACCGTATATACAGTATATACATAGATTGTTAGAAACCTTTTGTACTCAGCAGCAGACGTTTCTAAGTTGTTCAGTCAGAGGACAGACATACAGTTGCTACCATAACGTAAGATAAGTTACAGTTATCATGTTAACGCTGAAATATGACGGCTACAAAATAAAAACTCACCACTGTGAAACGTCCAGCTCCAGTGTTTGTTTAGACGGGCTTCGGAGTCTATCAGCTCATGTTTCTTCACTCAAATTGATGAGGGCGGGCAGTCACCGTTGTTAGCTCAGCCACAGCTTGTTGTTTTGTGGCAGCCTCCAGATGTGAAGTTAGGTGAGGTGAGGGTAAAGGGTAAAGTTTCCGATACACACTCTAGGTGTTGCACCAATCAGAGCAGACTGGGCTGCTGGAGAGGCGGGACATAAGTCCAAACACAGCATTTCAGACAGAAGTGCTGAAGTACGGAAGAGCATCCACTGGATAAAAAAAAACTTAGACACCTTATCTTATAATTACGAGATCCTGATCTCGTAATTATAAGAAAAGATCTCACAATTATATCTATCTATCTATCTATCTATCTATCTATCTATCTATATATATATATACATATACATACATATATATATATATATATATATATATATATATATATATGACCATGGACCAACAGCCCCACTGTGTATGGAGAACTGAAGTGATATTGCAGCTTCACAGAGAACTGCAAGGTCAATTAATTGCTTCTTATTCAGGCCATCGATTCCATAAAGTGGTTTGGCTGAAAAGGCAATTTCAGAAACCGATCCTGACAGTTAACTTTGGCTCAACCTTCGAGGCAATTTAGGACTGTTTAACATGCGTCAATAGGAAATATTTATCTTCATATGAGTTAATTGCGTGATGCAAGAAATCAATATTTGTGACTTATCTTTTCCCCTCTTGTGTATGTGTTTAGAGACAAAGAGATCACTGGAGGCTGAAGCCTCCTCACTGACACAGTCTCAACAGCCTCTGCGTATTTTATTCTTTAAATGTCCCTTGCTTCTCATGTTTAGTTTCCCCGTATTTAAGAGCAGAGCTGAGAGACAATCCCAGGAGTGATTAGAGACTACTAAACTGGAAGGAGATCTTGCTTCATCCTCCAAACATTCCTGTTTTTATGCATCCATTATTATTCTGAGGCTGTTTCCTGGAACAGAGGAGAGAGGAAACGAGCGGGGCCTAAGGCAAACACAGGTACAGGGCCCTCTTTACACGCTCTTCTCATCCTTTTCTCTTGTCTTAACAATCCTACTTGTTTCACATCTTTCTACTGAACAACTGAAGTGATTTACTGCAAAGGTTTCAGTGATCTATCTTCTGTTTCATCTCGACATAGTGAAATAAAGCTCGAGCAAAAGTTCTGTCAGGAAGACAATGCTCTTCATGCTTACGCTATGATTTTTAATTCTCACCCTGCCATTCACTCATTCCATGCATCCTCAATCACTTTCTCCTGCTCTAATTGTCCAGGGCTGTGAATTGAGTCATCAGCTGTTATACACCAACCAACAGCACAGTGACACACCTCCTCCGTCAGCCTGTCATCCTACTGCTCCGCATTTTAAATGTGGCTCTTTTTCTGCCTGTAGTTCTTTCATGCTGCAGCCGTGCGAACCCTCCACCTCCCCATCATCGCCTTGTCTTCTCAAATCCATCAGCTTCATCTGCTTCTTCAGCCATCAGCTTCAAGGCTCATCATCCACCACCACCTCCACCAGTGTCTGGACTCCATGGGGGGATTGCTGCTGCTCAGATGTCCCTCGATCACAAAAAATCTCCCTCTGGTGTCCAAGCACCAAAGACTTCACAAATAATCTCTTAATCTGAACACTCATACTCTGCATTAAACATAATCTCAACTTCATTCTTCTGTCTCTCCTGATTGAAATGTTAGTATACGTGACTCAGATAAGGAATACAGTACAGACTCCTTCTAGTCTTAAATTCATTTCTGGGCTGCTTCCTATTAGAAAAGAATGTCTCAGGTGTCAGGTAGTATGCTTTGTCACCATCATCATCACCATTAGTGCTAACATTACTGCATGGAGGAGCACCTATTGTGATAGCAGCATGTTGTTGTTCAGAAGCAGCCAAAGTCTTGCTTTTCTCCTTTTCTCATTTCTCTGCTGTACTCAGATAAATGAATTTCATTTTTGTTGTGGAAACTCAGCTACCTAAAATTGTTCCCTGCAGGTACACAGTACCTGGAGTAGTCCAGATATCTCAGTTAAAGAGCTGTTTGCTAACACAATTTAAAAAACACAATTAGCAATTTGACAAGGAACTAATGTTGGTGTTTAAACAATCTGTTACAACAGTGCACACATGGTAGTTTCATATGATGCTCATAAACACATTTCAGCAGGCTCATCCACTGATGAAGACAATGTGATACAGATGAAAAGTGAAACTTTTCACTTACACACCAAGTCCTAAAACAGCTTTGGATGAAATCTGACTTTAACAATTCTTGGCAGGTATGTGCACAGAGAGACCCCAGGTGGTGCTCAAGCACCTGCCTTTCTGCTCTCTGTCTAGATATGTGCCCTTTTAAGACATGTCTTTTTTGTTTGTTTGTTTGTTTGTTTGTTTGTTTGTTTAAATAATTTAATATTTTAGTGTTCAAATTTGGCCCATGGCATCAATTCTCAATTGAAAGTGTGTTGTTTGCCCGACAGCAGCATTTGAGTCAAGCCCCTGCCCCTCCCTCTACAACTTCACTTGTGGCAGCTGCACGCAAATTGAGAGCCCTGCGGAGCAGCATCACATCTTCCTGACCTGTCTTCATGGACAGCCTGGTAAAGGAAGTGTTTTGTCAGTGTTGTGAAATTAAACCACTATTAAAACATCTCAATACAGCCGGTCCCATGTAGGCACTAACCTACCATTAAGTTTAACAACAAGTGAACTGGTCTGGCATAAAACCAAACCTTCTCCCTTCAACGCTCTGTCAGATTCAGCTTCACCAACTGCCCAGTGCGAGCAGAGTTGCTTTCTCACTTTCACATGTTACACCAAAAACGTTTGTGTCTCCCACATCTCATCTCTGATAATTAATTAAAAAACATTGACGCACAGTTTGAAGCTCCCAGTATTTGGAAGAGAATTCTAAGAATTAGTACATGATTATTTAAAAAAAGAAAGGAAGAGAAGACAATGAGGAGAGGAGGAGAACAAATTGAGAAGAGAACAGGAAGGGAAAGGATTTGACAATAAAGTGAGGAGAGGAGAGGAGCACAAATGTTCTATTTGTACTTAGGCCTTAAGCGAAAGAAACCTTCTGGTGCTGGCAGATAGAAATTTCCTGGCAGAGTGCACTTTGCATGTGCACAACTTTTTGTGCGTGCAAAAAGAAAAAAAAAAAAACAATTACCATTTGAGCACCTGCCTTGCAAAATGATGACTGATTAACATCTCCATCTTTATGAGAAAGTAGCCAACTTCTTTCACCAGTGAAGACTGTGTCATACAGTTTAAAGCTGTGGAAAAGCTTGTTCGTGGAATTCTGAGGATAAAATAGAGATATTTGGAATAAAGTTTGGAATTCTGTCTAATGTCAGAGAAGTCACATGAGTGAGACTAAAGAAAAACAAAACAAAAAAAAAACGTAGCTTAATTCTCACAATTTTTAAACTAACAGAATCTCTAATGTTTTTGGCATAAACTGTCTTCCATAGAATAGCAGTATTATCAACTCACTGCCACTCATCAAATACCTATGCTGCGTCATCAGACACCAATGCACAGAGGCACCCTTAAGTGGTGATATGAGACGCGCTGGGTGGCAGCATTGTTTGAGGCTCCAGGCAACTACCCTTGTATAAAGAGAGAGACATGACATAGAGAGGGCAAGACTGGTGGTGGAAGGGTCAAACAAGCTCTGAACTCACACGCAGGGGCTTGCTCTTCATGTCCTTCGGATAATCAAAAGCCATTTGAGTTATTTTAATAACAATATAGTGTGCTAGTGTGTGTAGCATACAATGATGTATGTCACATGACATTACATTATGTTAGTACAGGTTGTTCTCATGCACTGGTCATACGTTTTCCTACAAAAAGTAATGCACCAAAAGGCATACATATCCCACACAATTATGAGCCAGTAATTCCTGCATTACTAACATATTTTGTAAGGCTGCGATCACGTGACCAGTGCGCTGATGGGAGTAAAGAAGGAAGCGGAACAAAGTGGTCTTTCAGGACGTAGGTTGGGAGGGTTGATAGGTCACAATACACAGGACTTCCCCCAAGAGAGTTGTTTTCGGAACTGTATGAACTTTGAATCTTTTTAAGATACATCTTCACCATGTTTTCTTTTTTTTTTACCTAAACTTAACCACAGTAACTTTACTTGTCTAAACCTAACTTCTGTAACTTTATGTTAAGGACGGTATGTCATTTGTGGGCCACTAATTCATAGCATATTGCATGTACCGCTGTGTGCGCATTTTCGCAGGATAGCATACAAACCGTTGTCGGATACATTGGTTAGTAGGGCTGTCCCGAATAGTCTTCTGATTAAATCGGAACCATTGAAACAAGTTGTAGGAAGCCTCTGCAAGTAATTGGTTGCTGGCAGACACTCTGTGCTGCAATAAAACGGTTAATCAGCAGTGCTCTGCACTGTAGAGCCGATGCGCTGCTGGTTCTGCCGACCTGAATAGAATATAATGTCTACTGTTGTGTACAGCCTTATAGACTGAGCTGAGTAGTGATGCGCAAATGGACCTGTGGGTCGGGCAGCAGTGATCGTCTGTTAAATCGCTCTGTAAATGATATTTTGACATTATTATTATAATCTATTAATCTATAATCTATTGCTGTCATGGCATCCGAAGGTACTGATGCCTTGAGCAGGTGACAGTCCGCGGTCGTTTTCAAAACACACTTGTGTCACACGCCCCAAAAGAAACTTGTTGAAACTTTAAACAATAATTTATTGTACAAAACGGGGGAAACAAACGTTGACAAAAACCGTTCCATAATTCATATTAAATTCAAAAGATAACACAAAACAGCCACAAGTTAGAGGGAATAGTGATAAAGTGATAAAACTTGGCATTGATCCACAGCCTCAGACGGATGCGCTCAAGCGTGCCACAAGCTCACAAGCTCTGTTGGTAGGCTATACTATATTTTCACATTTTTAACAATGCAATTTAAAAGTTTTGATTTTTATTGATAACCTACATTTACCAACAACAAAAAGGCTACATTTAGCACAAAAAAAAAAAAAAAAAAAGTAAATAAAAAAATGAATATCGAATAACGAATACCTACCCATAGAAACAATATTCAAATATCCGAATATTTGGGTACAGCCCTATTGGTTAGTCACATAGTTAAATATCCAAGCTATACTGGGTTTTTTTTGTTTGTTTGTTTGTTTTAAATGAAACCATGAATTTTTGTTACCCTGAAGTTGACCTAAAATGAAGTTGTTCTAAAAAGGCTGTAGCCTATGCATTTAACGAGCAGAAACTAAATATTTTCTGTGGTGGTAGAGCAGGCGCCCCATGTACAAGGCCGTTGCCACAGTGGCCCGAGTTCAAGTCCACTTTTGCTGCATCTCTCTCTCTCTCTCTCTCTCTCTCTCTCTCTCTCTCTTCCTCTCTCTCTCTCTCTCTCTCTGTCCCCCTTTCACACTTGGCTGTCCTATCCATTAAAGTCAGTGTAAAGCAATTTCTGCTATTTTCTTCTAAACACATTAAATAGGTCACAAAAGTACCCCTCAAAATGTATAAAAAAGACTTTCAACCATTTACAGTTGAACTGTGGAGCTAGGCTCCACAAACTGTGTTTCTAGGTTTCAATTTTCTGGATTTAGTGGGCGGGCCTTAAATCATAGCCGCGTTACGTAATGGCGCTGTCCCTGCTACAAACACGCCCCCTGAGGCTGTAGCAGTATAAATACACACTCTTGTACAGTAGGTGGCGGGATGCACCTGGAAGTTGTTTGGGATCCGCCAATAAATTGAGAGAGGAAGAAGAAGCAGTAGCATAGAAAACCAGCAGTTTCACTATACATATCACATTTTTCACGTCACTATATCACCGTGTAGACTAATCTGGTGTTTGTAAAGTCCATTAACACATTACTATTTCTGTGTGCACGTTTTGTAATTAACATGGTAATTATAGATTAGTTGGGCTAACCGTTAGCTGTTAGCCGTTAGCCATTAGCCGTTAGCGATGTCTGTAATAACTCAATAAACGGTCCGTGAAAAAAATATTTTTTCCAGCGGATGTCTTAGTTACAACATGATTGAGCTAGCAAAGCAGTTTTGTGTTGCTATGTGTGGTATTTATTCAGTTTTGGGAAATCACGATGTCTAGAAAGCATCAGTGGCTGCAGCAAAGAGAGACTGCTAACACTAGCAGCAAAGCTAACATCAGGACGTCATCTGTTAAAAGCCTCCCATTTTCGGATACGACATGAAACTACTCCAGTTAGCTCAATCATGTTGTACCTAAGACATCCACTGGAAAAAATATTTTCAGTCAGTGGAGACAAACCGACACTCTCCCTCCTTGGATTACATCCTCCCGTTCGGCCGGCTGCCAGTGTGGGGTTACGTCTTTGTACAGTACACGGAGGATGCTTCCCTCCCGCGAGTGGGCGTGGACTGAATGGCTGCAGCCTGGAGTCTTGTTTTTCCATGATTTTGAGAGCTAATTTTATATACTTAGCGATTTTTTTAATCTTTCAAATTTAGCTCAGTGATTAATGACACATATTTCTGTGATGTGACAAACTTATAACAGACATTTTTTGTTGCTTTACACGGACTTTAAAAGCAAAAGTGCCCAAAAACATATCCTTAAAAACAAATAAATAAATGAAGTGAGAATGTATGGGGTGCCGTTTGTAAACTGTCTCACGCTGAAAATAACAAAAACTTTTTGCCACATTTAGCTTCAAACAATGTTTAAAAAAGTGCTGTGAATTTTTAAACGCCACCTTTTACCACATTTACAGCAATATTTGTTAACTTAGAAATATATTAAATAGTTAAATCTAAAAATTTCTCCATACATGTTTCTTGTTATTTTAGGTAGTTATTATCACGCTAATGTATGTTCAAGTGTCCATTTCCCCCGATAAGTTGGTTTTAATTCGTTATTTGATTCTATAAACACAGTCTGACCATCTCGAGCTTTTATTTTGGTACTTCCAGTAACTGGCAGTGTGAATTTGCATATTAGCTAAATATTTAGTTTCACCCAGAACATTTAGATTTAACATTTAACATTTAGATTTATATTTAGCATTTAGATTTAACATTTATATTTATATTTAATATTTAGATTTAACATTTATATTTATATTTAGCATTTAGATTCAACATTTATATTTATATTTAATATTTAGATTTAACATTTATATTTATATTTAACATTTAGATTTAGATTTAGCATTTTGATTTAACATTTATATTTAGATTTAGATTTAGCATCTAGATTTAACATTTAGATTTAGATTTAGATTTAGATTTAGATTTAACATTTAGATTTAGATTTAGATTTAGTATTTAGATTTAACATTTAACATTTAGGTGCCACATTTAATATTTAGATTTAACTATTTAATATATTTCTAAGTTAACAAATATTGCTGTAAATGTGGTAAAGGGTGACGTTAAAAAATTCACAACACTTTTTAAAACATTGTTTGAAGCTAAATGTGGCAAAACGGCACCCCATAAGAATGTGTTGGTATTGTGCGAAGACATTGTGATGAAGAGGAACCAATGTCAGTGAATTTTAATTGGGTTGAGTTGGACCTGTTTATGAAATCTGAGCAAGCTTGACACAAAGAGCCCCAGTTCTTATCTTGTAAATCATTGGATAATATCGCAAAATTTATGATCATTTCGAGAATAAAAGTTTAAATGTTTCCTTTTTTTTTAAATTGGAAAGGAGGTCATGACTAACACAGGACTAATGAGTCCTGATAATCTGATGTCTCCCACATGAACAGACAGAATATTGAAAAGTAATTTTTATTCTTTTGACTGGTTTTGTGTAATTAAAACAGTTCATTTATAGTCTACATGTGTATTTATCTGTCTGTGTTGCACACACACACACACACACACACACACACACACATACTGGTTTCCATGTTTCATGGGGACGAAGTTTGTAATCATCACTGGTGGGGACCATGCTTTCTAGTGGTTCTACAAGTCTGAAAAAAATTAGGTAAAGCAGCCATTGGTCAGTGAGCCTAAACACACCTTCAAACCTTTGAAAAGATGATGTACTGGTTTCCCCATGCTTGGTGGGGACTTCCGGAAAAACGAGTTTGCATGTTTATAGGGGACATCATTTGCATAAATTTGCATACTTTACACAGATTTATATTTTACTCGTGGGGACCTATTTTTATATTTACATGGCAAACAATGTAGGAAATTCTCCAACATACTGCATTTGGGTTGAGATGAAACCTTATTACAAATATGGAGTTAAACCACATAGAAAATGTCGAGTTCAACATCTACTGTAGCAGCATCTAGAATCATGCAGAATGCCTAACATTATGAGTGATTAGAAAACACTGTGCCAGTGATATGGTGATGATTCTTAAAAGAGTGGATATTATTACAAATTTAACAATTTTAGGTGGCAAACCAAGCAACATAAAAACTACCCATGTCATCACATTACATATTTAACCTGTTCCAAAACCTTCATAGCTATTTAAAAAAAGGTGCTAAGAGGGTAAATACATTTGCATTAGTCAGCTGTCACTTGCCTGAATGATTAGACCTGTGGAACTAACTCCAGTACCTGTTAAATATATGGAGAGACTGATTCTCAAACATGTAAAACAAAATATATCATGTCTGGTCTTGCCTGGTTAGCTTACTACTCTGTCAACTCACCCACCTAGAAATCAAACTAATTTGATGTGCACAACATGCTTTTTATTTAAACAGGTTAATGTGAAAGTGTTTACATTGCAAAATTACAATTCTGCAATGAATGTAACAGTATGTGTTTAACAAAACATACACATGCACAAGTTCCACAACTTCTGTGATGTCATGTTCCACATTTATTGAGCAAGTGCTGCCCATATTCAATAATGACATAGTCATTCTTAATTATTTCTGTGACAGGATCGTGATTCATGGCACTGACGACTTTATATTCTAGCAGACGTTTTCTCTCTTTGGACTTTTTTGAAAAGGAAAAAGCTCTTGCCACCTCCCCCTTATTTCCGTGTACATGTTCCAGATGTCTTGCCATTTTGGCATATGGCTTTCTGCAATAAAAACAACGTAGCTTCTCTTGCCATTTTTATTTTGGTGAGAACAAACTACTAGACTGTCATTGGTGTCCTGACTTGAGCAGGGTTCTTCCTCTACAGTAAGTTCAGGGCAGGGTTCTTCCTCTACGGAGCTCTTTGCAGGATGAATATCCATGGCACACAATGTCATCTGTAATGATTTAGAAGGAAAACAATGAAAATATGAGGACCTTTAGGTCATTTTAATGTAAACACCATGTAAAACTCAAGTAGATAAATACACGTTCTTAAGGATCTGTAAACTTCAGTACATGCCAAAACACCAGAGTTCATAAGAAAACACCAAACTGTAATATTTCCGAATAATGAGTCAACCTCTGTTTGCTTTCACACATCTTCAATTCAACAAGCTTAGTGGGGACATTTTTACACACCATGTTATCATCCTTTACGGGGACAAAGCATCTCTGGGTTTTATTTAACACTAATGGTATCATAAGAAGTGCACTGTGGGGACATCGTAAATGTGCCAGATCAAGGTGATAATTAGGCCAAAGGAAAATATCCAGACAGGTTCAGATCCATCTCGAAAGTCCCTTTAACTTTTGCCTCATTGAGGCATTAGATTTAACTGTTAGTAGACCTGATTGACATGAAATTACCCTCACAATGACCTCATTTGCTTTGTTTAGTTGCTTAAACCAAACGTACTGAGGCTGTTGAAGTAAACATCAAGTGATGAAGGTGAATGTACCTCTTGAGTAGTGTCCTGCAGACACACAGCTTCTTCCATCCGTTTCTCAGACATGGCAGCAGGATGGGAGCTCTTTGCAGCATGAATATCCAGTGTCATCTGTAATGATTTAGAAGGAAAACAATGAAAATATGAGAACCTTTAGGTCAATTTAATGTAAACACCATGTAAAACTCAAGTAGATAAATACACGTTCTTAAGGATCTGTAAACTTCAGTACATGCCAAAACAACAGACTTCATAAGAAAAGAAAACACCTAACTGTACTGTAATATTTCACAATAATGAGTCAACCTCTGTTTGCTTTCACACATCTTCAATTCAACAAGCTTAGTGGGGACATTTTTACACACCATATTATCATCCGTTACGGGGACAAAGCATCTCTGGGTTTTATTTAACACTAATGGTATCATAAGAAGTGCACTGTGGGGACATCGTAAATGTGCCAGATCAAGGTGATAATTAGGCCAAAGGAAAATATCCAGACAGGTTCAGATCCATCTCGAAAGTCCCTTTAACTTTTGCCTCATTGAGGCATTAGATTTAACTGTTAGTAGACCTGATTGACATGAAATTACCCTCACAATGACCTCATTTGCTTTGTTTAGTTGCTTAAACCAAACGTACAGAGGCTGTTGAAGTAAACATCAAGTGATGAAGGTGAATGTACCTCTTGAGTAGTGTCCTGCAGACACACAGCTTCTTCCATCCGTTTCTCAGACATGGCAGCAGGATGGGAGCTCTTTGCAGGATGAATATCCAATGTCATCTGTAATGATTAAGAAGGAAAACAATGAAAATATGAGGACCTTTAGGTCAATTTAATGTAAACACCATGTAAAACTCAAGTAGATAAATACACGTTCTTAAGGATCTGTAAACTTCAGTACATGCCAAAACAACAGACTTCATAAGAAAAGAAAACACCTAACTGTACTGTAATATTTCACAATAATGAGTCAACCTCTGTTTGCTTTCACACATCTTCAATTCAACAAGCTTAGTGGGGACATTTTTACACACCATGTTATCATCCTTTACGGGGACAAAGCATCTCTGGGTTTTATTTAACACTAATGGTATCATAAGAAGTGCACTGTGGGGACATCGTAAATGTGCCAGATCAAGGTGATAATTAGGCCAAAGGAAAATATCCAGACAGGTTCAGATCCATCTCGAAAGTCCCTTTAACTTTTGCCTCATTGAGGCATTAGATTTAACTGTTAGTAGACCTGATTGACATGAAATTACCCTCACAATGACCTCATTTGCTTTGTTTAGTTGCTTAAACCAAACGTACAGAGGCTGTTGAAGTAAACATCAAGTGATGAAGGTGAATGTACCTCTTGAGTAGTGTCCTGCAGACACACAGCTTCTTCCATCCGTTTCTCAGACATGGCAGCAGGATGGGAGCTCTTTGCAGGATGAATATCCAGTGTCATCTGTAATGATTTAGAAGGAAAACAATGAAAATATGAGGACCTTTAGGTCAATTTAATGTAAACACCATGTAAAACTCAAGTAGATAAATACACGTTCTTAAGGATCTGTAAACTTCAGTACATGCCAAAACAACAGACTTCATAAGAAAAGAAAACACCAACTGTACTGTAATATTTCACAATAATGAGTCAACCTCTGTTTGCTTTCACACATCTTCAATTCAACAAGCTTAGTGGGGACATTTTTACACACCATATTATCATCCGTTACGGGGACAAAGCATCTCTGGGTTTTATTTAACACTAATGGTATCATAAGAAGTGCACTGTGGGGACATCGTAAATGTGCCAGATCAAGGTGATAATTAGGCCAAAGGAAAATATCCAGACAGGTTCAGATCCATCTCGAAAGTCCCTTTAACTTTTGCCTCATTGAGGCATTAGATTTAACTGTTAGTAGACCTGATTGACAAGAAATTACCCTCACAATGACCTCATTTGCTTTGTTTAGTTGCTTAAACCAAACGTACAGAGGCTGTTGAAGTAAACATCAAGTGATGAAGGTGAATGTACCTCTTGAGTAGTGTCCTGCAGACACACAGCTTCTTCCATCCGTTTCTCAGACATGGCAGCAGGATGGGAGCTCTTTGCAGGATGAATATCCAATGTCATCTGTAATGATTTAGAAGGAAAACAATGAAAATATGAGGACCTTTAGGTCAATTTAATGTAAACACCATGTAAAACTCAAGTAGATAAATACACGTTCTTAAGGATCTGTAAACTTCATTACATGCCAAAACAACAGACTTCATAAGAAAAGAAAACACCAACTGTACTGTAATATTTCACAATAATGAGTCAACCTCTGTTTGCTTTCACACATCTTCAATTCAACAAGCTTAGTGGGGACATTTTTACACACCATGTTATCATCCTTTACGGGGACAAAGCATCTCTGGGTTTTACTTAACACTAATGGTATCATAAGAAGTGCACTGTGGGGACATCGTAAATGTGCCAGATCAAGGTGATAATTAGGCCAAAGGAAAATATCCAGACAGGTTCAGATCCATCTCGAAAGTCCCTTTAACTTTTGCCTCATTGAGGCATTAGATTTAACTGTTAGTAGACCTGATTGACATGAAATTACTCTCACAATGACCTCATTTGCTTTGTTTAGTTGCTTAAACCAAACGTACAGAGGCTGTTGAAGTAAACATCAAGTGATGAAGGTGAATGTACCTCTTGAGTAGTGTCCTGCAGACACACAGCTTCTTCCATCCGTTTCTCAGACATGGCAGCAGGATGGGAGCTCTTTGCAGGATGAATATTCATGGAACACAATGTCATCTGTAATGATTTAGAAGGAAAACAATGAAAATATGAGGACCTTTAGGTCAATTTAATGTAAACACCATGTTAAACTCAAGTAGATAAATACACGTTCTTAAGGATCTGTAAACTTCAGTACATGCCAAAACAACAGACTTCATAAGAAAAGAAAACACCAACTGTACTGTAATATTTCACAATAATGAGTCAACCTCTGTTTGCTTTCACACATCTTCAATTCAACAAGCTTAGTGGGGACATTTTTACACACCATGTTATCATCCTTTACGGGGACAAAGCATCTCTGGGTTTTATTTAACACTAATGGTATCATAAGAAGTGCACTGTGGGGACATCGTAAATGTGCCAGATCAAGGTGATAATTAGGCCAAAGGAAAATATCCAGACAGGTTCAGATCCATCTCGAAAGTCCCTTTAACTTTTGAATCATTGAGGTATTAGATTTAACTGTTAGTAGACCTGATTGACAAGAAATTACCCTCACAATGACCTCATTTGCTTTGTTTAGTTGCTTAAACCAAACGTACAGAGGCTGTTGAAGTAAACATCAAGTGATGAAGGTGAATGTACCTCTTGAGTAGTGTCCTGCAGACACACAGCTTCTTCCATCCGTTTCTCAGACATGGCAGCAGGATGGGAGCTCTTTGCAGGATGAATATCCAGTGTCATCTGTAATGATTTAGAAGGAAAACAATGAAAATATGAGAACCTTTAGGTCAATTTAATGTAAACACCATGTAAAACTCAAGTAGATAAATAAACGTTCTTAAGGATCTGTAAACTTCATTACATGCCAAAACAACAGACTTCATAAGAAAAGAAAACACCTAACTGTACTGTAATATTTCACAATAATGAGTCAACCTCTGTTTGCTTTCACACATCTTCAATTCAACAAGCTTAGTGGGGACATTTTTACACACACCATATTATCATCCGTTACGGGGACAAAGCATCTCTGGGTTTTATTTCACACTAATGGTATCATAAGAAGTGCACTGTGGGGACATCGTAAATGTGCCAGATCAAGGTGATAATTAGGCCAAAGGAAAATATCCAGACAGGTTCAGATCCATCTCGAAAGTCCCTTTAACTTTTGCCTCATTGAGGCATTAGATTTAACTGTTAGTAGACCTGATTGACATGAAATTACTCTCACAATGACCTCATTTGCTTTGTTTAGTTGCTTAAACCAAACGTACAGAGGCTGTTGAAGTAAACATCAAGTGATGAAGGTGAATGTACCTCTTGAGTAGTGTCCTGCAGACACACAGCTTCTTCCATCCGTTTCTCAGACATGGCAGCAGGATGGGAGCTCTTTGCAGGATGAATATCCAGTGTCATCTGTAATGATTTAGAAGGAAAACAATGAAAATATGAGAACCTTTAGGTCAATTTAATGTAAACACCATGTAAAACTCAAGTAGATAAATACACGTTCTTAAGGATCTGTAAACTTCAGTACATGCCAAAACAACAGACTTCATAAGAAAAGAAAACACCAACT
Source organism: Epinephelus awoara (assembly GCA_035609425.1). Lineage (NCBI taxonomy): Eukaryota > Metazoa > Chordata > Actinopteri > Perciformes > Serranidae > Epinephelus > Epinephelus awoara. The sequence goes on from CM069300.1 coordinate 36,414,606, forward strand.
GTACTGTAATATTTCACAATAATGAGTCAACCTCTGTTTGCTTTCACACATCTTCAATTCAACAAGCTTAGTGGGGACATTTTTACACACCATATTATCATCCGTTATGGGGACAAAGCATCTCTGGGTTTTATTTAACACTAATGGTATCATAAGAAGTGCACTGTGGGGACATCGTAAATGTGCCAGATCAAGGTGATAATTAGGCAAAAGGAAAATATCCAGACAGGTTCAGATCCATCTCGAAAGTCCCTTTAACTTTTGCCTCATTGAGGCATTAGATTTAACTGTTAGTAGACCTGATTTACAAGAAATTACCCTCACAAAGACCTCATTTGCTTTGTTTAGTTGCTTAAACCAAACGTACAGAGGCTGTTGAAGTAAACATCAAGTGATGAAGGTGAATGTACCTCTTGAGTAGTGTCCTGCAGACACACAGCTTCTTCCATCCGCTTCTCAGACATGGCAGCAGGATGGGAGCTCTTTGCAGGATGAATATCCAATGTCATCTGTAATGATTTAGAAGGAAAACAATGAAAATATGAGGACCTTTAGGTCAATTTAATGTAAACACCATGTAAAACTCAAGTAGATAAATACACGTTCTTAAGGATCTGTAAACTTCAGTACATGCCAAAACAACAGACTTCATAAGAAAAGAAAACACCAACTGTACTGTAATATTTCACAATAATGAGTCAACCTCTGTTTGCTTTCACACATCTTCAATTCAACAAGCTTAGTGGGGACATTTTTACACACCATGTTATCATCCTTTACGGGGACAAAGCATCTCTGGGTTTTATTTAACACTAATGGTATCATAAGAAGTGCACTGTGGGGACATCGTAAATGTGCCAGATCAAGGTGATAATTAGGCCAAAGGAAAATATCCAGACAGGTTCAGATCCATCTCGAAAGTCCCTTTAACTTTTGCCTCATTGAAGTATTAGATTTAACTGTTAGTAGACCTGATTGACAAGAAATTACCCTCACAATGACCTCATTTGCTTTGTTTAGTTGCTTAAACCAAACGTACAGAGGCTGTTGAAGTAAACATCAAGTGATGAAGGTGAATGTACCTCTTGAGTAGTGTCCTGCAGACACACAGCTTCTTCCATCCGTTTCTCAGACATGGCAGCAGGATGGGAGCTCTTTGCAGGATGAATATCCAGTGTCATCTGTAATGATTTAGAAGGAAAACAATGAAAATATGAGGACCTTTAGGTCAATTTAATGTAAACACCATGTACAACTCAAGTAGATAAATACACGTTCTTAAGGATCTGTAAACTTCAGTACATGCCAAAACAACAGACTTCATAAGAAAAGAAAACACCAACTGTACTGTAATATTTCAGAATAATGAGGCAACCTCTGTTTGCTTTCACGGGTCCATGTCATTTGTCCGACATCCCATCAATCAGACCTCCCGTTGTTCCGATACGTGATTATACTAGGCTATACTGTATTTGTGTACCATAGAGGATCATCAAACGCAACAAAAGTAGGCTACTGGTCAAGATACAAGTGTCAGAGAGAAGATCGTGAATGTGTCAGATTACAGTGATAATTAGGCCAAGGAAAATGTCCAGACAGTCAAAGATCTGTCCCAAATTTCTAAAATATGTAAAAACACTAATTAATAAAAAATACAGGATAATTTAATTTCAGTAGTTTCTAAAGAAGATACCTTCACACACAATGTTATTCTGTGACGTACTTAAAGCCTACACATTTAAATACTGTGCAGTCATGAGACATACTTGCATTCGCCATGGGCAGTCATCGTCTCCGTAGTCGGGCAAGTTGGTCAGAGATCTACTTGCCCGAAGTCAGTTTGTACTTGCCCTAAAAAACTGTTTAATTTAAGCGGCTATCACTTAACAAAGACTGCAGTTATTTTTATGTTGAGTAATCTTAATAAACACTGTATTTATTAATTAAAACAACATATGTCATGTATTGTAGCTTAATTCCAACACAAATATGACAGTGTCAGGGCTTAAAGTGAAAAATTTGTCAATCATTCTCTGTCTATAATTTTACGCCCTACTTGAGCCATGCCCATCTATTTATTTTTCATCCCTCTCTCCAGTTCTGCTGTATTAACAGGTGATGCACATGCATGAAAAATAATTTTCACATGCGTGAAACTTTTGTATGCTTGCAAAGCACAGCCTGCTGGGATGTTTCTATGTATACTAGCACCAGAAGGGCTCTTTAGGACTAAGTATACAGTACATGTGTGCACAGTAATGAGCAGGTGAAATGTCTGTGTAGCTTACGTATGAGGTGTCTCACGATTTAGGAACATACAATTTTATTGAACATAATAAAAGTCACTTGACATGCTGCTGTTTTGTGCTATGACCTATTTAAGTGTCTGTCAATGGTTATTTAGGCTACACACTGTCCATAACAATAACTTTGTCAGCTGACAAACTGCACTGGGCTCAGGGTCAGGTTTGGTCAGGAAAATGCAGCCCGAGCTGCTCTAGCGTGCTCACCTATGTGTGTGGTGGAACTCCGCTGTGCATAATACAGAGAGCAGAGGAGAATTGCTAACGCGTGACCATGTAGAGACAGAAATGACACGATGGCATAGCACCATAAATAGTATATTGTTATGTTATTATATGAAGCGTCCGTCACGCAAAATAATATCAATGGGGGCTGTGGGCAGGACATTATTACACAGCGTGTGGCTATGACTTCAGGCAGAGAGACCGCTGCATCAGAGCACGTTTTAAAATACATTTATTTTATCAATTAGTTATTAACTTTTCCTATTTTTAGCAACTTGCCCGATCGGGCAAGTGAGTTGTTAGTTTACACGCCCAACCTTGAGTTTTTTTTGCCCCAGGCAATCGGGCAATCCTTATAGTTGAGCCCTGCATGAGCACCCACACAGACAGTGTTTAGGAGGTGAATTTTTGCCTTGCTTTACTTGCCCAAGTTTGACCGCGGGAGTATTTGTTTTTACAGCAATGAATAACATGAGTAGCACCAACCAGTTCTGACGTGGACAATGGGAGCCAAAACAGTGACGTTACTTAAGCTCAGCCTGTCTGCTATTGTGACCCCGAAAAAGCTGTTGATTTATGCACTTCCCAGATGACGATTATAGACCTTAAAACGGAATAAACCCAAATTAAACTTAGATTTTACAGTGATTTAATTACAATGAACTGATCAAATGGATGCTGAAATAACTACATCATGATGCCGCTTTGTAAAAACTCTGAATTAATGTTTTGTCAGTCCTGTCAGCATGACGAAAAGCAAAAAACTTTTAAAATGCTTGTTTTCTGAATGGAGCTCAGATCGATCAGGGCTATCATTTTAGCTGCTTCATCCACACTCAAAATAACATAATCTAAAGGCATAAATGAAATTTCATATTGTTACATCTCTACTGTGTCTGTTCATATCTGTGTAAAGCATCTTTGGGTTTCTTGAAAGGTGATATATAAATTCCAGTTATTATAATTAGTATTATTAATATCTAGACATAAGAAATCATCTTACCTTTCACTGCATTGATGAATTTCACCTCCAGTTTCCATGTTTTGTCGGTCTTTAAACCAACATGGTGACAGGCATCTTTAAAAGGACTGAGCCTGGGCGGCATTTCAAACTGAAGAGAAATGAATAAAAAGGGACAGTTATGGATTCAGTTATGGTAAAAATGCATAAACTGTATTTTAAACTGTGCTATTCCAACTCAATTTCGGTTAAGTCCAGTCTAAATTGAACATATGAAATGTTAAGTTTTGTTAATTTGTGAAATAAATTAAGACAAACTTAAGAAATAATCAATTAACTCTGTGCACTTTAAATATGAGGAAACTAATTGCAGCCTTCTCAAGCACTGTTCCCTTCACTTAACATTTCTTACATTTTTTCTTGTCTTCCATGATATATTCTTGCACAAAAACATTCGGGATCTCATTTCCACTGGCATTATCTAGTTACATGTCCACTTTAAAATCAGACAAATTAACTAATCATTAAGAGAATAAATTATTTTGGGTTTTTAGAAACTTTACTTCTGCTAGATTCTTCTCCTGATTTTGAAGGCTTAGGCTATTCTGTTATTTGATTTTAAGTTGATTTACATGAAAATGTATGCACAGTGACAGTTGATCATTTAACAGAAATTAACAGGCAGATTACTTGTGCAGATTAATAATAGAACACAGTGAAAAAAATAGCCATTTTAATAAATCAATATTGTGCTCTGCCGCTCACCAGCCAAGGTGCACTTCAACTTGAAGAAGCCTACAGTCTACGGAGAAACTGACTCTAAAAACTGCAGCTGGTCTCAGAAGATTATTGTAGCCCCCAAAAGCATAAAGTCACAGCACGTTGTTATTGTTAACATTGCAACATCACCTCACATAATATTAACTGTTGTCTGTGTGGACACAGAGGGCCTGCTAACTGCAGCACTTTAGCGAGGCAGACATGCCTCAGATGTAACATTAACATGTGAACCCCACGTTAGCATCACGGCTAGGACATTTTCTCTCGTTAACTAACATATGTTACATGCTAGATGTTGACTAAACAGAGCATTTGACACGGTGTAACGTCAACTTCACACTCTCTTATGGCTTCTAACATTATACGTTTACCTTTCTACATGTGTATTAACTGAATAAATCCATCCTGGTTCCCGAAAACTTCGACAACTGCTAACTGACTTGAGCCAGGTTGCTCATTAATGCTAGTTAACGTTACTTGGCTAACGTTATCGTTAATAGCCTTCAAACAACAAACAAACGACAGTTTGAATAAATAAATAAAATATAAACCGCTATATTTCAGTAAAATGATTAATACATACCGAAAAACGCCGCTGGCCACACTCTCAATGCCTCATCAGATGCAGGTTGGATGCAAGATTGTATGGGTGCGGCCTGGAGTCTCCCGTCTCACGGCTCTCCTGACATGACCTCTTCTCCGGTGATACAGAAGCCACGCCCCCGACGTTCTAAATTTCAGAACAAAAGCTCGCGCCTGACACTATAGTGGTTTTACACATAATATTGTATTTTGTAATGTATTTTAGGAATCCTGGTAGAAAAGGTTTTTTTTAACATATGACTGCAGCCTGGAACCTCTTGTCTCATGACACATCTATTGTATTTTAGGAATCCTAGTTGAAAAGTTGTTTTATACATAGTATTAAATCCTCCTCAATGTACTGTTGCTTTGTGTTACTTTTACATGTTGTCCTTTCTAGTAATCATTTTATTTTTTATGTAAAGCACTTTGAGTTTCATTTTGTGTTGGAGCAGAAGCTGCCATCATAAAAAGGGCTGGAACGCCGACTTCTATGTTAAATTAACAGAGGAACAAACATACACAGCCATCGGTTCTGTTTGACAGGTATGCACACACCTGGACCAGGGCCAAGCTCAATTTATTGATTTGTGACACCTGCTACCTAATCACCACGTCCCCTCTCCAGACAACCTAGTCAGTGTAGGAGCACAAAAACAATATTCAACACCCCCACTTGCTCTTACACTGAATAACAAGATACAGTGTCACATACATTTATACAATTCATTTTCATTTCATGTTTAACGCTTTTCACCAAAAATGAAACAGGCAAATATATCAAGAATGGTTTTAGTTACAGATTTAGTTAAAATATCTACCACCATGTCTGCTGTTGGACAATATTCAATAGTTATTTTGGCATCAAAAAGCATTTGTGAATTATTTAAAAAATGCAGGCCTCACGGGCCAGATCACACCCCGAATGGTGACCTTTGACACTTCTGAAGGTTGCATTGGTCTGAAACTTGGCACAGTCGATGCCCCTGACCTCCTGATACACATACTCTAATGTCAGCCCACTACCTCAAAGCGTTGATGAATCATTAAGGAAAAGATAAGATAAGATACACCTTTACTGATCGCATAATTGAGAAATTCCAGTGTTACAGCAGTCAGATTAAGTAAAAGAGTCAGATTAAAGATTTCAAATTTAAACTTAAAAACTTAAATAACTAGGCATGCAAATAAGTACAAAAAATACAAAAGACGGCGATAAATAATGATAACAATAACAATAAAAATAATAACGGGAAGTGGATAATAAGGAGCAGCAGTGAATAAAAATGGCCAGTGGATAAGTTGCAAGTGATTGTATGTGCAAAAACAACAGACTGCTGTGGTGTCCATAAAGTGTCCATAGTGTCAATAAAGTGTCCATGGTGCAGTTTACTGTGAGCAGTGTTGGTTATGTAGCCTGACAGCAGCAGGCAGGAAGGACCTGCAATAGGGTTCCTTCACACACTTTGGGTGAATCAGTCTATCGCTTAAGGAGCTCTCCAGAGCTTTTATCTCCTCCTGTAGAGGATGGGAGTCATTAGTCCTCAGAGATGACAGCTAGACTGTCATCCTCCTTTCTCCCACCACCTGCACAGAGTCCAGAGAGCATCCCAGGACAGAGCTGGCCTTCTTGATCAGCTTGTCCAGTCTCTTCCTATCTGCAGCCGAGACACTGCTGCCCCAGCAGACCACTCCGTAAAAGATGGCTGATGCCACCACAGTGTCAAAGAAGGTCTTCAGGAGCACCCCCTGCACTCCAAAAGACCTGAGCCAACTTGGCAGGTAGAGTCTGCTTTGGCCTTTCCTGTATAGTGCTGTTATGTGATCAGTCCAGTCCAGTTTATTGTTAAGATGAATACCCAGGTACTTATAAGATGTCACCATCTCAAGACAGTGATTTTTTAAAAAAACGCGTGTCTTTGGCCACTGCGCAGCGACCTTTGACCCCAGGGGCCCCAGATGCGGAACAGATGATCCCCTGGAGCTACTAAACAATAATCCAGAACAAAAACCCCCAAAGTCCTGTAGATTTTTTTTTTGCCTGTTTCAGAAACTCAAAATCAAGAGCTGTGAGACTTATGCCCTCTTACACCCTTTGACCAGAGAGGAGGTTTTGGAGGAAATGTTTTTCTAAAAGTCACAGGAGTCTGATTTCTTTACATGTTGTTCGGGGGCCCAAGACGAGCCGGTAGACATCAGTTAGGTTCTGATCGGCCTGGTAGATCCGAGGGTGGGGCCTTGAAAGGTTAGCATTTTTTAACCAATTAAGGCTCGCCACGGCCACAAAAATTGTATAAATTACATGAAAATTGGTGTCTGGGCCTATCTTTGGGCCCTGATTGTGAATCCCAAGTATCAATTTAGTGGGCCAATGGGAAAGCCAAGTAGCTTCCAAGAAGTTCAATCGAGATGGGGCAAAGATATTCTTGTAGAGCTCTTAGAGATGAGCAACATATGTGAAAAGCATGTAGAAATATTAATATTTAGTTTCCCATGTTCTGCTGTAAGGGTTTCTCTGGGCTGACCCTGACCCTTCTGAAGAATGCACGGACGCCAGAATCTGCACACATGATTGAGACTGCGGTCACAGTGACATTTGAGCTTTTCAGCCCATACAGAATATGTGCAGTTATAGACCTCCGACCTTATCTAAGCACTTTTAATGGCATAAGTGGGTATATTTCGTTTCCTTTCAATATTAAGATTACTTAGAAAAGTGTTTGAAGCATTTTGGGGGTTGTTTAATTGATTATTTTGTTTCTTGAAGTGACTGTGCGCGACGCAACTGCAGCGCTGCAGTTGACCTGATATCGCAACAATTGTAGGCGGCAGGTCTATTAACAAATAAACATGTCTATCCATGCCTAAGCTACAAACACCAACAAAACACTTAAACCTTATCACAGTGTTTATGAATGAGATCAGTAAAATATTGTAGCGACCCTGTAGTAAATGTTCTGTTGTAATGTCAATGTTCTGTGAGTTGATGGCATGTTTGGAATTGAATGAGTATAGGTAGGGGGGCGGGGGGCGAGTGTGACGGGGATGGGGTCAATGTGTGAGTGCAAGTGCTGGTGTCTGTATAAGCAAGCTGGAGGAGAGAGCAGGAGTGCACAGTTGGAGTTAACTTTACAGCTAAGTCCTTGTTTTATGGTTGTTTTTACGGCCAGTGGTCGAATTGAGGGGGGATGAGGGAGGATGCATTCCCCTTTGTTAGAAAATTGACCAAAAAGCATCCCCCTTGTTAATCTAGAATCTGTGTGTGCAGGCACGGACGTAATTTGAGGGGGGGACGCAGTGGACATGTCCACCGCACTTCCCGTATCTGTGCCCTCCGTCCCACGCACTTTTTACAGCCGTTACCACCGTCCAATTCGTTTTTAACATGTGGTAACGTGTTTTTCCGAGCCGTCTTTAAACGCACCATGAGAAGGCGCATACACACCCTGTCATGTTGTGATCAGAGTCACTCCACACAGACGAGACGTGTGCTGCTGGGCAGTGCTGGTGAGTGTTACCTATGTTCAGCAAAGCAGCCAGCAAGAAGAGAAAAACCTTGCACAGTTTCTTCCAAACAAATCGTGTAAGTTGAGTAATGCTGTTGCATGTAGATAATGTTAGCTAAATGATGACTAGTTAATATATGCCAATATATCAAGTTAAGCTAATTAACAAGAACACTAACGTTAATGTTATTGTTACCTATGTTAAATCACTTGCTGGCTAGTTTCATGCTAGGAATAAACCCACTCCTCCTTAATAAGAACTTGTGCTCACTATTGCTTTGCACATATTTTATTTTAATCTTTATTGCCACAATATAAAGAGCAGGGTCAGGGAGGAGACAGTGGACCAGAGGCCAGCAAGGATGATCATGCAGAGTCTTCACAGGAGAGATTATAACTGGCTGAGAGAAAATATCTAGAGCACAAAAGTGACTGTGCGATTAATTTCCACAGCTGTGTCACCACGACTATTCTTAATTCTATTTCTAAATTTTGCTTTGCACATTTATTATCTATATTATTGCAACAGATAGAAGAGGGACAGGGAGAAACCAGGCAGGTATCAGGACAGGGACCTGACAGCAGCACCAATTATCAGCCCACGGCTTCACAGGTAAGCACAAATTATAAATGGCTAAGGAAATGTCTGTATGATAAGAGTGACTCTAAGATTGCACGCTTGCGACAGCCGCAGTGTATTGTGGGTTGAATCGCCATTTTGGAGGGTCACTCGTTGTGAACAACTCAACAGTCTTTGCGTGTGGCATTATCTTTGATAAATGGGACACTCGTGTTGTGTGAAAGGCTGTCATACTAAGTCACACGAAAGAAATGGCAGAAAAGTAGACCACAACTTGAGATTTTTTCGGTTTCCCACTTGGAAAAGAGGTTATGGACAGCAGGTTGAGGAAATAATGAAGAGGCGTCGGATGGCCTGGGTTGCAGCGGTGAGACAGAAGGGCGTCACTTTCGACACCATATCTCCCTTCATGCGTGTTTGCTCTTAGCATTTTCATAAAGGCAAGTAAGAGAGTTGTTTTTTGTTGAAGTCATGTTACTGAATATGCTGGTTTTTGCTTTCTAAAGTCGCTATTTTCACATTGGCTAACCTTAGCTAGCTAGCTAGCATCACTTGTAAACTACAGGCAAAGAGGGAGGGCAGTCTGGGCTAATCTGTTCGTGTTAAATCAGTATGTATTTTATTTTATCATCTTATTTCAAAACATTACAAAGTGAATGATTTTAAAGATAAAGGTAAACAGCAAAAATGCATAATAACACAGAAATATTTATCAAAGCATGAGATTTCCTCTTGTGATCTGAGAGATCTGATGGGATGATTAACTGGTAGCATGTCTGATTAAGTGGTTACGATTGTGAAATGTCATGGAAGCATCCAATGTTAACTAGCTTTCTAAATACAACCTAACGTGATTGCAGGTCAACAAGCTTATGAAATGATGGAGGCTGACCCAGACTGGGCACCATCCCTACATCTGGGACATGCCAAGTAATATAAATAACAGTTGTAGCATAAAGTATTCAAGTAAATTCAAGTAAATTTGTCCCACTTCACATGACAAGTCCTGTAGTGAGAGAATTGCACATCTTTGCATGGCAATTTCAACACTGAAACAATATATTGTGTAATAACAATTGTGCTAAAAACATTAGTGCAAAATATGTGCAAATTTGTCAACAATTCAGATACTTGTACATTCAAATATTGCAGATTCAAAAAACAGCACGCACATCCAAAAACTTTGAATACTGGGTGCTGGACAGAAGAACAGATGCAGAAGTACAAAAAATAGGTCCGCACACTGTTCAACAATGTTTAAATCAGAGTTTTCATGTTCAATCATGTTTCTGAGAGGAACAACGAGAGCAGATCCAAAAGTCTTCTTTAGCTGTCGCATGCTGTAGACCAACACAGCTTAAATGAAACCACACAATGGGGCAGTTTTGATTGTCACAGGCCACCATGTCATCTTTGCTCTCTGGTCTACGACAAAAGCACCACAACTTGACAGCTCTTTCCTTCTTCCTGGACTTCTTTGGACTTCGGCATTAAATTTTTCTGTGCTCTCGTAGCTCCTCAACTTTGTTTTAAACTCGGTGAAACTTAATTTCTCATCAGGACCATTGCAGTTAACAAGCCATCACTTAAAGTTTCTCCTGCATTCCTGAGTGCTGTGATCGCAGTCTCTGCACGGATAACATAGCCAGTGACACTCTCATTAACAGCTTTCTGGAGGGACTTCAGCTCCGTGTATAAGCTGATCACTCGTGGCTTCCCCTTACCAGCGTAATGGTCCCTCAGAATCTGCAGGGCCTTTCTGCCTTTATCATAATAATAAAGATGTATGTGTTAACCCAAGGGACACGTTATATCATAGTATGTTTCAAATGCAACGTTAAAAACTATCCAGATGGTTAAAATTGTAAAGTTAAGAGTTTAACCGCAAAAAAAGGCCTCTTTAGGAATTTACCAGTAACGCTGCTGCCATCTTCTTCTTCTTCTTCTCTCAGTTTGAGTCGAATTTGCATTTTTGACCCTGTAGACTTGTTGTTGTAAACGCCCATGTCATGACACGAGAGGTCATGACACGAGAGCCATGAGACGAGAGACTCCAGGCCAGTCATACCCGTCTTGTTGAATGTAGAGACCACTTCCTCTTCGATTTCACATTAAAACTCCACCAGCGGAAGTGACGATTGCAGGCAATTTAATGGGGAGAAGTAAAGTGTCCCTTGATATACGTATCAGTGGCATCATGCCCATTCTATCAATTCAGTTTTTGATATCTGGATTTTTTAAAATCTTTTTTAAGTTTATTGGACATAAACACTGCTGTGCGTGTGCGAATGGGCACGAGTGCCTGGCCGCTGTACTGACGGGTCAGGGACAGGTTAAGTCCGAGAGTCACAGCATCACTGCTGAAAATCGACAACAAAACAGCAGTCTGCTGCTTCAAAAGGAGATGTCCATGTGAGACCAAGAGTCTCTAATACCTGCTCAACAAAATCCGCTCATGTGGTGGAAAAACTTTGGGCTTTCTCACGTCTCTCTCTCTCTCTCTCTCTCTCTCTCTCTCTCTCTCTCTCTCTCTCTCTCTCTCTCTCATGCTTCTTTTCTGTGCTGTGGGCATCCATTTTTGCTGTTTTTTAAAGCTCTCACTACGTAACGAAGTGATTCACTATATCTCTAGTTTGTTTTCTTATGGAGGAGAAAAGGGGGAGCGCACTATTTCCAGGAAGGCATCACCTTTTCAAAAATGTAAGGATGTTGCTTTATTATTGGCCGTTCTTGCCGCTGGCTTAACAGGTATTTTGCATTTAGATGTTCCCATACTATCAGTAGGCTGAGATCTCTGATTATCTGGTATCGCGAGACTAGGGATGACCTGGTGTGATTTTGGTATCTAAAAACCTTCTAGAACTGGAAAAAAAAAAAAAAAAGGGAAAAGGGTTAAAAATGTAATCTAAAACTGCATTCCTATACTTTCCTGGCGAAACCTGGAAGAATCTTTATAATAACTAATGAACAAAATACCATATACATTATCAGAACAACAATCAACAAAATAAGCAGTGCATTTCTCACTAAAATGTCATTAAAATGCATTTTAATGTACAGTCTATCTTATAGCATTTTCCACTGAGAATGAAAGGAATGTCAGCCATATTGTCTGTTTTCACAGAGAGAAGCTTGACAGTCATGTGACACTGATGCAGGCTGATATAAAAGAATAGGACTGAAAAATGTAAGCCCCTCATGATTTTAGAGGCCTTCTTGTAAAATGATATGACAGATTACAGATTTTGGATATCATTATATTGTGATATGGACTGGGTGTTGTCTTTTCATGGTTTTGAAGGCTGCATGTCAGAGTCCTGAATCACCCCCAGAGGGTTTATTTCTCTATAGTTACCTGCCCACTCTACATTATTCCTTATTTGTTTATCATATGATAACAATTAGCTGTTTAAAAATGTTTCATGTGCAGCATTTAGGTCTTCTACATACACCCCATTACATTTTACTCTAGGTAGTATCATAGTTAATTACTTCCAAAGTATTATTAAATAATTCCACATTTGACCCTGGTGTTCTGTTCACACAAGTCACAGCAATATTTCTCATCCTTTCCATTTCACCTACACATTCCAGTAAATCATCAGTTACATACAGGACCACAGGCCTCTCACCTCTTCTGAGTTCTGTTGATACCATACAATACAACTCGTAGTACCTTTCTCTTCATTTCACCCTATATCAGACAATGACAATTAGTATATATATATATATATATGTGTGTGTGTATGTATAATGATAACACTATGACTATTCTTAACATTCTTTGTGGGGACCAGGAAGGGGCAGTACTTACCATATTTGGAAGATGTGTGTGTGAGACAACTGACTGCAATGCTAGATGAGGACCTTTAGGGGGCGATAGTGGGAAATCAGTGTGTGTGTGTCCTGACGGAAAAACATCACTTATGGGCCAAAGCTAAAAATTTCACTGGCACCTTCAAAATGGCTCCCGCATTCATTTAAAAGGCTTTGCCTTGTGGGGACCTCGATTTTGGTCCCCACGATGTCAGAGGTCCCCACGGCGTGACTGTGTAAACAGTAAAATGTCCCCACCAAGATAGGAATACAAGCACACACACACACACACACACACACACACACACACACACACACACACACACACACACACACACACAAACACAGACAAACAAACACAGACTCTCCAGCTCTGGGTAAGCAGTTTAAGTCTGTGTGTACTTACAGGGTTGTGCAGGGTTGTTGACAGAGCCTGGATGATGGGGGCTTCATCATGAGCTCCTTCCACAGCAGAGGGGATTGGAACAACAAGCCGCTCACCATCTCCTGGATCACAGGAGTTTCCTGACTGTCCAACCAAACAAACTTGGCTCTGATTATTTGCCAAATTGATGAGAATGAACCTAATTCAGCTCCTGGTGGCATTTAACATTGGGATTGATACAGAAATGTATAATCTTTACAGGCACATGCACAGATAGACCCCAGGTGGTGCTCAAGCACCTGCCCTTTTGCCCTCTGATTGGTTGAATGCCTATTTTGTGAAATATATATATTTTTCTATTTCTTTTTCTAATTTAATATTTTACTTTTTAAATTTGGCCCATGACATCAATCCTCCATTAAAAGCATGTTGTGATGTCTGACAGCAGCATTTTTAATCTCCCATGCCACGGCTCTGATAACTCATTCAAAGACATCTGAAATGTGGTTTGGTGCTGCACATGAGTGCAGGGAAGGAGAGAGGAGCGCAAAGCTGCAGCGAGCTCTGGGATTCTTTAAGAATATTTAAAGCTTGTTTGGAGGCTAATTTTAAATATTAGTACATGACTATTTAATGAGATTTTATTTTCGTATGGGGGTGAGGGGTGGGGGGCGTATTTGCGTGTTATTGCATTTTATTTATTAATACTTTTATTTGGATTTGTCACCTGCCACTTTACAGTTTGTTTTCCTTTACATAAATAAATACATTTCCAACCTAAATTGATGCATAAAAATTCACCAGAAAGCAGGAAATGAAGTGTTTGAGGCTCACAATTTCCTGGGTAGGACCCCCCAGACTCTCCCACTTAATATGTGTCCCCCTCAATGATCAAACAAAATGACACCCTTGTCTGCATCACTGTATAGATATTAAAATAAATATGTAAGTCATCCAAACATGTTACTGCATATAACTTCATTCTTAAATCAATAATTATGATAGAGGTGCCAAGTTTTTTTGATTGAGCACTTGCCCCCCAAAATGTCTGTGCACAGGACTGAATCTCTGTTATTTAAAGTACCACACTGAGGCCACTACCTCCTAACGGAAGCTTGTGGGCTCTATGCAGAGTGACGTTAACTCACTGTGGCACTGTCAAACGGTTGACACTTAATTACAACCAAATCATATCATATTAAAGACACAACTAAAATGAAAGGAAGTGGTGCTGACCTTGCACCGTTCATCATGACTGCCATGACAGAGGCAAGAGTGAAATATTTCCCATGATCTGATATAGTGGATCTTATCTTGGTCATATCAGGTCCAGACGAACGTGGCCATGAATCATCTATCACGGTTTGACAGTCTGAACCTTAATCATTTAGTAACTTGAAATATGATGTAGGTGTTCTGTAATTGGCAGCAGGGCAGGAATTTCACGAGGGCCACGAGGGCCATGGCTCTCATGCTATTGCGGTTTTCACCTCTGCCTTACACCTGTCTGATCCTGGACTGTTCCAACTCCCCACTGGATTGGCAAAACTTCTGTTGTTGCCGTTACATAGGTTAGATGCAGCCCAGTCAGTTCAGTGTCTCCCAATTAGCACAATGTAACAAAGTAGCAGCGTTAAACCAGTTAACAACCGTTAGGTAAAATTAGCTGTGTGATGCTAACTGTTAGCGCTGTCACCATGTGTGTCATTTATAATAACACCTAGACAGTGGAGCCGACCTATTCATTCTAATGAATATGTTCTTTACTGTGATGACATCAAAGATGTTTTTACACTTTTCTTGTCTTAAGCCTCCTGCAGACTGTGAGATTTTAGCAATCTTGTATGTTTAGTGCAGCTAAACTGTGCGACATGAATCCAATAAACTATGACATCAAATTTGATGTATGCAGACTGTATGATGACAATGCTTACTGAATCACAGGCTGCAATGTATGTCCATCAACGTCACTATGCAAGAAAAAAACATCATCAGCGTGCATCATCCATGAAAACAAAGGTGAATCAAGCCCTTGCTATAGAGACATTCATGTATGTCAGCAAAGTCTGAAGAAGAGGGAAGGAGAATGTGAACGCAGTCGTGACTGGAGAAAAGAGATCAACTTGGCATGCCAATTTGGCAACGAGAGTTCGAAGTAAATCTATTAGCATCTACCAGCATTTAGCATTGTCTTTTCATGCTGCATTTCTATTGGTTGGTTAGTCAATAGCAACAGCAAAAAAAACTGTTTGGCATTGGCAGAGAAGATTTTCATTTTCAAGATCATAGTTTCCTGTAAAAATGTCCATGAAAATCCGATGTAAAAAATACATGCCGAGCGCGGTCGTAAAATCTGAGCTTTGTACACACAGGGCTTGCGGACGTCCGCCTACTCTCCGCGCACCAGTGACTGCTCGGCATGTATTTTTCACATCGGGGGATTTTTCACTGACATTTTTAACGCGGAAGTGCGCTCGACTATGAAAGCCCGAATGACTGCGGACATTCCTTGCAGAGTCTGCTCCGCTTATAGTATCCCCGAGTATGTTCGAGTATGTAGTCAAGGATAAAGTATCAGCGAAAGCACACAGAGAGAGAGAGAGAGAGAGAGAGAGAGAGAGAGAGGGGAAAAACACATGACTTGTCGACTCCTCCCGGGTGGCGTCGACTTGTGCCACTGATGACAACGCATCGACAAATCGACTTTTCTGTTAATGCCCTACTCCGTAGCGCACCGGCAGGAACGCCTACTGAGAATTCTCCTAGTGCTATCGCGTGAGCTTGAGTTGATAGAGCAGAACACATTTTTAAGCGGAATACTGAGAAATACTGACATCCACTTCATGAAGCATTCTGGGACACACCCGGAAAACATCAGTAGAGAATTGTGTGGCTGTATTTAAGACAACTCTGAGCCTGCACAGCAACACACAGCACCATTGAAGTAAGCTCTGAAAACATTTTCTTTCTCATTTCGCACATGGTAGTTACTTCCCATTCTAGGTCAAAACTGATCCCCACAATAGGCTGCAGGGAGAGCACCTAGCTGCCTGCCTGAGGGTTGATATAAATGGGCCTGTCCCAGAGGCATTCAACTACGGATGGGGGCAGATAACAAATCAAAAATTTTGCCCAGATTCAGCCCACTTGACATGCTGCTGGCCTATTCAAGTGCTTGGAATTTGTTATTTACGTGACAACGCCTGAATGCAACACAGGCTCCGCTCCATTAGTGCCGTGGTGCAGGTTCGGACCGGGCTCGGTTATAATCGGTCAGGAAAATGCAGCCCAAGCTGCGCTCTAGTGTGCTCACCTGTGTCTGGGTGGGTGCGAAACGATACAGAGAGCAGAGGAGAATTGTAAACGCGCAACCATGTAGGGACAGAAATGGCATGCCGTCATGTAAATAAGATAAAAAAAACATAAGGCTATTTAGTTTGCTTAATAAAAGGTCAAGGTATAGACCTGTTCTATAGGCCTGGATATGAAGCATCTATAGTTGCATATAGGGGAAACACTGGCCCTTCAGAGGAAGATCAGTACGTTAGTCATTTTTCTTTTGATTAGTGAAATGTTTAACCACTAAACCTTTGCGGTATTTTAAGTGTAACCCTTCACCATAGCATAACACAAGTGTTTTTATCAGTGAAAATGGAACCTTTTTCACACATAAAAACCACAAAGATGTTAAGATCTAGGCATATTCTGCCATCATAACTTGGTGTTTCTTAGGAAAGTTTTACAAATATAAAACTTCCTTATATCAAAAAAAGCACAAAGAATCATATTGACCTTGTTCCAGGTGCCCTGTCAACAGTTTTACATACGTCTCTTTTATTATAAATTAAAAAAGGATTGTAGCCTATTGAAAACAGGATTTTCTTTGTATGCATGCATTTTAAATCAGTGCCTCCACAATATAAGACATAAAACCAATATGGGTGGAACTTTTTTTTGTTATTACACAGTGGTACCATTAGTGGCTAATGTTATCACCTTTAATGTGAATGATGTTTAAACAAGCTGATCTAGCAAAACACCTGACAAATCTGAACCAAAATCAATACTAAGTCACAGAGTGTGAGTGATTGAGAGAACAAGCAAGAGGACGGAAACTCAGCAGATCATTACTTCCTTGCAGGCCAGTGTCTTGATTTTGCTGTCATTTTCACTCTCCCTTTGCAGCATCCATTCAGACAGTCCAGCACAATAAATGACAAAGACAAACATGAAAGCTCTGTGGTCTTCTGGTATCAGTCCCTAAATCTGGTATCAATCTAATCTCCTTAATCTTCAGGGTTGTTGAGAGGCAATCAATGTCTCTTTTTCCTTTATCACATATCACCAGGGTGTCCATATGTAGAGCAGATTTTTTGACATTATGGCACAGTTTTTAGTGGGAAAACTTTGCATTTCCATTTATGCTCTGTTAATCTCTCATTCATCTATTTGTTTCATGCATTAGGTTCTACTCGTTGTTTTACAAGGTAAATGTGATTTTAAAGAGACATAAGTGCTAAATTAGGGGTTTTGTGTGCCTGTGATTGTGTCAGTTTGCAAAGCTCACATTAGCTGAATATAACTAAAACATAATGCACATAACATGACACACATAAAAGTTTTATTCTCGTATTGTGAATTGCCATGAAAATGGAGAACTGATATCTTAAAATGAAATATTCATTTGGTTTAAGTCTTTGTTACATGTAAGTACTCGGAAACCTGCAGAGGTCCATCTGACCTTCTAATATCAGATGGGGGAAACTGCCAGTGATTCAAAAGCAACACTGTCCACACAGAAACAGTATTCATACTAACAAAGACCTGGACCTCCCTCACTCCTGCAACTTCTGTGCAGTGTAAGGATGTCACACTTCCTGAACTGGAAAAAGAAGCTTTACCAGTGAACGTAATCCTGCAGCTATTACATTTCCTCCGAAATGTATTTGGCAAATACAAAGTGCAGAACTTTGAGTCCCACAAGTTGCCTGAGCAAAAGCAATAAAAGCACTTTGGTTAAAGTTAAAGATGATAGCCTAGCTTTGGTTTAATACCACTGTCTTTCCCTAAATTTAACTCAGAGCCATAAGAACATGAAATACATTACATTCAAAGCCTATAGTTAGGGCTGGCTCAGGCTTGTTTTGGACCAGCCCCTAGTTAGGCTGACATAGGCCTAGTCTGCTGGAGGACCTCCCATAATGCACTTCTTATAATACACTGAGCACCTTCTCTCCTTCTCTCTCTCTCCTTTGCTAACATTCATGTCCTGTTACTGCATCTCACTAACTCGGCTCTCCTGCATGTCACTAACTCGGCTCTACTGCATGTCACTAACTCGGCTTCTTCCCCGGAGCCTTTGTGCTCCACTGTCTCTCAGGTTACCTCGTATCCCAGCTGTGCCTGAATCATGTGATGTGGTTGTGCTGCTGCCGTGGTCCTGCCTGATGCCTGCTGCTGCTGCTGTAATTATTAGTCATACCTCTACTGTCATTATACACATATGATTATTGTAACATATGTTACGGGTCTCAGGAATGAGTGCCACAGTAACAAATATGTAAACCTGTATGAAGCAGGTAGAACAGAGGCAATGAGGACAAAGTGCACTGTGTTTCCTTCCAGATTGCTTCTCCTGGTTGTTTTTATTATCAAGTGACATGTAAACAACAGATTTCAGTTCTATGCAATTCAGTTTCTTTTGTTCTTTTCTCTGTCTTCCCTATGTTCAGTCCATCACTTTCAGTATCTCACAATTCTTACAGTTTCACTAAAGCATCCATATACATGTACATTTCTCACAGTACACTAGGGCATTAACGACTCTGATTTTTTTCACGTCGACTTATCTGTCAATAAAGTCGAAGTCGAGTCGACACGTCATTTGATGACGTCATCACATTGACACAGCGGAGGAAAGAGAAGTGTCTCCACACATCTGATGTGTGTCTGTGAAGGCCCGAACATACTCGGGCGAAACATATGCGACGTACTCTGCGGACGTCCGCAAGCCCTGTGCGCGCAAAGCTCAAGGCCCGAACATACTCGGGCGTACTATAAGCGGAGCGGACTCCGCGAGGAATGTCCGCAGTCATTCGGGCTTCCATAGTCAAGCGCACTTCCACGTTCAAGTTTCCTATAAAAGTGTCCGTGAACATTCCACCGATGTGAAAAATACATGCCGAGCAGTCACTGGTGCGCGGAGCGCAGTCCGCGCGGTCATAAAAACTCAGTTTTGCGCGCACAGGGCTTGCGGAAATCCGCTTTGAGTCTGCACGGACCTCCTCTGCTCGGCATGTATTTTTCACATCGGGGGATTTTTCACAGACATTTTTACAGGAAACTACAACGCGGAAGTGAATGACTGCGGACATTCTTCGCGGAGTCTGCTCCGCTTATAGTACCCCCGAGTTCACTTAGTCAAGGATAAAGTATCAGTGTAAGCACAGAGAGAGAGAGAGAGAGAGGGAAAAAACACACGACTTGTCCACACCTCCCAGGGGGCGTCGACTTGTGCCACTGACATCGACGCGTCGACAAATCGACTTTTCTGTTAATGCCCTACAGTATACTACTGCTTAAAATATACTTCACCTTAAGTGTTAACTCGATGACATGAAATGTCCCATTTAATACAGTATGCTGTACTTTTCATTAATCTTTTGTAATAATTACAGGCTACTGAAATGATTTACTATGAAATGCTTGTGTTACGTGTTTTATTGGGATGCACTGAAATGAAAATTTGGGGCCGAAGCCGAAGCCGAATAATATTAAACGCTTGGCCGAATACCTAGTACGAAATACCGAATATCGTTGTTTAGTTTTTCATTAGTTTTTGCAGATGAACCCCCTCCAGATTAGTCTTGTCATGGTACCAAAATTGGGACCTACTGTACGATACCAATGAAAATATCATGGTTCTGAGTAGTATCAGGATACCACAGCAGAAATAAATAATAATAATAATAATAATAAATGTTCCTTTCTGTCTCAACCTCACCTGTCAAACAGTGACCATATATTGACCATATATATATGATTTTTTTTGTCTTCCTTTTTTGACTGGCAGTTTGTAGTCACTGCGCCTGCACTTGATTAGAGTCTGTCTCTGCTTTCTATCTCTGACAGTAGAGAGATATTCTGCCAATTCATGATCTCATTTTAGGGCCAGATAACATTCTAATCAACTGAGGCTTTTGTGTCTGAGAGTGGGCAGTTAGCCTCAGCGCTAACTGACATAGGGGACTCTTTTCTGGGCTCAGCTCTTAGGTTTGGAGGGCTTTGGATTGGAGGCTGTCTCGGGGGCTGGATTTAAAGTGATTAAAACATTTGAGTGCTCTCTGTTGAATGTTAATTATCAGTGGGTGTCTGCCTAATTCTGCTCTACATGCATTCGTTGGGGCTTTGCTGTGTATGTGTAAAATGTATCAGCAGAGTTATTGCTGTTGGATGTTTGTCCCAGCGGGTAAAGCTTTAATGACTGAGTGGACCCCGTACTTCACTACCTCTGTTACTCTCTCTCTCCCCATCAGTTTTGGTGCTGTGTGAACTTTGTCTATATTTTGTGCATCTTAAATTATATCACTTTTCGTTTCCCTTGAACATGTTTATTGCCTCCTAGTGTATTAATAATTAGATAGATGCTAAAGATTATAATAAAGTTTTATGGGTAATCTGTGTAAAACTAATCACAGTCTTTCTCAGGTGGAGTTGGCTGAAGCAATTATTTGGAATCAGGATCACTACGTAATAATTTCTTTGCAGACCTTAATGATCTGATAGAAATCCCACCACTGCTCCTATGAGCTCTCTTTACTGGCAAAGTCCCAGCAAACAATGCTTTGACAGTGATGTTTTGTCGCTGAGCAAAAATGGTCTCGGTCGGACGCCAAAAACTCCATTGCAATTATGAGGCAGAAGGCCAGATGGTGACGTTTTTTCCTTGTCCAATAATGGTCCATTTAGACCCTCTCTTACAATCAAGGAAATATTGACCATAATATTGCTATTAAGACAGAAACTGCATGTATCTTTCTTTTTTCTATATATATATATTTTTTAGATACAACTAAGTGACCCTTCGCTGAGTCCCTCCTCTCAAACACAAACTGACCAATCATAGCATTGCATCAGCCAGCTCTGACCTGAGAGCAACATAGCCACTATACCACTATAGGGCGGGAGTGAGGGTTGGTGAGAGGGTCAAACCATCACACTTTAACCCAGGAGCTTGGTTGCAAATGTAATATTTTAACGACAAAAACACAGTACCCCCCCCCCCCCCCCCCCCCCCCCCCAAATGCGCTGCCTTCCAGAGTGTATGATATGCAGTAGTGGTGTAAGTACCTGGCTTAAACCAGGATATGTGGCACATTTCTTAACTTCTACCACTCAATAGCAACACATTATTATCATTACCAGTCCTCATTTTTGCTGCATTTAATCATAGGCCACTGTTTATGTTGTTCGGTAGGAGTTAGCTGACGTTTTTTCTCGCTAAGAAACGTTACAGGTGGTCAGTACCACTGTCCTCTGTTTGAATTGGAATGAGAGAAGCTAGCTCTTGTGTCATGTGCATGTGTTAATATTAAAGCCAAGGTGCTACTGACTAGCTAACTGACTGGATGCCCATTAACATTATAACTCCCATTGTGTATTTATTATTATTATTTTGTAGAGTTCAAGCATTCAAAACACCTAAATTTTTGCTGCTGTGCATCTGACGGTTTAGTACCAGGGTGGGTGCAGGTGTTGACAGCGTAATCACACACTGAATACATGCAGACTAAGGTGCAAATGAAAACTAAAGTGTACATTTGCCCTATGACATTTTCTTAGTTGTCTACCATAGTTGAAAGGATATTTCTGGATATTTCTGGATATCTCCACAGATACCTATTTTTCTTAATTACAAAGGAAAGTAATACAAATAGATCTGCCAGAGTTTAATAGATGCTTGACCTGATTTCTGACTGCAAGAAGGGTTGATTTTTCTAACTGGTTGGACCAAAGCAGGCCTAAGTAAGATGCTGTGTATCTCACTTGCTGATTTTATAAGCTTTGGCACTCCTTGTGAGGCTTTGATTATCTTCCTCACTTATTCATTTCTCTAAAAACGGCCTGACTTTCCATTTCTATGCTTTTCTTGCATCTCGTATTCATCAGTTTGACTCTCCCTACCTTGAACACTGATTGTGTCCCACTGTGACTGGCCCCGCTCTCCCAGACAGTAATTGGACAGTGAGTAGGTCGCAGGGAAACAGCTGCAGTAGTTTAGAGGCCGCACGTAACAATAAATGTGTTTTACTGTCGAGATCAATGCAGCTTTCTCTCATGCATAAATATCAGCTCTGCCTTTTTTCCCACATTATGGTAAAACGTTTGGACAATCTGAGGCTGCAGAGAGTTTGAAATATGTATATGCAATCTGAAATCGTGTTCCTGTTTTTTATTTTTTTAAACTGCAGTTACCTGTGTGGAGGCACTGCACATAAAAGCAGCACATTTGCACAGCGTCAGTTCAGCACTGTGGCTCTCTCCTTGCCTATAGAAGTGAAGAGCGAGGGGGTGGGAGGAAAAGACAGATGGGAAATAATAGGAAAGATATGACTGACCAACCAGGGGAGGAAAAGAAGTACAGTCAGAGAAATGGGGAAGAGATACTGAGAAAGAGAGAGAGCAATGTAGCAGTGGCTGCAAAACTGTTTGCTTGAGAGTGCCTTTTAATCAGCAGAGAAAGCACCGGCGAATTGGATAAAATGTTATCTTGGAGCTGGAAAAGTGGAGGTGGAATTTATGGTACATTATGTTCCCGCTATAAACAAGTGCTCCACGAATTTTAGCTCACAGAAGTCATTCATCACACACAGCTCAAAGCACTCCTTTTCCTTTTCTTTGCTTTTGCACGCAGGCTGGAACTGTGCCCAGACCCATTTGGGGCTCCAAACGCACAGAGCGCTTCAAAAAGTTAGAGGCAGAGAAAAGCACTTTTTCATTGTTCTACACTGAATCTATATTTCTCTTCTTTATCTGTGATAAACACATTGTATGATTTGTCTGAGTAGAGACATGTCCAAACACTCAAATGCACACGCTTGAGAAGAAGCAAAGTGAGGATATCTTCAGAGTCAATGCTGGAGTCAAATAAGGACATTTTGAAAAAGGTTTATCACTGGTATGTTGTATTTTATTGTACAGCTGAACCTTTTCAAAGTATCACCTTTGAATTCAATAATTGAGACACATGAAAATATTATAGAGGCTGGGGGTTGCAATTTAAGCTACTGATTAAGCAACGATTTGTTACACCCCTTGCTGTCTGAAACACATTGGAACACATGGTTTATGTTGCGAAAAAAAAAAAAAAGATTACATTTTAGGTTAGAATAAACACATCTTTTCACGTAAAAATAACGTGATGTAAATACAGCACGAGTAATGTCAGTGTGCGACAACTGTATGTAAATACATACATGAAATTAAGTTAAAACAAGGGTGTTTTTGGGGTTCACATGAGGTAAGTAAAGGTATGGTTAAGTTTAAACTTTTTTTTCTTTTTTCTTTTTTTTTCTGTCATGCCCGCCTTAGGAAGCCAAAAAAAGTTCACGCCCACCCATCCACCCCACAATTTTCAGGCTATTCTCATGCACTGTTCATATATATTCATGTATATTTATAAAACAACATTTAATATAACCTTCTATCACATGAAAAACTTCTTTATATATTAAGAAAATGTATATATTTATATAAATACATATATAAAACTACTGACTTTTATTTAAAAAAACAAAAAAGAAAAAAACGGATTTTCACCCAGGACCTTCTCCTGGAGTTGTGTGTTCAGATCAGTGTGATCTGAGTGAATTTTGAGTTACTTTAAGGTATGTCCCCACCATGTTTCTTTTCTTAAGCCTAACCTCAG
The DNA here is from genome assembly GCA_035609425.1 of Epinephelus awoara. NCBI lineage: Eukaryota > Metazoa > Chordata > Actinopteri > Perciformes > Serranidae > Epinephelus > Epinephelus awoara. Next base: position 36,438,671 of record CM069300.1, read on the forward strand.
TAACTTTTATTGCCTAAACCTAAACTCTGTACTGTATGTTTATTATGTAACTGTACATTAAGAACGTTACATCATTTGTGGGTTGCAAATTCGTAGGATATCATACAAACTGTTGTGCATGCATTTTTAATGGGTTGTCACACAAACTGTTGTATGAGAATATGTTGTATGTGAATTTAGTGCATTGTTTTGTCCTCACAGGGTTACGGGGAAGATCTCTATTTGTCCCAAACATATTTTCTACTGTCCCTGAGATGACAGGATGCTGGCTGCTATTAGCCATCTCATCACACAACAGTAAGATCACAGAGCCCATTTACCAAAGAGTCATTGTATTCTTCTTGTACCTGCTCATTAAATTAAGTTTGTGGCCATCAGTTTGAGACCTGCTTTTTACCATGTGCAAAGCTGATGTGACACAACAGAAAGACATCAGCTACTGCCATTGTTGAATATCATCTTATTTGCTGATAGGCTGATGGCAGTCAACAAGGCAAATATCAGCCGATATTAATGTTTAGCCGATAGCTGGTGCATCCCTGGCACATATGCCATGTAATGATGAGCCAGTAATTTGTGCATAACCCGTGCATGTTGGAAGGCTGCGATCACGTGACTAGTGTGCTGACGGGAGTAAACAAGGAGCATTCCAGTCAGGAGGCAGGTTTGAATTGGTCCCGAAACACAGGGCTTTCCCCAGATCCGTATGAACTTTAACTTATTTTAGGTCATTTTACGTCCCCTAACCTAACATCTGTAACTTTATGCCAACTGCAAAACTGTACATTGAGAACATAACATCAGGGAACCCATTAACTCACCTGGTAGAGTGGGCACCCCATGTTTAAAGGCTTTGTCCTTGCCGCAGGGGCTGTGGGTTCAATTCCAATCTATGGCCCCTATGCTGCATGTCATCCCCCTCTCTCTCCCACCCTCACACTAAAACAACAGGGACATTAATTAAAGGCAAAAAAGCAGAAGATACACTGCAATTTTTTGCAGTTAAAACCGAACGTCCCCCAGTTGGGCGACTTTGAGAGCGACTTTGCAACACAGTGTGAAACAATGCACTGATCACGAAGAATATAGTGATGTTGCACATCAAATTAAACAGCAGAACCTGGGCTACAAGGCTGTGAAAACTCTTTTTACATGCCCCAAACACAGCTCAAACAACAACTAAATATACAACAACAAATCCAACTCCATACAGCACCGATATCCCGACGCACTCGGCTCTAACTCGACGTGCAAAACACACGCTGTTCATCTCAACTGAAAGCAGAGTCCGCTGTTTCCACACATATGCGCCAAAGCACTCTACACCAAAGCATCAGAGAGATAGAGGCCAATGAACAACAATAGAAATCGTTTCTCCAAGCAATAGTTGTAATATGTCTCTTACGTTCGTTGTTTTTGCCGTGAAAAGCTCATTCTGCCAACATTCCATTTGACCGACATGTCCTGCATTCAAATGAATCCAGGCGAACTTGACGGCCTTCAGGTTACGGGAATAAGCATAACGATCCACACTCATAGCAGCCGACACCCCCCCCCCCCCCCCACGACAGCGTTCTGCTGACTGTGATTGGCTTACAGTGCTGTCAATCTTGTGTAGGTGGGTATAGCATCATTCTATTGGCTCTAACGAATTAAACAAGGTGTCAATCACTCAAATCAACCAATCCGTCGCAGAGATACGAGTCTCCAAAGGACAGAAAAGAAAATCTGTTTCATGTGTAGTAGGTGTGTATTGGTCAGTTTGGAAATCACATGCAAACATGGTGCAATTTTGGAGAGCTTGTCTGAATTTTCTGTACTAAAACCTCTCTAATATTGTTCTGCTTCATTTTATCAGAATCAACCTTTGCAGAGTTAATGTTCACATATTGTACTATGATTTGATAGAGGTTTAGAGCTGCAGCTGCATCATTGCAAAGGGATACTCATCCTGAAAATGCTTTTTCTTTTTAGGCGAACCTCAAAACGTTTCATTTGTGCTGTGTGCCATCTTCATTTACTCTTCACATATAACACATATACTGATATTTACACATCTTAACAAATCTCACAAGTGTTCCCTTTACCATGACACCAAAAGTATTCAAATAGACCTTGTGGTTGCAGAGATATATTCATTTCATTATGGGTATGCAATTTTCGAGCAGAGGCCTATAAAATAGGCTAAGGGCTTTAACAGTAATTGGGGAGGCAACTAATAAAAAAGGATCTAAATTGAATTTTAGTGAAATAAAGAGCAGCATCCTCAAACTCTTTTTTGTTCATTATCCCTACATACATCATATTCATTCAACTTTGTTTCATTCCATATTTTTCTCCTGGTCATCCACAACCCATCTGCAGTGGCTGTAGGGGCCCGCCACAAAGTTTTTAGAACTAAAACGACATTGACTTTTGGTGTTGCAGAGAACACAAACTGTGGTAAAAGTTTTTGTTTTGTTTGACCCTTCTGCCTTACGTGTATTCTCACTCTTTATACAACGTCAGCTGCTCTCAGCATCAAGTATTGTTGCAGATAGGCTTACATTGGTGTTAGCTAAAGCCCAGTGCATCTCATAAAGACGCTACAGGATGCCATCAGCGTTGGTATCTCACGTCGAGCAGTGTGACAAAGCATCTGTATCTGATGACCTGGGAATAGGAACAGGCTGGGTTAAAAGGGTAAAGATGTTAATCAACAAACTAGAGGACATGAAAAAAGAGGCTTTATAGGTATGAGGAGATGGTTGTTGAACGCCCAGAGTTGATAGTGCTTAAAAGCCTGGCTGACATGAGTTGAAAAGCCTAAATACCTCACCACATTAGCTGAGAGGCACTTCCCAATTCAACAAAAAGCAGAAACATGCAGATGTTGTCAAGCTTAAGGCCCATTTGGACAGGATTAATGTCCCTGGTGGATGTGTGTGATAATATATCAGCCATGCCTCTCTCTCATGAGACTAATTGTTCAGCATTTTAGCCAGTGCCAAATTACTGGGGGTGACTGGTAAGCATTTTTAATTCGTCATCTGCTCTTACTTAATTATCTATTGTTGACATTTCAACAGTCAGTTTGATGAACTAGTTAAACCTCACCTAAGATTCTATAACTCTGTCCTCTCCTTCAGTTTAATGACTTGGCCTACATAACTCAAGAGTTTCCTTAAGCTAATATGATGCTTAATTTATGACATTATATGTAAAGATCTTAGAAACTTTTTCTTGTTTTTAAATCAGCCAGATATTTCACTGTCTTCAGAGCTCACCCAAGAGCCTGCAGCTCACCTCTAAGCTGCTGCTATCAGGATGTTACTGGTTAAATAATGTATGATGGTGTTCCCTCACTACACATTAAATGGACGATAATGGATATTTTTATAAGAGCAATGTATCAAATGACAATGTGACGATGTGAAAGGGGTTGTTCGTAGTGATGAACGTACGGAGAATTATAAGCTGAGTCTGCAGCTCATCAAGTCTTTACAGAGCTTTATAGGGAGTTTCAGGCTTTCAGGCTACGACTTTACTGTTTTGTGTCAGAGGGATAAACACAAATCGACGAATACTTTACAACTGAAGTTTAAACATAAATTCAACTTAGATATATTAGGCAACGACTTCATTCATCCGACAGACTGCTGCCAAACGTAGCTGGCCCACAAAGACTTGCAAACCCTGAGAGCTGAACATGCAGTTAGATAACTAAAACACTGCTAAAATAGGTTGGAAGCTTTTAGATAATAATTTACAGTGGTTTGTTTATTTATTATGTCACTTACTGTACTTTTAGGTCACTCGCAGAGTGTGGAATAAGTGGGATGTGTGTGTGTGTGTGTGGGGGGGGGGGGGGGGTCACTCATCAGAGCAACAGTTTTTGAAGTTGGTCCAGTTCTGAGCGAGGCTGCAGCTGTGAAACGGGCTGAATGGTACTACTTGGGGCATTTGTGCACGATCAAATTGCGTCCACTAAAAGTTACCTGTTTCTGCCACTGACAGGCTCAGATTATTATTCTAAGTGTCTGACAATTTATGGAAAGAATCCATACAGAGGTCGACTTCTTCGATAAAGAGTAAGATTAGAGTTAGATTTGTTTATTCAGAATCAGAGTACACCAGACTCAATTTAAATAATCTGTAACTCTATTATCATGGAACACACTTAGTATGAAGTCAGCAGAAGCAAACTAAAAACTCACAGACACTTTTCAGACACTTAAAATAACTGGCTGAGAAATAAGTTACCCTACAACACCTAGCACCGCCAAAAGACATCACAAGAATACCGGTGCTGGTGAAGTGATACATTCTGAACTCTGTCATTTAACAAGTCTGGCCTACTTCAAAGAAAACATGGATTTTCTTAAAAATATCAGTTTTGAACTGAATTACGAGTGGTCATCAGATGAGGATGAGGAAGAAGGGAAGCTGAATCCGGCTGGGGCTGTGCCAACATCCAGGTTTGCCAACGTTTCTTCAGCTGAACTGGACGAACTGGAGAAAACCAGGAATGAGGTGAACACCATTAGGCAGACATTATGGGCTGTCAACTGTTTCCAAACTTGGCTGCGTGTGAAATCAATCGCCATCAATTTCCGGTCCATCGAGAAGGCAGAACTGAATGAAGTTTTGAGGCAGTTTTATGGATCAGTGCGCACCACCAAAGGAGAGCTTTATGGGATAAGTAGTTATCTCGGACTGCGTGCCAGTTTAAACCGTTACATTAACGAGCCTGCTATCAGCCAGTCATGGAACATAATGCAAGACGCAGAGTTCACACAAGCGAATAATGTGTTTAAGGGAGTGGTTAAACAGATTAGGAGAGCTGGGAAGGACAGAACAACACACCATCCCGCTATTACACCTGAGGATCAGCTCATCCTAGCGCACTCTGCTGCGCTGCGGCCAGACAATCCAAAAGGTCTGCTTAACAAAGTCTGGTACGACCTCCAGTTACATTTTGGACGGCGAGGGAAGGAGGGGAACAGGGCCCTTAAACCCGACTTTTTTAAACGGTGCCAAATATTTCACCTTGTCCTTCAATGAGGAAACTAAAAATCATAAAGACCCGTTGGAGAGAGACAGAGAAAACAGGAGAGGTGCCATGTAAGAGGAGCCAGAAAACCACCTTGTTGCTTCCCTGCTTAAATACCTCAGCAAAATCCCACCAGATGCAAAAGCCCTCTACCTAAAACCTAAAATGACAGCAGCCCCCACAGACAACGTCTGGTACACTGCAGCTCCACTGGGAGTTAACACACCGGCACAGATGCTCCCAAAGATGTGCAAGGAGGCGGGGACACAAATTGTTTACACCAATCACAGCCTCAGGGCCACTGCCATCCAGAAACTGTCAGATGTGGGACATGCAGCGAGGGAGATCATGACAGTTAGTTAACTGTAACTATGTAACGTTACTGTAGAGTCGCAATGGCAATTGATAGACACACCCTAAAAAAATAACGTTTGTCTCACAGGTCTGAGAGCTCATTGAAAAGCTACTGGAAGCCATCCATGGACAGCAGGAAACGATGGAGCCACATACTGTCTGATCAAACCAGAGAGTCAGCCGTCGTGCCTGTCAAGCAACAGTCAACTAGACCTGTGCTTTCACCCGACACCTATTTCACTGGTTGCACAATCAACGGAAATGTGCAGATCAATCTGAATACAAAGTAGCGTATAGGCTTGCCTGCTGTGTTTGCTGCGTTGCCATGGCTACAGTGAGCGTTGAATGCAGGGGGGGGGGGACTGTTTTTGCTGGTGGAGGAAAATAAAATACTTAAATAATCTATTTTGTCACCTTTCTTCAACATTTTCTAACTCAGCATCGCTATTTTAACTGTTGCTGAACTGTTTAACCGTTTAACTGTTTAACCCATGACCTGCGGCCTCGTACCTACGACCGAATCACAGCCATGACGATATCACAGTAGAACATCACTCCCTCTCGTGTGATATTGCTTAAATATACCCCTAAATCCTACACACTGAACCTTTGATTCTCTGAGAAATAAAATACAACACATCTTCTTTGTAGTGTGTTGTTTCTTCATTACAACTTGAAACGCATGAAAAAACAGAAATTTGTAGTAGGACATCCAAGGAGCATGTGAATGCACCATTGGCCTTGGCTGGCGGAGGTCTTGACTCAAGTCTGATTTAATCACCCCTTATTCACTCACCATAGCAGGCAGTGTTTGCAGTAACCTACGATCACAGCATGTGGGCAAGAAAGAAAAGTCAGAGATATGTGAGCATACGGTCGTTCAACAGGCTGACCTAGTACATACCAACCACTACAAAAAAAGTTGTTCAAAAAGAATAATTTGTTTATTTTCACCCATCACTACTCTCAAAGGATATGTTGCACACAGCTGAGGTCACAGGGTGTACTAGAGATGGGCAACAGCCCCAAAGAGGACATTTTTAAAGCCAGTTTTAGAATTCAAATAAACATTTGCAGCTCTCTGTGAGTCACTATCACACTTGTGTGTGGGTAAGTTGATGAACAATGCTTTGTCTCCCCACACACTGGCAAACGTTATCTCCCGCCAGCTCTGTCGGGAAGCTTTATTAACATCTGCAATGCTCCTCTTCCTGGGCTTATTTTCCTGTTGTCCTTCTTTGTGGTGTTTTTCTCTTCCTCTGTTTCTAGCCTGTTTTGATTTCCTCTTAGCTGGAGCGAAGGTCACCCCTGTGTGCGAGCCATGTGATATGGAAGGCCCCCAGCAGTAAATGGCGGAGCAGCAGAAACAAGATATGGTGATAGGAGGTTTAGCGCAGAGCATGTTCAACATTACAGATGGGCCTTCATGGTGGTCCGGCACAGGGCTCCCACCACTCACAGGCTTTTATCTCTATTTAACCTTGAAGACTGCAGATAGAGAGTAACGGCTGTGGTTTCATTCCTTCAACAGACAAAAATCTAATATCCCGTGGCCAACGCACACAGGAACATTTATTTTCACCATTTGTTCTCACTGTCACCCCCAGCTCCCTGCTTTGCTTGCTTTTATGATAACACTGTGTTCAAAGTCAAGGATCCACTCAGAACAAATGGGAAGGATTCCCATTTTGGACGGAAAAATCCGACTCCAGTCTCTAAGACTTATGTTTGACAAGTGTAGAGAATATGTAGAGAGATCTGCTGGAGGACGGAGTGTTGTTGGATCTTGATTGAATTCTTAGATCATTAAGCTCAGTGGATTTGATTGAGTGAAAGGCTGTGAAACTGTCTGCTTTCATCTCCACTCTCAGTCTTTCCCCACTGATGCAAATTTCTAAAATAGATTCATGGATTTGAACTGAATTTTTTTCTCTCTTGCTCTTCCCACATTAAGAAAATTGAAAATGTAACAAGATAAGTGTGCATGTGTGTGTGTGTCACTGTAGAGTACATAGAGTAGATGGAAAGAGTACATGTAGAGTACATGTGTATGGGTGAAAATGAAATTGCCACGTACAAATGGGAACATTTCATTGTACCTGTCCATACTGACTCAAGCACTGTTAAAAGGGCCTATTATGCTTGTTTTCAGGTTCATGCTTATGTTTTTGGTTTCTACTATGTTCACAAGCTTTAATAATCAAAAAAACTAGTTCATACCCGGGGATGTGTTATGTATAGAGGAATAAGAAACCAAAAACAGTATATTAGAGGAGATGCAAAATTAGAGCACTGTAAATGCACTGAGGAATAAATATTAATGTAAGACAAACAATGCACACTGTATTTAGAAACATGCTTTATGGCAAAATACATGGAGTGCAAAATGCACAGCGCAATGTTTAGTCTGTAATGTTTGTAGGCTAATGTCAGTAAAGTGAAAAATACGTAACAGCTGGTTTGCGCACAGACACATACATATGTTCGTTCAGTAAAATAATTACCTTAGTCTTCAGCAAGTGTTGGTGCTTGAAATTGCACGTCATAGCCACAAACTGTGGTCCCAGGGACAGAGGTTTCTCCGTTTAATAGTAGGATTCGCTGCACCAACATACTGCATTTATTTTGAAAGAGACTGTATACAAACTGTACATTTCCTATGAAAACGGAAGTGAAAACAGACAATGCATGTAACAGTTTCACGGTGTCTTGCATCTCAGCATTTGGATCGCCATTGACTGAAACGGAGAATAGCAGCTTTCTAATGGGAAAAATCAATAACAAAAGCTTCTTAACACACCCCGACATGTCCCAGCAGGAATATGATACAAAATCAGGGAGAAATTAACATCAGCAACCAGGATTACATGTTGCTCTGATATGAGCATGTGGCTACATGTAGCAGTGTAGGCTATGCAATGTAAGCACTTGCAGTAGTGAGTTAGGATGTTTTTTTAAGATTCCCTCATTTCAAAATTGAATGTTTTATGAATTGTTTTGAATGGATTTTTGGTTAGATGCCTGAAAGACGGTATGTGGTTAACAAAAGCTTATGAGATTTTCATGGTTTATTCTATGACATAAACTCAACAGTAAATTCAGTTAGGCTGATATAGGCCGGGGGACTTTCTATAATACATCGAGCTACACCTGCTTCTCAAGACGTCAGAGGACCTTATGAGTCAGGAAGATGAGGGCCTCTCTACTTTGATGGGCAGCTGCTATGTAAACTGCCATAAAAAAAAATGCAAACCATGGACAAGTTACATTTGCACATTATTACGTGGCGGATACATTGAAACTTTATGTTTCAACAACACTGGTTAAAGTGAGGGTAGGGTTAGGCACAAAACCACTTGATTATGGTCAGGAAAAAAATCATCTTTTGGCTTAAAATGTCCAGTTTGGGGGGCACAATCCCTGCTGTAAACACAGCGATGTGTGAAAAGCAAGCACTTTTTGAGCCACAATCTCTGATTGAAAATCAGTGAAAGGCCCCTAAAAAATCATTCATGTTTGGTGAAGCTTGAGGTAGCTTGAAACACAGCAATGATTAACTAAAAGCAAACAGCTTTGTTGTTTGTTGGTCTTTAAGAACGTTCTGCAGCTTGGCAGGGATCTCGCCTAGGTGCCACCATTCCCTCCACCTCCTGATGACAACGTCAGCTCATATACTATGTCACTTTAGAAATGTTGATATGATACCTATGAAACATCAGATGTAATGTACAGTATATGTGGTTTGCAGAAATGTACAGGGCCAAGATTTCCTTCCTGTGACTGGGCTGAAGTCCTGCAGGTCTGTGGTCATTTACAGCATTTGGATGTCCTTTCCTTGGCACTGGAACAATGCAGAAGGTCTTCCAAAGTTTAGGCATCTTCCCCAACTTCAAGAAAAGATTAAAGAGGTGCTGCAAGCTGCCCAGCACACACTTTAGGTACCCTGGGATTGATGATGTCTGGCCCACTGGCTCTGTTTATTGGGAGCCTGGAGATTTCCCTTTCCACCTGGCTTTAATTGGTAGTAAATGACTCTTTCAATTGTGCTTTTGACCAGTCCCGAATAGATGGAGCAACACAATTTTTTTCCACGTACATGACTTCACTTTTGGCAAAAAGGCGTGGCACTTTTCTTATTATTTTGTTATTATGCTTTTGATGAGCATTATATATGGGCAAGGCTTACATTATCTTATATTGGATATATTAGTGTATATGTTGGCAGTCAAGTAACAGTAAATGTCAGTTAAGATATGCCAAATATAACAATGTCACTATTACATAGTGTTCCCAGCAGAGAGCACTGACAAGTTTAATTTCCAACTGTAAAATGTCTCATTCACTACATCTGAGCGGATGCTGGTTTTTGTCACCCACACTACTACTGTGCAAAGCATTTAACAAAAATCTTTAAACAACAGGGCACAGAAATTTCACAGAGGTATGTCCCATCATATAGGCCTACATTTCCAGCAAGAAGCTCCAGGCCAGGGCGTTGGTGGCTTAGTGGTTAAAGCAGGCACCCCATGTACAAGGCTGTTGCCTTTGCTGCATGTCATCCCCCCCCTCTCTCTCTCCCTCCCTCACACTTTCCTGTCCTTTTTGTAATGTTAGGTGGAAGGGATTGTGTCACCCATTGGTGTGCAAGCCCTCATACTAAAGCCTCTACTTCGGCATGTTGGCTCGCACCATCTTGGTTTTTTTGAGACAGAAGTGACCATACTGGGACCAGAGGCTTGATCAGACTGAGGAGCTGAGCACAATATCCAGACAGCCTGTAACTCAAAGCAGCTAACTGTTAATTAGTGTAACTTCAAAGCTTAATCAAATGTAAACAGGTGTTTTACATAAAAATCAAATTCCAGCACAGTTGTCACGAAGAGAGGAATTAGCTAGAAACCAAAACCATTTTTTGTACCAGGCTGTAAACATGTTTATTTCTGCTGTTAAATTTGGCATTTAAACATGGGGATTAACTCGCTTCTGGAACCAGCCTCAAGTGGCCACTATAGGAACTGCAGTTTTTGGCACTTCATTTTCCAGCCCCGGAGGTTGCAGCTTGGGTGAGACACCTGCCAAGATGCAGTCCGCAGCAAACCACTGAGATCAACAAACAACAAAATCACATGTTACGTATGTGGCTTTTTAGCCATCAAATGTGGCTGTTTTGTACCAACCTATCACTGTTTTTCCAGTGGGGACAGTGGCACAAAAAGTGGTTGTTTTTTGCAGAGACATCACTGCATTTCGAGATGCTTTTGTGCCCCACAAAACTGTGTTTTGTAAGCCAGAACATGATCTTTTCCTAACCAAAAACCTAACCAGGTGTTATTTTGCCTAAACCTGACCACGCCTTAATCACAGCAAGATGAAGTTTCAACTCATCCACTAGATAATAAAGTGTAAATGTAACATATCCATTTTTCTCGCAACTGGGCTGTATTTATCCCAGTGAAAAGCTCTGACTGGTTCTTTAGCCTCAGTCCTAGTAGATACCTGCACTTGTGGATGGCCTACCAGGCCCAGGCCCAGGTGCCCACAGTGACAGTGGGCCCCCTGGCCTTCACTTGCAAAATGTCACTCAAATTAACACATAGTGACCAGGAAGAGAGCGAAAATGACCACAAAAGGAACTGCAAAGAGACCAAAAACAAAAAATACAAAACCCTGTAAAACAACCACAACGAGACACAAAACAATCAAAAACAAATAAAACCTCAAAGAGCCACATAATTATACCGCAGTAAGACACAAAATTCCCTCAGAGCGACACTTAACAACCACAAGGAGATACAAAATGACTACAGACACAAAACAATCCAAAAAACACACGACAATACCGCAAACAGCCACAAACTTATACCTCACCCAGACACAGAATTTCCCCAAAGAGAGCCAGACAACTACAAAATGACACAAAACAACTATAAGGAAACACAAAATGACAACAAAGACACAAAATGCATTAAAACCACCACAACCGCCTGTGTGTCTTGCTCCCAAACAGGAGAGGTGGTGGAACCCTTTGCATATCTGTGCCCAGGGGCCTAATATCTCATAATTCATCAATGCTGCCCTCTAAACCTCAGCTGAGGTATCAAATTACGATCTGTAAATAATTTTAGACTACTATTGTTATTCCCTGTTGATCAGCAAATGCATCTTCCAACTGAACATAGGAAAGGTATAGATGGCAGAAGATTTAGTGTATGGTTAAGCCGGTTTACAACAAGCAAGCAAGAGCATAACTTCTCAAAAAGCAAAGAGGCTTCCTAAATTCTTTTATCTTTCTAATAAAAGCTTATTTCAATCTGCAACTGGGTCCATTTCCATCTTACAGTGCTGTGGTTGGTGTTTGTCTTTGGGGGTGAATCCATCAGATCCATTTGACTGGCTGAGTGTCGGCAGCTCATATGTTTCTCATCGGATAGGTGGAATAATGGCATATTCATTTCTGGTGTCTGTCAGTGGAGCTGCGTGCCTCTTTGGATAGCTTGCTGCAGGCACGCCCCATACTGAATGCTGCAGCACAATAAAAACATTGCAGGATGTGTTCCCTCCTGACCTATCTCAGAGGGTGTGGGCCTAATAAAAGAGATATAAGTAGCCTGTCATCAAACCCATGTGGAGATGGCTGCAGTGGCTGTTGTTATTTTTATTTTATCTGCAGCCATGAAATGAAAGCTACTGTTTGATTGTACTGAGGGTGAGACAAGAGATTCCTCATTCACTGGAAATTAAAGTCCAAGCCTGTGTGCTCTGCTGGGTATAGTAGATTGTGCTTCTGCTGGATGTGCTTTTATTGCTTCTGTCTTTTCATTATCTCAGCTAGGTGCTCTTCAATCTGTGAGGTTTCTGTTTGTCAATAATTTGAGATGCTAAGATTATCCAGAACAAGCTGCTGATAATTCACAATTTCACACAGCTGTAAAAGTTGGTTCAGTTGCAGAGGGCATCCCCACAGGTGTGTTTTTGATGTCGAGACTATTTGAACTTTTGTTGTAAGCAACTTTGTATAGAATTTTTGGTATTATAGCATCTTTCACATAAACGTATAATCCGTAGCAGCTTGTGGTGAAATTGGGTGGGAGGACTAACGCATTAGACCTATGGCCTTTACTGATCAATAGTTCAGCTGCAGTAATAGTAACATGATCCCGAGATACAGTACCAGGTTACAGCAGCAATGCACTACAACAAAACTAGAGAATTAGGCTAACTACAAAAATGTTATGATGCCAGAAGCTCTCTCTCTCTCTCGCTGGCTCGCGCGCACACACACACACACTCTCTCTCTCTCTCACACACACACACACACACACACACACACACACACACACACACACACACACACACACACACACACTGACTATTTTCCGCTGTACACACAGACAGGAAAGGTAAAGAAAGGAAAGGAGTAATGCTCCTTTAATAAGAGGTCAGGGCTTGGGCCTAGGGCTGGGTAACATTACAAAATTTGGCTCCGTTACAGCTCAAAAGGTGTACCGACAAAACAGCTGTCTTATGCTTTTTGCATTTTCCATGCAAACACAACATGTTAACATTATTATTATAGTACAAGCCATGGCATATTACATTGTATAAATTAGCCTAGCAACTAGCAGAGATTTCCGCTACTGATATGAAGCCAGGTAAATGAAAGAACAGCTTTTTTCGTTGGTGTCTGATGCCACAAGTCACTGACCCAGCACCAGTTTTCAAAGAATTTGAGTGGGTTGAGTTTAAAAATAAGTCTCAGAGGAATGGAGGGACTGCAAACACTTGCCATGTATGTGCCCATTTCTAACTTTAATTTTTTATTTGTAAGAGGATTGTGTTATTTTCAGAGGCTAAATATAAGGTTTTTCAGCTTGGTTGATGCCAGTCCATGACAAGTCCCCTACCTTTAAACTGTGTCTGGGGCAGTCATGTTTGTCTCTGCTGGAGACAGAAAGCTGTTAAAAGTCACTATTTTAAACTTCTACTTGAATATCTGTGGTTTGGTCTCCTCCTCCTGTTCCAGTTTTTACTTTCTAATCCACCAGATATGGACATATTCAACATTATTTGATTAGTGGATCAGTTTTAAATATAGCAGGGAGGAACACAGAAACAGGCACAGGTAAACTACTTTACCATGATGTGCGGTGCAATGAAAACACTCTTGCCTGCTTGTGGCCCTTCACGCCATGGCTCAACACAACCACCTTTAACTACCTATAAATCATGATCTGTACGCCTACAGTAACAACTAGTGTATCTATCTATAGGCCAGAGATTGTCATCCAAAACTCCAAAGAAAAGGCTCTGCTCTCATCAAACTCCTGCACCTCCAGTTTCCCAGGATAAGGATGAAGAATGTCTTGTGTGTGGGGAGACATTCAGCTCATTCTGGCCAGGGGAAGTGTGGCTGCAGTGTCTCTTTTGTCTGCATGGGTTCCATGAGGCATATACTGATTACTGAGGGTGCAGAGCACTACATCTGTCACAACTGTGACAGTGAATACAAAAAAAACCAAACAAATTAGAGTAGGAGCTTATTTAAGTTTATTTCCATTCACATAACATATTTTTTTCCATACTTGTGTTGGCAAATTTGCACCCTCGAGAGGTGATATGGGTTTATAGATAATAGAGCACTTAAATATGTGTAACTTTAAGCCTTAACAAAATATAAACAGATGAGTAATGTAACGTTTGGTTACATTGTAACCTTGGAGATTATCTCCTCACTCAGTAGTTACGTATATCATAATTATGGGAATGATCCCTATCTGGGGTAATCGGCATGGAAAATTTATAATTTTTAATACACACCACTTTACATGGCCGGCATGCGCCGGGCCATAAAAGCTCCACCTTGCATATGCACCCAAGCAACCTTGAACCTGGGGAGATAATCTCTTCACTCAGAGAACCAAGGTTACAATGTAACCGAACGTTCTCTATCATATCGGGCCAGTTGTTCAAAACATTCAATCTGGATCAAAATTATCCGGATTTGGAAATCCCATTTTTTGCTACCCAGGATCAGGTAATCCGTCTTACTTTTATGCTGGTTTTTCAAAGCAACATTGGATTGGATCAACCTGATCCAGATACACAGTTTTCAAGATTACCAAATCTGGATTACCAGTGCTCTAAATGGGACAACATATCACAATGTGGGCTACAACTATGTCAAGGACAACAGGAAGAAGAGCCAACATGGGGTCACTGTAAGTGTTTTGTTATTTTGAGACAAAACACAAAAATAACAAACATCCACTTCCATTCATAATTTCTTTTATGACCCCTCATCTGAGCCACAACAAATACAAAACAAATATACATTAACAAATACATTGTGGATATTTTGAAAACGTCTTAAATAAAAAGGCTAAATGTCCAATAGTTACAAAATAAAGAATGTTCAGGGTTCTTCCTCATTTTCAAGCTGTGCATTTAGGAGGTGGATCTGAAGTTTCACTTTGGTTTGCTGCAGTTTGGTCAGCTTGATCTGTTCGTCTGCCAGGAGTATCTGTGCTTCTGCTCTTTCAGTTTCTCTTTTGAAAAGTAATTCATAGGCATCATCATTATTATTTGGCAAAGGATGCTTCAAACCTGTTGTTCTTCAGAAATAGTGCTGAGATCCAGAATGAATGTTTCCTCTGCATTAGGAGGAACTGGCTCACTTTCCTCTACAATCGTAGGCTCACCATCCCTGCACTCATGTGCATATCCAAGCACCTCATGAGAGGGATTGGGAGTACATCAACCGAAAGGGGAGGCGCAGCATCAACATCCAACTTGTGGGCGACGCTGACCTCATCATCACAAACTGTGTTGTGAAGTGGCCTGGGTCTGTTCATGATGCACGTATCCTGAGAGAGAGTGCTTTATACAGAGAGCTCCAAACCAACCGACCGGATGGCATAATATTAGGAGACAGTGCCTATCCACTCCTACCATGGCTGATAACTCCTTTTCTTGCAGCAACCACACCTGCGCAGGCACGCTTCAACACTGCTCATTGCAAAACAAGATGTGCAATTGAGCGTTTAAATGGAGTTCTGAAGAGACGTTTTGCATGCCTTAACTACTTGCGAGTGGAACCACAGGGAGCATGCAACATAATACTTGCGTGTATTGTCCTGCACAACATCGCTACCAGGCGCAATGTCCCTCTCTGTGATGGTGTTTATGATGCACCTGAGCCTGCTGAAGAACCAGACCAACCTCTGGCATTCTGTCAGAATGAGGGACTGACTGGACGTGTAGTCAGGGATGCAATTGTTAGACATTATTTTTGACAGTTTCATCTCTGATGATTGTTTCTTTGAAATGAATATACAGTGATGACAGAAACATTTAATATTTTTTTGTTGGTTATTGAAATCTGTTTGGGGGGATTGTTCCACGGTTTCATTGTTTTCACAAGATCAGTTTTTTATTTTATTTTGAATTTACTATACTGAAAGGCTTATTTGGTAGCCTATGTCTACTATATTTACTTTATCACAGTACCGTTTAAACAAGTCAAGTGCAGTATATACACTAAATGATACAAATGTATTATTTGACCAATTTTAAAGTTTTAGTACATTTTCTTCCTGAAATCCACCTTGAAATCCTACCCCCTGTTGGGATCAGGATAATCCTGTTGTTTTGGATCAAGGTTATCCAAATCCTATTGAAACGTTCTGAACAACACAAACTGAAAGTTTGATCCAGATTAAAACTAGGATTGGATTTCGTGATCTAATCCGATTTCAGAATCCTTCTTTCCCTTTTGAACAACCCATTTTCAAGATTTGATCCAATCCGATAACCAAAATCCGATCAGATTACCTTTGAACAACTGGCCCATCAAGATTATCTCCCCACCCGGTAGTTATATCATAACTGTGGGAACCCTTTAAGACATACCGCGAGGGGCCCAGGAGACAGAGCAGATGCAGGTCCACAAGCCATAAAGTAGCTACACCTTGTGTTGAGTGTGCCCATGCACCCACTGGTACTAGTGCATGGTCTGTCTTTCTATACACTGCAGTGCACTGGACATAGACCTTCAGGGCTCTAACAGGAAAGAGATTTGAGTCCTTTTTTTACCCTCACTACCGTCCTTTGAGTGGTTGTAGGGTCGCAACTCCACCCACTGATTCCAGTTAAAGTCTGTGGGTACTTCTGTAAGGAATGCAGGGTTTGGACATTAGCGTCGTCTGACAGGAAATGACAACAGCTCTTATCCACTGACGGAGCGTGCAGTTCCCCCACTCTTTTGACTGATGTCACTACCAAGAGAAAAACCACACAGGAGACAGCCACTTAATCTTGACTGACTCCAGAGGCTTAAAAGGTTCCTGCTGCAGGGCAGCCAACACCTGACCCGCCTCAAGCAGCCCCTGCAGGTACCGGAGCTCCTCTGGGGCTCCAAATATCAGTGCATCGATCTAGTTAGTTGTGCACCATGATGCAAAGAGCTCCCAGCAGTAAGAGTATGCAGCCCTCGTAGACGGTGCCCGAGCACTCTGCATGGTCTCAACCCCTGACTGCGCAAGTCCCAGGCCTCGCAGATCAGCCCTCTCTGGGGCCAGGCCTAAAGTTTGAGCCTCTGGAAAGGGATGAAGCAGGGCCCCCTGTGCTAGGCTGACCAAACGTCCTCTTTTGCCCGGATATGTCCACTTTTCACGTGCCGTCCGGGGCGTCCGGTGTTTTTTCATAGACTGATGATAATGTCTGGTTTTCCGTGTGTTTGTGTGTGTGTGTTAGAGAGCGGCACGGGCCGCATATTTCTGTCCGAGCCCGACATTATTTAATGACCAAAGCACTGAGTTTGTGTCACACAGTTGTTACGGTTACAGGGTATTTAACAGGACGGGCGTGCGCCGTGGGTGCTCAGCCCGTGTTTGAGACAGGAGCGGGAGGCGGGAGGTCCAACGCTTCCAGCAAGAGGAGAGGGAGACATAAAACAAAATAAGATAAAATAGGAAAAACCTGTCTCCCTCTTTTATTTTATTTTCAGTATTTAATCAAGGTGGAGGCGGGCGGTGGAAGGTCCGAGACTTCAAGCGAGGGGAGAGGTAGAAACAAACAGCCAATGTGTGTCTGTGTGTGTTATGTTCAGGTGTTGTCACGTAAATAACAGTGCCCAAGCAATAAACAGGACAGACAACTGGATTTTATTCATTTTTACACTACATTTTCACTGAAAGCTGACTGAATCCGACCCGAGCCCGAATACAATTTATAGCTACATTTTTGACCAAACCCGGCCCGACCCGTCGGGTACCATCGGGCTCGGATCGCCACACTCTGGTGTGTGTATGTGTCCCCTATCTGTAGGGGCCTATCTGAATTTCTGTCTTTGAGAGATATTATTTTGTAATATAACTGAATTTTCTATCCATACATTTAAATTTTAAATATATTAAAATGATAAGGCATCTTTGAGTAAACTGCGAGTATCATTTAAGTAGGCTATCTCGTGGCCGGGCCGAGTGTCCTCTTTTTGGGAAATCAAAATATGGTCACCCTACCCTGTGCCTGACTCAGAAGATCATGTGGGGCCAGTTCGGGGCCACCAGGATCAGCTGCACTTCCTCCGTCGGAACTCTCTGCAGCAGATTTGGGAGAAGCGTGAATGAGGGAAACACATACAGCAGGCCTTGAGGCTACTGGTGTGCCATGGCATTTACGCCGAGGGGGACGTGCATAGCCCTGACGGTAGGGAACTATGTCCCTGCCCAGGTCCACAGCCTGTGTGCTATTCTGCAGAGGTTTGGAGAGCCCAAGCCCCCTTGCCTGTTGACATATGCTGCTGCTGTTCTAGAGCATTGATATGCTGGTCCTTCCGGCGGGTGCTCCAGATCCCACTGGTGCCCCTGCCCTCTTGGAGTGCACCCCACCCCTCCAGGGACACATCCATAGAGAGTACCTGGGGAAGCAGCACTGGACCAAGCATACTCCCCCTCGAGATGTTGGCTGGGTCCTGTCACCACCTGAGGTCCGCACAAAGCTGCACAGTGACGGGCACCACTGCCTGCAGCTGTCTCTGTGGACAGAGCCCTAGGCTGAAGAGATGCCTCCAGACTGGATGCAAGTGTAGAAGAGCCAATGGCACCAAGAGGTGGAGACACAGCTGCCACATGACCCTAGCACCCAGCTGAAAATGAGAGAGGCAGATCCTGATTGAAACCTGCCTCTCCTGTGACAGCATCACTAGCCCAGCTCTGGCATCCAGCCACATTCCTAGAAACTGGGTGGCCTGTGCAGGCTGGAGACTGCACTTTTTTTTGCGCAGCCCCAGACCCTGAATGTGATATAACAGCACAGACGAATGATGGCGGCTCAGGTCCTCTGTCTTTGCACATAGAAGCCAGTCTGCCAGTCCTGCTGCTGCAGAGGCCCCAAGACTGCATCCATGCACCTGGTGAAGGTGCGGGGTGCCAGTGAGATGGTGAAGGGGAGGACACAGAATTCGAAGGTTTTTCCCTCGAAGGCAAACCTGAGAAACCTCCTGTGCCCCTCCCAGATTGGGATTTGAAAATAGGTATCCTTGAGGTCGACTGTTGCAAACCATTCGCCTAACTGGATAGCCTGCTTGACCCTGGACATGGTCAACACTTTGCAGGGTCCTGAGGAACTTGTTCAGCCCCCTGAGGTCTAAGACAGGCCTGGCAGCCTAATGCATGGGGGGAAATGAACCACAGCCTACCCCCCCAGTTGTCAACCGCAGCCATATGACGACGGGGCCCCAACCAGTGTGCCCCTGCAGTCGGTGTTGTAAACTGACTCCTGACCATCTCCTTGAAATCAGAAAGGAGAGACACAAGGAGCCGTGTGGGTCGCCCCCCTGTTTCATCATTTAAACGGGAGAGGGCAAGACTCTTGTCAGCTGGCAGGTCAAGCCCCAGAGCCGAAGCAGCCCAGCCAATAATTTCTTGAAGGAAAGGTGACTGCTGGTTGTACTTCTTTATAGGCACCTGCTCCTCCAACTCAGCAGAGGGCCCAGGAGCAGGGAAGTTCCTATATGACACAGTCCGCTCACCCCCTACTGAATCTGTAATAATGGAGGCGGGGGACAATCTGATGGAGAGTGAGCGGAGAGTGACATCACTGTAGCCCGACCAGAAAGTGCACTCTTTAGCTATAGCAATAGTGCTGCTAACTGTCTTTAATTAGTTTCCCTTAACCAACAGATGTAAGTGTTGCCACAGTATTCTCTGACACCGGACAGCGGGACACTTCTACTGGAGGGAGATTTTTTTGTTGTTATGAGGAAATGGGAAGCCTCTGCAGGTTCGAAAACCAGCTACATCTTGTGGTGGCTAACTGTGGAGGCAAGCCGCTCGCAGGCAATTAATCCCCCGAGGAACGTCACAAACTGCCCCCCGACTCTGTCAGGTTTGAGCCAGCAACTACCTTCTAGAGGGATGTAGCACGCTCAGGCTCAAGCGAGCTGCTATGCCTCCAGTGTGCGTAAACAGACAGCTGCAATACATGGATATGGCACCCCTCTCAACTGTTTCACTCCTTATTGCCAAGAAGAAGAAACGGCGTTTCGCAAGGGCGTAGGTTTGATTTTCACATTGGTAGGGACATAAAAGTGCTCCATGGCGGCGACCTATACATTGATGATTGCGAAACTGATCACTGCTTTATAATGCATATTTAGCAATCTACACTAAATACAAGAATGCCTTGGTTAATGTATTTTCAAATGTTATCAGTTACATGAATATACACTGATAACTTCACCACATCTGTCCGTATGTGCTTCCCAGGGTAAACTATAATAATAACAATAACAGTATACTCCAAAGGGGCTTAATTTCAGTACCAGCCTGCGGTCTGCAGTTGGATTGGTAATAGTGATCCAAATTGATATTGATATAAAAACATATATTATGCATAAATCAATATTTTTTACTTACCCCTGGTTATGATGCTGAATCTCACTATCAACATAATATCCTTCACAATTCAGTCTCACCTGTGAGGCTCCTGTCTCTCCTCTATCTCCCCCTGTCTCTCTTCCATTTCCTTCTGTCTCTCTTCCTCCCTCTCCTCCTCCATCTCCTCCAGTCTCTGTACTAGTTGTCATCTAACAAAAAATATATTGATGCAAGACGTGAACAGTGGGACAATTTGAAATGCAACAGTTATAGATTTTGATTGTTGTAGCCTGAGGAAAACATACTGTATAGGCTAAAGAACAGCCATAATGTCAACACAAGTTAGTCAGCTTCATCATGTTAAACATAAATAAAATAAATCAACAAAAATGTAAATGCTCCAAAATCATTATAATACAACTGTGTGCAAAATGCTGCACTAACACCCAATATCTATTACATAAATGTGACTCAGTGTTGGTGTTCTTACTCGGAGCAGTAAAAGTCTCTCCTTCACATACCATGGATGCTGAAGACTGTCACTGAAAGAGCTATTATTTATAGTGTTTACAATTTATTTATTAAAATGGTTCTTATCAAGTCATCTTACTACAAACATTAATTTGAACAATGTCATCACTACATGACATTGACTGCTGATGGAGCATGTGACGTGGCATTTCATGTTCTCTGGCATATAATATGGATCTAATAGTTGCCAGACTTAGCTCAGCTAGTATTAGCTCGTTAGCATCTCATTATCTAGCAAAGAGCTGCCAAGGAACGCCATTCAGTTAGCCTAACATCAACAGGTGTTGGCTGAAAGTATGATTTTTTTTAGCTTATTTACTGAACGAACCGACTCACCGTTCACAATGGTGATGCACGTGTCATTCCCTCACGAAATGCCGTGAACTGTACTGTGATGTGCACCCACAAAGTCAGGGGAGAGAGCGGCGCTGGGGAGGACCAATCACACATTACCAAAATAACGGAGGAGCCAATCGATGAGCATTACGAGGTTAGAGGCTGGATGCATGGTAGACACCAACGATTGTTATCTCTTTGTGTACCATATTGAGCGAACACACAGTGTTTATATTGGTAAGGACAATACAGAAGGGGCTGAATATTGGTATATTAATAATTATATATTATAATAATTATATTATTATAATAATATTGGTATCGCTCTTTTCTGTCTGCTCTCACGTTGACTCATTTCGACTGGTGGAAATCAATGAATCAGTCGGTGCATGCGCAAGATGGGGCTTTTATAGCCTGGCACATGCCGGCCATGTAAATGTAGTGTGTCTTTAAATGATTAATTTTCCACATTGATTACCCCAGATGGGGATAATTCCCATAGTTATGATGTAACTACTGAGTGGGGAGATAATCTCAATACGATAGAGAACAAACAATTCATCGCATTTACAGTTGTAATTAATGTTGAAATTAGCTAAAGAGATCAAAACGTTTTTTGGCACTTACGGTGGTTTCATTTTCCAGCCCTGAAGGTTGCAGCTTGTTATTGACCTATGGGGAGGGTTGGGGGTAGCCTATTTTAACAGTACAGGGTACAGGGTACAGTAGTAAGGGCTTTAAAACTCACACCATGTCTGTGCCAATTTCCTAAAGGATAAAAATCATTACAAAACTTGCACATAGATATGCCATAGCTAATTCTCTATAACAGAAGACATTCCTTCAGGGTGCCCTGGTGGCGTAGGGATTAAGGTGTCAACCATGGTCCACAACGTCGCCATCCGTCTATCTGTAACTATGCTATACTAAGGCATAATGCCCACAAAATAATCTAAAAAGCATATAATGCCCCCCAAAACATAAAAAAAAAAAAAGTAAGGAGAAAGAAAGTAAGCAAGACTAACCTCCATTACTTCAACATTTGTTTGAAAAGATTTGTTATCTGTTTTTTTCATTCTTGAAAAAAGTAAAGTTGCCTTAAAGGAATAACATTTAGCGGGATTTAGTGGCATCTTGCCGTGAGGACTGTGAGTTGCAACCAGCTGAAACTTCTCCCAGTTAGAATTCCTTCAGCGTTGTTTGTATGTTCAAATGGTTTTTACCAGGAGCCAAATTATCCACAGAGGTCTCTTCCTCTCCAAAACAATGTAACAAATCAGTTTTTCTCCAATGCTGTTTCACAGACCCGACCTGCTACCCATCATAATGTCCAAGTCAAAGCTGCATCCACCAGCACCCATTAATAGAAGTTCTGTCCTGCACCCGCGACTAAACACACACAGGCTACAGTCACTCACATTAAGCTGGGTTTGTCATTCTTGAATTACAAAACCAGCGGAGGAAAAGTCTTCTACTGGCTTCCCTCAATGTCAGGATGGCAAAACAGGAAATATTTAGCAGTTATTGACCCATGGGGGGTTGGGGGTAGCCTATTTTAACAGAGTAACATGCATTTAAAAACATGAGGGGGTAAAAATGACCCCCTTGGCAGTTAGTTCTAGTGTTAACACGGTCAGCAACAGCCTGCTACCAAATTAACACTCCTATTCCTGCAGCTCATTTTGTTGTTCGGTAGTAATACAGCACAGTGCCAGGCCTCCATGACTTGCCTGGTTAAATAAACGTAAAATTAAAAAAAAATAAACAGCAATGGTACTGAATGAACGAGCGAGATGCGATAAAATCAGGCTCAAGTTGAGACCTCTGCCAGTCAAAGCAAACAGTGCATTGAGGTGCTCCTCGGATGGTATTCTTTTGACTTCGGTGTGTTCATGAGCTTTAAGTTGTAATGTAGAAACAACACTGATGCTGAAAAGAAGATGTGTTGCATTTCATTGCTCGTAGCGTTTAGACAACACATTGATGAGGTTTGAAAGGTTCGATATATTTACAATTATCAACTCAAAGGAATCAAAACTGTGAAAAGAATCAGTCCGCCTGTCACTACCAATGTCATTTCACATTTGTATCTGGTACTGATAGAACACAAGTGTGAGTTGTTGATCACGTTATTCAAGTTATCTTTTAAAATAATGTTCATCTGAAAAGTGTTACTTTCTTAACGGCTCACCCTGGTTGTCCTTCACAAAGCCCCTCGAGGCAAACCTGTGATTTGTGATATTGGGCTGTATAAATGAAAATGACTTAAGTTGAGAGCAGTGCCCCAGGATAAGATATATTACCTCACCTTCATTCAGTTACCAGCCTTTGATTGTTTACAGACCACATCCCAAGCCATTAACTGAGTGCAGACTTTTATTTGACACTTTATGGTATGGCAAAATGTTCCAAATAAAGTCATATTCTTAAAATATTCTCATATTTCTCTGCTGCTGTCTTCTTTTAGCTTCACTGAAGAGGCAATAAGGGCATGTGGCTTCTTAATCAGTTCTCTGTGGTGAAATACAGAGCACACTGATGCTTACATTACATCATGACCTCAATGGAAAACTCATAATTGACCCTCTATGTGTAGAGATTCACCCTCCATTCATATCAAAAGTGAATTGTGATTGCCGAAAAGGTTGTATTACCATTATGACTGTGAAGTTATTCTCTCTATTAAAAAGATGTTGAGTGCAGTCAGTTAGCCCTTCAGAGCACTCTCTCATTATTATTTACTACAGCTAAAGTGTGTGTGTGTCCACTGTCAGTCCAGCTGATGTAGTTCCCGTTGACAGCCTGATCTATGTAAAGCAGGAATATAAGAGCAGAATGCCACTCCCTTCACTCAGCCACTTTATAGCTCTACAAGACACTTTATTTCCTATAATAAAGTCCCACTTAAAGTAGCATGAAAATGACATTGCCATTACTGAGCTCCCACTGCTGCTATCAGGCCAAAGTGCTGAAAAAGCCCAGCTAATTAATCAGAGAGGATTACAAGGTTTGCACATTCAGATGACTCTCTTTGAGTAAAGACGGCAGTGAAACATTGAATGAAACAGCCTGTAAAAAGTGACAGAGAGAGCAGAGGATCTCTATCGGCACAACAAAGACTTGTGTCTGCTCCCTGTCACTCCCTGCTTTTAGTAAACAGGAAGTGTGTTTAAAGCTGTGAAACAAAACAGGAGGAGTTCGACGTCTACAGTGACAGATTATATTGTGTGCTGTGTGGTGCAACATGACAACAAAATAAGTGTAATCATGTTCATCACTGAAATGGTAATCATCAGGATGGATTGTTTTTCCCTCCTTGTGCTGCTAAGCGCTCATTGTTGTGTTGTTTACTGCACTTTGAGTCAAACATTTCACCTGGGAATGAAACAAAACTTAATATTATGTATCTACACAACTGCTTTTATGTACAGTTTGAATTTATGCTTACATCTTGAGAAGTTGCAGATTTTTATACCTCCACACTGGTGACAGCAGTGGCTGGAGGCATTATGTTTTCAGGTTGTAATTTTGTCCGTTAGTATGTCCGTCTGTCCCATTCTCGTCTAAGCCCTGAAAAGTCCTCAACTTTGCCACAGAAGTTCACTTGGACCCAATTAGATTTTGCCGGTCAAAGGTCAAAGATCATTGTGAAATAACAACAGGTTTTTGGCCATAACACAAAAATTCATTCATCAATTATGACAAAGGTTCACACAAATGTCTAATAGGATGAATTGATGAAGTTGTGACACTGCCACAAAGGTGAGGGGATAAACGTATAGTATTGTTAGAGGGTTTTAAAGTAGATATACTGACAGTTTATACCTCTCGCCCCTGCTTTCTTTTTACCACCTATTAGTTCACTCAGTTCAGGTATGCTGCTGCACACAGGTGAAGGAGGAGTGGCGTTTGGGAACAATGGAGCAGGGAATTGTTTGGATAGGATTTTTTGTTTTTGTTTCTGGAGGAGGAAAGCAGGACACTGGTGGAAGCTGTACAAATAAATAAATCATGCTAATAAATCATGTTTGAGCCTTATTTAAATTTCCTTTTAGTACTTCCTTTTGCTGGAGTCAGAAGGGAATTAAAGGCAGCCCCCTTATTTTGCTTACCCTCTTCTACCCAAGTTAAAGTAATCACTGCAGCTTTGGAATTTAACTCAAAACTAGGATTTAAAGGTAAGCTGATTGTTATAAAGTGATGATATTATATATCCCAAAGGTCAAAGGTTAACCTCCCTTTGACATCGTAATGTCAGTACTTGATTGGGACCTCATGACTTTTTCTCCGCTGACTTTTTGGAGCTCCCTAATACAATCCCCTGATCAGAGGCAAAGCGGCACTCAAGCACTGTGTGCTCAAAGACGCAAGTCAAGTGGCTCACAGATGTATCGCAGAGGCTTCTCAGGTATCTACTAGGCTAAATACAAATCGCAACCTTTAGGGCTGACGGGGAAGTACCAAAAACAACAGTTCCTCTAATGGCCACTTAAGGCTGGCTCTAGAAGCCAGTCATTCCCCATAGACCCCCATGTTAAACTGCTTGATTTAGCAGCAGTAATAAATATTTTTACAGGCTGGTTTTGGTCTTTATAGCCAAAATACCCCTGTATGACAATTGTTTTTACATAACTCACCCATTTACAAATTATTAAGGCATAAAGTTACGTATAATTAAGGGTGGGCAGCTTTGAGTGACAGGCTGTCTGCTGACAGTGTCCTCGCTTTCAGTCAGATCCACCCCTGGCTCCTCCAGAGGCCACCTTCTCACTTTTGGCTCCAAAAACCAAAGATGGTGACAGGCAAACTGCCCATTGTCAAGGCTTCAAATCTGGAGTCCACAGACAAATGGGTGACGTCACAGTAGCTACATCCATTATTTTTACAGTCTGTGGCTAAATATCTGGACCTATTATTGGCGAGTTACAGCCAATGTGAGAGCAAGACACAAGCTGCAGACGGAGAGGACTGAGCACTGCAACACCTTCCAAGGTTTGTGTGTCTAAGAAACAAACAATTCAAATGCTGCTTTATCACATTTGATCTGCCCACTTGAAGCTGTGATATTTTCTAGACCTGCAGGTTGTGGCACATGACACACTTGTCACCAAGGATTCCTCCTGGTGAAAGATCTTGTCAGTCATGTAGTTTGAAAACCACAGCAATATCACTTATCACAATAACAAGACAGCGAGTTGTGTAGTGTGTACAGCAATCGGATGTCTTTGAGCTAGTGTAGTGTGAACATCAAGCACACACAGGGCCTCACAACAATCCTGTGACAGTCTGCTACCTGGGCTAGGCCTAGTTTTTCTCTGTGCCAAATGAGTTTGTAGGCTAATCATGTGATTAAGCACATGTATTTCCATCACAACACAGTTGATGGTGATGTGGAGCTGTTGCTGACTTTGTCCAAGTGGTAATCTTGTCTTGTTGGTGCTGCCCATTGTTGACTTGAGACACATTATTTACTACTGAAGGCTGAACATTTAGTCACTGGTGATATAATCGTTCAGAGTGGCTGTTAAATATCACTTGGCGATGACAGAGAAGAAGAGGGCAGGTGCATTTATCTGATAGTGATGTTAATAACTTTAAGTGATGACAAATAGTCACATTAAATCAAGTTATTGAAATGCTGAGTATGGTGTGCATGTGTTTGGTTCCTCCCTCATGCTGATTCCATCTGGCGTATGTGTATGTGGAGTCGTGTGTGTGTGTCTTTGTGAATGGGAGTGTGGTCGATGAGCCTGCCATCCAGACCAAAAGGCCAATGATCCTCTCAGTAGGTGGATGTCCTGATTGTGGGATGGAGTTGTCATTAGTCATTGTCGAGGCCGCCACCCTCCCCTCCAGCCTCTCATTTGTGTCCCATCTCCCCGGCCAATCATATGCCCATTAGTCTTCATTTCTTCTTTTATAGCCAGGGCCTGCTCAGTCCAATCAGCTCCTGCTCTCATTTTCTTCACATCGGTTTTATCTACAGAATCGACGGAGCTGGCAGCCCTCCAGCCAGATACCTCCCCATCATTTACCAAGCCCTATTAACACACACACACGCACACACTTCAAATACATATAAACATCATTTTAATAGGCTCACCTTTCTCTCACAGACCAGAAAACAGAACTGTTTGGGAATAACCATGCGGTACAACAACAAGCTGTAGTTTTAGTGCAACATTGATCTGGCAAAAAGCTGATCTGAAGGCAGACCTAATCTGAGACATCTACCTGTGACACCAAAGAACCGCAATTTTAAAGTAATACTGTGTAAGATAGTGAAAAGGTGAGAATATCATAACATGGAGTAGCAATGTTGCTGCAAACTAAAACAAGGACTCACAAGATCACATATGAAGCACTGTACACAATCCACACACAGAAGTTGCATCATACCATGAGTTTAAAAAGTAGTCTTGGTCTAGTTCACCAACTGAAAACATATTTGAATAACACAAGGGCCCCATTTTTTGAATCTTAATTTTAATCTGAGACATGCTAGTGTAAGGTAACAGTAGCATGGCTAGAGAAGAATCACAAAGTTAGCAAACTTGCTAACATTAGCCACCAAAAAAAAACCCTGCTCACGCCAAACCAACTAATGTGTCCCCCTTACACCAAACAACTTTTTAATCAATTTCACTGTCATGACAAAAGTCAAATGTTAGATTAAAATCATGACAGTTTTACCTCACTTAGGTGTAAGGCGGTCCAGCCTGTTCTTATTCTGAAGTCATCGTTTCCTTACGTTGCCACATCTAATGCCATCTAATGCCAAAAGCCACCTTTCGCAGTGCTATGATACTGATACACTGTCGAGCGGCATCAGTTTGTGACACAGTCACATGCAAGTTGTGGTGATACGATACACTGCTGGTCAGCCAGATGGTATCTGTCACGGTATGATGCTGTGCTGGACGGCATCAGGTTGAAATGCTGCAGGTATCAACATAATGCAAGAATCTTAAAAGTCCTTATAAGGCGGGTGGAACGGGTGGTGGATGGGTTCAACAAACCCTGGATTTTCACCCAGAAGCCTCTGGTATTCGCTTACCGTATGAATGTAGAGCCAAACCATGATGTTTTTTTCTAAACCTAACCATGTACTTTTATTAACATCTTGGCATTGTTTACCACTGCTTTTGTTGCTTAAACCTAACAACATGCTATTGTTGGCGCCCTGGCGTTGGTTGCAGCACCCCAGATCATCAACAACAGACGCAGGAGGATACCTAGTGCATAATAAGTAGACATGAACAGCCACTGACAAAGCGGCAATATGTGGTGACTTGGGATGAGCATGTGCTGGGTGCTCAGGAAACTTAGTCCAACCTGTCTTGAGTCAGTCATTTTCTAATCTTAAGCTTCCCACAAAATCCAACATGTCTTATATTACTGATATTAAGATAAGTTTTTAGTCTTGGCTCATGCAAATAGTTGAGTTCAATGACGGGAACATTGACAACAACCAATAGCTATACTCCAGCACCAAGTCTCAGTTCTTTTGTACTGTGGAAAAGGAGGAAAGGAATGAACAAGAATCTATTTTTAATTCGCCGTTAATTTCTGTAACAGTTTTCCTCTCATTCCCACAGTCTCCTCGCACTAAAATAGCCCAGCTAACCAGCGGAGCCTGGTAGCAAGTTGAGGCAATAAAATAAAAAAATGTAAAGTTTTTTTTCTTATTTTACTTTTTATTAGTTTTGTGTTAACAAGTACACATCATACATTCACAAAATAACTAAAACCAACACACCGCTACGTGAGAGGGTTCTTTACACATCACTGAATTATGACAAAAATAAAACAACCTGTGACAATGTGAGCACCGCCTATACACATACAGTCAATATTAGTTGATGTGGATTTCATTTGAATGTATATAATGGTACCATTTAAACAAACAAACAAAATGAAATGAATCGAAATGAATAAAATGTTCTCTTGTTTCCATTCAGGAGACACAGCACAGGAGTAAGATTGATATTTGTACCTAGACTATCTATGATCTTTTCTGTAACCCTCTGCTAGTAGGCAGTTAAGTTGGGGCAAAAATGCAAGTTTTTACATAAATACAGTTTATCTTTATCAACTTTACTGATGCTGAATTGACAATAATACTGTTGACAAATCACGCCCTTGATCTTTATTATGTGTTGTTGCAGACACATAGTAAGTCAATAGTCATATTTCATATTAGGGGAATTTGGTGTAATATTTTTCACCAGGAGCAGGATGGGAAATTATCTCAAAGGGAATCTAGTTGCAGTCTTGCAGATAGTGACCCTGCAAGATCCAAAGTCATCTTATAATGTGTGACTAAAAACCCACATTGTCTTTATAATTGAAAGGATGCCACACTTTTAAAGGTCTTTTCAAAGTGTACTGCAGTAAAACCTCTTGAGTGTATTAAATTGAGTAAGGATCTGTTTTATTACTTATAAAATAAGCTTTTCATTCATTAGAGGA
The DNA here is from genome assembly GCA_035609425.1 of Epinephelus awoara. Classification (NCBI taxonomy): domain Eukaryota; kingdom Metazoa; phylum Chordata; class Actinopteri; order Perciformes; family Serranidae; genus Epinephelus; species Epinephelus awoara. The sequence continues at coordinate 36,468,272 of CM069300.1, forward strand.
AGATTTTGGTACTTCTCCTTAAAAGAGACATCATTTCAGTGCTTATGACTAGCTTATAAATAAGGCTCAGAAGAATGTGGATTTCAAAGGGTACAGTAGTAAGGGCTTTAAAACCCACATCATTTCTGTGCCAATCTCCTAAAGGATAAAAATCATTACAAAACTTGCACATAGATATGCCATAGCTACTTCTGTATAACAGAAGACATTCCTTCAGGGCGCCCTGGTGGTGTAGGGATTAAGGTGTCAACCATTGTCCACAAGGACTCCATCCGTCTATCTGTAACTATCTGACAAAGACATAATGCCCAAAAAATAATCTAAAAAGCATATAATGCCCCCCAAAATATCAAAAAAGAAAAAAAAACCTATGAGGGAGATACAGCTTACAGAGAGTAAGCAGGACTAACCTAGTGCAACTAAACACACACAGGCTACAGTCACTCACATTAAGATGGGTTTGTCATTCTTGAATTACAAATCCAGCGGAGGAAAAGTCTTCTACTGACTTCCCTAAATGTCAGGATGGCAAAACAGGAAATATTTTAGCATGCCCCTTCCACCCCCATAAAACCTCAAAAGGATCCTCCTTGGGTATCTTGAACTCGATGTAAGCTGCCATATTTCATGGCTGGAGTCCTCCACGTCGGTGACGAATGTGACAACAGGGGCAAAGGTTTGACTTGTATCATTGACTTTCAAAATGAATTTTATTGCATCTTGAAAATAGTGATTTCGATGTCAAGATATTACGAATACATTTTTGTTCTCACATGCTGCCTACCCATATATAGTTCATTTTTCCCCGTGCCCTTTAATTCATAATTATACATATTTTTATTAACTGAATAAAGCAGTCCCATTGCTGTTAGGCATGTCCGTGATGACACACTAGCCTAGCACCACCTAATGTGTGCTCACCTGTTTTTCTCTGATAACTTTAGATCCAGACATTTAGAGGATTTCCACCAGAAGCTAAATTCTCCGCAGAGGTCTCTTCTTCTCCAAAACAAATGAACCCAGTAATTTAAACCAGTAAAAACACTGTATAAAGAAGTGTGGCTTACCGCATTGGCTGATGCAAAAATGTGAATGGCACTATCTAGAGCCAGTGTTTGGTTTGTCTATTCTATGCAAGTGTAGAAACATGGCAGTGCAACATGGTGGGCTCTGTGAATGAGTACCTGCTCCCTATGTAGATATAAACAGCTCATTTTAAAGTAAGGAAAACACAATTCTTATTTTCAGGTGATTATACGCTAAAGAAAACATACTTACTATTCTATATCTCATTTCTGCCAATAAAGCCCCCTAAATCCTTCACACTGGTCCTTTAAATCAGTTTGAACCTCAAGGGGCAAAACTCCACAACAAGCTAAAAATCACAGGTTTTATATGGCTAATGTGTTAGCAAGCTCTTTCCCATTTACACATCTCGCAGCATAAGCATTCATTACGATCCATATTTCTGGAATTCTGATGAATGTAAATCCAAGATTCACACTCTGGTTTGGTCTCAACCATCTCCTGAGAAAGATATCTGGCTCTTTAGCTGCTGAATGCCCCATTATGTTTACCTGCTAGTCTCTAACTGCGTCTGTCTGGTGTTTGGTGCTGAGCAGGTGGAGTACAGTGGGTTTATCAGAGCTTTTTGAATGAAATGGAAATGAGGTTGATGAAAAGCAGCCATAAAACCAAAACTATGAGCTGAAAGATGTTAAAATGCTCCACAGAGCTGAGTGGGTAATGATTCTCTGTGTGTTTGTTTGTACGCGCGACCCTTTTTACATTGTACATAAAGCTGCAATATGGCAAGGCAAATGCTGTCTGTTTTGGTGCTTTGGTCACTCACATTACCATAAATGTTTTGAGGTGCATCATGAGGCAGCTGAGAAAGGACACAGACAGTTCTCTTACACATGGGACGCAACCAAATGATTGTGTTCATTTGACTGGTCCCTGCAGAAATATTCCCAAGTTGTTGATTTCCAGAACAAGTCAAACTGAGTGAGAAGCGTTTGCTAGAGGGAGGAGGCCGAGTCCATCAAAATTGAGTCTACAGAGACGTGCTGACCTTCTAAATTCATGAATGCTATTGTTATGGATGAACGAAGGAACAAGTTATCGCTCTGTGTTATTATTTTTCATATTTGAGATTCCTTCTTTGACATTAAAGTTTGCCACTTGTGCTTTGATTTTGTGGTCCTTTATACCCATCAGTGTTATCACAACCTTTGAGACATTTTGTTTTTAAATTCTTTTTTTTATGTCTCGTCAGAACAACTGTGAGGCATATTTGCATCCTTAAAAGCTTCTGTCCAACACAATGTCTCTGCTGCCGTAACTTAATTTCTCACGTCTGACACAGCACCCATGGTGAAATGAGAAATGGATCTTAAATTGAAATTGTATTTTTCATTATGCCTTCTACTCGGCACAGATGGAGAGAGGTTACAGGAGCAAATGTCACTTATTGTTTCTACTGCATTCCTTTTTTCCCTCTAACACTCTTCATTATGGCTTTATTTGTTTGAGAGATGCAATCGTGTTTGAGCTCTGTTTGCTTGGCCTATAGAATAGCTGCTCTGAGGGGACTCCGCCAGCCTCTCACAATAAATGAGATGTGGCATGACAATCTGTGGTAAGAGGCTCAGGTCATAATAAGTGCCCTCATACATAAATTACCTAGTTAATGCACAGCTAATCATCCAGACAGACGGAGGGCAGCACCCGCTGGCAGTGTGTATGTGCAGTTACATTGCATGAAATAGGATTGACATCAGCAGTCAGACTATAATGATGGAAGTCTGCATGTGTTTCCGTAGGCATCTCTGTGAATTACATGCATCCACAAAGAAAAACCATGATTGTGCACAAAGTTTGTGGTGTTTACACTTTTGGTGATTAAATGTTCATAGCATAACTTCACAAAGTCTTGAATGTAAATACAGTACATTTTTTCTAATAATAAATTTGAATTCTTATCTTAATCAACAGAAGGTCAGTTAGAAAAATTGCCTGGTCCAACAGACCAACATGAGAGAAGAAGCAAAGCAACGGCTGGGTTTCCAAACATGCTTTGCTTTAGTGCACTGGTAATTTCTAACCTTGGCTTCAGCTGGTCACTTTACTGAACCTGGTCTCACAGAAATATTTAAAATGACCAAAACCTCTTAACACTGCATTATGTGGTAGTGGCACTTACTGGGCTCTAGTTTCACAGCACGAGTGAGGCGGAAGCGCAGCGCACCTGCGCTTCGCCAACTGGGTGTGGCCAGGCGGATTTTGTAAGTTTGGCACACCGTGCGCCCTGGCGCAGCTACTCCTCTATCCCATCTCCGTCCCTCCTACCAGCGCAAGTCGGAAAGAGGGAGGAGAGAAGGCGTGGAGTGGGTTTTACACACATCACACCAATCAAATGAGCCCCTCTCCTCGCCCTGATGTTTTGGTCCGGGAGGTCCAAGCTCGCAGTGTCCGAATATACAGAACTGCGAGCAGACCTCCACGGGCTGATGATGCAAAGGTAGCCTGGGAGGAGGTCACCACAATTGTAAATCAATTTAGCGTTTCTCTCATGTGCGCACGCTCTCTCTTTCTCTTTCACAGTCTCACTCTGTTTCTTTTCTTTTGACTTTTCTAAGATGACAGATGCTGAATATATACTCCCTATCTGATGCTGTGGCTGTTTGTGGTTGGCTGAGAGGGATGTGAACTCAATAGTTTGCAGCTGTGTTAATCAAATCAGGTTGGGTTTCCATTACACGTGCCAAACGTGCCAAACGGTGCCAATCCCCTTTGATCTGACATCAGATGTGACGGGACAGTCGATATAGAGATACATTTATGTGCTGATTGCAGATAGTTGCATTGAATAGTGGTGTTTGTGGGTATTTATTGCATCGTTAATGTGCCTGACATTCTGGAAACCTGCCTGTGAGGTTTTGCTGACGTGTGCGCACTGTCCGCTGGTCAGCCAAACTTTGGCTTACACCGGCTGCGCTCCCCCTGCGCTGACAGTAGACGTGGTTTCAGTTGGTGAGCTTTTAGCGCACCTTCGGCGAAGCCTTTTGGCACGAAACTGTCACTGCACCAAGCTGGATCTGTCAACACCTCCCCCTGCTGCGCCGCCACACCCATCTCTGCGCACCTCGGTCTGCCAAACTACCAAACTGAGCGCGCCTCGAGTTGGGCTGCTCGAAACTAGCTCTGCGCAGGGGTTCGCCACCCTGCGCCACCCTGCGCTGCACCGGGAAACTAGAGCCCACTGTCTTGAAATGAAGTAAAACAATGCCAATGGAAAGTAAATTAGGACCTTTTGTTGTGGTGGACACACAAAGTCCCTGGTGCAACAATGTCAGGTCCTGGGCAGAGGTTAATGTTACGACCCCACAGGTAGTGTAAAGGAAGTATGTGTAGGGAGCTCAGGATGGTGGATGGGCCAACAAACAGTGGACTTTCATCCAGGAGACCACTGTTTGTGTCCCATGTGAAACTAAAAGTCAATGTTGACTTTTTTTAACTTAATGTACTGATGTCCTTTACGTAACTATTTCACATTACAGCACGTAAGTATGTCATGTAACACCAGACTTTCAATCGAGAGACTGCTTTTCGTGTCCTGTGTGAAACTAAGATCAACGTTGACTTCTCTTAGCTTTAGGCACACATGTCCTTGACATAATTATTTTAGGTTACAGGACATGAGTACGTCACGTAAAACCAGACTTTCACCCAGAAGACTGTTATTTGTGTCCGTTGTGAAAGTAAAAGTCAATGCTGACTTCTTTTAACTTAATATATTGATGTCTTACGTATTTCAGGTAATGGGAGGTAAGGTGTGTTACGATGCTTTGTGATTCAACAGTGATTTCACAATGACAGTGATTCAATATATTAACATTAGGAGGATGACTGCTACAAAGTAAACTAACATTAGAAGTAGTTAGATTTAGAATAGGTAACACAAAGTTACACAAACTACCTCTTTTTTTAGCATAACCCTGTTTATTTTTGTCATGATGTTAACACTAGACACATCCAAATTGCTTTCATTTACTCATCAGCCCCTCTGGGAATCACAGTCACATAAACTTGCTATTGCGTGAAGCAGCCAGTTATTAATAGAGCTAAGCTACATGCTAGCAGCCATCAGACTGTATTTTCCGCCGAGTGTGAAGATGTTGTGGAACAGTGGAGGTGTGCTTCACTGAGTACAAAGCAGTGTGTGCTTCAGGGAGCTGAGATCAGTCAGTCAGAGCATTAGGCAGACAGACAGGTACGTCACACACACTCAGACAGCAGAGCAGTGTCATCATGAAGCAGAGCAGAGCACACATTATGCTGACACTGTCTGGTGACAGGAATAAATTTTTATGACATGGGCATCAGTTGGGTCTGGCAGGGTGTCCGACTCTCTGCCCATAAGTTATGAACCTTGAGCCTATATGGAGAAAAATAGATTGAAAAACAGAATGTGGATGCCTTACAATGCTGACTACAGATCACGACAAATACTTTGTTAAACTGTCCTCATACATATAATTCCCAGTAATTACATAAAATGTTGTTTTGGTTACCAGCCATAGCTCTGTGCACAGAAATACATGATATCCCCTTTTTCCAACTGAACTTGCTCAGTTCAAACCAGACAAAAGGGCGCAGACAAAAACATAAATACAGAAAACTCTCATATTTGAATACTTTTGTAATACTTACTCGGAAGGGCTGAAGACCCTAAAAAGACTATTTCTTGCAATTTCACATAAGAACTTAATAGTATTGCTTTTTGCTGACTAGAGCAATGTCTAAAGAAGTCAGTATAGCTTCAAAGGTCCATCTGTTGGTTTATAATGATTTAGGAGAAATAATAAAATCTAATCGATACAATGAAAAAGAATCAAGTCAAATTTAGGTGTGGCTTCTACGAGCAGAAAGGCCCCATTTATTCACATGTCAAGAGTAATTTGTTCGACACAATAAAATATAAGACACATCTTGCAAAAGTATAAATCTTGCTTGTCTTGTGCAACGCGTGATATCGACGCCAAAGGCACCTTCTAGCATCTTTACGAGACGCAGCAGGCTTCTCCAGTGTAAACTCATCCGCAGCCATACTCCACAGACATTAAGAACGATAAAGACCATGTACGGCAGGAGGGAGGGGAGATGGATGGGTCAAACAAGACATGACTTTCACCCAAGAGAGTGCAGTTTGTGTCCTGTATGAAACCAAAAGTCAGTGTTCTTTTCAAGTAACAAATGGAACTTTGTAACCTTTGTGAGGCATCCCTCAGTTAAAGGGGAGATGAGGGTGTATCATGCAGTTCATAAAACTGAGATTAAAAGTACAATGTATACAGGCTGTAATCATATCATAAAGATGCAGACTTTCCCCAAGGGATGCTTGTTTGGAACTGTGTGAACTTTGAGTCATTTTAAGGTACGGCCTTTTCCTAAACTTTACCTCCGTAACATTTAAGGGATAGTGCACCCAAAAATGAAAATTCAGCCATTATCGACTCACCCATATGTCGAGGGAGGCTCAGATGAAGTTTTAGGGTCCTCACAACACTTGCGGAGATCCCAGGTGAGAGGGGGTAGCAATACAACTCCAACTAATGGAGGCTTACGGCGCACGAGACCAGCGAAAGCACGTGAACACACATGAACGCGGTGCCCATGTGTGGAGCTGCAGGCTACAATAAGGCTAGTCTGAGTGGGTGGAAGTTCGCTGCGTAGATCAGCCTCTCATTGGGCAGAGTGAGCCACCCGCTGAAGTCCCTACCGCCTCGGGTTGTGTAGCAGTTTTCAACTGTTTTTAACACGTCCTTTACTAACTTTTGCGGTGTTTGGTCTTGTGGGGATGTAGCCATTTTTCTTGCATGGTTTGCGTCCTGTAGGCGATATTTTTGTGGGTGTGTTACACCAAAACCTGTCCTCCCCCTCCGCAATATTTTTGCAAGCGCACCGTTGCTGTGGCACCACCCAGAACGATTGTGATTGGTTGAAAGAAATACAAGCAGCCGGGGCGTTTTTTTTTCTCCAATATTAAAGTGAGAGTCGTCTCAGACAGACCTTTCTTTTCTTGAGAAAGGTCTGGTGAGCGAGACTACAATGAGGCTAAAAAAAGAGTTCAAATGACATTTTTCCAAACAGCTTTTTATGTCGGGGCTACAGGACACTTGGATCACTACGGACGAGCAGTATGGAGATATTTTGCGGTTTCAAATATGTGTTTTTGGATGTCTGAATCTGGGGCGCTGTAAGCCTCCATTAGGTGGACAGACCACACACTAAAATACTTAGTCTGACACCCTCTTTTATCTGAAGACTGTGAGTTTTAATTCACACACCGTAAGATTTTGCAAAGACTGGTGATCTGGGAGGGTCACGAATTGCAAGACTACAACTAGATTTCTTTTGAGATTATTTCCCATGCTGCTCCCAGTAGAAAGTATCACACCAGCAATTCTTACCTTTCTTGCATTTCACACAGCACTTTGAACAAAATTTGAACATCCATGTTAGGATGAACATACACAGGTGGGCCTGGAGAAAAAACATCACCCAGGGTAGAGGAATGTATAATGGTTCCAGATGTGGGTTTCGACCATCTATATAAGTATCTGTATGCATGTGTTAGATAAGAAGAGAGCTTGTACCTTCTTCCAGCGCTGTTGAATAATCTGTCAATTGGAGATCAACTTGTCGTCTATTGTGCATCTCTTATGAATTTGTCTTGGACCAGAAGTTCTTTCCTATCAATCCACAACTCCCGCCTCCCTCCAAAGTCTCATCCCCTCTTCCTGCAACTCCACCTCCCTCCAAAGGCCTACTCCCCCCTGCTCCATTACGTCCTCATTACGTCTATGATAGATGTAGGTGTTGGCAAGGTAACATTACATACACGGAAGAGGAGAGTGAGTGTAATATTACAAATGCAACCCCGGAGTTTTAAAACTCAACCGGCGTCAGTGATGACTGATGAGTTTTAGAATAAGCGTACAGTGCTAACATTAGATGGTAGTGTCAACGTCACTAGTAAGTGGAAACGCACAAGCAGGGCTGTGCCGCCCATAGGGCAGGTTAGGCAAATGCTATAGGTGCCAGCATGCCAGAGGGCGCCAGGGAGTGAGGTGTTTTTTTTCTGTTTTTTTTTTTTTTTCTCATTCTATTCAAAAATTAGACAAGAATACACTACAAAACAACAACAGTAGATATAGCCATACGTCTTCAAATAATAATGAAATAATATTTCTAATTTAGATTTCTGCCTGTCTGGCATCCTTCTGCCTCTCTGGCAGGCAGGGGCCGGCCATGCGCCCCCCCCCAACCTGCCGTCTTCTGTAATGTGATGCTGCTGAGTGACAAACTGACAGTGGGTGCCATCGTCATGAAGAGGCTAAAGCCCTCTGGGGCGCAGTCATATGGAGCAGTACAAAAACAAAGAAGAGGAGGAGAAACGTGAACGAGACCGAGGTAATGTGATGAAACACTTCATTTAAAATGGCAGAAACACAACATAAGTTACAGTTACTGAAGCACTCGCAAGCTAACGTCAGCTCATTAGCCGCTAATATTTAGCGGTTAGGCTAACGTACTACTACATAACGTCAGTGTTACTGTGACTTCACTAGCCACTTGTTTTAGGAACACTTTCAGCATTCAGCTAGAATTAATGTCATTTAATGTTGCTCCCATCTTAGAGAAAGTTGGAAAGAAAGACTCAAACATAATTTAATATATTGGCCTAACTTTTCTAATGTTTAGTGTGCTGCTGCACAAACCACTCACTGTTTACCAGCCAGGCATATATTCATATACTGTATATTAATGTTTTCCAATTTCCAGATTTGTGCAATTTGTGATGTTATGGTTGCATTTTTTATATTTTGGCTGTTTGCTGTGTTTAAAATGTCATCAGATCAAGGCAGGCTGTAATGATAGGTGAATTATGGTTTTGCCATGATGGTTTCACAATCAACAGCTATTTTATTAATAAATTGTAAAAGCCCAGTTTGTCAAATATACGCATCTCCTCTTTTTAGATGCACTTCTGAAGTATTTGTGCCCCACTGCTGCAAATCCTGGGCCTACTAATGTAACTGCAGCACCTCATCCACCTCAGCACCAAGTGATGCAGCCTCAAGTGCATCTCCCTCCCACACACAAACTGCCAGTGGAGAAATAAGATTATTTAGAGAATGTAGACCGTTAAGAGATTAACAAGTTTATATTAATTTATTGTGAACTGTAAGTTAATATAACTTAAGTAATGTTCATGTTCTTTATTGCAATGCAACATTTATTTATTAATAAAATCCAGACATTTTTTCAGGAAGTTTTTGAAATATTTCTTAAGTAGTTTTTGAAAACCGTGGTTTAAACCGAACCGTGAGTCGGGGGGGGGGGGGGGGGGGGGGGGGTGGCAGCAAATATTTTGCCTAGGGTGCCAAATTGGTCAGGCATGGCCCTGCGCACAAGGAAGGTAACGTTAATGATTCAGAGGCTACGCTACAGTAGGCTAACGTTAGCCATTAACAACTGGATGCTGTGTTGTCATATATAACGTTATGAACTGAACTGAACTTCTTTAACTGTCATTGTGTGCAGCACAAAAACAAAATGACATTTCTCATACCCCAAGCAAACAGAAACAAAACATTTAAAAACAATTTGTGCAACATATAAGAAAGAACATATAGTGCAATAGTAAGATGAAAAGGGTCAACATTTCACAGTCAAAACCTCCACATCCTGAGAGCAGAACTGGGAGATCCTCTTCACATCACAGCACCATGAATTGTTTGTGTATATTGCCAGACCGCCACCACGGAGCTTACCAGATGATGCAGCCTCCTTGTCTGCTCTATGTAGTGTTAGCCCCGTTAGCTCAACACCGGAGTCTAATATGTTACCATTCATCCATGCCCACACAAGGACGCAGCAGTCCCTCACAGTCGGATGTAATCCATTTTCCGTGTCCATTCGCCAGAAGGACGCTGGGAACAGCTGGTTTGATGGGGTTACCTCTCAGCCTAGAGCTAACCCCTCCGCACTTTCCCCACTTCCACGTCCTGTCACAGCGCTGCTGGCGTCTCCTCGTCGGGACAACTAGACGAAACCACCGTAGCCATCTCAGGGCTAGCTCGATGTAGCAGGCCAAGCTTGCTACACATCCTGAGCTCTCTCAGTTGTAACGTTAGATCTCTGCAGCGGTTTCTAATGTCAGCGAATCATGACACTGCGAAAGGTTCCAGCCGGCCTTGTTACAAACTGACACCGCCTGGCTTTGTATCATACCACCACAAAAGGTGTGTTTTGGCATTGGTGTCTTATGCTGAAATCACTGGCAAAGCAGTGTTATTTGATGTTGTTGAAATATGAACAAGCTGGTGGATCAGATGTACACCAAATTAAACATCGACTCTTGTTCACTCCACCAGTTCAACGTAATTACTCTTTTATTTTCTACACATAAAATCTTAAAACGTGGCTAAAAAGCAACCAGACCTGCCATCAGACTGCACACTCCTTTGTCAGATACTGTCCCTGCTGGTTTTATCGGTGCTCTGTCATGAAATGTGATTTCCTGTTGTCATGTGAAAAATCTTGGTGCTGACCAACTGCCTAACATTGTTTTGTATTTGACTGGCTGCATTTTACCTGTCCTACTTGGCATGGTGCCTACCTTACTCCACTAAGATCTTTATCCTGTTCATTTGGTTGTGTTTTGCTTTCTCGGGTTCTAATTTTATATGTTGAGTGTTTTATTGTTGTTTTAATGGCTAATTTAACATCTTCCCAGGGGACAACAGTTGAAAATCAGCCTTTTGGCTAACACTGGCACATTTACAGTGATGCTGATCGATGTGCATTGTCCCTGAGAATAAATGAATAAGATAAAAAACTATAGATTTAGTAGTTGGTCTTAAATCTAGTTCCAGTTGTAGGAGGAAAACCCTAAATTTGGCAATCTGAAACCTGCAGATACCCTGCACACTCACACACACACCCATTAACTCACACACACCATTCCAAAGATGTGCAGTAGTAAGACATTCACGTCACAGTGTCATCATGTGCAGTGATATTAAACACTTTGGCGTCGTTATTGGGGCTGACGTGTGCAGCAGATTTAATGGGAGTCCATTTTGTGGGGGGAAAACACGGTGTAAATCGAGTGTGCGGGGTAATTTCAGAAGTGGCTGCAGAAGCAGGCTGACACTGCAGTAAAGGGATGAGGTATAGAGCGAGCCCCGGGGTGCCTGGCAGCTCCTCAATAGAAGTGTCAGACTGGCTCACAGGGGAAGTTTTACTGCCAGTCTGACTCAGTCAATGTCGATGCTCCATCGAGGAAGCACAAAAAGTACAAATGTACTTACGTCTGCCAAGTGTGACAATGTCAATGAAATTCTCTCCGTCTCTCTCTTTCTCATACGCACACAAACACACATCAGTGAGGGCTTTTATTGGCCTCATCCATCACCAGGAACCCAAAATTGGAACCCTGAGTAACCCCTTATCAGAAAGGACAATTTCGCTATTTTCATTGTTACCTCGACATATTCATCATGGATTCACATACTTCAAGACACCACGATGCTTGACAGTACTCTCTGTAACTTGTTGGATGGTTCCCCCACCTCAAATCCTACACCTGGTGACATAAGCACATGGGTAACTGAGTTAGCTCAGCTGGAGGTTTGAATCCAGCTTAAAATGGATCTGGAGCTTTAGTACTTAATTCATACCTGCAGAAGTACTTGCTCATCCAAAGTTAGTTATAAACGGACACTTTCCAATAGTCTATGAACTCACAATCAAGGATGCAGACACAAAAGTGGGGTAGACAACATAATGTCATGATAGCTTATAAATTGTTGTAAATGGTGGGTTTAAGGAGGAGGACTCAAGAGAGATCCAAAGGTTGAACACTTGGAAAGATATCCAAGGTTGGTTATTATACTGTCTCACTGCTAGTCATGCTATAATGATCCTACACGTATTAAATTACTAATTAAGCTGCTTTGATGACTTGTGGCCACTACATGTTGCTGTATGCAGATATGGACTCTATTTCAATTAAATGTATTCAAAATACAAATTTAATTATTGTTGAGTATTTTGTCATTTGTTTTTTGCTGGACAAAAATTGTGTCATGTGTAACAAAATACTTTAAGAGCTTGTATTTGTGTATTTGAAAAAAATACAGTAAAAAAAATACAGTATTTAATATATCCTTTTCAGGTTTAGATAAGGCAGGGTGCTCCATCCAATCACACCCCTCCAGGTTTCTCCGTCGTTACCCGCGCCCCCCGATTGGTACCCTTTCTAGGATCCCCCCCACCCCAATTCCAAATTTTACTCTGAACTGCTGTCAGTCAGTGACCTCACCTCAGCAACTGGCAGTCGCATTGGAGCATCGCTCTCATTCCCTGAGGAGAACTCCGACACAGTGATGCTGGGTATCAGTACTCGATACCTTTAAAGTGGAAATGAATGATGAATGTTTTGGCACTGGTAGTGCGAAAATATATTTAAAAAAACACCTTGCCTAAAATTTGATTTTAGAAAGTTGTTAAAACCACAGATATGACAAATTTATTTTCGTAATTTCTTCCCTAGCTATAGTGTGTCGCCATTTTGAAGTGACGTCACTACCTACGTAACAGTGATGGTTGGTTCCGTTGGCCAGTGAAGACAGTGAAGCGTTTCTGAACCGGGTTGAGCGCCACACATTTTGAAAATGGAAGAAGATGAACTGGAAAGGCCTTTTGAGTCTCTGACAAGTCCTTGCATATGCATATGAGCCAATACGGCATGGGAACCGAGCAGTGGTACGGGTGGAAGAAGTCATGGAGCCGGTGATTTGGGGTCAAGGGTGTGTCAGCAACATTAGCTACTTGGCATCAGTGTGGTTTTTGTACGCTGATGCCCACTGTGCCAGAGTCCATCTGCTGTCAGGAGGCTGGTCTGGACCATCTTCTGTGTGACCACACCTGCATCACCATGGTGCGCACATTCAGCACCCTGTGCCGGGAGATGGACGTGTTGGAGGTGGCAATGCTTTCACTGAGGGTTGTCAGAGCTGAAACACTGGAGGGTCCTGTCAACAGCAGGTAAGTCAAGCTAGCTGTAACCACGGGCGAATGACTCAGTAACCGTATGCAGTAAAGAAAACAAATGCATACTCTATGGCGTTGGCCAGGAGTATGATAACATACAGTGCAAACAATGTTTCCACGTGCAGCTTGTTTATAGTTGTTGTTTGACTGAAACATCTTTGTGTATGTCGTTTCTCCGGTACTAATTGCTAGCTAACCCTTAGCGTAAGCGAGTTGACGCTAACAGCTATTAGCTATCAATGATGGTACCTAACGTGACGTAGACAGTTTGATGTCGGATATTCAGACATTCAGTCGGGTTCAGAAATTTGAGACTGCATGAATAGCAGACAGTTCTGGAGAACTGAGAAATGTATGGATACATGTGCTTGTACTAACACTATGAAAAAAAGGTATCTTCTGCACACTTACTCCAAGCCACAAATGTGTAATAATGATCACGTTTTATCCTTCTTGGATCTTCGTCAGGTCACAGTGTTCAAAAATGGAAAACATACCTATATTTATACATCATGCACACCAATAGGCTGATAAGCTCGATGATGGCAGGTGTGGTTATCCATCCAAACTGCCCAGGGTGATAAAAATCCAAAAACAATTAATATTTCAATAAAGTAGATAGAAAAAAGCAGTAATACAACAGCCAAACTTCAAAATATCAAACATATATATATATAAACATATCAGATTCATCATCCCGTCTATCAGAATGTACATCACCTATGTACATACATGTTCAAATATTGTGTACTAAATCTAATCAATAAATTTATTTTCCATCAGTCTCTTTAGGTTGACTGCATACAGGCAGTTTACCCTCTGGGCCAGGGGCCATTTTGGGAGAAGAACTGGATCCTGAGTCCTGCTTGTGTGGTCAGCTCCATCAGGGCTGTTTTTCCCTCCCTGGTGTAGGCCTACCATTGATTTGAGTATGCCTACATGTATGATGGTTTTTAAGTGTTTCGTTTGCCACTGAATATGAATTACTGTTTAAATTTAATGAAGTGGTTGATGTGCATTTAAATGCTATTTAGTAGTTGTGTTGCTCTAATACACATTTAAAAGATTATCATTAAACAATTCTTTGACACTGAACTGAGCTCGGACTTGCACTAATATTATAATTGTGGAAAATTCACACATCAATACTGTATGCAAGAAAGACTTTTTCCAGTAATATGATGATATGTACGTAGGTGATTTGAACTGTAAACAGAGGATGGAGATTGGATTACAATGGACGCTGACTCTCTTTCTCGGGGGTGTAGGTACGGTGCTCACACTTTGTGATTGTCTCACATAAGCAATGTGATGCAGGACTGAGATCCACTTCTCCTTTAACCTTGTCACATTTCCCTTATATGTTGTGACAGAAAACCAGAGATGGTTTGTGATAATTCTGATCCACTCGAACAACTCCTCATTGTGGCACTGCAGCAGTCATTTTTTGACAGACTTCACAATGTGCCAGAGGTCATATTCATGCTGTATGCATTTATACTCCCAACGCATGACTTTCTGTACTGATGGGTGGCAGTCAGTTGCCAAAACAGAAATGGCCACATCATGTTCTTACATCCTGACTACTGATTTATTAAAGAATCATATACCTAAACAATTTTTGTTGTGTTGTTATTCTTTCGATAACCATGCATAGAAAACTATCCAATGTATCCGCTGTTTTGTTTCTGTGATGGTTGGGTGTGATTGGTTTTGGTTCAATGTCCATACCAGTTCTGGCTGTAGTGCTTGTTGAATCAATTGGTTGTTTTATTATCATAATATTAATGTGTTTAAACACTGGGGATGTTTGCTTTGTTTCTGAGGGACATTAAACAAAATTATCAAAATTATAATGTTAATATCACATTTCTTGTAGGAGCCTGGGTACAGAATGTAGCAGCCAGAATCATATGTCATAACGTCACCAGGTTTTTTCCTCACTGACTTATTTTCTTTTCTACAGTTCTACTAGTTATTATTCTTTTGTGACTATCAAAAGTTATTTCCAATGTCCATGGAGAATCATGCACCTCACTACATTAGCAATGTCCTCCTGATTTGCACTAATGTACAATGTGTTTTTAGGTGCTGTAGTAGGTAATAGTTACTAGTACTAGCTTTTAGAGACTGATAGTAACTGTCATTAAGTGTCTGTTGTGTGTTACTGCAGTTCAGGGCCAATACAAAGTTCCAGTGCTATTTGCATAAATATCTACAATGCATGTTCAGTAAAAGGTGAAAGCTTTTGGCCTGGCGCCGCGACTATTGGTTCTTGTTGACTTATTAGTGTTATGGCATTCTCAGAACCCATCGGCTGTGTTCAGTGTATGACTCCTGGCAGACGGCGATACAGCGTCTGGGGGCAGACCCCAATTTTTTGGTATTCCGGTTTGATTTAGGTGGAGGAGGCAAATTTCTGTTTCTGACTTCCGTTTATATATAAGTAAATATGTTGAACCATTGCGATGGATTCAGAGTTTGCAGTGACGCCAATTATGTTCCGCCTCGATAGTTAACCTGGCAACAACTGCAGCTGGCTCAAATGTGATTGGTCAATATCACATGGACTACAAACAGCCTACAACCGGAAACCAGGGCTCTTCCGCTCTTCTTCCGGAGGCAAGATCTCCGGGGTTTGCCTACAGACTCAGTACAGAGTCTATATATAGAGACTAGTGTTATGGTAATGTTAGTCATGACTAAACATTTGCAGTAGCGAGTGGTTAGCGCTAACATCGGCCAATCAAAAGGCTTATTTTGTTGTGAGCCAATTCTGGTCAGGTGGTAAACATAAAATCAAGTGAGGCCTCAAGCGGGTTGCTGGACGGACGGTCAACACTTTCGGCTGAAAAAGTAAATTATTGTGCCTGACGTTGGTTCGTGATTTTTGTTTTATTTTATTTTTTTTGTGACAGCTTTTCGGCAGCCATGTGAAGGAAAAGCTCCAAGAAACTTTAGTGCATGCATCGCAAGAGGAATAAACAAGATGACGGTGAGGAAGATAACGGGATTGGAGTTAACGTATGGGGATTTTATTACGTTTGGATTCCTGACTGACTGCTTTGGAAAATGTGGAGGTACGAAGTATTTCTTTGGTGGTTTGCATCAGCTGTGATGACCGCTGACTGCGTGATGTGTGATGTTTATATGGGTTGTGGTTCATTTTTAATTTCGGACAGTAATTTTGGCTGCTATGTTGAATAGCCAGGCTCCTATCAGATAAATCCTGTGCCGCAGAGATGCTATGGAGATCTTTAGACTTGGGGATTTGTGTTGGGGTGGGAGGGGTGCAACAGGTGTTGATGAGTAGGCCTACTTTTGTGTGGAGTGATGGATGTGTTCAATGCGAGAGAGACACTCGTTGAACTTTTTTGCTTGATTCTTTACCTGCCTCCGTCTCTCACTGTCTCTGTCATTAACTGTCTCCTTCTCTCACTGTCTAACTTTCAGTTTTTATCTTTCACTATCACGATCGTTCACTGTCTGTCTCTATCTGTCACTACCGTTATATCTCTCGAACTCCACACAAACCAACCCCATGATGTCACAGGTTATAGTACTGCAAGATGGCGGCGCCCTTGTCACTAAAGATATAACGGGGCTTCTTTTTTCTTTTATATGTTTACGTTTGTCATGTTTGTTATATAGTTGTTGATTAGAGTGGAAATCCATTTAGTAAATCACGTTAACTTGAATGACTGCTTCATTTCCACTTTAAGGTATTGATCCATATAACCCAGTACCACGTACACCAGGGGTGGCCAACCAGTCAGAGACCAAGAGCCACAAAAATTACCGTGGTAGTACAAAGAGCCACATCATGCACGTGTGCTTACAAACGCACTCCCTCTCTCACACAAACACAAAATGACATAAAATCAAAATCCAAGCATTTCCAATTTTCAAAGCTAGATTTATTTATCTCACACACAAATGAATAACCATGAATAGAGATACACACAAACACAGTCTCTCCCTCTCATACTGTTTTTCTCCATCCCCCCTCCACACCCACAGTCTCTCCCTCTCATACTCTCTCCACCACATCCACACAGTCTCTCCCACTCTCATACTCTCTCCAAATTAGTGTTGTCGCGGTACCAAAATTGGGACCCACGGTACGATACCAGTGAAAGTATCACGGTTCTGAGTAGTATCAGGATACCACAGCAAAAATGAGGCAGATGTGCCTTTTGTCATTTATAAAAAGATAAATCACTTTTCTATAATACATCAATGATATTTCAATGGAATCAATTACTTATTGACTTATTCATACTTGAAAAACAGCATCAATAAGTAATACTTAAACGTCTGAAGATACATCCTTTTGTAGAAGAGCTGTCGTTCCATCTACTGTATGCTCAGAACTGGCATGAAGAAAACTTATTTACAAATACCTACTTCCGCCCGAAGAGCGCCAATATAAAAGCACACAAGAAGTGATCACCGTATTAACAGAAACCCCCTTAAACGTTACTTATACACAACACAAACACTCATCCCTTATGAGCTTGATTTTTTTTTTTTTTTAATGTTTTTGATTTTTGAGTAAATTTGATTAAAATGTATAAAGTTGAATTCTCCTTAGTTTAAGGCCAATAAACAACATTATTAACATTATTATTATGCACTTAACATATTGTGGCATGTTGGGGCTAAATGGGTGGAGTTTCCCAGCATGCCATGAGACGATGTGTTTAAGCCATAAGCCAAAGAAAACTGTGTTTATATGTGTTTTAAATCACTCATGTTACCATCTGCGTCGCCAGACAGATCAATACTGGGGCACGTTCCCCAGTATTGATCTGCAGTGCCCCAGTAAAAATTTCACCAGTAAAAAATTAACTTCAGAGTTTTAACTCCACATAGCATACACAGTGTGGACATGGCTACTTAATATGGTAATTCTTTCATGTGCTACTCCATTCACTCCTCGTATACAGTGCGCACATGGCTACGAGCCGAACGACGCATAGTGCATCGAAATTCACACCCGTTCTTCTCTGTGAATTTTCTCCGCAACCGTGCGTCATATCGAGAAGCCACGCATATAACGTGAAACAGCAGAATTGCAGCTTTCCGACAAGACCAAACACTTGTTGGTAGTCCAATGTTTTCACAGCGAAGAAAAAAAAAGATTAATTTACATTAAATTTATGTATAACAGAGCTTTCATACAGCTCTGCACACACATTACTCTTGGATGGATCACTCACGAATGCAGCATTGCAAAGAAATGCCACACATATCACATGAAAGCGCAGGAGCAGAGCTTTCCAGTGATACCACACATCATTGTGCTGTCATCCCATCATGCTATAAATCCAGATTAATTGTCAACAAAATAAAAACCTGACGAATTTCTTTACAATCTATTATACAGATCTTGTTATCAGTCACTTCATATAGTGAGGAATATCGTATCTTACCACGTTTTAGGCTTGCCTGTGTTTCTCCCTGTCTATCCACATTTGTAGTCTGGCTTTCAAGATGCAAACATCTCTATATTGTCCAGTTGACACTCTACCAAGCTTTGTATGACAAGACCAGCCACTTCACCTTTGCGCACCCAGACAACTGAAGCCTAATTATGCATGCTGACAGGGCTGTAGTCACCTTATAAATTGACGGGGACATGTGTCCTCCCCCAATGCCCAAAATGCCTCCCCAGAATATAACTGAAACTGAAAAACAACAACAAACTTCAAACTACTGCAAACAATGTGTCAAATATTATCTTGGAGGACATCATTGCACTTGGTTGACTATTTTTCTATTATCTTAGATGTAAATATTGCATGTTTCTTTCAGATAAAAGACATTTTTGACTTGTGAATGAGTCAATGGAATTTCTTGCAATACTGGCAATCATGTCTGCCTGGCACAAACCACATGTTTTGGACAGCTGTGAAGTGACAGAATGTCCCACCATCATGGTTCGTATATTGTTTTGTCACCAGAAAAATGACTAAAAATATCTGGTTTTGTCGCCCCAAAGTCGATTTTGCAAGTGCACAAGTAGGCCAAATGCATCAGTTCATTCATTCTGGATCAAAGATCCAGTCAACAACATAATCTGATCTGATTGTATATTGTATTGTTTAAAGCTATTGTATTGTTTAAAGCTTTTTTATTATATATAAGTGCTAAAATTTTTTTTGCTCACACGCTTCGCCCGCTCGCATGCATTCTCTGTGCCCCAGTACAGTCTTAAGTCTAATGATGCCCCTGCATGTTACCCATTACACAGTGATTAATGTTTTTGTATATCACAATGGTTTTAATGGGTAACAGTAATGTTGTGGTAAAAGACATTTCGCACCTGCGTGACTATTGGAGTGCCTATTGTAAAGATGTGCTGAGATGAAGTAAAGAGCACTTCCTAATCAACAATTCATTTGTTTGGGGCGTCGGTAGTGTAGTTGATATTGCCAGCGCCCCATGTACAGAGGCATTGCCTTGCTGCAGCGCTCGCAGGTTTGAGTCTGGCCTGCCACCCTTTGCTGTGTGTCAGTCCCCGCCCTCTCTCTCTGTCTCCCCATTTCACACACTGTCCTATCCATTAAATGCAAAAAGCCCAGAAAAAATAATCTTTAAAAAAACACACACAAAAAAAACAACAATTCATTTGTTTGCCTTATTCTAGCTTTTGAGAAACCTAAGCTTGCCACAGAATATTTTCTTTGTTCAACTAACTTAAAAAGAAAAAAGCCTTAAAATGTGTACTTAATGCTTTGTGTTCATATAACAGAAGTAAATGCTCAAACACGAAAAAAAGTTATGTTAAACTGACATAAAGTCCCTGTCTAACAAGGGTCATGTGACGCATTTATTTTTGAGTCTAGTGTACTCAAAATGTTTATGTTATTGTATTGTACTAAACTTAAAATTTTGAGTATAAGCTGTTTCCAAAAGAATTTTTAAGTTAAGTTTTCAAGTTGGGGTACACTGGGGTACAGTCAAACAGTTCCTTTTTGAGCTGGAGGCCTGTTGAATTCATGCATCATGTATTTGATAGAGTCAGTAGCTCAGCATACAGAGATGCCACCAAAATGTTCAAATTTATGGCTGCTGTAAAACTTCAATATAAAGCCAAGCCCCAGTGAAACGCTGAGTCCCTTTTACTACCCGCATGTGGTTACAGGTTTTGACAAATAAACGCAGGACCTAACTAGGTGCCAGGTCTGGTTGCCATTGTTACATTAGGTCGGCCTACACAAAACAAGCTGTATAAATCTGTGTGCAGTAGGGCAAGAGGTGAAACATTGTTTTGGCTATTCTTGTACAATATGTTGAGAAAAGAAGGCAGAACGTTACAGATTGTTCAAACTAAAGTGAAAAAACACTTGGACGTGGTACTAACAGTTCATTACTGATTACCCTAATAATCAATACAGATCTATTTATTTATACAGTGGGGGAATCAGTATTCAATGTGTCATATTTCCAATGAAATTTACACCAGGCATTGATATTAACTCAATTAAACTATACAGATACAGATATCATAACATTACAATCTATATACAAAGTTGCGTGCAGTAAAGTGGAATAACACAGGAAAAAAAGTATTGAACACGCTAACTGAAATGTATTCATAATTGGTGGAGAAGCTTTTGTTTGCAATGCCAGCTTTCAAGATGCGTCCTATATGAAGAAATTAATCTCTCACAGTGCTCAGGTGGGGTTTTGGTCCATTTGTCCACACAGTTAGTCTATAAATATAGGAGATTCTGAGGGGCCTGCTGGTGATTGCATGATCTTCAGCTTCTTCCACTAATGTTCTATCAGGTTTAAATCTGGTGATTAACTGGGCCATTCAAATACCTTTATGTTCTTCCTCTGGAACCAGCTGAGAGTCTCCTTTCAGTAGTTTTTGGTCCACCTGCATCTCATCCTCACCGTCCTGGTGGATGCAACAGATTCTTCTCAAGGAACTCTTAGTACATGGCTCCATTTATCTTCCCTTTGATTAATTTGGATTCTGCTGGTACCGTGAGAAGAGAAACAGTCCCATACCAAGATGCCTCCACCTCCGAACTGCACCTTAGACATGATGTTTTTAAGGTCATTAGCAGAGCCATTTCTCCTCTAAACATAACAAATCATATTATTTTGCAGAAAAGTAATTTTTGTTGATTTTTTGATTCTAATTCGGCCACACTATGTTCTTCCAGTAATTTACAGGTTTCTCACTCTACAGCAGGAAACAGCACTTCAAAGTAAAACCTCTGTTAGAAATTCACTGGAATATAAAATAAAGACTGTTTTTTAAAAACTTGACACGTTCGTGAATCACTTGCTGTCTGTTGAGAATGGACCAGCATCTACTGTTGGACCGTGGCCCACCAGGGAACCACTGGTGTAGCAAACTTAAAACAAGCTTTTGGGCTTTTGGGTTTGCAGGAGAAATAGTTCTACCTATGACCTTAGAAAAAAAACACACCTACAGTGTGGTTTGGAGGTGGAGGCATCACAGTATGGGACTGTTTCTCTTTTCATGGTACCAACAGAATCCAAATTATCAAAGGGAAGATGAATGGAGCCATGCACTGTAAGTCCTGAGAAGATTCTGTTGCATCTGTCTGGACAGTCAGAATGAGGTGCAGATTGACACCAGCAGGATAACAATCCAAAACAAACTGCTCTCAACTGGTTCCAAAGGAGGAACATAAAGGTGTTTAATTGACCCAGTCAGTCACCAGACAAAAACTTGATAGAACATTGTGGAGGAAGCTGAAGATCAAGATTCACCAGCAGGCCCCTCAGAATCTTCTAGATTTAAAGATGACCCATGTTGAAAAATGGACCAAAATCTCATCTGAGCAATGTGAGAGATTGATTTCCTCTGTTTCTATGCATTGTAATCTTATGGTTTCTTTATTTATATAGTTTTATTAAGATGTCTGGTGTAAATTTCATGTGAATAGCTGCATTTGAAATATGTTTAATAAAAAAAATGTTGATGCATTGAGTACTTTTCTTCCCCCACTGTATGTAAATGTGTGAGAATTGATTGTATTAAGAGGGGAAGGGACCCTATGAGACTGCTTATTATGCACAGGGCCTAGAGATCCCCCTGTCCTCTTCCCTTTGCCAAATTCATTACATTTCTGTGAAAGTGTGATTATGGTGTGAAAAGGCTAGGTATTGTATTCATAAAGTAAACAACATAAATACTAAAGCCTGAACTGCTGTACATGCACAAAAAGATCGGTCACCTTAGCACAAATGCATTAAATGATACCAGAATATGTGACAGTAATCCATAAGCCTCAAGTGGCTCCAAAAATATGCATCATAAACACATTAGGGTTCACAAAAGACAAAGGAGAGTGATTGCACTCAACTTCAGCTCTCAGAAATCCTCACTTTTCATTTAAATAACAAAATTTAACTTGCATTAAATCCACCTCAGGGTGCCACCCTTCAAAAAGAGAAATAGATAGCCAATTAATGAATTAGTCTCAATTCTGAAAGTTGCCTCTGAGTTCCAGACAAAGTAGCAAAAGTGTACAGTGACGTAATGTTTCATACACACAAACCACTTAATCAAATGTTAAATGAAAAGCTTTATTAGATTATTGACTACACACATATCTGATAACTATTAACATACAACTAAATGAATGTGATGATCAGAGTTGGGTATAACGCGTTACAGAGTACTTTGATTACTCTTTGCAGTAACGAGTAACCTAACGTGTTAGTTTGCTGTTTGAGTAATCAAATACTTGAGTACATTTTCAAACAAGACATCAGTTACTTCGTTACTTTTAGAACGCTGGTCCTTCAGCTTCGCAACAGCAACAGCTGTCTTTTGGTTCTAATAACGGAGATAACGTTTATCAGTCTGAAAGAAGCCACGGAGCTTGTGGTTCGCTACGTGGTCGGAGAAATGCTGCCGTTGTCTATAGTGGAGTCTAAAAAAAGGTGGAGGAGGACTCGCTGACAGACAGGTCAGACTCAGGACTTGTATTATGCCTGGTACACGCTACATGACTTTTCTGCCTGTTCTGAAAGTCACTATGTCACATTACATGATTGTGGAGTCATAAAATCGTGCCGTGACTTGGCTGACAGACATGACACACTGCACGATGGTACTCACCATTTATCCCCGGTTGTCTTTCACGGCGTGTGTGATGTCATTGAGTTATTCTTGTCCTATTTTTATTGCTTTTACTATTATTTGAGTCACTAGCTATGTTTCCATCAGCCTGTTTAGATGCACATCTAGAAGTATTGCATCGGAAAATTATGATGGAAATACCAAAATTCGAATTAAAATCCCCTGATTTGCACAAACTAAAATACGCTTGCTTTAGCCGGGTTTTAGTCGATTTGAAAAAATGTTGATTTGCAAAACGGGGGATGGAAACAGTTCTGTTTGAATTAAGTCTGATGTAGCGCACCTCTTTCCATGGTGATATCATGTTTTTAAGGTCATTAGCAGAGCCATTTCTCCTCCAAACATAACAAATCATACTATTTCGCAGAAAAGTAATTTTTGTTGATTTTTTTGTCTCATTCGGCCACACTATGTTCTTCCAGTAATTTACAAGTTTCTCCAAATGTTGTGTAGCACAGTGGTTCCCAATTGGTCCAGATTTCTCCTTAGTTGTTAGTTCAAGGTCCACACAGTTTAATACATTCAGTGTCATACTTGCGTTTGGCCATGTCGTTGAGCTCATTTGCTGTCAAGCTCTCAAGTAGCGGTTGGTTAGTCACTCTACAGCAGGAAACAGCACTTCACAGTAAAACCTCTGTTAGAAATTCACTGGAATATAAAATAAAGACTGTTTTTTAAAAACTTGATACGTTTGTGAGTCACTTGCAGTCTGTTCAGAATGGACCAGCGATCTACTGTTGGACCGTGGCCCACCAGGGAACCACTGGTGTAGCAAACTTAAAACAAGCTTTTGGGCAAAAATACAATATACCATGTTTGCAGGAGAAATAGTTCTGCGTATGACCTTAGAAAAAAAACACACCTACAGTGTGGTTTGGAGATATCCACACTCCGGGTTGGAAAGGCAGTATTGCATTTATAAGCTGGTTGCCAACTGCCAGAAAACGTAGAAGAAGAAGAAGGAGAATGCAAGACTTGTTTTGTTTCCGGTTCTGCGGAAAAGTTAGTTTTCACCAAAGTCTATACATTTAATGGAAACACACAGGATTCATATTTCTTTTAATGCGCATTTCCCAATGATTCGAATCATTTTTGAATGGAAACATAGCTACTGTGTCTGTTCATGTGCCAGCCGAAATGTTGTTGTAGTCACCTAAAAGCGTCAGCAGATGGCAGGAGCTTAATTTGAAGTGCCATACGTGAACATACAAGCTACTGAATCCTCCACAGCCAAGTTCATACAAATGTTTCACAATAAAAGCCTATTTAGAAAATGGAGGGATTCTTTCAGCCGAGGTTATAAGGGGCTGAGTTGTTGAGTTTGAAATGACGGTGCGATATGCTAACTTTATAAGTTTTAAATGAAGCTGGGAGCCTCTGCAGTTGTGGTGAGTAAAAGCCCCGCCGCTATTTGTTAATGTTATTACTTTATGTCCGACCGTGAGGATGTACCATTGTTTGCTAGCTTGATGCTAATGACAGTAACGTTAACTCAGCGGGTTGACAAAGTGCCTCTGCTGTTTCACACCATCATTTCCTCCTTTTACTCTGTGTGGTAACATCCCTAGAGGAAATATTAAAAATGCTGGGGTGTTGTTGTCATACAGTTGTCTACGGCAGCAGATCGTTGTGTGTTTCTACTGGTCAAAGTGACGGCTGTGATGGGAGAATTGGATCTCAGTGAAGGGCAAGTGGTCCATAACTTTCATTTTGGAGACAAAAAATGTAGGCTTAGCGCCCTGTGGTCCATTGCCCAATAGGAAATGTAGAATACTCAAAGACACTTTAAAAGTGCTTGAGTTACTTTTCTCAGGGAGTAACGTTGGAAGTACTTTTATAGTAACTGAGTTACTTTTCTCAGGGAGTAACGCAGTAAAGTAACTGGTTACTTTTCAAAAAAGAAACGCGGTAAAGTACTTTGATTACTTTTAAAGTAACCCTTACCCAACTCTAGTGATGATGAATGGACACAATGAATAGGCTCCTCAAATAACAATTAAAGCAGGGGGAACACTGTATATAGCAGGTTCAATGAGTGGAGGAGGATGTGTGAACTTATTCATGAAAACTTTATCACAGCCTACAATAAGCGTCAAGCCAAAAAATAAAGTTTGATGCCAAGACATTTCACTTATGTCATGAATAAACAGATTGAGAGTAGTACAAAGCAAATATGGTTATGTGGTGAGAGACTGATCCAACCCTTCAGGTGGATCTTGGAGTGTGACTCTGTTTGTAGTCACCTTCACAGCTGAAAAACGATAGATAGGCCCAGAGAGTGCGGAGTACGTGGAATGAAAATAGAAATGTGGAGCAGAAAAGGTCAGAGACAAAATAAAGAAGTAGTCAAGACTAATACTGCAAAGTGTTTGTAATCTTAGCAGCAGTGCTAATAATAATAACTAAAGTATGACAGGGCACCAAATAAAGAGGAGGAAGGAGTGGACAGATGATCAGCCGCAGGCTGATATCAGCGTAGTAATGTTACAGGCAAGGGGCATGAACAGGAGGTTGCTACCCACTGCTGAGGACAAGCAATATGACAACCTCAGCAGGTGATACCGCTTATGCAAGGCTAGCTCATGTAGTGACAGTTAACGGATGGTAGCGATGGGGCCAGTTCAGAGAAGAATTGCCAGGGCCAAATTCTGTTCCCTGTCCTAACCTGCATATGCCATAATTTCCAAAAGTCTCACTTTCTACCCATCCAGAAAAAAATGCAGCCCCACAGTTTTCAAACCAAAACAGGATCAGCAGCGTTTCAGGGGTTCCAAAACACACTAGAGTAGTGTGGGTGCTAGGCATTAGTTTAGCAATAGTTAACATTTTTAAAACAAAAAATTAGTGTGGATGTAGCCTCAGTCTGCTGGATGACCCAGTGCAACCTGTCAGCACCCAGACTGGTGCTAAGAAAACAACAGGGGGGGAAAAAGTGTGCTACACTTTCACAATAAAGGCTGTGGGAAGAGACGGTTACCTTGAGATAAATGTATCTCTCTCATGTATTTCCCAGGAGAATGCCTTTGGTGACCACTCACAGTATTTCTACAAGATGTGATTTAGCTCTTTATCTCTGTTTATCCTCGCAGCTGTGTCTTTTGCAGCCAAACTGCACAAAGCTGTTCAGAGTTATTACTGTATAGAAGCTAAACATTTTTTACAATTACAATTCTTTAATTATAATATATGGGATTCCCCTGTGTGTCTCCACAGCCAGGTGCCACTTTCACTTTCCTTTTGTGGCTAACTTCAGCATCAGGCCCTTCTGCCTCACAGTGAATAATGAGCACAGCCTCTGTAGGGGCACAGTGAGGGGCAGGACCTGGTGATGACATCTCATCTGGGGAAGAGGTGCAGGTTCAGCTATTAGCCTCAGTCCCCTGAGGGCTACACCATCACAGGCTGGGTCTTTCAAAGGACACCCTGAAATGGGGCACAGTTTAGGACTCTGGCTCAGTAACACAAACTCACCCTGATGAGCTCTGCCCAGCTTACACAAGCAAACCACAAACTATCAAAAACACATACTACAGATTGAATGGTAGCGTTTATAAAGTGGCACATTCCTCTTTGCACTAGAGCGAATGTGCACAGGTGTGGCTGTTTTTGTTTACATATACATACATATTTGTATATCAACAATGGATGAAATGAGTGTCATGTGAAAGGTGTCACTTACAGTGACAAACCCACTCAGAATTACCATTTCTGTAATTCCCCTACGTTTGCTGCTCTCACCCACCTCATTTCCAGCAGCAACAGCAGGCAGCTGTTTTCAGTGAGAGAAGCTCTGATAAAGCCACTGTACAGTCCCTGTCCAGCACCAAACAGCAGACAGACACAGTTAGAGACCATCTGGAGAACACAGTGGATCATTTAAGCAGCTAAAGAGACAGATATTTTTTTCAGGAGTTAGTGAAGACCAAACCAGAGCTAAAAGGAGAGTGAATATTGGAGTATTTGACTGTGTGCTGACACCCCAGCTAACCAAATTATGTACACACAGTTTGGCCATATTAACTAACTAAAGTTTGATCCTGACTGTGTAAACATCAAATTGCAGCAATCAGAAAAGCAAATTTCCAGGATTAACTGTAGCAGTGAAATTCGGTTATATCATCAGATAGGAACTGCAGTATTATCAGCTGTCCAGAGACATGACTCCATGTCTGACAGATGTGGAAATAGGCGACTATTAACATGTTTACCACAACTGCTTTACAAGGTGATAATATGCTCATCTTGTGTTCACATCTTGTTCTGCTACTAAAAGTGGTCAAAAACAGGGACAGAGGAATGGTGGTTTGACTTATTGTTACTTAATTAACTTTTATGTCCTTTGATGACCACTGTGTGTGAGGAGGTTTTCTTGTTATTTTGCTTTGTGTGAGCTCACCAACACAAATTCCCACTCCGACCTCGTCACATATCAACGCTTGGGCATGGACAAGATGTGACGTGCAAGGTACCCTGGGTGCATTGGTTGCTGCCATGTTTCTGCCTGTTATGTGCATTGTTTTCAAATTACACTTCCGTTTTCACTGGAAATCTACAGTTTGCATACAGTCTCTTTTAAAATAAATGTGGACAGCTGCAGGATACAAAGAAGTAACTAGGTTGTGGATGGATATGTGGTGAATGAAATGTTGCAGAGTGACTCTGTCTTTCAGAAATACCGGTCACAGGCAACTGAAGACCCCGAGGTAAAAAAAAAAAAAAGATAATTTGCACGTTATCTAGCATTAGCTACACTTACTGGCATTTACCCTGACATTCACACAGAGGCACACATCTTTAATTTGGGGAGGTATGCAATTACCAAATTTATAGGATGTAACGGGAAAGTAATATAATGAGTAATGTAACAAATTATTGTTGGCAAGTAGTAATAAGAAAGGTATCTGATCATAAATGTGTATCAAATTGGGGCGTCAGTGGCTTAGTGGTAGAGCAGGCTCTTCATATACAAGGCTGTTGCCGCAGCGGCCCGGGTTTGACTCCAGCCTGTGGTCCTTTGCTCCATGTCACTACCTCTCTCTCTCCCTCTTTCACACTTAAAGGGAAAGTTCCGTTTTTTACAACCTGGACCTTATTTCTGGCATTAAATACGGTTTTGTACTCACCCAGATAAGTTTGGTGTCATTTGGAGTCCTTCGGAAGATATTTAGATCTGCGAGAGCCGCGTACATCCATATAGTGGGAATGATCAGGGCACCAACAATGAGGCTCTAAATAACACATTATCTGCCGCAAAACTCGTTCAATTCACCAATATGTTTTTATAAATCGCTAGAGTTGCTTGTCATCATCATCCGGGTCATTTATACTGACCTACTAACCTCTGACCTGGATGATGTCATCCAGGATGATGTGCCAGGTACTTTGTTTACAACTGGAATTTGCTACTGTTAGTTTTTTGAAACATGGCTGAATATTTGTCAGATTTTGAGGTTGTGGACGACGACTTTGAATATGATGGACGTCCTTAACGTTTTGAGCCAGAGTATACGGATGAGGGGCTCTTTGAAAGGAGGATGCGGAGGCAGAGAGAGGAACAGCTGGTCCGAGAACAACAAACCGCTGCACGTCCAAGAATAGATGCTAACTGGTGGTGTTCTTGTGGACAGTGTTCCACTATGCCAACAGAGGAGGAATGCCTTTGTTGCTCCGAGTGGGATTTGAAGCCAGGAGATACATGTCTGGATGTCTCCAGAAATGACTGTCTCACAACAGAGGAATTCACTTCTATGATCAACCGGGCTGTTTTTTTTCATATCCCGAAAGTAAACTGGAAGACCCAGCCAAAGCCTGCAGGACTGAACGGGCAACTTTCGATTGAGTAAGTAGCCTACACACATGCATTAATTGTTTATTTTGCTTGAATTTGTTTGCTTGATAAGTAAATAACTATGAGAATTTACATTTCTTTAGTTTCTTCTCATCACTTGTGTAGAAAAAAAAAGCAGAGGCAGAGACAAAAAGGGAGAAGCAGAAAGGTGAACGTTTCAGTGGAAAGAGGATTGTCTTTACGAATTGCCTCTGATTTTTTTTTTTTGCAGAGGTTAGTAGGTCAGTATAAATGACCCGGATGATGATGACAAGCAACTCTAGTGATTTATAAAAACATATTGGTGA
The DNA here is from genome assembly GCA_035609425.1 of Epinephelus awoara. Lineage (NCBI taxonomy): Eukaryota > Metazoa > Chordata > Actinopteri > Perciformes > Serranidae > Epinephelus > Epinephelus awoara. The sequence goes on from CM069300.1 coordinate 36,497,673, forward strand.
AATGAACGAGTTTCGTGGCAGATAAATCCTCCTTTCAAAGAGCTCCTCATCCGTATACTCTGGCTCAAAACAGTAAGGACGTCCATCATATTCAAAGTCGTCGTCCACAACCTCAAAATCTGACAAATATTCAGCCATGTTTCAAAAAACTAACAGTAGCCGTGCTACAGGTGTGCGGCGGCGTGCGCACCTGGATGACATCATCCAGGTCAGAGGTTAGTAGGTCAGTATAAATGACCAGGATGATGATGACAAGCAACTCTAGCGATTCATAAAAACATATTGGTGAAATGAACGAGTTTTGCGGCAGATAATGTGTTATTTAGAGCCTCATTGTTGGTGCCCTGATCATTCCCACTATATGGATGTACGCAGCTCTCGCAGATCTGAATATCTTCCGAAGGACTCCAAATGACACCAAACTTATCTGGGTGAGTAAACAACCGCATTTAATGCCAGAAATAAGGTCCAGGTTGTAAGAAACGGAACTTCTCCTTTAATTGTCCTTCAATTAAAGGCAAAATGGCCCAAAAAAATATCTTTAAAAAAAATGTGTATCAAATTGTTTGATACTTGCAATTTGAAATCAATGTGGACTGGATGGACTTTTAAGCAGATCTCGGGGAAAAAATACCCTCAAAATACCCCACACCACAGGAAAATCTTGCAAATCGCTCTTTAGAACCTACAAAAAATCAGGGCTTGGCTGAGGATTGTCAGTAGGGGGAAGCAGGCTCAAGATTGGCCTGATTCTGATGTAGTATGTACCTGTCATCATACAGGAAATTAGTTCAAACAATCTGCTGTTTGACATGCAGGGCTGCACCATGCAATGTGGAGATCTGGAGGGTGACAGCTCTGCAAGCCTCTGTGATCTTCAGTTGCCCATGTCACCCTTCTCTGCACAGACCTAAAGAGATTTTTAGATGTATTTTCGCAACTTTAATTTCTGCATTAGTCTGATAGACTTCCTCTCAACTACTTGGCTTTACTTTAAAGGAATACTCCGACGATTTGGAAGATACCGTGAGACTTCATTTGACATTTGACAGCAGATGTTATTAACACATGGGAATATAAACAAAAAATAAAACATTTCCCCATTTGTACTCATGACCACAAAGTTCTTTGATTCTAGATCTTAATTTGCACTTGCCCCCCTCTGTCACAGTGTAGTCACAGTGCTAGTTGCAAAAAACATGTATAATTTACTATAATCAGTCTTTACACATGCAACTTGTGGTGTCATACCTCTACTTTGCAATTGGGAACATGACATACCTGGTGATTTCAAGCAGAAGCGTAACCTGTCTAAATTTAAACCCAACTGTCTGCAGAGCCCAGCTGTGCAGCATCGACAGCACTTCCTCTTTCACTGCAAATAGGGAGTGAAAGTAGTTGTACAACAACTGTGCTGCTTTCATCCTGCACACACAAGACAACAAGAATAAACCACAGGGCGCCACAGTTTTCATCTGTAGCACAACGTATAGACTTCAGCTGTAGTTGCAGGTACATTTAGAGACGGCTGTTACAGAAAAACTTGCTCCTTTTATTACTAACTCAGAGGTAAGTTGTGAAAGGTTACAACTGTATGTGCTGTAGTTACACTCATGTACAGTGAATGCTTTCAACAGGATATTATGATGGGGTTTTTTTCACAGACAACCTTGATATGGCACATGGCAAAGAGATGCAGCTCTTGTTCCATGTGGCATTGGTGTTGTCAGTCCTCCTGACCTCAGCTCTGAAGACCCTAGACTCAGAACAAGAGCTGCAGGACAGCGGGTTCGGTCAACCACCACCTCGCCACGGCCTCAAGTTGCTGGTGTGGTACGTTCAGGACTGTGTGGACAACAACATGGTGGCTCTGTGTGATCCTATTCAAGGAGAGTATGGATTTCATGAATTTCAGAACCTCAAGCCCTGGCATCTGCTTCCAGTAATAAAGGATAAAAAGCAATACACGTACTACACCATCGGAAACCTCAACTATCCTCATGCCAAGGACCTGCCGTATGAAGTCAGGAAGTACTACAACCGCAGCGACCCTGACAGTAACATGGACAGAGTTTTGGTGAGATACAACAACAACAACAAACACATTGACCAGATCTACGCATCTGCACATTATAAGGCGAAAGAGACGTACATAATTGGCCCCAATCTTCTTGCCTCTCTTCGACAGCCAGCAGCCCACATTAGCATAGAAATGTGATGTACTCCTGATGTAAAATGTCGATGTGACAACTTTAATAGCTCTGTGATTCTTCCAAAAAAATTGTGATGAAATTGCAAATGTGTTTTAAACAAGCTTGACTGACATGTTTGGCTGCTTTGTAGTCAGAATGAGAAAAAAAGTGCCAGACTACTTTGATGAGCTTATTAAACTCTTGAGTATGAGTCAGGAAAGTAACCCTGCACAGCCTGACTGCTTGTAGAATACACTGTGTAGAATGCTTTGCAGAAAGTGTCTTTGACCAATAAAATAAATGTTCAAACGTGCTGCTTAAGAATATTTTTTTTCTTTAATAATTGATACATTGGCATTTCTGTGTGTGTGTGTGTGTGTGTGTGTGTGTGTGTGTGTGTGTGTGTGTGTGTGTAAAAATTTCAGTTTAATTTACATCTAGATTTGACCATCTTTTAGTTAAGACATAACTGTATTCACCAAGGCTGATTGCATCACTTTGCTGAGGTCTAGGAACACAGCAACACCACAATAAATTGCATCCGATGGGTCGAAAAACATAAAGAGTCAGACAGTCAGACAAGTCAGAAACAAGCCAACAGCTTATCCAGATAAGCTACCTTTGGTTATTTTTTAAAATAAAATTGGTAAAATTTGGTAATGATTCCTGTTTGCACAGAAAAACTGTGGTAAGTAAATTTCATTGGACATTTCATGCAATGGCAGACATGGCCAAAATAGTGCAGGCTCCAACATTGCAAATTGTTTCAGAAACGAGTTTAGTATGAACTCTGAGCTAACCGTGACGCCTTCCACTTACATACATGTACCAACACAAGACCAACAGAAGTCCATTCATTCCTATGGGACTCTCCGTGATATTTGATGTGCCTGTGAAACTCCTAATCAAGTACATTCAAAAATTAAACTTTTGTGGTGGGTTTCAGAGACAATATGACAGTATGCTAGCTTAGCTAACAAGCTGCTAACTAGCTAACAGAGTTGGGTATAACTTTGATTGTTTTTTGATTACTTTTTGCAGTAACGAGTAACCTAACGTGTTAGTTTGCTGTTTGAGTAATCACATACTTGAGTATATTTTCAAACAAGACATCAGTTACTTCTGTTACTTTTAGAACGCTGGTCCTTCAGCTCCAAAACAGCAATGGCTGTCTTTTGGTTCTGATATCGGAGATAACGTTAAACCTATCAGTCCAAAGGAAGTCATGAAGCTTGTGGCTCGCTATGTGGTAGAAGAAATGCTGCCGTTGTCTATGGTGGAGTCTAAAACATTCCGCATGGCGTGTGTGATGTCATCGGGTTATTCTTGTCCTATTTTAATTACTTGTACTATTATTTGAGTCACTGCCAGAACTGTGTCTGTTCATGTACCAGCCAAAATGTTGTTGTAGTCACCTAAAAGCGTCAGCAGATGGCAGAAGCTACATTTGAAGTACGTAAACATACAAGCTACTCTATCCTCCACAATCAATTTCCTACAAATGTTTCACAATAAAAGTCTATTTAGAAAATGGAGGGATTCTCTAGCTGAGGTTATAAGGGGCTTTTAATTTGAAACAAGTGTTGAGTTTGATGATGATGGTGCAATATGTTAACTTTACAAAGACAACGGAGCGGATAAAAAGTAAATATATAAACACACAGAGGGATTAATAAATAACGGACCGTCTATAATGTAGTCTGTTTCACATGAAGCTGAGAGCCTCTGCAGTTGTGGTGAGTAAAAGCCCCGCTGCTATTTGTTAATGTTATTATTTTATGTCTGTCTCCATGGTGAAGAAATAACATTGTTTGCTAGCTTGATGCTAATGGCAGTAATTACTCAGCAGGTTGACAAAGTGCCTCTGCTGTTTCACACCATCATTTCCCCCTTTTACTCTGTGTGGTAACACCCCTAGAGGAAATATTAAAAACGCTGGGGTGTTGTTGTCATACAGTTGTCTACGGCAGCAGATCGCTCTGTGTTTCTACTGGTCAAAGTGACGGCTGTGATGGGAGAATTGGATCTCAGTGAAGGGCAAGTGGTCCATAACTTTAATTTCCCACTGAGTACTAGACGTCATTTCAATGTAGCGGCTATGTCATAGCTCTCATTTAGCCCAGAATAGGTCTGGCTAAATGTAGACCACTTTTAACCCAAGCAGTTTAATTCATTTATTACATATTTATATGTCACACAAACAACTGTAAATGTAAACTGAAGTCTATATTGTGCTAAAATAATTTGAATTGTTTCCTGATGGCCCTGAATCTGTCCAGCTATTTCAAGGATAGATATAGCCCACTTTAAGACCATTTGCTTGGTCCAGAAGTGGGCTATATCTATCCTACTTTTATATCACAAAAAAGTGGGCTCGATTTAGCCCACTTTAAGACCAAGTTATTGGTCTAAAAGTGGGCTATTTATAGCCTTTACGTAGCTGCTTGGTCTAAAAGTGGGCTATATCTACCCCACTTTTATATCACAAAAAAGTGGGTTGGATGTAGCCCACTTTTAGACCAAGCAATTGGTCTAAAAGTGGGCTATATATAGCCTTTACATAGCTGCTTGGTCTAAAAGTAGACTATATCTAGCCCACTTATGTGATCATAAAAAGTGGGCTAGATACAGCCCACTTTTAGACAAAGCAACTATGTCAAGGCTATATATAGCCCACTTTTAGATCAAGCTATTTAATTCATTTGTTAAATATTTATACATCAAATTTGATGTACAGCTGTTAGTTAAAAACAACTGTAAATATCTAAGATGTGCAATGGAAATCCATACTGTACTAAAATAATTTAAATTGCCATTTCTGGATGGTTCCAGATCTGTCCAGCTATGTCAAGGCTAAATATAGCCCACTTTTATATGGTCATCTATGAAGACAGTGGGAAAGATATAGCCCGCTTTTATACCAAGCTTGTTCTGAAAGTAGGCTATATCTAGCCTTTACATAGACGCTTGGTCTAAAAGAGGGCTATATCTAGCACACTTTTTTTTTGATCATATATGATCATCTTTAAAATATTGATGATACACTGGGCACAGTACAATGGGCAGTATTTTAATTACATGTATTTAAAATATGTATTTTAATTACATTTAAGTATTTTATATTTTATATTATGCTTGAAAAAAGTAATTTGTAATTAATTACACACATTACCTGTATTTATGTATTTAAAATACATGAAATACATTTTTATAAAAGCAATACTGATAAGGCCCACTACCAATAGAGTATATCAGATCTGATCTGATCAGAGACTGACAATTCATTAGTCACCATTATGACATTGTGAAAGAATATACAGAGGTAACTGTAACAATTCAAATATGAATGTGACATATACGACATATTACAATAACACGAGTATTCAGTTAGCAAAGTGGTTTATTATATTATTAATAGATGCTTATTTTATTTGATGGCATTGTATTTTTTTTTAAAACCTGATTTTGCCATGCACTTATGTTTACTATTGTGGTATTTTTGCCCACACTAGTCATCAGTCTTTTAAATCTTATGTTAAAAGTAACTGATAAAAGCCACCTTGTTTAATTCAACCACAGGGTTTAATTTTGTTTGTTGACTGTGGTATACGCTGTCTCAGAACACTGAGTTCTCTATCTCTTGCAAGATTTTAAATAAAGATATGTGACAACATATTTTTTTCTGTTTTTTTATTGATATTAGATACTGTCATGACATCAGATATTATGCTAAACATAAATAAAAGTCACATAACTTGAGGGTAACTCAAGAATACTACAGTGGTTGCCCTCATAGGTTATAAATAACTGAACTGATAAAATACTGCAAAACTGAAATAGAAATAATGCTGTTTGTTAGGGGATATAAGGAGATACTGTGGAATATAAGAGAATGAAGATAGAATTGAGATCTAAATAAACCAGGAAAATTCACATTTGAGAGGCTGGAATCAGAGATTCAAGAGGAGAAAAACTCCAGAAATATCTCCAAACGATTAATAAATGATCAAAATAGTTGTAAATTGAGTTAGTAGTATGCATAAATACATCAATCAATCCACTACCGTTGCACCTCATTACTAGTTTTTGTAAAATGTATTTCTAGTATTTTAATTACAAAATACGTAATTATAATAACATTTTGCAGACCAGTATTTTGTATTTACAATTTATTACATTGTTAAACAAGACTTTGTATTTGTAATTCAGTAGATTTTGATGTATTTATGCCCATTTCTGACTGCCGTGCAGTTGATATCCTGCCATTATTTTTTAAACAGCAGCATGTAGTTCTGTATTTTTGTCAGTAGGGGTAGTAACACGCCATCGATCAGTCAGCATTGCATAAACACACTGCGCATGTGTCAGTTGTTCCCGTGATCTGGTTGAGACTGGTTGAGAATACGGTTTGCAAAATTGGAAAGATCAAGTTGGAGGAAGAAAGAAAGTTTTATTATCAAAGTTCAGACGGCGGTGAGGACGGCGAAGGAGACAAAGAAGAAGAAGAAGAAAAAGAACTAGTAGCAGTAGCAATTTTGAGGTGAGTGTTCTTTGCTTTTGATATGTATCTTGGGCTTGGGTTGCAGCTAACTAAGCTAACAGGGGCTTAGCTAACCAGCGTTAGCGGCCTGTGTCCGTGGCTAAATTTTGAAGTAAATGAGTGGGGTTTGTCATAGAGAGTCTGTCAGGGGATTTTTATTAATGTTACTTACACGGTCGAATATGTTTGCTGTGGCCTTTGTTTCGGTCTGTGTCATATTGGCTGTGAAAAGCTAATGCTAACGTAAGCCTGGAAGCTAGTTCGCTTGCAAGAAAAAAAAAATGTAGTCCCGGGGGAGACGTTAATACTCGACCATTTGGGAGTTATGTAATTTCTCTATCATTTTCATAGTGAGACATCATGATCAGTATCTTGCACGTGCATTTAAAAAAAACATTTTTCAACAGTAATCTGAAAAACGTCCTTTTCAGTCATTTTAGAAGTTCGACACACGAACGAATAAAGGCTTCCTATACATTTAAAGAAGAGTGCCTTGGATTTCCCTTTTTTTGACGTCAACATTCCCACCAAAGAGCACCTTCGTCACATGGTTAGATGAACCTTCTGAGCACTCTGGACTTTCTTTTTGACTTTATAATGTCCCTTGGAAACCATTTCTGTTGTGTTGTGAGCTTCTTGCAGCGGTATTTCTCGCTGTAAATGCTTAAAATAGGGGAACATGCTTCTTCATTTGCTTTTGCTGTGTCTATTTGCATATGTTTTCTTATTTTGAAGATCACTGAGCTCTCAGGGTCACCGTACTCAACCGTGTTTTTTTCCTCTCTAGCAAGACAACTCATTCTTTATTATTACTTATTACATGCCACCTGGCCAATCAAAAATGAGTATGGCAATAGCAAAATATCTCAAATTATGTGGAGAGACTTCAAAGTTAGGCAGAAGATGACTCTGCTTTCTCAGTACAGATCATAGAGCATGGAAACAACATGCAGCTTTGGTGGAATAAATGAGAAAAGTACAGTAAATAAACATAATTAATGAGGCTATGCGCAAAAAATGAGTGTATTGTTCAGTACTGCTTTCTTCTGAGGATTTTAAATGTTATGACCTTACTGTCTAGGTCAGAAAGTACAACCAAAATATAAAAACTCTAAATATGAAAGTTCCACAGAGCTTTAGAAATCTGTATGAACTCCAATATCAGCGTGAATAGCAGGCAGTCAATCAAAATGTTGACTCTAATGAGTTGTGAAACAAGGCAGCACACACCTTCATGGCCAAAAGGCACAAACTCTTGCAAAACTCACTTTCAATATTATGATGACAAAGCACCCTCATGCCTGCAGTCCTCAAAACCCACAGAAAGGCCTCATTCATCTTCTGCTCTCCTCTGTTGCCAATGGGAGGACACCATTTGGATCGCTGTGTGCTCACAAGTTGAATTCAGATTTGATTTGATACTCCCACTGAAAATATACCAGGGCTCTTGAAAGGGCCAATCTTAGCAGATAAGAGAGATTTATAGGGTCCTTTCATTGTACAGAAATATGTGGAACACTACGCCTGATTTTGTTATACTATCCACAGACGCCTCAAAACCCCCAAGATGTCCACTCAGCTTAGTGTGATGTGTAAAAACTCAACACTGAATGGTTGTGTTTAGGCACAATTAAAGCTATAATCCTTAAGATCTCAGTCCTGGTTAATTTGGCTACACATGTGGTTATCATTGTTAGATGACAATTGAGTTTTAATAATACAGGTATTTTGTGAGTTACATGTGTGACATGTGCCCACTAGGGTTAGGTATTGCCTGCCTGCCTTTGGACTTCTACTACCTTAACTTTTGTCATTGTCCCAGTGCGGTTCCCACTGACGCCAACAGCCACTGTTAAACAATAACATATCATGCTGACGTGAAAGGATAGCTTTTTTGTCAGTGTTTAAAGCCAGAATTCACTGACTAACCGCCAGGTTGCTAAGTATGGTCCTGTCTAGAGTGAATTAGAGAAGGGTATGCTTAAAGGTGTGGCCACCTTGTAATTGAAAACTTGCAACCACAGCGGCGTTCTCAGGCTCTCAGTCAGATCCACCCTTCACTCCTCCACAGCTCCACCTTCTTGTCCAATTAAGGTCACTTCAGGCTCCAAAAAACAAGATGGCGATGGCCAAAATGCCAGACTCAAGGCTTCAAAATGATAACACAATAGCCACAGACACCCACATGACCACATGAGCTTTATGCCTAAGCCTCGTTTTTATTTAACTTACAAACATGAACTCAGCTGCACCTTAGCTTGTTGAACAAGCCACCATTTTCACTGGGGAAAAGTGTACTGTTAACGTCAGTTTACAGGCTATTAGCTGCTCAGCTACAGCACATTAAACAGCATCCAAACCTACCTGTTCATGTCACTTTAGTCCAGTTAGATGCTGGTGTCGTCCTCACTCCTCACAAAACACGGTCTGGCCATGATGTAGCTACAGCACAGGTTTGTTTACTTTGTCTCCTGTTCTGTGGTGTAACACTGGCACCCCGGCAGCCTGCCAGCTGCTGTCAATCAAACAGACACCCACAGTCTCTTCAGCCAGCTGAAATGAAGAAGAACATTTCTGATTTCCCCAAAGACCCTTTTCTTCCTTTTAATAATAAAAGAACATTAAACAATACATATAAAAACATATTCCCATTATTTTTGTCTTCAAAAAGGGATGACTAAACCTGTTGGAGTTCAATAAAATGTTTTCAAAAACTGGACACACATCAATCTGATATGAGTCTGCTGAAGCATTGTGTTGGATTGGTGCCTTTTTCATTTCCAGATGCTGTTCATCCCAAGCCAGTCTTTTATAAGTATAAGACAGTTGTGCTACAGATCAAAATAACTATAAGAGGTGTCCTTTAATGAGCTTTTCAATCCTTTAATGTGCTTTTCAAACGTCATCTGTGTATGACTTTTCATAAGGGGTGTAATGTTGAAGTCAACACTAAATAAAGTTGAGAAAGTTTGGCTGTAATTTAAAACTCTCAAGGACAACAGTATTATGTGCTTATTGTGCTGATTACCCCATTACAGCACAAGGTTTACTGTACATGTAGCCCAGGCAGCAAGGAGGCTGCTAAAAAGAAGCCTTATGGTGACTTTGGCTGCTTTTGTGACTTTTATGACCATAGCCTTGCACAGCGTAGTGGTCCCTCAAGAGTCTGTTGTATCTGTTTAAAATGCATCCAAACAACCAGGTTTAGAAAATTTGTCACGTTCCATTTTATTAAAGAACACTAAAAAAGACAGTAAATAAGAAGTGAGCATTATAAATGAAAAGTGCTCATTCACTGGATGTTGTATTCTGTATCATGCATACATCACTTCCACAGGATTTCTGCACATCCTTAAGAAGTCTTAAAAGGCATTGGAATTTATCCATTCATTCATTTTCAACCGCCTATCCTGTTAGGGGTCGCAGGGGGGCTGGAGCCTATCCCAGCTGATAATGGGTAAAAGGCTGGGTACCCCAGACTACCACAGGGCTGACACATAGATAAAAAGACAACTATTCACACTCACATTCACACCTAGAGTCAATTTAGAGTCTCCAGTTGACCTAACCTGCATGTGTTTGGACTGTGGGAGGAAGCTGGAGCACCCAGAGAAAACCCACATTGACACTGGGGTTAACATGCAAACCCCTCAAAGAAGGGCTCCCCCACTCCGGGATCTGAACTCAAAACAGGATCCTCTTGCTGTGAGGTGACAATGCTAACTACTGCACCACCGTGCTGCCATTAAATAAAAAAAAAGGTCTTAATTGGTATTAAAATGTTTTACATCAATTTTTCAAAAGCTTTCTGTCACGATGCATTGTAAAACCCTAAAATTATCATTGACATCATTTATTGTCTTTTTTTAATATAATTTATCAAATGCCTCTTGTATTAGCGTGATACAGATCAGGATAGCAGAACCATTGGCCATTATATATCGTTTCCAGCAGGGATGCTCTGAGCAGAGGATCCACTGTCACTGTACCCTCGACGACATGGGGAAGTACAAATTCAACAAAAATTGGCTGCTTAGCCAAGATTTTGCGGCATGGCTGATACCAGTACAAGGTAAATGCATAGGACACTCGGAAGCAAGGCAGTGGAATCCCACCAACAAAGGCCACATATTTTCCAGTTACACCCTCATCTATATACCAGGCCTCTACCCAAATATTTGATAATCTTACAAGGGTCAGCTGGTAAGATCTCTGAACAGCATCCTGGTGTATACCTACACAGAAGCAGTGGCACTGTGGTGTCTGAACACGATGACATAACATCAATCATACAAGTCAGATGGAGTAGGAGAACTATTCTACACAGTGTTCCCTAAATAACATGAATAATGTTTTTTCCCTGCAATTTTGGTGTTTGTACAATTATCTATTTTTATTTCAAGTAGCATTAAAAGTCTTAAGAAGTCTTGAATCTTACTTAAGTTACACTGTAGCGATCCTGTTCCTGTGAATTCCTTGTTAATGGTATTTGAAACCCATGCAGCATAGGCAGCTTTCACCAGTGTACATTTAATAGATTATAAAATTATGACATGGAGAGGGATTTACACATTTCAGATACATTGAATGGCTATTGCTGAGCAAGTGCTGGCTATAAATAGTACACAAATAGGGTTTATTTTATGATCGTTTTAAATCTGAAACAAAGAATTCACATTCAAAAAAAACTCACGGACTGCATTTTTTCATCTGCGTAATATTGCAAAAATTAAGCCTATCTTGACCCAAAGAGATGCAGAAAAATTGGTCCACGCTTTTGTCACCTCGAGGCTGGATTACTGTAACTCTCTACTATCAGGTAGCTCTAGTAAATCATTAAAAACTCTTCAGCTAATTCAGAATGCAGCAGCACGTGTACTAACAGGAACTAAGAAACGAGATCATATTTCTCCTGTTTTAGCTTCTCTGCACTGGCTCCCTGTAAAATCCAGAATTGAATTTAAAATCCTACTGTTAACTTATAAAGCTCTAAATGGTCAAGCTCCGTCATATCTTAGAGAGCTCATAGTGCCATATTATCCCACCAGAACTCTGCGCTCTGAGAACGCAGGGTTACTCATGGTCCCTAAAGTCTCCAAAAGTAGATCAGGAGCCAGAGCCTTCAGCTATCAGGCTCCTCTCCTGTGGAATCATCTTCCTGTTGCAGTCCGGGAGGCAGACACCGTCTCCACATTTAAGGCTAGACTTAAGACCTTCCTCTTTGATAAAGCTTATAGTTAGGGCTGGCTCGGGCTTGCCTTGTACCAGCCCCTAGTTAGGCTGACTTAGGCCTAGTCTGCCGGAGGACCACCTATAATACACCGGGCACCTTCTCTCTCTCTCTCGCTCTCTCTCCCTCTCTCTCTCGTATCCTATTACTGTATCTTTTTTACTCGGCCATTCTGGATGTCACTAACTCGGTTTCTTCTCCGGAGCCTTTGTGCTCCACTGTCTCTCAGGTTAACTCGTATTGCAGCGGTGCCTGGATAGTGTGACGTGTGTGGTTGTGCTGCTGCCGTGGTCCTGCCAGATGCCTGCTGCTGCTGCTGTTATCATTAGTCATTAGTCATACTTCTACTGCTATTATAGACATATGATATTATCATACATGTATACTGCCTGATACTAATATATACTTTCAACATGTTGTACCACAGTAGCCAGAACTACAACAACAGTATTATTACTTTCATGAATGTTGTTGTAAGCTACTGTCATTACCAAGGATGTCATACAGATTACTGTATTGTGTCATACAGATTACTGTTAATTTATCATGTTGATCTGTTCTGTATGACATCTACTGCACGTCTGTCCGTCCTGGAAGAGGGATCCCTCCTCAGTTGCTCTTCCTGAGGTTTCTACCATTTTTTTTCCCCGTTAAAGGGTTTTTTGGGGAGTTTTTCCTTATCCGCTGTGAGGGTCCAAAGGACAGAGGGATGTCGTATGCTGTAAAGCCCTGTGAGGCAAATTGTATTTGTGATATTGGGCTTTATAAATAAAATTGAATTGAAATTGAATTGAAAACGGTATTAAGTTTCACTATATATCATTTCAGAACACAACATTTTAGGAAACTGATACATATTAATAATGGCACAATTTTACTCCTCATGGAATTTCCCTGCATTTACCCTTCTATAACTTGTTATTATCTCATAATCCTGTCATGGTCAAGGAACATCATTTTTCACATTACTCATTTCTACAGCACATATACTGCTCATACGTTTCAAATTTAGGCTTCTTTCCAAAATATTTTTGCTCTAAATTATTTCTGAGGAAAGATTTCATATTTGGTGCAGCACATCTGGTTGTTCCCACTATAGCTCTGCTGAAAGTCATCACAAGTGTAACTGATTTGTTATTTCATTCATGTTATTTTAAGGTTATAGCAGGGGTCGGGCATGCATTAATTCCAGTTAAGCTCACAGTAATCCTCCAAAGAATAAATGTAAGTCAATGAAATGTCCCCAAAAGTGACATATGCAAATGTTTGTGTGTGTGGGTGTGTCAACTTGTGACATGTGTACATGCACTGCTGTTTCCTCTATGACAGCAAGTCTCTTGCTCCATAAAACCAGCCGAATGCAGATAATGGCACTGATTTACACACTGCACTCCTTTCCCCGTCCCCTTGTTTTGTTCTTCTTAAATGGGCTTGAATGGAAATCAAATTGAAGGCGGCTCTTAGTGGAGGCTGGCTCTGATGTTTCACTCTGCCTGTCCATGCTTAACGGAGGACAGGTTTTCTCTGAGTGGATGGTTTGGGGTGGGGTGGGGAGTCCGAGCTCTTTGACAGAATTGTAAAGCGGCAGAATGAACAGATGTCTCCCAATGATTAATGTTCCTCCCCGCCTTGCCTCAGAGGAGCTGCGTGCTCATGCATCTCTAACCCTACACCTCCTCCCCGGCACTCTATAAAGCTAATTTCTTTAACTCACAGCTTTCTCTGTCTTTTCTTTAAGTTCATCTCGCCTCTTCATCTTTTATATTTCTCCCGCTAGAAACATCAACTTCAATTCTTGCATGTTTTGGGAGAAATTAGAAAGAAGTGCTACCTACCCTAAATGATAAATGTCTTTATTTTTTTTCTTTATTTTTTCTTTGTTCCATTCAGTACCCATGAGGAAATGTAACCAAAAGCAATCCTGTCATATATGTTACCTATAAGACAATATATTATTATGAAATACATACATCTTCTGAATCTATTTAGCTATAAGTTTAAGACACCAAGAGTAAAATGTATTTATGTATATATATATATATATCAAAAATATTTATGTGATGAATTTTTTAAACGGTATTATTTTCCTACCGTATATGTTAACAATTAATATTCAGATTTAATTTGTAAACCTATGACAAAAAAACATATTTACAAAAATTCTGTATGATTATGTATGTTTTTCTCATTATTTTTGATATACATGTTATATTTACATCTATAATAACATATATTTGGCTTTGGGGTGGATATATATGTCCGTAACAATATAAGCACATAATATATATGTATAAGCATTAATAATGTGTAATGAGTATTATATGTTGCAACAATATATGTTAAAGATATAATTATATGAAAATTTATGCAAAAACATCAAAACAAAAATGCTATCTTTGGATTTTTGGAATGGATATGTATGTGTATGTGTCCACAATATAAACATGTACAAACATTTAAAACATCTATATGGTGGATGGTAATACAATATTGTGGCAACAATATAAGTTTATATAAGTTAATACAATTAATATAATCTAATAGTTGTATATATGTGTTTAATTCATATACATGCAAGTTTATAAAAACACCATATATACAAAAATCCTGCTTGCCTACATGTCATTCATTTTTAGCGTATATATCTATGTCTTACATTCACATATATAATATCAACATATATTGGGTGTTGGGATGTATATATATATGCACATAACATATATCTATACAATATAAGCATGTATTATATATGTACATAGATTAAATTATCTATATGATAATTTGTCTGTTTTTTATGGTATTATAGTTTGCTACCATATATATTAACACTTTTTGTTTGATTTATATATGTGTTTATTAAAACATATACATAAATAATCTGAATATATGTTTTTCTTATTAATTTTTGACAAACATATCTTTTGTTTATATTTATCAACATATATTGGGCTTTAGGATGGATATATATGTCCATAACAATATAAACATTATATATGTTCATACATTCAAAATATAAACATGGTATTGTATGGTGTTATATATGATTAACATTTGCAAGTTCATAAAAACAACAAATATACAAAATCTCTGTATTCTTGTATATATATATATATATAGTACTGATTCTTAACATGTCTATCTTCTATATTTACATACATGATATCAACATATATCCTACATCTTTTTTTTTAAATTGCCATTCATATACACAGCTCCTAGACAACCCAGCTTAAATGTTAACTTTATATGTACATACATTTCATATATAGAAATTCAGTATATGTACATACATTTCCCTACAGATGCACTGGACTTGAAGGACATTACAAACAGTTTAATTTGTGGTGTAAGGTTTTAAATGGAAATCCCCTTGTTCTGTATGGTGGAAAGACTATAGACATCCAGACTGTGTGTTGAAGGGATCAATCATAGAGAGGAACAAATAGAAACAGTCAGGCGCTTCTCTCTCTCCTCACTGTAATTTGAAGAACACCTGGAAAACCCTCTGTCAAGTAGTGTTTGCCTGACCCCTGTTGGCAGAGTCGGAGTGGAATTCCTTTTTGCTTTTCAGTGCATAAGATGAATAAACAGGAACGTGTCTGATTTATGTTTTGACTCCTCACCTGGTTTTCCCTCAGTGGTTGGAGTTTATCCCAGCATGCATTAAGTGGACAGCACACTGGGCAGTTGCCACTCACATCACACAGCTGATACGCCCTGTTATACAATCTCTCCCATTCGTTTTTCCATAAGCAAACAGCTACAGACCTATGACTGGAGGGAGAGAATAAAAACACACAGTAATTTACTGAGCAAAAACTGCATCTTTTAGCTTTTCAAAACATGTCTCTCAGTTCGTCTCCTCCTGTCTATATAATGTATTTATTTTTGGGTGAGCTCACCAAAGCAACGCGGAGCAACAGCGTCCCCTGCTGCAGCTGCAAGGGAAAAAGGGAACCCACACACAGTCTCCGGGGAAATTGCCCATTAAAATCCAGCACTGCATGGTAATGAATACCAGGCCTATGGTAAAGGGCTCGCATTAAATATTTACACTGTCGGTTAATATTTCATATGGTAATTTTGTATTTAAATTGGATTTAATATTTAATATAAATACAGAGCTAAGTGGGGTATACTATTCTCAAACACCAATCCAGACACCTTCCATATGACTTGGGAAGTAAATATGACACGGACAGCATACATATGTAGATCCTCGGAGCTAGAACACACACACACACCGCACAAGACAGGACGCACAGAAATAATATCCACTCTGTCTGCAGCACTGGGTTTATCACTTGAGTGTTTTCTCCTCTGGGAGGAAATGGGCTGTAGGGGAGAGCGGGGTCAGAGCAGCCAGTTTTACTTAAAGAGTGTTTGAAGCGATAACAGCGATGTCACCAAGTAAGATATTCACAGGATGCTATGACTCATGCTGGTATTTCAGGATGTTGTGCATCTCTGGAAATTATCAGACTATTGTGAAGTAAACTAAAAAATTCCCAGTGGGTTGAGAATAGTGCCAAATCAAGGTTAAGCTGAGGATAAAATTATGTTTAACAATTGTTTCTATGTTTAACAAGCTTTAACAATTTTAAGCACTTGGATGTTAAGGGGAAAATACAATACAGTACACAGATCTTACTCAATAAGCCTTTTTTCAATTTGTCTTGTTTTAGGTCTCATTTACACTTGTCATTTCAAGTTTGTTGTATTCAAATAAAATCCAGATAAGATTTAAGACATATGTGTCTCCGTTGGCCAGATCAGAAATCTGATTGCAATCTGTCTTTTTGCAAATTGGAGTTCCTCTCAAAAGGTTGGGGGTTCTGCATCTGAAACGTTTTTCCAGTGTAACTTTAGCTGCCACATTCACAAAGGATATATTCTCTGTGGCGATGCCCAGCGACTGCTTACTGACATAGTTACAGCTGGGAGGAATACAGCTCACATGTGTTTCTTGGAGACAGGGATGAATTAACACCTTTAAAACATGTGTGCTAGAATATGTTTTAAACCTCTTTCAGTCTGTCATAAATTATTTTTTGGTGCATAATACACTCTGCTTTTTTTTTTTGCTTTTTTTTTTGGTGACCCAATCACCAACCACCAAAAAATGTTGGCATACTACGCTACAATTGCACTGTGGTCAATGTGTGGTTAGATCATATTTTGGCTTAAGATACACAGTTTTGGGGGCACAATCCCCGCTGGAAAAGCAGCAATGGGTCGCTTAAAAACACAGATGTTTGGGGGCAGAAAGGGTGTTGAAGGCACAGCAATGACTTGCCAGATAAAAACTGGTTTTGTGTTTTTGTTGATCTCAAACAGCGGCAGGGGCGGCGCCAGGAAGTTTTGGCCTCATGAAAAAAAAAAAAAAAAAATCACATTAAATTAAGATCATCATCTCAAAATAATGAAAACAGCAGATTTTTGAAATTAGCTGCACATATATGCCAACAAGAAAATAAAGTTGAAATGGAAATTCAATCTAAATGAAAGCATCTAACTGGATTATTTTGATATTGCCTGTAACTTTAATACAGGCTGAGTTAGACTACTTAATGTTTCCAACTGTCCAGCTTCCAGACAGTTGTAGGCTGTTTTGGTTTTGTAAAAATAATTTGTTTGAATTTCTGTCATTAAAAAAAAAAAAATTCTGGCATATCATTCAACGTTACTTTGTTTACACAACGTTGAACTCACCCACTCTAAAAGGGGATTTATGGTCGCCTACGCACATCGCCTATGCCATTGTGAGCATTTTTACTTCTGTGGAGGTGTGTCTATGTCACTCTGCAGTTACACCTCCAAAACACTATTCGGCAGAGGAGGTTTCTGTGAAGTGCTGTTAGGGAGGAACCGAGGACCTGTGCAATGGGAGTTTTACCGCATTTATCAATGTCTTGGTGAGCTAATGCTAATGCAGCTAGCGATGTTAGCTCGAGCTGCAGATGATATCTGCGCCCGCCATGTAAAGTGTGTGCTTCCCTCTAACTGTTATACCACACATTTGTGTTAGTAGTGTATTGTATACATTTGCACCATTACAGTTGGTTATGGATGTCATTAACGATGAATAGTCAAGTGTAACACAGTGTGTGTACTGGTGAAGCCTACAGTTTTGAAATATGTGTTAATAGCATACATGATTTTGTTATTCATAGTTAAGTTGAAAAATGTTAAACAAATGGTTAAACACATTAACTTTGTAGTTCAAAAGGAAATTTGTATTATTTGTAATTGATTAATATGCGTAATAATCACAAGTTATGGATTAAAAGGCTAATAATTCATGATGTGAAATGTAAAGACAGGATAAAGTATTCCATGCTGAGAAAAACTGTACAGTTAAAAGTTATTCATCTGCTCACTTTGTGTTACTATGATGTATTTATGTGATACTGATTATGGACATAACAATTGAAGTTGATAATGCAAAATAGTAATAGCTCTGTTTCTACACAGGTGAGGTTTTTGAGATCCTATGGAAAATTACATATGGATTTGAGATTCTACCTGATGAGAGAGATGGCGAGCCACCCATGAACCTGATCTCTGCCTTGACCCAAGGAGCTGGATCAAGATCACCTTTTATCCACAGGAGCCCATCCATTCTTCTATCTCCATCACTTGAGCGTCACACTCCAGTGTGGTAGTAGTATCACAATGACCTTTTCCACTTGACTTCTGACTTAAAAAGTGCATTTGTCACAATAAAGGATTAAAACTAAACTGAACAGTTTATAACAGAAGGAACAAAACTGAACTTGAATAAGACAACCAGTGGAATTCTGTTATTTTTTGTCAGGGACACTTTGATTCATCTTTGTATTATTTTCTGGTAATATTGTTACCTTGTGAAGCATTGAACTAACTGTTTTTAAAGGGTTAACATCTGAGTGCCAAGCTACAGACTAAGGAGGAGAGAACAGTGCGAACTTCATAATCCAACCCGGTCCCCATTGTTAGTCTATACTTAGGTGGAAATTACCGTCTACTTTCCTTGTAAATTTTGGGGAAATTACCTAGTACTTTCAGACTAAGGACGGGCAAACATTGCATACTTCATAATCCAGCCCAGTCCCCATTGTTAGTCTATACTTAGGTGGAAAGTACTGCCTAGTTTCCCTGTAAGTTTCGGTGAAAGTAAGCTGTAGATGTGAGAACAGCACCTACCATTTGGTTTCTGTGTAATTAAATAATAAAAACATTTTCTAAGTTTTCATGACTCATTATTGTGTATTTTAAGATATATGTAGGCTATATTATTACATTACTGTATTGTTTGTTTCGTCCTCAGATGGCACTACAAGACTTCCATAGATGTGCTTGAGAGAGGTAAGTTTGCTTTGTACTCCAGCCTACCCGTTAATTAGGCAATTTGCAGAATATAGACCCATTTCTTGCCATATTCATATTCAAACTCATTCAATGAAATGTAAACAAAACATAAATATGAAAACCCTGGAGTGTAGGTGAAATTGCCTGATGACACATAGGCTACATAAAAGTGACTGAATCAACTGCCATGAGCAAAGGGCAAAAGCATTTGTTTTTATTGCACTTCATACATATACATTACGGAAAAAAGACACAAATTGACCTCAAAGAGACATAAAATTGGCCCAGACAGACATAAAATTACTATGATGTGTAACCCCTGTAAAACAGTTGTTAGAGCTGGTTCGAGTTCTCGCGAACTCGTAGCTCACGTCATTCACGGGAGTCATGTTATTTAATCATGGCGGAACAGTCAGTCGGAAAGGCAGTGGGGAAGTGTTGTGTCGGGCTGCAGCAGATTTTCTACGGACCGAAATGGAGCCGGTTGAAATGAGTGATACGCTCTGATTGGCCGGGTTTTTTGGCCTTACCTTTGGATTGGAAATGATCAACGGATGGCGAGCTACCCAGATTTGAGAGATGAACCATCTTCTTCTCCACCAGTGTGGTAGGAGATGCAGAGCCCATGCCCCATTACACACACTCAACACACATTCTGTTGAGCTCTTATGAAGGTTGCAAACCCTCGTACCCTTCCTCTGACAAACATTTTAATGAACTCTCATATGGACTGATATTTTTCCACACTCCTCTTGTTGGAAAAGGAGCTGAACTTTGGGGTGGGATTACTGGGTTGTGGATTGTTTATTTGAAATTTTGATGTGCTCAACTGTTCAAGATCTTTGCTATACTGATCTGCTCAATGTCATGACATTTGTACATATGTAAATATTATATCACTTTACCAATTCTTAATACACTTTATTTGCATATATTTTGGTCTTGTTTTGTGTTTATTGTACTGGTCCTCAAACTCCATGAGCGAACTCTTATCTTCTGATACTAGTCCCTATCGTTAATACTTACCTGAGTTATAACATTGTTATAACATTTATTTTGTGGCGAGCTAGCCAGGAGTTTGCTGGACAGTATTTAATAAACAGTTGTTACTTACAATGGAAGTGTTTGAAAAGCTGCAAGTTGTAATTTCACATGCTGTGTTGGTTGATAATTCTACTAACACTGAAGCTGATGAGGAAGTGCTAGACTTTCTGAAACAGTACGGATCGATTAGCAGAACGCTTACAGTAGATGATGAAGATTCAGATTTTTACGGTTATCTTATCGTTGAGTCCGGGACCAGCAATGCAGTGGCCGCACTCCGACCACTTTTGCCATATACGTTTATTGTTTCAAGTGGTGTGGTTAAGTACAAACTATCTGCACTATCTGATCGTTACGCAAGTGATGTGGGCACCTCAAAGACTCAAACTTACCTTGCAGACCTCCAATCACTGGCTAAAACAACCAGTAAAGACTTTGCATATGTCCTAAAGGGTATGATGGCTCAGATTGGTGACACTATAGCTGAACTTCAACCTGAAATCTCAAGCATTAAAGACTCACCTGAACCAGTGTCACTAACTAAATCGGTCCCTGTGCTACAACCAGCTCAAGTTCCTCCTCTTACCATTCCAGCAGTTCAGACTCAAGCATGACCATCTCTTTCTTCTCCCTCTCCTAATGATTTCAACCCCCCAGATGTCCAAAGATATGTTGTTGAGCATATTGTTAAAAGTGAGGATCACGCAATCCACTCTCTCTCTTCTCAAAAATTGCGTGTTTTCACAGGCAGAGTCCCTCGACCCCCACGTGAAACTGACTTTGATACCTGTCGTTCCAGTGTGGACCTAATAATGAAGGATCCTGCTGTGTCTGATATGCAGCGTTCAAGGAAAATTTTGGAAAGTCTCTTGCCCCCAGCAACAGATATGATCAAACATTTAAATCCAGATACTCTCCCTGACATCTACTTACAGCATCTTGACTCAGCTTATGGCACAGTGCAAGATGGAGATGAACTGTTTGCAAAATTTATGGGTACCTTTCAGGATGTCGGCGAGTTACCATCGGCTTATCTACAACTGCTACAAGTCAGTTTAAACCTTGCTGTGAAAAGAGGAGGAGCATTGGAGCAAGACGTCAATAAACATTTACTGTGTCAGTTCTGCAGAGGGTGTTGGGACAATACATTGCTGTCAGAGTTGCAATTAACACAGAAGAAATCAAACCCACCATCATTTCCAGAGTTGTTACTGCTTCTTCGAACAGAGGAAGATCGCAAAGCTTCAAAAGCTGTAAGAATGAAACAACATCTGGGTGCAACTAGACAGAAAGTTACAGTGAACTCCCAACTAACTGGCAACAATGAAACTGATGCTGTCGCTGCTCTGACCACTCTTACTTAACAGCTGGCCAAGCAAATGGCTGACATGCAGAAGCAGCTTGCTGCCCTGACTGCTTCATCAACCAGGAACCAGCATTACTCAAGCCAGTCTTCATATGCCAGCAATTCCCATCAACGGTCCAAGTCAGCCAAGTTCAGTAAATCCCCTGCAAAACCTCTTTCGACTGCACCAAAACCCAGCTATTGCTTCCAGTGTGGAGAGGATGGCCACACCAAGCTGCAGTGTCAAAACTCCCCGAATCCCAGCCGTGTTGCCAACCAACGCAGAAAGTTCAATGAAAAACTACAAAAATGTCAGGATGAGAACCCAGCAGTTGGCAAACTGTTAAACTAACACCAGTTCCGGTTGCGGGGCGTACCGGAGCTGGGGTGGACCAACAAAGTCCCACCAAAAGAAATGTTAAACATGTCCAGATGAACTGTACAAGACAGTCAGCGAATAGGATGGCTGGTTTACCAAGAGGATTGGTCGGTTCAAAATGCACGGCTGTTGTAACCCTAGCCGGGAAAGATTGTCGTTGTCTCCTGGACTCAGGATCACAGGTTACTACTGTACCTGTTTCTTTTTACAACCAGTACTTGTCTGATCAACCTTTAAACTCTTTGGAAAACCTCTTGCATGTCGAAGGTGCTGCTGGACAGC
This sequence comes from Epinephelus awoara, assembly GCA_035609425.1. Taxonomy (NCBI): domain Eukaryota; kingdom Metazoa; phylum Chordata; class Actinopteri; order Perciformes; family Serranidae; genus Epinephelus; species Epinephelus awoara. The sequence continues at coordinate 36,520,035 of CM069300.1, forward strand.
CGGTTTCATATCTTGGCTATGTTGAAGTAACTGCTAAATTTCATGAAGACTTCCTTGGCTCTGAGTTTGAAGTGCTCACACTTGCTCTTGTTGTCCCTGACACACACACATCCAATCAGTCGTCCATTTTGATTGGAATGAACACCCTTGAAGTTCTTTAGGAGCAATTTCTGAGCAGTCACTCAAACTTCCAACCTCAGTCACATGGACACAAAGCAGTACTAAAAATGCTAGAGTTACACCATCAAAAAACTGAAGCTGGTAACATTGGTGTTGTGCATTCATCTAGGAAGACTCCTTTGCTGATTCCAGCATGCCAAACAGTTGTTCTTGAAGGTTCTGCAAGAGTTTCCTGTCCTTCTTCCGGCAGTTGGGCGATTGTTGAGCACCCACAGTCCTCATTACCTGCCGGGCTTTTTGTTAAGACTGCTTTAATAACTTTCCCATCTCAGTCTCCACACAAAGTTCCAGTTGTGCTCACGAACCACACAGAGCAAGACGTCTACGTTCCGCCTCTCACCGTGATAGCAGAACTTGGAATCTGTCAAGCTATCATCTCCCAGCAATGTGTGGAAGCTGCTGCTTCGAAAGAACCAAGGGTTGAACTAAATTTCAACTTTGGTGAGTAGAACCTTCCACCAGAATGGAAAGAGCGCATCACCAATCAGCTCCTTGATCTCCCTGAAGTCTTTGCACACCATGACCTCGACTTTGGCTGTACGAGTAAAGTCAGACACAACATCAAACTCCATGATGAAACCCCTTTTAAACATCGGGCCCGTCCAATACATCCTAATGATGCTGATGCTGTCCGACGACATCTTCAACAGTTGCTGGCAGCTGTAGTCATCAGAGAGTCAGAATCTCCCTTCTCGTCGCCAATTGTTGTTGTGCAAAAGAAAAATGGTGATATCCGCTTATGCATAGACTACAGGAAGTTGAACCAACAAACAATCAAGGATGCATATGCCCTTCCAAACCTGGAAGAAACGTTTTCTGCATTGACCGGTTCGAAGTGGTTCTCTGTTCTTGACCTTAAGTCAGGGTATTATCAGATCGCAATGAATGAAGATGACAAACCCAAAACTGCTTTTGTGACACCTCTCGGGTTTTGGGAGTTCAACCGGATGCCGCAAGGCATAACTTACGCACCCAGTACCTTTCAAAGATTGATGGAGAAGTGTATGGGCGACCTAAATCTGAAAGTCCTTGTTTTCTTGGATGATCTCATAGTCTTCTCAGACAGCCTGGAAGAGCATGAACGTCGCTTGCTCAGAGTGTTGAACCGCTTGAAGGAGTATGGTCTCAAATTATCTCCTGAAAAATGCAAGTTTTCCCAATCCTCAGTCAAATACGTACCTTGGACATGTTGTTTCCGAACGAGGAGTTGAAACCGATCCAGATAAGATCAGTGCCCTTAAAACCTGGCCAATTCCAAAGACATTGAAAGAACTGAAATCCTTCTTAGGATTCTCCGGCTACTACCGCTGTTTCATAAAGCATTATGCAGCCCTTGTGAAACCCCTGAATGATCTTACCCGTGGATATGGTCCCACACATGGGAAGCGTCTATCTAAAAACCAGTATCAATTTGCTTTTGACACTGTGATCGACAAACTTACCTCTGCCCCTGTTCTTGGTTTTGCCAACCCCAAAGAGCCCTACATCCTACATACGGATGAATCCACCACTGGCTTGGGAGCAGCCTTGTATCAGCAGCAGGAAGGACAACTCCGTGTAGTCGCTTATGCCAGCCGTGGCTTGTCTCAGAGTGAATCTCGCTATCCAGCACACAAGTTGGAGTTTTTGGCATTAAAGTGGAGCGTAACCGAGAAATTCCATGATTATCTTTACGGTTCCAACTTTACAGTAATCACAGACAGCAATCCACTCACATACATTTTAACATCTGCAAAGCTTGACGCTACCAGTCATCGATGGGTTGCTGCCTTATCCACCTACTCGTTCACACTGCAGTATTGAACTGGCAAACAAAACACTGATGCAGACGCTTTATCCCAAAGACCCCATGAACATTACCTTGACAATCAGCACTCCCAGAAAGACACTGTTTTCATCCGTAACTTCACCGAGCAACATCTTGTGGGCCAAAGCAGTGTCCTTTCTCCAGATGTCGTTGATGCTGTATGTCATGGTGCCTTGGTCCGATCCAGCAACCAGCTAAATCCAAGCCAGGCACAAATCTTTAAAAAAGTGTCAAAATCTCTCGTCTACCTTGAATTAGTCTGTTAGTCAGTGACAGCAGGTCTTAAAGCCACAGTGTGTAGGAATCATATATTGCATTCAAACAGATGGTGCACTCTAGCGCCTCACTGTTTCAAACACATATTGCAACAACGGTAGCCGCTGTGTACCAAAAAGCTATGATAACACTGATGAAACCATGTCATCCGATACTACATGGAGTATTCATTCAGGCTCCTACACAGACACACGCAACGCGAGTTGACAAACCCCCTCCTCACCATGCTGGCTGTGTTTACAACGTAGGACTGTTGGGGCGGGTGTAAATTGAAACAGCTGATGGTGACCAGCGGCACTACTGCCGCATAACAAAGTCCCACTCTTTGAGCATAATGCAGGATCATGTATTATGCAGCATCACGGGAGACGGAATCCTCGTCTCCAAGAAAGTGCAAAAGGGAATCAAAAAGGCAGCGTGACCGGCGAATTAAAAAAACAAGGGTCAGCATTGGGGTTGCCTTTCCCAGGTGGAGAGAGCTGCTGAAGGAGAAAGGTAATACAATCACAGGCCAGCACTAACGGCGGCTAACGGCTAATCGCGGCTAACACCGGCTAACGGCTAATCGCGGCTAACGGCTAACACCGGCTAACGGCGGCGCAGTGATGGGAGGAGAGGGATGAGGCTGTTAGCGACTGGCGGCTAGCAGCGGCTAACAGCCAACAGCGGCGCTGGCCTGTGATTGCATTACCATTCTCGCTCAGCCGCTCTCTCTACCTGGGAAAGGCTAACCCGATGTGGGCCTTCGTTTTTTTAATTCGCCGGTCACGCTGCCTTTTCTATTCCCTTTTGCGCTTTCTTGGCGACAAGGATTCCGTCTCCCATGATGCTGCATATGCATGATCCTGCATTATGCTCAAAGAGTGGGACTTTGTTTCAAATTTGCCAGGGTAGTAGCGAAGCGCCTCTTGCTCCTCTCCTTCGGCTCCTCAGTCAGGCAGTGCTGGCCTGGCTCTCAACGAAAACGCCGAAGGCGGTGCTGTATGTCCCTTGCTGGTGGATGTATTCTCAAGATGGCGAACCGTAATGGAACCCCCCAGACGACTTACCCGCACAATGTACAAACAAATCCTAAATTTGCAGATATCAATTTTTGCCAATAAACAACTGAAAATGTTACACAATGTCCCTTTAAGAAGAGGTCCAGAGGCAATTTGTGGGTTGTTTTTCAGAAAAACCATCGAGTCATAAACCATCAATAAATAGGCCTACAGTTGAGTGAAAATAGCAATGTTGCAAAATCCTCATATGGAAATAAAATAGGCCTAATTAGTTCCGCTGGGCACCCCCTCCCTCTTTCAGCACTGTTCAATAAAGGCGCACTGCGTTTTTACGCACGACTAGTGCCACTGTGGAGGAGATCAGAGAGCCATGAAGACCGTCAGTGTGTGAGCGTTTTGCTGCCACCACCACAAGAAGATGATCCTGGTGCCTGGTCTGTTGTTGTCTCTTTGGGGAGAAGCGGGTCAGTGCTTGGAGGAGGATGGTGGCTTCACTTTTAATAGGGACCTCTGCCGCTTTTTCGTGGCCACCAACACGGTTGGCATCGCTACAGAGGGGAAGCTCTACCAGCTGAGCCACCACTTGACTCGGGTCCAGAGTCTGACAAAAAGAGGAATGTTGAAGGATGGGCATCTTACCGGGTTTCTGAGATAACTGAGTGAAACGCAACTTTTAGCATCAACATATTATTGCCGTTTGCTGCGAATGAAACTCCGACCAGCTGCGCTGTGATGCAGGGCCGTAATCACCTTCTTAACATTGTTAATAACCAGTAAACCAGCTAAACTGAACTGAGGAAATATCTTGGATCAGGATTTTTCAGAGTTTAGATGGCTGAGTGCCATTTTAAGGAGCCAGCATAGGGTCGCACAGGAAAAGTGAACACTGTGACTTTTTTATGTCATTTAGGCACGACATACTTAGCTATGCTTGTTTTTATGCATTGTTTTAACTTTTTATTACTTTTTATTTTAATGACATACCAAACAATTTATAAAAACAACCACGACTGACAGTGATACACTCATATTATTTAAAAAAAAACAACATTTTAAAGTATTGAAATACATAGCATAATAGCGTACACTTGACCTCAAACTGGAAAGTATACAAAAGAATTGAGTGTGTTGTTACAGTTGACCCTGCATGTGGGGGCAGATGTAACATTTGACATAATGTGACTCTAACATGGCTTTTAAAAACAACTGATGACTTGTCAACAAGTAGAGCTGAGATATAGATTCTTTTGTACTGAAGCTTCTGACTGACAGTATTTTGCACAATGTTTAATATCTTAACAATGACCACAAGTATTCATTGTATTTCAGAGAGCTGTGTTCAAATACTGATGCTTGGTCAGTGGTCCTCTGTGTCTCATAATGAAATAATAGAGTCATTCTTAGGGTGTGTTCCACTTTTTCTTTTTACTTATGGTATGTACTGCAGCTGCCCCTGAAAAGTGGGTACTGTTGCATGCATATGCACACAATCGAGACATACTAACGTTATGCCCTAAACTTTGCCAAGAGCTTCAGCGCTGACGATCAGAGGAGCTGGCGTAGGAGTAATAACAGCAGAGTCTTGTTCTCTGATAGGTTCAGTGTCTTCCTCCATAGCAGACTCCTCATTCACACTTCCAGCAGAAGTGGTTTCGGCCTCGGTACCATCCACCATGTCTGCTGGCTGGTTGTAGTCCTGGTTAGTGAAACAGCTGCAATGCACAGATCTCTCTTGCTGCGACATCAGCGATGATGTTTAGCACTTTCGCTCCAAAGCATTTAGGCTTCTTCACCAGGTCGTCCTGAGTGTAACTGTGTCTAACTTCCTCCAGGATACACAGGACCATGTTGTCTCTGGTGAGCTGAACGAGCAAAGTGGACAGAGCAGCGAAGAAACTCTGTCCACTTTGCTCTTTCAGGTCACCAGAGACAACATGGTCCTGTGTATCCTGGACACAGTGGCTTTTGTGACTCCAACAGCCGTTTTGCTGAGCTGCTGGGAGGACATGTTGAAGGAGGTGTTTTTAGGAAGCCACCAGAAGCCCTGCAGGATATTTGGGACCACCTCCATCACCACCTCCTCTAGGCCATGCAGTTTAAGGTATGGGGCCCCCTGATGCTGCTCTATCAGGCTCCTGGCATACTTCTGAGCCTGGCTGATGATCTTGGGATGTCTGCAGTTTGGCAGGAGGCTCCCCTAGGTGTCATGACATCCACTATCCCTTCCACTTCCTGTTGACATAGTCAGCTCATATACTACGTCAGTTTAGCAACCTTGATGTGATACACATGAAATGTACAAATGTAATGTATTTGCAGTTTGCAGGAACATATAATGCCAACATTTTCCTCTAGCAACTGGGCAACATGGTCTCACTCCAATGTCATCGAATTTCAGTGCTTGGGCAATGATTTCCGGCGTCAGACACTGATGCAAAGAGCTGTCCTTGATATGTCTGCATGATACGCAGGTGGTCTGGTAGCATTAGGGGGAAATGTGGCAGGACTACAACGTAAGTTTAAGGGGGTGACTATCTGAGTAGGGCAAGTGGGAGGGGCCAACAACCACGCTTTTCATCTGGGAGAATGGTGTTCGCTTCCTGTAAGCAAAACCCTGTTATTTTTTCCTAAACTCAAGCATGTGCTTTTGTTGCCTAAACCCAACCAAGTGCATGTGTTGGCCAAACATAACCACGTGCGTGTGTTGTTGAAGGGAAAAAATTTGTGAATTTGCTGTGTTGTACTGACATGGCGCATTTATTTTGAAAGAGACTGTATGTAAACTGTACATTTCCTGTGAAAACAGGAGTGTATTTTGAAAACAGACCAGGCATGTGACAGACCAGGCTAAAGTTGACACAGTGTCCCAGAGCGTCAACAACCAATACACCCAGGGTACCTTGCACATCGTATGTGGACGTGGAAAGTCCGTGACCAAACGTCGATATGTGTTGAGGTCGGAATGAGAATGTGTTGGACTGGGGTGCTTTTTGACATCAGTTAACTATCTGATCCACCAGGAAGCATTAAGTAACTAAGTGTAAAAGCATTTTTAAAGAAGCATAGAGGTTACCACTAATATTAATGATGGTTCTGTTCTAGTCAGGTGTTCTGGTAAGACATGATGTGACAGTGAGTCAGAATGCGCAATACCAAGACCCTGGTGCAAGATCATCGGTTGTGCCAGCTACAGCATTACAGTCTTCTTGGGTCTTCTTATTAGGGATGTCACAATTCTCCAAATCCACAATTTATTTTATTTTCAATCTAATAATTTTTCCTTTTCAGCACTAAAAGCTATGCCATTGTCAGTCTATGGAGTCTTGATCAGATCAACAGATTGTTGTTTCTGTGCCCTGAAAACTAACACATTCTCACCTCAACCTCGTCACATATTGATGTTTTGGTCGTGGACTTTCCACGTCCACATACGATGTGGAAGGTACCCTGGGGGCGTTGCTTGTTGACGTTCTGAGACGCCATGTCAAGTTCTCTTCTTTCACTTCTATTTTCACAGGAAATTTAACATTTACATACAGTCTCTTTCAAAATAAACACACTACTGTACATCGGTACAACACCGCAAATTGACCTTTTTTTTCATTAACAACAAAAGCACGTGGTTAGGTTTAGGCAGCAAAAGGAAGTGGTTAGGTTTAGAAAAAAAGAACAGGGTTTGGCTTTAGAACCTTATGGAACACAAATACTGCGCTCAAGGGTGAAAGTCATCGTTTGTTGGACCCATCCACCATCCCTCCCGCCCGCCCAAATCGGACTTTCGCCGCCTTAACTTCCGTTAAACTAAAATGGCAACTGGCCACATATCATGCCGACATTAAAGGATGCCTTCTGTTGTTAATTTCCTGATGCCACAACTCACAGCCCAAGCGCTGGATTTTGACGACTTCAGAGTGAGACCATGCTCTGAAAACTGTCATTCACATTTTCAAATTCTACTTTACAAGAGGCTACGTGGCATCAAGTGTGATATAACTGCCACATTTTTTGGAATGTACCACACTAAGACCATGTGGTCAATTTTAGTGATCATCGAGTCTCTTCTGTAGTGGAGTTAAAATCATATTATGCATGCATACTCTTGTGACAATATTATCGTGCATCCCTGCTATTGTTGTTGTTCCATCATCACCGACTCCAACAGTGACCATGATGTGGCCAATCCTACCTTTGAATTTGATTATTGAAATTGAAAGCTCACTTCAACTGATTTTCAAATGAGAATCAAAATCTTGACACCCCTGTTTGTTATTTTGCCTACCTTTTTTTAAAAAAAAATTTCATTCTGCCTGTCTGCTCATACCCTTTTAAACTATGGTTGTCTGTTTAAACTGTCCCTTTTACATACCTGGCCTGCTTGGGAGTCCACATGTGCTTAACTAAATATTTATCTATCATTTTCTCCAGCAAAATACCCTTTAGCACTATTCATCTACTTTGCCAAATATGTTAGGAGGAAACATAGATGCTGCTTGGATTAGGATAAAATATCTAGGTTGAGGTCATAGAAAAATTGTATTTTTGATTAAATATTTAAAAAGCCAACTGGTCCTGTTTAATGCTTTGACCAAGACCATGAATGACAAATGAATCAAATGAATAACTAGTATAATGTGAAAGGTGTCACTCTGAGTGACAAACCCACAGAGGACTCTGCAGACCCCTCAGCTCTTTTGATTTCCTCAATCAACCACACTTTGAGCCACAGCAGGAAACTTTTTTTTTTGTTATGTGTTTTATTAGCAAAAAAACTCTGATAAAGTCACTGTACAAACAGTGGAGAAAAAATGATTTAGCTTCAAATGTATAAAATGTATAGTGGTGCAGTGGTCAGCAATGTCGTTTCACTGCAAGAGGGGTCCTGATTGAAACAATGTGTGGGGGGCTCAAACCCCCGGGTCGTGGAGCCCCTTATCTCTGTGGATTTTCTCTGGATACTCCAGGTTCCTCCCACAGTCCAAAGGCATGCAGGCTAGATTACATGGTGACTCTAAATTGCCCGTAGATGTAAATGCTTGTCTGTCTCTGCGCCAGCCCTGTGATAGGCCGGACAACCTGTCCAGGGTGTACCTCGCCTCTCGCCCAATGTCAGCTGGGATGGACTCCAGCCCCCCCCCCCAAAAAGGATAAGCAGTTAGAGAAAATGAATGAATGAATGTACAAAATGTAATTATCTGCCACCAGGATTCCTTCAGTGTTCATTGTTCAGGAGGTTCTTACTGGGGCCGAATTACCCACAGAGGTCTCCTTCTACAAAACAAGTGGACCAGGTAATAAAAACACAGTAAAAACACTGAATAAAGTAGCTTCAAGTTAAAAATGAGTGTTTCTCCAATGCTGTTCGACTCATCGCAAAGGGGCTGCCAGCCCAGCTTCTGCTATATGCTCATCTTTTTTCTCTGATAACTTAAAATCCAGACATTCAGGAGGTTTTCACTGGAAGACGATTCATCCGCAAAGATCATGTCCTCTCCTAATCAAATGGATCCAGTGATTTAAACAGGTAATAACACTGAAAAAAGCAGTTTCACATTAAAAGTAAGTGTTTCTGTGATGCTGTTTGGCACAGCAGGGGCTGGAGCCTGGCTGCGTTTGCTCAGTTTGTCTTTCTGATAACTTAAGATCCAGAATTTGACATATAAGAAAAAAACACAACCAAGATCTAAAAAGGGTATCATAAAAATGTGGCTTAAAACTAGATAAAATGTCAATTTATGACAGCTTCTGGCAAACGACCTCAACCATGACGCATGTGCAGAGGGGAGATGACACTACTGACGGGTGACAACGACCAAACAACACGGACTGTGTTTCTCTGGCTTGAATATTGTTGAAAACGTTTGGGATAATATAAGTACACAACTCCGCGAAACATATAACATTGATCCAGATGTTTTTAGACATTTTAATGTGGAAAGGTTACATATTATATCTCTAATCTGTCCATTATTCTTCACATTTAAGAATCCTTACACCTTAACACAACTGGCTACAAATGTACATGTTTAACCTTAAATGTGTTTTATACCTTTCCTTTGAGCCTCTCTAATTAATTAAATAAAATGAAGGACACTTTAAATGTGTGGTCACATGAGTGGTTTTGATTACAGATTTCTGGAAATGAGAGGCGAATGGCACCACTTCTCCACTGTCTTAAACCACCCCACTCTCCCTTCGGAAAATGAAGCTAATCCCTTCCCCATATGGCATTGGCAGGCGCCAATATGAATTACAAATGGCAAGAGATAGTGAGAGAGAATTTGATCTACTTTTGATAAAATTCCAAATTGTAATTTCTTGGATAACACACACAACGAAACAGAGTTCTTGACACGCAGCACAGATTGGTGAGGATTGAATTGAATAAACGTTTGACCTATTTGGCATAGCTTTATCCGTGTGGGCACGGCACAAAACTATGACTGACAGCATCGGGAAGATTTCTCAACACGACAACAAGGGCTGAGATAGCACACAAGGATATTTGAGGGTATGTCATCCTCGTCAGTGGCCATCGGGTAAGCTGTCATATCAAACATCCAGCCCAGAGGAAGAACAGGCAGCACAGGAGAGATCTGTCTCTGAGAGGGAAGTGTTGAGCCTCCCGACAATCATCTTTTTGCTCTAAGCAGACATTATGTGGTTTGCCCAAGAAGAAAGTGATGGAGAGGATTCACCAGGGTTGAGCTTTTCCCATCAAAGCGAATAGTGCAGACAGAACTAATCAATCACTGGAATGAGCTTCAAGTTGATGAGGTTTAGACAGATTGTTAGTTCTCCAATGTGACATTTTTTTCCCTGCCCATTTATCTCTCGATTGTTTCATTCATCTTAATTTTATCCCTCACCTCAAAGATCATTATTTCTAGTATTGGTGCCTAAATGAAACAGCTAAGCTTTTACCTGAAGTACAGAGACACATCTCTTCACATTCCCCTCTAGAGCTATTTGTTAGCTGTTTATTATTGTTTGTCACTCTATGATATCAAAATGATATGAGTGTCATTTCCTATTAGTTGCATCATCTCCATCGTCAGTGTACCCCTGCACAGTCACACAGTTTGTGAGAGCATGAACACTGAAACACACCACCTATCCTTACTTGTAAAGAAGAGATAACACCTTCCTCTAAAATATGAAACACTGAATTCATATGCAATAAAATGCACGCTTACTCAACTCAAAACACAACTTATTTGGTCTAGCATGACCAGTATCTTATGGTGACTAGTTTTGGCTAATGTTTGCAAACCTAAGGTAAATATTGCGTCACAGATATCAGTGTGACAGTTTAATGCCTTACTCGGCAAAAATCCCTTAAGTTTGAGCATAAGTGGTCCGAGAGAACACTAGATTTGTGCACCTCCTCTTGGCTCTGTTTTGGGTTTTAGAAAATCTAGCCTGTGACAGAAGATTTTGGACAAATCACAGGTCATTTCAGAGAGAAGGCGTTCCTATTGGCTGTTCTACAAATGCAAATACACATGCACATCCTTTTGGTGAAAGCCTGATTCACTGGCCAAGGATCAGCAGAGGAAGTTACTATTCCAGCATTGGCAACAACTGCTTACAGTGCAAAGCAACCTGAAAAAAAGGAAGGCAGACTTATCAAAAAGATAAGCCTAAGGGACAGTCTGACAATAAATGAAACAAAACATGTCAGTATCAGTGTTTCAGAGATGGAGACAAAATGTTGCCAGTAGTTAAGCCTTCTGCTAACTGAAGCCAAAATGTAATATATTACTGTATATGCTGCCCCCAGCGCTGCCCGCTATGGACCACCTCGCCGGGAGGAGAGCAGGCAGCAGCTCTGGAGTGACAGACTCCCAGTCAGTGGCCAAAGCAACCCGATTCCAGACAGCACAAACCCCAGCTCCCGGGGAACGGACAGCCTCGACTCCCCACCAAATTGCATGTCATTACATTACATGTAAGACTCGGCGTTGCCACTGGCCACCAGCCTGCTGTGATACTGACACTTTAGGGTTTGCACTGCTAAAATTTAGCTGACTGAAGGACCATCTAATTCTTGTCTCATTTATGACCCAATAAACAGAGAGAGAGGGAGAGAGAGGGCAAGGGGCCGAGCGAATGACTAAATAAATCAATCTATAGGAAACACTGGGTTATTGTATGAAGTGTGAGCATGTGGTCATCTGGTGGGAGGGCTTAGGACAGAAAGGGGAGAGTTGCAAAATTGTATTGAATTGGCGCATTTAAGATAAGGGCCACGTTAGATTCTGCTTTCGACTCCCAGTATTGTGTTTCTGGTCCTGATGGTAAGGCAGGATTATCAAACTTTGAGGAGGGCAATATTAACTTATTTTTTGTGTAACAGGTGTAACTTGAAAATGTGCCAGGTTATTATGTGCATACACGCATCATAAAGTCCTGCCTCATGACTTACAGTATGACTTAGGCCTACTGGGAGCCATACTGTATCTCTTCTTTAGTTCTGTATTCAGCCAGGGTAGTGTTGTATAAAATTGGATGTGACAGTGCCTCAACTGGAGACTCCACCCTGGTAGATTTTCTTTCAGAGGTCAACATGTCTCGAGCATCACTTCAGTCTGCTGTGAGAATTTAGTAGGTTCAACTTCCCCACATGCCTCACAGCCCATTCCCCTGTTTTGTGTGGGTTTTCAACTTCCACTGATTTTCAAACTACTAACCTTTTGGGTTGTGTCACATTTCATCCTCAGATTACATCACACACATTTTAGGACATGTTTATTTAGAACTTTGGGATGGAGGAACAGAATGAAGACTGAGTCATCTTCCCACGCCCCTGTTTCAGTAGACTAAAACGTAAACTTCAAAGTTGAAGGGGTAACCTGTTCAGAAAGGTCCTTCTGCCTCCGTCACGTCTGCTCTGCTTCCCCTAAGTGGCCAACCTGAGAATCCAATCCAGAGCCATCAAATGGACCCAGTGCTGTGAGGGAATCTGGGGTAAAGCATAATCGACTAAACTGCAGTCTGGTCAAACGTACAGCATCCACTCTGGATTCTAATGCCCTAAATAAAGAAATAGACAGCTGCACAAGGTGCAATTATATATCACTGACAGTCAGTCCAATTATCTGTGATGGAAGTGCAACCCCATGAGCTATTTTTCTATAAGCATCTTCACATGAATATAGATCAGAATAAGGAGCTGGTTGGTGGGAGGATGATGTTAGCTGTCCAGTTTTCACAGTGGAGATGGTGATCCCAAAGTCACTGTGACAGGAGAGGACAAAGCCTTCATTAGGGCAGAGAACCAGTGCATTTACATCAGAGATGCACATGAAAAGGAGAGTGTGCTGACCAGCATTCCCATCTCAATCAGTCAACCAGTTATCCTAGAGCTGCACAGCAACTCAATGGGCAGAATAAATGGTGGCACTGTATGTTTCAGCAAACACTGGATGCCTTACGTTTGCATGTTATCATGTAGCTGATACACTAAAACTTTATGTTTCAGCAGTGTTATGGTTAATGTGTCATTAGATTTAGGCATAAAAACTTGGTTATAGTTAGGAAAGATCATGATTTGGCTTAAAGTTACAATGTGTAATTTCCATGGTTGTTTATTAGCAAATATAAACTATTGTTTTCATAAATATATATTTACTAAAGTGTAATGCAAATACATACAAATGGAGGCTTTCTCATAGGCTTAGAATGATTTCTCTATATATACACAGGCAGTAGGTGTGAAGCGGCTGGAAAAACAGGGATAGCTCACCAAAAAACACTTAGGGGCTACAAAGCCGCTGGAAAAAGAGCAGTGGGACCCTAAAAAACATGTTTGATGCCTAAAAAAAGCAGCTGGAAACACAGCAACGACTTACTTAACAACAAGCGGTATTGTTGTTCATTGATCTCGAGGTGTGGTTGGCAGCTTGGCAGCCGTCTCGCCTAGGTGACATGCCATCCACCATGCCCTCCACCTTGTAATGACAAAGTCAACTCACATAAAACATGCAAATAGCATATACATGGTTTGTAGAAACGTACAATGCCAACATTTTTTGGTGCCGACTGGGCTGGGCACAGTCTAATCCAACACTGATGGTCCTATTGAGCTCTAAGAAGCAATCATGAAAGATGTAAGGCATTCATTTGGCTGATTGGGGAAAATGTTGATCATTGTTAGCGCCCCCCTTTATTGTTCTAATCCCTGACTGTTATTCCTCCCCCTTCTTCCCTCATTTGAGTTTACAACAGACAAGAGAAGTGCAGGGGGTATATTTATACAGATGAATGAAAGGTCAAGAGTATTTTATCATAACTATACAATGCACATTAGCACTTAAGAACTGGTCACAGATCAACACTATTGCCATTAAAATTTAAGTGTTGAGGTCAGTGTGTAAGCATAGTAATTATAAATAATAGATCTAGTTATGCAAAAAAAAGTTTATTTGTTTCCTGATGTATGTTAATCAAAAGTTGTTGTTTTTTCATTGTCTTTCATTCTTTAATAAACTGTACCTCTTTTCCTGACAAGACTCTGCAGCCATGCTAGCAACTCCGTGAGGCTGTCTGTGAACTGGATTGACCCAAAATCTAATCTCAGCTCAATTTTAGGGTTAGTGGATGTTGTAACTACAAGGGAATTTATCTTTAAAAAGTGCTGTCTCATGTGAGTCCACCAACTTTGTGGAGATGTGATAATAAAATCACTACTGAGTACTTTCAGTTCCAGTTATGAATATAACCACTAATATATATTTAAATATCCCATGTAAAAGTGTACAGATGCTCCTTTGCCAGTGCTACAGTAATGATGTTACCCTGTCAGCAGCATTTGGTGGCCTGGGTGCTGATGTGTCTGACTACTGCATGCTGTTGGATAAACTGTAGAAATCCAACATATTCTGTGACTCCATGATAATAGATGTAATGAGAAAACATGCTAGAATAACTTAATAAAAACAACTTTTCCAAACACATTGCAGCAGTATTGGTCGAATGAGCACATCCACTGTGTTAGAGAACAAAGATGAAGTCTGACCTGCAATTTGGCATGAGCTGGCTGGACATCACAATGACAGGACAGGACAGGAAACACAATTTGGCCATACCTTAAGCTGTGTGACACTGAGGACCCTGAAACGGAACATATTTACAGCTCTGCTTTTCCTCCTGTGACATTCATACAGTTAACAAAATTGAAAAAGTACTGTTATCTAGTGCCACAGCAAAGAGACCGTCCTCCTCCAAAATACAACCACATCGTTGTTTATACAAGCTGCTCATTACGACCCACATTTACATTTTTTGTTAGACAGAGACTTCTAGTTGCCATAGTAATTATCAATCAATCAATCAATTTTATTTATAAAGCCCAATATCACAAATAACAATTTGCCTCAGAGGGCTTTACAGCATACAACATCCCTCTGTCCTTTGGACCCTCGCAGCACATAAGGAAAAACTGCAGATAAGGGATCCCTCTTCCAGGACAGACAGACGTGCAATACTTGTCGTAATTATGACAGGAGCAAAGAAGGACGTCAGGTAAATTAGTATAAAGAGCAAGAGAGTCCACGTAAGGAGGAGGGCTGGGTGGAAGGTTGGGTCAATCAAAAAGGACTTTTCACTCAGGAGACTTCTGTTTGTGTCCAGTGTGAAAACAACCCAGCTGGCAGTCAACTTTTTGCAGATGTTGGGTTTTGTTCTCCATATCTTACGACTAATGTTTTACTTTGCTTCAAGATAATGTTGGGTTGAGATATTTGGAAGACGTTGTATTTTGGTTACGTAACAACCAACAAAATATTAACATCAGCTTTCATCACTTTTCTCCATCCAACTGTCATTGCATTCAACGTCCTCACATTAAATTATGGTCACCAGATATCACAATCTAAATTCAATGAAATGTTAACATTTAATGACCTTGGTGGCCGGCTGGGAAAAATCAATGTTGAGTTATTTTTACCACATAACGTATGTTAAGAAGCATATGTCACATAATGCTGTGTTAGGTGAGTAACTAAGATAGCCAGTAATTATTTTAAGGCAAACTATGATATTTGATTGATGATCATGTGTTGTATGAGGACACGTTGAACTGCGACTGTGACACAATATTAACTACATGTTTAAAACTGCGACCATTACAGTCATATGGAGAATGTGAAGTTGACATGACACCATGTTAATTTTTTGGGACGAGGACGCCATTTTGTGAGGATAGCACTGTGTAACCTGCAGTGTTGGGCAAGTTACTCTCAAAATGTAATTCATTACATTTTACTAGTTACCTTTATTTGAAAGTAATTAGTTATATTGCAATGTTACTCTCTGTGAAGGGTAATAAGTTACTTATTACTTAACTTTTGCGTTACTTCCCCAAAATGACCTCAGAAGAATCCAGTGCTGTGCAGGTTTGACCCAAAACCCCTGCTTATATTAATAACAGCATGATAATACAGGACAAATAAATAGCCTAGACCATTCAAAATAAATGAATAGACTCTGACACAGAGAGGGTCAGGCAGAAGATCAAAGTCAGATTATTAGGAGATATGGATCAATATTTGTGGGCCTATGAAACACGTCCAACATATACTAACATCATCCAGGTCAGATGTGTTGATCACTAGGAAAAACATGAGACAGGGCCAGCTCCTAATCCCCAATGCTTTCTAGCAGTCTTTGAACACAAAAGGAGAATGAGATGTTGCACATCGTGATATTAATGGAAACACACTGATCATGATAACACACAGTACAGCATGACCCAACTTTGCTGATCCCTGGCACCCAGCTATGATGTAGTCTTTCATGACATGGCAAGACACAACAACCTTTGGGGGATGTTTTTTTCTGGGGGCACAGTGGTGAAAGTGGAGCGGTGTGAATCAGTGTGGACAAAGGAACGTTTTTTCAGGTGGTTACGTGTTATGTGACATTGTAAATGTAATATTATTACCCCAAATTATGTTGGTTATATTACTTTGTTACTGCTAAAGCCTACTGTAATGTGTTACCTTGGCATCACCCTCAACACTGGTAGTCTGTATGGGAATACTGTCACTATAAACAATATACTGTAAAGCCTTATCACTGGGCAGTCCAAGGCTGGATTACAGATGTGCTACCTTCTTTCACATACCCAGACATTGTAAACTATCGTGTTTGGGTCTTAGTGCATATTATGTGCATTTAACTCAAAAGATGGCGACCACTGTTGCACACAGTGTGACGCACTGTCACATTTTCCATATGACTTATTCTGTTATTAAGGAATAAGGATGTGTTGAGGCACCAATTAGGGAAACATTTCTGTGGGTTGTACTAGAGGGTAGGAGCAAACCATTTATGTTGTTGTATGGGTTGAAGGACTGAATATTCAGCTTCCTTTGTCTTTAATCTATGTTCAGATCATAACAACCATCAAACACGTGAGCTTCATTTCCAAAAAAGTACAAAATAACCAGACACTGTGTGAGTAGTGGCTGTCTGACATTATGTTTGCTGTGTGATCCACAGATAGGGCCTGCCTGACCATCAGAGGTTTAAGGCACACAAGACAGATCAGCAAAAAACAGAACCGCCTAATGTCTCTTTCCCTCCTTGTATGCTTGACACACAGTGTGAGTGTTGGATGTGTGTGTGCAAGGTTATAAGGGACAGAGCCATATAGAGAGGCAGCAGGTGAAAACAGAGTTTATATGGATCCGCCCTGACCTCTGAAAGAAAGAGAAAAGCGAGCAGGGCAGAGTTTATTAGATTACTACTGATCTCTGGTGACGGACTGCCCTTCCAGGCACACAGACACAGGGAAGAGATGGACTGATCCTCAGCTCAATACTGCCACCAAGTGGAGAAAATATGACTCCTGCAGCAGCTGTCAACTGCAGCCCATGCCACTGAGCTACTGCTAAATAATTGATACTGGCCAAATCACTGATTTAACCAATGATTGATTCTGTGTAACTCTTCAGGAGGAAGAAATGCAGCTGTATCAGGCTGCAACGAATTGGCAACATCAGAATAACTTAGACTTGTTTTTGTCCTTGTAGGAAAAGACCTGTCAACCTAGGTCGGAGTGATAGCAGAGTATAATTTTGCGTGTGAGTCTTGAACAGTTTCACAGTAAAGGCAATCATCAACTCTTATTATCTGCAAGAAGGCTTTAAAAAGTACTTTCACACTCTGGCTAGTTGTCAGTTCTCCTTTTAGTCCACATGGACGGAAAACTGTTTTGATCACAAATGGTCTTCAGCAAGTAAAGGTGAGATTTGAGCACACAGCTATACGGAAAATGTGATGACATCACAGATCATGTTTAAATTGGGTAACTGACAGCATACATAAGAAGAAATATGCCCAATCATTCGATTATCAATTGGTCACACTATGAATGTGGGCTGCAACTAACAATTATTGTCAGTTCTATGTCACATCTATAACATCAACTTTACAAGTAAATTTATAAGTAAATGCATAAACAGCAACACTCATAGGTGAAGGAAAAGAAAGAGAGACAAATTGTAAAAAGACATACTACTGTGGTGATTGGTGGTCCTTTCAGGTATACCTCAGTTCATTCATTTAAAATACAGGCAATTTTTGAATGTCCTCCTGTTTTCTGGAATATCTAGAACTATCTCTGTGTTATTAATTTGGGTTCTGGTGGTCAGTTTATATCGGAGGTTGGACCAAGTTGTTTTGCAAGTCACAAGCAAGTCTCAAGTCTTTGCACTGAAGTCCTGAGTTAAGTCTCAAGTCAAAACTGATCAGTCCAAAGCCAAGTCCCAAGAGTTAAATTTCAAGTCATAAACAAGTCTTAATGCACACTTCACCAAATGTAATGCCATTTTAATAACATAGTTATAATATAGTAGCTACAATATATTAAATCTGCTGAAGTCATGAATTCTTCTTAAAATCTGGATTTATTTGCTAAAACAAGGTTGTTGAGCCGGAGTCTCGTTCCGACCATATTAAACCCATTGTTCCGAAGTCCCGTTGTTTCGAAATCATCATGATGCCCTGTGGTTAAGGTCTGGTTAGGTTTAGGCACAAAAACCACTTGGTTAGAGTCAGGAAAAGATCATGGTGTAAAATGAAAAAGAAAGTGACAAACACATAAGCCGTGAGCCTGCTTCACCTCAAGCCTTTCCCAGCTGACCCAGAGCCGGTCGCGGCGCACATAACGTTACTGTAATACAGTATCTTTGATGTAATTGTAATGGCTGCTGTAGTAGAGAGGAATAACGTCGTGGGAGAGACAAAAACTGAGTAATAAACACCCTGAATATGTTTAGAACTACACGTGAACCTTATTTCGGTGATTTATATTTGACAAAGAAAATTTTACATTTACATTCCGCCCTGACTGTAAACCAGGTCGGGATCAGCCTGCAAGCGCGATTCACTTGCAGTCTGGACATGGAGGGGTTAACATCTCCTGCTGACTGCAGCTGGGAGGCAGGACTGGGCCGCCTGCCCGCTGAGAACAAGAAAGATACGTGCTCTCACAACAGAGTCTCCGGAAGTCTTTAGTAGCATCAGAAAAAGTCGCTAGTCGCTTTTTTGAAAAAGAGTCGCTAGATGGGTCTGAAAAGTCGCTAAATATAGAGACGCACGCAGCGAGTTGTCAGCACTGGGCGCGTCTGTAGCTTCTGATCAGTTCATGCACAAACCCCTCTCAACCTACCCGTCAGCCCATTGGCTAACATTTCTCTTGACGTAGTTCTTTCTAGCCAATCAGGCTGGTTTTGTCGCCCGGCTGGTGTTGCGGGAACTGCCAAACACTCAAATCGACAAACTAAAGAAAGGGACGTTCAACAAGTGTCCGGCTGAGAGAGTCACCAACGACGAGTCTTTTATGTGAGTCCTGTCGGTGTAAGAGTGATACATGTAACGTTACGCCAATGAAAATGTTGTGCGTATTCCGCATCAAGTGGGCAAAAGTTTGCTCCCTTTACTAGCCAGCTAACGTTACTAGCTAAGGAGATAAACTACTTAGCTACTGTTAGCTGTCAATTTTTTTTCCAGAGAAACACCGGAAGTAGAGCGATACTTCCTTCAAAATAAATACTACCATTTGTGCTGCGCTACACACTGACAGTATGGAAGACGTACCACCAGTGATTCCTTTAATAACAACGTTTCTGAGAAAACTATGAACATTTTTTGACAAAGTCACATCTTGTTGACAATGGGTGAATACAAATATTTGTCGAGAAAGAGTTAGGTTGACGCACCGATTATGTCGATTAAGTTGGGTACGGCTGTATTTTGACAGTCTCAACCGGAAGTGGCACTGTTTCATCATATCTGTACAATGTCAGTCTGACAACGTCCCGTTTTGTCTTAAATGCTTTTTCCAAATTCCAACAAGAAGATAGGGCAGTGTTATGGTGCACTGTCTTTCGCTTTATTGATCGGTACGCTATTTTTTAAAGACCATGCATAAGGTGTATGAGCCAGCAGCCATCTATTTCCGTAATATTTTTATGCATGGTTTACAGTGATCGCTAGCATCATAGACGCAACATTTTGAGTTCAGAACATTTGGGATCCCTCCTAGAACTAGACCTGTAATTGTAGCAGGTGCTCCTTGGTGTGTTACATATTAGCTAATGAAGGAAATGGTAACAGCGGCTCATACACGCTGTAATAGATATATAAATTTTTTCTCACATTACTTTTTCCAATGTCAATAATGAACTTTGAGGCTCATATGAAGGTTTGTTTTTTTTACAGCAGTGAAGCAGTGTAACGTTATATATAAGTTAACTGTAATATGTACTATTTTTTGTACTGTTTTAATCAACGTGTGTTCATTCAAACACTAAAATTTTCCTCTTTAAGTACCAGTACTAAATACTGACTGTCCATCTCTCTGATTGCCAGTGTTTTGTATTGGTATTCATGATGGAAAGAAAATGATGATACCTGTTTTAAAATATGCTTCACATACTAAGTATAATTTCTCTCCCCAATGTTTTATTTTTATTTTACTTTTTTGTCTTTATGTTAGGCGTCTGTGTTCCCATTGGCTGATGGAGTGGAAAGTATCAGTATGTCTGGCAGACTGACCAAGAAGGAGTTGGATGAGCAGTTTGAGCTGTTTTTGAAGGAGGTAATGTAATATCATTGTGCAGGCTGCTGTGGTACTGTTTATAGATTATCATGCTCTCTATTTAGGGTTGCACGTTATGGAACGAGTGATTCATCTCTAAAAGTGCTTCGCAGACCCTTTTCAAACATAAAACACACTGACAGTGCTGTTGTCATCGGTCTGTTAAAGTGGTGCCTTTCAGTTATTTACTGTAGACATGGATGGCTTTTAGGTTTATGTTGTGGCTCTATTTATGATGGGACACTTATGAACCAGAGAGAGAAAGACAGAAGAGTGAAGAGGCTGCATCACTGGAGGATTTTGAGAATTTTCTGTTGGAGCCTCAATTAATGACCATTGTGAGTGTGAGGGATGCTCACTTCAGCTCCTCACAGTGAATCCGCTAATACATTTCCACATCATTTTTCTGCCTGTATAATAATAATAACTGACAGTGCACATGCATTGAATGACAGGAGCCTAAGATGGGACTCACGTGATTCCAATATGATGGCATGCTGTATGTTAAGAGTTTTGCTGTATATTCATACAAGGAAAGAATGCAGGTCAGATTAGTATGATGGCTTTTTTAACCTCTTTTACTTCGGTGACACTGAGATGGAAAAAACAGTTTTTATTGTCTGATCTGTTATGTGAAGAATCTGCTCAACAATTTAAGATTGGTCCTTTCACAGTGTTTCCTGATATATTGTTTTTTTTCTATGTGCATAAGAGATGACAATAGAATAAAAATAATCATATTACAGTAATTTTTGAAGGCAAGACACATATAGGGGCCATATCATAAACACAGTGCAAAGCAGCGCACAGTGCAGCGTGATGGTCATTGCTAGCTTCAGACTGACACAGTTGTCATTTTCAAGCAAATGCTCACATAGTGTAAGTAGCAAATTTTTTGTTATTTTTTGTGCGCCCATGGGCGTGTAAGTCTTAAAATGAGGTGAGGTCAGGCACATTGCTGGCGTGTTGCTCTTTTGAGGCAGCAGAAAGCGATGGCACCATTAACCAACTAAAACCTGGTCTAAAATCTGATCTGATTATTCAAATAGTAACATGCACCTACATAAGCGGGTTTGTAACGGATGTGCACTCTGCTTGTTATACACACAGGGAGGTCAGGATGAGTTTTTGGTGGTTGAAGTAATTCATCATAATGAGGAAAATATTATGACATTCTGAGCGTGGTAGAGATCAGAGCAGAGCTGCTGTCTGACTCCACATTAAGAGAGATGCTGTGCACATTTACGTACAAGGAGCAGCGTAATTTCACCGACTATTTTAAAAGCTAATAGTTTAGTTCTGATTCGTCTGTTAAGAAACTACAGTTTTAAGTTTTGCTGCTTAAATGTTCCACGATATTTGCTGCAGTGACATCACTGCTTTTACTCCATTACAGTGCATGCCCACTATATGCGATCTCTTTGCCTAAACTCATGTCCACCCTGCACCGCTGGTTGCTTGAGGCCGCAACTTCACTGGCTGTCTTGATGTGAGCACCGTTGAATTTTATAAATTGGCATGCCCTCTTGTTGCGCCGCCAGCTTGAGCGGCATCACAGGTATCCCAGTGGGCTTTGTGAATCAGTTGCTTCCAATACTCAATGAATGGAAGAGGATATCTGGTTGTATGTAGCCAGCATGCATTGTTACTTTCAGCAGAAAACCGCTCGCTTCTACAATTTGTCCTATTCCCCACATAAATAGCAGTGTGCCAGGTGCAGGCACAACTGACTTTTAAACAGAATGGGAAATGACTGGTTCAATCATTTGTAAAGATTTTTCTCCTGTTTATTTTACTGTTTTTTGTCCTTTGCCAGTTACATGCCTAAATCTGTCTCTGCATGTGTTGCTGTGGTCTTGTTGCTAATCTGACGGCATTCAATTTGGACTTTTTCCAGGTTGACAATATCATGAAAATGTTACTAGGTCCGAACAAAACAGCTTCAGAGTCACAAAGAGATTAGACTAAAATAAGTCATTCTGAATTCTCACCAGTAGAAACATGGCAGCTAACTGAAAGCACATGTCTATCTGTCCAGTCCACACCAACTCTCTTACACATAATGACACACACTGGATGTTAACTTTTCTTATTTAAAAGTGCTGTAAGCCTGATAGAAGAATGAGTATCTGACACATGGTTTGCAGTCTGACACAGTCTATCCTGGAGGCATCTATCTTTACTAAAACCTGATTTCCTGTCAGTCTGTTTCAGATGACTCGGTGGATTTGGGCGGCTCTGACAAGCAGTCCGATGCTAAAAGCAGTCAGAAACCAACAGTGTCTTGGTGGCAAGATGATGAACACAGCGGTGGAGGAACAGGGAGAGGTAATAATGAGGACAGGAGAGGATTCTCCAGGATATAACACCCATCACACTGGACATGTCCGCCTTTGTTAGCCTGGTGCTGTTCAGAATGTGTCAGTGGCTGCAGATGTGTCAGTGTTTAAGCTCTGCAGTCCAGGGAGGAACTGAGAGAGGATTTGGGCATATGTTAGAGGATTTTACGACTGCAGTTATCAGCTGGCAGTAATTAAATGCCCATAAAAGTAGGCTGTAGCAGAAAAACTAAATAGAGGTCACTGGCTCAGTGGGGAATATGTTCAGAGAGGGGAGAGCAGCATTATAATTCTTCTTTTTGCTATAGGAACATTGTGTAAAATTGGTATGCAGACATATAGCCAGCCACAGTTTATATACAATATGGATGTTGTTACGAGTTGAATCTGTGTGGCTGAACTGACACTAACATGTAGTGCCACTATTTATGTTGATATTTAGTATACTTCTACAATAGTTTAAAGTAAATTTTTTACATCCCAGTCTGAAATCAGTGGATCTGGTCTTTGTTATGTAGCCTAATGTTTAATTTAGGTGTAAAGGACCTGAAAACAAATTTGTTCAAACAGCTTGTCACTGTGATAGATGGATCCTACAATAGCATGCTTTTTCTTCTGCCGAAGTTAACACATTTTTTGTCACTTTTTCAGTTGGAAAAAGTTAATGTCATGAAGCAGATATATTAAGAATTTGAAGTCAAGTTTTAGGGGCTTTAATACTAGAAGGACAGGGCTTAAGCAGGCAGTTGCACTAGCTTTGTGTATGTGCAAATGTAGTTGAATTGGAATGAACTGTAGGGATGGGATCAATGGATTCCAGTTGAGAACAGGTTCCAAATTGTCCAATCTGTCAGAAACACGTGGCTCCGAGTTTATCCATTTGTTTTATTGATGCTGGCATCTTTTTTTGATGGTTGCTAACTGCAACAGTGACATCAAACTCATGCATCAATGCTGCTGAAAACTTGGAACAAGGATTCATGGCAGGGAGCAAGAATTTTTCCAAAGTGTGGCATTTCACAAAGGAACATGGCAACAGTACTGCTCATAGTGTCTTTAAAATTATCATTTGAAGTGAGAGCGGAAATACCAGCAATATGCTAAAACATTTTTGGACACAACATGGGCTTAAATTCTAATAATGCTATGTGTTTGACACTCTACACACTAGGGTTGCAACTGTATGAGATTTCACAGTGCTGTAACTGTCTCAGAAAACATTGTGGTTTCATTTTATCACAGCATTACAGTTAAGTCAAGTCAAGTTTATTTCTATAGCACATTAAAACCAACCTCAGTTGACCAAAGTGCTGTACAGGCTGTGCATGTAAATACATATAAACAAATATAAATAAAATAAATATAAACATCCCTCTCTAAAACACATGGTAAAAATAAACAATAAAATGACCAATAAAACATCATAAAAACAAATCAAGAGAAAATAAATAGTACTAAAATAAAGATCTCATGCTTAATTAGTGCTGAAAGCGAGTGAGAAGAAATGGGGTTTCAGCAGGGATTTAAAATGCTCAAGAGTCTGAGCAGCTCTTATATGCAGTGGCAGGCTGTTCCACAGATTGGGGGCTGCCAGCGAGAAGGCCGTATCACCTCTACTTTTAAGTCTAGATCTGGGAACCTCCAGCAGCAACAGGTTGGTAGACCTCATTGCTCTGACTGGGGTGTGGGGGTGTAGTAGCTCAGACAGATAGGATGGTGCCAGGCCGTTAAGACTTTTAAAAACGAATAATAAAATTTTAAACTGGATCCTGAAAGAGACTGGAAGCCAATATAAGAAAGCCAGTACAGGTGTGATGTGGTCACGGCGTTTTTTCCCTGTTGATAGTAGGGCTGTCAAAATTGCTCAAAAATGACGTTTGAATATTCCTTCTAAAAATAACTCATTGGTTCGAACCATTCGAATATTTTTTTTTCCGCATTATGTCCACAAGAGGGCAAACTAATACAAGGAAACATACTTGTATATGTATTAATACAAGGAAACATAACTACTTGTAGGTATTTTTATTTCAACATAAACGTCTTTGAAAACATTTACATACCTACACATTTAAACAAATAAAACAATTATCTATAACATTACATTATAAACGATCACGGACCTCTCGCTCGCCCCCCCTCTCTGACCCGTCAGGCCACACCGCCCGCGGAAGCACTGCGAATAGCCTTGAAGCGCCTCAACGCGAAGCCAGTTTCCTTTCGGCGCCCATGTTAACCGATTGTGTCATCCACGCCGGCTGCGCTGTACCACGCCGCTCCGTGGCCGGCTCACGCCCTGCAGCGATCGTTTCGGCGTCTGGTCTATTTTCGGGTCTATTTTTTTTCCTCCACAATCGAATGTCAATTTTCACATTCGAAGGTCTTTATTTTTTTTTCAAATTCGAATTTAAATTCGAATTTAGAATATTCGTTGACAGCCCTAGTTGATAGGCAGGCAGCTGTATTTTGAACAGCCTGCAAATGGCGCAGTGAAGACTAGTCAAGTCCGGCATACAGAGAGTTACAATAGTCTAAACGAGACGTGGTAAATGCATGAATTACACTCTCAAAGTCATGTGGAGGGAGGTAGGCCATCACCTTACTGAGGAGTCTTAATTGAAAGAAGCTCGTCTTGACAACTCAACTGATCTGTTTATCCAGTTTAAAAACAGCATCAAATATCACGCCAAGGTTCCTCACAGCAGGACGACAGTAAGATGCCAAAGGACAGATGGCACTATCATAGCCATCCAACAAATTGTTTTTTCCAAATAAAATTATCTCTGTTTTATTTTTGTTCAGGTTAAGGAAGTTTATCCCCATCCATGATTGTGTATCATTAAGGCAGTTCAACAAAGCCTGGATAGAGGCATCACTGTGTTTTTTTTTATGGGCAGATAGATCTCAAGGTCATCCGCAAAACAATGGAAGAAGATGTTGTACTTTTTAAAAATAGACCCCAAGGGAAGCATATACAACGAGAATAAAATGGGGCCCAAAATGGAGCCTTGTGGTATGGGACGCAGCAGAAGAGTACTGGCCAAGATGGACAGAGAAACTCCTATCTGACAAATAAGACTGGAACCATTTTAGCACTGTGCCTTTAATGCCTACACAGGAATCAAGATGTGACAGGAGAATGTCATGATCCACTGTGTCAAAGGCGGCAGATAGATCCAGAAGAACCAGGACAGCAGAGTTGCCAGAATCAACAGTTAAAAGCAGGTCGTTAAAAACTCTTTAAAGGGCCATTTAAGCCAATGTGTGATTGCAGTTGCTCATAAACTACCTTTTCCAGAACCTTTTACAGAATAACTATTATTACCAGTCAGAATTATCCTTAAGGCGATTAAAAGGGTTATTTTTTGTTTTATTGTTATATTTGAAAGATGAAACCAAATTTTAAGGGGAGTACGTGTAAAAAGTCTCCCCTTTGAAAATATCTAAAATAAAGTTGAGATTTTCTGTCAAGTTGTATTTTTTTCAATATTGTACATCAGCAAATGTACACAGAATGATAACCTTCATTTTGATATCATGGTATACTTTGATCCCAGTATACCTTTGCTACCTGACTGCACACAAGTGCCACTGCTTCCCAGCCAATCAGCACGTCTGTCTATGGTATGATCACATTATCATCATGCAGGCAGGTTTAGCAGGTTTTAACTCGGACTAACAAAAACCTAGATAAAAAATGAATGCTGTATAAATATTCTTTCATTTTCCCATTTAAGATAATTACAGTCAGACTGTTGCTACACTGTTCAAAATCAGAGTTAATAAAATTGTTGGGATGACAGAGAAAACCTGCATAGGCTGACTTTTTTTCCACACAGGAAATTGATCAGGGATCAGACCATCAATAATGGCACTGATATTAAAATCATATCAAGTCCCATCCCTAATGTAGTGTGGGACTTACACTGTGACTTAGTAAAAACATACATTTAGTTACAACTAAGATTTAAGTAGTAACTTAAGATCTATACCTTCCCCAAGCAGGTGGGAATCCCACCATATTTACTGTTGCCAGGGCAGAGTGGTCAGAAGGATGGCAGAGACTGATGATGGACCTGGAGGAAAAGCTTCTTTGATTTTAGGTTACTCTAGAAGTGCATTGTCAGTGACAGACTACAACCTTTTACATTTATAATGACACTGACACAAATCGTCACTATTCTACATGTACAGTTACCATTATTTAGAACTGACAAGGGAACAAGTGCAGTTTTAAGCTTTACTCACGTAGCATGGAAGTAACTGTTGGCACAATTTGGTGGTTCGTATGATAAACTTAATGATAGCTGTTTAAGTGTTGACCTGCGCTTCACTAAGAGAGTGGTTTTCCAGGGGCTTTTGTTGGTGTTACTGTTAAGAACTTTGGTCAACAACATCTAACAAAAAAACGATCTTTGGGTTGTGTTATTGAATAAGCCTCACAGAGCCACTAACGAGTCTCTTGGTTTTTAAAAATGTTGCTTCACTGTTTCATTTCTTCCTGCTTCTTTCATAACACTGTCCTGTCTGCCTGGCTTGCTGGATATGATCTTTCCCTGATTTTTCCTCTTTTATGTTCACTGAGCATTGAAACACACATACCCAGCATGCTTGTGTGTGGAGCGTGCAGTTATTTGACTAAATGTGGTCTAAAATGTAGATTACTGGTGACCAACATTAGACTCATTTAAGCACAGTACAGCTCAACTCAAATCACTTGGAACCGTTCTTTTTTGGTTTTCCATTAGCAAAAGTTGTGGATAGTTCCTGTTGCTTTCTTTGGTACCTCCTCAATCGAGGTTCCAAGCAAGCTGAGCTGACACCAGAAGGAGAATTTAAAAAACTGCAGACCACAGATTGGTCAGAGGGAATTGTCATTTGTGCGACATGAGAAATCCTGCATAAACTCACCATTTTTAAATAGCCAAGCTGCCATCAGTTATGACTTGATTTTTTTTGATTAACTCAACCCAGATTTTAAAAACTAGCAGCTGACAAAGCCATGCTGTGGTCAGTTGACGAAGTGTGGACATTCCACTGTTTTTTTGCTGATGAGAGCTGCATGAAGCGTCACGCAACAAGTGTTTGTATCCCATTGAAGGTGACGTCACGCTACAGATCCTGCCTACATTTACGGGTTACTATCTCCAGTGAAAAAAATAAACAGAAGCATCTGGTACCAAAAGTGAATCAAGTTGAGCTGAACCATGCAACTGATATTGATAATTAGTCTTTGAGAAGTGTTGCCCTATGCAAGATATTGTGATAATAGTCATTTATGTAGCAACTTCTGGTCAACAAATCTTTCTCACTCCTACTGTGAAATGTCAAGTTCACTTAAAAAACTGTGCAACTCTGCAGAAACGTGGGTGTACATTTCACAGCTTTGTATTTGTCTGTTAATTATCTCCTCTTTTGAAAGACTGTCCTATTCTGTTTTTCCTCCTTCCCTACCAGAGACGGCCAGAAGCAGATTTATCAAAAGAAAAAAGTCTCAGCCTGAAAAGAACAATGGTGAGAACAAGCTGAGAAAAAGTCCCACTAAGGAGTTCTGTAGATTATGTCCACATTAAGATGGTTCATTCAATTAAACCCCTTTGCCCGTTGAACTTTACTTTGCATCCAGATTTTGCACTGTTTAACTAGCAAAAGTTTTTGGACATGCCCTGAATACATTTGCACCATACACTATAGATTGCACCAATGTCACTGGTGCAAAAATGTAGCCCTCCCATTAATAAATCTCTCCTTTTTGATTCTTTCCTACTGAACTTTACAAAGAATGAATGATGTTTGCTTCACATATAATTCCTCCATATTTAAATGTTTGGCTTTCACTGTTGCTGAGAAATTCCAGACATCCGTTATCAACCACTGAATAAAACCTTACAGAATTATATGCAATTAATTACACAGGCTCATAGATGGCAATCATGTGAAAACATCTGTTGTACGACACGAGGTTGGTGTCCATGGTGTGTGTCTGTGTTAAGGGAATGTGTGCGGGGGGGTGGGGATAGCCTCCCTGAACAGACTTGCACAAAAGCCCAGTTCAGACCAAAGATTTGCAACAACACCAAACTGTTTTAGGATGTTGCAGAGAAAAGTTGCAGCGGTGTGAACTGCCACGTCTCAGCTCGACTTAAGCCGGGTGATGTTGGCACCTGCATCTCAGCTTGTCAAGTCAAAAGTAGCTGGTTTAAGAACGTAAGGCACATCATCGTCCGTCTCAACTGCCAGTCAATCGTTGCTGTGGTATTCTCTGACAACAGCCCTCTGTCCTTGCCAAGCCCAAGTCCGTCTCATTTACGTCCCTGCGGTTGATGACACGCGTGTCAGTGTCTGTCCTCACGGTGTGTCGTGTTGGATGGTGGGTCGCTGCTGTTGCTAACTGTATGTACCCATGTGACACACACAATCTCGGCGACTGATTAGTTGGCATAGGTTATTTAAATTATTTTGGCCAATTTATGATTCCATCCATCTGAAGCTCAGGTTGCTTTGTATGTTTATGCTGTTCATCACTACTGTAGCCAATATCTTACTATCACCATTCTCAATGATAATTTAAGAAGCTACAC
Source organism: Epinephelus awoara (assembly GCA_035609425.1). Lineage (NCBI taxonomy): Eukaryota > Metazoa > Chordata > Actinopteri > Perciformes > Serranidae > Epinephelus > Epinephelus awoara. The sequence goes on from CM069300.1 coordinate 36,549,326, forward strand.
ATTATACTCAGCTACAAAATAAGCCTGCAAAAGCTGGAAATTAGAACAGAAGTACAGAAAGTTGTTGCCATGGAGACAATACATGGCTCGTCTGTTCGCATTAGTATGAACTGGCATGTTTTCAGAACGTCAGAGAGAGGCACATTGCAAGTTTTAGTTTATTTCGCTGGACGTCTTTGGTCTGAATTGGGATTAAGTTAGCATCAGCCTCTCGGGTTGCATTTTGACTTCTTACAAGCTATGATGAATTTACTAGTAGGATTTAAATATTGTCCCATTCCCCTAGTTTTTATCTACTAAATGAGACCACTCCGTGTTTATCTCATGGGGATGTGTAAGCAGTTACTGTCTTTTAGTGTCAGTGGGTCCTGCATCAAAATCAGCATGTTAAAACCATCTTTCTAGATTTTCTGTATGTTCACGAAACATAGATAAAATTTTGCTTTGAAAAGTCAGTCCCTTTGTTCTCCGTTTCCAGAATTCGCAGTGCTGTGTGTGACTTTGCAGGCCACGTCCTAGAATGTGGGACACTGGCTCTAATAAGGTGTTGGTGCGAAGTCTGCCTTGTATGACCTACCATAATTTGGTCAGTTGTCCATTAGTGTCCTACTTTGAGGCAGGCCATTCTCTGACCTAGAGCTCAAAGCTTCCTATGTAATATGTATATATTTGCTACACGCCATCGTTTCACACTGGAAGCAAATAAGGTCACAACAGTAACATCTTGCTGTTTGAAGTGGACCTGAAAGTGAGACAGATATATTTTTGGACACGCTGTCTGTCAAACTCTTTTGAAATGGGCAGCACTCCATTGTAAAAACACAATAGATTGAATAGAAGATAGAAGAAATTTCAGTGAATGATGGCCAGTGTGTGAAGTGTGTAGTTTAGATGTCACATTCAAAAAGCTATTCCATATTTAATTGAACAGTGCACCAAAATGATTTACCCTATTTTTCTTCTTGCTGTATAAAGTGGTCAGTGCGGAGCCCTTTTATAAGCCAGTCCCCAAACCTCGCTGCAAAGCTGTTGATAAACCAATTCAGTTGGACAAGACCCACAAAGCTACAATTTTGGAGGTATCCCAAAATGTGAAGAGACACAGAACTCCATCCTATGGCTCATGCTCTGACAGTCAGAGCAGTCTGACTCATGAAAACCTTCAGTGTGTGTCAGGAGAGAGGAGCCCTGATGAGACACACTCGGATGACACTCCACCAGCCAGCACTGATAGTCATTCCCAGGGGGACAGTAATGACGGTAACTTCAAATCAAACCCTCAAACGTTTCGTTGTGTTGCATTAGTCCCCCAGTAGTACAGTGATTGACATCAGTAGCATCACTAGTTGTCTTAAGTATTGTCATTGTCTGTATTAAGGTTGTAGTTTGTATGTTATAGTAATAGTTTTTCTACCTGTCACATAGACCTGAAGACTCATAGTTTTGTATGTTTTCTTACTAGTGTATTAGATGTATCTTTACATAGTATCAAATTGGTTATGTCATTGGTGTTTCCTATCTGATAGTGGTTTTTCCTTAATTATTCCGGCATGAAAACATTCTGACAAACTGGAAATTCCTTTAATAATTTAATTGATTATTCATTAAAGGGCAGGAATTGAACAGGCGGTGAAATCTTATATTTCTGGATGAGACATTTTTCAGCTAAATGTCTATAGTTTTACACTCAAAAATAAGCTTTAATTTTAGAGGTGAGCCTCTGTAAACTGCAAAACAGAAACCATACAAGTTCACTTACTCAAAATCCCACTGGAAGAATGCACGCATAGCAATAGACAGTAGGTGGCAGTATGGGGCCATGAGTAGCATTACACTGGGTGCTTGTAAGAGTTTCATTTGTTATCCATCTAAACATAATGTGGCTAAATCAGCATTCGCACTAATGAGCACGCATAAGGATATTGTGACATTTTCACCATTGAGCATGTGGTTTATAAAGAACTCGATGAAGTCTCAAGCTGGAAAGGCAGAGACAAAAGTCAAGTAAGTAATGACTGCAGTGACAGATGGGGAGAAGTGGGTACAGAAGGGAAGGATATTCATTTTGAGAAAATGCACTAATTATCCACACACTGTCTCTGGTTGTATAGATCTTTGTCAGGCACCAAGGCCTGAGTCAAACACAAATTCACACAGGTTCCATCAACTGGTAATCACAATTCAAACCAACCTGCAGCTGCTATTCATTGATTGACAATTTACCAATTCTATATAGAATAGAAACAGAAATGTGTAAAATTCCTCCTAGGATAACATTTAGAAAATCTTTGCATAGATTTGGAGAAGTCACAGCAACTTGAGCACACCTGTGCGGTATAATCATTGGATTAAATATTACCTTTTTGAAGTTATGATGTGAATAATTTGTTGTGCTTGTGTCAGGTGTTGAATCCACTGCATGTAATTCTTTGGGTCCACAGTTTGTTGTTTGTATTTGTCCACATGTACAACTTGTAGTACTGTTAGTGTGTATATGAAAAACAGGAAGTCCTCAGTGTTGAATGGCAGTTGACACAAGAGAAACAGTTACACTAGAATAAATACCTGTAAGTATAATAAATTATCTAGTCATTAGTCAGTCCATCAGTCATCTCAGGTTGTTTGGGTCAAGTGGCTTAGGTCAGCTGATGTGGCGTGACCTGCATGAATTGAAACAGGGTTGACTTGTGCTTTTCTGTGACATCTCTTTCCAGGACTGCTGGGATCTGGGAAGACTTTCAGAAAGTCTTTGAGGAAGTCTCAGTCCATTCAAGAGGAGGATGAGGATCCAGGAGACACTGGTTTGAAAGGAGACAGGCTGACAGCAGCTGTTCTCAGCAGTGACAGTATTGAACAGGGTAAGACTAACATATGGAGGCAAAACTCTCTTCTTAAAACCTGCATCTGCCAGTAGTTTGTCAGATTATATTTTATAGTACAGTTGAAACAACACTGGTTGTCTATGGCAGGGTTTTTTAGACAGACAAAACTCCCATTATTGATAATCTCACTTCTATTTGAGGGATAATCAGGCTCTTTGTTTTGCAGTTACAGTTCCAATAGTCATTTACTTACTTAGTCAGCTGTTTTGAGGACAAAGACCCCCACAAAATAACATTTTAAGTCGTGTGAGTGATTTATCCCGGTTTCATATAAGTAGAAGAAAGTCTGCTAGACAATTTATGCAATAAATACCATATTCTTATGCTAATAATGGTAGCATTTATGTAATGTAAAATATCATAGACTTGTGCTAAAAACATTAACATGTTGTATTTGTGGAGATAACATGTCTAGCTAAAGACAGTTGTTTTGTCTGTGAGCCTCATTATCCATAAATGCTTATCCTGGTACAGGGTCGCAAGGGGACGCCTATCTTTGCTGACATTGGGCGAGAGGCGGGTCACCCCACTATGACAGGGCTGACACATACGCACAGACAATCATTCACACCTATGGACATCTAAAGTCACCAAATAACTAACCTGCATGTCTTCGGACTGCGGGACGTAGCCCGAGAACCGTCAGAAAACCCACGCTGACAGGGGGAGAACGTGCAAACTCCACACAGAACCTAGTCAATGAACCTTGTGAGTTATAATACAGCCAAATGTCCTACTTGTGATCAATAATGTTGCTATTAAGCCATTTTTTTTTATGTGTTTTTTTTTTAATTAAAGAAACTCAACATAGTGGCATAGAAACCCTACTGCCAACTAGCATTTTGAAGGTGTAATTGCAGAGCAACACAGACACACCACACACCAAGTATAACTGCTTACAATGTTGTAGGCCTCTCTGTGTAGTCTACGCCCAACTGTAACTAAGCTTTTATCATTTTAGCCCCTGTATTACATACAGAGGATAAAACAAACAAATGGACAAACAAACAAACAGAAATAAATAAATAAAAAATATGATAAAAATAAAGCAAAATCACAACGGCTGCAACAACCACATCTTAATTCATCCCTTTGTCATAATAGCTTGACCACTTATGCCATCTTTTTTCAAATAATTTCAAGTTTCCCCTTATTTTATGTCAGACATTCCATTTGATATATATCTGTTGAACGTCCTATCTTTCCATTTATCTGTTGTGGGAGGTGTTTTTTGAAGCCAGTGTCTTGTGATTTGTTTTAAAGCAGTTATACGCAGCACTCTAAGCAAATAGTTGTCATCTTCATTGGGGGCCATGTCCCCTGAACAATCCCTCTTAAAATACAATTGACTGCCCTCTGTACACCACTCCAATACGTCTGCAATACAGGACATGCCCAACATTAGCATACAGTTCACCACATTCCCTCCAGCAGCTTGGTGATATTTTATTGTTATATTTAGCTTGTTGCACCGGTGTTATAAAGTATCTTGATTGTATTTTCCATGCGTATTCTCTCCAATACGGCGACATGGTAGTTGTATGGGAGTTCTGATTCATTTCCCTCCAGTTTTCCTCTGATATGCTTATATTAAGTTCTTCTTCCCATTTTATGTTTGCCTTTGTGTCTTGGTGCTTACAATTATTTTCTAAAATAGTATATATGGCAGAGATTTGGTGTGGTACTGTAGTTTTGTCATAGTTCTTTATCAAAAATTGCACCAGTGGTTGAAAATCTCTGCTGGTCTTCCTTCTGATTTCGCTGTTTCGAATATAACTTCTTATTTGTAAATATCGGAAGAAATGGGAATGTGGTAAAAGATGGTTGTTTACTTAGAGATTCAAATGACATTATTCCATTCTCGTTTAAACACTGTCCAAAAATTGTCAGTCCCTTTTGTGCCCATATTTCAAAAACTTTAATCGGTTTTGTTAGGCATAAATTCCGGGTCTTCTTTTATCTCTCGCAATGCCAATAAATCGTTTTTTATTTCAACAGTTCTTTTTATTCTAGCCCAAATTTCTAAAGTGCTTCTAAGTAGTGTATTATCTTTTGCTAATGCTTTTCATTCGCTTTCTGTACAGAAGGGAATCGGTTTTATTGGACCATGACACATGGACATTTCTATTGACCGCCACTTTGCTTCTAAATTATCATTTAACCAAGTACGTATTGGCTGCATCTGTGCTGCGAAATAATAATGCTTCAAATTTGGAAGGGCAAGCCCCCCTTCTCTTAAGCCATTTTCAATGTGTTAATTTTAACTATTGGTTTCTTGGCGTCCCAAATAAATTTACCTATCATTGTATCCCAGTTTTTGAAAGTGTTTGCACATAAATACAATGGTATTGTCTGGAATAAAAACAAAAAACGTGGAAGTACATTCTTTCTAATTGCATCTATTCTCCTACCCAGTGATCCTATAACAGATTTCCACCAGTTCATGTCCTGTCTGACTTGTGCTTCCAAACATTTATAGTTCAATTGATACAGTGATCTGGTATTCTTTGGTAGCACAGTTCACAGGTACTTAATTCTGTCCTTGTCCCATTCCCATAAGTATTTACTTTTCAGCTCCTTAGAGACGGGGGCTCCTAGGACCATTGCTTCACACTTCTGTGTGTTTAGCTTATACCCTAACACAAGACTATAATTTTCAATAACCTGCATAAGAGCTGGTAGAGATTTATCTAAGTTTGTGACATATAAAACTACATCATCGGCATATAAAGCCAGGTTATGGAAATCCTCTACTACTTTCACACCCTCAGTTTCATTGGTTGCTCTAATGCATGCTGCCAAGGGTTCAATATAGATTGCAAAAATTAGTGGGGATAGGGGATCCCCTTGTCTTGTTACCTGTTTCAATTCAAAACTTTTGACCTGTTATACATAGCTTGAAGCCATTTGATAAAGGTGTCATAAAAACCAAAACTACTGCAGGTTTCAAATATAAAAGGCCATAACACCCTTTCAAAGGCCTTTTCAGCATCTATAGTGAGAATCAAAGTTTGAATGTTCATTTTTTTTGAATAATCTATTATATTTAAAGTTCATCTAACATTATCGAATAAATATCTATCTGGAATAAAACCTGTTTGGTCTGCATCTATAATGTGCGGGATAATCTTGGATAATCTATTTGCCATGATGCTGCTTAGCAGCTTCTGGTCCACATTTAGTAAAGTTATTGGTCTATAGGATCCACAGCTTGTGGGATCACACACAGTTTTTGTTTTCAGTTTAGAACCATCATAGCTGTGCTTTCTGTGTGTGCTCTTTTAATATCTGTGTGCAGACTCAGTGATGGTACCAGCAGAGAACACGACCAATATTGGCTTGGACACTATAGAGGAAGAAGAGGAGAAAGCCAGGTTCTTTGCCCAACTAGAGGCAGGGGCTTTATCAACTATAGATTACTCCAAGCTAAACAAAGAGCTGGACTCAACAAGTTCTACCATTGATACCAAACTCAGGTTTGTAAACTGCCATGCTGTAATATTACACCCACTAAGCACTAAAAGACAGAAGTAGTCTGAGCAGATCAGTCATGAATGTATCACACCACACTTAATGCTCCTTTTTAGAGACAATAACACACACAATGGAAAATGTTTTGGTGCCAACACAACATGTCTTTTTCCTAGACTTTTAAGGTTTGATTGAAGGTGACATTTGTTTCACCACTCTTATGGGGCCTCAGATACAGTGTCTTTGCTGCTGCTCTTGAAGATTGAGGTTGTGACTTTAATGTAATGAGGATTAATGTCCTCCCTCCAGGAAAGCTGAGGAAGCAACGGATCAGAGTGATGATGATCAAAGAAAGGCCAGAGTCACAGAGACTGTCAGAGAGTCTCCAGGTATGAGCAGTTAGCCCTCAGCAAACCTCTCTTTCTCTGTTTTTCTTTATCACTCTGTTTCTGTGTGTCTCAGTCAGGTCTTTTCTCTCTCAGCCTTGACAGGATCTCCACATTACAGTGAGGATTTTGATGAAGAGGAGAATGGAAAAGAGCCACTGCAGGAGGTTTGTAGTTGAAATCTATAATGATTAAACTCAGTGAGTGTTCTATGATAAGTTAGGACCTTGGTGAAAAATAATATGAGAAAATAATTTCTAATCAAGGCCCATTCATTAGTTTGTTTTTTATCTCATGACTGGCTGAGGCCCCGATGCAGTTTGCAAAACGCGAGTAGCACCACACTGCCTTTTTTTGTAATTGAATGCCACTAGTAAAAAAATGCTTGCTGCACCTTTTCAATGTGGGAAATTATACCCCCTGTATAACTTGTACACACAGGTTATTTTATGGATAATGTGTGATCCTCCTCTCAGTTTTAGTAGGCTGATCCCCGAGCGAAAGCTAAGATATCAGCTGAAAAATATGTTGTCCATCTTAACTGTATTGCTAAAGAATCTAGGCAAGCAAGCAAAACTTAATTTATGTAGGACATTTGATTCCAGGTAGAAGCACAATGTGCTGCACATAGTGTAAGGTAGAAATTGCAGGCACAAAACAAAGCCAGCAACTGATCATAATCAAATCCATTAAAACAGAATATATCCTCATGAAATAATAATCAAGAAGAAGAAGGAACCAATTAAAGATAAAAAGACACTCGTTAGGTTAGAAGTTCAGTTTCATCAAAACAAGTAACCTTATACAACACATTATAGGTTAAATATGTTTAAATACCAGAATTTTTCAGCACATATCAAAATATTAAAGAATCAAAATATACAAAAACAATGCAAGTAGAATACAATATGAAGAATAATCATGTATGACGAAAAAAAAAGAAAAAATGAAATGAAACCGAAATAGAAGAAAACAAAGAAAGAAAGAAAAAAAAAAGAGACACACATACATACGGACAGGGGGTGGGGGTGGGGGGGTCCAGTTGCGCGTTGAATTAATCTTAATCATCTTCGTACATGAAGTTATAATGGGTCAGCTGGAAGTTTATCTTCGGCTGACCAATCGTCCTCTTTTGCCCAGACATGTCCACTTTTCACGTCCTGTCTGGGGCGTCTGGGAGGTGTTTATAAATTGATGATAATGTCCGGTTTTCCTTTCCGAACCTGACAGTCATTCTGTCTTGTTATGTCCGAAACCAAACCGAGCCCGACATTATTTTATTACTAAAGCACTGAGTTTGTGTCACACAGTTGTTATGGTTACAGGCTATTTAACAGGCCGGGCGTGCGCCGTGGGTGCTCCACGGTGAGGGAGACCTCCGTGTTTGAGACGGGCGCGGGCGGCGGAAGGTCTGAGGCTTCCAGCGAGGGGAGAGGGAGAAATATAACAAAATAAGATAAAATAGGAAAAACCTTTCTCCCTCTTTTATTTTATTTTCAGCGTTTAATCAAGGCGGAGGCAAGTGGCAGAGAGGCAGAAACAAACAGCCAATGTGTGTGAGTGTTCTGTTCAAGTGTTGTCACGTAAATAACAGTGCCCAAGCAATAAACAGGACAGACAATTTTATTTATTTTTACACGACATTTTCACTGAAAGCTGACCGAATCCAACCCGAGCCCAAATACAATTTATACATTTTTAACCGAACCCGGCCCGACCCGTTGGGACCCGTCAGGCTCTGATCGGGTAGCCACACTCTAGTGTGTGTATGTGTCCCCTGGTTATTGGGGCCTATCTGAATTTCTGTCTTTGAGAGATATTATTTTGTAATATAACTGAATTTTCTATCCATACATATACTTTTAATATATTTAAAGTTTATAAGGCATCGTTGAGTAAACTGCGAGTATCATTTAAGTAGGCTATCTCGTGGCCGGCCGAGTGTCCTCTTTTTTGGAAATCAAAATATGGTCACCCTAGTTTATCACTCTAATTGAAGCCCATCTAATTGCTTAACAAATTCAATAAAGCCATCCCATGTCTTATGAAAGTTCTGGAGAGCACCATTAACAGTATACCTGATCTTTTCTAACTTGAGATTACACATGATACTCTTTGATGAGATGTGTGTGGGTGGGTGGAGCAGCATTGTTCCAGTTCAGCAAAATCAACCACCGTGCTTGTAGGGAGGAGAATGCCATAGCCCTGCATTGACAGGAGGTCGTTGATATGTTTTCTGAGGTTACACCAAAAATGGCAATGAGGGGGCAGGGAGTAACACGTTTTTTAAATATTTTAGAGAATAAATCAAAAAAAGAGGACCAGAAACGATCCAATATGGGGCAGCCCCAGAACATATGATATAAAGTCGCAGGAAGCATTTTGCATCTGTCACACAGGGTGTCAATGTGTGGGTAAATTTTTGTTCAGGGCAGTCTTACAATAATGTAGGCGATGCAATACCTTGAGCTGGATAAGATTGTGACGTGCACATATGGATGGGGAGTGTACACGATCCAAGAAGAGAACAATATTACATCATCAAAACCAAACAATGAAAAAAAAAACCCACACATCCATAATCCAAAGGCAAGAGAGGAATCCCACAGCCATAAACTGTATGTTTGAGCTATACTGTAGGAGCCCTTAAGGACCAGAAATGAACAAAAACAAGTTTGTGGTCAACATTGATGGACATTACAACATACAGACGAAAAATTTCAAGGTAAAAAAAGTCAGCCAAATTGACATGCAACACTGTTCAACAACTCTGAGAAGTCAGAAAGTGCCCTTTTTAAACACTAATTAGTCTAATGTTTGTCAATTAAACATCAAAGTTGTGTGAGTTGAAAAAACACACATTAGTGTAAATCTGTTAAACAATCCCAGGGTGGCAAAACAATCCCAGGGTGGCAAAACCAAAACAACACAAGTGTGACATGTTTGTAACTGCCGTGATGGTTTCAGATCTACAAACATTCATTACTATGTGTGATGACATCACTGAGGTGTCATGTTGTAAGCCTTAACTGTGTTTACACTGAAATATCTCAAACTGACATTTTGCTACATTCTTCAGTAATTAAAGTCCGGCAGCTAAGCTGCTAGGACACAGTTGTAATCCTAGGTCTTCTTCTTCTTCTTCTTCTTCTTCTTCTTCTTCCAAGGAAATCATACTTCCCATGGGTGAAAACTCACCAAACTTTGCACAAAGGCCCAGTCTCATGCCAGATATCCTCAGCTGTAAACTCAAGCCAATAGTCCTGATGGTGGCGCTACAGCAAGCGTCTAAAGTTCAAAACTTTGAAAATTCATAACGAATCAACCATATATGCTACAACCTCACAACTTTCATCAAACTGTAGCCCCAACACTGAAACCTATTAAAATGATGAAGTTCATCACTCAGTTTTTTTCAGAAACTGTAAAACTTCTTAAACCTGTCTCCTCCCACAATTTTTGCTCAGTTGACACCAAACTTGCTACAGAGCATCTTCAGACTGTCCTACAAAAACTACGTTTCTCAGATTTTTGATTTATCAAAAATTGAGCCTACAGTGCATCAAAATGTTTGACTGCAAACGGTACCGTAAACATATACATGCAAATTCTTGCTAAACAAAATTTCAATGTTCATGAAAAAAAGACAAAATTCTAGAGTCATGGTAGATGATATTGGCAAATTTCAGAATTTGATCTCAAAAACTGAATTTTTGACAGCATTTTGAATTTTGTTCTAATGTCAACAATTGGAGTCGATGTGAAAATGGCAATTTTAAACATTAGTTTTTCACTTATGGAGCAAATCAATCATTGTTAAAATAAATCACCAACATCTCCATGCTGTCTAGATCAGATTTTTGTTTCGATAACTGAATTTTTTACAGTGGTTTGAAATCTGCTTTTCCATGTGTGGATGGCTGCTAAACCTGCATGTCTGGCTTAGTCAATTTGTGAAGCTACACATGAATTGTCACTGACTAATTAGCTCAGTGAGATAGAAATTGATCCTTAGTCTCAGAGGTTGTTGGGTTCAAGCCTCAGCTGATGCAAAAGGCAGATTGTGTTGCTAAATTCCTAAATGTCTTCCAATTCTTCTGCTTGTTGCTCAGAATTGCCTAAAAATGCCCGGACCCGACCCATCGCTGCACAGTAGCTATAATTAATGTTATTATCTGTTTGTATGTTGTTGTTTTTTCAGAAGCCTAAAATGTCTCCAATTCTTGCCAAAGGTAAGAGAAAAAGACATAATGTTTCACTGAGGTGGTGTGTGGTTGTTTGGAGGAATAATATGTTCAGTGAGTCAAAGAGAGTATGGAGTATAGTTTGACGCTTTCGGAAGTCTGAGACAAGCACTTTGACCATTAAATAATGAAACAATACAGGGGACGATGGTAATGCTAATAATGCCTTCACTACTTTTAGCACATACAGTATGTGTGTGTGATCTCATTCAAATGTCTCATTAGTTTTAGTTTATATGACAAACTGCATCAGCAAACAGTATATATATTTAATCTCTTAATGCAATACTTGTCAGAAGAAGTTAATATTGACCTATAGCTGAACATGTTGTGGAGTTAGTCTTCAATGTGGTTACTCTAACTTCTGTCTCAGTTTCTCTGCATGATTCCCTGGATGACACCGGTGGAGAAGACAGAGGAAAGGACACAGCAGGGTCTCTGGACAGAGGTTGGTTTTTTTTTGTTTGTTTTTTGTTAAATTGATATTGAACATATTGCACATGTACAATCATTTGCACATAGCATCCATTGTGCAAATACAGTCAAACAGAGAATAAAAAACTGACATTGCAATTTAAAATTAAAATTAAAAAAAAAAAAATGTTGATGGGGCTTTTACTCACCACAACTGCAGAGGCTACCAGCTTCGTTTGAATCAGAGTACATCATAAATATGTCATTATTTATTAATCTCTCTGTATCTTTATATTTTTGCTTTTTATCCAGAACAGAAGTTTACATGTTCTAAAAAAAGAGACAACATCGCATGTCCTGCGATGTGACTATCGCACATTGCAATGGTGATGTTCAAGCGATATATCGGTATCAATATATGCAGCCCTAGATGAGACACAGTTTCTGGATGAGCTGCACGCAAAGAACAGTTTATATTGATATCTGGTTTACATTTTCTGAGAAAATGTTTAGCTGGATAAGTCTTGTGCAAAATTTTAAAGGAAATCTCCCTGATGTTATTAGTAATTAAGTATTTATGCAATGTCCACACTTTTATCCAGGGAATGTTGTGAACAAAATGATTCCAATAAGCAAACATAAGGTTTTGTAACAACTTCATTCTGAAATAGAGACCACCAAGGCCACCATTTTTACAAGAATTAACAACTACAGTTTTTCTGATATAATGTATACGGTTCTTCCACAAAAAGTTAAATAACATTTTATCAATTCTTTTGGCAGTTTTGTTCTCAAGATACAGAGAGTATGCAATATAAATAAGCCGTGAAATGCCTTCAACTTTTGATAGGAGGACACAACCCTCCAAGGAAAATCTTGTTGTAACCAACGATTGAATTAAAAGATAAACAGATACTGGGCAGCTTTGCCGTATGCCTCTTTTGAGACAAAATCTTTGAGTGGTAAGAACCAGTTAACTTCACAGAGCTGTTTCCTTTTGCATTAAGGGTTTTAAATGCATTGCAGAAATATGTACCAAAGCCAAATCTCTCAAGGCAATCATGAAGGGATGCTCAACAGTATCAAAGGCCTTGGTCTCTGGACAGAGGTAACACAAACACATACAGCGTCAGGGAAGTTAGAGAAGAGTGTTATCCAGTAGCAAATAACAACAACAAAATAGATGTTTCCAAGTGTAGCGAGCAAGCTTTCACTAAAGTTAGTTGTGTGTCCACGTTTGTTTAAACATTGTGATGTAACAGTCAGTACGTGTTCTTGGAGAAAGTTCTTCCAAGTTATCTGGAAGACTATGAACTTCTCAAGAACAGAGAGTATCCTGAGGAATGCAAAGAGAAGAGGTTGAGGCCCACAGCAGAGGCTCCCTAAACACCAAATCTGAATCAATAATTGATGATTTATGGCCATCCAACCCTTTCGGAAGATGGAGCACCCAGATTCCAGATCTAAAGCACCAAGACACAATACCTGATAATAAGCAGATTGTGTGCTGTAGTCTGCATAGATATCCTAAAAAAATATTGTTTCTAAAAAATCATGTTTATTGCTTATATTAGTTAGATTGCTTTATTTGTTTAACAAACAAAGACAGGGAGCAATTGACTTCACCCAACAATATCTATAACTTGGATTGAATTTAATGAAAAACTGTTTTGATTCCTTTGGTCAGTGGACCCTTACAGACTAAAGGAATATAAATAATCAAGGAAGAGATGCATACTCAGACTTAATGGCCCCTTTAGGGGTAGGGAGTCACCTCTTTTTTTGTCTCTCTTGTTTACCATGCCAGTATACATATCTGAATGAATTATGCTTTGGTGCTCATGGTTTCCATAACATCAAGTGACCTAGTCTTGTCAAAAATAATAATTTATGGACACATATCCATTCTGAACACTTGAAATAGTTTCAGTACAATGGCGATGGAAAACATGCAAACTTTCCAGAGAAGGGCCCCAGCAGGTCGATGAGTTTGAATTCAGAACCCTCTTGCTGTGAGGCAACAGTGCTAACCTCTGCACCAGTGGTGCCCCAAATAAATGTTAGTTTCATCTTGCATTGTTTTTGACACAAAGTAAACTCAGTTTGTTTCTGTACAGGCCAGTCATATGTGCAGAGTGGAGGCTCAGAGATGGAGGCTCTCCGTGAAGCCTACAGACAGATCCATGTGGTGGAAGATTCAGATGACCATAATCACCATTATTCGTCTCTGGAAGGGAGAGGAAGAATAAACAGACCTGTGTCTCCATCCTCTCCTCAACATGCCAGACAATCTCTTCAGCCTGCTTCTACGAATGAGTCAGGTCAGACACCACCTTACTGTAAACAGCATTCGGGTAAATAGTGGAATTCCTCTGTTTGTCTTTATAATTCACTGGTCTAACTGGAGGAATGATGCTCCAATAAATTGTTCAGTGATACATTCAGGAAGTTCTTGTCACCTCTGAAAGTCAACCGTCACTGGTAAAATATGTATGTTCATGACAGCACTGAAGCATGCTGAATGATTAATTTGTTTTTGTATCTAGAGCTACCCACTGCAGAGGAGCTAATGAAACCCATCCGGCCAGAGAGGGACCATATCAGAGTCTTCAGCCTCCAGCCTGTCAGGTTAGAGGTACCATTTAAATGATACACAAGTGCATTCAAGGAGTGTCCAACTCTACTTTTTCTGCTTAAATGGTGCAAAATCAGATGCAGAGTAAGACACAAGAGACAAAGGGGCTGTAATTAGTCCCTTGATTAATCATAGGTGTGTTCTGGGCCAATTCAACCAATCAGTGTCATATCCCGTTTTTATCATGGCAGTTATTAATTTGTAATGTATGTATTAAGCATGCATATAAATACCACTGTATTCCAGCCCAGACAGGACTGTCAACAGAGCTAATTTATCCGGTTACCTATGAACAAGAGAAACAGTTTTGCCTCTGAACCACAAGCCTGTGTGTTTGTGAGTTATTCAACATGCAATTAATAAGAATATTTATCTACATGCAGTTCAGTGCTTTTTTTTGGATGACACCTGTTCAGTCTGATGTTCAACCAACAAATATCCAACACTGTAAAAAATGTGACTGTGTTTATGTTGGTTTATGTTTTTCTTAAGCTTGAATGTTGTTTTCTATGTACATTTTGGGATTACAGTGCTGTAGGACTTCATCATGAAAAGACATCCAGCTTCATGGAAACAAGTTTCCCAGATGTGACTTCTCCAGAGTCACAACTGAAGAGACCAGAAAAGGCTGAACCTTCTGCAGGGATAAAGGGAGCCAGAGGATTGACTAGCCACCCATCCAGCTCCCCAGAGCCTCTCAACCTGACATGGAGCATCAGACAGGAAGTAGAGAGGCTGATGCAGGATCAGGACAAATGTTCTTCTTACACATCCTCTCAGGCTGATAAAGCTAAAAAACAACAGGTGAGGAAAACCTAAAAACTTTTCTCCATTTCAGCAATGCTTGGATCAGACAAAACCCTTCAGCAGCAGTACGTGGTGGGATCAAATCCAACAGAGCAAAAGCTGAAGCTGTTACTCAGTGCACAGTTTTTTCCCTATGTATATTCAATGTATCAGGACAGCCTGATCAAACATATTTCAAACAGAACTGTGACAGTGTTTTGTGCTGTGCAATATTGCAAAATTTACAGCTGCATTCTGTAGCTTCCCAGCAGTGCACATGTATTCAAAAATTCAAATTTTGGTCATAGTATACATGTTTTAGCATCAGAACGCTATTTTCTCAAGCCCTGCTAGATTTTTTCCTCTATGACCCAATTGCTACATATAAATTCATGTGCTGCTGTGGATGCCACAAAAATCAAGTCTGATAGTCAGACAATGCCACAAACAGATAATAGAGCCAGCAGGTAGAAAAGCAACTCCCGTGTGCCGTGAGGTAAAATTGTTCCATGTTTTTAATGTGTTTTTTAAACGTGATGAATTATGGGCTTTTTCCTTTTTTTGCACCCCCAGGCCTCCCGTGGCTCCACTATTTTTCATTCCTCTACGTCTTCAGTAAGGAAACCCACTGTGGCTTCCGTGAGAGGCAGGAGAGTGGAGGGGAGAGCAGCAGTGACCTCCAGATCGTCAGGGCTGAGTAGAACTGCTGCTCCAAACAAAACCCATTCTTCTGTTTCCCGTCTTCTGCAGCAGCCACGAGAGAAAGCCAAAGTCACAAAGACCCAAGAAAAAGAGGACTACACAGGTTATTAGAGGCACTCACATGTACAATTTCAAGTAGTTAAACTGCTTAGACAGTGTAAGACAAGGGTGTGCCTTTCCTCGGTAATACCACTATGAATTGCACAATGAAACAGGTGCTACAGAAAGTTTATACATTTATTTCTTTGCTAATGAATCTATGCAAAGTGTTCTATCCTCTTCATGTTACCAGTTATCAATGAAAGCTGCTTTTCCAACTTAATTTTGCCCCATTTCTAAATCCCTTCATGTCCTCACAATGTAGGAGCATGGTGTTGGGACGTGGAATCAATGTGTCATGTTTGGAGCTGTGTGTTTAATCTGTCTGTGTGATTGATATAAAGGTACTGAATACTTTTTATGTTGGTTTGATTAGCAGAGGCAGGTCTGAGGGTGAGCAGTGAGCTGGTGGCATCTGTTCAGTCCTTAGTGGCTGTCCTCCAACAGCAGATAGACACCGGCAGTCACCAGGATGTTACAGACACAGATGCTATAGTCAGAGGTCCCCAAGAAACCAGACTGATACATCATCTGCCTGATAACAATGTAAGTAAAAATGCTTCATCTCCAGATGACTTTTTGGTGTTTATATGTAACACAGTACATGATATAAAGCTAACTCAGCACCTTCGATTAGCTCATTAGACTCAGATTTTATTGTCCCAGGGGGAGATTTGTTGTAAATGCATAACATCTTCATGAATACATCCATCCTTCTTCCAGTGTCCCAGCTCACAATAGTGTCAGTGAGGCAGTTTGTTCAGGACTGCTTTGATAGAAAGGAAAGGTGATCTGTGCCATTTGTTATTGTGAGTGCAAGGCGTGTGATGTCTCCGTCGTTCATGTCTGAGAGATTGGATGCAGGTAGGCAGATGACTTTGGGGGCAGTGTATGTGATTCTGCTAAATTAGTTTTGTTGGAGATGGGTTACAGGATGAAGAGGACTAAGGACATAGCCCTGGGGGACTCCAGCGTTGATAATGATGGTTATTCTAACAGACTGTGGTCTGATCCTGAGGAAATTATGAACCCAGCGGACGAGGACTGAGATGGTGACGTTTCTTGATAGTGTTGTGGAGCTGAATTGTGTTGAAGGCAGAGCTGCAGTCAGTGAAAAGAAATTTAAGAAAAGTTGCCTGGTGATTCCAGATGTTGGAGGAGAGAGTGGTGGAGACTTGCCACATTATCCTTTGTCCCTTGTTTAGCCCTACAGGCACACTGGTGGGGGTCTTGCAGGGGTCAGAATCAGTCTTTCTTTCTGTTTTTTCTCCAGGCGTTTTATGACAGTTAAAGTGAGTGTGACCAGTAGTGGTTGGAGTGGAGGATGGGAGAGAGTTCTGTGCCACAGAGCTTCAGCACCTTAGGTTTGATGCCATCTGGTCCTGAGGCCTTGCCAGGTTTTCACCTGCCCAGCAGTTGTTGGACATCCTCCAGTGAAGGGGGGGGTGTGCAGACTCATGAAAATGGAAGGGCTCTCAGCAGCTCAGTGGATATGGATGTGAAACTGTGAGTTTGCAAAGCTGGTGGGGTGAGGTATTGTGGAATGAATTTGTCTTGATTCACAACCAGCCCTGAGTGGCTGACAGTCATGACATCTGCATCAGGGTCCTGTACCTTTATTCACTGGCACAGCACCGCACGTCACTGATTCCAAACAAGCACGTCTTTTTGCTTCACCCCAGCAGCAAGAAATAATAAACTTTATTTGTGTGTGTGTGTGTGTGTGTGTGTGTGTGTGTGTGTGTGTGTGTGTGTGTGTGTGTGTGTCTCCTTGTATCATTGTGTCCTTTCTCTAACTTTTGAGATTCATGCGGGTCCGTGAACAGCACAGGCAAAACTCCCCACCTCAGCATCAGTTTGTGGACTTTGAGTCTTAGGATGAATGATTGATCAGTAGATCCGGTCAGAGCTGATCAGATCAGGTCGACGAATGAGAGGAGCAGCTGCTGCAGAGGCGAGATAATGCAAAGTTTTAGAACCAGTGCAATCAACAGTTAAGTTTCACTTTCACTGCGCCTGGTGTTCTGTTGCTCCGTCTGTGCCCAGAGTACGCTCTACACCACGAGAGCTTGGTGCAATAAATAACTGAGTGGTATATAATTTATATATTCCAGTGAATTAAGCAATAGTCCAGCTTCAAAGATTAATTTGTGGCAGCAAATGTTGTTATTGTGGTGGGCTGCTACAAATGAATGAATGTTTGGGAAACCCTGGAGAAGCTTTATCGAAAGGATCAGTAATCTGTGTTTGCAGATGGGATTCCAGTGAGGGATGTGTCAGTGTTGCTGTGCTAAATAAGCCTACTGGATGTTTGGGCACCAGAACAGTTGAACAGAGTATAAAGGCTTTTCTTCTATCACCATTTGTCCTTACAGTTTCCATTATGTTAGGTTTGATTCATGATGCATTTGACGTCAGTGTTGTTTCTGACTTGCAGAGGGAGGAGGAGAGCTCTCTGGTGGAGGAGCTGAGAGTCCAGCTAGCTCAGAGAGAGCGGGAGCTGCAGATAATGAAAGAAGGTGCAGAGGAGCTCAACTCACTCAGGCAGCAGAACTACCTGCTGCAAAGCAAGGTGCACAGACACACTCACAACTCAGAAGCTTTTGAAAGAAAACATTTTTTCCCAGCCTTTTAGCTATTGTTGCATGCATGTTCTACTTCCATTCACATGGGTGATTGAGAGTGGGGGCAGTAGGCTGTAGACTCTTATTTGCCTTTGCTTTGACTGCTTCCTGTTTTATGAATAAAAGCACAATGAAGGGTGAGCTCAAGAAGAGCAACAAATGCATGCTGAACAAAAATTTAAACACCACACTGCACAGCTGATGCAACAATTAGTTTACACAACCGATGAATTTCTGCAGAAAACATCTCAGGGAAGCTCACTACATACACGTCCTCCTCACCAGGGTCTTGACTTGACAACAATTTGTCATCCTTATTGATTTGAGTGGGTAATTGCTCACCATCATTGCCATCTAACTCTCTGAAAAAGTGTTCTCTTCACAGGTGAATCCTGGCTTACAAATTTGCGACCAAACTTCTTGAGAAATATATCTATTGAGTGCGTAAAAAAGTCTTGGCTCTTAAACCTGTGAAATATGGGAGCAAAAACAAAAATTTAAACAAAATTTAAATTTTTTGTTGTTCAGTGTGTAAGTTTAGAATTAGACTCAAGGCCAGGTTTTGTGTGAACATATTAGTGTGGATGGGATCGTCTACAAATGTTTGTCTGGAAACACCTCCTGGCCTTCCACTCGTTTATGTAAATCCATTACAGGACTGTCTATCAAGTATATAAAATTGTAGAACTTAAAAGTTGAGAAACAAGAAAAACAACTCAAAGTTACAATTAATGCCCTGCCAAAATATTAGTAATATTGGTTGTCCAACATAACCAACAGTTGTTAAGATAAATTATATCAGAGTGAGTCAGCGAGTGATTGGAGCAGAGCGTTTCTGAGTTTAGAAATGGTCTCTTTATGCCTATTTTCAGCTTTGTGCAGCATGCATCGCCCATGAAGAGCTGCTGTTGCTTTGACAGTGCAGGTGAACAGTGTTTTGTTCACAGTGCAGATGACGAAAGTGTGTCCAAATACTGTCCAAACTTTCCTGTCACAGTTCCAAACAACATCCCTTATTCTGTGGAAATCATAGTAAACAATGCCGGACAAAATAGAAGCAAGAATTAAGGACAGCTTTCTTTAGTTGTCAAACAAACTTCCCTCATGGTTTTAATGTAGGCTTATCGTGTGTACTGTGTTGCTGTACTGTGTGTAGACAAATATTTTGTTTCAGATTTGCAGATGGTCAGTATTGAAGGACTTAGATGCAAAAAGATCAGGGCATCTGTATTAGCAACAATGGGTATGTTTACATGCACACTGATAGTCCACTATTTTTCTGATTATGATAATATTCTCAATTTTATACTGGTCATGCAAACAACATATTTCGTTTAGATATTCCAAATTAGGCCTTTTTCTAAATGTAGCATTTGCTGATTAAGAAATGTGGGACATGCCAGTATTATTCAGGTTCAAGGAGCATTCTTTGGACATGTATACAGTGCATTCAGAATAGGTGTCTCAGATGGGGTTTTACAGCAGTTTGTGAATGTATGCATGACAATGCACAGAGCCAGCCATAAACAGGCAGGAGGCCATGTATCGCAAACAGTTTGCAAGGCTTTTAAACATTACAAAAGACTTGGATATTAACTGGAAATGCACAAATATCGCAACACCAATGTTTCCAGGAAGGTGGTTGAAGGAATGACGGAAGGAGGCTGTGTTTACACAGTCCAACAAGTCCACCACCAGTAGGACACTTTGAAGAAAAAAAATCACATTTTGATGCAAAGAAGCAAAATTACAAGCCATTTATGCTTATTTATGCATGATAAAGGACATGTTAGGGCTTAATCAGTGTACGCAGGGCTGCATGTAAAAGGAGATAATAGTGGAATATTTATCTTCTCTAGCCATGTAAACAGCTTAGTAGGAATGTCTTTTTCAGAATAAGGCCAAATACCAAAATAATTTGTGCATGTGAAAGTAGCCATTAATACATCATTAAGTATTTAATAGGCTGTTTCATTTGCTCTCCTCAGCTGCGAAGTGCAGAGGAAGCCAGTCAGAAGAAGAGATGGGCCAAGGCCTCTGACTCTGCCACAGAGGAAAAGCTCCAACAGATTGATAAGGAAATAAAAGAGCAGGAGACGCTCATAAAAGGTTACCAGCAGGTTTGTTTCTCTGAACACTCACATCTTAATGATTGTCTTTACTGTTCATAGCTGTCCTTAATTTGTGTGGTTTTCCCTTTGATCTTCATTTAATCAAATCTGTTCTTGGATATCACTATAATTCCAAGCTCACTGACATGACAGAATTTTAGGGGTCAGAGAAATATTCTTACTTTGTTAGGGTACTGGGATGCAGACAAAAAAAATGATTTTTACCACACCCATGATTCAGAATGCGTTCCCAGCTGTGGCAACTTCTGGTTTGGATGGACACTATCAAACTCAGTAGGCAATGGAAGATTGCCTAGAGATCATGTCTTTGTTTCTGCATCACCATCTCGTATTGGTTGGAGACTGCTGCTCTGTGGGAAAGCATGAAGTCATGACTGCAGGTGTCGACTTGACCAAGGAGTAAAAACACTCCTTCCTCAGTATAGGACCTGAGAATGAATCTTTCTAGCCTGGCTTTCAGCAAGGAGAGGGATTTCCCCTGGGTGAGAGTGTGATGTCACTGCTGTATGACAAACAGAGCATGTGAGCGGAGTGGAGTGGGTGAAAATTTCCGGTCCTCACTTGCAGACCTGTCACTTTGCGCTGCTCGTCCACTCCGCTTGGTTCTGCGCATTCTCCGCTCAAAAAAACTGCGTCATACTAGCTTAACCTGTAATCTCCTATTCACAAATAACACCCTGTCGGTAGGGTGGAAATAAGTCAAAGTGTAGAGGAGACGGACCAGGTTAAGCGGCTGACCTCCGGGGAAGCCCTCTTGCCTCTCCCTGCAGTTAGGGACCGTTCTCCAAGGTGCCACTGCTTCTCTTCTCAGTTTCTTTTCTGAAGTACACAGTAAACTCCATAGTTTTGAAAGAAAATAGTGTGGGTGTGCACAGGTGTAAAGATGCATTCTGAGTGGGGCATGAGCGACCGGAGCGAAATTGGAGCGAGAGATAAGGCTCCACTCCACCTTTACAAAAAAAAAAAAAAAAAAAGCCGCTCCTCACTCAACACAAAATCCTTCCCACTCCCACTCCACTCCGCTCACATCCTCTGATGACAAACAGCTGCAAAGTAGGAGTTTTGATGATGTGTAGTTGTCAGTGACGGTAAAATGGTACAATGGTACAATTAAAATAGCTTAGGTAGCCTTGTAAGGTTACATAATTATTATATATGCAAGAATATGAAAACGACATAATGAATACTCATATTCATGCTTACAAGTGTGCCATTTAGACAGCAGGTAAAAAGTAAAAGACTCGACTTGACTTTGACTTAGTATTCATGACTTGAGACTTGACTTTGACTTGAGACAAATGACTCGAAAAGACTTGGCTTTAATTCAGTATTAAAGGCACGCTAAGCACAGTTGGGCGTCACTTCTGTTTACATTCAACAATGTCATCAAACACAACGGAGCTAGCTAGTTTTAGAGTCCTCAAAAGACTTGCGGAGATCCAAGGGGAGTGGAGGTAACTTGGCAACAAAACTCCACCTTATGGAGGCTTACTGCGCCCCAGATTCAAACGTCCAAAAACACATAAATATCTCCATACTGCTCGTCCGTAGTGATCCAAGTGTCCTGAAGCCCCGACATAGAAAGTTGTTTGGAAAAACGTCATTTGAACTCTGTTTTTAGCCTCATTGTAGCCTGTAGCTCTAACTGCCTCTCTGGGCACCACGTTCACATGTGCGCGCTTTTGTGAGACTGTGAGACATGGGCACCCCTAGTAGCTAGCGGATCGTGAGGAGATGTTTGCTGTACGTGACATATGACTTGACTTGTGACTTGCTTGACCTGAGCAATGACTCGATTTAACTTGCTTGACTTATAGCAGGGGCTTGACTTGACTTGCTTGATTCTCACCACAACTAACTTGGGACTTGCTTGAGACTTGAAGGTAAAGACTTGAGACTTGCTTGTGACTTGCACATGTGTGACTTTTCCCCCATGTCTAGTTTGAAATAATGAGTAAAAAATAAATAGCTCTTAATTTAATACAGGCTCTTACGTCTACGACCCTATACTAAACAACCTTTTGTTATTAAGATGAGAAATCCTTCATTATGCAGGTTACATAGTTGAGTCTCACTGAGGTGAGGACCCTCAATTTGCCACATAATAGTGATCAAAATTTGATTTATGACAGCTGAAACCGTTGCTCCTCCCAGAAATAGCTCTGTTGCACAGCTGCTATCTCCTGAGAGCATGAGGCTGTGAGGACATGGGTTTCTCAGGAGAGATCAGTCTCAGAAATTATTCTGTTTTTGTCACAACAGACTTTAAATAAGCTTAATGTCATCAGCTGATCACTTAGTACAGTAAGATGAAATACGATGCAGGAAGTCTAGTTTGAGTGTTAATGACAATGACAATCATTTATCCTCCATCTCAAATTTTAAGTAGTGTCCATGGTATGTGTCCCATTAAATCCCATAATGGACGCCTCTACGTTTTAAAGATGCAAAACTTACAGTAAGGCCAACAAGCTGACAGCTGTCAGTGATGATACAAAATGATGACGAATTCAT
Source organism: Epinephelus awoara (assembly GCA_035609425.1). NCBI lineage: Eukaryota > Metazoa > Chordata > Actinopteri > Perciformes > Serranidae > Epinephelus > Epinephelus awoara. Next base: position 36,572,215 of record CM069300.1, read on the forward strand.
TAGAGACTAAAAATATCCATTTGCTGCTCATTATAGAGTAAACTATGAAGTATGTGTTATATAGGGAGTAGCGAATGTGTGAACGAGGGAAGGATTTCAGTCTCAGCCTAGAATTACTGTACTTTGTTGTAAACCTGGGATGTGCACCTGCACAGATACAGTCTGACCGACCAGAGTAGTGTGTTGGCAAATCATGTCACATTCCTCTGAGGTAAAACTTGTTACCTTGACAAAACTTTGTTGTTGTTTTTTTCAATGCACTGTGTGTGTGTGTGTGTGTGTGTGTGTGTGTGTGTGTGTGTGTGTGTGTGTGTGTGTGTGTGTGTGTGTGTGTGTGTGTGTGTGTGTGTGTGTGTGTGTGTGTGTGTGTGTGTGTGTGTGTGTGTGTGTGTGTGTGTGTGTGTGTGTGTGTGCGCACCAAGTTGTGCCAGATCAGTAGTCTGAATTAATCAATTCTTAAAGCAAATGAGGTCAAGTGAAGTCATTACTTACTCATTACTTAAATTATCATCACTACTAGTTTTCTTTCCTTTTCCTCCTCTTTGCTTTGTTTATTTTTTTCTTCTCATTGTGTTGTGAATATTTGTGCTGTTCAACTGCAGTATGTTTTGTTTTTTGTTTTTTCTTCAGGAGAATGAGAAGCTGTATTTGCAGATGAAGGCTCAGCAGGTTAAGAGTAAAGCCAACGAGGAGGCCATGTTTAATGAAAACCAGAGGCTGCTGAATGAGCTGGCTTTCACAAGGTGGGTTCAGTGAAGGTTTGTTTATCAGAGCTGTGTTCAATTTTAGAATCCATTTCTGTCTGTGAATGTCTTCCAGCTATGAATGTCCATTTAAAATAAATGTTGCTGCTGCTTCTGAAACTTCACATCATCACCCTTTGAAATGTATTTATTCAAAAAGATGTGTTATTAAACATTTGTATTGTCTGGCATTTTTCCATCTTCACCAGGGAGCAGCTGAATAAAACTTCAAGGCCCATAAGAAGTGTCTGCTTAATGGATCACACCCAAAGAATTACAGACTTGTTAGCTCAGATAAAAACATTTGAGGTGAGTATAAAAATCAGTCAAACACTGTTTCCCAAGTTCTGACTGAAGTTCTGTTTCAGCCCCCACAGTTTCTTAAAAGATATGTTTGTGTGTGCAGAGCAATGAGGCCCAGCTGTCCGAGGACATTCACAGACTGAAGCAGGAGAAGCAGGCTCTGGAGGTCGACCTGCAGCTGATGAAAAAAGAGAGGGACCTGGCTAAAGCTCAGGCCATGTCTGTCTCAGGTAAAAACTGTCTTCAGAACAGTGTGATGGAATTTAAACGGACCATTGAAAACTCGGATATCAAACAATTAGAGGAAGCTCCTAAGTTTTATACTGTACATGCATATGTAGTCTTTGTTTTTTCTGACATAATGTATCCACCCTAAATGTGCCAGGTGACAAGAGTTTTGAGAAGCGTGTATTGGAGGATAAGCATAGAGAGGAAGTGACGGCCCTGAAGAAGAAGCTGCAGTGGTTTGCTGAGAACCAGGAGCTGCTGGACAGAGATGCTGGCAGATTGAAAGCTGCTACAGCTGAGATACGCCGACTCAACGAGCAGGTGAGCCTCCTTTTCCATCACTATTTACAGTACATATATTATTGTATTGAAAGCTCCTCTCATCTTATGTTCTGTACCTTTTAGAAACACATTAATTCATAGCATTTATTAACTTCAAAAGATGACTTCATAATGATAAATAATGATCTGCCTGCTTACCCATCATTGTGCTCATCTGGATCTTATCTTAAGCTTAAATAATGGGTAAAAATATTGACTTGAAAAGCCACCCAAGTAGTGTGTGCCCAACTGAGGTGGGACTAAGTCATTGTTTTTCAAGTCTCAAGAAAATCTCAAGTCCTTGTGTCCAAGCCCTACATCAAATACTAAGTCAAGACAGGAAAGTCCACTGTCCTAAACTTTGAGTTTTAATTCCAAAACAAGTCATGATGCACTCCTCACTAAACAATGACATTTTAACAACATAAATAATATGTTAAATTTACAAAAATCATCAATGCCCTTTAAAATTTGTGCTTATTTATCAAACAGATTTTTTGAAGTTACATCTTCAGCTGTAATTTTTGGCCTGACCACCACATAGTTTTTGTATGGTGACAAATTTATCTGTGATATCATTTTTTGCAACGGCTGCTGAGTTACTGAGTAACATAATGCAAGTTCTTCATGGTTCTCTCCTGCAACTTGATTGGATGCTGTTGTATCGATTCAAACAAAGTAGATCTGAGGGAATCATTCCTGCTACTTCCAGTGTCCTTGCCCACACCAATCTCTAAACTTGGACTTTATTTTTTTATCTCAACTACACACCTGTAAAGTTTCATGACTGTATCTTATACAGTTCCAAAGCTATTGTGTTAACAAAAATATGTTCACAGACAGAGAGACTGTCAAAACACTTTAAATAGCTTCTGTGATAGTTGTAGTTACAATTGTTGTCGCCTGGACCGCATTTTGACATGATGACATACACAGACGCACAAGGTGAAATCAAAACCAGCAGCAATGTTAATGAAGGCTGGTTTAAAGATAGGTACTGTCCTAGCAAGGGGACTGGAAGTAGGGGGGCAGGAAGTTGAAAAGGGACTGTTGGTCCCCACCCCCTTTGGCTGGAGTGAACTCATTACAAGATACTTTCTAGTTTCCTCTGTGGTGGTCAGAAAGAATTAGACAGAACTCTCCACACTGCTGAGAGCTGATCTTTGTTTTGATATGTGTTGATAGGTGTATGTGAGCCAGATTGGAGTGAGTGTTGTATTGCCTCTTATTTTGGGGGCGTGGAGTACAAGGCAGCATCACAGAGTTTTGGTGTTTTTTGTCTATGTGATAAAATTACAAAAATTCTCTCCAAAAAGACAAAATTGTTCCAAAGAAGGCTCCAGACCGGAGCTAAGTCTTTAAACTCTAACACTGCTGGATAGTTAAAGGATTTGCAGCTTTGATGTGAGGAGGAAAGTGTGTTGAAAGCCAGTTACATTTTGTGAAGTGTCTCTTTCTTTGTAGGAATTAACAAATCTTCTCCTTCTCAGGTAGAAAAACTGAAAATGGATGTGGGCAGACGAAGCACTGAGCAGCAGAGAAAAGCCAAAGAGAAAACATCAGACACTAAGAGGATGCAGGACCTGGAGCGACAGGTTTCTCACCCAAACAAAAAAACACAAAAGACTAACTAATTAATCAAACTTATCTCATCCAGTTTATGTCTCTTCATGACTAGGATTCTTTGTCTCTTTACCAGGTGAAGGAGCTGGAGCAGATACTAAGACGAAGAAACCCAAACTCCCTGCCTGCTCTGATCTACGCTGCAGCCACGGCTGGCAGTCAAGAGGATGTGTCTGCCAAAACGGCCCCACCCAACAGGATCAACACCCTGCTGGAGCGCAGGATTCAGCGTCTGGAGGCTGAGCTGGAGGGTCACGATGAGGAGGCCAAACGCAGCCTACGGGCCATGGAGCAACAGTTCCACAGGATCAAGGTACAACTAAAGAACCCAAATGACATTTTCAGATGAATATATTAACATTATTAACTGTGCTTTTTGTAACCTATGTTCAATGAAAATATATTATCACTGAGTTACAATTTCATAACCAGGACTGTCATTTTGCTAAAATGTAAGAATTATATTTCCCCTAATTACCCTAAAAAACCGTTATTGCAAGTTTGATAGAACCAGTGGCAATTAACATAAAATATATATATATATATATATACATATACAATACAATCCAGTTAAATCATAGGAAATTAGCTATTACAGAAACAAATATCACCATCTGGAGAAGAGAGGAGAGTCTGCTGCTGTTTAATGAAGTATATCAGAGAAAACATGTAATAATAAACAATGAAGACAGTGAAGGGGCTGCAAATCAGCTTCAGCGAGGTGCCCTACATTACATCTGATGTCTTACTTCTCCCCAAATATAGCAGTGTTTATCTTCATTGTCCCTGTTAAATGAATTCATGAATAAATAAGATGCATGGAAACTGACTGCACATGAAATAAATGCCAGCTTTATTCTTGTTTGTTTGCCCGCGGAATGCAAAAAGAAAGTGGTGGATTCTATCAGATGTTGCAGATAGTTTGTTGAAGAAATGCAAGTGAACGCAAAGCAAGATCAAAAAAATTTTTTTTAAAACATTCTTCAAAAAATTCTTCTGATTTGGGTGAAACTGTTGGGAAATTGTTTCCTTAAAATTTACATCACAATGAAAAAAGATTGTATGCCAGTCTGTCTTGTATATAAATCTGCCATTGAAAAAAGATTGTTGCACAACAAGAACTAACACATTGTGATTAACTGCACCAAAATTGTAAGTGAAAACTATTTGCTTGATTCATGAAGATGTACAAACAGAAATGCTTTAAACAGAAAACGTGAAATTTCAATGTGTGTGTGTGTGTGTGTGTGCTCTGCTTAGCTTCGCTATGAGCAGCAGATCTCAGAGCTGGAGCAGCAGCTAGAAGCAGCAAACTGTGGAGTTGGGAATGAGCCATGGACATCACAGGTTCAAACACTGGAGGAAGAGCTGCAGCATGTGAAGGAAAGCCATCAAGAGAAAGAAAATTCCCTCCAGGACCAGATTGAGTCTCTCCAGCAGCAGCTCAAACACAAGGTCAGCATAGGAGCTCCCAAAGTCATTAACTTAGCTTTAGCCTCACTGTTAGCTGTAGCATACTAACACGGGCTGGTGTGTGATGTGTCAATAAAAGGTGCAGTAACTATACACAACTCACAGAAATGTGAGATTGTTTGCTTTTGACACATTGAACACTGCAAACTTTTGGTCTGTCTGTGATAAGGCAAAACCAAGGACAGAAAATGAAACTTGATGTACTTTATAGGCTCAACCAAGTCCAGGCCGACATCAGCGTCAGGCAGAGGCAGCGTTTGGTGCCCGGATAGAGCGGCTGAACCAAGACCTTGCCTCGAAGACACGGACCATTCAGGAGTTGTCCCGCACTGTGGAGAGACTGCAGAAGGAGAGGAGGAACATGCTGTCTGTTCCCAACCCACGACCAGATACCCGTTCTACAGAGACCAAACGACAGCCAGGCCCCGCCAAAACACTCTGCTCTGCTACTGCAGGAGAGACACACAGAGAGGAAGAAACGTTTCCTGCTGCTCAGTATGAGAAGACCTACCAGCCCACTGTCTTTACAGGTAGGGACCTTTTGTTCTGGCTGACTTTCCTCTGCACGCCTCGATGAATATGAGAATATGTTGTATATGCCCTGATATCCAAAACAGCTGAGGGAGCAAAGCTGCTTCAGTGTCAAGCAATGCAGATGGACATAAGTTGTAATCTTAGGTGCATTTTCCAGCTTTCTGTAACACCCATGAGTCTAAGATCATATATTAAAGAAAAGCCTCAAGACCAGACTCGAGTACCACCACCCTGGTTGTGAGAGGCTGTGATATTGGCCAGTGACGCTTGTGAGCGGTAAACAAGTTGAAGCAGCGGCACTTTGTGTGTTTGACCAGTCAGCAACGGTCATCCCTGCAAACACCACCCCAGAAATTCCTGTAATTTCCAGGAGTAGTAATAGTCCTAACAAGCTAATCAGGGCCTGAGACCATGTAAAGGTTGCCTGAGAGCTCAAATGTTTTGGGGTGCCCAAACTTTTGCGTTGTGCTCCTTTATTTTTTCCACCCAAAATGTTTATTTTTTCACTCCAAAATGAAAAAAACAAAAATAATATGCTAATCCTGCTTAAAATGTTTGACAGGCAGTCATATCTCAGAGGTTCTGCAGGAGAACGAGGCTCTGAAGCAGCGTCTGGAGCTGCTGGAGCTGCACAGTGAGCAGGAGAGGGACGCATTAAAGGCTGATGCTCAACAAGCCAGGGAGGAGCTGTGCAGGTATCAGTGTGGACACATGTGGACTGACATTTTCTGCAGAGCATTAATGTCATCACACAGCTGAGTGTAATGTGCTCTGTTAGGCTAAAGGAACGCTCTGCAGAGCAGCTGTCCTCCATGAAAGCAGAGCACCTCAGGGCGATAGACCAGCTGCGTACCACCCATGCCCTGGAACACTCATCCTCAAAGGTTGCTGAACTGGCCAATAAGCTCAACACTCAGGAGGTACTGGCTCACCAACCAAACAGTCTCATGTCAACAGGAAGTGCTGCAAACGATCCTTTTTAACCTTTACATTTACCTGCAGATTGTCGTGAAACATTTGCAAGACCAGCTGAAAGAGCTGCAGGGAGCTAAAGAGGCACTGGCAATATCCAGGACCCGAGAGGATGCTCTGCAGAAGCAGGTAGGGGATCGGTAGGGGTTGTCCTAGTCTTTTTAATGCAAGAAACTTTTTATAGTTTAAAGGTTATTTTGCTTATTGTTTGTCTTCAGGATTTTTATTTGTGATACATTTTGTTTTTAAAAGCAATAAAATTTCATCCCACCTTCACCCCAGTAGTGACCAAACCCCGTCCTTACCTGCCACAAGACTCCTGCGTCCATATACTGGGACGAGGACAGTAATAGTCGAGCTATAACCATACCTCGACTTAACTGTGCATGTAAAGGTACTTGTTGACACAGGATTTAGACCCACTTAGGTCATGCAGCATTTCTTGAATGCACAAGGGGGAAGAGGCTCCAGGTGAGGAGAGATATAAGACAGAAGCTGAGGGCATGACAGCAGTTTGCCAATCCTTTACCAGCATCTTTTTAGCAGCTGTAACACCAGCTAGCAAGATTGTTTTCTGCCAGGTTGAGTGAACTTAAGAAAATGTGTTATTCAGAATCATTAGTTTGCAATAATTTGGTAATTTGGTTCGTAGAAGATGTAACTCAAACCTGAGAACATGTTTCCAAAAAGTCCTCACAGTGGGACATCCTCAGTAACATTGGGTACCTGAGTTGCAGTGCAGGGACGATACAAGTGTCATTACAAGGCGAAGTGGCATTAAACATGTCTTCTGGAATGGATATTTTATGTATATCTTTTGACTTTAATAGAGAGCTCCCCTCTGTCAATAGTCATATTTTAAGATGAATTGGTTTCTGTACTGGGTGATCACATTTCATTTTAGACAATATAGAAAGTAAATGATTTTAAGTATTTTTCTTATCATTTTAATATGAAGTCACTGCTTTGTGTCCAGCTAACCCGACTGCTGAAGGAGCTGAAGGAAGCTAAAGAAGCTCAGAGCCCAGAGGTGAAACTCCTGTGTAGTCTGGAGAGGAAGATCTTCAACATGGAGCTCAGACACCAACACAGAGAGAAGGAGCTGCAGCAGGTACAAATGATGGCCCAATTTACTGTTTCTATTATACTTCAATGGCCCCGGGCCTTCACTGTTTAACCCTGATATTGTTTGCTTCTTTGTGAAAAGTCATATTTGAGGTGGTTTTGGGGTCACTTCAGAGTTCTCTTGAGTTCAACAGAGGCCTCTCTGATATAGAAACTTAGGGACCTGTAACCAGGAGCTGTAGTGACTCTAAAAAATCATTATTGCTGAATTAATAGAAGCTCCGCCCAGAGTAGGAGTTTGGCAAAATTGAAGAAAAAGAAAGCAGACTGACTTTAGACCAATAGAGCCAGAGGTGGATGCATCCTACACGACAGCTCAGTCACCGCTCTCTCTTCTTTATTCCATCAATTATCATCATCAGGCTGATTCTGTCTGTCTGAATTAGAAGATGAGGACATGATGGTGCTAAAATGGGGGTAGAAAATCATTCCTAAACTTTTCTTTGTTTCATTAAGACAATATAAAATCTAGTGATGAAACATTTGGTGGCACTGCCCCACGTCTGTCCTGTGTTAATTGGAATCCAGCTGTTGTGCCCATCCAAAAAGGCCTACACTTGATTTAGTACCTCATCCCCAGTTTAAATTTAGGTTCAGGAACTTGGTTTAGAGGGCAGAGTACAGTGGAAACAAAAGCTCCACTAAAGTTCTCGTATTGGGAAAGGTCTGACCAATATTTTGATGAATCAGTGGTGATGTAGATGACAGATGCAGTGAACAGTATCAGAGATATACAATGTATTGTTAGGTGGCTCGTGATCTTCACCTTAACCTTACGGAACAAAGATACTGGCTGACCTCAGTAACTGTCCGTCCCTCTCTGCAGGTGATTGGCGGATCGTGGCAGACGTTGGAGGCTGATCAGGAGTCAGAAGTGGAGACCTGGAAGCGTCTGGCTCAGGACAAGAGCAGAGAGTTGGAGGCTTTCCGTCAGGAGCTGGACTCCATCTTGGACATCCTGAGACATCTCCAGAGACAGGGAGTAGTCCTCCCCACTCCTGACCCCTCCATAACAGCCCCCCTCATCCAAAAGACTTAAAACACACATAAGGTTTGACTAACACCTGTTTGTGAAAGCTCATGCTGATAATTGTGTGTTGAAGCCAAAGATAGACAATGTAAGCTACAATCGATGTCTCAGCTGAGAAGCTTTCCTTCCACAGCCAGTAGAATAATTGTCAGTATGCCACATATCAGAGATACACAGCTGCTTTCGTCAGCTAAACTTATTAACACATACGCACAGAAATAAATAATATATTCAGTTTTTGTTGCAGAAGCCAAAACACAAAATGTCTCTCTACACATGTACCTGTTTCTTAAAATTCTGTGTGTATTTTGTAGCTAGTTTCTATTTTTAATTTAAAATTTTGTAACTTATTTAAAATGTCATGAAAATAAAAAAATGAAAAAAATCAAGTCTAAACTGTCATAAATTTTACTCAGATACTCCCTTTATGCGTCCAAATTCACACCCATTCTTCTCTATTGATTTTCTCCGCGACAGTGCGTCATAGCGAGAAGCCACGCATATAACGTGAAACAGCAGAATTGCAGCTTTCCGACAAGACCAAGCACTTGTCGGTAGTCCAATGCTTTCACAGTGAAAAAAAAGATATATTTACACTAAAATGATGTATAACAGAGCTTTCATACAGCTCTGCACACACATTACTCTTGGATTGATTACGCGCGAATGCAGCATCACACAGAAATGCCACACATATCACATGAAAGCGCAGGAGCAGAGCTTTCCAGTGATACCACACATTATTGTGCTGTCATCCCATCATGCTATAAATACAGATCAATTGTCTACAAAATAAAAACCTGACAAATTTCTTTACAACCCATTATACAGATCTTGTTATCAGTCACTTCATATAGTGAGGAATATCGTATCTTACCACGTCTTAGGCTTGCGTGTGTTTCTCCCTGTCTATCCACATTTGTAGTCCGGCTTTCAAGATGCAAATATCTCCATATTGTCCAGTTGACACTCCATCAAACTTTGTATGACAAGACCAGCCACTTCACCTTTGCGCACCCAGACAACTGAGGCCTAATTATGCATGCACGACAGGGCAGTAGTCACCTTATACATTGAGGGGGACATGTGTCCTCCCCCAATGCCCAAAATGTCCCCCCAATATATAACTGAAACTGAAAAACAACAACAAGCTTTGTTTACTCCAAACAAAGTGGCAAATATTATCTTGGAGGACATCATTGCACTTGGTTGACTATTTTTCTATTATCTTAAATGTAAATATTGCATGTTTCTTTCAGATAAAAGACATTTTTGACTTGTGAATGAGTCAATGGAATTTCTTGCAATAATGAAAAAATACTGGTATTCATGTCCGCCTGGCACAAACCACATGTTTTGGACAACTGTGACGTGACAGAATGTCCCACCATCATGGTTCTTATATTGTTTTGTCACCACAGAAATGGCTAAAAATATCCGGTTTTGTAGGACAAGTAGGCCAAATGCATCAGTTCATTCAGGTGGTTAATCAAAGATTCAGTCAACAGCATAACTTGATCTGATTGTATAGTTTAAAGCAATATTTAAGCTTTTTTATTATAAATAAGTGCTAAAAAATTTTTTTGCTTGCGCGCTTCGCCCGCTCGCATGCATTCTCTGTGCCCCAGCTGTGCCCCAATACAGTCTTAAGTCTAGTGACGCCCCTGCATTGAACATTTCCTTCCTCACTTGGATTATTTTCAATCAATGAAGATGGTCTTTAGTTGGACGAAGAGGATCATTTTTAAAGTGGACATTCCTCCAATTACCTTTTCTGTTTTCCTTTTTTTTCTTCTGTATTTTCATTTGGGAAGGGCTGTAATATCAAAATAAATTGTGTTTGAGCCTTATTCAAGGCTAAACTACTGGGGCATTGCAATCACAGGCAATGTAAAAATTCCCACTCTTGCGCTTGTTAACCGATGACCACACAAAGTTATTACTACTTTTAATTAAAGATCTGTACCTCTTCCACCTCACAGTCCATAATCAAACTTAATTTCTCACCTGAAGAGCAGGTTTCCAGAGCTATGACTCGCCAGGCAATATCTTTTTGGCCATTGTCTTTATATGATGGGATTGTGGGTTGTTAAGCTCCGGACGTTTCTCGACCTCAGTGGGTATCTCCTCATCCAGTCTTTGTCACACACGAGACAGCAACAGAGTTCTTTTCATGCATCCATGCTGAGGAGAGGAGTCAAGCTGATACAGAGAGCAGAGAGCTAGTATAGGTAAAATGCATATAGTTCTGGGGGTGGCAAGTGGACATTTGTGCCAAATTTTGAGAAATTCAAGGTGCTCTAGTGATATTGCAATTATAAGAATGCGACAGACAAGGTCACAGTGACCCTATGACCCTATGATCACTAAATTCTAATCAGTTCATTGTTGAAAACGTTTGTGCCAGATTTGAAGAATTTGAAGGCACCTACACTGAACACAGTTACCAAATGTATCTTATGGTCTTGCATGAGACGAGAAAGGCGGGGCAGGAGGAGGTATGTCACCCAGATGTTCTTACAGATGGTGAGACAAGTCTCTTAAGGTCAGTAACATGACTCTGTTGAAATTGGATCTTAAGGATAGGTAGATGGCATCATTTAAGATGAAGACTATAGTGACGGTCTGAGTGAGGTCAGAGTAGATCAGTGGTTCTCAACCAAATAGTCCAACCAAACACAACAGCTAATTTCACACCGTTAAAGACATACAGTCCATAACTTAGGTGGAGGATGAAGTTTTTCTGATGAGCACAGACTTCAGTGTCATGTGGGACCAGTCAGTGAATGTTTTAAATGTACTGAAGTGTAAATGCATCATCCATCCACGTTTTGTGAAAATCAAACCAGTACCGTTTTCACCTGAGTTATCACATTAGATGAGTAGCTGCTCTCAGCTCCCAAGGTCTATGGCAAATAACTGTGGTCATTATCGTTCCTGCTGCTCCGATCCTGCCCCAGCAGCAGGTCGTCCTCCCCTACAGTTGAGCTCTGCTCAGAGTTCACACAGTTAGGAATACTGAAGTGGGCCAGCAAGATGGCTTCTCCCTCAGTCCTATCATCTGTCACTGTTAACTCCTGCAGGAGTGTACCGTCCCCCTCCTCCACACTGCTGCTGAGCCTCCTGTGGCTGCCTCCTGATGCTCCCACACCCACACCAGCAGCAGAGCTCCACAGGGCTCTGGAGCTCATCTGACCCTCCTTGGATACATAGCACTGAAAGAGAGAGCAAGACGAGTCCAGACCAATAGGGTGGGGAGAAGAGGCTCTGTTGTTGAGGTTGGTGTCCATGTAGCCAATCATATGGGGCCGCTTATCACATGGCTGTCCACTGCTGCTTGCATGAAAAGGAAAAGACAGACAGACAGAGAGAATACAGAGCACATTTACTTGAGAATTCATTGTTCTGCAAGGGGTTGAAAAAACAGCAACATCATTAAAGGAACTGTTCTCAATATGGTTTCAAATGAAAACAATGTGAAAGGGGTCACGTGTAGTGATGAACTGACAGAGAATAACAAGCTGAATCTGCAGCTCCCCTCTGCTCTACAGAGCTCTGTAGTGAATTTCACCCGTTAATTTATCTGTTCACCCACAACATTACTGTTTTAGCTCAGTATCACCACTCTGTGTTGTTTTCAGCTGCAGCAGGCACCTGTTTTCAGAAATATAGAAAGCCCTGTAAACCCACTGAACTTTACCTTGCAAGAAGCAAACAGACACAGTTAGAGACTAGCTGGTGAACACAGTGCAGCTTGGAAATTCAATTTAATATACAAATATATAATGTTAAAGCATTTGTCTCTTTATTTGCAGGAATTAAAGAATACAGAAAAATAAATGATGTCTGTCCTCAGTTTATCTGAAAGTAGTAAATAATGCTAAGGAAACAAAAATGCACTGTCATCTCATCTGACAGGGGACTGGTGGGAGGTAACAAGGGGATTACTAAGATGGATGGAGACAGTGCATCATGGACTGCTCTTCCATCCTGCCCATCAGTGGGGTGGAAGGAATGGTCTTCTTCTGGGTCATGTCTCTATGGCAGGTTGTCACTCTCCTCTCAATATATCAATATTGTGGAGCACAACACAGGCCAAATAATATCACGTGCCCTCTCTGGCGTGACCCTGAGCCGACGCAGACACTGGAAGCGGGCCCTGAGAATGCCAATGGTCATCTTCTGCAGTGAGCCAGGTTGTAGCGTTGCTGTGGTCCAGGCTCAGGGTCCAGGTAAGGGGTCATTGTGAGCTGCATCACATATCACCTTCAGTGCAGACTAATAACCATCATTAGTTGCAGTATATTATATAAAAGGAAGCTTGCAGAGACTTCAAGAGATAGTATGAGTCAAAATGTCTGTGGCTGCAGTCATTACTTAAATTTTTTTTTTAAAAAAAGTCAAAAAATAAACTTTCTTACAAGACGTATGTCTCAATCTCATACATGAGAATAAAATAGATTCTCTTTTAATTCATGATCTGTTATTGTGCTTTTGTATGTAATTTATTAACTGAAATGTTATGTTATAATCTGAAATGGCCTTTTTTAATTATGAAGTGAAACTTCTGAAAGACAGTACCTACTCTGTCTTGTCTTACCTGCACACTGACGCTGTGAATTGATTTAGGATTCACATAATCTCCTTCATTCTCAGATGGAGCTATGATGAAGATGTGAGTCCCATTAATGCAGCCAATTGCACCAAAACTCAGTTTCCCTCAAATCAGGCTTAACGTACTCAATTTTTTTTTAACTAAGCCAGCTTTCTGAAACACCGACACACCCATGGAAAACTTTACACAGCAGCCTTAACACTTTGCAGCCTTTTGACTACCCACTTAACTTGATTTTGTTTGTCCCTGTCTCGCCTGACTCACTCGATCCCTTCCACTTCCTGAGTGAACAACACCTACTGAACAACAGCTCCCTCATCAACAAAGCACAGAGGATGCACTTGCTGCAGCAGCTAAAAAAGTTCAACTTGCCAGAGACAATGATGGTCCACTTCTACACTACCATCAGAGAGTCCATCCTCACCACTCAGACACAGATTTGAGTGGACCTCGATTTAATGCATTTTTGTTCTATAAACCTATAAGCCTACAAACAGTGCTATTGGTTTCCTTAGGGTACAGAAGGGCACAGACACTTTTCTAAGTATTGTGGAAGGTGTGGTCACAAGTTCATCTAGCTGCCTATATGTGACACAGCTGGCTGTGTGCTGACGCAAATTAGGAGACCTTAGGAACAATAACTGTAGTGGCATGTCAGTGGTTTAGTGGGTTAAGTGATGGCTAACAGTTTGTTTTTCCACAATAGAGTGAGTTTGAATCCCTTAAAAACTGTTTTCCTTTCTTTGAGCTCAGAAAAGCTGAATGTTGTATGTAACATGTTAAACAAACTTGAAAGACTAAAAATCATCGTCGCCGTCATCGTCGTCGTCCTCCGCTTATCTGGGTCCGGGTTGCGGGGGCAGCAGCCTCAGCAAAGAAGCCCAGACAGTCCTCTCCCTAGCCACTTCCATCAGCTCTTCCGCAGGAACCCCGAGGCGTTCCCAGGCCAGCCAGGTGATGTAGTCCCTCCAGTGTGTCCTGGGGCGGCCCCGAGGTCTCCTTCTGGTTGGACACGCCTGAACCACCTCAACTGGCTCCTCTCGATGTGGAGGAGCAGCGACTCTACTCTGAGTCCCTCCCGGATGTCCGAGCTCCTCACCCTATCTCTAAGGCTGAGCCCAGCCACCCTGCGGAGGAAACTCATTTCGGACGCTTGTACTTGCGATCTCACTCTTTCGGTCACTACCCAGAGCTCGTGACCATAGGTGAGGATTGGAACGTAGATCGACCGGTAAATCGAGAGCTTCGCTTTTTGGCTAAGCTCCCTCTTCACCACAACGGACCGATTAAGCGCCTGCATCACTGCTGATGCCGCCCCAATCCACCTGTCAATCTCCCGCTCCATCCTACCCTCACTCGTGAACAAGACCCAGAAATACTTAAACTCCTCCACCTGAGGAAGGACCTCCCCCCCGACCCGGAGAGGGCAATCCACCCTTTTCCGGCTAAGGACCATGGCCTCAGACTTGGAGGTGCTGATTCTCATCCCAGCCGCTTCACACTCGGCTGCGAACCGTCCCAGCAAGAGCTGGAGGTCACTGTTCGATGGAGCTAGGAGGACCACGTCATCTGCAAAAAGCAGGGACGAGACCCTCCCGTCACCGAACCTGACACCCTCCACCACTCGGCTGCGCCTAGAAATTCTGTCCATAAAAGTTATGAACAGAACTGGTGACAAACGGCAGCCCTGGCGGAGTCCAACTCTCACCGGGAACAGGTCCGACTTATTGCCGGCCACGCGAACCAGACTCGTGCTCCTTCGGTACAGGGACTGGATGGCCCTTAGCAAGGGGCCACCAACCCCGTACTCCCGGAGCACCCCCCACAGAATGCCCCTTAGGACACGGTCGTAAGCCTTCCCCAAATCCACAAAACACATTTGGACTGGTTGGGCAAACTCCCATGCCCCCTCCAGCACCCTGGCGAGGGTAAAGAGCTGGTCCACAGTTCCGCGGACGGGACGAAAACCATATTGCTCCTCCTCAATCCGAGGTTCAACTATCGACCGGACCCTCTTCTCCAGCACCCTGGAGTAGACCTTACCAGGTAGGCTGAGGAGTGTGATCCCCCTGTAGTTGGAACACACCCTCTGGTCCCCCTTCTTGAAAATGGGGACCACCACCCCGGTCTGCCACTCCAGAGGCACTGCCCCCGATGTCTATGCAATGTTGCAGAGGCGTGTCAGCCAGGACAGCCCTACAACATCCAGAGCCTTGAGATATCCAGGACGAATCTCATCCACCCCCGGGGCTCCGCTGCCTCGGAGTTGTTTGTAACCCAGGTGACAAATCTAAATCTCGCGAGATCTCGGTGTCAGCTAAGCCAATCACTGACCTCCTTTGAGTGACGTCACATGCAGTCACGTGACTCGGCACAGCCAGTGGCATTCGGGTATCTTGCTGCAGTGATTCAGTCTGAAGTGTGCAGTAGCTGGTTGAGAGTCGGGCTGCATGTTGGTAGAGAATTAATCTCGCTGTTCTATATCAAAATTCGGCTTGACACTCAATGTGCCTTATATTATGTTGTAGGAGCTTTCTGCCATGTTCCAAATTCAGTTGGAAGAGTTTGTGTGTCAGCCATATTCTTTGGAACTGGTGAGTAAAGAAATGTTTGTGCTAGGTGCTTTGCTTAGCTTAGCTTAGCTTAGCCTCCATTCGTTTCAGTGAACACAGTTAGCATGCTCACATGCCAAACTTTATGCCTGTTTCTGACGGCATGACAATGAGATGAATGTATATGGATTGTATGGAAGACCACTGAGGTCATAATTTACTTCATGTTTGTTAAAGTACCCTTTTTCTGTGAAAATGCTATTTGATCAGTGCTATAGCACATGAGCACTTTAGCTATGCACTTTTGATTTGATTTGAACTAATGAATTTATGTCTGATTGTTAAATAATATAGCAAGTATTTTGGTGTTTATATTAAATGTAAATACTATTATATATTTTTATATTTCTGAATTATTGTATGAAAATTAAGTATAGTACAACTGGTGCTATTACTTTTGTGTGCACACTGGAGCTAAAGTTATGATGTAATGATTGATTGATTGAACTTTGGCCTTGCTCTGCAGGCCAGGTACGGATTCGATGGCGAGCTAAAGAAGGAGCAGGCCTAGAGCCTGGGAAGCCCACTGGGAAACAGAACTACAAAGCTGCACCCCTCCCCTGCTAGGCTGGTAGGGGGCTCTGTGCAGCCCACCAACCTCTCACCCCCCACACACACAGCCCGTTTTGCCCACCGAATTACACACTCATACCCCCCCTTCACGGACTCTTACATGCACTTACCCTCTGGAACAGCAATCGAATTCGGAAGTGGGATTGAATGGACTGTGGTTGGGTGGGGTCAATGTTCTGGTTTGATTAAGACAAAACAGTGTGCTGGACTTGCAAATTATCTTGCTGATTTTGGGTATTTTGACCTGTATATTCTCATGCCAAAAAAACATGAACTGAGCACTTGTTTCTTTTTGAATGGCCATTAATTTCGCATTTTTGTCTATTGTATATATCTGTGTCTTTACTATTCTTGTTTGTGCAATAATATATGGTACCAACCAAATGCAACTTCAGTCTCTTCACTCCCTCCTTGAGCCGGACTCTAGTCTTCTGACAACTAGCCTATAAGCCTATTCAGCTCTCATAGCAGTACACTTCATTACTCTTTGTTATTACAAATCTGTAACGTATTTGCTACATGTTTCACTACCTCGGCAACTTCTGCCCCAGAAATTGGATGACCCACCCCCGATACCCCCGTCTCTGTTTCCTCACTGGAATACGTGCTGGTGAATGTCCCCAGTTGATGTCCCCAATGTCCCCAGTTGACGTCAGCAGCTCCCCGCCCCTACTGTAAACAGTGTGAGCAATTTGCCGCCTTCCCCCCCTGAGGCACCGGACGCTTTGCCAGAACCTCTTTGGAGCCAATCGATAGTCTTCCTCCATGGCCTCACTGAACTCCTCCCACGCCTGAGTTTTTGCCTCCGCGACTGCCACTGCTGCACTCTGCTTGGCCCACCGGTACCCATCAGCTGCTTCCGGAGACCCACAGGCCAACCATGCCCTGTAGGCCTCCTTCTTAAGCCTGACTAAAAATTGTATTGAGAAAATTTCTTGGAAATATAGGAGTCTATGAACAGTGTTATTGGTTTCTTTAGGTCCCTGGCACATATTTAAAGTATGGCATCATAATTGAGGATATATTGTGTGAGTGTAAGCGGCCAAAAATGGGTATGTTACCTAGGCTGACCAAACGTCCTCTTTTGCCCGGACATGTCCACTTTTCACGTCCTGTCCTGGGCGTCCGGGGGGTGTTTATAAATTGATGATAATGTCCAGTTTTTTTGTGTGTGTGTGTGTGTGTGTGTGTGTGTGTGTGTGTGTAATCCCCGAAAGGCTGCCTTATTGGCGGATCTCCAAAACTCACAACAAGGAAGCAGCAGACACCGGTGGCGCAGCATTATTATAAGCTTCCAAGATGCCAAAGCGCAAGTGCAGCTTCACAGGGGTCCATGTCATTGGTCCGACAGCCCATTAGTTTGACATCCCGTTAGTCCGACTGTCCGCAGTGCTGAACGGCTCACGGCGGGAGTATGGTGCGCTGCAACCGGCTCTGGGTCAGCTGGGAAAGGCTTGAGGCGGAGCAGGCTCATGGCTTATGCGTTTGTCACTTTCTTTTTCATTTTAACCCACACCATGATCTTTTCCTGACCCTAACCAAGTGGTTTTTGTGCTTAAACCTAACCAGACCTTAACCACAGGGCATCATGATGATTTTGGAATGGACTTCGGAACAATGGGTTTAATATGGTCGGAACAATGGGCTGTCGGACCAATGGGCAGTTGCCCTTTAACAGATGAACTGCAGAAAAAAAATCCCAATTTACCACCCCGACTCGGTCGGGATATATAGGAAGCTGAGTGCACCGTGTGCAAAGCTGGCATATATGATTCTGTGTCTAATAATGGTGCCGGGAAGCTCAAGTTGGATTTTCTAATACAGAAGAGGTATTATTTAGAACATTATTTCATATTATTTATTTATTTGTCCAGTAAGACTTGAAAAGATAGCTATTATTTTACAAGTTGATTTTTCTAATACAGAAGAGACATTATTTCTATCATTAGAAGATTTTACATTTATTTTACATTTATATTTATTTTTGTACAATTGAAATTTGTAAAAAGATTATTATTTTAGGCATAATAAAAGCAAGTTGAGTAACCTCTGAGAAGCCTATCTAAATTTCTGTCTTTGAGAGATATTATTTTGTAATATAACTGAATTTTCTATCCATACATATAAACTTATATATAAATATGTTAAAATTAAAAGGCATCTTTGATTAAACTGTGAGTATCATTAAGTAGGCTATCTCGTGGCCGGGGCGAGTGTCCTCTTTTTTGGAAATCAAAATATGGTCACCCTAAACTAAGAGGCATTCAGGAGGACAGCAACATATTCTCTTTCTGGTTGAAAACAGCTGTTGTCACTACAACAACCACAGACAAGTTCAGCTGAAAGTCACCGATTAACATGATCGCAAGTGAATTTCAAAATACCGGGGCAACTGAGCATCGTCACTGTATGTTCATTAAAAGTGGTGATTTTTGACACAGAGCAGCTCAGATTGTTAAATAGGAACCAATGAAGTTGAGGCAGAACTCATGGTCGGGAACAGAAGGCTGGTGTTTTTACTGGGAGTCGAAGGAGGAAGGCTGGTCTGAGGCAGACAGAGTCAGCAACAGAAGATCAGGCAGGTAAAGAACATAGAAACGTTTTGCATCAAGGTGAAAAACAATCTGGCAAAGGGTGAGTGAGCTGCAGAGGCTTATATAGGCCTACTGGGCTGATCAGAGATGAGCTGCACCTGTGCCTGCAGGTGAGCGGAGCTGGGCTGAGGTGGGAGTGGCTGGGAGGTAGAGTGGAAAACTACTGAGGAAGAGGATGTGATGAATATGTAGAATAATGAAAACCTCTGCTGCCTTTTAATCTCTCTCTATCCACTTTCAATGCGTATGCTCCGTCATTAATAATGACAGGAAATGGGGCAAAGGTTGAAAATTGCCAAAGTTATTCTTTAAAGTGGGATAACTCTTAAATAAAAAAGATCGCTTTAGAGAGTGTGCGGCTTTCCTTTCATTGACAGCCAGTTTAGCATTGATGTGGTATTTAAAATTAAACAGTATCTTGTCTATGAGTGAACGAGTGAGTTTTGCAAAGGACTGTATCAGTGAGATACGTCTGCAAACATAACCTGTCTAAACTCTGCATGAGGTCAGTGTTGGCTTAGTAAACAATATATTTCCTCCTCTAGTGGCTTCACTTTTACATCACCATCCAAGTGGCAGAGTACATATTGACTCTCATTCCTGGAGCTCCTAATAAGCCAGTAGGATGATGCCCTCCATCAGCATCAGCTGCACATACACATTTCAATTTTCTACATTTACAGAGACAAACAGCAGCAGAGATTACAAAGAAAGCCGAGGTTGAAGATGGTAAGGTCCGGGTCGGGACGCTGGAAGTACGGAAGGGGCCATTGCCCTCCCATTTAACACCCCTGGCTCACATTTGTTTTAAGTCGCGGATTGCTATAAGTGGCTGGAGTCATCAAATCACAAGATGGCCTCTAGTTTGTTTTGCCAGTGTCGCATGGAGTAATTAAGATATACAGAATGAAACTGAAATAATTCCACTAACAATACAAAACTACATGTTCACTGTACATACTAGTATAGGACAGCTACAGATATAGAAGTCCAACGGCAGTTAACCCTCATTTAGCCACAAGAACTCATCCACATCACACCGTCTGTCCTCTGTTGCAACACACCAGGAGACAATCTTTTTGTATGTCTTCGGCAATCTTGAACAGATGTGTCCAGATGACCAGCATTCATTGTATCCAAGAGGGACATCTGGTCATGTGGCTGGTGGTCATAAACTTTTCACCTCCACCAGGAAAACAATTCCTTTAAGGGGTTGAGCAGTGGAGGGTAAAGCCCCATTTCCACCGAGACGCCAGGTTCACTTCAGTTCGGTACACATTAGAACGGGTATTTTTCCATTTCCATGGTGAAAAGTTGTACCAATAGAACCATTTCATACCATCCCATTTTTTGTCACTCCTCTGTTGGGTTACCTAGCACACTGATCTGCAGCAAGTCTTTCAGTGAACTATATAACTATAAAATGAAAGGGTGTTTTCTTCATTTTTACCAGTTAACAGCAGCTAGAAACTGAGAAAAATATAATTTAATACACTGTGCTATTCAAGGGCTACGGCATGCAGCTAATGGCAACTTTTAAGGTGGAATGTTTTCTTGCCTGTTACTCAGTTGTTGAGTTGATGCCATTAATCTATCAACACTCTTCAAATGTCAATATGACAATTTTGATCATTCTATTTGGTTTTATTTTCTCTCTTGCATGACATATGCTCTGGTTACTACTGGATCTGCAAGCACTTTAAAAATGGATATTAATTTCAATCGATTTATTTTAACCGCAAATGTTCTATTTCGTCATTTATAGATAAATGCGCTGGAGCGTTGCTCCCGTGTGCTCCAGCCGCACTTCACACCTGCTCTTACTCAACAAGGATTCAATGCACAAACCTGTTTTGTTTTTTTTTTGTTTTTTTAAATATCCCATTAAGACAGACTCTCACTCCAGCCTGTCCTTTTTGGTTCAACAATGTTGGTGTGCAACCCCATTCCATGGACGAAAAAGGAATGAAAATAGGCACTCAGTGTCCCAAAATATCTTTTTAGGTATGTTTTGAATGTAAATTTCACAGTACTAGCATAGCATGCAAACAGAATCAGGTATAAATACACAGAGTTTTGGTGGTGGTTGAGTTTGAGCAAGAACAGGTCATACATTTTTACTACTGTGGTGATTGAATGCATTTTGTCAAAGCAATAAAAAGGGATCCACACTTAAGTCCACTGTGACATCTGTCGTGCTGACTGAGGAGTTTTGAAACGTGAACTCATAGAGAGAAATTTAAGTTGGCCATTGTGATAAACTGTAAACCTACATGTGTGCTCTTTGAGCTATACAATATTCTTACGTCCATCACACACCAAACATCTGCTGGTCTTGCTGTGAATTCATAAAGTCTGAAAAATAGAGACTTTCTCATAATGCTCGTCTGCCATATTATTATTTGATACCATTGTTTCTGCTTGAGGTTTCATGTCTTTGTGATGACATTCTCTCAGTTGGAATTGTTACCATATTTTACTCTACTGTATTAGGTGTTTTGGTAATACTTTGAATCTAACAGTGGTGACTGTTGCAGTGACTCACTCAGGATGTGGAGCTCCAGTCTTGGTCAGAAGCGTGAGGAGGAAAAACATAAAGATGACAAAGACAGCCAGGCCGACCCAGAAGCCAATCACTATAGAGTCTATAAGATTAAAAGAAACAAAAAAAAGATACAGGATATGATCCCTGGTGACAGTGGTGATAAATTGACTCAGTGTTCTGACAACACAACCTCATTACAAAACTCATACTCCATACAACCATGATACAATGGTTTGAAAGAGATGATACACACATATTAAATGAAATCAATATCCTGCAGCAGTTACACTCATATATTGAGAGGTAATCACATGGCTTGCACCCCAGACACAACAGACATGTTCCCTCAGGATAGTGATAGGAAGTGAAATACCACATTGTGTTTACAAATTCACGCAGATACACTAGAGAACATGTAATGAAATAAGATAAGCTTCTTCCTCAGGGGACCATTAATATTCACAACAAATTTCAAGTCAGCCATTGGATGTTTTGTAATCAAAGCTGACAGTCTGATCCGATGGTAGATGGTATCCTTCTAGTGTCATCCAGGCTTGGGCTATATCTATTTTATTTTATTTTTTTAAATTTATACCTTAATACCTTCCTGAAATGTCACATGACGGTATCAGTATTTGTCGCTGTTCTACCCACCCCCCATAAGTCCGATAAATAAACAATATAGTCTCACAAAATGTCAAGAAAGTTAATATTCCTATACCATTTTCCTTATTAAATAAAGAATCCAAGTTTCTCACTTTCACCAAACCGAGATTAATAAAGCTTTATTGTTTATTGTGCCTTGTTAACTCATGGTAAAACACTTTCATGCTCAACATAACAAAATAAAACTCTCATCTTAGTTAGCCTTGGTAGTCGTATAGTTAGTCAATTTTTCCAACAATCGCCATCTCTGGTCTGGTAAAAATAAACCCTTAATTCACAGAGTTAGATGTGAAAATATGTTGTTTCCCCCTGCAGTCTCTCTGCTGCTGTGGCTGTAACAGTCCTGTCATGTTGTCCCCACCACTCGCAGTCACATGTTTGTCTGCTCAGCTGCTTGTTCCACCAGACTGACCTCTGGTGGCACATGCTGTGCACTACATACAATACATCCTAATAGGGCATCTCAGCATCAGTTTAACAGAAAGGGGAGTGTCTGTATTTTTGACAATATTGAAAATCATACTGTCAGGATTTCAAGATACCATGGTATACTTAAATACTGTGACACAAACCAAGCTCAGTGTCATTCAGCTTAATCTAAGGGCAAAAGTGCAACAAGTGGATGTTGAGATTTTTATCAGGACCAAAATGTTGGATGAATGAATGGATGGACGGCCAGTTAGGCAAAGCACTGCAGATATGGAAAGTAATGGATAGGGTCATGAATAAACATGTCATTGTAAATTGTGTTTGACAGTGTGTTCCATCTTGAACAACTTAGAATTTCACATGCTTTCAAGGGAATGCATTATGTATCTCTCAAACATTCAGGATAACTGATTCAGTCAGTGCAGCAGTAGTGGTTGAACTCCTGCAATTTAATTGTAGATGGTTCATATTAAGTTCATTCTGGACCTCAGGCTCCAAACACAAATGAACCGTTTATTAAGCAAACATAGACAAGAAGTCCTTAAAGTGCCCAGACGAAATTAAAGTGTTTACAATGCCATGACAACCAGCAAAGTTCATATGCTGATATAGCTAGTGATGTGACCAATTTCCAAAACATCTGCTCAGTGACAGTGGTGGAGGAAATATTTAGATCCTTTAGGCAAAAGTAAAGTACTGCAGTGTAAGAATACTGCATTACAAGTAAAAGTCCTGCTTTAAAAGTGTCTCTTTAATAAAAGTATGAGTATTATCAGCAAAATACACTTAAAGTATCACATACCCATTGCCAGAAAGAATGTTGGCATTGTGCATTTCTGCAAACCATGGTCATATGTAGTGGATATGTTAAAACTTTACATTTCAAAAACACTGGTAAGGTTTAGGCATTAAAAACTACTTGGTTTGGAAAAGATCTTTCAGCCCTTACTCTAACCACCGAGATGGGCTCTACGAATTAACAGAGAAAAAACACATATTGATGGGGGAACACATTTCGATACAACACTGGTCCTGTTTATTATTATTATCAATGTTATTATGCCTCCGCACCAGCAATAGCCATGGCTAGAAGCATTATGTTTTTGGGTTGTTCCTTTCTTGTGAATGTGGCATCTCAAGAACACCTTAAGGGAATTTCTTCAAATTTGGCACAAACGTCCGCTTTGATTTAACAATGCAACTGAATAGACTCTGGTGGTCAAAGGTCAAATTTCAAGGTCACCTTGACCTCTTCTGTCTCCTTCTCATGAACACAATATCTCAAGAACATCTTGAGGGAATTTCCTCAAATTTGGCACAAACATCCAGTTAGATTCAAGAATGAACTGATTAGATTTGATGGTCAAAAATCACTGTGACCTCACAAAACCAGTTTTTGGCCATAACTCAAGGATTCATATGCTAATTATGACAAACTTCACTATTCTACCAGGATACAATGATAAAGTGATGACATTTTATATACAATAGGTCAAAGGCCAGCTTTACTGTGACATTTTTTTGGACATTCCACATCAGCATATCCCAGGAACAGAAGGAGGGACATTTGTTAGATACTGAATTGGTGACACTAATCTTGAAACTGTGCTGATTTTTAATAATTTTATTATTATTATTATTATTGTTATTATTATTATTATTATTATTATTATGGTCATCTAAGTGAGGAAACATGGTTGCTGCTAAAATTCCAGGGATGACATAAGTAGGTTATGGCAGTGAGATAACAAAGGTTAACTTGGTTTAATTTCACTTCAGTTTTACAGAGAGGTACAAACAAACAGCTACTCACAGCGGTGTGCCTTGAGTCCTTCAAAAGATACTGGCTCCTCGTCGTCATAGTATTCATATCTCCATTCATAGTCCGGGACTGGAGACGCACCGGTGCCATTTGGACTGTCAGCACCTGACATCTCAGAGAAAAAGAGAGAGTTGGGTACCAGACGGAGCTACAGACAGTTTCCTCTGAGGCTCTGAGATTCCTCCAAGCATCTGACTCACATCTCGCATCATCTCAGCGTGTGATGGCACACATTGGTTTTGAGCCTTGAAGCAACATGCGCGCACACACACACACACACATACACACATACACACACGCTCTCTTTCTCTCCCTCTGTGGAGCCCTATGAGGGGTGAAACGTATCAGCGAACACACACACACTGCATTCACTGCGTTCTTGAACCGTGTACATTACCTGTGCAACCATCACCGTGTACTTGCTTCGCGTGCACTGCGCATGCATTCACCATGTACTTGTTACACATGCAATGCACGTGCAATGCCTGAACACGCCTAGATGTGTGGTTATTAGACATGCGTGCATTGACACGTCATGTGATCGCAGGGGTCAAAAGTGTCAGCTCAAAGCAACAATGCGTCGTGTGACAGGTAACATGCCATACGAAAATTATTATAAATTTCAATAGAATAAACTTGCCTGATTAACTGAAAACAATTATGCAATAACGAAAAAAATAATAGCCTATCGAAAATATAAGTCAAGTAAACTGATCATCTGAAAAACGTCCATTTTACTGCGCTGAGACTCACAGCAAGCAGCTGACACTGAAAATGTGTGTGACAGATAATCTGTTATAATACTTGCAGCTTTATATCAAGGAAAAAATGTGTCTCATGAAATTGTTATATTTTTAATGTAAACTGTAAATGTATGTCTATTTAACGTTTAGAGTGATTCCAGCATATGGTAGTCTGACTAGTAGTCTAAAAATATTTCCCCATAATTTACATGGAGTATTAGATTTTTAAAAGGTATCAAACTATTTGAATGCATTGCAGAGTAGAGAGTTTCACCCTCCTGGTCACAGGTTGAGGTGGATTAAAATGAGGTGTGTTAATTCAGCACCATGGATTTATCATTAAACAGCGACCTGCTCCACCTCAACCTGTGATATCCACGGATTTGGGTCATTCAATTTTAATTATGAATTAATAGCATGATAGAGTATGGGCGGATTAAAACCAGCGGACGTCTGTGTTAAACTTTCCCAAACTATAGACTTTATTGTGTGTAGAACCACTCTCTACAGGTGGCAGCTGGCTTAACTCGCCAATAATGCGCTGAGAAAAATGTCTTAAGTCCAAAAAAAGTAATTTATTACAAAAAAGTCAGAGGCTCTGATTGGAGGGAGAGCTAACCACGCCCACTTAGGAGACAGGAAGAGTAACCGTTTTCTTAACATTGGATAAGCCTACGGTGGGATATCTCCTTTATCCAATATCTCAGGTGTGACACGTAGCATCGCTATGCTAACTAGCTTGCTATGCTAATCAGACGTGCGTGCGTAGACACGTCATGTGATCACAGGGGTCAAAAGTGTCAGCTCTTGAAGCAACAACGCGTCATGTTATGGACGTGTGACGTATATATATATAGGCTAGGCTATCTCTATCTATCTATCTATCTATCTATCCTTTTTTTCTTTCCTTGTTCAGGCACTATTTTTAATACTTCTACAACAGATCATTTATTAGCCTATAATAATAGGATACTTGCAGCTTGTTGCACACACATCTGATTAGCATAGCAAGCTAGTTAGCATAGCAATGCTACGTGTCACATGTCTGTAACATGACGCGTTGTTACTTCAAGAGCTGACACTTTTGACCCCTGTGATCACATGACGTGTCTACGCATGCATGTCTGATTAGCATAGCAAGCTAGTTAGCATAGCAATGCTACTGCTCCTGGGTCGATCCGAAAAATAGTTTCCCTGCACCATGTTGGAGTAATTTCATTGTTTAATAGTAGCAAAA
Source organism: Epinephelus awoara (assembly GCA_035609425.1). NCBI lineage: Eukaryota > Metazoa > Chordata > Actinopteri > Perciformes > Serranidae > Epinephelus > Epinephelus awoara. The sequence continues at coordinate 36,598,403 of CM069300.1, forward strand.
CAATAAGGCTTCATTCATCAAAGACAGAAACTCGATCTCTCTCCTTCTCTCCTCTTTTTTTCTCTGGCTCAGGTGTGTGGAATGGATCCTTCATCTCTTGCTGGCTGCCGTTTTTTGTTTTGTTTTTTAGTTTTGTTTTGTTTTTACCGGCAGTGAGATCATAACTTTAAAAAAAGTTTGAATGAAAAGTAACCAAAGAAAATGTGTAATACTGAATATTTCGTTTGTTTACAAGGTATTTTGAATTTTGAAACCTGTTTTATTGACCTGTTCGTAATAAATTACTTTTTTTGGACTTTAAACATTTATCTCAGCACTGCAAGTTATTGATAACGACAGATATTATCAGCCTGGGCCTGGAGCTTATTGTAAATGGGATGTGTTGTACCTTGTGTAAGTTAAACTGCGTCTGTGTGAGTGTACATCTTACCCCGCGATCATGGACGTAAGAAATATTTTCTGAGAGGCGGGGCGGATTTTTTGTTGGGAGGGGCAGGGGAAGCACACACACTTATCAATGATTAAGGATTTGATTTGAAGTTATTTTATAATAACATGCAGTTATAAGAGAACTAGAATGTTTTGTTGTTGTTGTTGATAACTAAATCAAGCCATTTAAGGAACAACACAACCCTGTCTGCAGGACAAACGGACCACATGATGGGGTCAAATGGATCATGTGCATAATTAACCACAAAACAAGCAAATACTTCATCTTAATGACATATAACACTCATTATGCTTCAGCTGAATCCTCTAAACAAATGACCATGTTGAATTGAAATTAGTTATCATGTTAAATGTCCAATGTGTTAACCAATCTTTGTGCATTATTACACAGCCTGATATGCCCTGCAAACACAGTGGGACTATTTTCTGAAAGCACAGAGCAAAGAAATGTCTTTTTTTTCTCCCCTGTCTGCTGTCAGCAGGAGCGGCGGCTGCAGCGGGGACTTCAGCATCACGGACAGCACGTGTAAAAAGACTTGACAAGCGGCTCCTTTAAATGTGTTTGCTGCTAGAGAAATTATACATAGCCTAATAATGTCATAGCCAGGAAATGGTGTTAATTTAATCAGTTTGTCTTGTGTCTATGTTGTCTCATGATTTCCTGTTTTATTTTGAAAACTAACTCTCCTCTCGTTTCAGGCAACTTTTAAGATTTAAGGATGTCTGAAAAGCTGTTTCCATAAACAGTCAAATTAGCAAAAGGGTAAATTCGAAAAAAAAATGTTTATGAAAACACAACTAGCCTATTGATTAAAAACATACAGATGGAGGTTTGCAGCATTTAGGATCCAATTCAATAATAGGCTATATATTCACAATTAGGCTGTTGTAGCCTATATATTATCTTAGTTAAATATTTTTAAACCACAGCCAGACATCGAGGGTGGTTAGTAGCTCTGATTTGTGAGGATTAAATAAAGATTTAAAAAAATCATGCGTGTGTATATGCACGCGTATGTGTGCAGCAACTTGATTCATTTATTCATTCCACTCTTGCGAAGCACACACACACACACACACACACACACACACACACACGCCTGCCTGCACGTGTAAACTATGGAGACAGACAGTTTGCCAAAATAGGCTAATTTGACGCGTTCAGGTGTTAATGATGTGTACATGCACTATGTGTGTGCGAGATGCACACGCTGTGCACACGTACTGATAAGACGTGTGAGCGCGTCATGTGAGTGGCGCGAACAGCGCCTGCGTGTCACTCGTGTCTCCATAGTAACCCTATGTAAAATGTAGGCGTGCACTCACACGGTTTGATCAGATCTGACGTGTCCTAATTAGGCGCAAGTGACGCGTTGTAGTGTGGCTGGGTGAAATGTTTGACCCCTCATAGAGCCCCCCCACCTGCGCATGCCCTCTCCCTCTCTCTTTCTATCTCCTCTCCTCTTTGTCCATGTAAAACTAGGTGACAGGAAGCTGACAGCTTTTAGAGAAGGAAATGAATTTCACTTTATATTTCCCCTGACAGTACAGTGTGTATCCGCTCAGTCATTTGGCAACCTTCCTCTGTTCACATACATAGATACCTGCTGGTAGAAGCCACACACACTTTCGGAATGTGTGATTGTGTTGTGACTGAACAGTGCAAATGTATAGGGGTGTAAGAAAGTATCGACACACTTGAGTATCACGATTTTTGTTATACTGTATTGATTCTCAAAAACTGACATAGAGAAATGTTGCTTCTGCTTTGATTGCACAAAAGGTTGTCAAATCAACCTTTTTATGTATATGGTGGTGTGGCCTTAACACTGTGACATTCATTCATCTCTCATTTTCTAGAACCACTTATCCTGTTGGGATCATGGGGGGGCTGGAGCCTATCCCAGCTGACATTGGGTGAGAGACGGGGTACAGCTTGGAGAGGCTGCCAGACTATCACAGGGCTGACACATAGAGACAGACAACCATTCACGTTCACATCTACACCTATGGCCGATTTAGAGTCACCAATTAAGCGGCATGTCTTTGGACTGTGGGAGGAAGCCAGAGCACCCGGAGAAAACCTACGCTGACATGGGGAGAACATGCAAACTCTGCACAGAGGGGCTTGCCCATCATGGGGTTCGAACCAGGAACCCTCTTGCTGTGAGATGACAATGCTAACAACAGTGTCCTTAATACAGTGACAGTATTCCTGAAATTAGATTTTAAAAATGTTCAATATATCCCTTTGCTTACTGTATCACAATATATCGCAATATATTGAATCATAACCCTGTATTATGGGTTATGATTCAATATATCGCAATATATTGAATCATAACCCTGTATTATGAAATGTTTTGTTTCGCCAGATTTCTGCCAATACACAGCCTGAATAATGTGTGTTTGTTTTTCCACTATATATTGTGCCAGAGAGGATTCTATTATCTATTCCCCTGTATATCATTATTATTCTGCCTTGAGATGCATTTCACAGAGATGACGGAGGCCTTGCTTGTTCAGCTGGCAGGATCTTTTCCCTCAGGGTTTGTGTCTAGGTGTTATAATAAGAGTGTCTGTGATGTTGTTATTCAGGGCCAGGATGTGCTGGGTAAAGCTGGAATTATTGATTATGTTGAGAGTAAAAGGAATAAAATTCTGTAAAAACTGAGTCATACATTGTGGGGAGTGTAACTAAGATGACATTTCACTTTTGGTTTAATATATTTGACATTATGAGATCAAAAGCCACACACATCCAAATTTAAAGACAATTCCAGGTTAAAGCAGCTGTGCAGAACTTTTCGTTTTCGTTGATTATAGCGCCCCTTCGGTCGAAGGAGAGCGAGAGGATTAACTAACGTCAGGTCAGTCCAAGTAAATAGTGGAAACAGCAAAATTACTCAGTAAATTCTCCTGTCGTGTTTCTGTTCTGATCTAATCTAATCTGTTGTGTAGTTTGAGCTACTAAGGCTACCGTAGTAGTGTGAGCCTCAAGTTATTCTGGGTGATGTAGTAACCGTTGTTGTGCTACTGAAAACAATGAGAAGCAGCCGTGTACGTTTGGTGTAAGGAGGAATAAACAGTTAACAAGTCATCTGCTGAGTCCGCATCATTATGTGAGGAGAATACTCAGACGATTTGGGAGTTATGCCCTTTCTCTATCATTTTCATATTGAGACAGCGGTTAGCATGGCACTGTCAGTACATCTTGCGTGGAGGGATACACCGGTGAGCAACAGCTGCAGCTGGCTCTGGGACAGGTACGCTAGGTCACTCGGTCAATGGCAAACAAAGAGACTACACCGACGATATTACTCACCCGACTGAAAGCTGTCCATCAGCTCCTGCAGGCCTGGAGCGTTTTTTCCAGTTCTTCTTAGGAACATGAAAAAAAGTTTCAGTCACGCCAGGATTAGTGATTGCTGCAAAGTTTTCATTCCTTGTGATGCACTCTCTGCGGCGCTTTTCCTCCTGATGATATATCTCCCCAATGATGGCAGCACATGATGTGCAGGAAATAGTAGCGGAGGATTCAGCCTCTCTCATCTCTGCTCAGCATCAACACATGGAGTTCCTCATCTGTGTGCTCAGGTCAAACAGGTATGGCTCTGGATCTGTGTCCGCTACAAGAAACTCTTCAAAATCGCGTTCAAAGTCGTCCATTGCAGCTGCTATAGTTCGGAGATATCGCTAGGCTAAATAAACAGCTGAGTTTTGTTTACAAGCTACGTCTGTGTCTGCTCACCGGTGTATCCCTCCGCAGATCACAGCGCAGGACGTACTGACCCTCTATCAGCTCAATGCTAAAGGCTGAGACGCAGCCACTGGACGTACAGACACAAAAAAGATATCGATCATGTTGTCTCAATATGAAAATGATAGAGAAAGGGCATAACTCCCAAATGGTGGGAGTATCTTTTATGTGAAGATACACAGTGAGGCAGCAGGGGCAAGCGCAAATCGTGGCAGCGGCATCTAGCCGTGGCAACTTCCGGTGGCATCCTCAGGTGCCACTAACTTGCTGCGGCAGCTGAGGCTGTTTGAGGCACTTGCCACTCAGATACCACGGCATTTACCGACATGCCACGGCAACTACAGCTGTTTAAAGCAGCTGCCACTGGATGAAGTGACTGTGGGGCTGTTAAATGATCGTTTTTAATAAAAAATAATTATAATAAAAAGTGATTTAACCATTAAGACTTGGCACGAAAGAATGTAGCATTATCAGAGCACTAAATATTTGTTGATTTTATCGCCAAAATCACGTGTGTGTGTGTGCACACACTGGGTCTCATTCATGAAACGTGAGCAGAAGGAATTTGTGTGTAAACTGTTCGCAGACAGATATTTACGTGCATGTCCGCATTCATCAATATTTTAGTAGCTCCGATCTTTTCGTAGCTACTAACAAAATCTACTCCTGCTCCTGACCACTTGTAGTGCTTGTGTAAATTTAGTAAAGCACATAAATATTGCTTTTTACTATTGGAAATGACAATTTTAACTCGTATTGCGCTCTGTTATGTACACAATACACAGATGCCTTTGAAACACGTAATCTAAACATGACAAAATATTAAAAATATAACACATTTAGTTAAATTATTTGGCAATTAGCAGGTTTGAGATCCAGATTAGGTTCATGATTGTGAATTATCTACGTAAATCAACTCAATAGATTACACGTTCTTTCTACACGTTGAATGATGATAATAAAAATATCCGTAAGGACAGCCGGATCACAGCCTCTTCGGCCTCGGTGCCTGGGTTCAGCAGGGGCAGCAGGTGGAAGGAGGACGATCGTTTGAATGAATAAATCTGATTTGATAATGATTAATTTACGTTGTATCAAACAGAGCTTTAGGCTATTAAGATTCAAATAATTTGAGGACGATGCATACAGACTGCTGTAGGCTATATGTTATCCGTAGCCTATCGTTTGTTAAAATAAATGTTAAATAGCTCTACATTCCGACAGCGATCACTGATTTAGAGTTTATCCATTACGCACATAACATCTCTGGTTTCCCGTTCCCACTTCATTCAAAACCCCACAAATGAATCTTCTGTTTGTTTGGTGACTGCTGTATTTTTGTGTGTGTGCTTATGCGTTTCTTTGCCTCCAGTTTCATATTAAACCATTTACGCTTCACCTCTGACATGGTTCTTTGTACCACGGAGACAACATTAACAGCATCTGTTCCCTCCCTCCAGGCCATCGCTTTGCCTGTCCCTGCCACACCACCACTAACTGAAGAAAATAAAATGTTTTCCACATGTTGTCCACTGTTGTCCAAATCTCTCTTTCTTTCTCTGCGCCATGACTGACAGGTCGACAGGATGCACCTACACCTCCTGATATGGTGGTCATTGGCTATTCATGGGCGGGGATTTCTGCTAATTGCTGATTACTGGGAGCGCGCTGTCACTTTACGATGGATTGGCATTCATGATCATACACACGTGTTTACGATCAAATCTGAGTTTCCCGCGGCGTTCCTGAATCCGGAGTAGGTTTTTAGTAGAGTAGGCTTTTATGTGCAAATCTACACACAGATTTACTCTCTCTGCTACTGACCTGCCACGGCATCTACAGCTGTTTAAAGCAGCTGCCACTGGATGAAGTGACTCACTTTTTATTATAATTATTTTTTTTTTAAAAAAACGATCATTTAACAGCCCCACAGTCACTTCATCCAGTGGCAGCTGCTTTAAACAGCTGTAGTTGCCGTGCCATGTCGGTAAATGCCGTGGTATCTGAGTGGCAAGTGCCTCAAACAGCCTCAGCTGCCGCAGCAAGTTAGTGGCACCTGAGGATGCCACCGGAAGTTGCCACGGCAAAGGGACAGCTAACACAGCAAAGCTGTTACCTGCAGCCTTCACTTGCAAAGCTAACGCTACTAACGTTAGCTCAGTCCAAGTAATTAGTGGAAACATGCTAACATGCTAACGTGACACACAAGTTAGTAGTAAAGTAAGACCTGTTCATAAATGTTCTGGTGTAGCTCTGAATTTCTTATAAACTGAGGACAACTGCCTGCTGTATATTTGTGTTCATGGTCACAGTCACAGATCATTTTACATGATGCTCCTTCGTTATCCGCCATGACATCAAAAGTACAACCAAGTCCTCATAGATACATCTCTGGTAAAACTGTTAGGTGTTATGTGTTCAGCAATGCCCGTTGCGTACTGCTTACTCCAAGAACACTGTAAACACGACTCCTTCTTCTTCTGTGGTTTAATCACTGCGGCCGCTGCGGGTGAGCAGAATCACTTCCGCCTCGGGTGCTGTATACTGGTTTTCTGACTTCCGCTGTGTGTCCGACCCGAGCTAGGCTACGCTAAATCAGAATCAGAATCAGAATCATTTTTAATCGCCAAGTACGTTCGCACATACAAGGAATTCTGTTCCGGCAGGTGGTAACACTCTCAGAATAAGGTACAAGTGATAAAGAACAAGAAAGGAATACGTAATAAGAAAAACAGGATATGTACATCTATATGCAAAGTTAAAAAAAGTAAGTTAAAAAATAGAATAAATATAAAATAAATAAGTAAATAAAATAGTATGTACAAGGGTGGTGCAAAGTACACAAGATAGTGCAAATGATAGTGGCCATATAGCCATATAGAGAAAGGCTTTTTTATCTCTGTTGGGTTCAAATAAATGTATCTCCAGGGGGGGTGATACGAACTAGGGACAGTTTTATTAATGGTAAAAAGTTCCGCACAGCTGCTTTAAATAATGTTGGTGAACAGCCATTGCCAGATTTTACATTATCTAAATCAGCTGACCTGTATGACCTCAAACTTAAACTAATTAAACCTTCAACAAATTCAACAATTACATATTCATCCATTTTCTAACCACTTCATCCTCTTGAGGGTCGCGGGGGGGCTGGAGTCTATCCCAGCTGACATCGGGCGAGAGGCAGGGTACACCCTGGACAGGTCGCCAGACTATCACAGGGCTGACACATAGAGACAAACAACCATTCACACTCACATTCACACCTACGGACAATTTAGAGTTATCAATTAACCTAGTCCCCAAACTGCATGTCTTTGGACTGTGGGAGGAAGCCGGAGTGCAAATACATTGTGTTGCTCCTCCCGTTCACAGCAGTACATTGCTTTGTATTTGTGTCAGTAGTCCTGCCTGCTTCTCCAAACTGGCAGGGCCCTGATTGTCATCTGCTGTAGCCTATGTAATATATTGTCTATGGATAAGTACCACATACAATCCCACTTAAAAAAAAAAATCTGAACTATCCCTTAAACACATTAAATGGTTTGAGTTGCTCATATTTCAGAAACAGACTGGTGGATTGAGGTCACATTTAAAAAAAAAAAAAAAAAAAAACTTTGCGTTTACCATGTAGCTTTAGTTGGTCAGCTTACAGTCAGTACACACTACAAAACAGACCTTATTGTATGTTCAGGTCATCAATGAATGCAGAAGTGTTTATATTTTCCATACATTCCAGCTCAGTCAGTATGAACTGTAATCATGACACTGAGTCGCTGCTGCTATGTTCTGTGTCTCCTGCTGGGCTCTTCTTCAGCGATTAATGCACAGCAGCAGCTGGGTTCATCTAATTGAGCACCTTGGGGAAAACACAAGTGCATTACAGATATCCCCTCTGAGATATTAGACCTGCTGCACCCAGCTGCGATGAATATTAAAAAGCCTGGTCATGTCAATGTTCTGCTGTGTCATTAAAGTGCTTCTGATAGTTGCAATCTATAAAGCCCTTGAAGAGTAAAACAGTTTAACAGACTGTGTTTGAACATATTCTTGACTGGTCTGCACATCCAGTTTCCCCTGAACTAACCATGCTGATGGTGGAAAGCACTGTGTTCTATGTTATTATGTACATTACTCAGTGACTGTACTTAAGAGCAATTTTAGGTCCTTTTATGCTACTTTCACTCCACTACATTTCAGTGGGAATTCTGTATATTTTACTTTGATGAATTATATTTACTAGTTACTTCAGAGGGTTAGGATTTCATTCATATATCATATGATCACCTTCTCAGATATGATGTGTTATTGCAGATCAAACTACCCACAGTATATGAAGTAGTTAACATTAGATCCCCTTCCATCAACTATAACATTAAAGTACTGCTCACTGTAGCTGTAACAATTAATCTATAAGCTGTCAACTATTATATTGATCACCAGATAATTTGGTAATTGATTGTTTTTAAATATTAACGTAAAAAACATAAATATATTCTGGCTCCTTTACACCCCTATGAGAGTTAACTAAGTATCTTTTGGTTGTGGGCAAAACAAGACATCTGAGGACGTCATCTTGGGCTTTGGGAAACACTGATCAACATTCTTCACCACTTTTTGACATTTTCTGATCCAAACAACTAATTGATTGATCAAGAAAATAATCGTCAGACTAATCTACAGCTAAAATGGTTATTACAGCAGGCCTACTGCTCACATATTATTACATCAACATTGACCCAATAATAAAACACTGACATGAATTCTTCTGTACAGTGTTGATTATACTTGTGTATTTTTTTCCTTAATATTTTTAATTGCAGGGATTTTACATGGAATGTAGTGTCGTCATGGTGATGTGCAGCTACTTTTATTTACGTAAATGATCTAAATACGTCTTTCACCACTGCTGACCAGCATGCCCTTACCCCTGAAAATGTGTGCCCCTGGTACCAGGGGTGGAGCCGTCCAGCCTTCTTGTAAGCAAACAGGGCATTTAAACGTGTGAGGACGTGGTCATGTTGCTGCATTGACCTGAAGAAGCTTGACTAGCGAGCCAGTGTAACCATTTCTACCTAAACCCAACTGCAATCAAACAGCAAGCAAAAAGCATCTGCTGTCAGAACACGGTGCATGCCTGCATTACAGTGCTCTCAGTATCGTTCACGTACACAAACGACACCTCAAATGAATCCTGAGAATCCCAGTATTGTTTAGCTCCTTTCACTGTTCCACCAAAGGTTACGGCATAAACTGTCGAAATAATCAGGTAACAACAAAACCTGCCTTTTTGTATTTACAACTACAAATTGTGTCTTAGTTTTGTATGGTCACATAAAATTACTAGTAATGTCTAATCCAAATTTTCAGTCTATTCCATTGACCATTCTCTCTGTTCATTTGCATGTCCAGGAATCTACCTGCAGAGTCTGGCTAATTTGTGCATGCAGGGGCATCAAAACTGGTCTGCAGCCAAGCACACAGCAGCAGCAGAGGAACCAGGCAAAGGAGCTGTCACAAGCTGCCAACAGGAGGTAAGGTGATGGGGAGCAGTGGTGTTATTTTTAACCATTTTGATTTACTTAATATAGAGCCGTGTCTTCTTGCAACCCTGTGTCACAGCTGAATGCTTGCTTTAGCTGTTACTCCTTGAAGTGCCTCCTGAGTGGCCATGTCTTTCACATGTCTACTTTGCAAGCTAAGATGAAAACATTATCAGAATTACAATAATTATTTCAGGTTTTTTGAAATGTTGGGAGAGTTCCTCCCAAACTATGGAAGATTTTATATATCTGTTTTCACAGACTAAGTACCCCTTATGAGGAGTAAACTCATGTATAAACTGGTGGTGAGACCCTTTAATAAAAAACAGTGCCCTCTCTGTTTCCTACCTCAGTTATCATCTTATGACCAGTTATTTTTGTAGGGGTCCCTTCCCCCTGACATGAGCTCATGACACTTAAAACCTGACATTTCCAGCTTTTTTTAATTCTTCAACCCTTCTCAGATATCCATATTCTCAGGTGTTTGACCTCTCACTATGCCTCTTGATGTCCAAGCTCACTACAAGATGAACTCCATTTACATTTCACACCATGTCACTGACCTGCAACCCTTTAATCCCACCGCCGTATTACTGATTAGCTCAGTTCTTGCACTTTTAAACATAATGGCAGCAACTAACGCAGAATAAGTTAGGATCATCCCAGCAGCCTGTAGCAGAGTGCTGACAGTCACACGCTACAGCAGAACTCAGTGAGCCTGAGTTTATGAACAGTCAAGCTCACAGTTAACAAATGAGCAGAAGCAGAATTTACATGAATATAAATAGAAATATAGCTATACATGATTGTACATCAGAAAAATGTAAACTCTAGTCCAAGTTCATATATCACAAGGTCTCCAAGTATTCATTCTCAAGAGAACAAATATGAGTGTTCTACAGATACTTTTGTACCATCAACATCACCATGTAAATGCTGTAATTAAAGACACCATACAGAGGAGATGAACAGTGATTAAAATGCTGTGCTGTAATCATTGATTCATATGTTCTTCAGCTAAAAAAAATAAATCAAAAGCAAACATTAAATGTTCCCAAATCCCAGCCCCTAACACTCAACCACAGACGCCTCCCAGTGAGGCTGTCACAAGCCACCACAAGGAAACCACTGCATGCCCAGAAATTGGGCGTACGCTGTAAAGTGCATCGCAGACTGGCCACTGGCTCAGCACTTGCTAATGTGTACTCGCATTTTTTCTCTGATATCTTAACATGTACTCACTTTATTTGTTAATCACCCATTCAGAGGTTTTACAGTGAGCCAGACAGACAGTGATTTAAACCTGTAAAATCAGAGAAAAGTAGGTTTAAAAAAGAAAACAAATCTGTTTTAACGTCTTTCTGATGTAGGTTTGTGCTGCTAACATAGACCCCAGACAATGCACATTACATTTGAAAAGATAAATAAATAAATTTAATGCAGTTATGTTAAGATATTTCCAATTGAGTCCCCGGGAACGACTGGCAAATATTTTATAGATTATCCATTGAATTTCTTTGAATAATCCTAAAGAAATTAAATAAGTTATTATGTAAATTTCACAGTTCAACATTTTGAGAAATATACTTATTCTCTGTTATTCTGAGAAGAGTTTTTATGTTTTCTTTAAGCTTATTGAGATTATGAACAAATATATGCAGTAAGAAAATGGCAGCTGCCGGTAAAAATATTTTTTCACCACAGTTTGTCCCCTGAATAATAAAATATAATCAGGTTATTAAAATAAGTCAGTACAGTATCGATCAGCACAATCACATTATCCCCAGTGTAACATCATCAGGAAAGAAAAAACGGTGCCTAACCTGGCCACTGACACGAGCACATACAGCATCTGCCGTCACAGCAGACATTATGATGTAAGATAGCAGGAATGACTATTGTCATTTCCTACATACGCATGAATTCAGTGTATTTTATGAACCTTAAAATACAAGGTTACTGTCTACCCGCAGTCCCTAGGGAACTCCATGCCATCTTTAATGGGAAATTGCAGTGCAGTGAACTTCTGGTTCGGGAGGTGGACAGGTGTCAGATTTGTGCAGAGCCCAAGAAAAACAAAAAACACTGAGACATCACATACCGTATACTAGTAACACCCTAAACACAAATTTCCCTCTCAGTGGTTTCTGTCACGAGAAATACTTTCAAAACTAGTAGGCCTCAAGTTACCAGATGCCACTGATTCAACATGACATGCATCACGTGAATGCATGACACATGCAAATATACTATTTATCGTAGTTCAGTCTTTTGCAACATCTACATCGCGCATATTGATATTGCGATGAAAGTGCTTTTTTGTTAAATTGTGCAGCCCTACTCCTGATAATTAAAGTGTAACATCAGTGTGTGATTGCTAACTGTGAAACATGTTTGCATTGTTCACTGCATCTGAACAGTTATATAACACCACACTATGGTACAGTGTTACATCACAGTGTTTCCTTTGTTTGTGCCAAGGTTTGCTGTATATAAGGCAGCAGAAGCAGGTTTTAGCCTGTGGGTGCTCTTAAAAAGGGTTAAACAAATAATCTCTTCTCATAAAGGTCAATTTGATGACTCAAAATTAAACTGGGGTGAGTCAAGACAACAATCAGAATAGTAATGAAAATTGGCCCAGGCTAAATGAATGAAAGAGTAACCTTTAAAAATGTCACAATAATGCATTTTATTTCACTGCAGTGGTTATAACTCTCCTGCAATTGCATCCATGTAACTGAACAGTAACATCCATGAATACTGTAACTTCACAAGATCATTTGCTACACTCTGGTCATATTAATTCTATTTTATTATTGCATATACACCAGCAGTTTACATCATCTCAGTCATTTCTCTGTCTCATTTCCTGCTTTTATTCTACACCTTTACAATGTTTAACCTTTTATTTCAGAGTTATATTAACTTTGTATCAAACACTGACCAAACTGTCCAGAATCAGAAGAATTTTTACAGCCCATCAAAGCCTGAGGTGTGATGCCTGCTATAAGCATCGTCAGGTCCTTGGTGCATAGAAATACAATGTTCCATTCATTTCTCACAAACACGAGTTTATAAATTAATATGGACACTCTCTCTCTCTCTCTCATTCTCTCACAGGCACACAGTCTTTGCAGAGTGGAACTGGGTCGTGGCCGAGCACATCAGCCCAGGAAGGCGTGGAGCTCCTCTTCACTGAAGCCCTGCTGCTTCAACAACCTGAAAGAGAAACAAACAGGAAAAGAGAGCAATTTAAGAAACTGCTGAGTGCAAAACAAAGATGATACAATCAAGAATCACTGAAATCTGAGGTCTGAAGTGCTTCAACCTATACATAGTTTTTCAATGTGTCACTGGGGCTGAGCCGTAAATCTGTAACTACTAAGTGTCTCACTAACAACCATCACACCCATCCACAGGTCCAGTGTGGAGGATTCAGGCTGATATATTGGCAGATATGGAATATAATATGTTTTCTCTAAGGTATACTCATATAATTTTTTTTGTGAAAATAAGAACTGTTGTGTTTTCGTTAGCTTAGCATGAGCCATTTATATCTATATAGGGGACAGATACTCATCTATGAAGATTGGCATGTTTCTACAGTGGCCCAGAATGGACAAACTAAACACTGGTTCTCGATAGGGCCTATCACATTTTTGTGTTTTCGTGTGGGCCACCGTAAGAAGCAGCCCCTCCGCAATGTGAGTGTCAGTGTGACACTGATTTTTTTTTAAAATGATACTGCTTTATTCAGTGTTTTTACTGATTTAAATTATGTTTTAGAAAGGAAGAAACCTCTGTGGATAAATTAGCTCCCAGTTAAAAAAAACAAGGTGAGCACAGATTAGCAGGTGCTAGGTTAGTGGCCCACATGCCAAACAGCGACAGAGAAACACTTATTTCTAATGTGAAGGTGCTTCATTCAGTATTATTACTGGTTTGATTCACCTGCTCCATTTGTTTTGGGGAGGAAGAGACCTCTGTGGATAATTCGGATCATGGTAAAAACCTACTGAACCTCTGGATCAAAAAAAAGGTGAGCAAACATTCGAGGATGCTGAGAAGGCTGGCCGTCTCCGATGTGCCAAATGGCATCAAAGAAACAATGATATATAATATGAAGCTGCTTTATTCAGGGTTTTAACTGGTTTTGATTCACCTAGTGTGCTTGTTTGGAAGGGAGGAGACCTCTGTGGACAATTTAGCTCCTGGTAAAAACTCCCTGAACACTGACGAAATTTCAGCTGGTTGCAATCTGCAACTAAATCCCCCTAAATTTTACACACTGGACCTTTAACGGCAAACTCTTATCCGTGAATAGCGACTATCTCAATATAACAATTTTTGAAAAATGTAAGACTTATAGTTTGTCAACAAAACGTCACAGCTTGAACCAGACAGGCCCTTTCTAAATGTATGCTGCAATGTCTGTTATACTGGAGCCCAGACCAGTTACCTGATAAGATTGTGTAGTTCTGTCACCACAACCTTATACCGTGTTCCCATCAAGGTCAGAGGTTGAAATTTCCCAGTCAAAATTCCAACTTCTGACCAACCAGCCTTCCAGGTAAATGATGCCAAACATAAACAAAAAAAAACATGTCTGATCACGATGACCTCCTGTTTCTTAAACTCTCAGCAGAGGAGCCTCCATGCATATATAAACTAAACAATCACAAACATCACTACAACTACTATGTTGTGATGATAAAGTGTTCCCAAATCTCAGCAATTACTTCGGAGAGTACGTTATCATAACTGATAGACAGTGTTGCCAGATCTACAAAAATAAGACCTACATTGTAGGAAAAGAACATATCCTGTAAAATGTACTCTTTTCTCAAAGCACTAAACAGTGATAAAGGTTTCATTACACACCCTATAGTCAGCTCTGTAAAGGCAGTGGAACCGCACACACACACATAGCATTTGGAGCCATCCGGCCTTTCGAGGAAATCCTTGAGCATGGACTCATCCACCCGTCCCTTCAGGCCCGTCCAGCTTTCACACGGATCAGAGAGGACGTACTCCACCTGAAACCTGAGACACACACACACACACACACACACACACATTAAGACACTGAGGTCCAGATTTAGCAGAAGAATTTGTAAAGCTGAGAGTTATTTGCATTTCACACATGAAGCTTTGCAGAGTTCAGTCAGACAGACTCTCTCTACACTCCCATTTCATTCACAACTCTCTCTGCTCCTATGGGTGTCACCCCAAAATAATCGAACCAGATTTTGCCACGATCTCTCTAAGACAATCATATTGTTGCTGTCAAGTTTTAAAGCTGTTCTCCTCTGTGTTGCTTTCAGTTGTCTTTTTTTGTCTTTTACCCCCTAAATACTCGGGGTCTAATCACCAAAGAACTTTTCACCATTCATCATATGTCATCATTGTGTGTTTCGTAACAAATTACTGTTCACTTGAAAATAAGTCTCTCATGATTTAACTGCCTCAACACAAATGTAGATGTGTCAAGCCCCAAAGCACCATGTGCATTCACACTGCAACTCAACGTGTCCCTCAGTTTGTCAGTTATTTCCTAATGTTCTCTACAGTAAAGGCTACATAAGATCACAAACTGTAAATTCTGTTCATTTTTAGCTCAACATAGGATTCTTCAACACTGCCTTTTATGATGTATTCTGGTGAACTGCATACCAAACTTGTATGGATTTGTCATGACACAGGAAGTGAAGTGTTTGCAGTGAATACAAATTGTATAATGAAGCTTTGTGGAAGTTCACTGGTCAAAGACCTTTTTTTATCCCCACATTTTCCCCAATGGAGTGAACTTCTTCTATTTTGCCTCCTCGTTATCTTTTACATCACACTTTAGCTTTTCCACGCTGTCAACGTCGCCACATTCGCAATCCTGTGAACCTGCTGTCCGCTTTCCTCAAGCTAATCAATCTCTGGATGTTGTTTTTAAAAAAACCTTGAATTCATTCATTCTGTTTTTAAGACCTACTGCTTTGCAAGGCATTTCTTCCCCTTCACCTTGACCTTCATGAAGTTGAGGGACATTTAACTAAGGCTATACTGCTCTACTTCCAACATCCAGGGGATCCTTTCCCATCTCCTGTCCTCTTTTGGGCCTATGTATACTTCCTGAAGATGCTTCACATGGGTGGAGTCTATTCGCCAGGTGGGAGTAAGTCGCACATGTGCAAGTCTCAAGTTATAACCTTCAAGTCTCAAGCAAGTCAAGTTGGGTCAAGTCATACTCAGAAACTCGTATAGATAATATAAGATACTAAACTAAACACATTAACTCAGCTACTGTGAGTACAAATCTAAGTCTTTTCTTCTCATGCCATTGTCTACCTCTGCTCCACTACATTTATCTCACAGCTTTAATTACTAGTTACTTTTAAAATTAAGATTTTGCACTTGAGACATATGAAAATGTTCAAGTACTGCTGGAATTATGAGTCAAGTAATGAGTTAACAGAAAATAAATTCTCCACCATTTTGGTGCATTTGTTTTTAAATGCAAAAAACATTTCATGGTTCCAGCTTCATAAATGTGACGATGTTTTTTGCTTCTTTTACTTTTTATTATTTAACAATTTTTATGATGAGGTTTGAACTGTTGGTTGGACAAAATTATGAAGATGTCACTCTGGGCTCTTGGTAAGTGCGACGCTATTTCTCACTATTCACAGAATTTTAACAAACCAAACCACTTGTAATAGTACATTTTCCTGAAAATACTCACATACTTTCTCTTAACTAATATTTTAAATGCAGGAATTTAACTTGTAACAGGGCATTTTTACAGGGTGGTATAAGTAAGTTTTATCAAAGTAAAGGATTTAAATACTTACTTATTTATCTTACTAATCTTTATTCCTGCTCCAAGCCCTCTGGTCAGGGTGAAAGACTCCACTCACATAACATACCTGCTGCTGTGCAAAAGCAGGTGAGATAATAACATTGTTAAAATCCCCGAATGCAAGCCGAGCAAGGACGGGAGGCCAAAAAAAAAAAAAAAGTCACTGGGGAAACTATCTCATGGTGCGCGGATGTGCATGGCAATCGACACACACTCTCAAAGATAGTGAACCTATGTTGGGACAGCAGGCATTAAGAGTCGTTACACAATATGGCTGTGTCAGAACCTCATGCTCATGATGCCGCTGTATGTACTGCCATTCCTCTGAGGAGAGCTGCGGGCAGAAGAACAGTGCTGTCATAGCGTGGGCATGAATATCAGCTGGCAGGTCCTCCCACGCTGCGACATATATGTCATCACAGTTAAATATGAAAAATAACTTCTCAATATCGTGAAAAATACAAATATTAAATTAAGTCAAGTACTTTTGAAGTCTCAAGACAAAGTCAAGTCTCGAAATCATGAACACAAAGTCAAAGTCAAATTGAGTCTTTTTCAGTGATAGTCAAGCAAGTCCCTCGTCCTCGAATTTGTGACTCGAGTTGGGCTCGAGTCAAGTCATGTGAATCGAGTCCCCCATCTTTGATAATCGGCAATCTTTATCTGTTGCTAACCTCCATAACTATTTTTATACACTTCCGATCTATCTATCTCTCCTTTTTAAAATGATGTTGTAACATGTATATGTATATGTAATTCAGTGTGTTGTTTTAGCACTGGGCAGGCAGCACATAATTTTTAATTGTAAAGCGCCAACCAAATTGCCATTGACTGTAGTTGTCAATTCTACTTAAAATCCATACAGGGGGGTGTTAAAGTTAGGAGCAACCAACCAGAAGCCTTGTGGGAACATCCTGTCAATGCAAAACTATTTATAGACTGTATATTGTAATACTTTATCTTAACGTATTGCCATATCAGCATTTCCACATGGATTATTAAAGTGGATGCACCTAAATACAACTGTAAGAAGACACAAGCCCAGATCAGATCTTCTCTCTTCAATATTTTCCCCAAATATAAATGGTTATAAAGGCATATTGGGAAATGTTTGTAGACACTAATTATCATTTTATAATCAATAACAGGTGAACTGGTGACAATTCCCCTTCTCTCTCCTTCTCTCTGCCTGTGAATTGTCTTCTCCTCTGCTTCTTTCTCAGAAATCTCTTAATTCACAGCAGCCCACACTGCTGTCCTCACACCACTCCCTTACACACTCCACAAATTTCATTTCTAACAACTAACATTTGCAGGCTGTGGTGTGACAGGGACAAACACTATGAGGCTTTAAACACAAACACACAGCTGCCGTACCTCTCACTATTTGCAGCCAGTTCATCCAGTTCACAGCGCCACAGAATGTCCTCTTCTCGTCGGTTAAAAAAGAGCAGCTTGGTTGTTCTGAGGACACACGAACATGTTGTGGATTATCAGGCACGGCCTTGGATTTATAATCAGTGACGCAAACAGTACTGAGTGCATTGGATGGGAAAGGTTGACGATGACAGTGAGGACAAGGAGTCTTTTTCCTCTATAGGGGAAATACATTTCTTCCTATGAGTTGTAGATACAATTGTCATTAAATGTTATTAAACATCTTTTAACATGACCATTTCACATAGAGACACAGAGATATTTCACCTCACAATCCTACAACACTCTCAATTCTAACTTCACATTTAAATCTAGAACAACAATACTTAAATTTAATATTAGGGATTAACATTTAGATTAGGTGTGCACTAATGAAGACTATTGCTTCTTTAAAAACACACACAAACACACACATACATACACACACATACACACACACACACACATATTTTTTGTGTTCAGATAAACTAACAATAATAAGACATAAATGATTACAGCGATCTTAAAAAGGCAGTATTAGACGCACATTACTCTTTCTCTCTCTCTCTCAGCATGTGTCCCCTCGTCCTGCTGTAATCTTTATGGTAATCTGACTGCATATAATTCAGACTTGTGTTTGGTTGAAAATGATACAGATATGTTACTGGTCCAACGTCTTAAGTAGGGCTAGGCAATATGGCCTAAAAAGAAATCTCAGATTTTTTCACAACAAATCTGATTCATGATTTAAATCGATTTTCCCCCTTTACTTAAAATCAATTTTCAGAAAAATATTTGAGGCCTGGTAGCACGTACCTGGGCTTCAAAACTTTCAGCATGTGAATAAACCCCGGGTTTTCCACGGTAAATATGGACACCATAATTCTTGCAAGATACATCGCGACTGCATCTGTGATCGCTTTCCAAAAAATATCTGAATTCACCGTGCTGGGTAAAGATTGGATCTTCAAGGACTGAACAAATGTATATGAATTTTTCCTGTTTAATGCAAACCGCAAATTCACTTTGAGAAAAAAGAGCCTCGTTCCTGTGCATTTTGGCAGTGCAAAACTACTTCTCTAAATACTCCCGCCTGATCTTTTTTGTTCTTAAAATGTTGCCAACCCTGTTCTGTGGACAATCAGGGAGGTGCAGACGATCCTCTCCATTGTCTGTGAGGAGCAAGTGCAGCGAGAGCTGGGTGGAGCAGTGACGTTACCATCAGGTAGCAGCCCCACCTACATTAAGAGCACTGTATACATTGGAAACGCAACAGATCTATAGTTTAGGTGCATGTGCGTGTGGGTTACATTCGTTTGTAAGGGTACCATATCCTAAGTGTTTGGTGGAATCATGGCTAAAGTGTTGTGCCTCCTGATCTGAATCTTCTGATAGCTCCCACCTGATGGTGTCAATGTCCTGTTGAGCCAGTTGGATGAGGCGAGCCATGGGCGTGAACCCTGTGCCTGCTGCTAATAGGTAGAGGTATGTGACATCACGAAGGGGCCGGAGACTGAAGGGACCCTCTGGACCACTAACGGATATACAGTCACCTAGAGAGTAACAACAGAGAAGTGAACAACAGCATATAGTTACAGCTCACACAGTGCAAGCAAACATTATATTAAGTTTAAGGGTGTCAAAAAGAAGTGAAAACACACTGACAATTGGCAACATTTTCATTCAGTTTCTACTTTTTAATTGATCGATGTGAACATTCCTAAAAACTGTGATTCAGTGATGTCAATATGAATACATCAATCAAATTAAACAATTAGAACATCCAAGAGAGTGTGACCCTTATAGGCCTATACAGGGACAATCACTATATGTGAGTGACGGTTTAGAAATTACATAATAACCACACAGAGAAGTGCACTTCCACTTCCACCTCTAAAACTAGCCCACAGTAGCTCCTAATGGAGAGCATATAAAGGTAGAGCAGGAAATTAGCATTATATAACATCACCAGGAGAGCAGTAATGGAAAATAATTGTCATTAGAGCTGTTATGATGCAGGTATTTGAAAAAGCTTGATGGCAGCAGAGCAGTGGGTATGTTTATGACTCTTTAAATAGAAACTCAGGCATGTTTCAGGGTCAGAGCGATCAGTCCGGTGAAAATATTAAGTGATTCAATTAAGTGGATCTGGATCTGGATGGACCGTATTTACTTGAACACGGAGTACACAGATGTACACGGATGCAGAGCTCATTGAAATTGAAGAGCGGACGAGGAGAGAGAGGGAGCAGTGTTAGTGCGTGCTCACAGGCTGCAGGCAGGTCAGCCCTAGCTTCGTACTAGAGAAATGTCAAATATTGAACATCCTATCACTCATTTAGACAAAAGTAAATCGGAAAATAGGGCCCAGGTTGAAAAAAACATTATTTCCCCTTTAAAGATTCAGTGGCGGTATCATATTGTACATTCAATATTTTTTCATTGTTTCATCTTTATTTAATTTTCACTGAAGTTAATTTATGAGACATATTCTGTTGCATTAATTAATTTTAATGCAAACAGGCCTGTGGTTTGGGGTATAATGAGTTATGTGAAAGCATAGTGAGGGGGGAAGATGCAACATCGTTCAAAATGGGTTTAACTGAGCACATTTTCATAATCAGTGTCTCTTGGAAGGCAATCATAGTGTTGCACTCAGTTGATCTCACAAAACAAAATCAACATTCTGCAGCTATTCGACTATGCCACAAGAAAACCGACAGCTTCACTCCCAGAATCCAGTTGGAGCAGAGTCTCAGAGAGAGACTGACTTAATTAAATATATTAATTGCATGTATGTACATCTGACCGTCATACTCTCTCTCCCACATCCTCTTTCCTGTCCTCTCATGACACACTGTGACATGTTGGCCGCGACTTACCAATGTGCAGACTGTTGAGGTGTGGGGTGAACACTCCGTCAGGGTAAACTTTGATCATGAGGTAGAGGTCTGATTCCTGTGAGGAGTGGTGGGAGGCAGCTGCCAGGTTCTGATCTACCGGAGTGTATGGCCTCACAACCTCTGTGTCTAGATATGGACAAAAATAACAATTCAATCAAACTTCTTATAATATTATTAAATAAAGTATCTAGTTAATTCCAGTCTGTTCCAGAGCAGCTTCAGTCCTCCTCACTCAATGCATTAATACTGCTTTGAGGGTGTCTCAGTAGAGATCCTCCATGCATCTGTACTGATGTGGTATTTAATATCTTAATGGAGTAATATTCCTCTTCCTACAGTATTTTCTCTCCATGGCATTTAAGACTTACTTCACATTGTTTGGTGCCACCTAATGGACATCATCATACAACATATACACATCCATTCAAAAGTTTGGAGTCAGTTGCTGTAGTGATGTTTTTCCTCTTTCCTTCAAATGTATCATTTACATTTGAAATATCTGTGGCCCCAAAAGAAGAATTAAATGATTAAAACAGTGGTGCATGATAGAAAAATACTTTTGGAACTTGGATCTACTTTGTTTTCCAGTCCAAAGAGGTGTCAGTGACCCTCGACCACTATTGAGACACACTGGTGAAAATGAGCTCTTAATATTGAGTTAGCCTTTTTTTTTTTATTTGGGGCCCTCTGCAGTCTACTCAGTACTTAGATTTAATAGGTTTGAACTGTGGCAGTATGCTCGTCTGATATTTCTTGATCCAGTTCCAACAGTATTAACCCAAGACTAAACTTTTGTTTCTACTGAAGATATTCAAGAATAACTTTGTTAGAGCAACACGTTGCCTGCTCATTTCAAGTTGTTAGAGGCATTATTGTACACTTGACACTGAAACAGGTAACTGTTCCTATTTAAATCTGCACACATTTGATGCAAAACTTTCAGATACTTATTTTGCTCAAAGGGATCTTTGTCTCTTTCTGCCCTTTTTGTGGTCAGACTGGTTGAACCACGGTACAGCGTTTTGTTCACCATTTACAAAACCCTGATACAAAATAACATCCATTTGTACAGAGGACTTTTTATAATCTAAAACAACCAAAGACCATTAAAATAATATACAGTGGTTGTCTCAGCCATCTGACTGGACCCAATCAAGCTGTTGTGACAGAAGTTTTTGACAGTGGTGTCCATAATATCTTAATGTGATCATGATTTCACTGCATTTGTTTTAAAGCTAATTTATTTATCATTGCATGAAAAACCTGAATGTGTATATGTACTGATCAACTGATAAAATTTCATTTCATTTTGATAAAAAAATTATTGGAGTGCCTTGGTAGACAACTGGTTACTGCACATGCCGAATGAAGTAATTCCAGACTTGGGACCTTTGTTGCATGTTATGCTTTCATTGCCCAGGGAAGATGAAGCACATAGCCTTAGCAGAGTAGAACAATTTATATGCTTAGTATCAAGGATTAGAGGGCAGATCAATGCCAGAGAGGCAGAAACATTAGACATCTCTAGGAGCTCCAAGCAGACTGTTATAAGAGGCAGCAATGGGACCTGCTGTGCCTGGTGGTTATGGTGGTTGTGGATGATAAGGAAGAATGCTCAAAGACATACAAGGCAGCCATGGTAAATAGCCTAACAAGTCCCTTTTTCTGCTGGAATCCTACTGGAATCCTGTGTACTTCACATTCACCACTGAAGGTAGCAGCATATATGTGTTTTTCTTGTTAATATGAAGAAGTTAATTTCAATTTGTTTGAAAAACAACTGTTTTTGCTTAAGCATAGAGGACAACACTCACTATATTCAGTAGTGTGGTCTGTCTGCCTGGTTCCTTACCTTGAATGAGGGCTTTGAGGTAGACATGTTTTCCAACAGGCACATGCATGACAGTCCCACGTGGAAGTTGCCATCTGAACACATGGGTGTTGTGGTTCACCACAGTCTTAGACACCAACACACAATCCCTATAGTAGAGAGCTGTAAAAAGGAGATCATTGATGTAGACTCATCATCAACTTACAACGTGTTAACGGTGACTACTTCTTTTTATATATCTGTTACTTATTCAGTCTCTCTTTCAAACTTGGTACGAACTAATTTGGAATGATTTTTGTGTGCTGCTTGGACAGAGATGGCTATTGCATTATGCCAGAAAAGAGGGGAAAATTAGCACTTCCACCGGGGTGTCATATTTCCGTAACTGCTGATGGGAGATGGAGCCGATAAATACCTGTGACTACTAAGATGCTTTTACACTGCCCTTCCAAGGTAGGAGTATCATGTCCTTATCCCGCCTCACTTTGCTGTATATAAGGTACGATTGCTCAGTTGGGATACAGAGTGGTCTTGCCTATAAGCTGCCATGGATGGTAGTAACAGCGCCAAAATGGTGTTTGTATAAACAGGACAGCCGGCAGGACAGGACGATGGGCAGGACAGGACAATGGGTAGGACAGTGTGACGTTTAAACAATGTATTACGTGTGTGACTTAAAAAGTAGGTGGTAGGAATTAGCTGCTGACTCGAGGAAGAACAGCAGCTGTAAATGTCCACAAATTGGGAAAACAATTAGGAGCTCCTCACCCTCTGCACGAGGATCATGGAGGCAAGATCAGCGTCCATATAGGGACGATAAATGATTGTTACTGCCTTGTTTTGCCATTGTTGTTGAGAAAGCTCTGTTGACACATATGTTTGATGTCACACTAGAAGCCGACGCTGTTGTGTTACATGCTATGCCGTCACACCTCTGTTGCATCTGGGATGACGGCATGCTGTCTATAATCACACACTGGAGCTGCATGATGCCAGCATAACAGAAGAACTTTGTAGTGGCTCTATAGTTCACTCTGTGTAAAAAAATATGTGGCAGGAGTGAATGCTGATTGTAACTTTTCTCACTTAAGACAAAAGCCAGTTGTAGTGCGTAATATGTCCAGATGTACAGCGGCTCTCACCTCTGTCTTTTTTGCGTAGAAATGTATTGTGAAATTCCAGTGGTTGACCAAGACTTGTCCATTTTCCTTTATTCTGTTTGCGTATGCTGACCTGGATCTTTCCCACTGAGAAGGCAGTGTGGACTGTTGGAAGAAATGACAGCTTAAAAACAATAACATGACAGTAACACAGATTTTGCAGATATAATCTTTCTCTTTTTGATCTAATCAAGCTGTTGTCTTACCAGTGACCTGTTCCTCAACTTCATCAGCTAGACCTGAAAGAGCATGAAAATCAGTAGATTTTACAACCAGTCATGTGCCAAGCAGCATAATATAGTGTACAGTGTATCCATGTCCAATAATACGCTTGCATGGAAATCCTGGTTGGTGCCATGATGTCAGCACTTTGTCTGACAGCATACTTTGAATGCAAACACAGATACAACATTCAAATGCTTCTTAGCTTCAGCAGCCATATTTTTCAGTAAAACAGTCAGTGAATCACAGAGTCCTCCTCACTTATGGAAGATTCCAATAAAAGAAACTTATATTAATACATAATAATACAACAAACTAGTTTTAAAATATATAACAGACTGTAATCTAAACAGTGTAAATAACAATTACACCATACATTTTGCAATGGTAGTGTTTGTTACACTCCTCCTTCTAAATTTCTGGTGACCCAGCACAGTGCATCATCTTACTACAGATTTTCATGTTTGTTGACTTTGTCCTAAATAGGGGTGAAAAAGTGTCCGGTTTTACAATAAAATTCCAAATGTATTATCGTTTTAAAAAACTCACAGTCAGCAACAGTCTCCCAGACGCATGCCAACACACAACATGGGCTTGTTTTGCGTAAATAAAAATATGGCAGAAGGCAGTGAACTACACATGTAATTGTTATTGTTCTGTGGACCCCAGGAAGAATAGTTGCTATCTTTGGTAGTGACTAATGGGGATCCAAATAAATAAATAAATAAACTACACCCATATCCCCAACCAAAACACTGCACAGACGGACACATACAGCTACTGCTAACTGACCAAGTACCACAGAGCTAGCTAATGTTACAGCTCAGCTGAGGAGGACACCATTAATGTTCACATCTCTAATTACATATCTTTGTCACAAGTGTTTGATAACCACATTTGAGGGATCCCTGCAAAAAAATGCATCTGCAAATGCAAACACACACACACACACACACACACACACACACACACACACACACGTGGCACTTTTCAAAAACAGCAGTTACAAAGAGCTTTACAGGAGCAAGAGGAAAGAAGTACACTATATGTGCTGCACCTCAGTGTGTGTCACTTATGTTCTTGCAGAGAACAGCACATTAAAATATAGAAAGTCATAACTCTACTCACATAAATGTATCAGGTAGGACATTTTCCCCAACAGCACTTCCAGTCGTAGAACACCCGCCTTAAGGTCAACAATGGTACAGCCTGAGCTGGGAATCTAACAGGAAAAAACAACATGCATGAATGTGCCATCTTCAACCAGGCAACTTTAAACTTTTATTAAAATGTAACTTCATCCTTCAAACATTTACTAAAATCGACTAGTTGAGTAGCTTTTACAGGCTTGAAGCTTTCATCAAAAATTCTGACCAAAGTTATGTTTAATGATTAGACAGAGAAAGGCAGCTCAATCATCATCCCCTCCCAGCCCTCATATGGTTGGTGGACAAAGGTGAAGATCAAGACGGGTCATTACCACCTACTGACATTTTCAATTGCAGTTTCCACCGTATGCTACCAGAGCTAAGTGACTGATATGATGCCTCATGGATGTGTGTCCGGTTGATGGATAATTACCTTCCTCTTAGCATAAATGACCAGATGAACAGTCGCATCAGTTTGGAACCAGTCGAATCTACACAACAGATAGTAGTAATAATAATAATGTCACTGAGTATGTAGTTTGTGACATTCTGAGACATCTGTACAATATTTGTTTTCTCATAAGTTCTTCCATACCGAGGCCGAGCGTCTTTGTCTGGAGGAGGAGCCACTGATGTGGGTGGGGCGAGGCCAGTCGGAGGTGCAGGAGAGATGATAGCTGGAGAGAAAAACACAAATGACTGCTAACCACCACTGAGACATACCATAATTCTTCAGAAAGATTTCCATTACTGCATTAGTGGGAATGGGACACTGATCTGTTGCCACTGCAACTCAGGTAATGCATAGCCCTTAGTGCTCACTGTGTGTGCGAGTGTGTGTGTGTGTGTGTGTGTGTGTGTGTGTGTGTACCTTTAATAGCTGTTGTGGCCTTAGTTGCCATCCTGCCCACCAGGCACTCTTTTAACATGGACTCATAGTTCACCCAGCGATGAACCTATGTACAAACACACATGTTACCATGGGAACACATGTAAACCAATCACGTCACCCATACCCACAGCCAAAACAAAATATGTTTTAGCCTCCCAAGGTCCTGGGGCATGTTTCAGGGCTAGTTATATTCACTGCTCAGGCAGACATCCTTTAGTTTGGCCCTGATGACTTACAAAGAGCAGGCAGAGGAATGTTTTATCAGCTCAAAGCTCAGAAAAACATATTTTATTAGTAGCAAATTCTGTATAAAATTTAAAATGTATTTTGAAAAAGAGCAACATGAAAACAGAGAGAAAAGCAAACTAGAATTAAGATTTTAAAACTTATTTACAAGTAAATAAAAATATTTAAACTGGATTGTTTTTTTAAAATACAAAACTTTTGCATGTGTTTTAACAATGGATGGCTACAAAAACAGGTAAACCTGTGGCCCTCAGTAAGAGCTGCTGAGCAGAGCTGCAGCTCATTAGCAGAGAAGCTCTCTTCACTTGTACACTGGCGGACCACTGCGCTCATCACTCATTGTTAAAACTACACCTACTGGATTTTTACCAAAATAAACTTCACAGATACATAAAATAACTGCAGTGTCAACTATTGGCTTATTAAAATCATCAAGGTCAACAAGTCATTTTGTTAGAACTTTAATACCTAGAAAAGCAGGACTGCATCTTTACCGTTTGTAACTTTAGATTTTAACAGTTACATGGAAACAGCAGAACTCCGCTCTCTCCATCACCTTCCATACCTGGTCAAACAAGTCAGTGCCATCAATCCCAGCTGCCCTCATCAGCTCGTCCTCTCCACCAGGGTGGTAGTCCATGTAGGGGGTCACATTGTAAACCATACCTGAAAACATACAGAGCGTGTATCATGATCCAGTGCCCTCTGCAGACAGACTGGTAACAGCACAGACACCGATTTAAAATAATGACATTAAAATTTTTCTAATATTAATGAATTTTTGATTAGGAGAGTGATTTTGTGCCAAACAAATCACTATTAACCACAGTAGAAAAACCTGTATAACTGTCAATTTAGGGATTGACATTTGTATCGAAAGACTGAGCCCTGTAGGCAAAACTGTCCGTGCCAGTTCAGCTGGCCATCGCGTATACGAAACACTGCTGCAACTATTCTCCAGCCTGGTAAATACTGCAGCTGCCATGCAGGATAACTTATTCATGTGTTCCCCTTGAATGTGAATGAGCCTTTGTCCCATGTCAGACCACCTTGCAGGCTCACCTCGTATGCACGTCCAGCAGTCCTCTCTTTTGTTGTGTTTCTGCAGCTCTTCCTGAGTAACTTCGATCAGGCGTCCTCTGAGCCCTGTCAGATCTTTGCCACTCTTGGAGTACCGAATCCAGTCCATTAAACTGTGGCCGGGCTTTAAGGCCACCTGATTAAGGAGGGGAGAATCAGAGAATAATCTGGGTATTTATTTTTCCTCTGGAGGGTGTGTGAAGGCATGTTAGGACCAAATTTAACTAAGTGCAAAGTCATGCTGAGTAAATGTGGTAACAGAATATTAAGCCAGGTTTATGCTTGCTGTAGTCTACCAGCAACACATATTTTGTGTCGAACACAAGACTCTGAAAAACTCATGAAAAAGTCATGCATGGTAATAAACTTTTGAAGTTTTGTAACTAGGCAGGCACCCACTGTCTGCCCTGCACTTTTCAGTATGCACAGTGAAGCAGTGGTGGTTTTCCTTCATTATGGCCTGTATATACTTACATTATATAGGCCTGTATTTAGTTATTGAAGACACAGAGAATAACTCAAGGCATTATAATTCTATTGTAATACTGATTTGACATTATAATGGAGGAGGGAAGTGAAATCTCTCACACCCTTGTGTTTGTGGATGAGGCTGCTTTCAATCTGGCCAAAATATTACAGGCCACTGAGCCACGGTGGATATGCTATTGGATCACTATGTATCCTGTAATATCTGAGAATGGTGTGAGTACAAATATTCCCTAAATTGGCCCATACAACAACCAAAAATTCCTGCACACTCTGTACAAATATCTCATCCCTGAGGCTGAGAAAGGTTTGGTAAGGCATGACCTGCTAACTTTTGTAACTGTGTGGGATAATGTAAGCTTTCACCATGCACTTCCAGCTGAGAATTTTTTTTCTATGTGGCAGTGGAAGTACCATAAAATCTGTTTCAACTAATGCATCTAGAGCTTTGTGAATGTGTAATCACTATTTCATGAAATGAACCAAAGCAATACAGAGAAAGTGAAATAACAGACCAGCTATTAATGTTGCTATTATTTTAAATTATCACATGCTATCCTGCTGATTATATGTATGATTATATCTCTGAGGAATTTAGCTTGGGGACTGTTTGTTATTAATAAGAAGGGAGGGGAGTTATGTCAAATATTTTTTAAGCACTGGGGATGGACTCATGTTTTTTTATTTTGGCTTTGTGAAGGGGCATACAAGTGTAACTGGTTGTATTTTGGATTTATTTTACAGCTACATTTTTAAAGAAAAAAGTACATAAGATGATGTTTCTTAAAAATCACAAAAAAAATACAACATTTTTACCAGCCAGAAACTGTAGAAACACAAATTATCGCTGTCATGTTTCTGACAGTCCTTGGACCCATGACGTGGGACGAAGGCTTCCATCATTTAAGAAACTAAACATAACAAAATCTGAGCTTAAAGTATTAATATTTCTCCAGTAGCCCTTTATTCTACACATCTCATTTAAAGTTCGGCCAAAACTAATGCCTTTGCATGAACAAACCAGTATGCATGATAAGAGTGAAAAACTGAGGCTGTCTCCAGCACTTCTTCCTAAACTTTTAACTATCAAATATCACAATATAAGTTTTAAAGTCTAATTATCAATTTACCCTGGGGGAGGGTCGTGCATTTTCCACCGGTCCCTAAGGGAGGCTCATGGAAAAATATTTGTAGCTTCAAGAGGGTCAAAAAACACAAAGTCACACCTCAGCCACCCACCTCCTCTGACGAGTAACAGTCCCTAGATAGAGAGTTAGGTACCGAGTCTACAGAAAGGTATTACTGTTTTTCTCTGCTGTGGTGGAGTGAAAACTTACCTTGTTCCTCCCGGACTGTCCGGACGGAGTGACCCGCTGCTGGGAGCAGGGCGCAGGGAACGACTGGGTCGGAATGTTCAACATATTGTGAACGCTTCTGAAGCAGCCCCACTTCCGAAGAAAACCTATTTAACCAACAGGAATTCACTACAATGGTACATGAACGTCAGTGTTGTAGCCACACCCAGCTGTTAAAAGTTACTGACAACGTAACAAGTTCCTCCTTTTCTTTGACACATCTCTGTTGAAAACTGTGTTGAGCAATGCTGCTTACCTAAACGGCTAAGCTAAGCTAAGCTAAAATGGCATTGCGTGCTGTCTACCATACTAACTAATAACAACCAGTTATATATTGTCGACTAAAGTTACTATTTACCGTGTTAATAAAATGACTAACAAGCAAATTCATAAACTACTCGCTGTCTAGTGATAAATTGCGAGCTAACTCCTGCCTTCGTGTTTCGGCACGGTGCAAAGACTACATTAATTGTCGCAGACTTTGGTGACGACGTCAACAAATGTTGTCATCAAGTTGCGACGGCCCTCCGTTGCCCTCTACTGTTCGTATCATACATTGCAAAGGATACGAGAGGAAGCCGGCACTTACAAAATGCTTCAAGTAACAACAAAGTAATGCAAGTTCTTTGAGGAATATGGTCTTTTTTTTTGCAGGAGTAGCACAGGTTTCATACTAATAATAATAGCGGCAGTAGGCCTACTTCTTTCTTCCAGGTGTGCAATCATGCTCCAGATACTTAAATTGAGCACAGTCATAATAAAGTGTTAATTACCCCTATGTTTTTAATTTAAACTGACATGAAAGAGGCCAGTAACCCACCTGAAATGAAACCATTGAATACAGCAATTAAAGATGAACCATTTCGTCCTCTGCTTGATCCACTCTCACTGTCGTCATCATCATCATCATCATCATCGGCCTCTTCTGAATCTCTCTGGTTTCCATCTGACATTGTGAAAACATGGTATCTTACACAGCTATGATGTTGTATTCATTTACAGTGTAATACAGGATACCCGTCTAGACTTTCCCCAGGGCAACTGAAGGGTTTGCTTATGAAAGGCTAATCTGCTAATAGGATTCAAGGACAGGAGTTCTCTGACTTCAAAATAAAAGTCCATATGCAGCTGGTAAAGACGTGACAGGGCTGTTGATATCATGATGTCTGTCATGTTGATGAACTGAGAAATTCTAATAGACCTTTTTCTGGTAGATATTTTTGACTTGTCCTTGCAGGAAATGCACAAGTGGAAATAATAACATTAACTAGAAAATGCATTTTCTGCAGAACATGCATGTAAATGCTGACAGCTAAAGTGAATTGCAAAGCATTGCTGAAAATACAGAAATTTTACGGTGCAAATGCACTGTCATGGGGGAAGTTAAAATTAATTAACTGAAAAGGGTAAAAGACAAAATTATTTGTACTTTGAAAGGCATAAAACCTTTAAAAAAAAAGTTTGATACAAGCAAAAAGGTCCTTAAAGAGCATAACATTTCCATGATTTCTGTAGCTGAAAGCAGAAGTCAATCAAAAAATGTGGGCTACAGGAGAAGCAGAATTACTTGGTGACCTGTTTAAAGCTTAAATGAAGTCTGTAGATAAAAGCATGGAGAGTAACAGAATTTTAAAGTAGAGTAAACTGAAGAGTAAATATTTTGTTATGTCGCTACAAGTATTGAAAAAAAAAATCAAATTCAAATTCAATTATATTACAATATAAGGGCTTTTTCATTATGACTATATTGACAATTCTGCTTTGCCTGGCCCCCTCAGTAAACTAATGTTTCCATCTGAAGGCATTTATTTGTGAAAATCCAGCCTTTTTCAGGGCCACTAGTAAAATCCTGTCACCATCTAGGGGCTTTTATGTGGAAAATCAAGCCTTTTCCCAGGCCCTCCTAGTAAACTCTTGTTACCATGTGGGGGCTTTTAGTTTGAAATTCCAGCTCCATCGAGGCCTCTCTGTAAATCCCTTACCAACTGGGGCTTTTATTTTGAAAGTCCATTCTCTCAGGAGAGCTCCTGCTTGTCAAGCCTGCTGGTGCTCACTGACATGCTTTTTTAACAACTTAGCAACTACGAGAAATATATCTTTTGAGGTCAGAAAAAGTTTTATATCTTTAATTTAAACCAGTGAAAAATGGAAGCAGAAACAAATTGTACGTTTAAATATTTGTTTAATGTATGTTTTGAACATAAAATCAATTTATATTATGAAGATTACATGGACCATGACTGTCAGGTTTTTAACTTGAGTGTAGATACAGTGTTTTGTTTGTGAATCATATGTTCAAGAATGATGACCTTTTCGCTAATGTTTCACTCTCCATGTTTACATACACTGAACTACCTGCTGCAAACTTGACCCAGTCATATCAATACAGACACCAAAGCACAATGCTTCCAACAGTCACAGTCTATCAAATGACACAAAATCTACACAACTGTGGCTTTCATTGGACACCTTTTTATAATTCAAATTAAATAAAGATGCTCACACAGGGATGTGCCTGCAGTAAACATAAGAAATGGGGGTGATGTGGAAAACTTGTACTTCAGGTCAATCTAAGCTGAATAATAGAACAAACTCAATGAGCCTCAGTTGTCCTTACTTGAATATAAGTTTAGTACAATACAAATCTGACAACAGAGAGGATTCTGGTACAGCTTGTATGCACTGACACAGATATACTAAAAAACTTAAAGCATCATTACATTTACTCAGCTTAATGCAACAATGTCCACATCATAGCACCAAACCAGGGAGACGACAAAACAGTGTTGCGTAACCCTCAGTCCAAACTCTTTACCATCATATTTTACTGTGATGTTCTCATTGGTAAGGGCTGCATCTCATATGACTTCATGTGTCAGATGTCGGAAATACACAACCAAAAAGATATGATGCTCAAGGCAACTATATGGTGAAGAACACACGTTTATTAATAATATCATGCAAAATCTGATACAGTGATCAAATGAGAAAGAAAGACAAAAGGAGCACTGTTTAAAGATCCAGTGTGTAGGATTTAGTGGCATCTAGTGGTGAGGCTGCAGAACTGAAACTTCTTCCGTGTACCAAGTGTGCAGGAGAACTATGGTGGCTGACACAAAAACGCATATGGCCCTATGTAGACTTGAGGTTTGATTTGACTGTTCTGGGCCACTGTAGAACAACATGGCGGACTCTGTGGAAAAGGACACTTTGCATAAGTAGATATAAATGGCTCACTCTAAGGCAACCAAAATACAAAGATTCGTACTTTAAGGTGATTATAAACTAATGTCAACATAGATACGAATATTATATACCATCTCTGCCAATAGATGCCCCTAAATCCCATACACGGATCCTTTAAAATTTGCATGGTTCTTACCAACATCATGTCACGTCACGTGACATCATGTTACATACGTTACTACTGTAGCATGCTACACACACTAGCATACTATGTTGTTATTAAAATAACTCAACTGACTCTTGCTTTCACACAGGAAATGAACAATGAGCACCAAGTTAAGAGTCAGTGTTTGTTTGTAACATCCATCTCTAATACGTTCTCATCCCAAGTTGTTACATGTCACCTCTTTGTCTGTGGTCACATCTACATATTACGTGCTAAGTATCCTCCTTCCATCTGCTGTTGATATTCTGAGATGCTGCAACCAAAGCTGGGACATCGACAAAAGTACGTGGTTAAGTTAAAAGAAAAAACAAAACAAAACATGGTTTGGTTGTAAATTCATACAGGAAGCAAACACCAGCCTCACAGGTGAAAGTCCAGGGTTTGTTGGACCCATCCACCAACCATCTTATAAGGACATCCCAGCTCTATTATGTCTTTACCAGCAGCGTTTCAAGCACTGTCCAGAGGGGTATCATACCGTCTGTACAGGTGCCGCCCAACCACGTTATGAATTGATGCTGTCCTTCTGCGTATCATACCAGCGGGACAGGTGTGATCTGGCCAGCTGGTGGCATATTATAATACCGCGAAAGGTTCCATCTGGCCACATTACAAACAGTCATCGCCCAGTGACATATCATACTGCCACAAAAGGTAGCTTTTGGCATTGGTGTCTGACACTGAAATCATTGACAAAGTGGCAGCATTCGACAGCGTCAGAGGGACTCAGGGACGTAATTGCTTGTTATACTGCAATAGGTGGCAGCAACGCTGGAAATAGTCGTCATTTGGTGCATTTTATACCACTACAAGGTGTCTGCTCGTCAGTGTCTGATGCAGACATCAATTGCCAAAGTGGGGGTATTTGACGAGCTCAGTTGTGGCTGGCAGCGTCAGAAATAGCCGCTGCCCGATGTGTAGCATACTACCATGTAATGTGGCCTTGTATGTCAGCATCCGGCACAGAAATCATTGACAAAGTGGCGGTATTTGACGAGTTGGGAGTGAGAACGGGCTGTTTCTCTAATTTCTCTTTCTTACATTATTTCATCGTTCATTTTTGAAAATTATTTGATAGTGTTCTACTCTAATATTCCTATTTGTTTGTTGCTTTCTGGGGTTCTACCATAAAATAACTTAACTGCATGTTGTATGACTGTGTATGTGACAAATAAATGTGATTTGATTCCTTTGGTCAAAACCACTCCTGTGGGAGCTCCTAACTTTCCCTGTTTTGTTTCATTCTTATGTATTTATAATTTATACAGACTTTGTTTGTGTTTTTATCTGTTTTGTCCTAACATTCTCTTTTTCTGCTGTGCTTAAATACTGCTACCATCACCCAGAGCCCCACAGGGATCTTTAGGGCTTAGAAGTTAAGTACAGCATGCAGTTCAACGTGTTTGTCTACACAGCCTCCTGCAGATGGCAGCAAAGATCAACAACACTGACTCAACAGCCCAGAACATTTCCTTGATTTTGTTGCTTGTGATTGATGTTTTGTTGTCTTCTATGAGCACAGATGAGCCAAATCAGAGTATTTTCCTGTTACTGTTAGACATTGCAAACACATAGAGGGCTATATTTAAAGTCATTTTCACACACTGGATCTAAATACTCTGCTAGTGATGTGACAAGTGCATCTAAAAGTGTCATATTTGTTAGTTTCTGTAGTGCTGTTTTCTATCACTGTCCTCCACTTGCCATTGCTTGCCTTCTATTGTATTCCCTATACCTCTTTTTCTCCCTTCATGTCTCCACCATATTTCTCTCTCTCTCTGTAGATCCAGCACAGGGGCAGGTAATTATTATTTCAAAACCATTTGCCAGATCATTACCAGCTAATCCCATGTTTGGTCTGATGAGTCACGCGCCTCATTTGCTACGGTGCAGGGCAGCTTGGGGCCCTTTCACAAACACTGGCTGAGGACCACAGGCCTGCCCTGTGGGGCCACCAGACCGCTGAGGTTGGGGGTGGGGTGTTCCTCCACAAGACCCAGCAGGGTGGAAATTAGTGGGCAAGAGTGTTAAGTGTGACTCTACACAAGGGTTTTTATCATTTAGACTTGTGTTTGCCTTAAAAGACTGTAGCCACTAATTGTCATCATTATCTTGTCTAAAGCATTGTACTTGAGCAGTCATGCAGTGGTGATAAAAGGCCTTTGAATCTGTTTTTCCCCCTTGCAGGCCCTCTCTTCATATAAACTACATCAGTTTACACTATCTGCCAGATGAACACTATAAAACTGCTATTTTTTCCTTTCACTCTATAGCTGTTGAGCACCGAAAAGGGGATAAATGGAATATAAGTAAAGTGTACGACAGTTTGCGCAGCATGCTACATTTGAAAAACAAAACAAAAATCCTATTATTTTAATAAATCTAAAACTCATTTTTTGCAAAAACAGTTTAAAGGTCCAGTGTTTGGAATGTAGGATAAATTGGCAGAAATTGAATAAAATTTAATAAGTGTGTTTTCTTTTGTGTATAATCAATTGACAATACAATTTGTTTTGTTTTCATTACCTTAGAATGAGCTGTTATATCAACATAGGGAGCGGATCCTTGTCTACAGAGATCACCATGTTGCACCACCTTGTTTCTACAGTAGCCGAATACCAATATCAAACACTGGCTCTAGATAATGCCATTCACATTTTTGTGTCAGCCACCATAATCAGCAGCCACTGTGTGATGAGCAGCATTGGAAAAACTTTTTTGTTAAAATGTGAAACTACTTTATTCAGTATGCTTTATTCACCTGGTCCATTTGTTTTTATGGGGATAGGAGACCGCAGCAGATGATTTGGCTATGACCCATGGAGAATGATGTGTGTGAAGTGTGCCAACACAGAAAAAATGTTTCATCAATGCAATTTTTGTAATCAGTCCAAAATAAACAATTTACTGTAGCTAATTACACTTTTACCACATCCCGTCCAACACAATCTCACAGAAATGCGTGAAATGACCCCGACCTCTTAACACTGCCTTCCTGTTGTAAATTACATGATGGTGGCACAGTTGGGTTTAGTTATCAAAATTAGTCTTGTTTGTTTAGAAAAAGATCATGACTTCGATTTAAATATCTGCATTTGTTATTTATGGTACAGAAGTATGATGTATAGTGACCTAAGTATGTTACAAAAGATGACATTACTACATAAAGGATGCAAGTAGGTTAAGTTGAATGAGTCAACGTTGACTTTTAATTTCTCATGGGACTCAAACATTGGTCTCCTGGGTGAAAGTCTTGTGCTTGTTTGGTCCATTCACCACTCCATCATTCTCCCCACACAGACTGTCTTGCTCTTTATACCACCTATAGGGTTGTAACATTAACCACCCTCCATTGCGCGACATCATTGAACCAAAGAATTCATGTGTCCACCAACACAAAGGATACTAGTAACTCTCCATTGTTTCCGTGTCGTTAAGAGTTCGTGGTTGTTTCACATATTTCTGTGAGACCAGGTTGTACCATGAGTGTTAGTGTGTTTATTGCTGCTGTTGAACCTGAGTAAGGGCCCGGGCCACACTCTTGCGCACCTCCAACTGTGACCAAAGGAGCATCGCACTCCTGTCAATCACTACCTTCCAGAAAAAAGGTCAGGCTGGTTACACTGGACTTACCTCTGTGGCTGGAATCCAAAAAAAATCACCCCATTTTTCATCTCTCAACAATCGAGTCTGTAAGGTAGAGTCAGGAGCTGTCCCTGGGGATGGTTCTGTTACAAGTCAACCTGATTGTAGTTCCTCTCTCCCTTGGACATATACTAACTCGCCTGTCATTTCATATCCTGCCACTCTATCCTGTCCTGCAGTCACCCCTCTGTTCCTGTCATTCCCAATCACCTGCTCCGATTAGCCTTGCAGTATGCTTTTATGTTTGTATTACTAAGAATGGATTCAATGGCTATTTATTGTCTTTAAGTGTTGCTTGTATTACAAACCCACAGAAAAGTATCATACAGTTCTGCAGTTCCAACCGCCACATCATCTTTTAGCATTCTTTGAGGCAACAAGCATAAACTGGCATGCCATCTCTGAGTGTCCAAAACTGACGCTGAAGGGGCACCTATAGTCTTATAGTTTGACATGTAGGGCCACTGACCAAAGCATCAGTATTTGATGAGTTGGACATCACAATGTGTTTGTACAGTGGGATTTTAGAGCTTATCATTAAACGGCTGCCTGCTGCTGGAACAGAAGTTGACGTGAGTGGCGAATGGGCCATAAAACCCTAACAATTAGCTGAAAGGAGCTAAAATGCTCATTTATAGTTTAGGGAAACTGTGCAGTCAATAATTGTCTGTGGGCTCGTTTGTACTAGTGACACTTGAAATGTCACATGTAAATTAATGTTCATATAAAAATATTGGTTATAGCTATGTTAATTATATTTAAGAATCAAAGGCATTTGGTTTCACTCAGTTATGAAAACTGTCATATCTCCATGTTTTCTTCCCAGGGCCTGTGTCCACATAGCATTTTTCTCAGTGACAGCTTCTTTTTTTTGCAGTTGTTTCAATGTGGAGCAGGCACATGTGGCCATGCAATCAGCAGACTGTAAAATTAGCCCGCAGGATTTTACAGGACCCGGACCCTATTCTGTGTCCTGAGTTTGAATGGGTCCCCTCAGGACGCAGACTTCGCTGTCCAGGCTGCAGGACACAGAGGAGGAACACAACCTTTGTCCCCAGGGCTGTCCAGCTCCTCAATGCTGAACACTGAAGCACTATAAACACTTTAACACTTTCCATGCACTTTATAAATTATTATACTCTTGTTAACTGTGAATGTTGTATGTTGCAGTGTATCTGCTGATTTTGCGTTGCTGATTGTGTTTTTATAGCTACAGGCATGCTCTTTTAAATTGCCCCATGGGGATAAATAAAGTGATTTGATTTGATTTGATTTGATTTGATTTGATTTGATTTGAATTGAATTGAATTGAATTGAATTGAACTGAATTGAATTGAAATGAACTGAAGTGAACTGAAAAAATGCCGCACCCAGTGCCTTTTTTCAGAGCACTTTATCTTTTATACTACTGCTCTGAACGCTTTAAAGGGATAGTGCACCCAAAAATGAAAATTCAGCTATTATCTACTCACCCATATGCCGATGGAGGTTCAGGTGAAGTTTTAGAGTCTTCACATCCCTCGTGGAGATCCAAGGGGAGAGTGGGTAGCAGCACAATTCCCCCTAATGCATGCTGGGCGTCCCAGATTAAGATGTCCAAAAAACACATAATTGAAACCACAAAATATCTCCATACTGCTCGTCCGTAGTGATCCATGTGTCCTGCAGCCCTGACATAAAAAGTTGTTTGGAAAAACAATTTAAACTCTGTTTTTAGCCTCATTGTAGCCTGTAGCTCTAACTGCCTCTTTGTACACTGAGCTGACGTGTGCGCTTGCGCAAGACTGTGAGACATGGGGGCCGCCTTCATGTGTGTTCACGTGCTTTCGCTGGTCTCGCGCGCAAGCTCGCACATGTGACCTCGGTGTACACAGAGAGGCAGTTAGAGCTACAGGCTACAATGAGGCTAAAAACAGAGTTTAAATGTTTTTCCAAACAACTTTTTATGTCGGGGCTTCAGGACACTTGGATCACTACAGACGAGCAGTGTGGAGATATTTTGTGATTACAATTATGTGGTTTTTGGACGTTTTAATCTGGGGTGTCGTGCTTGCATTGGGTGGAGTTGTGCTTCTACCCACTCTCCTTGGATCTCCGCAAGGGATGTGAGGACTCTAAAACTTCAACTGAGCCTCCCTTGGCATATGGGTGAGTAGATAATGGCTGAATTTTCATTTTTGGGTGCACTATCCCTTTAAGTTGAAGACCTCCTAACTTTTCAAAAAGGCACCTGCCATTCATTTAGCTGAGCTACTGTCTAACATCACAACAAAGACAGACATTTTTTTAAAATATATAGAATTAACATCACCAAAAAAGTCATGTCTTGCATTACAATAAATATTGGGGCAACATTATACCTAACCTTAAGTAACTAATGTCAGTTCATGTTTTCTTTTTTCTCTTTTCAGTTTTGGTTATTGTAAATTTGGTCTTAAATCTAATTTTGAGTGGCATTTAAAAGTCCTTTATCTAACTTGCCTTAAGCGGTAGGAACCCTGTAATGTGATAATTAAACAACAGTAACTGTATGATTTTGTTTTTAACATTCTTGTTGTGGAAGTCATTTTATTTAATCAGTGTTTTAGAGCTAAAAATATTACATCAGCCCCAAATACTGGACAATGACTAATTTCTCACAAATCTGACCACATGACTCCCTATACAAAATGTGAAGTAGGTAAGTTTATCTAGGCTCAGCTTTTACACTTATTTAAGCAACAAGTTGCTGCTGGTGCCACAGTAGGATTATTGTTTGCAGGTACACAGTATACACATAGCCTGGAAATCCAGACCCAAGTCTAGAAAGATTTAGGGTCTGGCTATGAGTAATGCAAATGGTCCAACTCG
Organism: Epinephelus awoara; assembly: GCA_035609425.1. NCBI lineage: Eukaryota > Metazoa > Chordata > Actinopteri > Perciformes > Serranidae > Epinephelus > Epinephelus awoara. The sequence continues at coordinate 36,637,649 of CM069300.1, forward strand.
AGGGGCGGCACCAAGCATGCATTTGAAAATATCACTGCACGCAATTGGATAACACTACGACCAATCAGAACAATACATGGGGTGACGTATCCAGAGCTTAGCTACCAGCTGAGCTAACTGGTAGATTAGACTCTTGCCGTATCCGGTCGGCAAAACAGCAAAAACATCCTTCTTGCAAAGTAAAGATTCCAACACCGTCCTCTGTTTCTCTTTTAGAGAAAAAGCCAAGTCTAACTCGTTCACTGTAGCGGCCAAAGCCGTTTCAAACAACAGGTGCTCATCCGTAGCCATCTTGCAATGTTTACTGACTGATTCCGGACTTCTTCACCGCAGAGCTGTTGTCATCTGTTTAGGTGGCCTCTGGCCCGCCTATATCAGATACACCGATGTGATTGGTGCAGCTCGGCTCCAAGGGCATGGGTAATGAGCATCATTACTGACTGCCAGAGTGACTCACTGAGCAAATTCAACTTGTGCTCTAGCGAGAACTCTGGATTTCCAGGGTAGGATACACATAGATTAAAGCTGCATTACTGGGGTATATGAGAAAGACATATTTGAGTAGTTCTCCTGATTTTATTTCCAGTAGAAATGGTGTTCAACATAATTTTTGGTATGGTATCCTAAAAAAATAACAATGGTTTCGTCTGACTCTCCATCTGGGCTAGGAAGTTACATTGTAGCTGTGAAGACAGGCAGCACTTTGGCCTAACCAAAAACAACCCATTAGACCTTAATGTCCATCTGTTTCCTCCTCTATGTGTTCGAGTCTTACTGCCAGTGTCTTCTCATAAACATTCACACCCAATGGACTGTTTGCTGTCGTTGTCACACTGCCATGTGGCTGTATGTGTGCCATACTGGCCTGTGTTTCCTTCATTGGGTCAGATGACCAGACAGCTTGTGATGCCACAGCACACAGAGTTTCCATGGCAACACATGAAGCTGAGACAGATATCAACAAATGGCTTTGGCAATCATTTTATTCTATGTGCTGCACACTTGGTGACATCTCCTCAACACTTTCAATAATATTTGCCAGACACATCAGTTGTTACAGTTTGTGAGTGCAACTGTTCAAATTCATCTCTCACATCAGTCATGATTACTGCAAAAGCCAAGATATTTTCATCTATAAGTGGCATCCTGGTTTTAAACTACATTTACAAGTATGAAGGCTAGTTTGGACCAATGTATTAGGTCCTCGACTAAACTGGGATTAACAGTGGCCTACAAATAAGTGATGATTTATATATGCCTCAAGCTCTTAAAGCCAACTTTATTAAAACATCATTATTATAAAACAATTATGAAAGAATTAGAACATAATTTTAGCTGTTTACCTTTTGATTATCCAGAGCACCACACTCGGAGTGGCAGAGCACACTCTAGCCCTCTGTTGTGGGAAACAAAGCAGCTCTGTGAACGCTCTGTTTCTTTGACCAGCAGCGCTCTCATTTTAGAGCATCTGACTGAATTTACGAATGCACCATGTCAGGTCACGAGTGTTACTTGAATAAGTAAACACAGACCAGCAGGACCAGACTGGCCAACCCATATGCTCTCACTCAGTGGATGGATGATTTGACAGGATTGATGAAGGAGGGATGGCGGCTTTGTGGTTGATTACTATGGCAATCTTACAAAGGAGGGTGAAACTTGAACGGTTTCCTCCATTTTTTTTGCAATCACAGCTAATGTTAGCTAATGTGCTAAACAGTTAGTGTTACAGAGAAATCAAATATTCCTCTTAATACCTCCCCAATTTCTGATTAGGTTGATATGATAACCCTTAATAAACATAACTTTATTCATCCCTACAACAGTAAATGATTTCCCCTGACCTGATTAGAAGCACAGCATTTTTGATGATCGCCTCTGTCCAGTCCTTTCATCTTATCGCATTTAACCATAGTCGTCTTTGTTTTTGCTGATGGGCAGTAGCGGCTGACATGTGGCAAGGTGTGACAACTCATTCATCGCTGCTTTCAGCTTTAATGTGGAGTTGCATTTGAGTTCACCTGATGAATGTAAGTCTGATATTCACTCTCCCTTTTGTTTTGCCTTTCTCTCCTTCACCTTTGGATAAAGGTGATTCTTTAGCTTGCAAACAGTTAAGTATACCCTATGTTTAACAGGTAGTTGCCGACATTGTCCCTCTGCTATTTGGTGCTGCATGGTTATAGTGGGTTAAAAAGCAAAATCACTGTACAGAAAACTTAAATGATTAGCTGTAGAGCTGAGGGGGCTGCTTGTTGATTTATAATTCTCTATGGGCTCATCATTACAAGTGAGCCTTTTCACATAACGCAAAGTTATTTGATCCACTGTTAATATGAAAACATCCATTGGTGCATCTTTGAATATCTGATCAGAGAAGGCAATCCAGGGTAATGACAGACAGCAGTATGTAAAACATCAGATAAATCCTCCTTTATCCTACCTTTAGTAGTAGCAACTAGATAAATGTTGCTAGTACAGTATATATATCTTCCATTGATAGTCATCAGGTCCAGTGATGTTCTAAATTGTTATATACCCCTTTCTTGTGAGAGGTGAGATCTTGAACATGCACTGCTTCCCAGCTTCTTGCTGGCTGTCCTGCTGACCCCTCTGACCCCAGCTCAGGGACTCACTCATCATTCAGCCTATCGATTCTCCCCCAAATGTTTGAAGTGATTCTGCTCAACAGGATTGGTTGTGTCTTACTCAGATCCATGTTCATAGCAGGTCAGCAACCAATAAATCACACAGACAACTCTAGGAAGTTTGATTTTATTCACTGTGATATGAAATGAATTAAATTCATCACTTGCTGGATGTTTATAACCTGGAATTATCTAAATAAAACGCAAAACTATCTTTTGCAGGTTCCCTTTAATAATTTTAGGCTGGTTTTGCGAGGTGCAGCTCTATCCATTTGTGAATCTGTAAAATACAAATCATTTCAGTCATCACAGCAGTTTAGCTTTGTAGTGTACAAATGACATCAGTCAAACTGCTTCTAAAGGCCAAGAATGTGTCTGCTCGTGTCTCCTGAGACTCAGAGATGTCAATACATCCTAGCTGCTGTGGCAACCCCTGTTCAGCATGGTGGGTCAGTAGGAGGGGGAGGAAAAGCAGGAATGGCCCTGTGTGTCAGTGTGAGGGCAGTATGAGCGACCCTGTGGAGAAACTCTCAGCAGGACAAAACCAACTGAGAGCCCATTAAAGCTGTGGGACAGCAGAGCCTGCCTGTCAAAGAAGGCTTCTGTTTCAAAGTAATGTCCTCAGGGTGAGAAGTTTAGTGCAGGCTAACACTGTGAAATACCCAGAGGTGAAAGTGTTTGCTGTAGCTCTTCCACTTCCAGCAGAGCCTAATAGTTATGATAATAATACAATTATTTGTACAGCTCATCCCAAGGACTCAAGAAAGTTACTTATGGTATACAATGTGGTTTCCTGTCATGGTATAATACATCCTCTGACTTTAATATACCAGTTATAACTAAGTTATATCCTATGAATTGATATTTTTGTAAACAGTTATCTTATTACATATTTCTTAGATTTTTTTTTTAATTCTCTTATGATCTGCAGCTTTCTTAACCCTTAGATGCATAAGTGGGTCAAAAATTACCCGGTGAGGTTGTTTTCTTGCAATTTCTATTTAATGAAAAGTTGTCATCATTTCATATTCCAGCTATTCCTCAAAAACAAGTTATTGATATCATGGCATTTAAATTTTTAACTTACATTTTATACATTTCAAGAAATTTTAGTTTTTGTATTACTACCCCAAGCTTCCATAAGTGGGTCAAAAATGACGCGCATTCATTTCTTATGGAATTTCATGGGAACCTTTGATTTTTATCAACTGTGACTGTCAGGAACATATATTTTATGGACCACACAGACTATATCATAAGTGTCACCCCTTAAGAAGATTGTTTTACACAGCAAGATCTGATACATGTCAGTATTATCTTCATTTTTTTCCTCGGAAATGTGTGTGCGTGTCATTCAAGACTACTGTGTGAAAGAGTACATCTTATCATGTATCAAGAAATTAACACTAGCTAGCTAACTAAGCTAACTAACATTACTGTATGTAGTGTGTGTGTTTGTGTGTCATTCATGACTATTATGTGAAAGAGTATGTGTTTCTCATCATCTATCATCAAATTTGCCTATTTTATACTTCGCGAAACTAGCTAGCCAACTAAGCTAGCTAACAGTACTGTATGTACTGTGTGTGTGCGTGTCATTCATGACTACTGTGTGAAAGAGTACATCTTATCATGTATCAAGAAATTAACACTAGCTAGCTAACTAAGCTAACCAACATTACTGTATGTAGTGTGTGTGTGTGTGTGTGTGTCATTCATGACTATTATGTGAAAGTATCTGTTTCTTATCATCTATCATCAAATTTGCCTATTTTATAGTTTGCGAAACAAGCTAGCTATCATTAGATAGATAGATAGATGTACTTTACTGTATGTATTGTGTGCACGTGCATGTGTGTGGTGTGGCTGTGAGTGTGTGTGTGTGTGTGTGTGCATGCGTGTTTGCATTTACTTATATAGCAACATACTGATCAATAGGTTTGCTAGTCATTTAAAATATATTCTCTCTCTCTCTCTCTCTCTCTCTCTCTCTCCCTCCCTCACACACACACATACACACACATACTCACACAAAGTGGATGTTGACATTGTTCTATTGCTGTTGTGCAATTTTCTTTCTCAATTTTCAAAATGTTTTTAAAATGTTCATAATGTTGAAAAAGTGAAAAAAAAATATATTTCAAACATGAAATCATTCGGGTGTGGACCACAATATAATACAAAATATAATACAATTATTATTCCCAACCAAAATTACAAAAGTGACATGAAAATACATTGATTCTAACACGGGTCATTTTTGACCCACTTATGGAAGAGTGTAGGGTCCAGTCACTCGTGCATCTAAGGATTCTTAAAATGATATTTAAAAAAGAATGTTACTATGTATGTACAAGTTTAACAATAAGGGAAAAATCAACCCTTTAATGCATGAATTATGATTACGTCGATCAAGATTTTTTTGTTTTCAGTAAAAAACAAATTGAAGTTCCTTTTTTAAACATGCATTTTGCAAGGAGTTTTTCACATGTCCAGTGCACGGTGCACAGCATACATTTAAGTTTTCAACTGAAGACATATAAACCAATGACAAAACTGATATATTATGTGAAACTATAAAAATATATGTTTACTGCTGTTAAATTACTGTTTTCACATATTATCGGTATTAAAGGTATCAAGTTCCCTATCTGAGCAATTGCAAGCAGCGCCATTGATAGTGACCCTGCCAATTGACCAATGGCTAAGTCCCACCCTCAAACGTGATGAGCCAATCACAGTGCGTATAGCTATTCCCATACACTCGGACATTCTCTGCCTTGATGTCCATTGAAATGCATTACAGAAAGTCAGTTTTGTTCGGTTTTATGAGCTTTTTCGGACATTTGAAGTTTAAAAATGGTCAGACGGTGTGGGGTCATCCCTATGTTTCCCAGGTTCTATGTTCCCCACATAACCCTGCAAAAAAGGTTCTATGTTCCCCGCTTACACAAAAAGGGTTCTATGTTTCCCACTAGGTTGAGCGGGCAACATAGAACCCGGGAAACAAACCTTTTTTGTGTATGCGGGGATTGAATCAGCGGTTTAATCCCCAGCTCCTCCAGTTTGCATGTTGAAGTATCCTTGAGCAAGATACTGAACCCCAAATTGCTCCTGATGACTGTTCCATCGGTGTGTGATTACATGTAAATGGTTACTGAGTAGGTGGCATCATGTATGGTAGCCACCACTGTGTGGCTGTGTGTGTGCGAATGGGTGAATGTGACACATAGTGTAAAATGCGCTTTGAATGGTCAGAAGACTAGCAAGAGGCTTAATAAGTGCAGTCCATTTACCATATGAAAGCACTGAATATTCATGCAGCTCTCAAAATATACAAAGATAGTCTAATTGTTTTTGGACATTCCAGTTATGACATCTTTTTGCACTGTGGGGGAAAATAAATCAAACTGAAACTCCTGCCACATAATCCACATCTCTACTATCCCTTGTATGTTCTTAATTGGCATGTCCAATAATTATTAAACATCAAAGAGCCACAATGGGCAACATGCTCCATTATTACCATAAACACACACTGCAGTTTATTTTGACTCAGTCCCTCTTACACCAGTACCAAATGAGGATTAATGCACAGCTGAATATAGTGCATAAACAATTTTCCCATTGTTTGAGTAATGTTTGCCAAAAGCTACAGTGGTTTGTTTTAGTGTTTAGTTCCTAAAACAGGAAGTTTAAATCCAGCTTGGGAGCCTTGGTGTGTGCATCCTCCTTGTGCTTTTAAAGTTCTTTGATCCATATATATGTTAAAATGATGTGCTTGGACCCCACTTTTTGACACTTTTTCTTTTCTTTATTACATGTAACTTGTCAGGTCCAGTCTCTACAAAAATAGCGTAATATCAGTGTTCGTCCTGAGAGGTCTCATTTGTCTTGAGCACCAACAATAAGCAGGAGACAATGGAGCTGACGCTAAAAACTGTCCTCCATAATGAGTCTGACCTTTGATAGTTTCTTAAATGTTCTACACTCATGGTAATTAATGGAAGTAGCATACTTGTACTAATTGATCCGTGCCTTGTCGCTGACAGAACTAATAAAGTAGAACAGGGTTTATTAATTACTGCTTACTGGGTGCTAATGATATCTCATGTAGCCCCAGGAGGTCAGGTCAGACAGACTAATCACCGATGGGCAGGTAAAGGTCTACTTTTGGCAGAGTCAACTTTCACATGGAACAATTCTGCTTGGTGGAAATTCAGCCAAAGTTTCTGTGTTTGTGTGAGATTTTTCATTATATTTTCCAAGAACTAATCAGCTTACTTTTTTTCACTTTATCACATGCTAATGGACAACATAACACATCTGAACAAGGAGGGATGCATGTCTTAGAAACTGAGATTGGGTTTTGTAACAAAGCACTTTTTTAGTCCGACACCACACACTGTAACCTCTACATGCATGAAGAAGATAGAGATATTCATGTACACATGCTAACCTGAGGTAACTCAACTGGCTTAGCCCAGAGGGCACTTTTGCAAAGTGACAGGAGTCCAGTTTCTAGGAATTGAGGAAGTTTGGGGATTACCTTGGACCTCTGTCTTGTGGGTTTGGGGGATCCTCCCCTAGTATAACTGCCCTAACAACTCTGATCCAACACACAGTGGCGCCATGTAGGGGTGAAAAGTTAAGACGAGTCCAAAAATAGCTAAAGATTAATATAAGATTCATCATTAAGAATTTTTTTTTCAAATATAGAATAAAGTTAATGATCTCTTTGTTTATACTTATACAGTAGGGGAGAACAGGTACAGTTGTAACACACGACGGTTGTAACACCTCAAATTCCTCCAATCAGAAACAAGCTACAGTGATGACACTCACTCTGCACATGCTCAGTTAGATTGTCTTCTTGCCTGCAGCCAAATCTGCAGCACTCAGAGGACTATATCTACAGAAGTGTGCTTTTGAGGTAAAAATTTGGATTTTTCTATCAGACGTATTTTTTGGATACTGTCATGAGATCAAATATCTAAGAATTCAAACAGTTATTACTGAATTCACTGTTTTATAAGCTAAAAATAGAAATGGCTAACATGTGTCAAGTTAGCAATCAAGCTTTATAACATGAGAGAGAAACATGGCTGGTGACACAGGGACAGTTGTAACGCCTTGTTACAACTGTCCCTGTGTCATGGGGTGTTCACACTTTCTGATGCACAAAAGCTAATGTTAGCTAGCATAACATCAGCTAACTAAATAACATCACCACAGCTAGCCAAACGGGAATAGTGAAATGTGATTGGCTGATGCTTCACTGTGTCATTGAAGCACAGAATAAAGTTGAGGCTAGTTTATTAGCTTATTTTTGCATTGTGTACCTGGAGAGCTACTCCAGGTCATGGGAGGTCTGGCTCCAGTGCTGGTCCTGTAAGTCCTGGGCACACAAGGACTGCCACAACTGTGAATGATTCCACCAGTGTGGACCACAACGTCACACACAAAGTAACAGAAAGAAGAGGTATAATGTTATAATAATGTAATAACCACAAAGAATTGTATGTTATGTTTGTGCTCCATAAGCTGTGATCTATGTGATCTTGATCCGAGTCATGTTAAATGAAATGAAAAGGAATGTTCCCTGTTCAGGAATGTTATTTATTTCTTAATTTTGTAGCCTTGGAGACATGTTACAACCGTTCCTGGCATGTACAACTGTCCCTGTACACTGGGGCGGTTGTAACATTGGAGTCACTGTCTTTAGATGAATTTTGCAACCTGAATATACCCAGCACGTCTGAGTGGGGCCCACATGGGATTTACTTGGGTTACATGGGCTTTAACTAGACATGGGCTCAGAGTGGGCCTTTAAGTGGGTTGGTGTTGGGCCCCACATGGGCATCCCAGAAGAATATACATGGATGGGCATCCCAGTTGGCCAGCACATATGGGAACTACATGGGTCCCAAGTGGGCCACAGCCTATTGTGAAATGAATGAATAATATTGTTATATACTGCTGCATTATTGACACTTAAGATGTCATCAAAATGTTTTGGTGTTTAAGCCACTATAATGTGAGGTTAAAAAAAAAAAAAGAACCTCAATAAACTCAACCACAGCCGAAGATAGCCTATCTGCTCTTTAAAATAGCCAGTGTATTTTTCTTGTAAACAGTGTGTGCATGTGTGTGTGGCGGGGGTTGTCATGGAAATGAGAGAAAGTAATCTCGCGATAACCAGCGATGACACACAACACTGAACTGAAAAAAGCACTGTGTAAACCTAAAAGTTTGTTCAACTACTTTTTTCCCTTCAGCAACGTTCTTGGCTAGGTGGCTAAACGTCTGTTAGCTAGCATGCTATGCCTCAAATGAGTTTAACATGTAATGTCCTAACTTGCCAACGTAGACTCACCAATTATGTTAGAAGTACGCAACTGTCAGACGATTGACGCTCGTATCTAGAGGTGTTTTTTTTTTTTTCAAATACAGGTTTGACAACAACAATTAACTTTCACGTAGTCACGAAGAAGTACTACATTACCCATAATCCCAACGGCTGTCCAACATGGCGGAGTCTGAAGCGTAAATAACATCATAAACTTACCCATCTCCAAATAAACATTCCATAAACATCATCATTTCATTTCCTATTGTTTCCCCCGTCTTCTGTCTATATCCAAGTTAATAACAAACTGACACCGTTGTCGCTATATATATACATATATATATATGTATATATATATATATATATACATATATATGTATGTATATTTGTAATTAGGAAACCATGTGAATGTGATTTAGTCCATATGCATCTGCTGTGGTCCACACAAGCACTACATAAAACTGAGTTGTGTCCTATCACCAACCCATGAAAAACCTGTATGAAGCCCAACAAGGGCCCGTCATCAACCCATGTAAGGGAAAATCTGTGGGACCCCCCCCCCTCTATTTGCATGAAATGGTTTGGTCCTGATGGTGACGGTGCTTAGTAGTAGTCAGCAGTTGCGCTAGTAAGCTACAGTCATCATCAAGCTACCTAGTACTGAAAGAAAATCTGGTTTTCAAAAAAGGAAAGAGAGAAAGGAGAGAGAGGAGAGGCAAAAGAAAGGGTGTCAATCATAGACTGTATAAAATAATGGACGTAGTCACCGTGACGTCACCCATCCGTTTCTGAAGAGTGGATCTGAAGCTCAAAATACTCCGCTCTGGACGTCGCCATCTTGGCAGTGTCTGACTCGGACAAAGAGGCGGGCCGAAGGAAGCCTGGTTGCTTAAACACGCCCACCTCGCTCAGTGCTGCTAAGTTAGCTAAGGCTAACAAGCTAGGCTAACAAGCTACGAGGCTAAGAAGCTACGCTACTTTGGCTAGCCCTGTGGCAGCTCCCTCACGAAATTTGAGGTAAGTTGAGTTTAGCTTAAACTAACGTTATACAACAAACCTTGAAACAATGATTCAGCTGTTATCTTAAAAAAAACGCTTCAACTTTTTTTTAAAAATATGTCTAAATATGTCTAATATCTTCTCATATGTCACAATGTCACAAATAAATAATACCTCCTACGGGACTTAAAATTATTCAGTGTGCAGATATTTCTTTGTTTTTCACAAAAGGAGAATTGTTTCTCAGTGAATTTTCTTCATGTGTCTTGAAGAAATGTTCAAACAAAACCAACACGTAACATCAGCTTTTCATTTTTTTTTACATTCTGCTAAGATAAATGCAAACTTGGGTAAATGTTAAGACATAAATGAAAACATTAAGATGCCATTAATAACGATTATATTGTTAATGATTTAAATCACCACTATATTTCCAATCATCACAGGAAACTGATGAATGACATCTTTAAAAAAATTTGCTTTTACTCTAAAGTAAATTTTGTCTGATCCACTTTATGTCACAAAAATTCCAACCATTACACAAACAAAAAGTAAGTCAACGCTTGCATTCATGAAATCATCACTATTAAAAGGTTACAAAAAGTACACATGAAATAAATGAAAAGATTTATAACAGTAATTATAAAACCTATGAATTAGGACCCAGTGTCATAATTTGCAAAAACTTAATTTCTTGTGAAACAACCTCTTTACTGTGGAGTAAATATCATATCATTGGTCGAGGCGTTGTAACTTTCCTCAAGTGTCCTACAAGAGAGAAAGATGACAGGTTAAAACACAGGTAGAAAACATTGACTACAGCCTGTCTTGGTTAAAAGCCCACTTACCACCAAAATGATCTTATTGCTGAGTAAGTGGTTGTCATTCATAAAAGTTTTGTGTTTAAGTTCTGTATATATTCGACTTCATATTTGAATTTGATTTTAAATTTAACTGTACTATCAAAACAACTGGAGTATGAATGTACAATATGCAATTCATCCACATTAACATAATTGTTGCTTTCAAAAGGAAAGTGAACTGTTCTCAAAGCTCACTGCCACTGTGGAATCATGCTATGTTCGGCTGTCTAATTTTGAGAATATTTTTTCCATTGGTTCTTCACAGACTGTGTGTGGGGATAAAGGTAGTAATTCTCACTTTGATAAAGGGTCTTTGCATAAAAGGCACTAAAATGTTAAAGTTGGTAAATACATGTCATGTTCCTTGATTGATAAAATCTTCATTTGGCCTTTTGCATCAGGGGAACACTAAACTGCACTGGTGTGTCAGTAATTTCACCTTATCAGTAATAGTACAGAGCAAGCTGTGCCCTAATCGAGTACTTAGTAATGTATGACAATTAGTAATTTATGTAATGCATTTAAATGTATTATGGGCAATAATTCATCATTTTAAACTAATAAGTTTCTTGACTCTTTGTGAGGTACTTCATGAAAAAAGGTGTCTTTATCCTGGAGTCAGTGCTGAAGTGATGACTCTCAAAGTGTTCACTGCACAGACGGGAAGTCTTGTTTGGAGTCCAGTTCTGTCTCCTCGTGTTGAGTGTCCACTGGTCCAGTCTGTCTGGGTCACCTAGAGGAAAACTTTACACAGAAATATATGTGTTAGCTACCTACTTTGCAGACACTTTTACATGCAAACAATACAACTTAAATAACTTCAATGTTCAACAGATCATAATCAATTTATTTTAGCAAAACAAAAAGGTGGTGACCATCACAGTCCTCATATTCTGTTTGTGCATTATCTATTGTTGTGTAACTACAGGTCTTTATCATACACTAATCTTCTTAATATTTTATGTGTGACAGTCAAATGTCACATTAGCTTTTTTTAATTACGTTACACACCTTATTGTAATTTCACACAGTTCGCCACTTTTTAATTTATATACACAAGCATAGCCTTAATGTTACGTTAACGTTATACTGCTCATATGACAACGTTAATTGCGTTAGCTAACGTGATGGACCTTTATTTCCAAACCTCACACAGCCTCAGCCTTTTGTTCAAAATATCCTCTCCCTAAATGCCTAACGTTAAATCCTAACACTTCTCTGTCAGGCTCTGACTTCGATACATCTCCGGACTGGCGTCTTGCTCGAAGGCTAACCGTTAGCTGGCTGGTTAGCTAGTTAAGGAGCTAAGCTTGTGTTGTGATGTCATTGTTAAACAGTGCAGTTGATAGTCAATCTGTATGTTATGTTGCCAAAAGAGATGGATCTTTTCTTTTTCGACAGTGTAAACAAGCCCAAATCAAATACAAAATTGCTTTTCAATCTGTTAAGATGGATCTGACTATGGAGAAACTAGTCTTGTCCTGAATGATGGACTTAATCTTGTCAAATTCTCGTCAATGAAGCAGCTATGTTTCAGAGTATTTCTTGTTTTAAAAAACATGCTTAAAATAAGAATGCTTCTGGTGCCTCAATTTAAGACAAAGTCACTTATTTTGTTGTGCCTTTTGAAGACATTTAGTCTATTTTAAGCTTTTTTGTTGTTGCTAATATTACCCTAAATTTAGATATAAATTCTTAAAGTCAGCTCAATCGAGAGACTAAAATACTTCTTTTAAGTAAGTGTGAGTTTTCATTACTTGTAATAAGCACAACTTGCTTGAAACTGTTCATATTTGTCTAGTTTTAAGGCCCATTATGGTCTTTCAGTAGCTAGAAGTTTGTGCTAGTTTTAAGTATTCTAGCTGAGCAAAATTTGCTTACCCCATTGGTAAACACATTCTTACTCTGATCTCGTCACATATCAAAGTTTTGGACTTTGATACGTGAAAAGTACATATGACGTGCAGTTCTGGGTTCTGGGAAGTCAACTTCAGTCATGCATTGTCTGTTTTCAAAATGCACTCAAGTTTTCAAAGGAAATGTACCATTTGCATAAGTCTCTTTCAAAATAAAAAGGTACAATACCGCAAATTGACTGTTTTTTTTATTTATGTTTATGTTTGTTTTTGTTATGTTTGGCCAATGCATGCATGTGGTTGAGTTTGGGCAATGAAAGCATGTGGTTGGGTTTAGGAAAAGAGAACAGGCTTTGCAATCACACGGGAAATAAACACAGACCTTGCACTTAAAAGTTGGTGGTTGTTTAACCCATTCATCACCCCTCCTGCCCAGCCTACTCCAACTTTTGCCGCCTTAACTTTGGCTGTTGTCCTGCCACATTTCCGCCTAACACTGCAGGGCGCCGACGTTAAACAACAACGGCGACCGGCCACGTATGCTGTCATGAGAGTATGGCTTGTTTCGTTATTGTCTGCAGCCAGAAGTCACTGCCCAAGAGCCAGTATTCAACAAGTTTGGACAGCTTTAATTATATTTAAGAATATGTGGCCTCTTTCAGGAAGGGCTTATTTTGTAGTGTGGCAGCAGTCAGTGCAAATGGGTGATGGTGACCAATATCATTTGGCTTGTTTAAAGTGCAAGTTTTTAGAAAAGGGAATTCAGGCTTTTATTCTTAAAAATATTATATTTAACTCTAAAAGTTACCCAGGCCATGGCCCCCCCTAGGGCCCCCCTTAAACAGATGCACACGTTGACATAGCCAACACGTTATACGTTAACTTTTGCATTATGTTGTTTTTGTCATAAAGTAAGATTACACTTATAATGATTTGAGGACAAAGTTAAACTATCGTCATGCAATGGTGTTTATGATATCTAATGAGTTAGAGCCCTACAAATGACATTATGTACTTAAAGTTATTTAGGTTAGGTGTAGGTAAGTGAAGTTACTGTGGTTACATTTAGGAAAAGAAACATGTTGACGCCGCACATTATAGTGACTCAAAGTTCACTTTAGCTCTACTGAAACAGAATACTTCCCCACTACTCCTCCAGATTTTGCACACTTCTTTGTTTTTTTTTTCATACCACAGTTTTTGTGATTACAGCGAGGCCCATGTTTACCAACAAGTGATGGTGAAATTTCTCACCTCTTGACGGCAAATATGTACTCTCCCACACTTCACTATCACAGAGTGAGATAAAGAGGGGCAAAGAGAGAGTGATAATGACTTAAAGAGAGAGAGAGAGGGAGGCCAGGTTAGGGGTGTAAACAGTGGTTGAATAAGCTGACAGTGTGAGCACAGCTGATAGTGTTTAAGTCACACTGTCTCTCTTCGTAGGTCCTGCATTGTTCTCTGCTGCCTCTGGCTGTGTTTTACAGCATAATTAGAGCTTATTTCACTTGAAAACACCCACGTGCTATACATTTCCATCTGCTTGGCTCTCACTTCCTCCCTCATCCACAAGCTAGATGAGTTGGTTTTCATGTTTTTTTTTCCATGATGCCATGAATCAGTCGCTTTACATGTTCATATTGTATCTGTTAGTCAATATGACTGATCATAGTAGTAGTGTCATGCCTTTTCAAGTAAACTGTTGTGTATGTGTGGTTCTAAACATCCAGTGGTTGTTTCAGGGAAAAACTCCGCCAGGCCACACATTCAATTTACACATCTGGTTTGTCTGGAATAAATAGAAGTGGGTGGATAATGTGACAAGTGATCTGTGGGAAGTGTGGGGCACAAACATCACAGCAAAGGCTGCTGTGGCTCAATGTTTTTTCTCAATTGCCTCAGTTGGCAACAAACATTTCAGAAAAAAATATATAATAAAGATCTTTATTGCATGCATAAATATAAACATAAACAATATCTCACCAGAGAGGTGACAACAAAGAACTGACTCTCTGACTCTCTTTTTATCAAGTCACACTTTCACTTTGTCCAGTATTTTGCTGTGTGACTAACTACCTACAAATGCAATCCCAACAGCCTCTGCTGTACTTCGGTTTGGTGCTGAAGTGTCCTGCCCAACTGGAGGAAAAAGCATAATTAAGCTAACCTAACCCTGGGTCCCCTTAGACATTTTATCATCTACAAATCAACACAGGTAAGAGTAAAGGAAGTTGAGCAGAGACGTGACTTCAATTGCAATTGTACAAACATTAAGTTTAAAACAATTCCTATAAAATAGCAGTTTTGATATTACAAACTGTATAAGATGCAGAACCAGATACTCAGATTTAACAGCAAAATTATGGTACAAAAGATGCTATGCTGGTTGCACTGAAATGAAAAAAGAAAGATGATTAATCTACAAAAAAATTTAATAATAACAAGCCGACTGCATGTGGGCTAGTCTATTTCCAATTCTAACTCACCATGTGCTCACCATGTGGGTATTTGTGCACACACAAATACCCACTTTCACTGCAAACTGACACTCACAAGTCTTGTGGGATACTTACCTGCATGCAGGTGCATGGTAAACCAAGTGACCAGCCATAGAAAAAGTACAGCCTGGATGTTATTACTAAATAAATGAGCACAGAAACAGCATTAAAACATATGAGATCAGAGGTACAGTGGGTTCATTTCACAGAATAAGCTAAAAATATATACACTATACCATAATAAACAAGATAAGCAACAGGTGAAAAATAATACTAATGATACTACTGGTAATGATGAACAGGAGGGCAAAATAAATACCCAACCAAAATACTAAATAAAGCCAGATAAGAGACATAGCAAAATGACACAAGCAAAACACTAGGCAAAATAGGGTAGGGCAAAACAGTAACAAACTATCCTAAAATGAAAAAAAGGAAACGCTCAATCTGCAACTCCACAAACACTAAATGCTGTGGGTTTGTGTACCTGCCATCAACAGGTGGTAAGATCAGTACACAGACAACAAGTAGTGATTTAACACAGGACCTGATCAAACACAATACACATACCTCGAATAGAAATTCCAACTATCGATCCAGTTGAACGGCATTGGGGAGGGCAGCAACCACGCACATGTGAAAACAGATTTTTTTTGAAGTGTGTGCTCCAAGGGGGTATTAAAAGTCTGACTGCCTGGATATGAGTGCTGGCATCTTGCTTACATGGAAAGTGAAAGCTAGACACAACAGGAAGTGATGTATAGGGCGGCAGTGACCAGCCAGGTAAAAATGGCTGTGCAAGGGCTATGCGGATGTAAATGGGAGGAATGTTGTAATTGCCCTGCAAATTGATTGATTTTTTGAAAAAGGGTCCAACAACTTCTAGTGCATCCATAACTACCCATATGACTCACATAAATGTTTCCAAATCTGCCATCTCAAGACGGAAGGTTTTGTTAACTTAAGCCAACTACAACTACTTGATTAAAGGTGCTCCAAATGACATTAAGAGCATTAACATAGCAGCAAACCGCTATCTTTTAGGTAATGATATTGTGGTATAATGGCATCTTTAGCAGAAAATGTCACACCACCTCCGTGTAAGGCTGGGTATCGGTACTTGATACCTTAAGACATAAACCAAAATAACCCATTACCAAGTAGTACTGAAACTTCTCCAGTCAACCAATACCCTTATTTGATTCTTTTATACCCAGATCTAGAAAAAAAAGACTGTTTGAAGACTGCGCTTGCAGCCAATCACTGCAAGCAATCTTCGATTTAATGTGACATGATTGGCCCACTGTCACAACAGCTACAACCCATATAGTCTGTAGTGTGGTGAAGTCAAATGCGGTGTATTTGACAGAGTTGGCAGTTCAGTGTTCTGAGATGCCATTAAAACATTTGAAAGTATGGCTATACTTAACGCGTATGACATCTGGTGGCATTTTATGTAACTGAATGCTTCAATAATGAGTATCAAAGTAGAAAAAAGATTATCAAATGAAGTAGGCCACTAGGTATGTGTATCACTTTAAGGCATGGGTCCATGTTTGAAAACCCACACCTACCCATTCCCGCAAAGCTCAGTACCAGAACTGACCTGTTACCCATCAGTATGTCTAAGTTATAGCCACATACGCCCGCATCCGTTAATAAAAGTCTCCCAATCCAACCCGTGATTAAACACACACATATAAATGTGTTTCCCAGTTCACATGCATTTATTTAGCACATCCCAAAAATACTGTGTGTGACGTTTCGAGCTAAACGCTCTTCCTCAGACATGAAGGGTTCTTCGGGTTCTCCCCATCATTAGCTGTCTCAGTACTGTTGCCGTTGTTGACACAGTTCATGTTCAGCCATGTCCATGTTGAGAACCATGTGCAGACAATCCTGGCTCAGCCTCTGATTCATAGACAGCACTTGGAAATCAGCTCTACAGCACTTTAACTTCTATTGCTCTCCATTATTCCAGCTCTTTAACCCCCACTGTCCTTACATCTACTGTTATCCATCACAATTGATTACAACTACAACAAGAACTATGTACTGGACTCTGCATTGCAACAGGCTCACACTCTATCCACACACCCCATACAGCCCCTTCTCCCCCGTCTGCTTGTTACTTGGTTGCATCCAGAAACAAGGCATAAAGCTTACACTTAAGGCACTGGAGGCAACACCATGTGTGCAATGTTACTGTTATGTGTCACTGGGCGACTTTATACTGTGACGATAAGATTGTTATGTGTTTTAATGTATTTTATATTGTAATTGCATATTTTATGTGTACTGTAGCCTATTGATTTTTTATTATTTTTTAGGAACTATGCTGACAAACATCTGGCAGGGGGACTACCAATGTAAATCAGCCCTTGGCTGCAATTGGGTGCATCTACATTTTCTTTTCTTTTTTTTTCTTTGAAAGGAATGTTCATTGATTTACACTGTCCCTTCTTAAACAAATAAATTATTTGAAATTTGAAATAGATATACTCTGAAACTCATATACAGAACCATACAGAACTATCTTTGACTGCCATTTGGCTTTCGTTAACGTGAGTCGCTGTCTCTGGTGTCAAAATCCCACACATTGTGAGCCCAACTATCCACCTTGACTGTAAGTGGTATAAAACAAGTCAACTGTCATTGCCTTTCCACAAAAGACTAATATTCATATAATGATCTGCCCACACAATACTAAAGGTTTGGATGGATTTAGGTACCAGAAACATCTTGTCAGTCAGATTAGAACATGATAGCATCCACCTGTACTTAGTCATTATGTATTAAACTATGAAATGGACACTTTTCAGGAAGATGTAAACGTGGATGGTTATAAGTGTTTCAACAAATCATGACTACAGTGTTTTTCTGGTCTCAAAAGCTCATCTCTTAATATGCAAGAGAATTAGATAACCCACAGTATAAAAACATACTGATCTACACTGACTGATAAGAGAATGTCTGTCTGTCCCGTGTGAGTTTTCCTCCACCAAGCTGTTGGGAGTCTCGTAATCACAGCACAAACATGGCCCCAGAGGTCATCAAATTGGATGACGTGGCTTAAGCAGCTCTTCAGAGCCAGGCAAATGAGACCACGCATGCACTTGTGGAAGTGCATATGCTGGATGAGCTGAGACTATCATCCCTTCATAAAAGTGTGTACACAAAACATTAAAACATCATCACCTCTGGGTTTGACAGCCTTCTCAGCGAGATTCAATGAAAAGATATAAGCAAATATAGAGATCAACTCAAACTATATCTTTAAGGAACTTTACAAAAAAAAAAAACACCTATGTTTC
Organism: Epinephelus awoara; assembly: GCA_035609425.1. Taxonomy (NCBI): domain Eukaryota; kingdom Metazoa; phylum Chordata; class Actinopteri; order Perciformes; family Serranidae; genus Epinephelus; species Epinephelus awoara. The sequence goes on from CM069300.1 coordinate 36,656,176, forward strand.
TAATTAAAGATAGGCGCTAAAATAGCAGTACAGCCCATGTTTGTCAGCTGTCATACCTAATTTGAGTTTCATTTTTGCATTTAATCAACAAATTTCACATATGAGATAAATACAGTTATTTCAGCTCTGGAATGGGAGCCATACAGGCATCATCAACAATAAATCCATCCTCACTGTGACTGCTACGCTACCAAACTAGAATGAATTCTAATCAGCTCATTGTTGAGTCCAAGTGGATGTTTGTGCCAACTTTGAAGAAATTCCCCCAAGGCATTCTTGAGAGATCTCATTCATGAGAATGGGATAGATGGCAGGGCAACAGGTGAAAAACATAGTGAATCTGGCCTTGGCTATTGCTGGTGTGGAGGCGTAAATAGATGATGGACTTTCACCCAAAAACAGAAGTACAGATGCCAGGGTGTGCTAAGTAAGGGTTAAAAAAAAAGTGCTGACCATAAGACTTCAGGAACATCCCCCTGTGATGGTTTAGAAAATACCGTAATATCTTCACACACAGTCCAATCTGACTGTGCTGGTTGTTTGGATAGATACACAGATTAAGCTTCAAGATGATTTCCTTAAGACAAATGTCAGTTTAGACCAGGAGCCAGATGCATAAATGATGTATATGCACAAAAACATTTGTGTGTCTTTTTCCACACATACATTTACATACACATTTGGGGAGTTTTTCCTTATCCGCTGTGAGGGTCCTAAGGACAGAGGGATGTCGTATGCTGTAAAGCCCTCTGAAGCAAATTGTGATTTGTTACATTGGGCTTTATAAATAAAATTGATTGATTGATGTTATTTAAAAGAGAGAAAACATTGTTTTTAGGTGGTTTGCTAACTTCACTGATTGTTGTTGGGGGTTTTTTGCAGCTTACACAGCTTTCTGTAAAATGTCAATAAAAAAATGCATTTATAAAGTTGAGCTTAAACTATTTATAAGTGATACATTTCACCATTATTTTTTTTCACCTCCCTGTAAGTGATCCTTGAATTTTATCTTGTGTACACTTTGTTAATTAACTTTTCACATGAGCGCTATGAATGAATCATTAATCATACTTGTGACAATTTTGAATAATAATGATGACTGAGATTTTACCGTGATGCTGGTTAACAAAAACGTAACAAATTTGTAGTATGGACACAACTATCTACAGCCGTGCGTAATGATGGCTGCTCTGGCACCACTGGAGAACCTGGCTGATGCAACACAGTCAGTAAAATTGCTCTTCTTCACCATACTTCTCATTGACTGGTCTAATGAGTGGTGGAAGGGCATAGGTGTCAATATGCAAATGACTGTTTAATATGTTTCTGTTATTTCTGTTATATGTTATATATGTTTTATTTATGGTAAACTGTGGGTGTGTGAATGAGGCTCATGCACATTCACCCAGTGCCAAAACAAATGCACATTTCTGTCTTTGTGTGTGTACGTAATTTTAGTTATGAATCTACACAGAGTTTTATGCAGCTGGCCCAAGGAGTAGGTTTTCTGTGTGTTTGGAAAGTCAGACTTTGGTGTCCTGATACTAACACCAGCAAACATCATTATTTAATGTAATGATTTTTTTAAGGCAGTGACAAATCATTTGGCCCTGTTGATACTGATATCAAATCAGAAATCTTCTGTATGTGTTGTTCTGGAGCTCAATTAAAAATAACAATTTTTATTTTAGAGCATTTGTCAGAAGGCAGACAGGCAGACAGGTGTCCGGGGTGCATTTGGTGAGGGAAGAAGAACAAATTTGTCAGGGCACGGTAGCCTGGATTTGCTGATCAGGAAGCGAATGTGACAAAATATGATGACATGCCTCCTGACATCATAAAAGTGCTGGTTGTGTGAAAAGTATGTGCCATTTTGTGTTGCCCTCAAGTGCAAATAGTATTCATGTGCATCCTATACAACCTGCTGGTTTGGAGTATTATCACCTTTCTTTCATTCCAGTTACAAGGCTGTATTGGTCAAAGGAGAATGGTCAAATTTAAAGACATATTGCCAGTTTTAATCCCAAATATATCTGCTTGGGATCGGCACTAATGGAGCCATACTGGTTGATCGGCACCTGTATCTTAGTATGAAACGCTGGTCTGATGACTGTGCTCTGATGTGGCAGAGCGCCAACATGCCAAACAAACCATCTGGCATCTTTCAGAGAAAGAGTTAATCTTCATCATCCAACATCCCCCTGGCTCCACCGTCGCCCCTTTTCTCCATTATGTTCAATGCTGTAAATGTCAATATCAAGGAGGGTTGACAGATGATTTAAGTTACCTCCAACACACACCGCCGCAACCACCCCACCACACACAAATACACATCAATAGCAAACCCATGCTTTACTAATCAGCTTAGCATTCTCTCGCTCTGTCTCTCACCCCACTTGTAGTGTAGGATTGATATCTGATTATTTCATGTCACTCATCCAGATGGACCCACGTTCAGACACACCCACCCCACCCTACACCACACCTGACCTCTGACCTCCTGTAGTGTTGCCTTGGAAACCTGTTCCGTGGAGATGAAGAGGAGAGGTGGGGAGAACCCATAAGGAGGAGGTAGGGGGAGGTATGTGTGTTTGGTATTCTGGGCCAATCTCACGGCTGGTTAAGATCCATGAATAGAGAGTGAGCTGGCCGTGAACGTCTCGACCCCCCCTTCTCATCCCTCACTGTCTCTTCTCTGTGTCTTTTCTTGGGTGCTCCTCTGTCTGTTCTCTTTCTCTCTTCTTCTCTCTGCTCTGGTGCCAGACAGATGGTTCAGAACACAATCATTCTAATAAATAAACTGGAGGAAACAGGACTCTGTAAATAAGATGTTTTCTTTGCAAGTACAGATGAAGTTATCCATTGCATGTATACATAATGATATCAGCTCATTGCCAGTTTTTTTAACTGGCACACTTTAACACTCTTAAAAATGTCACATACTTAGCATTATTGGATATTTTGAGCAACAGCAGAAACCATTTTTGGTTCTGGTACAGGAAAATTGTGCTTTATAACAACTTTGGTCTTATTCTTGTAGTTTTGCTCATGATATCTTTTGGTTATAATGACAATGCACTTACCAAAGTAATTGTTCGAATCTGGGAAAACTCAACATTAGACAGGGCAAAAAAAATGATCAAGTCTAATAATCAGACAGGTTGTAAACGAGCCAACAGTTTATCCAGATTATCCAAACCAGTGATTCTCATCCAGGAATACATGTACCCCAGGAGGTACTTATTCAGTTGCTAGACTGTATGTGGAAAGCTTGTGGAGTGCTGCAGGTCAGCTAATTTCAGAAACTAGCGGTTAATTTAGTAGAGAGAGGAAAATAAACACCTAAACATTGACATTCAGTGATCGTTTGTCTTGTATGAAAACAAGACTAATATTCTACAGCCATGCTAGTGACTCTGTGAGGCCCTGTGAGGCTATAAATAGGCAGTAATTTGAGCTAAATGCTACTGTCCACATGCTAACATGCTCACAATGATGTTGCTAACATGCTGATACTAAGAAGGTGTAATATTTACTTTGTTCAACACAGGAAGTGCACTGGACATTCATGCCAATTTGACAACTTCTGTGTCCATCATGTGATACCATGGGGCCCAAAAAGACTTTCCCATGGACTAACATCGGGAAAGAGACAGTTGTTGATCAGTGAATAAATTTCTTTGAGCATGACAACCCCATAAAAAGGTTTCACCACTGGGATTTTATCCATTTTGTGTGATAACATTTCTCTAGAAGAGCTGTATGAGTAAATCATTTTATCCCCATTCAAGTTAGCGGAGACCATTAATAAACTGTGAAGGCCCACTTTAGATTTGTTTCCTGTATCTGTGTCATGTGGGTTTTGCCACTGCACCACCCCTTTAGGAGACTTGCACCAGTCCTGATTCTATTCATTCCAGTGGAAAAATTGTAGATGAGTACAGATTATGACACTTAAAATGGCATTTTTCAGAAAGACAAATAAGGAGAAATTAATTTTGTTTGAGACCAGGCTCTGTCTTATGGGGTGCCGTTTGTAAAGTGGCTCACGCTGAAAATAACATCAACATTTTGCCACATTTAGCTTCAAACAATGTTTAAAAAAGTGTTGTGATTTTTAACGTCAACTTTTACCACATTTACAGCAATATTTGTTAACTTAGAAATATATTAAATTGTTAAATCTAAATATTAAATGTGGCACCTAAATGTTAAATGTTAAATCTAAATATTAAATCTAAATCTAAATGCTAAATCTAAATGTTAAGTCTAAAGGCTAAATCTAAATGTTAAATCTAAAGGCTAAATATAAATGTTAAATCTAAATCTAAATGTTAAATGTTAAATCTAAATGTTCCGGGTGAAACTAAATATTTAGCTAATATGCAAATTCACACTGCCGGTCACCAGAAGTACCAAAATAAATGCTTGAGATGGTCAGACTGTGTTTATAGAATCAAATAACGAATTAAAACCAACTTATCGGGGGAATTGAACACTTGAACATACATTAGCATGATAATAACTACCTAAAATAACAAGAAACATGTTTGGAGAAATTTTATTTGATGTGTACTTTGAGTTGTTAGTGTCCCTTCGGAGGGAATCACCTAGTTGTTTACAAATACGTCCGGGTAGAAAACCAGCAGAGTTTAGCTACATATATGAATATCTGACATTTTTCACGTCACTATATCACCGTTTAGACTAATCTGGTGTTTGTAAAGTCTATAAACATAATGATTGAACAAACATTACTATTTCTGTTTGCACGTTTTGTAAATAATAACATGGTTATCGTAGATTAGCTGGGCTAACTGTTAGCTGTTAGCCCCGTTTAACATTTAGATTCGATTTAACATTTAGATTTAGATTTAGATTTAGATTTAATATTTAGATTTAACATTTAACATTTGGGTGCCACATTTAATATTTAGATTTAACTATTTAATATATTTCTAAGTTAACAAATATTGCTGTAAATGTGGTAAATGGTGACGTTAAAAAATTCACAACACTTTTTTAAACATTGTTTGAAGCTAAATGTGGCAAAATGTTGATGTTATTTTCAGCATGAGCCACTTTACAAATGGCACCCCATACTGTCTCAGCAACCCACTCTTGTGAGACCTGGTGACACAGAATCTTTTCTCTCTGTTGGTGCTGAACTTGTTACTGTAGTGCTGCCAGTGTTGCTTTCCAGAAAAAAAAAACAGATAAACAGAAATAGACTTATACCTGAAACCATGAATCAGACATTTAAACTGAAATAAAACTTGTGTTTCTTTTATTAAGAATCCCATTACTGTTATAATTTAACTAGTTTTGAAGGGGCAAAAGAGAACATTTTTTAGGCTGATATGACCTTGTACTGGGTTGATTTCAGGTATTAAGCTAGCAGACAGCAGCAAACATTAAATTTGTACTGTATGTAGCAATATTGTATACTGTATGTATACAATATTCACAACACTTCCAAATGGGGTGGAGGGATGAGCGGGAGAGGAGACTGCACCCAAGGAGACCCAATGTGTATACCACTTCATACCACTGGTGCAGCTTGTACTGCGCCATACTTGTTATGGACTATCTTTGCTGGAAGTTAGCCATTTGGTCAGCAAAAGTTAGCTGCCTGGTGGGCGAATGTCTCAAGTGCGCTTGCTCTATGGTCCAAATGATGCAGAGGATTCTGATAATTTTACACCCGGGAAGTTGAACTCTTTTGGTTTTATGCGCCACTAAATAACTTATGTAGGAGTGACTGGGACCCCATGCTTCCCATGCTTCCCATGCTGTATCCAGTATTCTTTATATATCCATGGTTCACCATCTTTGGTAGCATACTATCATTTGCTAATTAGCACTTAGTCTGAAGTTGATAAGCCTCTGGGGACAACCACCATATTTCAGGAAATCCGTTGAAGCAAGTGGATATCAGGGCCAAGACTTCCTGTTCCATGTGCCCGCCATTTTTGGTAATCTAGGTAAACAGATATTTGCATATGAATGCAGATAAATTTTTTAATCTTAATCTTTTAATTTTAATCTTAATCATTGTCAAAATGCCGAAGTGGATTCTGCCTCTCCACATGGACTGTTTACCTGCTGCTGAAACGTGATCGGTAAACACTACTCAGAGTACAAGGGACTACAAACAGAAGCCAGAATGCTTCCAATACCAAACCTTGTCTGTTGCCTACAGATTCTGTATATGGTTACCTGTTTGTAGAGATTTAGGAGCATTAAATACAGAGAACAGATGAGGCTGATGGGATGTCATTAGTTTTGCAGGTATTTGGTCATAAACCAAAGCATCGGACAAAGTGAAAATTTGACTTGGCGATGGTGCTAGATGAAGAGTAAGGAGAGCAAAGTTATTTTTATTTATTCTGAGTGCATCATGAATGTTTGTACCAACTTTAATGGCATCTCATACATAGGTTTTCAAAACAGTTCACTCAAAATTATAAATTTGGACCTCATGGTTGTGCTAGATGGAAAGTCAGGGGGTCACCAAAGTCATGTCAAGTCAAGTCAAGATTCATTGTCTGTGCACCAATATCTGTAACAAATGTCATAGCAATCTATTACGTAATTGACTAGAAACTGTACCAAAAGCCAAAAATGTCAACCTCATGGTGGTGCTAGAGGTATGTCAAACCACAGACGGAGGGACTGACTGATCTGTACCACCATATCTGGACAGGCACCCAAAAGGGTGCACAATAAACAAATCAATTATTATCCTTTGTACAAAAAGAACACTGGTGACATGCACAACCACAGTAAGCACAATAGGCTGGTGTTTTTTCCCACTTAAAAATCCTTCCTTAAGTTTTTGTTTTAATGATATCCTCCTTATTCGATAACAGAGAAGTCTCCTGCATAACAATGCTTCTAATTTAAACTTTGTTGTTTAAGAGTATTTTAACTTTATACCTGAGTAATCATGTTTTTCTATCACTGGCACTGCAGATCGCTCTAAATATTACACTACCTATTAACCTCGGTCACCGTTGCTATGGTGAAGAAGCCAGTCAGAGGTAGAAATCAAAATGCTTTGTTGTTATAACAGGGAACAAAACATGAAGTTATACTTGTTGAATACAGCCAAAAGTTACCCAGAATCCAAGTGTGAAGTGATTCAAGCTGCTGATTGTATTATCAACTTCTCTCCTGGCGTTCTTACGTGCCAGTGTTGCTGTTAGTGGCTGTCCATCCAAGCCTTAAAGGGCTCCACATAGAAAATGAATGTGACTCTTTCTTTCAGATGCATGAATGTCTGAAATAACTGTATTACTGATTGGAATAATGGCCAAAACTATCAAAACAAGACTCAAGTTGTATAAAATCCAGAATTCCTTCAAGAGCCATTCATCAAAAGTTCTCTGGAGCAACGTACAGGGCTTGTTGACATATGAAGCTGTCATGATGGGGTCTAAAAGCCAAAGGCTCTTCACATTTTTAAACTTTATTCTGCACCATGTCTTTAAGTCTCGCGTGATTGAAATGGTCATGTGAATAATCCTTTTAAAGTCATATAATTTATCCAAATTAGGAGTATTAAAACATTAGAGAACCACAATGACTTGTTATTTGTAATTTTGTTGTTTAGTAGTATGTTAGCATTCCACTCCACTAAACAGGGCACTGTGGAAGAACCCTCCTCCCCCTGTGTGTAATCTATGTAGAAGAATGATGACTTTCAGGTGTGTGAGTGATCTGTTCCAAAACCCTCTGAAACTAATGAGATTTACTCACAAATAACTTTGCATTCTCATGGGACGCTGAAACACAGTCAAGTATTAAAGGCCAGTAACTGCTTATCATATGTAATCAATTACACCCCCACTTCACTGCCCCCCACTTCTACACATCCAAATTTACTAACATGTGGTGTCTTCATAGCTTCAGCAAAAAAAGTTTAGCTCAAACTTAACTGCAAAAAGATTAAAAGAAAAACAGTATTTCATCACAAAGGAAATGAGCCTTTTTTAAGTTACCCAGAGACATCCTACATAATAATTTCAAGCCGAAAACCTCCTCAGACAGATCCTCTATTTTGTCCCGTGTAGTGCACACACATGCACACATGGAGGCTAACAGTAACAGAGAAGTGTTGACAGCAGCCTCCTTGGTAAATATTTAGCCAAGCAGGCTCACTCTAATCTCCCAGCATGCACTGGGCTGATGCTCAGTTATCCAGATGGACAGCTTTGCTGGGAGTTATTTGGTAAACAGCTCTCATATGTTCTGCTATGTTGCAATCCAGACAAATACATGAATAACTCTGCCAACAAGTCGAGCCAACAACTTCCTCTTTCTCAAGTCCTACACAAAATATCTTGATTCAGTTTATTTGTAGTTATACAGAATACTTTAATATAATACAGTTATGTTTATTGTAATGGACATTTTAAGCTTGGAACACAGCAGTCTAAACTGAGGACTGTCTGGCTGATGTTTGAATTTTACTCTGATGTTTTTTCGGGGGGTGACAATGTAACATGTATGTAGCAGCTACAGCTGAACAACTTTCGTTATGGTTATGAATCCTATTTCTAATGTGTTAGCTAAAGTCCGTTATGGCGTTAGCAATAAATATACACAATTACACAACAGAAAATGTTGTTTTTGTTGTTATTTTTACATTGAAAGAAAACATGAGCTATTTGGAGATGGAAACCAATAAACATATTCTTGATTTAACAATTCCTTTCTTTTTTTTTTTCTTTTTTTTTTTGTAATTTCATTTCCCTCCATGGAGCTAACTATCCTCAATCCATGTGCAATCCAGTCACATCAAACAAACTCTAAAAAAAAAAAAAAACCCCACTGAAATAACATTTTATACAGTGTGGAGGCAATGACAGTAACCTCAAAGGACAGATCTTAATTTTATTTAAAAAAAAGAACATAAAATACTAATATATCTTACATTTTATTAAAAAAGCTATTTATGTGTCATTTGTGTTTGAAGTTTATCTTAGATCAATATTAAATTTAAAATTAAGCAGTGCGACCAAAACAACGTAATATAAGGAGCTGGAAAGTCCTTATAGGTGGGAAGGTAGTTCAGTCCAACAAACCCTGGACTTTGACCTGGGAGCGTGCCGTTTGCTTTCACATTGAACGCTTTGCGAAAGACACACATATAAGGCCACTTTTTATATAAGAAAAAAACCTACTGATCTGTCATTTCATTTTTGTATAGTCCTTTCAGTGTGAAGTGAGTAGAACAAAAATTAAAATTTGAAAATGTTAGTTTTTCTTATTTTTGACAGGGACACAAAAATCACAGTAGTTGAATAATCATCCGATTGTGAATCTGACAAGAAAGTATCTTTAACACTTAAACTATAGTTGTGCAACCACTTGTGCTCACACCCTTGCAATCCTCGAAAAAAAACAAAGTTTTACTATTTCTTTAAGTAACTTGAGGAAAGAGATGTTAACTGAGTTTAAAAAAAAAAAGAGAAACAACATTCTGGATGAAGCAAAACTGCGTTACGGACAATGTTTTCTCACATGGTCTTTCAGTAGAAAAGCAGATCGGTGCAGCAGCAGAAGTATTATGTACTGCTTCATTCCTGCCAAGGTTGAAATTTCCATTGCTAATATGAACTTTGCATAAGTGCTTATAATGGTAGCGTGGATTCAGCCTGGTTATTGTTTTTCCACTAAAGTAAAGCAAAGCTGAGAAAATTCCTGGGTAAATATAAACTTTGCTTAAGTACTTATATGGCTGTTTTCTCTCTCCCATATGGCGGCCAAAGGCACAAAGCCTCGGAGGGAATACCAAGCAGCTCAGCTAAGCCCCCATCCCCGTCCACCAGACAAAGAGACAGCTCTTCAAAGCAACGCAGGGCCTTTAAACAGTTAACAGCAGCGAGCACTTTTAAACGTGACAGTGTTTGAGAATACTTTGCACCACTAAACCCTTCAAGATCTCCCACACTGCTTACTGCCGTCAAAAGGGAAAACTGACAAGATAAACTCATACCTATATGAGCTCGGTTTCATTTTCTTCCCTCTTTACCAGCCGCTCTCTTTTTGTTTGTCTAATTAGTAGTCTTGTCCCTCATTTGTTGTCTTGCATAGTTCTTCCTCTCACTCTTAACCATTGCTTTTCTGCTTACCCATAACTCAAAAAGCATCCAAATATGCGTATCAATATGCAATTTTGTGCAATTTTCCAAAAAATCCATTCATAAATGAACTCTTCCTACAAACATTATTTGCATAATTCTTTGCAGATGAGGGCTATGAGTTCTCTTTTCATAACTGTTTATGAGTTATGAAGGTTTTAGAAACTATGCAGTACAAACTCCATCAATCATTTCTGAAAAGTTTTCATTTTCATGTGCTTAAAAAATTCTGTCAGTAACTGGATTTAATGTCAAAGTGGCAGTTCACCCAAAAATCAAAACTATATGTTTTTCCAGTAGTGCTGTTTATCACTGGAAATTGTTTTGGTGTCAGTTGTCGAGTGTTATATCAGCCGCAGAGATGTCCCTGTCTCCAATATATTTCTGTCTCCCGAACTACTGTACATCCACCAACTATATCACTGCACAGAGGGAAGCGTGTATCTACTCATGGACGAGAGGCTGGTGGTGTCATCCTCCTTGGCTGAGCTGTAACAGTAGGTAGGTGAGCTAGCAGAAGATGCAAGCTTTCTTCTATGCAGTGATAACGGTTGGCAGGTGTAGTTCGGTAGAAAAAAATATTTGGAGAACTGCTCACAACAAGGTCTGTGGTTTATCTTATGTAACAAACCAACCAAAACAATCTAGACTGATAAACAGCACTACAGGTAAGAGAAAATTTTTATTTTTTTTATTTTGGGGTGAATTGTCCCTTTAAATCAAGACCTGTTCTACTGTTGATTGTGGGTAAAATGTGTGTGAATTCACAGTGGAAACACACACACGCATACGCACACACACACTCTCAGACACGCATCAGACATTGCTGTTTATGTGTAAGAATAATTGCTGTGAGCTGCAGGGAGATTTAAGAGTCCGGGCCCTGCCGTTGCACGACTTTATGGCAGGAGTGTGAAGTGTTATCATTAGTAATGTGATTAACACCTTCTCCACAGGGGCAGTAGGGGGCAGCGCTTTGTGTGAGAGTGAGTGTGTGTTTTGTGTGTAAGACAGAAAAGAGACAATTATGTGGTAGGTTTGGAGGGAGGGGGGAGTCTCTTTCTCACTCAAGCCTGTAATATCTAAGAATGATGGTGTGTTGCATTTGTTGCAGCAGGGCTGCCTCTTACACAGCGCTATAATTACATTGTTAATATATTAGCGACCAGCATTGATTACCTTGCTAATCCGATCACAGAGCCTCCAATTGATCCTTCTGCAAGCAGTCCGACAATAAGCACTTTGAGCAAAGAGACGCTCAATAGCACATCCACAATTGGCTCTCTCACAGCTTAATTGGCTAAAATAAGCCAAACATTTTGGTTTCCTTCTCAACAGTCAGATCAATGGAGGGAATGAGGCCTGAATTCAGATGACTTTCTTAACAAGCTCAGCTGAGTTTTTCCCCCCTCTCCGCCTCCATCGCCTCTCCCTCCTGTCTTTTTTTATTCATTTTTCAAAGATTAGTTTCTGTGTGTGTTTCCACTTGACAGCACAGAGAGACAGGAAGGACAGGAGTGTGTGTCATATTTTTCACAAAATGTGACATGGACAGAACCTCTGAACACAGATCATGTTTTATGAATACAGATTCCTATAAATGTTTGCTACATGATTAAATTTAACAAACAATAAGATTTAGACATCAAAGCAACTTTGGCTGGGATAAGAGTTTTTCATGATTTTGTTATGTCCTACCTTTGACAACTGGTTATGCAACACAGTGAAACCAATTAGAGTGCAAAAGGTCCTTAAAGCTGAAATGAATAATGGCCAAATTATGACTATAAACTTGAGACATAAAAAGTTGTAAAAAATATATATATATTGTTGTAGTCACCTGTGATAAGAGATGGTCATTGTCATGAGCTTACACATAACATGAAAAGAAATCCGACAGACATTTTTATTTATTTCTTTTGATAATGGTTTACTCATGCACCTATCACTTGAAAGCTACGCTCCATGCTGTTTGATTGATGCGGACCAGTTCAAGATACAATCATCACAGCAAGCTCAATAAACGCTTCTGTCAGACAAAAAATGAATGAATAAAAAAGTTATAGCTCACTTTCGAAGCATTATTATAATTCACAGATCAATATGCCAACAAAAATGCTGCTTGTGCAGTCCTGATGTGCTGCCAGGGTCCAGGGGCCAGTTCACAAAGCACCTTAAGTTTACTTCTTAAGTATGACACTTAAGGTTTAAGTCATTTACTGTGCTGAAACAGATTTTACAGCAGTATTATTTACTGTTTCCATTAAGACCATTTGTTTGCTTGACCGTGTGCTTGTTATAGCCCAGGCTACCTGTTGTCGCACCTAAGTATCCTCTCACAAAGTCGGTCTGATAGTTAAAAAAAAAAGTCAGGAGATAAGAAGACACAAAAACCACATTGGTTGGAGGAAGACAAAATCATCCTTCTAGAGGAATGAAAAAAAAAAGACAGAACTTACTGAAAAATAAATTTGATTTGAAAATAACAGCAAACATGAAGCAATACATGTGGGAGGAAATTGCAACATTTGGACAGGATATTCACCATTGTGTTCAGCAGAAGGGTGAGGGTCTTTCAAACCTGGGGAATGATGCGGCACACCGTTGACTTGTGTACATGAAAGATATCTTGCCAGTTTCTTTTCTTCCTTTGGTTAAGTCCTCTGTGCAGCAGTTTAACAAACTTTGAGCAATTTCTTAACTAAGGAGAGATAAGAAGAAAAACTTAATGAAATCTTAAGAAGAGGACTTAATGTGTTTTGTGAAACCGATTTATTTAAAGGAAACCTCAGATTTTAAGGAAACCTTCACTCACGGTGCTTTGTGCAATCTGCCGCAGATGATCTTAATCCAGGAAATTATTAAGTTCAAACACATTATTGCATCCATAGATATCCACCAACTCCTGCAGCATCATTTGAAATGTTCATATTTCTCCACACATTATCCATATTTCTCCAGTTTACAAGCAAATATGCTGTCTCCTTGCTGTCAAAATGGGGGCTGAATTTTGACCTTTTGATTGACACCTCACTTGAGCTAATATGAGCTTCCAATGCTGTTGGTATGTCTTCAATAGCCAATGAGAGCCTGTGTTGAAAGACAGTAAACTGATGTTCATGCATATGAACATCACAACTTGAAATGACATAACTTCTCACGTGTCCACTTACTTTTGATGAGCAAAAATGGGAACAACACCATCATGTCTGCTCTGAAGACAGCTGAGCAGGAGCTAGAGAGCTATTGCACAAGTGGCAGGAGGACAAGTCCTTCAGGCCACAGAGGTCCTCAAACAGGCTCTGCAGGAAAAGGAGCAGGAGTGGGAGAAGACAGAGAGCTCTACAAGGTCCCAACTGGAAGATCTCCAGAGCCAGCTGAGAAAAATAAAACACACACACACACACACACACACACACACACACACACACACACACACACACACACACACACACACACACACACACACACAAAGACTCCTTGTCTTTTTGAGAGCTCAGGCTGGGCACACGCTGCTGATCTGGGTCTATAAGGCCCATTAAACATCTCCAGCCCAACAACTAATCTCTCTCTAAAAACAGATACATAAAAATAATGGCATGTGTGACAACCCCTCCACTCCACTAGGTGTGCCTGTTTTCCTGGCTGTTTTTTTTTTTATTATTTTATTTCTTTTTTTTTGGTCACAGGATGTGCGGGTTGCCAGCCCATTTTCATACCCAGCTCATTAAATACCACTTTGCCAGTGACTTTGACGCATCTTTAACAGCAGTATGAAACACCACTGGTAACAACGTAATACAAGGAGCAGGAAGTCAGTACAGGGCAGGTGGGAGGGGAGGTGGATGACTCCAACAAACCCCAGACTTTCCCATGAGAGTGCTGTTCACTTCTCATGTGAACCAAATCATGATGTCTTTTTCTAAACCTAAGCGCATGCTTTTTAGTTGCACAAGTAAATTAGTGTTAATATGAGGTGTTTTACCAATGTATGTTTATTTTTGAAAAAGACTATCTCACAGAAGCAGCAGAAATTGGAAACCAGAAATGTACTGTTAAAACAACCAATTGCATGTAACAAGTGTATACAGCGTCCTGGAACGTCAACAAATGCAGGAGGTAACCTAATGCGTCATACTGTATGTAGACGTGAAAGTCCACTGACAAAGTGGCCATATTTGAGGTGTTGGGATTAGAATGTGTTGACTTTACACATCAGAGTCTGTTTACAGATGTTAGGGAGTAGTACTGCATGTGTAAAAAAAAAAAAAAAAAAAAAAAAAAAATATCTGAGGGTGTGGAGTTAGAACAAAGTGAACTTACCAAACCTCTGTAGCTAACCCCTCATCTCTGCTGGAAAGTAAAGACTCGAGGCTACATTAGCTGCTATCAACGTAACAACTGAATCTCCGACTGAACTGTTGGTCATTGAGTTGCATTGTGGGTAATATGGCCCAGATTTTGATGAGGTAGAGGATGTTTGGAATACAAAGGATGACATCTGTGATTGTGCTACATCAGTTTTGGGCATTCTTGGGGTGTTGAACTGTTCATCATGACTAAAAAAACATTATAGAAGTGCAGCAGTGACTTGAGTTCCATTTCAACATATTATTTGTGCTCAGTCTTGTGACCAGACTACATAGGAGCATTTATTAATATAAAGCTGATGCAAATCAGCCACCACCATACCTCATTTCCCCTTCATTTTTACTCCTCCTTTCTTTTTCATATTGCACCTCTCTTACCCAACTTGTATGCCTCCTTCTCTCCATCTGTCTGTCTGTCTGTCTGTCTGCTTCCCTCTGAGGCCCATCTAAAGGCCAGCTGGTGGCTGACAGCAGCTGAGGACCGTAAATCAGATGTGGAGGCAGAATTCCTTACGCCGCGTTGGCATTCATTTTGTCAGCCATGAAATAAAGATGTAGCGGAGCAGGAGGTCAAAGCATACAGAATCCACCCCCCCTCTAAAGCAACAACAACCTAACATGCACCCTTCTAAAATCTTTATCCTTCCTCGGTGACTTTCTCTCCACAGGTAGCTGCTCTCATCACCTCTTCATTTGTGTGGTCTGCCTTGTCTGGCCAAAATTTATGACTGGGTTTGACTGTTATGGGTTTCTGACAGTAAATAGCACTATCTCTGGAAGCCCATAACATGGTTATGAAGAATTCTTTGCAGCTATGTTCACACAATATCTTTTTCTGTCTTATTTTTACTTTATGCTCTCAAGGTAACAAATTATATTTTGGTGATGCTCAAGTTTATATTTGTAAGAATCTATTTATCTTGTTGTGTCTTATTATGTCAGTATTTCACTGTAACAAATTCTGTTTGCAACATTCTTTTAATGGCCTACCCTCTTTCTCTACTGTCACTGTTGATATAGTCTCTTGGAGGTAATAGCACATGATGAATTAATCAATAATTAGTCCAGTGCAGAAATCTGTTATTTTGTTAGCCTAGCCTAAGCTTATGATACATCTAATTTGTGGTCAAACCCATAAAAATTAAATATGAGCAACATTTGGTGTGTCAAGATAATGATAATTAAAATCTTGACATGAAAAAATAAACAAATGAGCCTTGTAAATATCACGAATATTTGTTCACAACAGTTTCTTTTTGTAAAATGCACAAAAAATATTTTGCATCAATCAAAATTTTCATATTGACAATGGATCAAATCACAATTACAATGCAATGTGAATGGGGTCATCTATAGAGATGAACCCACAGAGCCGCAGTGGTTACCATCAGCTTTTCAACAAGTGTTAACATCTTTCAGCTCTTCATGTCGGTTTTACGGCTGCAACTTGTTCTGGTGTGGTCTCTGTACTCTCATCAGCCTTGTTTCCAGCAACTGCGGAGGAGCGAGGGGTGGACTGGGGCAAGGGGGCCACTGCCACCCTGATACAATCACTCACTCACTCAGTTATGGCTTTTGGTTTTGTTGTGCCATCCCAAGATTTTCACTGCCCCAATACGACCACCCCTATCAAAGATTTCTGGTGGTGCAACTGAGGAGCTGGAGGAGACCAAAACAGAAAAATGTTCACTCTCCCTGGAGAAAGATGAATATTGGACTTGCATTTGTCAAATGGCCCAAAAACACAACCCCAAATTGATTTTGCTCCATGTCTGCTGGGCATGTTAATAGCCATAATTTTGCCATATTCACAATATAAACTTTATAAAGTTGATAATATGTCAGTGGTATATTTACACCTTGTTCTGCTGCATCCAAACAGACAAATAAATCTTACAAATTATTGAATTTAGTAAATTATTATAAAAAATGCAAAAATGAAGTGGTCACCCTTACACACACATACCAACATATGCATGTACTCACACACACAAATACACACTGCTCTGACTACATTTGAAAGAGCTCATTGTTGCAGGACACCTGCCCGGTCTCCATCATGACCACAGCAACATAATGGAATCCCATGTAGGATTTTTGCTTAATCCACGTCCTGCTTGTTCCTGCATTAGTCTGCGTGTCATGGTGACATGTAGCCCTGCTTCTGCCGGGCCAGCCGGGGGGATTGTGTTCACGCGGTATGTATGTCAACGTATATAGCACATGTAAAGCACACATCCAGCAGCAGGAATGAACAACTGAACAATGGAGAGATGATGTTGGTCGACGTGTGAGGATTCAGGGGCCAAAGGTTTAGTGTGGGCAATTACTTTTTTTTTTTTTTTTGGAGTGATTATGGGCCCCATCTGATATATCTGGGTTACACTGATATTAAACAGCTTTAAAGTGGAACTTCATACCAGAAAGTACAATATAAGATATTATGATTATTAAGTTTCAAGTAAAAATTAGAAAGCCAATTGAATTTTATTTTTATCAATTTAAGCCGCTACAAGGAACTTTTAGCTGGATATGCAAAAGTCTCTCGTTTCTGCAGATGTCTGTGCGTGACCTACAACAGCAAATAAGACCATTGGTGTGAAGATAAGCTATTTCTATATGATGTATATCCATACCTTTAGGAAACTATCTCTGGGTCCGCCCCAGGTCGCTTCCAGGACAAAACGATTTACGGCACTCAGACGGCACACGTCATCTTACCTAGCTGCTTACATTTATAGTGACTCTTATAAATAGTCGCTATTCCTCCTCCTCGACCCAACATCCGCGGGGAGTTAAAATAGCAGCAATCATCGGGTAAAAGTTCTGTGAAAGCACTGGACTCACCAACAGTCAGCCACATCTCAGTCACACAGAAAATCCAATCTTCGGGAAGTCAGGAAATCCATCAGGATAAATGTTTTGTTCGCTAGCGATTTAGCATTTACCAGCCCAATCCTGGCAGGAGCCGGCGGGTTCATGGTTTTAGCTGTCCGGGGAGCCACACACAGAGGCCGCAGGTTGCGCAGATTCACCCAGCGCCAGCGGGGATGAGGAGAGGAGGGGCCGCGGGGCTGGCACACCCCATCTGGGCCGACGACAGGTACCAGCCAGGCATTGACAGGGTCCAGCGAGTGCCGAGAAATAAAGAGGCGAGGCACCGCTCCATACTCAGTCCAAGAAGTCGTGGAAGTGCTCGCCAAACAGGCCTTCAGCCTTACCAGCCGACTGCTGCATTTACCCCGGCGGCGGTGGCGTTTACGCCGGAGAGGTGGAGCTGGGGCGCAGCAGAGGTGAGCTGGGATCCCCAATAGGAGCGGGGGCAAAGTTTTCTCGTCTTGTTGTTTCATTCATCCCCAAAACAAACACATGCACGAGCCAGGTAAGCGTCGTTACGACAATATGTGCTAGACCTCATGGGAAATGTAGGCTTCATTCCGGCGAAACACTACCGCTTTTGAAAAGGTTACCTTGCTTTAATATTTTTTTCTTTTTACTCAGGGTCCCTAAAAGGAATGGACACAAGCAACCCTTTTTATATTAGAGGCAGCCATATAATCCAGTGTTAAAATTGAAAATATATATTAGTGCAGCTTTAATATACAAATGAATAAAGTCTAGTTAATCGGCATTAAGAATAAATAAGGGTTTTTTTAGGAATGCATGTGATCAGTAAAGGGTGTAGTAATATTGTGCAGTATGATATCAAAATGAGATTTGTGTCTGCTTATATATGGATGTCTGCATATATGTGTATGTGTGTGGAGTTTCTAAAAGTCCATTCAAATACAAATAATTTTTGTTAATAAATAGCTACGGCAGAGTTGATATTAATTAGTCCTTGTTACACTGCACACTAATTACCTTCGTATCTCACAAAGGTTAAATAGCTTAATGAGTAGCTGCTCTTAACTTTCCAGAGTTAAAATTCATCTTTTGCTCCCATCATCAATGTTTTTTTCCATCTGACCTCATCCCCATGGAGCAGAAAATTTAACATAAACACTACTGGCCGAAGAACATTGGGCACGGATGCATCACGTAGGGGGGGAGAGCTTTTTTTTTTTTTTACCTGTCTCTGTCTTTGTAGCATGTGGTTGGGGCCAGTTTATTGTGTGTATAATGGGTATGATAATGCAGTTGGTTATGCAGGGTTTGGAAGTGGCTGCGCTTCAAGGAAATTTTTTTTTTTTTTTTTTTTTTTAAATACCAGCGATGTAAAAACAGGGATGAGCAGTGCAATGCCCATGGTCAGTGTAGCAGCTTCAGTTGATTATGGTGGAAGCTCCAAAGTATTTTGGCAGTAATGAATTTGCTTAACATTTCAAACCTGAGTCTTTAACTGCCTTATGGCAGCTCACATCGGTTCCCATCCCTAATTCCACCTGTCCTCCTTTCCCCCCTTTTTCTGTAGTTGTCAGTGGTCAGGGTTGGAGGCCAGGGGCAGGGTCAAAGGTTAAAAGGACAGCTTCATGTTGTATTGTCATGTTCTTGGTCCGTCTGACCTCCGATGTGTTGGGTTCTGATAAGAGCATGGGGAGAAACTATCCCTTATACATGTGCATGTGTATGTATGTGTGTGTGAGAATGAGTTTGCATACATACAAATGAAGCTACATAACTGTCTGAGTTAATGCTTAGACATCAAAGGCACAAGTAGAAGGGAAAAAAGTGAAACCCCCATCACTGAGTGTCTTTGATGGACTGTGGATACTGGTCTCTGGTGAGGGGACTTGTCTGCTCTGTCTGAGGGGTTAACTCTGGTTGTAAAACCTGAGGTGGATATTTCCCTTTCAAAGATCCTTTGAAGAGGAACAAAGGGCTGAGCCTGTCACAGAGATTACCGTGTTAAGCCATGGCTGGCCTCGCCCACCCAGGATGGCTGCAGACTGTACAGAGCTATCGTATCAGTGGCAACATCCTCTCCGTGCTGGCCTGCAGCCTGGGGAAACATCCACATTAAGGGTCTTTGCAGTGCACCCTTGTCCATGGGTTAGATCCCTCTCAGATTGTCCATGTTCCATGTGTCATGTTACACGAGGTAATTTCCCTTTGTGGAAACAGGTTCAGACAGCAGTAAAAGGAGATGACAATCCAAAGGCAATAAAAAACAACACGTCTAAAGCTAGCAATGTTCATAACATCATACAATATCAAAAGTGTTGGAAAGAACACATTATTTACTGGCTTGGTTACTACTACTTACAATGTCGTTCATAAGCACAAACAGTGAGCAGCAGCAGTGACCCACAGTCCGACACCAGCACAGTGAGTTCGAAATCAAAGGGCTCAGTGGGGACGGAGCACCTTTTCCAGCAGGTGAACACGCCGACTGCAGTGATTTTGATTTGACCAGCGGACTTAATTACAAGCGGATTGGCTGTTGAAACAGGTGACGTGCTCTACGTTCTAAAACCAGCTGCTGGCAAATTGACCAGCTGAGTTGCAGGTGATACCATCAGCCAACTTGAGTCGAGTTCAAGTTGGCCAGTTGACATTGCTGCAACTTTTCTCTGTAACGTTCTAAAATGGTTTCGTCTGATCACAAATCTTTGGTCTGAGCTGGGCTTTAGGTGTTGTCACAATATGTACTTAACATAAAGTTACGTACTTAATGTAATGCGACCATGTCCCTTGAAATAACTCTATGTTCACTTGGGCCTAGTCCACACGAGCACGGGTATTTTTAAAACCGAACTTTTTTGGCCTCCAGTTTTTAAAAACTCTGCATCCATACGAGCGGTGTAATAAAAATACCTCCTTCCACATGACACCGCAAATTCCACTATCAAGCAATGTAATACACATGCCAAAGCAGTAGGTGGCGATATAATTCCTAACTGTTAGGCCATTGTAGCCAATCAGAGGGCAGTAAAACGTCAAAAACAACAACAAAAAGCGTAGTATTATGCAGCAGGAGCAGTCTCCGTAATAGCACACTCTTGCGCCTCTGTTGCTGGATGTGGTTGAGTAGCGTTAGTTGTATGATACAGCCACAAAGTGCTGATATGCTGCTGAACAGCAGCAATATTTTGTTTAGGTCCATCCTCAAATCATCTCGCACACACTGGATCGGGTAATAACACAGCTGTTTTCTGTTTACGTCACACACTGTGACGTCATACAAAGGAGACGAGACAAAACAACTGCGGTTATCCTGTCCACACATAACTGCTGACACCAGACTTTTCCAAAAAGTTCACCCTGGACTCCGGTTACAAATAACTCCTGTTACAGGGGCCCAAAACTGTCTCAAAACAAATCTCCTTCAGTAGTCTGGTAGGGACCACATCCAGAGGGCAAGAGGAGGATTTCATGCGCATCACCATTGCGTGAACTAAACGAGAGTTGGTGAGTTGGCGGTTCCAGGACAAGTGAATTGTGGGGTCAACTGCTGATGGTGTGAGATCTAATGTTTTCAGTTTTTTCAGTGAAAAATTATGAAAATTGCTCACAGAGTTCAGGTGATGCATGTAAATTAATATTGGTGGGGCGCCAACAATTCGGTCGAGTGTTTGAAACAGCACTGAAGAGTTTTGAGCATTCTGGGAGATCAAGTTGGAGAAGAAAGTTGCTCATGCGTCCTTAACTGCAGCATTGTAATTATTCATTCGGCTTTTCAAATGCTCATAGTGAACTTGAAGTTTCCAGGACTTCCATTTACACTCCATTTTGCGTACCTCTCTTTTTAAGGAGCGGGTATGGTCATTAAACCATAGAGAGACTGAGGAAGTGATTTTGGTTCTGGTTTTGACTGGGGCTACTGAGTCCATTGTACTCAGGCAGAGGTCATTGAATGAATTCACCAGGAGGCTGGTATCATGTGAGAGAGGTAGTTAAAAAAGGATGTGAAAATTTAGCTGCTGTTGTTGAGTTAATGATGTGAGAGCAGGTGGGGGCAGGTGAGACTTTAGGCGAAGGAGAGTAGTATAAGTTTAAAACAATACTAAAATGATTGGATATACAGGTGTTAATAAGTTCCACATTATCAATCTTCAGTCCATATGAAATAACAAGATCTAAGATATGGCCCTTCTCATATTTATATATGTATGACTTTTTTTCTGTACTCCTGTCTCCATCTATTCCTAATTTTTGTATGTTGCTACTTCTATTTGTGTGCACTTCCCTTTGCATCAGTTAAAAAAAAAGGAATTAATCTTTGAGAGTTGTCCTCTAGGGATCATGAAAGTCCAGACTCAGTGTCATAGTAGCGTGGCTAGTTTGTCAGGATATTGTAGTGTGATGCAGAAATATGGAGCTTGCTGTCGTTAGGTTCTATCACCACCACTGTAAAAAAGTGTCCGAACACGTTGGACAGGATTTCATTTAAGACTAGAGTTCTTTCCATTAATAGAGATAATGAAATATCTTCAGAGAGGAGTGAAATATGTGTGAGAGGACACACAGCATGCAAGTTGGCAAGATGAAATTGTGTCCGTCTTGCTGCTCGTCTCATGGAAATTTAAGATGTGTGGAAATGTCCTGAGCGGGGAATGCGGATGATAAAATGTCTGTGACAGTTTTATTGTGATCCAGGAGCATCCTTAGCCAAGACATCAGTCAGCTCGACTCGACAGGCTCTCACAGCTGCTGTTATTTAGACGACAATTCACGACCACCGCACCGCCAGGGACATTTGATCTGACTGGCTGGGTTACTGTGTGGGGGGTTTAGATGAACATAAATAACTGAGTTTAATGAGGCCTATGATTTTAATATCTCCAGGCCTTAAACTTCACATCTGTGCAGTCATAGTGTGCCTGAAACAGCACAGCTTGGTTTACCAGCAAGATGCACCACACTGCCTGGTCTGATCGAAGTTTGAGTAGGCGCCCCACTGAACGCCGCTGGACTTGCCAAGATTCTGGTGACAACCTGAGAGGCTGGCTGTGGGTCAGATCCTGCTTAAGGTCTTATTCATGTCAATCTGTTTTCCTGCCACTGAGTCTCGTTTCCATGAATAAATCAATTACAAAATATTCTCGCCCTGTTTGACTGAGGAACATTGGCTTGTTTTGTTCGCTGCCAGACTGTTTCCCCCCAGCCTCGTCTCAACATAACAACTCTGTCAGTACCAAAGGAAATCATGTAAATTGGAGTCTGGAATTTTAAACCAACACTTAACAGTACTTCTGATATTATAGTGGAACTCCCCCAACTTCACACATCAGAGTATGTTTACAGTTGTAAGGAAGTAATGCTGTACATGTGAAATAGTTATAGGCTGTAATTGGCTCCCGAAGTGTGAAGTCTGATAAATGTCCTCAAGTGATGTCATTTGAGTCAGTAATGGTTGCAGCTGAAAGATGCAAGCTTGAAGCTTCACTTTCCTCAAAGAAAAAATAATGAATCATGCGAGCACAAACTGAGTTTGCCACTAATCTTAGTTTAGCGACATGAACTACTCTCATCAAACCCCAGTTGGCAACCTTTTCCACCCATTTGGCCACCAATGTTACTAGATGTTGAAATTTGGTTGAATTTAGGTCTTGACATTGCATGACCAAAATTCAATGTCAGGACGACATTTAACGCCAATGTCAACTAGTTGTGGAATAGTGACAACAGATGACATTTGTTGGTTTTTAATTGTATTGTGAATTAAACAAAATCCAACATCTTCCAAACATCTCAATCTCATCTTGACGTAGAATAAGGACATTTAGTTGTGAGGTATGGAGAACAAAACCTAACTTATACAAAACGTTTTAATGTTAATGACCACACAACATAAAATTCTAACATCGTCCTGACATCGTTAGAAAAATATCATAAAACCCATTGTCATTCCAACCAAAATTTTACATCTATCAGACATAAGAGTCTGTCTTTTGATTTTCAGCGTCAGCTGGCCAACACCAACAAAAAATCCCCAATAAACCCACTGTATGCTTGCTGGCTGGAAACAGAGAGCAGACATTTACCAGAGTGTAGAAAATCCAGAAGGTCTAGCAGCTAGACACAGATACTAAATACATTTGACCGGAGTCTACAGGTACTTCACAAGACACCAAGGCTGTGCCCCTTTTGGGGGATAGAAATCTGAAGATCAAATAAATGTCAATGCAGTTTGACATGTTTGGATTATAATTTTGACAAGTTTGTATGCATTTATTTCTTGTTAAACAAATGTTTACTTTATAGACATGTCTAAAAATTGTTTTGCGTACCTTGCCTGAGTGTTTGCGATACCTTAAGGTTGATCGTCCGTATGTCCCCTCAGGCTTCCCCTGTCCTAGTGGATGACTGACCCAACACAGATATTGCTTATTGATCAAATCACTTATTTTTTAGTGTTATCTGTAAATAAGTATCCCATTAATAGCCAATTGTTCAACATATCCTCATACAACAATTTGTATGATATCTTACGAATTAGCACCCCACAAATGGTGTTACAGTATGTACCCTGAACTTAAGGTAAAGTTGCATAGCTTAGCTTTAGGAAAAGAAACATGGTGACAACGTACCTAAAAATAACACAAAGTGCACTTGGTTTCATTCGATTCCGAACACCGGTCTCCTGGGGGAAGTCCTGTGTTGTTTGACCCATCCACTACCCAAACCTGCCTCTTTAAACAGACTTTCACTCTTAATACTACTTCCTTTATATGCTCTTGATGCTTACTTCGTACTGGGTTATCAATGAATCGGAAGCTCATAATTACATGGGTTGTTCACAAATTATGGTAATTACTTTTTGTAGGTGCAAACAGTGCATGAGAACAGCCTAAACTGACAGTCTCATACTGCTATAACATTACTGTTTGACTCTACATGGGGCATGGTGTTCTGAAGTTAGATGCTGCCTTCTGCAATCATATTTGTTTCACAGTAAAACCAAAATGCAAGCATGCCATGCTTGCTATGTCACAGTGATCTTTTGGAAGAAAGCCAGGCATCATGGCCAGGCCTCTTTTGAGTTTATCCAAAACAAGTCGCGTTAAGAGGAGAATAGTATGTACGTGTAAACATTGATACAATGACAGATGGCTGAGAGTTTGACAGTGTAGAAGCCATGCAATCTCAACAGGCCTAGAATAGACACTCAGCAGCACTAAATTAGTGCCTCCTTTCTCCACCTGACCGTCCACACACCACACGTGTCAATCCCCTCACCCTCCGGCATCTCCTGCCCTCTGGTAACCTAAGGCCAGGGAGAAATAACCAGGCTCTAAGGTGAAATATCAGCTTACACTTCCCGTTCCAACAGGACAAATATGAAAACTGGACATGTATTTGCCTCTCCAGAATGCCAATCAATCAGAAACCAAAGCTCAAAGTGGAGTTTCAGTTTCGTTTGAGAAAACTAAAGCAGGCTAGGGTTGAGAAATGGTGAAAGGAATAATGTCTACAACGGGCGGAGGGGCGTGATCAATACAGCTGAACCAGAGCCTAAATTAGACGGATGTGTCTGGGTCTGAGAGAACAAATGGCAAAGAGTGAACGTAATGTGTTGAGATGACCTCAAAATATTTTGTTATTTCTTGACTGCAGATGCTGTTAATATGAGGCTGCTCAAGTGTCTCTGAATTTGCAAGGGTGCTGCAAGCTGGGTTTGGCTTCTTATTGATTACAATAAGACTGTCTTTTGTCAATTGATTACAGTCGTGTCTTTTAGTTAACATGTTGTGATTGTTTAATATTCCATACTCAGTGTAGAAACATTTCTTGTATCAAGAAGTAAATGGAAGTGAGCCCTTAAGACTTTCAGAAATTGTACATTTTAAAATCATCGAGCATACCACTCTCATACTGACCTTGAGTATGTGTGCCATTTTGAACATTTTGCAATCTGAATGGAGTGTGTGCTGAATATAATGGCTTATATTGTCGATATAGTAAAAGTGAATGGGGCCCCACATTATTTTATACAAGGGCTGTCAAGCAATTAAAAAAATAATCTAATTAATACATGCTCAGCGATTATTAATACTGTTAAAGTATTTTAAAACTTTCAATTCAAATGAATTTTGGCAGATAGGTCGTAGTACAGTTGCTTGAGTTTGGACACTACCCCTGTTCTCTATCACCGAAACTGGTCTGCAGTCCATTACAGTCTATTTTGGAAGGTAGTTAGTTTGTGGGTCACAGGTAGACTTACTCAGTTTGCATCTGAACGCCTCCATCATGTGACAAAGTCACAGTGGCCAGTAGAGGATGTTAATTTCTAAGATCTCCAGCTTTACAAGCAATCAACTGAACTTGTGCAAAAGACATAAACACTACTGTTACAGTAGCATATGATACTGTTGAAAATCATAGAGGAGAAAAGAATACAACCCCTTTCCTCCTAAAATCTAAAAATTAAAAAATGTATTGTCCTCTGTGTACCCCCAAACACTGCACAAATGAAATGAAATGAAATTCACAATGAGTGTTTTGCTGGACCTGACAGGACATGTCACATGATTCACTTGCATTTAGCCAAAGTTTGTGCCAAAGATTGTGATTATGCTTGTTTAATGTTTTTTAGCGTTTAATCCTTGAGATAAAAATGTGCCTTATTTGAGAATAAAATGATTTTTTTTGTCTATGTAAATACAAATTACACAATATTCAAAAGTAATTAAATACATTTTAAATATATTTGATTGAAATACTGCCTATCTCTGGCCCTACTATGGATTTAACTACCAAACAGCAAAAAATATAGTTCAACTGATCAACCAAATCTTCAACCAACTGCAACATGCTCATTAATGAATGATTAATAATAATCAAATAATAATTTTTTTAAAAAACATTTAACACCCACATGAGCATAATAAGCTCTTGTGCTTTTGATACCTGACATTTCACTAATTGTACCTCTATACTTAAAATAAATAAATTAATTAAAAAAAAAAAAAAAAAAGAATATAATGCAGGACATTTACTGGGAGCATGTTCCACTTTTACTTACTTAGAAAATATTTGTTCCATTTTTATTTACAACACAGAACAAAGAAGCTCGGACATGACATGACAAATAAAATGAGTAGCTAAAAAATAGGAAAATAAGAATACAAAGAATAAAAATAGTGAGCATTATATCCATCCCCAAGTTCCATTACCTCCTACAACAACATAAGGGCAGCATCAAACAAACAAATAGGCAAAGAGCACGGTTACAGGAAGACTGTTTTGAAGGAAATGTACAGAGACTGGCTAAGCCGATTCAGGATACCCCTGTAATAAGTAAGATGACAGTTTAGGTCCAATGTACTTATAGTAAGGCCCCCAAACTTTATAAAAAGCAATTACTGAGGAGTGACGTATACAAGAGATATATTCATTGCCAGGACATTTTTGTTGTGTGTTTTTTTTGTTGTTGTTGTTGTTGTTATTGTTGTTGTTGTTGTTGCATATATATGTATATAAGAATAGATTATTTTATAAAAGAAAACCATGCATTGATGCTTTTCTGAAACCTGGAAAGACATCAGTTTTCTTGTGCTGCATTCAGAAGGCAATGAGCAACTTGGCAAGAAATGTCCTGCAAATTACAAGAAAACAGTAAAACATGACAATATAAATAAACTGAAAAAAAAGAAAAAAAAGAGATAGAGAAAACTATTTGAGAATGATAAAACAAAATGGCCAGAAAAATGTATATTATTACAATTATGTTATATTAAAAATTGAAAATGAAAAAAGTCTCTGTCCCTCTCTCTGAGTACTTTTTACAGGTCATTTGATGGTTTTTGTTTCAACTCTTTTCACTTAATTTTTTTTTTCAGGAGATTTTCCTATAACTTATTTTTGGGTAATTACTTATAAAGTTGCTCATTGCCTTTTTTGTGTGTGTATGTAAAGGGATCAGGCCAGTTTGATCAAGTTTTAAAAAGTAAACGTAGGAGTGATTTTTGTGTATATGGCATTTTTATCAGAGAAGCCTTTTCTCTGGAATTTGTACCTTAATCTTGTGTTTTTCTTTATGACTTATGGATGATACTCAACAAATCCCCCAGCAAAGCATGTTAACTGTTGCCAAAATATAAACCAGCAGCACTGATTGTGGCCTGTGGATCAGAGTCTCCATTATAAAAAGTCACGTTGATTCGTAAAAGTAGGCAAGTGGCAATTCTGCATTATGTCTCTCCACATCACGCAGTAAGACATTAGCGCCTGACTCTTGAGTGGCAAATAGACAAGAAATTGACAGTGACAGTGGCAGTAGCAATGTCAAGGAGCTGAGGAGAGGCAGTTATGAGAGTGTGAGAACTGTTGTTGATTGTTGAAGGGCAGATGACGCTGTGGCGGCCTGTTGGGATACTTTGTGAGCGGTAGATAAGTGGGGTGTCAATGACAGAGTGATGTCTCTATCCACAGCCAAGAATTTGTCAAGTTCGTCACCCAAAAAAGGAACGTGGAGGAGCAAGCAGGGCCTGTCATTTCAATGTCAGTCTCCATGCACACAAACACTCCCGCAGCTGTGTAGTCGTATATACCAGGCCAGCAGAGAGGGCAAAGACTAATGGAGTGTGTGAAAGTGATTTTCTTTATTACCAACTGCAACAGCGGGGCTGGTATTGTTTTCACCTTGTTTCATCATGGCAAAATGTGGTCTGGGTGACATCTATAGTAGCTGGAACTACCACAGAAGCCATTAGGAGTACTTTGCCAGGTGTTAATATATCTGTGGACAGATATTTTCACTGTGATTGAATCATAACCATGCAAGATGCAGTCTTGAAACTTTACAGGTGTGTAGTTGAGCTCAAAATGAAGGCCAGATTTGAGGAGGGTGTGGTTGGAGCAAGGGCGTCAGAAGTACGGGAGTAGGATGTAGGAAAGGGGCCATTGGTCCCCCCACTTTATGCCCCTAGCCCACATTCATTTTAAATTCCTCTGAAAGTTATTGGGGTGTAAATATTTCTTTCGCACACGAACTGCATACTTGCCATGCTTGTCCAGTGTTACCACATATTCATGTATGCATATGTGGATATGTTTGTTATTTTAAAGTACAACAGGTGTATAAGTGTACATATGTGTTGTGTGTGTGAGTGGGTCAACCCCTCCACTGTCCCAGTAATGCAGACAGGCAGTCTAAAGGCGACCCTCTGTCCCGTGTCAGGGGGCCAGCTCCCCCCATGACCTTTTTAACACCTCCAGGACCCCTCTGCAAGCCTCTGGCCAAAAGTCGACTTTACAGCTTGGATGATCCGTCTGGGCAAGTGACAGGCGTAGTCACAGGGATGACAAAGTCAGTTTGCTCCTACATTTCTCTATAAGCTAGAGCACCATGAAATTTAGAAGTTTAGTGCGTAATGCGTGAACTCTGTGTAGTATTGTCGTTGTATATTGTGATGTAACTCACTAGCATTAGTGTAATGCCAGAGCTTGGCATTGGCAAGGCTGCTGTCTTTTATCTTTGATCTATTGCTTTTTCCCCTCTCCCTGCAGTAATGCCACATACTTTGGCATAACACTGGACAATAACCTCAGCTTCAATCAGCATACCTTGGACATTTACAAGCATAGTCAACAGACTTACAGCCCTCTACAAATAAATCACCTGTCTGTCCAGCCCCATCTTCTTCTCGTAGCACTATCGAGCCAGTTCTACTGTACAGTGCGATCTGTTTTAAGAATAAACTCTTAAAGATAACTCATTTAGCTAGCAAACCATGTATTCCTCCCCCCAATTTATCTGATTGTGTCACCTCATCCCAGCCCGTTCTTACTCCCAGGTTGTCAAAAACCGATGCCCTGTCATTCCCCTTGGCATGTCATACCAATGCTGAAGGCACCCTTTGGAGTCTTTGTGAGATGCCCCGGGCTTTAATCTAATTCCAATGTAAACACATCTGCAGCAATTTTTGACACTCAGAGCAAGTGATGTAGTAAAAAGAGCAAGATAATCATTTTAGGGCAGGTGGGAGGGGTGGTGGATGGATCAACAAATATACAGTAAGCCCCTTTTACACTGCCTGTTCAAGGTGGGAATATTGCATCGTTAGGTAGTAACAGTGCTGAGACAATATCTGTATAAATGGGATGTCAGCAGGACAAGATCATGGGCAGCACAGGTGTGATGTTTTGAGGACGTGTTCTGTGTGTGACCCATCTCAGGAGATTTAAAAAGGAACTGATAGCAGCTAGCAGCTAACTCAAAGAAGAAGAACAGTGGCCATAATGGTCCACAAATTGGAAAAACAATGAGTTCCGGGTGCTCCTAACCCTCCAAGCAGAGGACCAGATCAGCAGCCAATATAACTGCCTTATAAAGGACAGTTATCGTTGCCATGTAAATATCATTGATATTGTTAAGAAAGTGCTGCTGATGTGTGTGTTATATGTCACACTCGAGGCCAATGCTGTTGTGCAACATGTCACGCCTGTCATGCCCCCTTGATTCCACAATGCTGGGATGTAGTCTATAATCACACACGGGAGCAGCGTGATGCCACCGTCATTTGGTTCTGTGTAAAAATGCAAAGGCAGCATAAAGAAGGGACTTCTTAGCGGCCCTAAAGCGCGATGTCTGTGTAAAAAGGGCTATAGACTGTCAGCCAGGGAGCCGCTGTTCATGTTCTGTGTGAAAACAAAATTCAGTGCTGTTTTAATATAATGTTACATAAGTAATGTACATCTGTGACATACTTGCGTCACTCAAACGATGTATTTACGACAATTTACATACTTATTTCAACACAAAACATGATCTTTTTGCTAAACTTAACCAAGTAGTTTTGTTGCCTAAACCTAACCACAACCATATGCAACATTAACCATGTGTTAACGACTACGACTATCTGTCCGTCTCTTGTATTTGTTCAGACATAAATATAACATAACTAGTGTAATGCAGTGTTATTGTAAACATCATTACCACTCCACATGAACAGGCAGCCATTGCTGTTGGTGGTGTGTTCTAGTGCAGTGGTTCCCAACTGGTGGGTCATGGTCCATTCTGAATGGACAATGGGCATGTGACTCACAAACACAGTTTATTTCTAAGTATAGTGAATTTCTGACACAGAGCTTTCATTTTGATGTCCTGCTGATGTCCTGCATTAGGGATTTACAGAAATGAAAAATGAAAGATATAGGATTGTACATGACAAAAATCACATGCAAACATGGTGCAATTTTGGAAGAGCTCGTCTGAATTTTCTGTACTAAAACCTCTCTAATATTGTTCTGCTTCACTTTATCAGAATGAACCTTTGCAGAGTTAATGTTCACATATTGTACTATGATTTGATAGAGGTTTAGAGCTGGAGCTGCATCATTCCAAAGGGATACAAATCTCACAAGTGTTCCTTTTACTATGACACCAAAAGTATTCAAATAGACCTTGTGGTTGCAGAGATATATTCATTTCATTATGGGTATGCAATTTTTGAGCAGAGGCCTATAAAACAGGCTTTGAAAATGAAGTATTTGATGTGACGAAGCCCAGCCATGTTTCTCTTCTTAAACTTAACCTATGTAACTTTACTTCCCAAAACTTAACCTAACACACATAATTTCACATTACATAACCCTTTGTTAAGTATGTGATGTGACGAAGCCCAACTGTGATACTTTTGTTAAGCCTAACCTAAATGGTAGGGGTGCTAATGTTTTAGATATCATACGAAGCATTGTAAGAGGATATGTTGATGGCTTGCCCCTTTCTTCCCTATGACTTTCAATAATTATCTTACTGACTTTATTCCTATCCCCTCGTCTGAGCCTGCACTTGGATGTACCGCCCAAAATAACATAACCAAGTGTTTTAGTTGCCTAACCCTAAGCATACTTTAACCTTCACCTAACTATCTCTGACCCCAAGTACAACAGAGATGCCATGCGTAGATCTCATTGGAAGTGAGAACTATGAAGTAAAAAAAACAACAACAAAAAACAAAAATCACCGAATGTTAACATTCAGCAAGGGTTAGCAGAATCATCCAATAACAACGTAAAAACTTTGGTAAATCCTTAAAAATTTGGAACGAGGGAATAACTTTAGTATACCTGTGTAATACTGCCCGGGGAAAGTTTTGTCACTCAGGTTGTAGCTCTCAGACAGTGGACGTAACCAAAGCCAGCAGCAACATCTTTATATTTCCTTTCAGCTAGAGAGCGAACCTGCAGACTCTCTGGCTCTGACAGTTTACAACAGAAAAAAAAAAAAAACATCTGTTTTACTGGGTTTTGTGGTTTCTATGAACATGCAACATTTGCAGTGTGGTCCGAGAGTAGGTGGGTTCACCTTCCACTGAACTGCTTTTGCATGAACCTCAAAAATGCAATGGTCATCAAGGTAAAAGAAAAAAGGTTCCAAGACTCTTTTTTTTTATTTTCCAACCTGTGTGTGTGTGTGCGTGTGTGTGTGTGTGTGTGTGTGTGTGTGACCTGCTCCCTGCAGTGTGTGGTTTCAGAGTCTTGCAGGTCGTGGAGAGGCTGTGTCCAGGGAGCTGCTGCAGGTCTTGTTAGCACAATGAGCAGCAGTCAGGGACAGTGTTTGTGCAGGTGGAAGCCCCTGCTGTCAGAGCACACATAAATCTGCCATGGCTGGGAGTCCATGTGTAACCTGCACCTCAGCCAGGACAGACATGTTTACTGCCACAGAACAGCACAGCTACTGACCACACTGTGCCCCAGGTCGGACGAGGGTTAAACTGTTTGCATGAACCTCTGATTAACCTGTTACTCCCTCAGAAAATTAACTAGTCACCAATTGTTTTTCCCTCTTCACTTACTGTGCCATTTCCGTTTACTTCTTATACACTGGCATTAAACTGTTAAACACTGGCTACACTGGTAATTAGAAGAAGGTATTTTCTTTTAAAGCTGTTTTAGAAAAAAAGGACAGTGGGAGGACTTAGGTAGCATGTAACTGTATCATTCCCTCTTTAATTATGTTTCCACAACACATTCTCACTCCGACCTTGCCACATATCAATGTTTAGTCACGCACTTTCCATGTCAAGATATGACGAGCAAGGCACCCTGGGTGCATTGGTTGTTGACGCTGTGTCAACTTTAGCCTGTTACATGCATTGTCTGTTTTCAAAATACACCACTGTTTTCACAGGAAATGTACATTTTGCATACAGTCTCCAATTGAGGTTTTTTCCTTCGACAACAAACCGGTGTGGTTAAGTTTTGCCTACACACATGGTTGGGTTTAGGCAGCAAAAGCACATGGTTGGGTTTTGAAAAAAAGAACTGGGTTTGGCTTTACAATCTTATGGGAAGCGAACACCGGCCTCCCGGGTGATTAGCAGTGATTGTTGGACCCATCCATCACCCTACTCGGACTCTGTCCCTTTAACTTATGTTGTTGCTCCACCACGTTTTCCTCTGAAACCCCTGGGCAGCGTTTAACAGTAAAGGTAACCGGCTGTGTATCATGCTGACGTAAAAGGATGGCCTTTTTCGTCTGTGTCTAATGCCGGAGTCACTAACCAAGTGCAGGTTTTCAGTGACTTTGGAGTGAGACTGGGTTGGTTTCCATGTATTAAGTGGTTCACCCAGTCCAGGCTTTGGCTGAGGTGGTGCCTTTGACCAAATCTGTAAATGCTTAAAATGGCCACATAAATAAATCTCCCCATAATAATTATGGGCCCTGTTCCAGAAAGCAGGTTTAACAAACTCAGACTCCAGCCCTGAGCTCTGATGTGACAGATGGGAGCAGAACAGAGAGAGACACCTACCAAGCTGCAGACCAACAAACAACAAAAACGGTTGTGTTTTGATGAGTCATCACTTTGTTTTCAGCTGCTTTATAGACACCGAACTTGGGTGTTTTTTAGCAATCTGTCTCTCTTTTCCCACCGAGGATAGCGCTATGAGAAGCAACTGTTTTTTATCAAGACATTGCTGCTTTTCCAGTGGGGATTATGCCACCAAAAGCAGGTATTTTAGGCCAAAACATGATCTTTTTTTTCATGTTAACCACAGCATTGGTGAAACGATAAGTTTCACTGTATCTGTGACATAATAATGTAAAGACATTTTTGTGGCTTGCAGAAATGTTCAATGCCATAATTTATTCTGTCAGTTGGGTTGACTTTATCCAGTATACTTGAATGTGAGGGTGGAGGTCAGTGTTTGAAGAACGACTGATTGAGCATGAAATCAGAAGCATTGAAAGTTCCCGGGGAATAAACTAATATCCGATCAGAATGTTGATCTCCCTCAACATAAATCTCTGCAAACGATCAATATGTACTTTGAGATCAACTGTGTCACTGCAGAAATTAAATGGTATCGGACAGCTCCTTCAGGCTCAGCAAGAGAGAAACTCAGAGTTTGTTGAAGAAAACCTGGCGGTGAGCAGGTCGAGAGTTTTCAGTGAACCAGCTTCTGGAACACATCCCTGCTGTCACAACAGAATTTATTTAGATTTTCCAGAGGAAATGGTCATTTGCTTTGAGTAAAAACATGTCCCAAGATCTTTTATAGAGCTCAGTGTTCATCCTGAAGCGGTCTTTAAAGTCCAAATGAATTCAATGTATGAAGTTACTTGTGTGGGAGATCTCACCAGTGTGTAGAGTAGGGATGCACCATAATATCGGCATGTATCAGTATTCGGCCAATATTTGCTTTAAAACCAGAATCGATCAACATGCTTTTTCTGAATGAATATTACATTTAAAAAAAAAAAAAAAAATCTATTTCATGTTTCCATCTGCTGTTGGGCCATCATGATAAGAGAATACATGCATAATATAATGTTCATTGCACTACAGAAGAGACTTGATGATCACTGAAATTAGGTGTGGAAAAAAGCAGATATATAAGTTAAGATATATATAAGTTAATAATATTATAATAATAAGTTGTTATATGTTGGCATATCGGATATCGGCAAAAAATCCAATCTCGTGCATCCCTTGTTGAAAGGATGATCAGTTTCAGTCATGTCAGTAGATTTTAATAATGAATTAAGATACAGCTGGGTGTCTACAAAATTAGAGACTGCAGGTGCAACACACCTGCTGCTGTTTGACAGCTACAACTATTGTATTTAATCAACTGAATGAATAGTCTGATTGAATATCAAGAACTTTATACTTGGTAGACTCAGCCATAACCCAGTTCCAGCTTCTAAGTTTGTGAAGTGTAATGTAGTTGGCCTGGATTCCTTTAAATTGAGGATTACAGCAGTGCTGAGAGTAAATGTCTATGACAATGTTTGACGAAATAATGTGTAGACTGTAATTACCGAGACACACACTGAAACTGTATTTTTAAACCTATTAGCACAGTTACTGTTCACAGAATGCTTAACTGACCCCTCAAACATCTACTAATGATTGTGTAAAGTGGCGGCTTCTGGGAACTGTTAAACATTTAACTGTCTGAGTGTCACTGCTGTGCTTTATTGAGGGAAAAGGTTTAATGAGTGGTTCCATTATTTAGTTACCACTAAGCCTTAGGGGAATAACTGTGTGTGTGTGTGTGTGTGTGTGTAGGTGTGTGTGTGTGTGTGTGTGTGTGTGTGTATGTATGTGTGTGTGTGTGTGTGTGTGTGTGTGTGTGTGTGTGTGTGTGTGTGTGTGTGTGTGTGTGTGTGCGTGTTCTGGTATATCTGCTCTTGTGAGGAGTAGTTTGAGTTTGACCCTCAGAAGGTTTTGATGATCCACACACCTAGCAGGGTTAAATATGACTTAAAGGGATAGTGCACCCAAAAATGAAAATTCAGCCATTATCTACTCACCCATATGCTGAGGGAGACTCAGGTGAAGTTTTAGAGTCCTCACAACACTTGTGGAGATCCCAGGGGAGAGGGGGTAGCAACACAACTCCACCTAATGGAGGCTGACGGTGCCCCAGATTCAAACGTCCAAAAACATATAACTGAAATCACAAAATATCTGCATACTGCTCGTCTGTAGTGATCCAAGTGTCCTGAAGCCCAGACATAAAAAGTTTGAAAAACATGTCATTTAAACTCTGTTTTTAACCTCATTGTAGCCTGCAGCTCTAACTGCCTCTTTGAGCAACGTGCTCACGTGTGTGCGCTTGCGTGAGACTGTGAGACATGGGCACTGCCTTCATGTGTGTTCACGTGCTTTCGCTGGTCTCGCGCACACTGTGCACTAATTTTTGGAAGGATATCTTGTGGTTGACTTTTCCCCAAGTGATGAGAACACAGACATCTGAATCCTGCATGTATGTGTCTTCCATTGCTCCGATCCTACTTGCTTGTGTTAAGGCCAAAAAACGCTGGTGGCAAACACCGCACATCAAAAAATTTGCCGCAAATATTTCCAATGTACAAGCCCATACTGGTGGCAGCAGCGCCCTTGAACGCTCTTTACACCACTGTCCAATTTCCAGTCACACCACCCCCCGACATTAAATGCATTTTCCCCCCACTTACTCTCTGCTTGTACATACTGGCTTCTGTAGCAGCTCCTCTTCTCTGCTCTTGTGGCAGCTCGACTCCTCTCCTCATCATTGATGCATAAAGAGAATGCTGTTGCTGTGTCGTGTTGTGTGACAGTGACTGGATGACAAGAGACTCATTGTTGAGGTTGAGAAATATCCCGAGTGAAGTGACCCACAATCAATCAATCAATCAATCAATCAATCAATTTTATTTATAAAATAACAAATCACAATTTGCCTCACAGGGCTTTACAGCATATCCCTACATCCCTCTGTCTTTTGGACCCTCACAGCGGAAAAGGAACATTAATTAAACAACATTAATGAAAGTAATATTATATTATAATAATGATTACGGCTATTGTGGCACAATATGTTGTAATTAAGTACATATTAATATATGATAGTATGACAATAATCATGTGTTTATAATAACAGTAGAAGTATGACTAATGATAACAGCATTATGGTTTTATTCACTGAAAAATATATTTTGGAATTCTGTTTTTGAATTACTGTCATTGCCAGAGAGCCAACTGATAGAGGCCAAGACAGAGAAGAGAAGTAGAAAGAGGAGAGAGAAAGAGAGAGAGGAATAGGCTGACTGATGATGTCATGTTATTAGAGGAGATGCTCAAATGTCACAGGAAAGAAGAAATTTTTAATTTAAGCCTGCTGTTTTATAATAAAACAGTTCAACTAAACATTTCTTGCCTGACATTTGTTTGGCTGACAGTTTCTCTTATCACTGAGATAATGCTGATTTGACATAAAGTCAAGTAGCTTTGCAAGTAATGAGCTACTTTGGCATTTTCTCATTGCTTAGCTTGCTACATTTTGATGTAGAGTAACTGCTGGTTTAGCTCACTACATTTTCCAAGTAATTTGCCCAACACTAGGTAGGACCTATAGGAGAAGGTATGGATTACTGACACATTACTAAGATTAGTTGCTCACAGATGTTCCTACAAGTATCTATTCCTGGTAAGAGTTGTATGTGAGCTGATTGTGTATGGTGGAGTGAAAGGACAGAGTGGCTGCTTGGCTTGTCCCCATGAGAACCACCTGCTTCAGAGGATGTTAAAGTGTAATCCAGCCTGCCTCTCCACAGCCTCACAAAGAAAGCAGTGTGGAGTAATCTCCAGTGCCTAATCTCTAACCTTAATCACTGTGACACTGTGGAGAGAAAAAAAAAGGCCACAGTCTTTTTGAACAAGCACCGCCAAATGGTGTGTGCAATTAATCTCTAATTCAGCCGCACAAAACAGCCAATTTGTATGTTAAAGAAGGATGTAGGAGGAGGTAGAAAGGGCCAGTTGTAGTCGGACATTAAGGTCGGGACGTATGTGGTCTCCTTCAACAGCAATCTGCTGCCTGGTGAATAGTGGTGTTTTGATGGTGTGCCATGTGGCGGGACATAGAGGGGATAGAAGGCCCTTTGGAGGTTTTTGATAGAGGCGCAGGGGCAGACAGAGCAGGGAGGAGGCTGAGAGTGTGGGATGGGTACATGTAGAGGTCAGAGGTCACAGTGAGGCATGAGGCATGATGGTTTCCCCTTTGTTCCCCATTATCTCCTTAAACACACAACTTGTTCTGGTACACTGCTGTTACACACTCTGCCCTGGTGGTCCCAACAGCAGACAGATGGCCAAGAGCCCTTACTGTGGTTCAATCACATACACTATCTTTTCTTGTCTGAAATGTGTAACAACATGGTATACATGAAGTTAATCACCAGACTTACTGCTTAATTGTAGAATAAACTGTCATTTTGAACAAATGCTGGATTTGGGCCCAGGAGGCATTTCGGCCCATCCTCCTGTTTGATTTTTAAATAGCTGATGAAAAGAATGTTTTTGTGCCGTTCTATAGTAGATATTTTAAGTCATAACTGGTGTCCAGTGTTGACCTCACATTTAGATGTGGCTATTGATCTGCAACTAAGTACATTTGTTCAAGTACTGTACATAAAAATCCAGTGTGCAGGATTTAGAGGCATCTATTGACAGAAAAGGAATATAATATTAATGTTTTTATTTGTCTATGATCACCTCAAAATAAGAATCATTGTGAATCAGACCGTTTTTACTTGCATGTTTCAAAAGCATCTGCATATTGGGAACATAGAGCACAATATGAATTATAATTGTAATTTCTAATAATGACAAACATTATTCATGTACATTCCTTGTTTACACAAGCACTGTGAGCAGTCAGAAGCGGGTGTAGACTTTGATAGAACCTAAAAAAAGATCGAAGCTACTAACATACTGATGAATGCCAAAATACATGTAACTTTCCTGCTGCCAACAGTTTACACCCAAATTCGTTCTGCTCACATTTCATGAATGAGTCCATAGACCTTTAAAGTGAAACTTAAGAATTTTTTTAATCTTGGACCCAATTTTTCTATGTTTTTGTGGCTACGTGACTGATGGAAACAACAATTTTTGAAACTGGTCCAGTATTGAGAGAGAGCGCTGTAGCTGGCAGCCAGGAAAGGGCTGCAGTGTAGATGCCTGAGCAATATAGCACCATCAATGCATGTCTACTAAACATGCTTATTTTGTTGTTTTTGTTATTATAAGCAACATTATGAAAATGACACTACTAAGGAATTTTTTTCTGTGCATTTCACTTGAGCCAGTTTATAGTGTGTGGAACCAAGTCTCACTCAATGAGACTCATCCTGACATCAAACTTTTTCACATTACTGAAGTCGGGTAAATATTCAGCCATGACATTGAAAATCCTTTAGATAACACTAAGCTGTACTTTCTGTACTCAAACACAACAAACTCTTCCTGACTCTCACTAATGTTTCTGCCATTGCCTTCCTACAACAAGTCACATCTCTCAAGAACGAGACAACGCGCAAGCAAGTTTTACATACGTTTTGTGACTGCAGATGCATGCACCAAAACGTGTATTGAAAGAAATGCAATCCAGTCAGCACTGCGTTCCTCACAAAATGTATTTTCTGTTGCATATTAGTAGCAAACAAACACAATTTCTTGGAGAGAGGATTTCTTTGTCTTATGTAACCTGAATATATTTTGGTTTTGGTTGTCTGACAATTTATGGACCAGTCAGCAGATTAAAGATCCAGTGTGTAGGATTTAGTGGCAAACAGCAGCAAAGTTGCAGAACTGAAACCTTGTGCAAAGCCTGCAGGAGAACTATGGAGGCGGACATAAAAACATGAAAACGTAAAAACAACATGGCCGACTGGTTAGGGATACATGATGATTATTTATTATAAACAAATGAATGAGGTAGGAAAGGAAAGGAAGCAAAGGAATGAATAATTTCTGCCAATAGATGCTCTTAAATCCTACACACTGGATGTTTAAAGTCATAAAGCAAATTATTGTTAGCTGCAGCCCTAATGCTGTGCAATTATACATATACATATATGTATGCGGGTATTGAATCATGTATTGCTATGATTATAAGTAAAATACCTTCGGTTCTTTAGTGGAGAACACAAATGTGTGCACCCACCTTGACATCAGCATGCATGAATGTTGGTCAGTCAGCCACTTAGCAGACAGAAAACAATCACAGCAGCCATCTCCAGACCAGATGAGTTGTGGAAAGTGTTGTTTGCCAGTAATTACCCGACAGCTGCAGAGCCATATCAGCCTGATTTACTGCTGTAAAGACTTGCTGGTCTTAAACAGGATGATATCCACAAAATAGAAATATACATGGAATTTAACAGATGTATAAATATTGTCACTTTTCTTCTTATGATTAGCAGATGAGGTTAAACACAGATGGAGAGGCTGTGTCTCTCTTTTCACCACCTACAGTGTTTCAGCTGTTTAAGCTTAGAATTATGGATGTTATATGTCTGACATTTTCAAGCAGTCAAGTCATCAGTTAACACAACTACATGTATAATCAGATCTATTACATAGTTCATCTATACCAGGCAGGTAAAGCATCAAAGCAGTAAACAACAGCCTGTATTCTACAGGCAGATATCTCAGTGAGAAACAAGGCAGCAGTGTGCATGTGCTCATACATTTGTGTATAGGTTGTATTTGGGATTAATATTTGCTCTGATAAATGTGCAAGTTGACTGTCATTGAAAAAATAATTATTTGAATAATGAATGTGTGTAAAATAATAGACAATGTTAAAATATTAGTGTGTCAAGAGGTCACTTTGCTGCTATGTAACTGAGACATGTTGAAACAGCAGTGGATCAACAAGATGGAATAAGTTGATTATTTTGGGAAATGTGTTTATGAAGTTACAATAACACTGATACAAATCTCATTCTTTGCATCAACTTAAATGAGACTGAAAATCCCTCTCTGTTTCATAG
Source organism: Epinephelus awoara (assembly GCA_035609425.1). Classification (NCBI taxonomy): domain Eukaryota; kingdom Metazoa; phylum Chordata; class Actinopteri; order Perciformes; family Serranidae; genus Epinephelus; species Epinephelus awoara. The sequence continues at coordinate 36,696,354 of CM069300.1, forward strand.
AAGCCTTGTTCCACCAATGTATTGGGGGAAATTATGTTGTATTATGTGTCATTATAAGTTATAATTAATAGAAACTTCCTCTAAATAATGACTTAGTATCTCAAAATAATGACTGAGTATTATATATATCCTCCTCTCTCCTCTGCTTACTTTATTTTCTAATAATTTCCTTTGCTCACATCTTCTCACTTTGTTCTTCTCCTCTCCTCATTCTCTTCTCCTCCTTTCTGTCTGAAATATTCATGCTTATTCTTCTTCTAAATAAGTTTTAAATATTGTTTAAGAACCCCAGAGAACAGAAATGTGCCGCCTCACACTGCTCTTCTTCTTCTCTGCGCTATTTACAAAGCCCAGCCCCAAACTGCTGTCATTCTGCTTAAATTAATTATCAGAGATGCAATGTGGGAGACATAACATTTATTCAAGACTGAGTGCTGGAGGGTGATGGTGTGGTTTTACGCCAGACTACTTGTTTTCAGTGGTGGGTTATTGCCTAAATTGGACTGGCTGTATTGGGATGTTTTAATAGAGGTTTAATTTGATAACAGCTAGTGATTAACAATGCCGAGGCTTTGGGCAAACACTGTTGTTACCTGGCAGATGACATGACAGCAGATGAGGGAGACCGCATGCAGCTGACACAAGGAAGGCTGGAGAAGGGGCAGAGGCTTGGACTCAAATGCAGTTGTCAGGCATACAACACATTTTTCACTAGGAATTGATGCCATGGGCCAGATTTGAAAACTCAAATATAAAATTATTTTTTTAAAAATAGAAGAAATTATGCCTTGCACTTATCAAGGCAGAGGGCAAAAGGGCGGGTGTTTGAGCATCACCTGACGTCTGTATGTGCATGTGCCTGGCTAGCGCTGTAATGCCAGGTATTCAGACACCAACATTATCAGCTCCTCCATCTTGTTGTGTTTCTGGTTGAGTTTTAATAAAATGTAAACAGGTGAGTTCAATAAAAATGTTTTCCCTGTACAGTTGTCATGAACAGGGAAATTAGCTATGGAGACCAAAACTGTTTTTTGTACCAGACTGTAAACATGTTTACTTCTGCTGTAAAGTTGACCATTTTAACATGGGGGTCTATGGTTGCTTGGAGCCAGCCTCCAGTGGCCATTAGAGGAACTGCAGTTTTCTGCATTTATGAATTGGTTTCAGCCCTGGATGTTGCCGCTTGGTTACAGCATGTCATATAATCGGCTGTTGGCTCATCTGGGGTAATGACTTGAAGTGTGCCAAATACCATGTGTGTAATCCTAACAGAGATCAACTGTCTTGTCCCTTCTCCAGTGTAAACATACTTGCTCTGGGTTTGCTGACTACCAAAACACAGTGGAGCCAGACATTAGCACGTCCTGAGCACACTGCCGGCCTCGCCTCCTAGCCTCGTAAAGATGCAGCCCACAGTCCAGAAGGGGCTTTTCATACCTCCTTCTGCCTTTAGCCTGGCTTTGATGAGGGGAATCAAAGATAAAGCTGTCTTTGCCTGGCGAAAACAGAGACACACATGCAGCCGGGAGGAGGAGAAGGGAAGGTGTTCTGTTTCAGGATTCACAGGAATTAGTGGTGAAAGGTTGTGAAAATAACACCGAGGCACAAGCTGTGCGTGAAATTGTGAACAGAGGGATTAATGGGACTGTAAAAAGAGCATTAAAGTCCACCCCCACCCTCAAACCACTTCACAAAGGTTTGTCTGAGTGCAGGACAACACGCTGCTCTACAAGGTCTCTGCTGTGTGTGTGTGTGTGTGTGTGTGTGTGTGTGTGTGTGTGTGTGTGTGTGTGTGTGTGTGTGTGTGTGTGTGTGTGAATAAGATGGATAAAGACCATCTCCTCTTTCTCCATGATGGCGTTAATGGGAAAGGGTATGGTAACCCTTTTTTTAAGAACTGACTGATAAAAAGTGATAGAACCTTTAACCACTTCATAAAAGCTTTTACAGTTGGTGTTTTATTTAGTGTCTACTAGAAAAGATCTTCTGGTAGATGTTTTAGAATTCTATGTGTTTCAAGGTTTTGAGACACCAAAAAAATTGTGAAATGTGAGACAGGATGAAACAACAGGTGTGGTTGTGTAAATCTATTTAAGTGTACATAGTTAAACTTAATTATCTCATGACAACACAGTTGTGATGCAACTTCTTAAAATTTTAGAGCGAACTGCTGTTGTTTAAGAAATACGTATATCCAAGAGCAGGGCCGTCAAAAAGGGGGTAAAAAAGGGAAAGCTTTCTGGGGCCCAGCTGCTGGGGGATTATGGAGGCTAAAATGTTCATTTAAAACACAGATAAAAAATAGTCACAATTACTTATTCTAAGAAAAAAATAATGAAGAAAACATTGCATTTAGTATATCTTTAATAAAATATAGCCTGTTTTATAATGAAATCCTTCTCTCCTGAAAACAGAATTACTTTTTTTTTTGGTGAACAACAGTTAGGAGAAAAAAACCTGAGAAATTAACCAAACAAGGAGATACAGAGAGAGAGAGAGAGAGAGAGAGAGAGAGAGAGAGAGAGAGAGAGAAAGAGCACATGCATGTGCTGATACGAGTACAGCAGATTTGGGGAGGCCAGATTCATTTTCAGGGATCTGGTCATTTCTGTGGGCGGCCCTGTCTAAGAATCACACAATAAGTAAACAAGGATGTTGTGAAAGTTACCATGTGGTTTGGGTTAAATTTTGCTTCTCAGTGGCTTAATCTGAATTTTTACGTGTCGCAACGGTCCTCGAAAACACCAGTAAGTTGACTTAAAAAAGAGAGTCACTGTTCCCAGCCTTATAACAAATTATTACCACAGTTCCATTATGTTTTGTATAGTGTTGGGCTAGTTACTCTAGAAATGTAATATATTACTCATTATTCCTCATTCTTTTCAAAAGTAATAATATTACTTAACTTATTACTCCCTGTCAACAGTTATGCATTACATTACTCATTATATGACTTTTCCGATACACAACATAAATTTGGTAATTGCATATCTCATATCCCAAAATTCAGATGTGTGCCTTCTATTGCCTGTGACTGTACAGAGAATCACTTGTGGGCAACATTTCATCCACAACATATCCAGCTACAAACTTCATTACTTCTTTGTATCCTGCAGCTGTCTATGAGTAAAAATCCAGTTTTGGTTGTTTAGCCAGTGTAGGGCTACACCCAATGTCCACGGCTGAGGAGGGCTCACCTTTGGTAGGGTGTATTCCCTGGAACTTCCCGTTTTTATGCTGGGGTTGTAGCTGGAGTTTCAGACCGGGAGGGGATGTGTTTTTCACAGTGGAAAGAGTTTTAGTGCCACTTCCTTTGGCAGCAGTGTTCTTGTCATCTTTCCTCCTGACAAAATCAAAGTCATGGGAATATTTCCAGCTGCTAACATAAGCGTTTCTATCCTCCAAATTAGCTTGCTGCTTTGTGACATACCTGCGCAGTATGATGATTATGAAAATGAATCTGGTGATGTGGTTGTTATATTTGAAGTCAGCAGTGACGTGATAACAAAGGTAAAGTTGTAACGAGTTGTTTGGTTTGAAGGTAACTATAATATTATTACTGAAATTTTATTAGTAATTAGTTAAACTACTCGTCACTCGTTTATGTACAACAGAAAGCACATTTCCTCATAAAAAACAAAGTGTTCTCAATTAAAACTGTGATCTGGGACAGTAGCCACAAGATGATGGTTCATCCCTTGTTACCGTCCACCCATGACTCGCAAAAAAGTAAACTAACAAAGCAATGATAAACCACGTAGGAATGTCGTGATATTCACAACAGAGGTGGCAAGTTATACTTTTGCAAGTCATAAGTAAGTCTCTGGTCCCAAGTCCTAAACAAGCCATTATGCATTCTTCACCAAACGCAATACCATTTTAAACATGCAGTAGTGATATAATAAATCAAATCTACAAAAATTATCAACTTTTTTCAATAATTCCTATTTATTGTTATGGTGCATCTGAACTTAATCATAAAAAAGTAGTGCTGCCACTGCACTTCGTATAGACCCACTAAACAGTACCACAATTTCCACTGAACATTAGCTTGCTAAAAATTACCATTCTTCATCCATTTTGCACACTTAAATTTATTTTTTGCTAACCATAGTTTTTGTACAAACAAACAACAAAATAATTTTTGGTAACATTTTTTCCAACTGTTGCTCAGATTCGTACCGTTCCTCATGCATAATTCTCTCCTGCAACTTAATTGGATGCTGTTGCATTGGTTCAAACAAAATGGATATTGGGAATTAAAGGTCCAGTGTGTAGGATGGTATCTGGTAGTGAGGTCCAAAAATGAAACTTCTCCCATGTACCAAGCGTATAGGATAACTATGGTAGCTGATGTGAATACATGAATGTTTTGTTTGTCCGTTCTGGGCAAGCAGTAGCCTCCAAAGCTGGAAAATGAGGCCACTGCATAAATACCAAAAACTGCAGTTCCTCTAATGGCCACTTGATGCTGGCTCCAAAAGCAAGTCAATCCCCACATATCTCCATGTTAAAATGCCCAACTTTATAGCAGAAGTGAATATGTTTACAGTCTGGTACAGCATTCTTATCTCAGCATTCTTGAAAACTGGAGGATGGTACGACAAGTTACCATATTAAATGGTGAGGTCACTTGAGCAACAGGCTCTCTGCAAAATCCACCCCTCACTCATCCACAGCTCCACCTTCTTGTCCAACTATGGTCACTTCTGGCTACAAAACTCCAAGATGGTGATGGCCGAAATGTTGAACTTGAGGGTTCAAGATGGGAGTCCATAAACCAATGGGTAACGAAGGTAACGAAAACACAACAGTTCTTAGTTTCAGTCAGTAGATGCCCCTAAATCCTATACACTGGACCTTTAAGTGTCAACTTGCTGTGAATGAATAGCGTTGAAGTAAGATGATTGAGGAAATGACAGGAAATAAATTGATTCGAGGCACTCTTTTTGAATAACATATTTGGCTTGGGAGAAGTATTTCCATGTCAAAGGGCTCAAGTCCAAGTGAAGCCATAAGTCACTGGTGTTAAGGGTAAGGTCAAGTCTTTATTTATTTTGGCAAGCTCAGTGTAAAGTAATCAAATTTGTGACTTGAGTCTGGTTCAAGTCCAAGTCATGTGACTTGAGTCCACACCTCTGAATCACATCAACCCCAAAGATCGGATCTTTCATTTGCAAAAACAATACGTCTTCAGCTTTTGGTGTTGTTTGAAATATGTCCAGAAGGTAGACGATGGAAAAAATGTTGCCAAATAATAATAATTTAAACAAAGAAAAAGTGCTGAAGGATAAACGGGGAATATTTAAGCTTTAGAAAAATATTTGCTAAAGGATTGAAGGCTGAACACTGAAAAACATGATCAACACAATACTCTTGTATTCCCTGCACGTAACTCTCATACAGTACCTGCAGATACAGTATGTGTTCTGCATCCTCGGAGGTACTGCAGTCTGGTCAACAATGCACTTTTTGTGTTGTTTAACCTTTTTTCTTCTCAGCAGCCGCATGAAGCGCTTCTGTGTTGATTGCAGTGACATTTTCTGACATTTGAACATATGGACACACATCTCAAATGGGATGGGAATACCTAGCGTGGAACAAGAATCGAGATAATCCCAAAAACTAACACTGAAGTCTGTTGTCTGCTTTTCGGGGATCAATACCACAGACACGCTGCTCTTTCCACAGCTGAGCTCCAGGTATAAGCACACAAAGAAGGTTTTAATGTCGACGGAACAGAAATGCAGAAATCTAACTCAGAGTCAGGCTGCTCAGACACGTTTTTTTCCCCCTGCGTGGTGTAGTTCAGCTGTGGTAAACACTTCGCAAAAAGTCATTTGTTGTGTGTATTTATCAAATCAAAACTGCTTCATAAATTGGTGCTATATTGATATCGTGTGTGTCTATTTTTCTGTCTGTTTAGTATGTTTGTTGTTACATTAAATTATGAACAGGGCATTGAACAAATTCCTCTAATATCCTACATTAATTAAGCAGAGCCTTTACTTTTAAGGATTAACTTCTTTTTTCTTCTTTTCTTATATTGGTAAGTGTTTTTAGTTTATAGAAATGAAAATAAAGTGGCATGCAAACGTTTGGGCACCCCGAGACATCTGAGCTCTTTTACAGGGTCTCAGACCTTAATTAGCTTGTTAGGACTATGGCTTTTTCACAGTCATTATTTGGAAAGGCCAGGTGATGCAAATTTCAAAGCTTTAAAAATAGTCTGACTCCTTAAACCTTGTCCCATCAATAACCAGCCATTGGCTCCTCTAAACAGATGCCTAGAACAAAGCAGGAGAAGACTATAAGAAGATAGCAAAGTGTTTTCAGGTAGCTGTTTCCTCAGTTCGTAATGTAATTAAGAAATGGCAGCTAACAGGAACTGTGGAGGTCAAGTTGAGGTCTGGAAGAAAATTTTCAGAGAGAGCTGCTTGTAGGATTGATATAAAGGCAAATCAAAACCCCTGTTTGAATACAAAAGACCTGCAGGAAGATTTAGCAGACTCTGTAGTGGTGATGCACTGTTCTACTGTGCAGTGACACCTGTACAAATATGACCTTCATGGAAGAGTCATCAGGGAAAAACCTTTCCTGTGTCCTCACCACAAAATGCAGCATCATCAGGTAATCTTTTACTTACTTAACTACTCACAGTAAAATTTGACCATGGGTTCGCAAACTTTTGCATGCGACATGCGGCATGGGGTAAATATAGTTTGATGTAATACTTGCACAATTCTTTATACAATTGCATGTTTTGTTTTATCAGGAAGTATAGTATATATATAATATATATAGTATAGTATATATTATATTATATATATACTATACTATATATATAATAGTATATATTGTTTTATTTAACAAACTGTGTTCTCTGTCAGCTATCTTCCCTTCCTAGACCTCCTAGACTTTCTAGACCTTTCCTCTGTAAGGTGCGTTTTCTTCGCTCTGTCTACTTTCAGCACTTTAACTTCATCAAATAAATATGTTATTATCATCAGGTTTTGCAGCTGAAGAACATGAACAGATGAAAAAATGTGGAGTGAAAACTTTTTCACAGCAGACACTGGATTTGTCCAACAACGATGTCACCAATAACAATCGGCAGTGATCGGCTGGAGTGAAGCCATCATTGTTGTTATTAGTTCCACTGATGATTTTTGTTCTGTGACATGTCACATCGTCTGCTGTGTAAAAGGTCTGTTATTTATGTGGAAAAATAAAGAAACAAAAGTGTACTGATGCTGCCAGGCTGTTAAATCCAGGTTAGCACAATTGTTTGACAGAGTAAAACAGCATGTGCATAGGCTCATCAAGCAAACAAATCCAGATCCAAAATATCTTCCTCGTCTTTCTGAGTAAAAGCATTGGAAGGTTGGGCAGAGTTTAAATTCTTTACTTGCAAAAAAGGGAATGACAGGAAACACATGAAAATAAACATACAGGTCATGTTTCTGATGATGGGATTCTGAAAAAAAATTCAACTTGGCTCCCTGTGATCAATGTATCTTCATACAACAGTTTGTACGATATTCTATAAAAATGCACAAACAACAGTTCATTTGATATTGTCGTCATCGTCGTCATCGTCGTCATCGTCGTCGTCCTCCGCTTATCTGGGTCCGGGTCGCCGGGGCAGCAGCCTCAGCAAAGAAGCCCAGACAGTCCTCTCCCCAGCCACTTCCATCAGCTCTTCCGCAGGAACCCCGAGGCGTTCCCAGGCCAGCCGGGCGATGTAATCCCTCCAGCGTGTCCTGGGGCGGCCCCGAGGTCTCCTCCCGGTTGGACACGCCCGAAACACCTTCCAAGGAATTGATATCTGTCAGATTAATACCCCAAAAATGACATTACGTCCTCAATGTAAAGTTGCTTTGTTAGGTTTAGAAAAAGAAACTTGAGATGCGTCTTTAGGTCTAGGCAAGTAGAGTTACTGTGGTTAGGTTTAGGGAAAAGGAACATGGTGAGGACGTATCTTAAAATGACTCAAAGTTGACACAGTTTTAAACCCATATCTCCTGGGGAAAGTCCTGTGTTTTGTGACTCATCCACCAACCCAATCTGCCTCTTTACAAGACCGCTTGGGAGCACTTCCTTCTTCCCTTCAGCCTTCCAAAATACATGGGTTATGCCAACACATTCTCACTCCAACCTTGTCACATATTGACGTTTGGTCATGGACTTTCCACATCAAGATATGACGTGAAAGGTTCCCTGGGTGCATTTTTTGATGATATTCTGGGACGACGTATCACCTTCAGCTTGCTATATGCTTGTCTGTTTTCAAAACACTTCCGTTTTCACAGGAAATGTACAGTTTGCATACAGTCTTTAAAAGTAAACGCACTACGCTGCTACAACATCGTGAATTGTTTCCTTCAACAGCAAACACATGGTTACATTTTGCCAACACATGCAGGTGGTTGGGTTCAGGACAAAAAGAACAGGGTTTGGCTTTGAAATCTTTCGGGAAGCAAACACTGGCCTCGGTGGTTGTTGGTTCTCGTTGTCCCGCTGCATTACCCCCTGATGCTGCCAAGCACTGTTAAACAATAACAGCTACTGGCTACATTACATGCCTATGTGAAAGGACAGCTTTTTCTGTCAGTGTCTGAAGCCAGAAGTCACTGACCAAGCGCTAGGTTTTCGATGACTTCGGAGTGAGACCATGTTGATTTTATACAAATTACCGGCTCATGATTACATGGGAAGTGTATAAATTTGGGTGTATTACTTTTTGTAGGATAACGTACGAACAGTTTATGAGAACAGCCTGCTTTGGTTTGAGTCTGCAGTATTGTAGATAAAGATGCAATCAATTATTCACTTTTTACACATGCCACTTACTGTCAGTGTAAATAAGAAGTCTCTTTTACATCCTCAGCAGGAGCAAGGCAGATGAATTTTGTGCTTAGTGCAGTGATTTTAGAAAGCCAGGCATCTCCCAGTTAGTGTTGTGAAGTCCAGACTAACAGCCACGATTATTACCTTCTTTATTTGATGAGGCCATTTTCAAATATGGCAGCATCAATTAATGAACAAAGCTTTTGAAGAGACTGGCTGTAGATATTGATTTTATAAAAATGCACTTGGTGTATGCATCAAGGATACAGAGGGAGACTGTAAGATTTCGCATGTGTTTGTGTTCGTGTGTGTACATCCTACCAGAACATTCTTACAACCAACAGCAGGCTGCTCACCTGTCTGGGCTCGGCTGCAATGACGGGCTCAGGTTTCCTCAGTGGGCATGCTCCAAAGCCCAGTCGTTAACAGTACAAGATTAGCCAACCTGCATTTGTGCTTCCTGTTGTTCCTGCACAAGGGGACGCCACCAAAATGTCCAACTTCGGTTTGCTGTTCCTGTTGCTTTCAGCAGCTGTACAATCTAAAGTTGACAATGTTTCTGGCAGAATGTATTAGAATTAGCAGGAGAACAATTAGGGTGGAAGTTTCTTTTATTTCACTTTAAATGCAGATATGTAAAGTGCTACACTCGTGTTTGAGTTTAGGTTTAAACTTCAGTTGAATGTTTTGGTCATGGTTAAATGGAAAAAATGTTTTCTGAAAACGATTACTCAAAGTCTCTGCCTTCAGTTGGGGGTTGAACTCTGGTCACCAGAGTTCAAGGCAGAAGTTTCTGTCCATCACCCCTCCAGACTTCCACACTCTCACTTTCCACCGTGTTATTTGTAAGTCAAACTACTGGCTGACTCTGTCTAATCCAGTCCTGCTGGGGAAACCTATTTCACAGAGTGTTTGCATTTGAAGACATCATGCTCATTTCACCAAGTTTCCTGAGCCCAGGCTGCTGTTACATGCTTGTTAGGTGGGTGTGCTGAGCTGAAAAGCATCTGTAAATGATTTGTCAGTGAGATGTCCTGGATGTACGGACATGAATGAGGAGCCACGGAGGGAGGCTTGCAAAACAAATGAGTGCAGAAGTTAACCTCATGGAGCCTCCATTAGACATGCACTGCTACCTCAAACTGCAGAGAAGCTGGAGGGAGGGAGCGGGGCAGGGGGGGGCGGACTTCTATCTGGAAACCACTCAGACGAGTTAATCCAATTAGAACAACCAATCGTTGTTACCAAACATTGTTATAAATGCAGACTAAAAGTGAGCAACAGCCCTCAGGCTCAAGTGTTTCGGTTCTTTAACAGAGTCAGAGATCTTCTGTTTATTGTGTTACTGCTGGCCTTACAGGACATAAACACCTGTTTTAAAGCATCAGCCTTGCAAATACTTTTTACTTGTATAGTCTTTAAAGGTATACTATGCAGGATTTTCCTAAAACATATTGTATAGACTTATACAAAAAGAACCCAATCACTTTTCATGGCAGTATCATGTTGGTAAGAAAACAAACGCTTTTCATTTCACTATCCTTGCTGGAAAAGCACCAATGTCTTGGTAAAATACAATCCCCTTTACTGGGTCTATCCCTGCTGGAAAAACAATGATGTCATGGTAAAGAAAATGCTTTTCATGTCACTATCCCTGGTGGAGAAAGAAGAAAAACAGCCTTGTCTGTGGGCTAGACAGCTGCAGAAAACACAGTGACAGGTCTCTAAAAAGCACCTACATGCGTTGGCTGAAATGCTGCTGGAAAAAGAGCCACCGGTTGGTAAGAAACACCCATATTTGCTGCCCAGAAAGCCTCTGGAAACACAGCAATGACACATTAAACAACTGTTTTTTTTGTTTGTTGGTCTAGATCAGTGGTCTGCAGCTTGGCAGGCATCTAGCCGAGGTGTCACGCCATCCATCATCACCTCCACTTCCCAATGACAACAACAGCTTAAATACAATGCCACTTCAGAAACACTGATATGGTACATATGAAACACGCAAATACAATGTATACTGTATATGGTTTGCAGATTCATACAACATGTTCTGCGTGAGACTGGGCTGAAGAGACTCTACCCTCTGTCTGTATTGTGTTAATATTTTTCTTCTTTTGCTGTGGTTGGAACATTCCTGGCCACAGCATCCACATCCAGCAGACCATAGGCAGGACGCATCCAAGAGGAAGCTTACAAATATAATCAATCTGTTGAATTGCTGTTGCCACTGTTCAGTGCAGCACTGAGGGGCCGTCGCGGTTAGCTGTTAGCTCTGCCAGGTGAGCACAAGCTAACATCATCATCATCATCCCTACTCATCATACTTTGCTGCTTGAGGAGCAGCACAGTGGCAGCGGTTAACAGCCGACGCAGGTGGAGAATGTTTACATTTTAAAATAACACTACACTTTTTGAAGAATATATTTTGGCTTGTTTAAGACTTAAGAGATGAAGATGAATAGGCTTCTATTCATTCTAGGATACCATACCATCCTGAATTCAACACACTTCTTAACAATCCACGACTGTACATTTAGTGCATACATTAAATTCACAAACCTTATTGATATGCAGTGAACCTGGGACCTTTGGGGCCCTGGGCAGCTAGGCTGCCAGGACACTATTGTAATCCTAGTTCTTCTTCTTCTTCTTCTTTTTCTTCTTCTTCTTCTTCTTCTTCTTCTTCCCATGGGTGAAAACTCACCAAACTTTACACAAAGGTCTAGTCTCATGCCAGATATCCTCAGCTGTAAACTCAAGCCAATAGTCCTGCAGAGCATCTTCAGACTGTCCTACAAAAACTATGTTTCTCAGATTTTTTTTTTTTTTTGATTTTTCAAAAATTGAGCCTACAGTGCATCAAAATGTTTGACTGTAAACTGTACCGTAAACATATACATGCAAATTCTTGCTAAATAAATCTTCAGTGTTCATGAAAAAAAGACAAAATTCTAGAGTCATGGTAGATGATGTGTGGCAAATTTCAGAATTTTATCTCAAAAACTGAATTTCGGAGTCGATGTAAAAATGACAATTTACCAACATCTCCATGCTGTCTAGATGCAATATGTGTATTTTTAGATTTTTGTTTTGATAACTGAATTTTTTACAGTGGTTTGAAACCTGCTTTTCCATGTGTGGACGGCTGCTAAACCTGCACGTCTGGCTTAGTCAATTTGTGAAGCTACACATGATTTGTCACTGACTAATTAGCTCAGTGAGATAGAAATTGATCCTTAGTCTCAAAGGTTGTGGGTTCAAGCCTCAGCTGATGCAAAAGGCAGATTGTGTTGCTAAATTCCTAAATGTCTTCCAATTCTTCTGCTTGTTGCTCAGAATTGCCTAAAAATGCCCGGACTCAACCCATCACTGCACAGCAACTATAATCTGAATCTGAAACTTTACTTTAAAATATGTGTCTGTATTTATAGCTATACATACATCTATATTTGTGTTATATGAGCGTTTATAGGAGTGCAACAAGCCAGCTACACAAGTGTTTCAGTGAAGACATTCACACTCTGTGACAAGTGCTTATCTTAGCTGATGAGCAGAACAAGAACCTGCTCTCAGAAAATAAAGCCCTGAAGCTGAAGTCTGAGAGATTCAACAACAGCATGAGGATTAGTTGGGATAGTGTGAAGAGGAAACTGATCTATTAGAATACAAGCTTACAGAGGACACTGGGTTGAAAGCAGGAAGTCAACAGGTTGGAGAGAGCTTTGGAAAATTCAAACAGAAGGAGGGTGACGTCCAGTTCAGGAAGTACAAGGAGATTATATTATGGATATTGATAAGAGTGAACTGCCTTCATGAAAGTCTCCTTTTGAAGAGACAGAGACAGTCTGAGTTTAGTGGTGGGAAGAAAACAAAGGGGCAGGAGCTGCCTTGCTGTTGGCAATAGGCTGCTTCTTACCTTCTTGTTGATTTCTTTTTGCAAGGTGTCTGTACCTAATGGGCAGAGTTATATGATGTGACGTGAGTGAGTTGGAGAGGACAGAAGCTGCTATAAGAGGGGTTTAAGTAAGGAATAACTACCAGGATAAGAAGCTTTTAGTGTGAAGGTAATAGGCAAGGCAGAGGCCTGAGAGAGTCCAGCAGCAGAGCAGAATGAGCTGACTAAAGCAAACAGTAAATGTCCATCAGGCCTGAGGGAAGGCTGGCCCTCATCTCTGACCTCCACACACCCACAAATCTACAGGCTTAATTGGAGATTCTGCCATATCGCTTTCCATCAGCGTTCTTTATTTGCCAGTGCAGCCACACGTAACCTGTGCAAATTTTAGTGTGTTTACAGCAGAAAAATAAAAAGATATCTAAAATTCATCAAACTGAATCGCAACCAGGCTGCTGAAATGGAAATTCATACAGATACCCTGTCCCAAAAAAATCTTTGGATTTCATGGTGATGAATGTGATATGTTTTTTATAAGGTAAGTTAATATCTATTACAAAATGAACATGTGAAATACCAACGTGATGTGTGTAACAGTGTATTTTGCTTATTAATCTCTTGACAACCAAATGTTGCTCTGTAATTTGACTCCTCATCACGTGTAAAATGTCCAAAACCCACATCTGTATGCTTTCGCCATGTGCCTATTAGGGATGAACCCTGTGTTCTGGAAGGCATGGATGTGGCTCAGGAGGTAGAGCGGGTTGTCCACTAATCGGAAGATTGGTAGTTCGATCTCTGGCTCCTCCAGTCCGCATGTCGAAGTATCCACGGGCAAGATACTGAGCCCCATACTGCTCCTGATGGATGTTCCGTCAGAGTGTGAGTGCGGGTGAATGGTTACTGAGTAGCAGATGGCACCTTGTATGGTAGCCTCGGCCATCAGTGTGTCAGTGTGACTCGTAGTGTAAAAAACCCTTTGGTGGTAAAAAGTAGTAGTAGTAGTAACTAGAAAAGATCTATACCAATGCAGGGCCATTTACAAATACTGCAGTGACAACAAATATGTATTCTACCCTAAGTTGCTTGTTAATATTCAGGGGAAAAAGACATTATTGTGCATGTTTGTTTTTTTTCGGTTCGATTAATATCATTGTGGCTGACCAAAAGATAAAGATTCACATTCTGTTTGTCACATAGGACTTTGATTTCACTAACTCATCATTTCATTTACTGCACATTATTAGAAAGTCATATTCTGTAGTCGCCCCAAAGGAGCAGTGGGCTGAGAGCTGACCAGTGTCATTTTGAAATGCTGTTGGATAACAATGTAATTTAAGGAGACGGAAAGTCCCTATAGAGCGGGCAGGAGAGGTGGGGATGGGCACAACAAATTGTACTTTCACCCAGGAGCCTGGTGTTCTCTTCCCCTATGAATGATAAACCAACCCATGATGGGTTTTTTTTTCTAAATCTAACAATGTGCTTTTGTTCTGTAAAGTGGACTGCCTGTTTTTGTTGCCTAAAAATTTACTACATGCTTTTGTTGAATAGGAAAATAAACATAAATATGACAGTCTAAGCGTATTGTGAAAAAGACTGTTTTCTGTGAAAATGGAAGTGTATTTTGAAAAGACACAATGCATGTAACAAGTGTAAATTGATTCATCGTCCCAGAATGCCAACAGCAGACACACCCAGGATACCTAGCTCCTTATACATAGATGTGAAAGTCCACTGACCAAATGCCGATATTTGACGAAGTGGGAGTGAGAACATGCTGGCATAACTGTATGTGGATTTACCACACTAGAAACAATGATTTCGTATATTATTTCCCACATTCCTCATGTGAAATGTGTTTTACATACTATATATGGTCTTTGTAAGGAATTCTTGGACTTCCTGTTCAGTAAAAATGTGATTTTGTCGTGTGTGTACAGCCATGTTTGAATGTTCTACACTGAATGTTTTCAAAAAAAACATGACCCATCTCTGCAAAATGACTTTATTTTGTCCTCTTTTAGAATTTGCTTCAGTCAAAAACACACTTAATATACAAGCAGTTAGACTGGATTCGATTGCAGCTATATTTCAAAATCATAAAGAAACATTTACTCAATAAATACAGTTTTTGCCTATGTGCTTAGATGTGGTGGGGTTTCTTTTCTGAGCATATTTACAGTACACCATAAATAACTTTAAGAGATGGAGCACATTTCAGGCTTTAACAAAATGAAAAAAATCCAAACTTGTATAAATATAGGTTCATCTAAGGTCTGAGGAGGACATGAAGGAAAAACAATCCAAGAGAAAGCTTGAACCCTGTTGTACAAACATGCCCACATAACAATAATTAACACTTGCTTCAGGGATCTGTCATAATGAATGCAATTAAGCTGCCTTGCCTGGCATTTTCAATGGGTCAAATTGCATATTATGGTCTGTCGGTCTTCCTACAGTCACTCAGAAATGTTACCACACATATCAGGATGGAAGTCAGTACAATGTATCCCATATCTTGTGTCAATTTTCTTCATCACATGAAAGTTTCTGGTAAAAAAAAAAAAAAAAAAAAGAATGCTGCAGAATATATATCAGGTCATTTTATTGTCTCGCCAATCAAATACTATATCAAAGATCCAAGCAGCAGACGTGTCACCCATAACAATATGTCCAAAAATCCACGTGGATCTCACTGTACAATCATATTCATCATGTACCCATGAGAGTGATCAATGTATCTGCCTTTCTTTACTGCATTTACTTCCCTGCAAGATACCACAACTGAGAGAAAAGAAACATGTAGAGAATGGCTTTGCATATTAGTCTGTGAGCTTTCAAATGACATGTGTTTTATTTCAGGGCCAACCTGTTCTGTATGTTTCATCTGCATCACTGCAAAGTGCACCATACCCAACCCTGTCACTTCTCATGCAAATGCATTGAAGAACAAGGAGACCCTTTTTACACAAACTCCATGTTTTATAGTGCAAAAGGTTACACACAGTGGGATGGATGTTAAAGCACAACTCAGCCATTATCTACCCAGCCCTGTTTTCCATCATACTGATTGATTTTTACCAAAGTATTGCAGAGTTTTGCTGTGCTATTCACTCTGTTTGTCTGACAGCTGTGACAGCAGTCTGGTCAAATATACAGCTGTCTCATTAAAGATGTGGCATTATTGAGTTTGTTTCCATTCATAAGTTTTTATGTATATTTTGGAGACTGTCCTCCGAGGAGGAGCAGCAGCATCAGTTGTTTCAGAAAGTGTGCCGAAACAACTTATGTTTACATTCAAGTGACAAAGCCCTGTAACAGCTGTAATAATGTTATAATGACAATTATGACAGAAACAAAGAAGGAAGTCATGTTAAATTACATGGTGGCAACACAGTTGGGGTTGGGCACCAAAACTACTTGGTTAAGGTTAGGAAAAGATTGTGCTTACTGTAAAAAATAACTACATTTGCTATGTAAAGGACATAAGTACATTGTAAAGTAATGAACGTCAAGGACAAAAGTATCTTCAGTTAAAGAAGTCAATGCTTTTAGTTTTACATGGGATGTAAACAACAGTATCCTGGGTGAAAGTCCTGTGTTTGTTTAACCAATCAACCACTCCAACCTTCCTCCCTACACAGACTTTCTTGCTCTGTACATATAGAGTCGTAACATTAACCACTGCCCATTGCTTGAACCAGGGAACTCCGGAGCCAGCGTGTGATTTTAACACATTACATGCAACTACCACTTAATGCAGTGTTATCAGGTCATAGTCATTTCACATACACTGTTAAAAGAAACTATTTATTTTAACTTAAAAAAAAATTATGTCTGGGCTGCCTTAAAATTTTCAAGTTGACTCAATTTGAGAGGACAAGTTGAGGTAATTTTGTAATATAGTGAACTAAAAAAAATGACGGCAGCATGGTCACAAATTGAAACAGTTTCTTTTTACAGTGTATATCTGTGAGACCAGGTTTACTAGGATTGTTCTCTAATCTTAACCACCTTCTTATTCCTGTATCGTAACCATGGCGATGAAGGTCCCCTAACCCTAATCAAGCAGTTATTTGAACCCTAACCAGGAAGGTCCCCTAACTTTAATGAAGTATTTATTATTATCCAAACAATGATCTTTCCCAAACTCGATTTGGTTGGCACAGACAAATGATAATGATAGCCCTGTTGACTGGGGCATCAGGTTAGAAAATTCTTCCTTGTGATTTTACTCTCAAGGACATGGACAAACAACACATTTTGTCCTTTAATGAGGAAGACTTGTTGATATTTTGAGTTTGTACATAAAAACATTAATATTGTGTTAAAAACGTTAATGATTAAACATTGATTGATTTGCATCTTAACATCTTGGTGGATGGTGTCTTGATTCTTGTTGGGACTTAGGGGTAGGGTTAAGTGTTAGGGAATCATGGTCCTCTAAATGGGGGTTTTCAGAGGCAGACTCCAAACTGAGTATATCAGAAATGATCTTAGTTTAATGCTGTTTCAATGTATTATGGTCCTTTACTTTATAACAAGCAAAACAAAATAAATTGCTAGTATGCTCATATCTTGGTAGCTAACTAGCTAACGTTACATTGTCATTGCTGATTTATGCATGACAGTCCCACATTTTGACATATTTCCATCTTTCACACCTACGGACAATTTAGAGTCACCAATTAACCTATCCCCAACCTGCATGTCTTTAGACTGTGGGAGGAAGCCGTAGTACCCAGGGAAAACCCACGCTGACACGGAGAGAACATGCAAACTCCGCACAGAGGGGCTCCCTCCTGGGTTCGTACCAGGAACCTGTGAGGCAGCAGTGCTAACCACTACACCACCGTGCCGCCCCCTATGCATGCAGAAAGGCCAAAATCAGCAAACAAAGCAAACAAATGACTCAAAGTAACAATCTTAGATGAAAAGCTGCAATTAAAAAAAACATGATTTACCAGAATAATAGGCACTGATATAATGATGTTAACTTGTTGTTCCCTCTTGAGAATATTCCAGTAGCACCTATTTAGATAAACATGAACTGGCATGCTCTTTTTCTGACTTCAGAGGCTGATGTTTGAGCAACATTTGGGGGGGGGGGTTGAAGCAACCATTTGAAGAAACTGATCAGTATGATGGAAAAAAAGGGTTAACTGGATTAAGAATATCGATGGCTTAATGTTGTACCAATGTTGTAACCAGCTCAGACTGTGTGACCGCAGTTCCACTGCGTGTGATCAATGACTGTTAGCTGCCATTGCTGATAATGACAGAGGTGCCTTTATGTCCGGGGGTCTGTTCTGCCTGTATGCGGAGGTGAGGGGTCATATCGTAGTGGGTGGGGCCCGTGCTGGCTGAGGTGCAGTAGCCCCGAAGGCTCTCTGGGTCATAGAGGTGCTCCAGAGTGTAGCCTGTCAGGGAGTAGGCTTTATGCTTGTCCGAGTAGGGCCGTGGGTGAGCGTGGGAGGGGTAAAGGGCTGGCGCTGAGGTGGGGGAAGCCGAGCATGGACCCGGCCGACCAAATGGATGGTGCAATGGCAAAGGAAGGGGGGACAGGTCTGTTTGGAGGTAGTCTTTGGGCTTGTGAAGGCGTTCAGAGCCTGGACTGCTGAGCCTGGACAGGGGGGCAGGACTAGGTGCAGGACTGATTACATGACTCAAACCTCGACACACCACAGTCTGTATCGGCAGGGGCCCTTGAGGATACTCAGAAGTAAAGCATGGACCAGCACCCTTTGGCAGCCCATTGGCAGGCCCCAGTGGGGCATCTGGAGGGCCTTTACGCAGCTGAAGTCGACTTTCTTCTTCTTTGATCATCTGCTGCGTAGCTCGGATCAGTGTCTCGATCTTGCTGGGTTCCTGTGGGCTGCAGCGGTAGTGGTCAGCCTGGTATCGGTCCCCTGAGTCACTGGCTGAGCCCCCATCTGGAGAGCTAACCACGCTGTCCTCTTCCCACTGGCCCCGGCCTGCAAAAGGATACAATGAAAACAGTCAGGGCAGAGGACACAAGACTCAATACTTCATTACCATTACAACATAGTTGATAGGCATCTGGTTTAGTGGGCTCACACTAAAGTAGAAAAGCCACCTCATGGTTATATGCCAGTGTGAACCAGTCTCGATACAGCTGCAGTTTTCATCTACTCTTTTCCAGACTCATATGTAGCAATGACACTTGGCTATGCTGCAAATATGAATTTTGCTTCAAAGAAGCTACAAATTCTAAAACATGGATGCTTCACACACATCTTTAAGACCCAGACACCCAGCAGCACAGAAGATCTATATAATCAGCACAGTTTTAAGATGGACACAGAATTAGAGTCACCAATTCAGTATCTGACCAAAAGTCTCCCCTTCTGATCCTGAGATACAATGTTGAGTAAAAAATAGTGTTTTTACAGAGCATTATGATGTCACAGTGAAATTCAGCTTTGACCTTTTGAATATAAAATGTCACAATTTCATACTTTTATTCTATTAGACATTTGTGTGAAATAATATACTGTATATCATATGAATTCTTGAGTTATGGCCAAAAACATGTTTTGCAAAGTCACAGTGAACTGTCTTTTACCTTCATATTCTAATCAGTTCATCACTGAAGCACTGTGGACGTTTATGCCAAATTTGAATCATTGCTGCTCTTGGCTTCGACAGGTTCCTCTGACTGTAATTCTGCATAGTGCTCTTGCATGAACAAATGAGGACATGCTAGTTACATGGCACAACAGCAGCACATAATGCATTAAGAGACTTAGTGTTTACAATATTGACTGCCATGGATTGAGACAACACAACACTCAACAGCTTGCCTTTAATCTATCTATCAGGGGCTCTGGATACTGTGTAGGTGGCTGTTGGCAGGTTTAGTCTAAAACTACCAGGGCTTAACAGCTCATATTGTTCAGTCTTTACAGTGGATATGGCTCATGTTTGAGTCCCCACTCACCATGGTAGCTGTGGATGGCTGTGATGTGTGGCACGCTGCTGTCACATCCCTCACGGTTCTCCAAGGAGCTCTTGCTCAACGGTAGGACGGACCGGGTGGTGCTCCACCACGCATCTCTGCCAGGCGGAGGTGCTCCTAGAAAATAACGCCCCGCCTCACATCGACCTCGCTCACAACTTTGACCTTGACCATGTGCGTGGAGGTGTGTGTAACCGTCGCTGGTGGGGTGATGGTGCTCTTCAGACAAGCTGTAGCAGAGCGTGCGGGGATCAGTGGTGAACTGCCTGTACACGCAGGAGGCATCCAGGCTTTCACCGTGCTCCAGCAGCTGAGGGGAGGCTGAGTCAGTGAGAGGGCTGCTGCCCCAGGGACTGTCCTGGTCAGACTCTGAGCGTTCTGTCTGGAAACTAGGATACTACAGTGAGACATGTGAGGAGAGAGACAAGAGAGATTATGGAAAGTTTTCAAATGAGGTTGCATACCACTGAGAAGACACATGAATGCTCAGCTTAACAGTGACTGTGAATGGTCAGGAAGGAGGTGTGCTTGGATGGAAATGGGACACAGATGTACCATACCACTAAACTGATATATCAATCCAGACTGATGTATTCTTACACCACTAATTACTACAATACAATACTTGTTTTAATATTAGCACTGTTGCTTCTTTTATTGGCTCCCCAGGCACAGCTAGTCATCCTATAAAAATAATAATTTGGGTCCAAGTATACTGGTTAGCTCTATTAAAGCTCTCAGGAACAATGCCAAGCTGTGTGGCAAACATGTCATTGTGTCCACAGTTGAAACTGCAGGTCACAGAGATACCTTTTCCCATACATGACCATTACAAAAGAAACAGTTGTACAACAACTGAGCATCCCAAGCACCCTGAAATTAATTTGTTCAAGGTTCAATGTTTCTTTACTGGAGAAACTGCAGAGAACAGTGCTCCTATCAACAGTTCCATCTGGGTGTCTCATAAATGTAAATGTTCCATTCATAGGGTCAAGCATTGTCGCCTTGTCTGCCTCCATCATGTGAAAAAGCCACTGTGACCTTCAATGATGCACTGGGTCAGAGGGCACCACAGAACGCAATTAATCACCATTAATTTTTTTATCACTTTTTTTTCTGTGATTAATTAATTGAAAGTAATGCATTATTTTGACAGCTCTAGTTTTACAACATTAACCTCATGTTATAATGTGTATCAGTTGTGTCACATAAAGAAGCTACAGAATGCCCTGTCTGTTGCTATGAGATACCAGGGGCTTGACAAAGTATTTGACAACCTGGGAATGAGAACAGGTTGGAACTGTCCTTCAAATAATCCATGATGGTGCCTCACCAAAGGAAACTCTGTACGCTCCCTTCAAATTAGCCAATACCAAAGTGTCATACCTCAATAGAAAGTGCTACAATCCAAAGTTTTTAACCTTCTACCAGAAAATGCCACCTAAATATGAAGTCTGAGTACACTGTTCATGTCAGTATCACATCATGTGTGTGGTTTGAAACTAAATGACCATGCAGTAAGACATTAAATCCTCACCTGTGTGTATGGCGAGAGTCTAGCTTTGGTCTTGGGCCGTGATACTCTGCTCTTCGGAGTTCTGCAGTTCTCCGTAAGGCTGCTGGCGGTGCTGCTGCTGTAGGGGAAAGAGGCCTTGGACGTGGCCTGGTCCAGAGAAAGCTGAAGGCCTTTATACTCTGTCTCCCTAAAGACAAAAACATAAATTTCATGCGCTGCATTCACAGTAATATTGTTTATATTTTGCATTTGCATATCATAGATTTAATAGGGTCTATAATTACACAAGCAGAGATCCCACTCTCGTGGAAAGGCTGTTTATTAAAGAACACAAACAACCTGTGTGTACCTGCATGTTTGGTTTTTCTCTAGGTGCAAAAACCCATTAACATCTGTTTAGCAATTAGAGCCTCATCATGGTGCTGAGAGGGCCACGCATGTGGAGAGATGTGTGTTTGTGTTTCTGCGTGTGAGTGAGTGTATGTATGTGTGTGTGTGTGAGTGTGTGTGTGTGTGTGTGTGTGTGTAAGAGGTGGGGGTGTGCTAAGAGGGCTGGAACGGCTGTTGGGATGCTTGTTTTACCAGAAGGATTGCAGCAAGGCCTTCAACAAACACTCTACAGAGGGAAAGCTGTCCAATCAAATACACTGGGAGATTAAAGGCTATGTCTGGCTAAATCAGGCCCATAGGAGAAGCTTGGATGTCTCACTACTGGGAAATGGGAATTGATTTCTCGCTAAAGTGTTCTACAGATCTCGCCATGGATGATGAATCGAGTTTGGGAACAGAAAACCTGGACAGGGTTTACTTGAGACAAACAGTGATCCATCATCCACGCACATCTCCCCTCTGTCTCAATCTCTCTCCACACAAACACAAATTCAAACACACATGCAGACACACTTCATAGGATTTGCATCAGTTTCATTCGGAGAGGCAAAAAATACCACATTCATTAAGTACTGTCACTCTAACTATGATTGCAGTGGTTATCTCTGTAAGAATTTTGTTGCTTTTAGGAAAATCACTTTGTGCAGTTTTAAGAGGAATGCATGAGTGTAGACGCAAAACAAATCGAAAAGTTTCCATACAACAGCAGGATTCACTGCAAGGTTTGATGAGTAAGAAAATGATGTGAATTATATGCATATGTTCTTCACAGTCACAAGATCTCAACCCAAATAAACACCGATGAGGAAATTTGGAGTGATGCATTAAACAGTGCTCTCCCCCACCACCATCATAATCATCAAAACACCACATGAGGGGATATGTTCTAGAAAAACACTCAGTACGTTTACATGACATTAGAGGAAATGGATTTATTATGTTAGTCCAACTGAAACCAGACTTTTAAAATGTATGTAAAGATGTTAGTCCGACTGAAATCGTACTAAATCAAATTTCTCAAGGTCAGACTAACACACCAAGATAATGTGAATGGAAGCTGAAATACTCCTGCATGTATACAGTCAATCGGACCCAAGCTGGCCAAGGTACTGTGCACATGCTCCACAGTTTCCACCCTGGGCTTTGACCCAGAAGTTGAATAGTATTAAATGTGTAATAGAAGAAGAAGCTGGTAACAACATGGCAAACTCTACATCCAGAGCTGTGCATTTTTGGATGGACAAGGAGACACAATTCGTGCTTTTTTCAGCTGAAAGAATTAGATATTTTAAAATACATAAGTTGGAGTAAAACACAAAATGGTCATTGTCTGGTCTGTGACATAAGAGGTCAACCAGAAAACATCCGATACTAACAAACTGAAATGGGGCATATCGCCACATATTTTAGCGGAGTTGGACATACCTTAGTCAATAAATTAATTTGTCTCCTGTGATTGTGCACTGGGACAAGGACAATAATCCAACTAAATGGCCTTGGTGAGCTACAACCGTTGCCCCACTTAACTGTGCATGTAAATGTACTGACTGCTCATCCCTCTCATAAAGTTCCACACACTTGGAGAAACTACCTTCCTTCATACACCTTCCTCTTAGTCTTAATAAAGTAATTTAGTAGCCTCTGAAATTCACTCTCAAAAAAGAGGACAAGGTGATGGTAATTGTTGACCTATTACAGGGTTTCACCTAGAGATTATATTTATTTTTTATTTTATTTTATTCAATCACCAACTCTGGTCTGGTTAAGTAACGCTTAATTCACTCTATTGGATGTAAAAATACATCTTTTCCTTTAATTGTCAGACGCTGGAATAACACTTTGAGCCTGTCGGTGGCAAACGAAGGAACGTAGGGTGGGCGCTATGCTTCCATGACATCGCTGTCCCCATATTAGTGGCAACTGCTGTATGCTAGCCAGAGCGGGGACTCACATGCACTAACATGCACACACGGCCAGAGTGGCTACCACAACAACCCACAGTGAAGCTCAGATTACAAACCAAACAGAGGTAACGTCCTTCTCTGCTCAGGATGCCATTACTCCACTATATCTGTATATAGCAAACATTGATCTGCTGCGATATTAATGCTCTGTACGGTGTATCACATACAGTGTCTTTAAAATTAAGTTGTATGAACTTGTGAACCTGCAAACCTAAAGTTTTAGCAGCCTGAGGAGGTAAAATTAAC
The DNA here is from genome assembly GCA_035609425.1 of Epinephelus awoara. Classification (NCBI taxonomy): domain Eukaryota; kingdom Metazoa; phylum Chordata; class Actinopteri; order Perciformes; family Serranidae; genus Epinephelus; species Epinephelus awoara. Next base: position 36,720,200 of record CM069300.1, read on the forward strand.
AAGTTTGTCACAAGAAAAGGGACAGGAGAAAATTCAAATCATGCTCATCTTTCTAATCCTGTTAATTATCTCCGGAACCTTCAGATTTGTTCTGTGATACCTTGAGGCCCCCCAACTCCCAGGTTTGGAGCCAGTGCTCTAAATGACTTAATATAAAGGCAACAAGTAGAGCCTTGTCCTTTTCTTAATCTTGCACATGTATACATACAGTGTTAAACTAACAATATGTAACAAAATGTAGATATATCAACGAAAGTGTTAGTATTTGGTACTGATGTTGTGTTCACTTAGACAAAGAGGGATGGAGTGTGTGCATAAGACAGCAGAGTGACAAGTTTGTGCCAAACCAGAATAGAAGGAGAAAGCACTGATAAAACAGACAGCCTAACTGTTGTGAGAGTCAGACAAGTAAAAAGTGGTTACGTGCTTTTGCTGCAGACATGCCTTTATTCAAACGATTGCTAAATCACTGTCAGGTTGTGGTAGCAGGGGCAGGTCCACAGACCCGGGACGGGGGTGTAGAGGTTATCAGAACTGGACACACAGTGGGAGTTCACATGCAGGTGAAGTGGCCTTATCAGCTGTGTTATCTGCGGCTGTATACACTAAAGCTACTGGGCAAACAAACTCTGCTCAACGCTCTACAAAAGCATACCTCGTACCCGCATCCAACTGTCTGGCTTTAGTCCTGTGTATTACAGAAAAAAAGGAAGCACACTGCCTCATTTCCTACATCACTGTGCGTCAATCCTTACAGTACCTCAGAAAGATTTACAAAAGCAGAACAAGGAGGGAAATAATGCTTCATTCCCTTCACAGCAAGCTGGAGCCCATAAACGCTCATCAACTTTACAGCCTATCAATTAAAAGGCCATAAACACAAAGCTGTTATGAATTTGATGTAGGAGGTAGAGGAAATGTGTGTCAAGCTGTTCTCTGCCTCTGAAGGCAGCCGGCCGAGCTGCTTAATGGAGGCTTTTATGGGCCTTATTCATTTACGCGCTCACTTGTACATCTGTGAAAAACGCACATCAGGGGTCATAAAATAATGGGATAATAGGCAAGTAAACGGTATCCCTCACTTACTAATAAGAGTGTGGCTCATGATCTGCCATGATTACAGTTTGATTCTGTTGGACAGAAATGAAAGCAGCAGTTTGTAAAGAAGGTTTTAGTGGCAACACAGTGCTGTGGGTCTGTTTGTGCAGGATAAAGGCCCAGCAAACGCAAACCCAGCCCAGTCAGATATGCTTCAGCGCCTGCCTCTGTTTATATACTCAGCCTGTCAGCCTTAGATTAACTCTACCAGGTGACTGACGCCACCGCAGGGAGGCCGCCACAGGTAACAGCCAACACATGAGCACATTTAGCAAACTTAGAAACTAAGGACTGAGACATTCTGACATAACTGTCGCACAAGTGAGCAGACACAGTGATAGAGCACAAATCTCGACAACCATCAAAGGTAGAAAGAGCTGGAAAGTTCTGCTTTTCATCTTCATCACATTTACTTTGTTTCTAAGTCAGCCCACAACAATAAAGACTAAAAAAACAGAATATGGCTTGACAAACTTTCTTCATTGCAAGATTCCGCAAACCAGGCTTCAACAAACACATGTCATATTTCCAATTAACCTCCAGTTAATTGCTTCACAGCAACTGTTTGCGTAAATCTCCAGTACCAACACTCATTATCTTATCAAAGCAGAAGATGACAGTACAACAGAGATCTGAGCCAACCCTCTCTGCCCTGGAGCTGCCACACATTTCTGTCATTTCACAAAAAAAATCCAGCTGTGTAAAAGGGTCAGATGTCCTCCCCTTCATTTATACCACTACAACTCGATAACATTTTGATATATAGAAATGTTCTGTATCTGTTTTCTGTGTCAATAAGTAATATACGATAAAGATTCAACCTACAGAGAGTTTGTGTCAGAGGGCTTTACTTTTGTTTTCAGAGAGAACGCTCTAGAAATGTGTCTACAAGTTGCTGCTGGGTCAGAATGGCTGGATGATCAGTAGTGGGCGTTAGTAGTAAACATCCATCCATCCATCAATTCTCTGAACCACTCAGGGTACATCAGTCATCTTTAATTATATTAAATTTGGAGTCACACCCTGGACACGTTTCAGACATGTTTTTCCATCTGATGGAACAGATATCCATGCCAGCTGCCGTTGACATGCTGCCTTCGCTGTACTACTAAACAAGAGGCTAGCACTATGCAGAGGTTTTATATGTGAAACTTTCCTCGAGCTGAGAACAGCAATTTAAAAAATCTGTGATGTCATCACAATGCACTGCACAATGCACACTCAACTTATTTTTTTTTTTTTTGGAAACAGCTTGCACTGAAATATTTTAGTTTAGTACAATACATTAACATAAACATTTTGAGTACACCAGACCCAAAATAAATGTGTCACATGACCCTTGTTTCAGATTCAGATAAACATTACTTTTTGTTGTTGTTTGAGCATTTAATGCTATGTCATACAAACATAAATACATTGAGTACTCATTGTACAATATGTATTTAAATTTCATTGAATTATAAATATATTGTTCTAAGCTTAGGTTTACTCAACTGCCAGAAAATTTCAAAGATATGTATTGTGTACCAGGAGGTATTATTTATCTCATCCCAGCATGAGATGATAGACATGATAGACACTCAAATATCCACACAGGTAGGAGGTCACTGACTCTGTATACCACTTAACTCAGGGTGCGAAATGTCTTTTACCACAACATTAACTGTTACCCATTAGAACCATTGTGAAATACATTAACATGAATGATTTAGAACGGATTTAACCAGTTTTCTTCAGCTCATGGCCTTAAACACATTGTCTCAAGGCATGCTGGGAGGCTCCACCGATTTTGCCCCAACATACCATTATAATGCACAATGATTCTGTTTTTTATTGGCCTTAAACTACTTAGGTGAAATTGGTTTTATAAATTTTAGTCAAATTAACTGAAAACAAAAAAAATATTGACTTAACACCAAAAAAGTTATGTTAAGCTCAGTTTTAGTGTCAAGTGAGCATAAAGTTTTGATGTCATTTTGACAATCCGAGGCCTTTGTTTAAACTTTAACATTTTGTGTCATGGATGGACTCTGGTTTACAATATGTAAAGTCTATGAGCTGAGTGGGAACTCATGGGTAGAGCCAACAGGGGTAACACTACTACACATATTCAGTGAGCTGCATAGTGCAGAAATTCTTATTTGACTAGAAAGGCACCATCTTGGGGTCTAGTATCCAGTTCTTATAACACATCCATGGTCAAATTCAAACAAATGAAAGAGCCACTTGAGTGACACACAGCTAGTATGAGCAGCAGTATTTAGCATGGTGGACCGATGAAGCAACCTACAGTAACACCACAGTGATATGACATGAACATGACATCACTGTCTCAAGTAAACCTTGTGGATCTCTATTTGGCAGTCACATTTATCAGCATAGCGATCTTATGAAGATATTTAGGAACAGAGACAGATACTTACGTGAGAACATAGTTGACACTAACAATGCAGTGCGGTCGGGATGAGCGGCTGTTGTGTACAATGGTTGCATAACTCTGAACCCAGACCCAGCCACCATGCTTGGCCAAGAAACGGTAGTACTTAGTGGTGACCTGACCTTTCACCAGCACTGCAAGACCAAGAGATGGGAAAGAAATTACAGCAAATGATTACTGGGAGAAAAATACGAATTATAGCATATAATTAACAACATTAAAAAAGTATTTCACTGTTGGAAAGATGGCCGTTTCACAAAACTGGGCTGTCTATGCAGCAGAGACATGCAAATACTTTGAAATTGCTGCTGCATGACCAATCAAAACAGAAAACGGTTGTGGCATTTAATTTTGCTCTATTGTAGAAAACCTACAACTACAAGAATACAAGACAATAAACGCTCCTGCTGGTGGGTGACATAATGCGAGTTGTCTTTGTGCACCTCATCTGAAAAAATTATCGTGGCCCAGCTGGTAACAAACAATCTTGTTTTACGGAACATTACGGAAGGTTAAAATAACTTAAAATGACTTCTGAAGACATTTGAGGCGAGATATAAGCAATGCAGTAACAGAATTTTGGTTTATATTTCATCAGCACTACTTAGTTTTACCGTTGATCTCAGCCTTCATTTTCACATTACAGGAAACAGTATGGTACCCACTTCCTGGTTAGATGGAGGGAAGTTTATCACAGTTCACTGACACGTACTGCCCATGTTGCTATGATACAAAGCTGCTTAAACTATTGGCAAAGTATTCCTTTGACAAATCAAAATACAGTGGCAAATTGCCACAAGAGGTGATAAATTATTAAAATCAGATAATTCTGAAATTAGAAAACTGTGGTAAGCATTTTTTAATTTTATTTTATCTTATGGCATTGTGAATAGTATAATATACGTGAGCTGTTTTATATCAATGTATGGAATAACTAATGCCTAATTATTAAAAAATACCACAAGGTAATATAACATAACACCAATGTGATGTGACACGACACAACATCACGTCACATACAGTATTATAGCAGCATAACATATGAAAACATAATACACTATAACATTGCATAGCTGTTATAGGTGTACTGTGTCTGCTCTGGAACAGTGTGTGTGTGTGTGTGTGTGTGTGTGTGTCTGTGTGTGTGTGTGCGTGTGTGTGTCTGTGTGTGTCTGTGTTTATGTGTGTGTGTGTGTGTGTGTGTGTGTGTGTGTGTGTGTGTGTGTGTGTGTGTGTGTATAAAGAGAGATTTTGTAGAAAGGTTAAACAAACCTAACTCACACAAGTGATGAGCACATCGCAGGTGGAAGGAGTCACAGCTGTGGACATGATGATACAGAGTCTTCTCGATTAGATCCTGAGGCTCGTAGCCTGTCAGCTCTGCAACCCTGAGCAACACACACACACACACACACACAGGGTTCATTGCCCCTTCCCATATTTACAAACACTCACGTACAAACTGCACGCACAAAATATGTATCATACAAATATGAGAAAGAGGTCCCAACCCCACTGTTACATACTTCTCATGCACACAAACACGTATGCACAAAGTGCAGGCTGATACAGAACAGTGTGACACAGAACGTACCGCGAGTCGAGGAAGATGAGCTTCATGTCCAGGCTGGCTCTGAACATGAACATGTTGCTGTGCAGTTTGATCTCAGTGACAGCACTAGGTGGCAATGAGTGACCGACGGCCACCAGTCCCACATTCTGATAGCAGCCGTCAAATGGAGACATGTCCAGGCTGTACTGACGGATCTTCAGGTAGCCGCTACAGTGGATCACCTAGGACAAGAGTTCACAGATGGATAGTGAAAGAATAAAAATCAGTCCATACATGCTCAAGTTAATCTTTAGTCCTGTACTCTGTACTCTACTTGAGCATTAGTAAGGCCACAAACTAACTTTACAGCTCTGTGAATGAACTCAGCCTTCCTCTCTTTGCAGCTGTGATAACTTTCCAAAGTTGCAATAATCCAGCCTCTCAGTATTTTACTTCTCGTTACGTTCATATATAGATTTTTTACACAACTGCACAACCTGTTCACATTACATTTTATTCATTTTACTAATATTAGTAAAATGAAACTCATGGAAAAGACATAGAGACAGAGGTCACACCTGTCTCAAACATATAATACTACAGCATCATGTATGCAGATAATAACCTGCACCTACTTTCGTGCTTCCCTGTAATGTTAAAGGTCCAGTGTGTATGATTTAGAAGGACATATTGGCAAAAGTGAAATATAATATTCATAACTATGTTTTCATTGGTTTATAACCACCTAACCTTAAATAAAAGTCACTGTGTTTCTATTACCTTAGAATCAGCTGTTATATCTACATAGAGCGGGTTGCAATCATTTTTTTTTTTGCTACGATGGAAAAGGCACAACCTGCCCTTCTCTGCCTCTGATTGGCTTAGGCATGACCCTGCCAGCCCTTGCTATTTTGCTGTCATTAGCTTGAAATCAATTCTTCATGTATGCAGTTAGAAATTATTACAGCTTTACAATTTCAAGTTAATGACAGCAGAACAGCAAGAGCCACATGAGAAATATGGAGTGGACCAAGTTGTTTCTACAGAGGTCCAGAAAGAACAAATCAAATAACAAACAAATCAAACAAAACAAAATCAAATGAAAACAAATCAAACACTGGCTCTAGATAGGGCTTTTCACGTTTTTACATCAGCCACCATAGTCCTCACACACACTTGGCACACAGGGGAAGTTTCAATTCTGCAACCTCACTGCAAGATGCCAATAAATCCTACACACTAGACCTTTAACTTTCTTCCCAATTTCTTTCCAATGCACACTCTTTATGCATCAAGGTGAAAATTGCCATTAGAGAGGACAATCTGTGTGTGAAACACAGTTTCCTGTCCATGTGGGAAAAAAAGGAATTGGGAATGAGATAGGTGTGCAAGTATTTTGTCATCTTTTTGACAGTGGGAAATTTGGAAAATGGAACATGTATTCAGATTATGTATCTGCTATAGTTAACAAAAAATTTCAACTCATGGGCCACTTACTTGTTACTGACCTTACAATGATATTCCACAGTCATTATCAGCAGTTAAACTTTTGAGCCAACATGGATGAGATTTCCTAAAAATGCTAAAATAAATGTAAAGTTTGAAGATCTACTGTTCCATGACAAGTGAGCAAATGCCATCTGTTACTGAAGATCAAAAAAAAATCTAGCAAATAAGTGGACCTTGAGTTGAGAGTGTTTGGCATCCTTTGTTTTCAAGAGGAACAAGGATCATATTGATCTCCTATAGTGTCCATAAGCCTTGACAACCTTGTCCATCCAACACTTTTATCCAGAGCAGCATGCTATGGATATTATGGTCTCCGTCTCCCTTAATGACTTTAGTGACCTTTCATGTAGTGCTGCCATTAGGCCAGAATTTCCACTATTATATACCAATTCACCAGTAACTTTATAGTAGAAAACCCTGCATCATGTGCATACAATGAAACAATGCTGAGTCAGCTGCCTCATTCAGTTAGTTTTTAGGCACCTAAAAAAATTAGTTGAAGTGAATGCTATGTTTATAATATTTTCACTGTTTCCCCTTGCCTTCAAACAGCCCTTTCCAATGGGGAACTGAAGCCATTTTTACAAAGCTGCCAGACTCCATTGACAGTCACACAGACACAGAGTCACTGGTCAGATGCTGCCTCGATTGTTTAGTGTGTAAGGTAAAGAGGAGAAAATATTCCAAATATAGCATATACTTGAACTGATATTGATTTTTTTAGGTGGCTAAAATATGTTTTGCAACATGACAAAATTTAAACTTTACACACAAGCTAGCACGTTATCCAATAAGCAAATGGGCATTAAATTTGCTTTGTTTTGAAGTGATTAATATGACTTTTTTTTAATTATTATTATTTTTTGGGCTTTTTGCCTTTAATATAAAGGACAGTGTGAAATGGGGAGACAGAGAGAGAGTGGGGGATGACATGCAGCAAAGGATTGCAAGCCAGAATCGAACTCGTGACCACTGCAGCAAAGCATCACCTCCAAACATGGGGCGCCGGCACTATCCACTAAGCTACCGATGCCCCAAAGTGATTAATATGATTTGACATTTACCAGAACATGTCATTTGTCATCCTGCAATTTGTCAGGCAAGAGTAACAACAACATAAAGACAGTTGTGTTCACACCAGTTTAGCAGCACAGTCTTACCTTATAGCCTCCACAGGTAAGCCCAGCATTTCTTTTAGCGAGGACACATTTCATTCTCAGAAAGAAGGAGCGTTCCATCTCATATTCTGCAGTGAATTAAAAAAATATGCAAAAAAAACAACATGTTGTTTATGCTGTATGATGAGTCCATATCATATATAGCTCAGCATGCCCAGGTTGTCAATTACCATGAACAAAGTGTGAATGGTAAGGCTGGTGTGCTGTTAGGACGGCTGTCATTTCATCATGGTCTGCTGGATGAATGTATTCGTATATGCTGTTTCCCGTCAACTCTACCTGTTGAAACAAACATTCATCTCAGACACATAACACATCAGGACCAACATACCAGAGGAGGTCAAGGATAGTTTGTCAAACCAACCTGCGACAGGCCCAAGTGCACTGATGCTGTTTCTGATATGTACATTATTTTCCCATCTGGAGCAACCACAAAAATGAAGCCGTCTAATGTCTGAAAGAAACGATATAAAGAGAGCTGTTATATTAGATATCACCAAAAGGCCAAAACTAATTTGCCTTTTAATGAAATCAGTATTATAGTTTTGAGTCCATTTCCTAGACAACATGTTTACAACATAGTGTCTTATTATTATTATTATTATTATTATCATTCAACTGTACTGTAATAACTCTGCAGAGCTGCTATCAAAGCAGACACGATGACTGCTGTGACACCATGACAAAATAATCATCTGAGGAAAGGCATGAAAAAACAGAGATAACACTGACATTTAAAGGAACATTTGAATTAAACACCATCACCAGTTCATACTAATACAGTCTAACACAACAGCCCTGCGATAAATCCTACCCATTAACTTTTTTACTAGGTGTTGTATTAGACTGAATTTGTTTTAGCTAGCTGTACTTCCCCAAAAACCAGCAAGTGAGGGCAGCAGGGTCATAAATATAAACAGTGCAAGCAGTGCAATTGCACCGGGGCCCATAGGTCAGGGGGCAGTAGAGCGGGCAGGCCCTCCAGCAGTGTGTTGGCTGGAAAACAGGATCTTATAACTCATTCAGATTGCCACCTCAGTAATAGCTACGCCAATGTTCAAAGAAGAACTCATGTTAAATTAAGTGGTGCTAACTGCTATATATGCCACCATAAAGGCAAAACCCATCTCCATCATGGTTTCTTTTTTTTCTCAGTAGCAATCTATTCTACAATAATTTACTTCACATAAACTATGAAACCATAAATAAAACTATACAAAATATTTAATTGAATGAATACTTTATACTTTATTTAATATTATTTTATTTGGCATTTTTGTCATATTTTCACTGGGTAATATGTAGGTTGATGTTGTCTAATATCAAGTTGTAGCTAGTTTAGATACAAAATTTTGCACTACGGCCCATCATATAATTACATGCACTAGAGCCCTTCCTCACTACGACACACCACTGAGTGGAAGGCTATATCATTATAAGCATTTGTGATATTAACTGATAACAATAATAATAATATTGATTGCAGCTATAGTCCCCTCTGGCTAGTTTGTAGCTACTTGTCATTAAAATAGGCATCAGTTACACTGGGGACATGTCCCCAACACTTTTTGAAATGGACGATTTTATGCCCATCACTTTTTAAAAGCATAATTTGTTGAAAATAATCGGAAAAAATATCTTGTCAAGACAGCAATTTGTTGACAAGAAATGCTAACTAACAAATTGGAACGCTTTCAAAAAGGTTAATTTGCACAATAAGAAAACATACAATGAAATGTGAGGTCAACATAAAAGAAACAAAGGTGTATTGTTAAAAAGAGTAATGTAAGCTTAGAAAAAAAAAAACCCAGCCTACTAATTCTAAAATGACTCAAAAAAATGCATGCGCCAATGATCTGTAACTTGAACTATTTCTTGACACAGCTTGACACTGTTTTCCATTTCCTCACTCTGTGAACATGACAACACATATGAGCTAAAGTCCAGGATGTGAATAGCTGCCACATGCACATTTTAAGAGGTTACATTCCCAAATAAAAGAGTACTGAAGGTTAGATCTGCTCAGATTTGTGCTGACTCATGAGGTATGACATGAAATGAAAAAAGCTGATCTACATGAAAATAAAAGCAATACAGAATCCTGACAGCCTTACTGCATTATATTGGATTATATTTCTAATTGTCACCTACCGCCTGAATTTTGGGTTCTCCTCTCCATAAATACAGAAATTTCACCATAAATTGGTGCATAAAAAATCACCAAAATGCAGGACATGAAATGTTTGATGCTCCAAAATTTCCTGGGAGATGACCCCTTGACCCTCCACTTCAAATGTGTCCTCCCAAAACAAGACCTTAGACCTTAGACTAGACTATGCCCTTTTGATGTGCTGTTTTTCCTGCCCTACTGTAATCATCTACTCTGACCTCATACTGATCCCTCCATTAAATTGCCTAAAATCACATTAAAGACCATTTAAAAAAGTATTTTCATGTGAGCCCTCATGTCCACAACAATTTTCAAAGTGACGCCCTTGATCTTTATGCTGTAGTCCTCTCTGGCCAGCACATAGGTCTGTTTGTCAAACCAGTAGACCTACATTTTAAGCCAGCCTGTTGCCCCATATGACAATTCTGGAGACCTGTTTGAAAGCTTGTAGCCCCGTGGTCTGTAACTCTGACAATCCTGTAGACCAGAGCTAGCCAGCCTGTGGTTCTCTGTGGCCAGCCTGTAGCCCTGTAGCCCTGCAGCCCTGCTCCATTGTATTGCTGCTGATGTGAGAGGGGCTGCAGGACAGACTGAGGCTCTGTGCGTGACCATGAATGCGTTCAGCTCATTTCACTCTTAAAGCACAAGAATGAAGACAGCAGGAGGCAGACGGCACTAAACCACACACACACACACAGTCTACCTATGGCTGAACAATAATAATAAAAATAATAATAACAATGGGTGAATTTTGTACAGAGCTAAGCTTTACTTTTTTATTCCTTCATCATAATGAACATTTTAATGGCCTTTTAAGAGACCCTGTGACACCTCCGTCACTTGAAAACCCCAAAGCCCTCCATTTTTTCCATCTACTCTTAGAATGTAAGAACTCTTTACCACTGTAGTACAGTAAGTACCTGTAAGAGATGCGAGCCTAGCTCCTGGCTGACTCCATCCAGAGAAGTGCTGCGGCTCACATGACCCCAGGACTCCCCCAGGCCTGGTAAGCAAATCACACACACACAAATGAAAAATATAATTACAAGAATCAAAATGTCATATTTTACAATGAAAGCAGATAATACTGGCAACCTGTAAACCTGGTAACTCTAACTGATGAGGCTTTCATTCCAGCAAATGTAAAAACAGATAATAATGTCTATAAACTTATTTTACAGACTAACAGAGTAAAGGCAGTTTAATTCCTTTAATGTTCAGTACACAATTACTAAATGTGCTTTTAATGTATAGCCTGTCAATGACAACACCAGGAATATAGAGATTGATATGAGTTTTTACTGAAATATAAACCTACATGCTGTATATATACTGCTTAAAGACATGCAGTCATATACTTAACACATCCACCCATTCAATATTTATTTATTTGCACTAATGGTATGGATTACAATTTGAGAGAGAGAAACTCGATTTGTATTTTTTTTGTCGTTGCGTGCTTTACATGTATATTTACACATATATATTTTTTCACATCTTGTCTACTCCCTGCCTTTATTTGTCCAGCTTCCTTGTCCTTGTTCTAAGCTGTTGTATTTGTTTCTGTGTAGCTACACTGAGAGCAATGCAAAGAACAAAAGACAAAACAAACAAAACAACGGAGTCAGATTCGTTGTGTGTGTACATAATTGGCCAATAAAGCTGATTTTGATTCTAAATAAACTGCTACTGTTCAAAATGTGAGTGAAACTGTGTCTGCAGGGGAAAATGTGGCTAAATTAAAGGACCCGTTGGTTTACAAATACTAGTAAGGCTCGTTTAACTGCAGCAATGGCCATCACAAGTCTAAAAGCAACCTAGTGCAAATCAGTGTGTTGAGTTTACGGTCTGCAGCCCTTCAAAACACCAACCTTAAATAAGAGTCGGATGTTTATCGAATCAGCGCAAATGCTGCAGCGTGGAAATACATTGATAAAGCCTTCACAACAGTCAAAGGCACCATCAAATTAACCCCAAAACACCCACAAGTGGCAAGAAATCACTGGCTTACACGTCAAAAAGAGAAAAGAATTATAAAGACCGAGTCTGTAACGCCGCTGTAAGAACACAATTTAGTAATTTAATTTAGACTCCTTTAGTTAGAAAATCTTCTGGCTCTTAATGTTGTTGCTCCCATACACGACTCAGTTAACTAGTCTTCACACAAGTCCTGTAGGCCCTCATTAATAATAATAATAATAATAATAATAATAATAATAGGCTAATTATACTACTGCTACTACTACTAATAATACTAATACTACTACTACTACTACTACTACTAATAATAATAATAATAATAATAATAATAATAATAATAATAATAATAATTATTATTATTATTATTATTATTATTATTATTATTATTATCATCATCATCATCATCATCATCATCATTATTATTATTATTATTATTATAGTAACTATAATTGTTGTTATAGCCTATAAAACTGTAGGAGGGCTGTGCTTTTGTTGGAACGAGAAAAAACGAGTCAAACCTTCTGATCACCATTAAAAAAACTTATATAATAATGAGTAATAATCACTGACGAGTTGTTGTCCTGCTATTTGACCGGTTAAAAACATCCTAAACTTTAAGAAAATGAAAGGAATTAAGTTAGGGCTGCAGGAAGCTGCAAATAACGCAGTTCGTAAAAAAAGCGACCAGCAGTAGGTTATATAGGATGATGGAAATGCACATTTGGAGCCCACAGAGGGAAACTCATACTTCACAGTAGCACGGTGTTTATAAAGATCTACAACTGTGCGGTGATATTATGTCCACAGACACTAATTATTATAGAGGCTCATCAAAACAAGATAGGGTTTAGAGTTTGGCCAAGGGCAGCAGGCCTGGTGTGGAGAATTCAGATCAAACCAGTGTGGATACTGGGCTCATCTGTGTAGACTGGTGTAGGACTGCTGCACTTGACCCGCTGCAGGTAACGAAAGGAGCACTTGTGAACCTGAACTGAACACAGTGCTCGTCTGCTGATGTAGGAGTTTCATTGTGAACTTGGTTTAAATACAGAGTTAATGAAAAGGTCTGAAGTCAGTAGCCTTCCACTCCATATTTAATTTTCATCCAACTTATTGCGTCATTCTTAAAAACACAAAAAACAAACAAAAAACACAGAAGATGTTATGCACTTATTATTTTCTATTACTAGCTATATTTCAGTCCGTGACTAGGCCAATTTAACCACTGAATTGCCAATGAGCCTAACTCTAATTTGATACAATAGTATTATTGTTATTATAATAATAATAATAATTATTATTATTAGTAGTAGTAGTAGTAGTAGTAGTATTAGAGCAGCGATTCCCAGACTTTTTGCTTGTTTGACCTAAAAAGGTGACGTCTGCACGTGAGCCCGCACATTATGGTCATAGGCGCGAGCTGTGAGCAGTTAGCCAATCTGAAGGACAGAGGCCTGAAAGTATCCAGTGTCTTACAAGAACAAAAACAACTGCAAAAATAGGAGCAAACAAAAAAAACAATCAAACAAATAAACAAAAACCAAAAAAAAAAAACCCAAACAAACACAAACTTAATTTGGTGTAATTATTTCTCCCTCATTTTTCTTCATCATCATCGTCATCTATTCCTTCGGTCCAGACTGGACCCTGGGGGTGATTTTAGTCTGCAGACAAATTAATCTAAATTGAAAGAAATCCATTGGGAAGATACATTTTAAATAACTAACTAAAAAATAAACAAATTTTGTTGCCTAAACCGATCAGGCAGTGAGAGCATGATTTGTTGTTGCACAGTTTATAATTCAGCACCATCAGGCTGAAATCAGATCAGCAGCAGTGACTAAAACGTCACTGTGTTTCGTGAACACATTATGACACATATTCTATAATAATAATAATAATAATAATAATAATAGTAATAACAATAATGTTTGGAGTCTTAAACATGTTACTGAGGGCACCAGCAGCTCATTCGTATATACTGAAACAAAGTCTTTTGCCAGTCACAGTGACTGTGGTGATTTTTAAGTGTTGAGAACACTCAGCCAATCAAAACTGAGCAAAAAAGCTCCGTGTGGAGTAATAAAGCAGCTCTGTTGCGCCATGTCGATATCTCATTTACAACTGAGGCCACATAGCGCATATTCCGAGAAAAAACCCGCCGCACACAATAGTCCCAACTTTAAACCAACGGGACATCTGCGGAGGAACACTGTGGGGAACACTGTGAGGTGCGGTTAAAACACTGAGGTTTTTATTTTATTTTTATATTTCTTAACAGTATTACACACTGTTATCCTGATCCTTATAACATTGCTTGTATTGCGTTGTGACTTCATGTTTATGATGTTTTCATCTACTGTAGCCTATAAATGAACAATATACGATCGGAGCTATATTAGTCGCAGTAAACATGATGTCAGCGGTCGTTTGATTTAGCAAATAAACAGTACATATGATAAAGGGTGATTTTTATCTTCCCTCTGATTCCATCTCTTTCACGGCTCACGATATTTGTGGTGTGGGGTGTCAAGAAATTTAACCCAGAGTGGACAACATAGCTGAGGTCAAAGGTCACTTAGTGTCATAAATAATCCCCCCCCCACAAACACCCCACAGAAAACAAGTAGTCCTTTTGTAAACTCCAAATTAAGACCACTTTTAGCTTTTCTTCTCCCCACTTATGTAAAACCCCTCCAGCCCTCTCAGATGGGCTTCTTCACGACCAAATTATCACATGTGGCTCCTGGTAAAGTGTGTGTGTGCGTGTGTGTGGTGGTGGGGAGGGGGTTCTTGGAGTAAAAAGGTGTGAGAAGCCTGAGTGAAGAGGTCCGGCCTTTAAAACAGCAGAGGTGATTTAATGGGGAAAACACAATATGGCCTGTTAAGGACAGAGGAGTACAAACCCTGCAGCCTGCATGAGCGAGATTGTCCCTTAAATTATTCAGAGAGCTTCTCTCGCATGCTTACGTTGCCACACATGTGAAACAGCACAGTATGACAGCCAGACATCTTCCAGTCATGCAATGCAGAATGGAGGCAACTGGTGTTACTGAGAGCTGAGCCACACAGTCCCTGAGAGGAGATATCACTGGTTTTGGTGTTATCCATGCAAAACAGTCAAGTGCTCTACATGGCCTTACTGAGCTTTGGAATCTTTTTACAATATAATAGATTTTAGAGTGACAAAGATGCAACAGAGTCGTATGTCACAATATCCTGACTGAAATAAATCTGACTCTGTGGCTTTTTCATCATTTCAATTAATCCTGATTCTACTCTAAATATGTCGAGCTTGCTGTTTTGTTTTTGGAATCATGTGGTTCAATAATAAGATGTTTCTTTCAACAACCCTATATTTTGCTTTATTCAGTATATTTATAAGAATTTGCAGTATGTGTCTCATTCTCACTTTAAGTTAAGCACAAATAATGTTGATTTCAAGCTGACCCGTATCTACCTGCCTGAGTTTCTTATGCATAATAGCACATGTAACATTTACATTTGGTTCAAGCACTTTTCTTATCTCATAGCTGATGTTTTACTTATATGCTTTACTAATTTTAGTCATTTAGCTGAAATTCACAGTGATAAAGCTAAACTACTTTACAACATGGATTGTTGGAATGAATTTCAGCTGGTGCACTAACATGAAAGGATTACATCCAGATCATCTATCTCGCTTCTGTCCTCTGCTCTTTTACCTCTAATTTGACAGTGATTGCGCAGTATTAGAAAATAAATCCTGCAGATCTGTTAATGATGGGTCTTATTCAGTCCAAGTCTCCCGTCACAGCAGGATTTAGCTGCTTGGCACTCTGGGTGTAAAAACACAGATCTTAACAGCGTCCTTGTTTCCTTTGTGTTTTCTTTGTCACTCCACCTTCCCTCCACCACAGCTTGCTTTACTGTTACAAGGAGCTCCATATGTTGGGGGATCACACGTGCAGATCATACTAATATCCGCGGCTCTGCAGCAGTCACGCAGGATGGAGCCTCATCACAACTAATCTGCTGGCAGGGGCCGTCAGGGGCCCCGGAGAGAAACCACAGCCCTGCCGGCTGGGGACACGGACAGACGGACTGAGGGACACAAGAGACTTCAGCTGCTCACTCAATACACTCATTTACTCAGGGAGGATAAACTGTGGAGAATAGCCTATCAGGATACTTTATTCTGTTTCAGTATCACCGCGATAAGACAGGTCTGACTGATACTGTAGGGAAAGATGGTCTAATAGTGCGCGATCAGGACAATTAAAATAAGCTACACCAAAGTAATGTGCTGAAGCTTAAAAAAAATTCTATTCTAAATCTATTATGAAAAATGTGCACACGAGTCTATATTTTCTCCGCTTATAATCGCCTATAGGCTACACATTTCCTTGGGAGTAACGTTCAAACATTTGACAATGTATGAAGTGGACGATGAGAACAAAATAAAAAATCAGCTTATTGGCAAGTCATGTTTGCATGGAGAGTTTATACAACGAATTTATATATTTATTTTATGAACTTACTATTATTATTTTCTAAGTGTGTCAGTCAGATATCTGAAACGAGGACAATATAACTTCATTCCGGTAAAATGACAGAGAAAGCTGTTGAGTTACAAATAAACACACAGTAAATTACATTTACTTAGCAAAAAGGACGACCAAAAAATAAACACTTATGCAAAAGTAATACGAAAATAATTAATAAAAGCTTAATAAAAAATACGCGCAGCCTATGCCACAGCACCAATCAAGTAAAATATACTACTGGTATTATAGCCTATCCCACTAACAGGATAACAGTAATGGTAATAATAAAAATACCAACCGAAATAAAAAGAAGATGAATGCCATAGGAGCTTATTTTATTATATATAACCATTATTATTATTATAATATTATAATCATTACTAATTGTAATAATAATTATTATTATTTTCTTGTGTGTAATTATATCTATAATTATAGCTACAATATAATTGTTTAACTTTTACAATTATTATTTAGCTGGTTATACTGTTAAATTACTATAATTGTTGCTACATATCAATTTTTTTTTTCTTGTATTATTTCACCCACACTATTTAAACACAGCCCTCTTACTTACCTTCAGGAAAGACTATTCTCATTTTCAGGTAGCTTGTTGTGAGCCGGATGATTGAGGCTTTATCCAGCTGGGAGGTGATGGCGGACGGCAGTGGCAAGAGTTTAGCTAGTTCATAAAATTCACTATTTTCCTTTTCCCGTCGAGTCCGGGCGGCATTTTTAGATTTCTCCTTCATGTTGTCGTCTCTGTTTCACCGACTACTCTTCCGCTCTCAGTCCCGCTGCGGTCACTCGGTGTCCAGGTGTCTCATAGCACAGGAATGGAGCTGCGACGTCTCCGCACATCAAAGTCAGGTCTCTCCCTCCGCTCGGCCTAAAATCCACAGCTGCTGGTGAGTCAACACATTCCCATATTTCCAGGTGTTCCGATGTTGGCGACGAGCGGGAAGCGGCTAATTCCTGGATTTCTGCGGTTTCGCTTTGGTCAGCCCATTGGAGGGCTCACCGCAGACTTGGACCCATCGTCACCTTACCTGATGTTCAAATGCACTGTGACACCGGTGGGGACATGCGGCCCTGTGGGATGAAACATGTGGAGGGTAGACTTTATTGGTACCGACATTTCTAGGTGACGCATCATTTGTGTCTGTCTATAAACAGCATGCTGTAACTAAAATGACACTTGTTTGAATCTTTCTACAGAAATGCAGTGACTGTATTTTTAAATTCACTTTTAACTATAAATCTATAGGTGCTTGTTCGCTCACCTCGGCGCAGATACAGTACAGTTGGCTAAATAGATGCCTGTTGGGCTTGAAAGTGTCCCGGCAGGATCTCCACAAAACCCAGCATTCGCATATCTTCCATCCTATGTGATGTTATGGATAGCGGCGCATCCAGAGCCTCCTCAGTGCTGCAGGCTCGAAGACCCACCCACTGCAGGCAACTCTGCTCCCATTGGGCGATTGGATACCCTGTTGGCTTACCTATTGGCTACGCCTTGTGATGACGCCCTCCAAGGGGAACGGGGATTGGCTGGTGAAAATGTTCACCTCTGCCACAAACTGGATTGAAAAATCCCCCAGAGTTCGTTCACTCTCTTCTGGGAGAAAACAGTATGCAGATCTTCTTTTAAAATAATGCTATTTTAAAGGTTTATCGGCTATCAACAAAAATACATATTTAGTAAAGATTGTTTTACAGCCATTTAGCAATCTGAGGGATTCTCTTTCATTCGGCAGCACACATTGACTTAGGCCAACATAACATGATGTGGCGATGGTTAGCCTACTGCTGCAGAGCTTCCTCATATTTTAGTGAGTTTGGCACATTCAGTGTAAATTGTAGGCTATTCACGTGGAAGCAGAAGCACATTTAACCTGTGCAAAAAAATAGAAAATGCCGAGCATACTTAAACATGGTGTGTTTAGTAGTGTTGCTGGTGTTACTGTTTTATTTAGTAGGCTATGTAGCCTATTTATGGCTCATATGACACATAGGCTACACTTAGCTGTACGTCCTCTGCATCTGAAATAAAGCTGTTGTGTGTTGTTAATGAAAAGTCTGATAGATTTATCCTATGTAACTAATCATTTGTTCATTGTAGGGACGGTTCGTTACTTATGGGGGGTGGGGGTGTACAAATAGTGGTAGGCATGTCAAATATTCTTTTGAAGCACTAGAGAGGGGCTTGTGGGGTTTTTCTTAATTTTTGCTTAGAGGCATACACATTTAAATGGTTGAATTTTGTATTCATTTTACCACAGATTTTTAAAGAAAACATGCCTTGCAAACCGTTGAGTGTTTTCTGCAAAAAATTGCCAAAATACACCATTTATCACAGCCAGGAACTATAGAAACAGAAACTTTTGTTTGATTTCCAAATTTCTGATAATCTTTAGACACATCATGTGTGAGGGGCGCTCCCCTCAGGAAAAAAAACCCAAAAACAAAACAAAAAAACAAAAACAAACAAATAAAATAATATATATATATATATATATATATAAACTGAGCATAGGCCTATAGGCTAATAGTATCATTTCATTTAAATCACTTTATCCTATATCTCATTTAAAAGTTTGCCAAAAAATAAAACATTGCGTGAACTAACTAGTGCGAGTACAAGAATGAAAAAATAAAACAAGGCTTTGTTTGAACTCCAGATTTCATCCTCAACTTTTAACTTTTAAAATTGGAACATCAAAGGGTAAGTTTTAAAAATCCAGGAACTAATTTATGATGGAGGGAGGGTCATACATTTTCCACCAATCTCTCAGGAGGTTCAAGGAAAAGTATTGCTGCTTTGGGGAGGGTAAAATCACACCCCAGCCATCCCCCTCCTCTGATAAGTAAAGAACAGTCCCTTATTAGATTGGAAAATAAAAATGTAAGACTAAAGCACAAGGCACGATTTTCTCACGATGTTTTGCACAGAGAAGTAAGCAAAGATTCATTTTCAATTCTTTGTAATAATTTTTGAATCATATATTAGGCCTGATAAAACATAGAATATGGCCCATAATGTCCTGTGTCCACAATGGAAACAAATGCAGATCTAATTCTCAGCCCTTCTTATGAACTAGGGTGTATACCAGCACAATAGTAAACAATACAGGCCAACAAGTTGACCACTTCATATTAGCAGAAATGCCATAAGGCTTCACATGGTGTTTAGAGAAGCCCTGTCTGATTCCGTCTGCATATACAACCTCAGCTTATCACTTTACCTAAACAACACCGAGATGTTTCTGTGTAGGTATGGGTGATTTAACACACGTGTTGGTGGCTTCATACAATGCTTTCTCCAGCTCGACTTTTATACAGCAGCCTATGTGTATTAAAGTGACCATACGGAATTATGAATGCATTATAATTCCCAGTGTCAACATTATTCACCATATCATCGGTAGTGTTAAATAGTTTTCATGCTGTTTGGAAAGCTGACATTCTGGGTTGCTGTCCTTTTCCAACCCATGAAGGACAGGAGGATGATGATGGTGATGGAGCGGGCACACGCCGTCATGGCTCTCTCTCCCTGTCTGACCGCGGCCGCTGGGTAATGGGATCCAGCCTGCGGTGAGGAAATCATCCGGGGTGCCGGAGGCGCACGAAATGGTTGACGCTGGTTTAACCTTCGCTTCAACTCCAAATATACTGGTAATTAGACTGCGACTGTGGAAAATATGACGATCCAAAATACTCCATGTGATTAAGTCTCCGTGCAGTCAGGAAGGACTTCAGCCCAGATATCACAACAGGATGATAATACAGCCTATTGTTAGAAGACCAAGGCTTCACTGCTATTTATTAATATTAGAAAAAGACATAATCTAACAAATGTTTCGGTACAAAATGGTATAGGTAGCCTACATATTACCCATATACAAAAGTTACACTGTGTGGAGCTTAAATACTTTGTAATTAATTATTGATAACACCCGGGCCGCTGCTTTAACATAACAGCTGACAAGCTTGAGTTGTCTTGAACAGATAATGCAACACAACATATAAGTATTGTTATACATCGTTATGCTATGATAACTCTAGGCTCTCAAATGTGTGAATTTCCTTCTCTGGATCTTAAAGTAAAAGTAAATATTATTTTTGGCTTTTGACTGGACGAAAGACATTTAATTTTATTGCAAAATAATTAAATCCTAAATGAAAATAATCATCAGCTGCAGCCCTAGACACAGCCCAACACATTTGTTTAAGAATATACATCATGTAGGTAAGTATAATATAAAATAAATCATGAAAGGTCCTAATTTTGACACAGGGCCTCTTTACAGAACATGGCCTCGGAATTAGGTAAAATAAACAGCAGGACTGGCGACGATTTATTGTGTTTTAAATGCAGTTTAAATACAGTAACTAAACTGCCACAAAAGGTATTGCTTCTGGGCCTTTAAGGCTCAGAGGGGCAGCTGCCTGCTTAGTAAAGCTAAACCTAAAGCTTTAGTTTTCTTATGTGTAACAGATTTGTTGCTCACTGAACATGTATTTGGAAATATGCACCAATAAAACACGTCATCTGACATAAAGTGGGTCTTGCTGTACTACCTCGCCTTAAAGTCTCATCCCGCAGAGGATCCCTACAGCATGTTCCAGTCTGAAGATCTTCATTATTTTAGTTTTGTGTTAATATGTTAAGCTACATATTCCTGAGGGGTTTTTTTTGTGTTTAATCATATTGCCACGCAGCAAACCTGGGGTCATGTATTTCAGCCTGGAAAACTGAACACACTACACAGAGAGTGAGAGGGATTGGCGGTTTACGTTGGCGACTGTATTTTGGTCAGATGTAGTTTCAGCAACATGTAAGCAGGGTAAATCAGCAAGTGGAATTTGGGTTTTGGTATTTTTTTCAACCCAGCAACACAGAAGATCTATACAATCAGTATAGGCTACAATCAATAAAAAAAAATCAGCATCTGACCTTCTGTTCAGATTTGTTTGGGTCATGTTCACACAAGGAAACCAATCAGGAATTACATTTCTGCTGCTGAGGGGCACAGCTTGGATTCTTCAAATACTATAAATTCAGATTCTCTCCAGTGCAACTCAACTCACATAGAAATCTCTGACTAACCATCTGTGTATAGTGACTTGGTTTAACAAAACAAAACAACAAAACAAATCCTACAAGCCACTATAAGGGGCTGCTAGTCACTTCTGAGTTGACACGTCTGTTTTCCATGGCGTATCTAATGAATGAGACTGAGGAACGTCCATGCAATTATCAAAGATTTATTCCTTATCTTCCAATTAAATTACATGTGGTCCACGCAGAATTGTGCACACACTTACCTACATACCAATAACTTGTGTGCAGATCAAACAAATCACACATTTAATACCAATACCATGACAGATATGATGGTCAAAGACTGTTGCTTCAACCGGTTAGCAACAACACACCTGTGTAGTCACCTCTTCTTCTACTTATACCTTCCCGCACCCCACAGTACAGAATGACACCATAGCGCCACCGGTAAGTACATCAAATGAACATAAATGAACACGAAAATGGCTCTAACACCATCAAAAAACACGTTGTCTGGGAAAGAAAAAACAACAACAAAAAACAATTAGACAATTTATTATCATCCTTTGTTTTGGGTAAATGCCATCTCCCACATACTGTTTCAAACCCTTCAACACACTGCCTCATGTGACTGTGGTGAAAAAAGACTGCACCCCTTAATTGTGTCATAGTTTGGCTTACAACGGTCAAACATATTTGGTCCCCAAAAAAAAACAAAAAAAAAAAACAACAACCCTATAAAAAAACAGATGTCTCAAAGATCCAACAATGTGTGAATAATTGTAGAATATCAACTCCTCAGGTCAACAAACCTCAAAACCTCCCACCAGTATTGCAGGGGACGTGACCTCTGTGTCCTTTTGTTGCTATCTGCTGCTAATCTGACTTGGAGGGATCTTTGGAATTTTCCGGTTACTCCAAACCCTTATTCCAGCCCAAGCTCAGTTATCTTGGTTTTTTTTTTACAGTTTGAACCCAGTAGAGACAGTGATTCAGCTTTTCTCTGAAGTTTATTAATGAGAGCCAACATGAGAATTGGATTAGGGCCCAGCTTTTTAAATGTAAACAGGCAAATCAGATGTGATACAGTCAAACACGCAGCCCTTGATTAATTCCAATTTGGCTTCAGTGTGCCATAATCTGCATGTAGTTTAAAACATCAAATCAAATGCACAGACAGTCAGCACAGGCAGAGACTATCTATTTCTGTTGGTTTCTGTTTGATTATCAGGACTTTTAAATAACTTTTTTTTTTAATTCAAATTTAATGATGACTTTACTTGTGTCAATGCAGATAATTCTTAAAGATACAGATCCTGTAGGCATAGCCGACTTCAGCCCAGAGGTGTAATAGAATTGATACTGTATCACAGATACTGTACCATGGTGGCCGAGCCATTACCCTTTAATTATAATTCTCCTTACACCATTCCTGGATGTTTCTTGCACTATAATGTTAGCTTGTTAAAAACTACCCATCATCCTGTAGAGAGGGAAAGTTCTTCCCCTTCCCGTGAACCACCATGGCAGTGGCAACCCAGAAATTTTTCATAGGGGTGGCCAGATTCTGTCATGGTGCTGAAGTGTATGGGCTAGTTGAAAAACAATGTCTGTAGAGTTACTACTTACTCTTTACTTTGTTTTTTTATTTTACAGTTAGTATTTCTAATTACTAATTATCTGATGTGCTGACTGACTGTACTGATGTACAGTTAACATTTTGAGTTCCACAAAAGTCCTGTTTTCATTTGTTATGTATCTCTATGTATTAGGCGATTCATTGTTCTTCAAACAGGCTGGTTGTCCTTTTCCTTAAAAAGACAAATATACAGCTTTAATTTGAAGGAGTACATTGATTACAAGGAACGAGACATTTACTGTGAACAAGCCTTCTCAAGTTTAGGGGAGACTCATTGGTACCCACAGAACCCTTTTTCATTTAGATATATTGAAGTCAGAATTCAAGGGACCCCTGTGAAAATTGCAATACAAATTATTTCCACTGCAAAATTTAACCTAACATTGAAGCATTATTTATTCCCTTTCCAGTCAAAATGCCAATATGGCTGGCACCAATGAATGCCTTAGGTTATCTACATAGTTTCACAAGATAACATCTTACCTATTGTCAAGAGCGTGCCACAGCCTCTCTTACAGATAGTAGCATAAGCCTACAACTGATTTTCACCACAGGGTGGTGACTGATCTGAAAGAACTGACACTTTCCTGACTTGAAAAACTATGTTTTAAATTGACAAACAATTATGACAAATCAAATTATGTAGTTCATGACACAATTCAACCAGGATCAAAAAATTATTTTTCTTGTTATTGACTACTACACATATTGTTTCCAAATGAAGGTCCTGTGGACACTGCAAAAGGGACTTTGCCTTTTTATTAGTGCTTAGCCCAGTAATATTTTGTTCATATTGAAGACTCTGCTGCTACCACTGAACATGCTGGTGACAACGTTCATTGCCAACAGGCCTTTTTCACACAAGACTTGTTGACATGACACAGTAGCAGAAGCACAGGTGTAAAATCTAATGAATGGTGGCTGAATTCCATTAAGCTGCTCCAGTTTCAGGCTCCTGGTTCTGTGCATGCTGGCTCACTGTCACACTCACTGTCATGGCTTACTGGGACACTTGAATAGAACAAAGCCATCCATAATGTTATTAGTAACACCTGTGGTTTTCCTGCTATGACCAGTCAAAATGTCTGCTCTGAAGAAAGGCCTTTACAGGAAGCAGTGTGGCCATTATGTATTGAGGCAGATGTAAGGGTGTGGTGACAGGGTGGCACTGTAGATGGGTGTGTAGGACATCTGACTTCAATGCCAGAGACTGAAGTCTGGATTTTGTCTCAGGCTTAAAATAACTTGTTTTTCTTTTCAGCCATAACCATGATCTCTCCTTGATTCTAACCAAGTGTTGCGGTTGCCTAACTTTAACCACAGTTTATGAACGGTATCCAGTATAACCAGTATTTTGTTGGAATCACAATGGTCAGTTTTAAACTAGTATCACTGCCTCATAGTTGTTTGCCTCTGCAAACCAGTCAAGTAAGTTTACATCCATGTCTGTCCAGACTCAAATGTAGCCAGGATAGTAGACAATACTTAAAATATGGATGTTGCTGCAAAGAAGCTACATATTCTAAAACATGGGTGCTTCACACATTTTCAACCCAGCAGCACAGAGGATCTATACAATCAGTAGTATACAATCAATAAAAAATTCTGTATCTGACCCTCTGTCCCTGAGTTTCTGGTGTGGCCAGAAAAGTGGTTTTGCAGACCATCATAATGTCACAGTGAAGTTGACCTCTGACCATTTGGATATAAAATTTTATTACTTCATTCTTTTATCCTGTGAGACATTTGTGTGAAATTTTGTCATAATTAGCGTATAAGTTATAGAGTTACAACAAAAATGTTTTTGAGAGGCTATAGCGAATTTGACATTTGATGTTTGACCATCAAAATCAGTTACCCTTAAGTCCAAGTGGATGTTTATGCCAAATGAAAGGAAATTCCCTAAAGGCATTCTTGAGATGTCATACTCACAAGTGTGAGACAGGCGCAAGGTCACAGTGACCTTGACCTTTGGCCTCCAAAATGTACTCGGTTCATGTTTGGGTACACGTGGATGTTAATGCCAAATTTGAAGAAATTCCCACAAGGTGTTTTTGAGATATTATGTTTAAAAGAATGAGAAGAACAGGGTCACAGTGACCTTGATCTTGGACCTTTGACTACCCATATCTAACTGGTTCATCCTTGAGTCCAAATGGACATTTGTGCCGAAGAAATGCCCTCTTTGTGTTTTTGAGATATCGCATTCATGAGAATGTTTCGCTGTCGTCAGTGTGAAGTCATAAATAGGATCAAAAGTGACACAGCAGAGCCAGAGATGTTATCTTTCTCATTCCACACTTCCCTCTCAAAACCTGGCGCCTACATGAACCACAATGTACCTCGACCGGTGATGGTTTGGTCGGTTTTTCAGGTGTGTTATGCTAGTAAAGCTACAGCCGACGCTGACTCAGGTGACACCATTTGAAGACATTCATCAGACTCTGCCCAGCTGGAGCCCAAGGCTTTATACAACACTTTTGTGTAACACACTCGATTAGGAACACTTGTGGAGTTTCTCTTTAACCATACTGATGTTGGCATGCATGATATTGTAGAAATAAATACATTAAAAAACATGTTGTCACTAAACATAATCCAAGGGGTTACAGAATGGATGAACATAATCTGCCCCAGTGTTGACATGACTATGATCTGTATATTTATTAACAGTGTATGAAATGACACTTCTGAGAGGAGGAGATTTGCTTGGCAAAACACTTGTGACAGTTTGGTGCTCCTGAATGAAGCCCCTGCAGAACCAACATGCTGCGGATTTTACCTTTGTAATGACTCAGATAAGATTTTTAACCTTACTTCTGATTCTAAATCAGTCAACACACCAAAGCCATTCTTTTTTGTATATTGTGTCACGACAACTCCAGGCTTCTTGCAGCACTTGACCCTCACACTAAACCTTGTATTATAATATGTGTGTGGCTGAGGTGGTGCTTCTGTTTGAATCATCTAATGCTGAGCCATTTACTGCCTCATCATATATTTACCCCTGGCTGTTTTCCCATAAGGCCATGGTGATTGTTTTAAGTTGATTTAGCTCATGTTGACATATCTATTAGTGCTGCTGTATTATTATCTGTTGAGCTGAATCTTTAAAGCATGTCGCATCCCGACCACATCTCAATTCTTGATATGTGTTTTCATAACACAATATCCAGCAATGTTATAGTAATATAAAAGTGCTGGTGACAGTCCAGTAGGAGTATACGTAAACTGTCTACCGGAACCAGAGAGGTTTGTGATTTGAATGCACAGGGCTGAAACACTGAATATGGTGAACGTTTATTGTTTATATTGGCAACTTGTGTATTTTCTGTCAGAAAAATATTTCTTATTGAGGGATGCTTCGTGGAACTTCTACTCAGTCAATGACAGAGTAACACGTGACTTGTTAACATGACTCTCTAGTAGCCAGCGTCACATATTGGATGTTGACTGGAATTGATTTTTTTTGAGTCAGTGTTGAAGAGCTCAGTTTGCCTTAAACTACAGTGACATACAGATGGTGAATATTCCACTGGCATAAACTCTGTTCCACTTCAGGTCTGTAGCCTTCAATAGACGTGTGGTCTTTTAAGGTCTAAAAACTAGACAACTGAAGCTGTAACCACTCCCCAAATTAGAAAAGGCTACCCAAACTTCAACACAGCACTGTTTCTGACATTTCACAACCATAAGCTGTCGGGTCATCCACCAGTGTCTGAAACCTCATATCCAGTGGCAGAGTTAGAAGAAAGGGTAGAGTTGGTTTGGGTTATGCTTTTGCTGGTTCAGTTTGGTGTATGAGCTTAAACTGGTTGGATTTTATGCAAAACCGACCCGGTCTCACACCAAAGTCGTCAAATACCAGTGCTTAGGCAGTGTCTTTCAGTGTCAGACACCAACGAAAAAGACGTCCTTTTACATCGGCGAGTCATGCGTTGCCGTTATTGTGTAACGGCAACCAGCGGCATCAGAGGAATACGTGGCCAGACAACAATGTAAGTTAAGGCGGCGAAAGTCCAAGTAGGGTGGGTGGGAAAGTTGGTGGATAGGTCCTACAACCACTGACTTTCACCCAGGAGGTGTTTGCTTCTTGTGTGATTGTAAGGCCAAAATTCAATTTTTCTAAACCCAACCATGTGTGTGTGTGTGTGTGTTGGCTAAACGTAACCACGTATATTTGTTGTTGAAGGAAGCGACATTGTACATTTATTTTGAAAGAGACTATATGCAAACTGTACATTTTCTGTTAAAGGGTTAAGTGTATTTCGAAAACAGACAATGCATGTTACAGGCTTAGGGTGACACAGCATCCCAGAACCTCATCAAACAATGTATCCGGGGTACTCTGCACGTCTCATCTCGAAAACTAAAACTGCACCAACGTGGCAACATTTTGGATTTGAAGCCGATGAAAGAGCTGTCTTAACTGGCTGCTGACTTTTGTTGGATGCCATGTTTCTATTCATTGCTGACGTTCACTTTGAAAGTGCCGCAGTGTATACGGAACAGCGGATTCATGAAGTTGAAATGAGGAATAATCTATGTGACCTCCTCATTTCACCACAGACGCCAAAAGACAGGAAGTGCTCCCCATCATTTAAGTGGTGCAGTCTGATAGCTACTTGGTTTGTTTACATGATGTGACAAAAGTGCACATTTAGTGGTTTAGTGGAGGACAGAGAGCTCCAATGTTTCGTGATGTAGCAGCTGAATCAAATGCGACTAAATCTTGTGGTAAAATTCTGTATACTGGTCCCGGTGTCTGACTTAATATCAAACCGGTTTAAAAATGTTTAGATCGGCCCAACCCTTGAAATGGAGGTTCAAGAAATATACCTGGCCAAATGCCCACTTTATACAACCACTGGCTGTGGGTGAACATGCAGGAGTAAAAGTGGACAAGGTCTGGAGTTTCGTACTTGTGCACTCTTCCTTTAATCCTTCACACAACTACTTCCGCCAGTTTTTGTGCGTACCAAGTGAAACACCATCAGTGCCTGTGAGGAGAGGCTGTCTGAATGTGTGTGCTGCTATTTCCATCTGTACAATTCATCATGTTGAGATTGCAAAGACAAACAGACACAGAGGTCTCAAAGAGAGATCTAGGAGGCACTGAGTGTACTGTAGCAGGGTATGAAGGTTTTTTTTTTTCTTTAGATGTGGTCAGATGACATGTGTGACCTAATTCATCTGAAGCTTACTGAGGCTTTTAGTCACACTCACTATGTTTACATGCAGTTAAGTGGAGCTACAGTTATAGCTCGACTAGGCCATTTAATTGGACTACTGTCCTTGTCCCAGTATACAAGCACGGGAGGGGAATCAATTTTTTGACCGAAGTATGTCTGGCTCTGATAGGTGGTGATATGCCCCCTTTCAGTTTGTGAGTACTGGACCTTTTTCTGGTTGACCTCTTATGTCACAGACCAAATAATCAGCAAACAAGTTAGCTATGGTTAGCTAGCAGCATCCCATCTGTGTATTTTAAAATGTTTAACTCTTTCAGCTGACACAGCATGAGCTGTGTCTCCTCGTCCATCCTAAAATGCACGGCTCTGGATGAAGATTTTGCCACGCTATTACCAGCTTCTTCTTCTGTTATGCATTTAATGCTCTTCGACTTCTGCATCAAAGCCCAGGGCAGAAACTGTGGGGCATGCATAGACCGCCTAGGCCAGTTTGGGCCCAACTGACTGTATACATGCAGGAGTAATTCGACTCTCAATCATGTGGGTGTGTTGGTCTGACTTTGAGAAATTTGATTTGGTAAAATTTCGGTCAGGCTAACATGTTTACATGTATTTTTATAGTCTGGTTTTAATCAAACTAACACAATAAATCAATTTTCTATAATGTCATGTAAATGCACTGACTGAGACAAGTGACCAGCTTTCAAAGAATTTTTAGACACCGAGATCCTTTGGCAAAGGAAAGCTTTATTTCAGGGCCACATGTGGAATGGGACAGCCTTGATACCCAATAACAATGTATTTGGTCGAGAAAAACGGACCATGAGGGAGACACCCTCTGAAATGGGACTTAACTGTTGTCCATCAGTGATGGTGTTGTGCAGCATTGGTCAAAGGATAAATGCCTGTGGTGACATCACTGATTAAGGTGTGGCCACAGCATAAAACACTTGAAAGTTCCTGATGAAAATCAGTGTTAAATAAGTAAACTAAAAGTTCTCTTTGAAAGAATCACAAGATATTTTTCTATACCTTCCATTTCACACTGAAAAAAGAAATTCATAAAATAGGCACAAATGTATTTTTTTCTGCACTAACAGTAGCTTCAGTTAACCAGAATGCAATGCATTAGCAATACAAGTTTTAAGCAAGAGGTGAAGTTCACTTAGAAATTACTAACTGAAACAGAAGTAGGTAATTTACTATTTTCCTTTACACACTTTGTATCAGCCTCACTTACCTACTAACTGAAACAGAAGTAGGTAAGTGAGGCTGATACAAAGTGTGTAAAGGAAAATAGTAAATTTGAACTTGTCACTATAAAACAATCAATGACATCACTGATCAGCACAGATCAGTGACACAACAGAAAAAGCCTTTAACACAGTAAGATGTGTTTCAGATTCTTCCCACTCGTGTTGATGACTGAGTTTTTCTGTCAGTGCTCCTCAGGTGAGGGACAGCTCAGTCACTGAGTCGGACACCTCTGTGTTGACCTGAGCAGCGATGCTGGGAGGTGTTACATTCAGGTGGATCTCGTACTGCTGGTCCAGACCCAGGTAGCTGTCACTCATCAGGTACAGCGTGTAGATACACCTGGAACCAGAAGGCACATGGATCAGCAGTAAGAACACAAGCATGGACACACAGGGCTTGTTGTTGTTATGCTATGTTTTCTGATAGCAATGGTCGTTTTCTTGAAATGCACTTCCCTGTAGTTTGTGTTTGTTCCATGCAAAACTTTGAGATCACATTTTTTAGCTTCTCCAGAGCTGCTACACAGCATTAAATATTTGTTCCTTCTGTTTGGTTCCATGATAACTCTGGTGATAATCTGTATTTTTCTTATTGTCAATAAATACAATACAATACATCATTCTGCTGCCCCAAGTAGTCACGACAGCACCAAAGAAAAAGGTTTGCTAAAAGCTACAGTGGAAGTTTTTTTAGTAACAGGTCTGGGTAATGGTACTTGATACCTTTAAGTTATCGACTGAAATAACCCAGTAGCAAGTAGTATCAAAACTTCTCTCGTCAAGCAATACCTGCATCTAATCCCTTTTGTATCCAGATCTCGAGACAAAAAGACTATTAGTATGGTTTTACATGCAGCCGATCACCTCAAACTTTCTTCGATTGTAACGCAATGTGGAATTGGCCCACTACCGCAGCAGCTGCAACCCTTACAGCCTGTAGTGCGGTGAAGTTGAGTGCGGTCTGTTTGGCAGAGCTGGCAGCTGAGATTGCTGAGATGCCACGAAACCTTCTAAAGTATGGTGATACTACATACCTGTGTACCACCTGCATCTGGTGGTCATTTACTCAACTGAATGCTTCCATTCACAAGTAGCCTAAACAGATATCTGCATCTGTATGCAGAATCATTTTGGCTTTCTTTTGTTGTCCGTTTGTATTGTACTGACCCATCATGTTTGAGCAGCAGGTAAACAGTCGGTGTGGAGAGCAGAAGAGGCAGACGCATTGGGCAAATCGTAGCCTCAGAACTCATTGACTATGCCCTATTAGCTTTATATTAGCTTTTTTAAAGTGTATCTACGTTCATACACAGATAACTGCTTGTAGAGATTGGTCGAAATGAGTGGTGCACGGAAGTGGAAGTCTTGGCCTGGGTATCAGCTGGCTACACTGGATCTCCTTACATATTGGCCGTTGCCCTCAGAGACTAATCATCATCAGACTGATAAGCAATGGATTGTGAAATACATCATAGGTATGGGTGAAGTAAAGTAGAAAAAAAGTATCAAATAAAGTACTCTATTGGTCAGTTTCACTTTAAGGGGACTGGTATTGTAATTTTTTTTAAACAATACCCAGCCCTATTTAGGAAATGATTAAAACTGTTACTCTCTCCCGAGTATTGATCAATATGATTGATATTCCTGTTTGTAAAACCCATCGTATGTCATGAGTTCTTAGACCAGTAGGGACTATGTCACAACTTGCAATCCGGTTTTTGACTGTTAAATCAAAGTGTTTCTCAAGCTAATATTGCACTTCCTCTTAGTCACTGTATGAGGAGTGTATGGGGATGTTTATGTGCAGCTGCTTACTTTCCAGTCTTCTCTGGTGTGTAGAAGGCCACAGACACAGCTGTGCGGTTGCGCACGTATCCGACCCGTTTGACAGCCAGCAGTTCCCTGCGATCCACCTCTCCAACAACCAGGAACCAGCCTTCATCCTTCACCTTGGGGAACCTGGGAGCCTGGGCCTTACTGTCCTGCTTCCTCTGAAAGAACAGACGCACTGTACATCACCACTCTTCCACAGAAGCATACATAACTATCATATCAAGCTGATTTAATTATGAGATCTTAGCCGAGGTGCCTTTATATGGAGCGTTTGTGCTTTTGGTCACACATCACTGTATCATAGCTCTACATTTAAACTAACAGTCCAAGGACCCAGAAGAACATTCTGTTCTTCTTAATTACTTTGTATATGAGACGATTTACGCAGTGAGATGTAGTTAAATGTCTTTTATATTAAAGTTGCACAGTATATCAATATTAGAATGGTATCATTATACCATGTCATTAAAACAGCATAATATCCCATGTTATTAGCATCAGTACTTAAAGAATGACTGTTTTAAAAAGAGCCTTATTTCCTATGAATTGTGTTAAGCGTTCTGCTTTTAATCACAGCAGGCACAGTGAGAGACCTTCTGTGACTCGTTGACTATTCTGACGCACAAAGTGAAATATGGCATTATTTGGCTGAAACAGAGAACAGTCAGGGCAAGTCCTAAGGACCACAAATCATGTCTGTAAAACATGCTTTAAACCTACGCAGACCAAGGGAGCTAACACATCCAACTTGTGTTAGCATCTTGCTGGCAAACATGCTGACCTGCTCAAAGAGCAAGAGGTTTATGCCCTCAGACATAAATCAAACAAGTGAGATTTACTTTGTAATAAGCAAGCTTTTTTCAACATCAGAGTTTCACAAGGCAATTAACATTTAGGGCAATGTCAGGATAACTGTTGTGCTAATTTGGCTTTATCTTATTAGCTGACTTACCAATGTGGCAAACACCTCTATATGGAAACCTAACTTTCACACCGCTAACATTAACCTCACAAAAACCTGCAAGCTGCTAAAATTAGTTGTTTACAGTTAGGCAGAATACCAGTCGTAAATGATTAGAAACATTCGATCAGTACTGATAATCATGGCACGTACATTTTTGTCTACAGTTATTTCTATTACTAGAAAATTCCCTCTAGAGCTAGAACTAGAGCTCAGACCTCTGCCAAGGAGGTGTATTGAGTCTTATTAAATGCTGTTTACTAACTGATATCTGGCTGCAAATATAAAGTTACTATCAAAGAAATTACAAAAACGTAGGGGACATCAGATTATTGCATACCATGTGGAAGCTTTAACAACACTATAAACCTGATCTTGATTATTAACAATCATCCATAATCGTATAAATGCACTACTTAATTGTCAAAAACATACCTATAAGCCTCCACAAAGCCGTCACATTGCACATACAGTTTATATCCATGTCTGTGAAAACATGGATGCTTTACACACATCTTCCCCCTGACGGCACAGGAGATACTATACAATCAGCATAGCTTCAAGGACGACACCAAGATTAGAGTCATCAATTCAGTATCTGACCAAATGTGTCCCCTTCTGTTCCTGAGTTATGGTGTTGAATAATGGCCAGGGAAGTGTTTTTGCAGAATATTATGTCACACTGTAGTTGACCTTTGAGGAAATTCCCTCAAGGTCTCTTTGAGATATCATGAAATTCACGAAATGAAACCGATGCAAGGTCACTGTGACCTTTGACCACCAAAGTCTAATTAGTCCATACTTAAGTCCAAGTAGGTGTTTGAGCCAAATTTGAAGAAATTTCCTTCAGGTGATCATTAGATATCACGATCATGAGAATGCAACAGACAAGGTCCCAGTGATGAACTTTGACTTTTGATCACCAAATTTGAATCAGTTTATCCTTGAGTCCACGGGACAGTTTGTGCCAAATTTGAAAAACTGCATTCTTGAGATAACGCGTTTACGAGAATGAGACAGATGAAGTAACAACTACCTTGACCTTTAACCGTTGGGTCCAAGAGAATATTTGTGCCAAGGCTGAAGACATTTCCTCAAGGTGTTCTTGACATATCGTGTTCACGGGAATGGGACGGACATACATATGGACATACAACCCGAAAAAATAACGCTCTGGGCAATGGCTGTTGCCGGTGCTGAGACATAAAAACAAACAAAAATAAAAACACCTAACAGAAGTCTGGCACTTCCAGGGTTATTAGCCTGCACACTATAGTAGTGCACTAAAGTAGACTGAACACAAATAATATAATACACCCCCTTGGCGGAGGTCTGCACTCTACTCAGCACATTTTTTTAGTTTTCCATTTAGTCAAATTATTTCCTGATGTTTTAGGTTGTTGCAAGCGTATAATTTCAGTATTGGTATTGAGATATTTAGGCAGGTATTGTATCAAAATCCTAATTTTGGTATTATGACAACCCTATTTCATAGGGTGGTGCTCCTAGAGAGCTACATTTCAGTTTCTAAGATGCCATTCACAGCAGGCCAGAGAGATTTTTATCAACCAGTCCACTAATTCTATGGAAGTATGTGAGATAAAACAGAACTGCCTGCGCTTCGTACCTGTTTTCAGGTTTGTAATGACCAGTGCAGTCTCATCTATCTGTCACATACATGAAGCAGAGCATAAGACCATTACATTTCCTACACAGCAACTTAGTGGGATGCTACAGAGTACAGGAGTGCATTAATCAGAATGTACATTAGTATTAATTAAAAAATTTTATGTCCCCCTAATGAATGTAGGTCTAATATTCACTCCCCTGTTAGCTCTGTTTTGGTCTCC
This sequence comes from Epinephelus awoara, assembly GCA_035609425.1. Classification (NCBI taxonomy): domain Eukaryota; kingdom Metazoa; phylum Chordata; class Actinopteri; order Perciformes; family Serranidae; genus Epinephelus; species Epinephelus awoara. The sequence continues at coordinate 36,754,446 of CM069300.1, forward strand.
ACCAACTCTTGACTTGTAACCATGTTACATCTGTACATGCTAGCAGGAAAAATGGTTTGGCGCCAAACTATGATGCACTGGGTCTAACATTAGAACATTAGTGCACACAACACTGACATATCATCCCCTCTTGAACTGAATGAACTTGTTAGCAAACAGTTGCTTATTTACACATCAAGCAGTTATGGGGCAACTTTATCATTCATTTGGTCTCCACCGTACATATATAAAATCAATATTCACTCTCTTTTACCTCTGTTTTTGGTCTCTGACAACTTCTGAGGGAGATAATCCTCTCTTTAACTGCTAAATGCTCCAGTATGTTCATTAGCTAGTCTCTAACTGCGTCTGTCTGCTGTTTGTTGCTGGGCAGGTAGAGTACAGTGGGTGTAACTGAGCTTTTCATTGAGAACAGTTGCCACAGTATAATATTCTACCGTATTACATTTTATGTTATTGTACTTTATTACTATATTATTCTAAATGTCTTGGATTCTCATTTTGACAGAGTTGAGTATTGGTGTTGGGCATACTGACCCTCTGCTGGCCCAGGTTGATGCGCCTCAGTGACACCTGCAGGACGTACTCCTGGTCAGCGTGGACATCCAGCCAGCTGCTCGCCTCCTTCAGGTTACCCCCTGCAGCTGGCAGGGGACGCTCCGTCTGCTGCTGGCTATCCTCCCACCAGCCCTTCACACTCATCTCAACCTCCAGCACTGGGAGATGACTCAGGAAGGACCATGCCTGACGGATGGAAAAGAAGACGGTGACTTAAAACTGACATTAATATCTCTATTGTACTGGTCAACACCCACAAAAAACCTGTGGATCTTTGCCCTACTTGATCAGAGGTGATGGAGACTTTGCTTAGACACACTAAAGTATCAGACATACTGACATAGAGAATGAACGCGACCCTACTCAAGTCAGTTAAACAGAAAATAATTTGCATCAAGGGTGGATCAAGACTCTTAGGAACACATGCAGGCGTCTAGTACGATACTACGGTGTGCAAGATATCAGAGTCCAAGACTCACACTCAGGACATGTGTGTTACAGATATGATTTCTCCCACTCTGGAGTGTGTATATATCACCTACTTTAGATGGGCGTTTAGTTCTGGTCCATCTCATGTTCACACAGCCTTATTACAAATAAACCCAAAGGTGTAAAATAAAGTCATATTGACCGACAGGTAATATATGCATTGGCAAGATTAAGAGACTTCCATCATGCATCATCAATGATACATGGACCCTGATGGACTCGAATTCTGGTGACAGACAGTTAGTCATTCTGCACTTAATTGAACCATATGTGTTTATTTACTTTTTCAGTCACAGAGAACCAGCAAAGACATTGATATGAGCACTAGGTGAAGGTAGGCTTGTGTGGTCTTAACATGAAAAGTGACCTCATGGTCGGTGTCTCTGTTCATCTTTTCTCTTCATGTCCTCATTCATGCATAATCTACCAGCTTCTTTTGCTATTAATTATCAAAAAATGAAAATGAATGAAAATGAAATGATATCTTGTTATTATTGAAAACTGAAAATGACAGGTAATAATAGATAATGATAAAATGAATAATAAATGAAAAATGAAAGCAATGAACAGAGTGATAGTTTTACCTGAAATCATTGTTGGTAACACATTATATTACTTTGGTACTGCGAAACATATGCTAATGTCACCCCCAACACTGTTTGTACACATTTTGTTGCATTTATACCATGTTACCCGACTTCCTGGACTTTATCTGTGACTTTTTTTTCTGCTAAAATATTTTCTTAACATGGCCCTAATCCTCCCTCATAAGGAACAGAGCGGGCATGTACCTATCAGCACTGTTGTTTATGTGCTGTTGTCCAGGGTGATGGGAAAGCAGGGCTCTTACTGTCAACATTGTTTTGTCTTGTACTCACTGAATGTATGTCTTTTACAGAATTTTTGAAATTTGTATATCAATGACAAATGAGTGTGTGAATGTGTCCTGAAATGACGAAGGTACCCTGAGGTGGCCATAAGTGAACACAATGTCATATTATTATGTTACATTTATTTAATAAAGTCAATCATTTCAGTGCCTGGTAGAATTTGGAAAATTGTGTACTGTAGTGCCAAATTCAGAAAGTGAATTTCCCACTCTGCACAAAAATAAACCCAAAGCTGCAGATACGAAACATCTTCATGTTTCTTCAAATTTTCTTATGTAAGTGGTGCTCAGAGAGGCAGCATAAAATTCTGAGAAAAACGAAAATGAGAATTTTCAGAGGGGTCTGTGTGAGATGGACGGATCCATCAGCTACTTTACAGTAAGTCTGCAGTTTGATAAAAGCTTGATTCATTCTAACAGACGCGACTCTCTGGTTTTAGATGCCTCTTAAGTGTTTTTATGGGGAATTTAACATTTGGCTCAACCTAAAAGCCCCACCGTGAGGAAGACACAAGACATTAAAAAGGTGGAGGCACAGAGGAAGTGACAGGAAAAAACACACTGGTGGAAGATGATGATGTTGGTAGTGTGTGTGTGTGTGTGTGTGTGTGTGTGTGTGTATGTGTGTGTGTGTGTGTGTGTGTGGCAGTGTATTGAGGGCTGGGAGGAGAAAAGCCTCTCTGATTCACCGGGCAAAAGCTATTTATGTGAGGATTACTCTCCCCGGGCAAGCCAGACAGAAACGCTGCTGCACATCTAATTATTTAATTAGAGAGGCCGCCACACTGTGGGGGGTAGGGGCCGAGGGGTAGTACAGGTGGAGAAGGAGGAAAGCGGGGACACTGATTGGGTGAAGCCACAGGGCCTGCCGTCGTGCCCGGACACTCTCATTACTGCTGCAATTAGCACTTAAATTGGAGCTGTAAACCCTATCAATGGAGCTGTAATTGGGGATCCTAGAGGTATCTGGGACCGCAGTGGCAAGACTGCTCATGGCACGTCACTAATAATGGTGTGTGTGTGAGGTATGAGGTAGCATGTGATCTGCATGCACTGAGTATAGTAGTAGGTCCATTCTCAAGTTCATTTTTATAAAATGTACAACATTCAAGTCCTTGCAATCTATCTTTTTTTTTTGCTGCCCATTATTCCTCCAGGGAGCATACTTTAAGGGATTTTTATAGTCCCAGTGTGTTCTGTGTGTAAATATTTGTAACCTTACCTGGGCAATCTGACTTGATTGAAACTCTTGGCCGATGATATCAGCAAAAACACTTTCCTTTCCGTTGCAGGCAGCAATCAGCTCAGGAAGTCCTTCGATTGGCCCGTGGAAGCCCCCTGCATTGCTCCTCCCCTTCCTGTTTGCCCATTTCCTTTGGAGTAGGAGAGGGAAGGTTGTTGGTCATCACAACAAATCCTACCCTATCCCTCCTGCTGTCTCTCACCACAGGGACTGTGGGACTTCCTTGCTCATCGCTCTCTTCTTTTATTGTGTTTGCAAAAAATTATTCAACACTGTTGGATGCAGCAGGCCTAGAAATCCATACCGTGTGTGCATGGGAAAACTACTTTCTGTCAACTGTTTGCTCTGAACATTAACTCACTAGGTCCTATATGTGTGACTGCATGTGTGTTTGCACCTGTGTGGGAGGTTTCCAGAATGTAAATGATGGCCTTTGGAGGTCCATAGCTAAGTGTGGGAATGGTAGGGAACTTTAAACTGGAGAAACGCACATTGATGGTGCATACAATACAGAGACCTGTTTGTTGGTAAAGCAGCGAGACCCAAAAGGGACCAATTATGATTTTCTGTGTCATTTATATATATGTAGTGTTAAAATGAAGGCTGTTCATATTAAACATGGCCAAAGTTTCAATTAATGACGTAAACATATGTAGAAGTAATCTCTGTGAGGAACAACCTCATGTTTCCTACTGTTCACTCAGTTTACAACAGTTTTTCCTACTTTGACTAAAGTATGACAACATTATCTACCCTTTACTTCTACATGAAGCTACATGCTAACCTCAGGGAAATGTAAACTTGTTGTAAACTTCTTCCCGATTTCGGATCAGATTCTTGCTGGATAATGTCCGCCTGTGTTCACAAGCTTTTATTGGTGGTTTTTCATGGTAGAGTGCTGCTATTATCTGTTACAGTCTTTTCCAGGCTGGAAGCACTGCTAAATGTAACTACATACTAACAACAGGGAAATGTAATCTTGGTTGCCGATGTTGTAAATTTCTCCCCAGTTTTGTTTAAAAGCTTTAGTGGTGGCTATTATCCTTTAAAGTAATTCTGCAACTGCAGGCACTGCTACATATAGCTACATGCGAATGTCAGGGAAACACGTTATCTTGCTTCCTGCTGTTGTAATTTTTTCCCCTGCTTTCGAATTGCATTCCTGCTGTAACATGTCTAGTTGTGTTAAGAAACATTTATCTGTGATTTTTCACAGTAAAAAATGCTGCTGTTCTACGTTCCAGTCATTCCCCAGCTGCAGTGACGGGTTAGAGACACTGAGATGTGGGAGAGCTGGAATCAGAGCAGACTGAGTTTTTTTTTTCCGGTAGGGGTCTTGAAGAGACAGAGGACAGAGACAGTATGAGAAAATTAAAATATTTTTTGACCATTAAAGCATGTCAACATCTTCTAGCAGAAACCTTAAATACAAGTGTGAACCTGATAGTGAGCATAGGTCCTCTTTAAAGCTATGAAGAAGACATGTGAAGAAGCTGTTTATACATTAATGAAACATGCTAATATTTAATTTCACTGAGTCTAATCACAGCTGGAAGAGCAACAAGGCAGATAAGCCATCCACTAGAGCTAGCGACACATCATTGTACAGGTATTGCAGCTTTGTGAGTGGTGTAGTGAGGTATACCTGAACAAATAGAGGTCTTGTTGTTCCACATGTGGCAGCGTCAGTAATGAGGAGTCGTGCAGCCAGCGGCCCTGGACGATCATCTGCACCAGGTTGCAGATACTGATGGCTGTAACGAGCCAGCCTTCATTGGCAGCTACATCCAGCATTGACTGAGGAGAGAAAACATTAGAATATATAACATTAATCATTATTTTTTTATTATTAGGGGTCGAACAGCCTTGCTGCTGCTCCCTTTTCTTATTGCCGATGTTGATTTTAGTCTTCCTGCCATCAAAATCTGCCTTATCATGTATGAAAATAAAACAAGCTTTGCACATAGTTCCAAGTTTACTTTACTAAAATTTGGGACTAATAATCCTGATGGCCAGAAATGTCATCACTTAATCATTATATCCTATTGAAATTGAAATGTTGTCATAATCGTATGAATTCTTGAGATATTGCCAAAAGCATTTTTGTGAGGTCACACTGACCTTGATTTTTGACCCTTGACCACCAAATTCTAATCAGATTATTTCTAAGTCCAAGTGGGTGTTTTGCCAAATTTGAAGAAATTCCCTCAAGGTGTTCTTGAGATATCCCGTTCACAAGAATAAGACAGATGCATGGTCACAGTAACCTTGACCACTGACTACCAAAATCAAATCAGTTAATCTTTGAGTCCAAGTAAACAGTTGTGCCAAAGTTAAATAAATTACCTCCAGATGTACTTGTACTTGTAACTTGAGGTCACAATGACCTTGAACTGTGACCTATGGACCCTAAAATCTAATCAGGTTGTCCTTAGGTGTGTCCAAGTGGACATTTGCGCCAAAGTTGAAGAAATACTCTCAAAGCAATCTTGAGATATTGCGTTCACAAGAATGGGATGGATGGATGTACGTATGCACAACCTTACACAATAATGCCTACGGTGCAGAGGCATAAAAATAAAATACATTTCACTGTTGTCTTCATGAAGAACAAAAACTTTCATAATTTTATCTTGTTCACTGGGTTTCAACTGAGAAGAGTTTTTAATCCACAGGTTTTGAGTTATGTCCAAGCCATGTTTTTTTTTCTTTTCAGATGTAATTTATCAGTAAATTTTGTTCTTTCACTCTTTGACAGTGACACTCATTTGAATCTATGTGTGTCATGTGTTGCAATTAGATACGCAATGTCAAAGAGACAAAGTGTATCCAATGTTAGGTCAGCTAACAGTCATGGGTGAAATGATGCCCAACCCGAGACTGGTGAGGTAGTGACAGTTTGTCAGACAGTTGCACTTACTTTATGTATAGTGTAAGTGTCAATAAAAATATAAATTCATTCAATAAAAACAACCATAAAGAAAGTGAGGTCCAGAACTATTTTAGTAAACGGTAGCAGCAGGACACCAGAGAAGTAACCACACAGCATGGAAAATCACAAGCACATGTACATATGCACACACACATCCTAAACTGTGGACAATGGCTTACAGACATCAAGACATGGTCCTAACTTCAAACAGGACACACACAGAAACTAAATAAACACACCTTCGATACAGATAACCTGCATGGACAATCTTTGGTCAATTAAGTTTTAGGACTGTTATCAATGTTACTTGACCACGCATCGAGTATTCTGTCTGCAGCCACTTTTCATATGAACACTGAGTAACAGAGCCCTTGTGGGTGCCAGACAATGAGAATCCTGGGTGTTAGATCTAGCCTCTGAGCATCATGTTATTTATGAGATGGATCAGCAAGTTCAGCTACAAATCACTGACTAATGTTTAACATTCCCCTTACTCTCTGCTTTATTGACAGTGCAGCACTGCTTCCAACATATGCTCTCTTTTCATGTGTGATACATAATTCAAATCTGTTAGTTATGTAGTCCTCTTTAACCTTTTTACATCTTGTTGCTATCATTACATGATTCAAATGTTATCCAACTGAAAGTGAAGTTAGTGTTTATACTGCTAAACATGTTTTTACTATTCTGTTAAAGCTGGTGGTTTAACTGGTAGATTCAGACTACTGACATGAAGCTATCAGCTGATCATTTCACCCATGAGCACTTATCAGTGTGTCGGTTTAACAAACTGCAAAAACATATATTCCACGATTTTACAATTGTGTTAAAGGCGCTGTATGTAAGAATGGGGCCAAAACGCTTACTGCACTCAAATTCAAAATACTGCCGCAAGTCGTGTCCGCCCCCCCCTCCCCTACAGATTCGAGAAGCTGGAGACTGATTTGTTTGCCCATGGGCGGCTGCCGTGGCAGTGCCACGTCACCGCGTCCTTGATCTTTGGTTTTCCAGCGGATGGATCGGGCGAGTCAGGCTTCTCTGCTGCTAACGCTGCTGCCGGGATACAGCTGAGGAGGAGCCGGCTGCTAATGCCATGTACCAGGACACTGCTAGTGCTGCTTGCCGTGCTGCTGTAGCTCAGTCGTAACTGTAACTGATGCTGAGACTCTAATGACTGTGTGACTGGTAGACGGCGGTGGGTGGCACAACAGGCCAAAACACAAATTGAAAACATAAACATAATTTGCGGATTGTAAAAATGTTTTTTAAATGCAAATATTCTGGCTGTACTATTGTTGGCGGTGAGATCAGTGTGTTATATGAACATTATTCCTTAGTCTCTGTGACATATTAGGATGATTTTACAACTATTTGCTTTAGATTTCTTACATATAGCTCCTTTAAACCGTGATGCTTCTTGGCCACTATTCAAGTTTCTCACAGAGTTAATGTTTTGGTTACAACAATATCACATTGATATACTCACAGTTAGAGATGCTCCGATCCACTTTTTTTTTCAGTTTCATTCAAATGTAAGGTAAAGCGGTGTAAGGTAAAAAATATTCCAAATATAGTGACTTAAACTGATAACATCTTTTTTAGGTGGCAAAAATATGTTTTGCTGCAGCCCCTGTCCACAGCAGCATAATGTTTGTGTGCCGGTAGATTTGGTTTATCAAACACAATAGCAAAGCAACACAGTCAATAAAACAAGCTTAGCAGAAGCATCAGATAGATCAGACGACCGTGTTTAACTATATAGTATCTTTAAAAGTTTAATAGTTATGGCTAAAAATGATGACAAAAATACATACATATTTACATTTACATATCTCTGCAATTGAAATGAATGGCCATTTTCTACCTGGAAGTGATTATTGTTGTTGTTAGCATGGTGTCATGGTCTATACATAAGTTTAAACGTAATGAGAAAAGCGAGAAGCTTGAAAAGGCCGAAAACCATCACTGTGAAAAAACAAACAGTAGGCCATATTGCCTAGTTGAAAGCTGCTGTATCACCCTTGTGAAAAGGTAGTAATGTGCTGTTTAGGGGTCCTAGAGTCAGACTGTCGTTGACCTAATGTGTTATGGGCTTTGAGTAGCCCTCGACCTCTGTCCTAGGAAGTGAACTCGTTTTTTTGCAGCCATCACTATACATCTGCATTCTCCATGCACATTTAAACTGTGACTGGCAAAGAATATGCCAGCCATTGTTCATTTGAGGTGGGTGTGGTGTCAAAAAGGTAATTTCAGATGGTAGATGACACTCTGCTTGCATACTCGCTTGGAGCCGCAAAAACTCTACTCATATTTACAGGGTAACTTGGAGAGAATCTGTGTCTGAACACTGTAGCCTCACAAATAGAGTCCCTCAGGATTCTGTTCTGGGTCCCCTCCTCTTTTCTCTTTAAACCATGTCACTTGGCCATGTTTTTCACTCAATGCTTGCAGGTGTCATTTGACCTCCGGAGCTCAACCAGCATGCACCAGCCCGGCTGAACTTGAACCTACCCAAGGTAGCTGTAACACTGGTACTTGCCTATCATCGCACTGAAAACTCATCTGTCCTTGGCCCAAAAAAACCAAACAAATATACAAACAACCTAACTAACTAACAAAAAACAAAAGGTCTCTTTCTTTATCGCTTGTTGTTTCTAAATGTAGCATCTGAAGCAGTTCAGCATATTTGATGAAGATGATGACCCTGCATGATTCTTGCACTTTTTGGGCTTGTATCCACATAGTTAAATACACTCATTACAAGTCACTCAGGTGTTCCTGCAATCCTGATCACAAGAATGGGACAGATGCAAGGTCACAGTGACCTTGACCTTTGAGGGTTGACTGCCCAAATCTAATAAATTCATATTTAAGTCCAAGTGGATGTTTGTGCCAAATGTGAAGAAATTACCTCAAGGCATTCTTGAGATATCGTGTTTACGAGAATAGGACAGACATAAGTACGTGTGTGCGGACAAACAACCCAAAAATATATTGCCTCTGGCCACAGCTGTCGCTGGTGTGAAGGCAAAAAACTTAGCTAAACGAATGCAATGTTATCACATTGGTCATTGGTTGCAGCTGTGTAACAACTGCCTAGTAAATCCTACCTGACAGATTCGGATGGCATTGTCCAGTACTGTCTTGGTATCGGTGGTGTAGTCGCTGCATGGCAGCTGGGCGTGGCTGAAGTGGGCCTGCAGCAGTAGGTGGGTCTTGGTGTGGGCGCTGTCATAGGAGTGGGGGTTGACCTGCAGGGGGAGCTGCTGAGCCAGCTGGCTGTTCAGCTGGTCCTCATTGTGTCTCACGGGCAGCTCGGCATACTCCTCTGCGTCCTGCGAGACAGAGATCAAAAGTGAAACAGGAAGTCTAAAGCATGTTGTGGTCAGACCTTTTTAATGCGAGCATCTGTACTCTAACAGCTGCATTTACCTCCCTGCTTTTCTGGCATGGAAAACTGCCTGTTCCCGTTCCTCACTAAGACGGCAGTGGGATCTTTTCACCAGATCCGATGACCCAAAAATCCAGCACACTTGTTCATAAAAATCTCTTCTATCTATATCTGAATTCTTTAAAGTAAATATCTGAAAATGCTACACAAATGAAGAAAACAGAGAAATGCTGTGGGTGACTAGATAAGTAAACTGACAGTGATGGTCCATCAATCTCCTCTTTGTGCTGAGGTTGTGAGTTGCACCTTGTTTGTGGTGCAACACACCGAGAAATGCGCGGACACGCATGGCTCCTCTCCTCTAATTCACTTCAGTTCAACTTCCACTAATGTAGTCCCATCAACAGGCTGCGCTGGAGGCATCGGTCATAGCCTCCCCCCAGCCTGGACTGTTAAGGCTCCATCCATCACTGACTGAAGCCAATGTTTCAAAAGCTAGGACTTGAAAAAGGACCTGAGCGAGGTGGGGGCTGGGATGAGAGATAGGAATAGGAATCATCTCCGAATGATTTATCTTTCAGTGCCGTTGTGTGTGCATATGGATGTGCTGGAGAGAGACGATAGATCTTTAGGCAGACATCATAACCAACAACTTCACACCGCCTCACACCCTCTGCTAGTAACATTTACAGAGACAGAGGAGGGAGAAAATAATGGGAGAGACTGGAGCTTTGAAGCACTAATTGCAGAGAAAACCAAAAGAGTGGGGCTAGGCAAACAAAAAGGGAGGGAGGTATACACAGCTGAGCCCTACTGTGGGGTGAGGTCCACCATACAACTGCTACAAAAACATTTCCTACAAGTTATAGAAAATATATGCTTTTGAAAAAAGAAAGGGCATACAGACTTGGTGAACCGGATTGCCGTATTAACTTAGCCTGACATTGCCAGACCAAATTGAAAAAAAAAAGAGTTAGTCTGGGACCTCTCAGTCAGGCATTATCAACGACCGTAGATTAAAATGCCTATGGATGCAGTTGGATAGAGCTACTACTACAACTGGTCAGAGCATCGAAACAGGTGATGAAGGAAGGAGTGACGGACAAAAGTAAAAAGGCTAAAGCATGCAGATATGAGCAGTGATGGTAGCATCAATAGGTCTGTAAACAAATGTTGCTATTTTTGCCATCAGAATTTGAGTGTAGCACTTCAACACAAAGTTCCACATCAGCTGTAGCCATCTTGGTTGTTTTCAGAAATGGCTCAATGGAGCTTCTTTTTACCAAGGTAGGTTTATGCTTGCTGTCGTGAGGCAAAAATGACATCCTCACATATTCTGAGTAGAGTGTAAAGGCTCCGCAAGTTGTCAGTCATCATCTCAAACATGTCCCGTGTTAGATAAACAGTTGTGATTGGCTTGACCCGAGACAGGTCAGCTTGAAATCTGTCTGAATGGGAGGGGACCAGATGTATCTGCAAAATTAAAACATGAGCTCGCAGTTTCATCTGGTTCCCAGGCTAGTTCAAAATAGTTAATTTCCTGCCACTTGTGTTGACTGTAGTTTGTCCAAAAGTAACACACAATTAGTTGTGTTGTATTTGAGAAAAGCCTTTTCCTTTTCTTTCGTCTTAGTTAGTGCTTAAGGCCAATTACCCAACTAACAAAAGATCAATCAACAGCAATGCTGATAATCAATGAATCTTTAAAAGGTGCGCAACATTCTCTAGTGTTACCTATTCCACTGTGAGGAGTTAATGCTTTTTCTCTGTTTTATATAACTGTAATTTTTTTACTTTTATGTCTTGATAAGACATCATCAGTCAGAAAAAGCACTCTGAAGACTTCACCTCTGGAGCTGGTGATTGTCATGCTTCACAATTCAATATTTAATTGAAGTCATTTTATGCCTTTATTGTCGAGAAGACAGATCGACAGACATGAAATGAGGAGAGGGAGATGGGAATGATATAAAACAAAGTTCAAACTCAAACTGGGGAAATTATGGTTACATGTTCAGTGCCTTTACCCCCCAGTTCACCAGCGTGCCCAGCTTCACATTATCTTAACCTTTTAGAGACTTGGAGATGAATTGCCCTTTATGGTACAAAGAGTAAATCAACAGATTAATTGCTGATTAAAATGTGACGGCTATGTCTTAATTTTCACCTGTCTACTCTACAAACGTAAACGTTTGGAAGCTCAGCATGTTGGGTTTGTTAATGCAGTTTGGATCTTATAGTTGTACTCAACAAAATAATTGTTGAGATCTGAGAACGCAGAAATATTAGGTCAGAGCCCAACGAGGCAAGACAGATAAGAGGCCAGATGAACTGACATGTTTATCCTGATAATCTAAACCACCAACGTAGAGTTAAAAGTGAGTGCACCCCTAATGTCTGTAATAATACCTCATTGCAAGGGAAAGCTAATCTGCTTCCAGCCCCCAGAATCCCATCCTGCACACTAGCCTCCAGAAACAGTGTTGGGCTTTGAAGCCAATTTGACATAGAAGCCAGGTTAGTCACGTGATGCCACTGGGCCCAAAAATGCTTTTTTCATATGCTTACATTGGGGAAGAGATGTCTGTAAATCAGTGGATAATATGTAATGAACATTACGACTCCTGCTAAATGACTCATTTTACTATTGGGATTTGGTCCATTTGGTCCAATAACATTTCAAAAGTCTTGAAGAGCAGCACGAATAAATCATTTTATCCCCAATCAAGTTTTAGGCTTAACTGGAAGTTGGCTGCTCAGCAGGCAAAGTCTGTAGTGTCCTATGGGTCGAACAATACAAGAGCAGAGCAGAAGATCTGGGTAATTTTACACACAGAAGTCAGAAGTTTTTTGGCTTCATGAGCAACTTTCATAGAAATCAACAGAGCCCTGCCTCCAACGCTGTATACATCCATGCCTGTGCCAGAGCCAGAAAAACAGCAAAAGTAAAAATGGCAATATGCTTTGATGGGATCAAAGCAACTGTGAAGATTGTTGTATGTCGACTTCCAGAAAAAAATAAATCTTCAATTGATGTTGCAAACATTACATTAAACAAAATGTCAATTAAGTCTGATTGACAATGGCAAGTATGGGCAGTCAAAGCTGAAGCAGGAAAAGGGTTTGTAATTGATGGTTACAAAGGATAGTATGGTAATGATTTCAGCATTTCCCTTTAACTCACCTCTTAATAAGTTTGGCTAACTAGAAACTAGTGGGTATGTTTCCAACCTGTCTGAAAACCTTGTGTTTCTTGCCCTGTCAACTTCTATCTAGTGATCTCAGCAATTAACTTGGTTAACAAATTTTATTACAGTATCATAAATACATCTAGCATGGAATAGCTTCTCTGAGATGCCTCTTAGCCCTTTCACCAGAGCAGCTGCTGTTTTTCAATGTGTCACCATTATATCAGGTTTTCCTTAATGACCAGGTATTCATGTTTGTGTTTGACAATGCATTAGACTGTCTTGAAGAAGGTTTTGCTTAAAAAACGGGACTTTCAGTGTAGTGCTGAACCCAAAATCCAAGGAGCATAAGTAAGTAAAGGAGGACAAAATACTGACATTTCACTTATCTAACTGGCTCACATCACAACAGAAATATGGTTACACGTTTCGGCACAGTTTCATCAGAGCCTGTCTCCAATATCTGTATTGGATTCCAATGCTAACGTAATTTAATCATTGGATATCAGTCTGACGTCACCGATTCATGGCCTGATGAAGGCTCTGTGCCAAAACATGTACACATATTCTATTTTGACATGAGCCAATTAAACAAGTGAAATGTCAATATTTTGTCCTCATTTGCCTGAAAAATTTGGATGTGTTAACTCTTCACATTTTTTGGAATATGCTGGTTTGACTGTATTGTTTGACAAATTTTATGTTTCACGCAGTTTGACTTCAATGAAAACAGTGCCATCTAAGGAAGCAGAGGACACGTGTGGCAAGAAGAAAACAAAGACAAAGACTGGCTGAGTGGTAGCGTAGTGCTCAGAGAGAAAAATAAGTGTGTAAAGAGGAGGCAGGAGGTGGTGGTGCAGCGATGTGTGGGTGTTGCTCATTAGTGGCCACACTGCAGCAATTAGGGGGAACTGGAGGAGCATGCCAGTGCTTTGTAGCTAACAGAGGGGGAGTGGACGGGGCGGCGGGGTGACTGGCCTATTGTATTGCAGCTTGTTGGAGAGGGAGGCAGCTAAGCATGGCATGCTTTGGTCTGCTTCCAACTACATGTGTGCAAAGGAGAGTGATGTTAAGTGTCTCAGAGTAGTCCTCCCCTCCATATGTTAGCATCATTATTGAAGTCAGGTTCAACCAACAACCCACTGAATGGACTTCCAGCTGTACGGCAACAATACCTACAATACATGAATAAAAGCTAATGAAGATCTAAAAACGCACAAGTCATGAATAAATCTCTAGTGTGAAACTGTGAAAATGTATTTTGGCCACAACATCAACAAAATGCTGTCTTGACAAATCAGTCAGCTCTGTGTGGCTAATGTTTTAGGGTGAGATAAGTCCCACTGCTGTCTTTAATTTGCCACAACAGGAAACATTTATATAACATTTTTAATATTGCCTATCAATCATGTGCAGACCAAAACAAATGGTTATTTTATCCTATTAGCAATGATTGTGTGTGTGTATGTATCCAAAGACTGACATATAGAGCTCCATTATTGTCTAAAAACTATTAAAACTGTCCTGCTGCCAAAAACACTTAGTAGAGCAACATTTACTCAAAACTACAAAGAACAGCAGGTATAGCAAATTAGTGAGTTTCTTTTCTTTTTTCAATTAAGCTATATATTTTTCTATTTATATATATTTCAGCAATAGTAAATGTTTTAAATTTTTAATCCAAATCTAGATGCATATTTGCATCAACACATACATGATGACAAATGATCATGTGGCATCAACTTCATTTAAATAACTGCAGGAGTTCATTAGTGAAAATAGATATTCTTGGATCCCCAACATCAAATAATACGGATTTGTTCCATGGCACACGGCCCAATTTTACACTTAATTTTATGAAATCTTTTTTTTTTTTTTAAGATATCTTGCCTACTAAGGACATAAGCTTCCTGACAGAAGTAATTAGTGTCAATATCTTGAAACAAGACAAAAGCACTTTTACCATAAATTACCTGATTGTCCTTGTCACAGATAGCCTAAAAATAATTGATGATGTAATGAAATGCACTATGCATAATTTCTAAACAGAGATATAAAGCCATTAGAAGCACTAGTAAAAATAAGTATGTCACCTCATCCCCCCAGTGAAAGGTGTGAAACCACCAGGTCTTGTGTTGACCCTGCCATTGTGGGGATGACCTTGCCGTCAGGATTCACAAGGTCAATCAGTAGAAGGAGGAGGGCGCCATCTCACACTGAAGCCCCAGAATGAGGAGAGTTAATGAAGCTCAGACAAAGGTACTAATATGATAGAATGGAGTAAAGAGCGTGTATGTGTGTGTGTGTGTGTGTGTGTGTGTGTGTGTGTGTCTGTGTGTGTGAGCATGAGCAATCCCTGATGTAGCTTGTGTGGGCAAATGCCAAAAAGAAGCGTATAATGTAGGCATTCTATTACTGAATTCATTATTGTGCAATCCATAGATCATTTCTATCACTGGCCTGACAAGACAACAAGTCTTGACTTAGCTGGTATCCACAAAGCCTGGATGAAAAATTGTGCAGTTTTCTGCATTTTACCAACCAGCACTTTTAACCATGGCAAGAGAGCAACTGATATCATTACAGCAACTACATTTACCGCCTTGTGGTTATTTGCCTTCGTAAACCAGTCAAGTTGTAGTTACAGTTTACATCCATGTCTGTTTGGACTCAAATGAGGCCATGACAGTTGACGATGCTTTAAATACGGATGTTGGATGTTGCAAAGAATCTATATTCTAAAATGTGGATGCTTCACACACATTTTCAACCCAACAACAGCTGTTTGGGTGTTGAGTAATGGCCTGAAAAATGTTTTTACAAAACATTATGACTTCACAGTTCACAAAGTCGACCCTTGACCTTTTGGATATAAATAATTTCACTTCATCAATTTATCCTGTTAGACATTTGACTCAATTCATCCTATTAGAATTACTTCTTGTAATTGTTGTACCTTGTTATACCAAAAAACATGTTTTGCAAGGCCACAGTGACCTTTGACCATCAAATTCTAATCAGTTCATTGTTGATTCCAAGTGGATGTTTGTGCTAAATTTGAAGAAATTCCCTAAAGTTGTTCTTGAGATATCAAGTTATCAAGAATAAGATAAACCAGGTCATAGTGACCTTGACCTTTGGCCACCAAAATCTAACTAGTTCATGCTTGAGTCGTTTGTGCCAAATTTGAAGTTTCTTGTAAATGTTTACTTCTGTTACACAACCCGCTTATGTTACTTCTGCTGTAGAGCTATAAATTAATCGTCAATAATCTGTCTGATGTGTTATCATGAAGATTGAAATATCACTGCCATGATGGTTTGCAGGTAGGGCTACATGTGATGAATTAGTGGCACAGGTGCTATTAATAGCCACAGCCATGCGTAATGGTTGTGCGTAATGACAGCTGTAGCAGAACCACGTTGGTGCGAGACAGTGTGGAAAAACTGCACTTCTTCTCTGCCGTATTTTTAACTGACAGATCTAATGAGTGGTGGAGCGGGCACAGATATCAATATGCAAACTGACTGAAGGGTGTTTCTGCATCAATTTGTGTCTCACTGTGTGAGAGTAAACAGAGCTTGTGCATGTGAACCCAGCACCACAATGACTGAGATATAAGTGCATGTGAGGCTTTATGAATCCATAAGCTCCATAAGTTTAATATCCGGTCGTAAAGGGACCTTCAGATATCTTTATCAAGCAGCCAGCGGGTCAGTGAGCGGGCTAACAGTCTCCGTAATAATGGCAAGGATGACGCTGAGTGACAGACCTGCCGTTATGTGACATTCTCCTCTTGATTTAATATTTCCCCAATATGTCTCACTAAACTCTTAAATACGGGACAAACTGCATCCCGTACTGAATCAGTAAGGAACAGTACATTTTATTTTTCAATATGGGACGAGGGGCAACTCTGTCATCTCATGCCTTGGTGTGGCGCTGGCATCAGTCACATCCCTTAACCTCAGTTTTACTATCCTTACTTTTATCCAGCCCTCCACAGGAAAAGAGTCTGCTGCATTTCAGAGTTTTTCCTGGGAAAAGTTTGTAACTTTTATGAAGAATGGACGCTACCTACGTAGCATGAGTGCGTATGAAATCGGTCATTTAACAGCTCTGACTTTCAAAAAAGGAAACAAATGTGTTGCTCATTTCTCTCACGTCCTTACATAAAGTTAAAGTAATCTAATAAAAACATGCAGTATTTCTTATCCAATTACTTGATTAATCGCCAGACTAATCGATAGAATACTCGATAGAATACTCGATTACTAAAAGAATCAATAGCTGCAGCCCTAATAAACATACGTTCGGGCCAACAACCCCCCCTAAAAATTGCCTCAAATTGCCTAAAGAACTCAATATCTTGTGCATTAAGCAGGAGTGTACTGGATCCATCAAGACTCTGGTTTGGCCTCGGCAAAGACACAGCAGCAGACTCACTTTCATTTCAGTCAACACAGTGTCTTGTGAGCAAGAAAGACGTGCCCAACTAACAACTACGTTTGCTTAAATTAGAGTTTTGTAATAAGTAGCTGGTTTATGAACAAGTGGATTAAAAGCCTACAGCCACAACAGCAGCACTAGATATACATTTATTTAACACTCTACTATAGAACACACTACAAATGTGCGCACACATACCTTGTTTTTTGCAGATCTGCATTAATCACATAGCAGAGGTGGGGTACTCTAGACACATGACTTGAGTCTGACTCTAGTCAAAAATATGAGGACTTGAGACTTGCTTGACTAAGACTGATGAAAAAAACTCAACATGACTTTGACTTGGTACTCATAACTCAAGACTTGACTTGAGACACTACACCTAGAAAGGACTTCACCTTTGTTTTTATTAAATATTTGCCCTTTTCTTGATATTGAGAGTTAGGTTTTGTTTTTCAAACATGACTGGGTGATTCATAGTGCAACGTGCGCAAATCTGGCAACCTACAAGTATGACAGACCAGCAGAGGCCAACGCACAAGGCAGCTTTGCTGGATGGGCCTATTTGGATTTAAGGATTATGTTGTCGATGGCTATGGTAAGTCAAAAGTGACATGACCACCACAACATCCACCATCCATCCGTCACTGCAAACGTTTGGCTGGCCAAACGTTAGCCAGCTAACATATGCAGGCTGCAACAGTTTTTGGTAATGTTGAATTTTTTTTCACGACCACTGTGTTTTACTGGATTTAAACATGGAAACTGGGGTAGATCATCAGAATTTCATATGACCTGACTTGTGACATGCTTAGTATAAGCACTGACTTGACTTGTCTTGCTTGACTTACAGCAGAGACTTGACATGACTTGCTTTAATCTTACCACAGTCACTTGTTTTTAAGTCACACACATGTGACTTACTCCTAACTCTGCCAAATAGGTTTCAGTGTAAGAGGGCATATATTTAATATAGTCGTGGTGTTGATAAGATATAGTGAATTGTGACAGAACAACAGACGCTGTGTGTTCACAGTGTGAAACTCACCGTCAGAATGGAGAGCAGCTCATGGATGGGCAGCTCAGCCCTCAGCCGTTCTTTAAACGTGCGGATGGTCTGATGCTTCAGGTAGTAATAGGAGGCGATGCGACCATAGGTCAGTGGCTCAATGGTCCGATCATCCTGGAGCATTTAAGACAAACAATGTGACAAACAAAAGCTTGATCCCGTGCTAAACAATTTGTTTCATGTAACGGACTACAAACTTACTTAAAAAACCCAACACACCTCTTGTATCTCCATACAGTATGAGCACTCCAGGTCCCGCAGGCTTCTCTCCACCAGGTTGGACAGGTATTTGTTGATGGACTCATGGCTGATGTCTTCTAGGTTGTAATAACTAAACAGCATAGGACACAGGAGTGTGATTGCAAATACCATCAATGATTTTTTATCAATAACTATTTATTTTTATAAAAAAAAAATATTTTTAACTTTTATCAATAAATATTTAAAACAAAAAGAAAGTGCAAATGCAGTAGTCAACCAAACAGAATGAAATAACAACAGTCTGTGGGCCAGATGAGGCCATCAAGTACCATTCTGAGGTCATCATGTACCATTCTGAGATCATCAAGTACTATTCTGAGGTCATCAAGTACCAATCTGAGATCATCAAGTACTATTCTGAGGTCATCAAGTACCATTCTGAGGTCATCAAGTACCATTCTGAGATCATCAAGTACCATTCTGAGGTCATCAAGTACCATTCTGAGGTCATCAAGTACCATTCTGAGGTCATCAAGTACCATTCTGACATTCTGAGGTCATCAAGTACCATTCTGAGGTCATCAAGTACCATTCTGAGATCATCAAGTACCATTCTGAGGTCATCAAGTACTATTCTGAGATCATCAAGTACCAATCTGAGGTCATCAAGTACCAATCTGAGATCATCAAGTACTATTCTGAGGTCATCAAGTACCATTCTGAGGTCATCAAGTACCATTCTGAGATCATCAAGTACCATTCTGAGGTCATCAAGTACCATTCTGAGGTCATCAAGTACCATTCTGAGGTCATCAAGTACCATTCTGACATTCTGAGGTCATCAAGTACCATTCTGAGGTCATCAAGTACCATTCTGAGATCATCAAGTACCATTCTGAGGTCATCAAGTACTATTCTGAGATCATCAAGTACCATTCTGAGGTCATCAAGTACCATTCTGAGGTCATCAAGTACTATTCTGAGGTCATCAAGTACCATTCTGAGGTCATCAAGTACCACACTGAAGTCATGAAGTACCATTTTGAGGTCATCAAGTACTGGAGTTGGGTGGTATCCAAATTTTGTTACCGTTAAACCTTCCCCACATTTTCCTGGGGTATACAGTATTACCGTGACTAATTAAAAATCATTTTAAAGGGCTGAGGGAGTCGCCAAAATGTTGGCTTGTGTCTATACCGTTCAGAAACATAGTAACAAACATTACATAGGCCTAAGAATACTGAAAAAAATAACAACAAAACATGTACAACATTAACAACTTTTATCAATAAATATTTAAAAAAAAAAAAAAAAAGTGCAAATGCGGCAGTCAACCAAACAGAATGAAATAACAACACTGTTTGTGGGCTTCCACTTCCAAAAAAGTATCAATAAATAACAATGGCGGTAACGATAATGTGTGCTACACAGCGTATCCGATCGCCAACGGCTACTGTCTGATGGTTTCAGCTGACAAGCATATTAACTGTTAGCTTGCCCGAGACATGAGTTCACTGGTTCACCAGCTAGCCCTGCTAGTTGTCACTCTGTCACCAAACTCCTATCACCATCTATTTCACATGTATAATGAACAAACACCATGCCACTTTTCAGTGTGACCAGGAGTTCATTTCAGAGCATGAAACCACCTAAACCAGGCTTATGATCCTTTACCATGAGACCAGCTGTGTCTCAATTCAATTGATGTACTAGTTAGTGGTACAAAATTATGATAGGAAACAATATCATAACAATATACACACTGAAATGAAAGCAACAGTCTAAACTAGTCAACTTACTACTCCAGCAATAAACCAAAACTGCATTTGTCCTCAGCTGATGACATAATTAAGTGGGTACAGAAATGACAGAATTGTAGATGTTAAATACTCCAGCACATGCACACACCGCTGAAAACTACCTGGATATTATCACAAACTTGTACACAAGGATATGAACAGACCAGGTTCGCTGTAAACATCATATTCCCAATATAATTAAGTACAGGATAAGACTCAAAACCCAGAAAAAAGACTGCAGTTTTCTCTCACTGATGATGTAACACTGATGATGGGACCTCATTAGGGCCTAATGGAAAACCCAAATAATAATGGTAACATGGTGGAGTCAAATGGCTCATCACTACTGTGTCTACACATTGTTGCTGGTAAGAATCTTGCTGTGTTGTGAAGAAAAGCCACAGCTGTAAGAAAAATGGCCCGCCCTTGCCAGCAAATGATTCCCAGGTTAGACTGTTATTACCTGAATAAGACAACCAGTGGCCAGCCAAAATGGGTTCCATGCTCAGCACTGCTGAATAAGAGTTACCACATGAGGCTCAGCAGAAATGTAATCAAAGACATTCTTCATTAGCTCATAGTGCCAATACAGTATATGTGCATGGTGTGTGCCAGTCAAATAAAAGACCAAAGGAAACCAGGCATGCTATTAATAAAGCTGGTACAGACAGATGCCTAAAATCAGAGGTGGGTGTTTGGAAACGTGGAAAAAAAACCTGTGTAAGTTTGTAATATAAGTAAGGTAAAAATGTCTTGGTTAAGTTGGATGAGGGTTTACAGAACATTACTGGTAGTTATTCGCGCTATTACAGTGCCATCTGGTTGTTCTCTACTGTCAGTTAATGAAGATAATAAGTGGTCCTTTACAAATTTCTGTGTAAGCTGCAATACAGTATTGTTATGAAAACCTCCTTTTGTTTCTTTGAGAATGTTTGCAAGCTAAGATGAAATACAAATCTGCTATTAAAGACATATGCAAGTCTTTAAACTGCATTGGTTATTGCCAATGATTCCGACTTCGAAAACACTTGCACGGATGTGGAGTTTGGGGGAAGGAAGGCTGCTGGCATTGTGACATTTCTGATATGTATTCAAGTGATACATTCAAAACTTTTTAACAATGAAAAGAAAATTTCTTGAACACAGTGTTAATATTTTGTGAGTCTCATTAAATTATAAACATTTAATTGCTTATATAAAGCATAAATAAGACCACAATTAATATTAAACATTATTAGGATTGGGATTTTGGTGTTCACCTCGATAACCAGTTTTATCATATAGTTTTGGATAATGCCAATGCATCATATAAATGACAAGAAATGGAACAAAAATCGTTAATGGACTTGCAAATACACTGAATGCCACATTTACCCATTTACACACTTTCATACACTGGTGTTGAGGCTACCATGGAAGTCCCATCCCTCATCAGTTACACATTCACACACCGATAGCTATTGGGATCAATTTGGGGTTCAGTATCTTGCCCAAGGAAATCTGGACATGTGGACTGGAGGAGTCATGGGTTGAACAGTTGATCTTCTGATGAGTGAAAGACCTGCTCTACTTCCTGAGCCACAGCCGGATAATCAACAAACAGAAGGAAACCTCCAATAAACAAGTAAAATAAATACAATACTTTATGTGCCAGAAGTGGCCAAAACAGCTTGGAATTTCCATCTATCCACCACTTATCTGACTCTGGGTCATGGCAGCTAGCTAAGTAAGGTAGCCCAGTAGTTCTTTTCCCCAGCCATGTACTCCAGTTCCTCCAGGGGGATCCCAAGACGTTCCCTGGCCAGATAGGATTTACAATCCCTTAGCCTGTCTTAGGTCTTCCCAGTGGTTTCCTACCAGTTGGATGTGCTTGGAATATCTTCACAGGGATGCGTCTAGGGATGATGCTGACCGTGCCCAATCCACCTCAGCTGACTTCTTTAAATGTGAAGGAACAGTGGATCTACGCCAAGCTCCATTTGAATGGCTGGCTACACCCATCACCTCTAATCTCTAAGGGTGTGCTCAACTACCGTGTGAAGGAAACTCAATTTAAATCACTTACATCCACAATCTCATTGATCCCCAAACCTCATGACTGGTAGGACCAGTAAATTCACAGTCTTGCCTTCAGACTCACCACAACAATCTGGCACTATGTCTGTGTGACTCCTGGTGCTGCATCTTTTCTGTTGATCTTGCATTGCAACCTACCCTCACTTGTGAAAAAGACTTCAAGACAGTTAAATCATAATTCTTCTGGACAGCCCTGTCACCAAAAGAAAATGTTGGCATTGTATGTTTCTGTGAACCATGATACATTACATTTGCACATTTTTTTGCCATCGGGAGGGGGAGAGGATGGTGAACAGCGTGTCACCTAGGCAAGACGCCTGATAAGCTACAGACCACTGTTTCAGACAAACAACAAAACTGGATGTTTTTCAGCGACTCATTGCTGTGTTTCAAACAATTTTTTTGCCCCCAAATGTCGCTATTTTTCTTCCAGGAATAGTGCCCTAAAAAGCTGTTCTTTTTAACCAAGACATTGCTGCATTTCACCCAAAACTAGGTGTTCCAGACCAAAACATGCAAACATAATGTATTTGTGCAAATTGAATAAATCTATGGTTTACAGAGATGCCAAATTATAACATTTTTTTAGCAGTTGGGTTGTTTTCCCTTGACACCCAGCTCCTCCCCCAGATATACATCTTTTTTTCTTCATATTTCTTCTTTTTTCTTTTTAAATGGGCTTCCTCCTGTTTTGTTTTGTGGCTCATGTATGAATAGACATATGAAACATTTTTTCAATGCATACGGTATATACACATGTTGTGATAGCAGTTTGTTAGATAATCAGTGTTTTTCATTTGATTGGAAGTAGATGTTGCTTCCATGACACATTTTGTTTCAGTGATTAAAAAAAAATTAAAAGGCAAAAAAAAGAAAAGAAAAAAGAAAAATGTTAAGAAAATCTGTTAATAATCTGGGAGCCAGAGGGATCAACCAGCTCCGAACATAAACACAGACTTAAAATATTTAAAGCAAACAACATACCAGCGTAATACTAGCTTCAAGTTGTAGAGATAAGTTAAAAAAAAGAAATAATACCAAGAATGACTACCAGTAGGTAGGTTAACAGGTGGAGGGAGATATATTAGATTTAGGTCATTTTAATGTTGTCTGCATAATGCATGCAAACCTTTAAAAAAAAAACGGCCACTTCTCATATTACACAAAAACAAATGATATCTTCATGATCATCATACAGAACCATTTATCGTGCAGTTGGGAGCAGGGAGGAGGAATCACAGCCTCAGTTGCGGGCTGGAAGCAGCAGTTGAGACGGGTGATGGTCAAATTTAATGTGTGTTTAATGTTAAGTATTTCTTCCATTCCCATCGCTCCACATGTTCACAGCACGCAGATCTGAGCGCCGAATGTGTTTATTACTGAACACATTTCACAGGTCTTTAGTGGTGGCAGGGCCTGTCTGATTAAGTCATGGCCATTAGCATCATCACCATTAGGTTCCTGATGGCACAGGGAGTCCGCCTGCAGACGTTTACGATACCCACGGGACCCTGTGTCTGTGTCTGTGTGTATTTGTGCGTGTGTGTTGTGGGAATCAAAGTGTGAAAGCAGTGGTGATAGATTAGCTGTTCAGATATAAAACGCAGCTGCATGGAGATAGCAGTGTCAGGGGATTTGCACGTTCAGAGGCAAAATTTAAGACACTGAATATCATCTGATGTTAACATGAAGCTGAATTTAAGGGTGCTGATGTACAACTGTTGATTAGAGGGTGTGCAATAAAGGCAAAATATGTTTGTCACACTGGAACCAAATTCAGTTTTGATTTAGTGGAAGGCCTGCGGGTCTAACTCAGTACCAACCGTAAGTGCAAGCGATGTAATCCGAAGAACGCAGTCAGGTTGGTGTACATCTTCTGGTGTAAATGTTGCTCTTCCCGTGTCAACGCTTTCTCTTTCTTTTTTTCACTGTATGTTCGATGATGTGAAAACACCTGGGCACCAGCTGATTGAATGGGTTATCAAAAAAAATCCCACACAAATAAGACAAAGCAACTGTTTTCAACATTCCACCGCTCGTAAAAGCAACAGCCCTCACTGTAGACTTTTTTGCTTCCTTGCTGTAGCCATGTCTGCTGTTAGGTAACTGTTAGCTTGCTTGTTTATGGTATGTTTATGAAAACACAGTAGTTCCACCTGCATAGCTCCTACTTGGTGCATGTCTGTATGATAGTGCCATCATGAGGTGAACATAAAAAATGCAAAGTGAACTTCCTTGATTAACGGAAATTGTGTGGTGGGCCACATATAGATTATTTTGAACAACAAGCCTTTTAAAATTAGTCTGGCTGGATTTTGGACAGGACTGCTTATTGGGTTTAGCTCTTAAACATTTGCAAATAACTACAACAGGGTGCCTACAGTAGTGATGCACGGGTCGACCCACAGCCCGTGGGTCCCGCAGGTTGGTTCCGGCAGTTCGGTAAGCTTGTTGGAAAATATTGTGGTTTTTTATTTTTCCATTTATTTATTTTTTTAAAGATTTTTTTAGGGTGTTTTTGCCTTTGATACGATAGTTAAGTATGAAAGGGGCGGGGGGACATGCAGCAAAGGACCACAGGCTGGAGTCGAACCCGGGTCGCTGCGTTAACAGCCTCGTACATGGGGTGCCTGCTCTATCCACTAAGCTACCGACGCCCCAATATTGTGGGTTTTAGGCAGGCTGGTCATAGAGTGACAAAACAGTGTTCTAAATAAGTCATAATAATTTACAGAAACACTGAGCAATAATCCAACTGCCACCTTCTGTTATCCCTCTCTCTGTTTCTTTCTGTTTCTCTCACGCAGCACGCAGCTTAACCATCAGCGCTGCTGCACTCAGGCTTTCCGTTATTCAGCTTTCGTGCAGGAAAAAATATTTCGCTCTGCAAATATGTAGGCCTAACACTGTGTCCTAACAGCAAGTGAGTGCCTCTCACCTCTCATGTAAACAAACCACTAAGGTTATCAGCTATGTGCTCCAACTCATAGGCGTGACCACTAGAAGATGGGTAAGTAGCCTTCTTTCTGTCTTTCTATGTTTGAACTTCTTAAAACAGAAACAGATGTTTAGCTATAAAGATTTATAACATCAGCAATGTGGAAGAGCTTGATTCATTTGGATGAAATTCACTGTCAACTTGGACAAGGCTTACTGTATGGGGTTTCATGTAGGTTCATGTATTTTGCAGTCTTGTTATGAAGTGAGGGTACGATGGAACATGAGCTCACAGGCAATTGGTGCAACATGTCATTTTGCCTGCGTGTCAGGGTGAAGTGGGAGCTGAAACTGGAGGCTCAAATTTACCACTTTCTCTATGTTCCAGCTCTCACCTATGGTTGGGAGTGTTCAGTAAGAAATCGTGATGAACATAGATAAAAGCAGCTGAAATGGGTGTCTGGCCTTATCCCTCAGAGACAGAGTGAGGAGCTCTGACATATGGAAGAAGTATGGGAGCAGGGGAGCTGCTGCCCCCATGCCTGAAAAAATGTCAGGTGAGGTAGTTTGGGCATCTGATCAGGATGCCTCTTGGACAGCCCTCTGTGGAGGTTTTCCAGGCATGTCCAACTTGGAGGAGACCCAAGACCAACACAAAACAAGCTGGAGGGAAAATGTAATCCATCTGAAGTAGCAATGACTTTGGATAACTCAGGTGGAAGTGGAAGACGTAGCTAGGGAGATGAGAGTCTGGTCTACTTTGCTTAGTCTGCTAACACTGCAGCTTGGACATGATGTAGACAGCAGAATATGGATGGATGGAAACTATATTTATCTTATTTATCCAGGGATTTCTAGATATTTTGATTATATAAAGTATAGAGTATACATTGAATTGTCACAATTTGGTAAAAAGGCAATTCATATGTTGTAAGTAATGATCATAAGCATCAAATGCTAACAATTTACCGTCCTATCACTGCTAGAAATTAGGCAACATCTAATAATCTTTGTAATAGAGTGCTGCAAGAATGGCGGTTTTTGTAGACAGCCTGGAAATTAGTGTCGACCTGACTCTGTCAACAGAAAGCCTTGGGGATTTTTAAATTGGATTTTAGATTATTGCAGAAAATAAGCCTTGTGAAAAACAAAACTTTATAGTTAAAGGTTTTATTAAGAGAGATAATCTCTTCAAATGAGCACCACTTTTATCATTTTTGATGCAATCAGCAGAAAGAAAAAACTAACATTAGGCTATAAACAAACTACACAACAGTCACATGACGTCAATGACGCTACCACAACAAGGCCGTCTCATTTAGTCACTTGTTAGCTACTGCCTTTTTAAAACATTTTAAAGCTTCAAAATTAGCAAGTGGGGTATGTACTGATGTATTCTATGTTGCAGAACAAAACATGAAAGTCTCTTCAACTATTTCAGGCATCTAACCAAAAACCCATTCAAAAAATCCCCTGGATGAGTGAACTGGAAGTGCAAAGACTGCTAATGCATTTCTATGTTTCAGGACTCATGCAGCACTCTATAATGGTACTTGCAATAGTTTTTCTATCCTGGATCTCAGTGTTGGTGGATTTCTAGTCTGGCTCAGGATGTACACTGTGGGTATAAACCTGTTATTGGCAGCCTGTCTACGAGAGTGACACACTTCCTGCATGAAACAATTTTCAAAATTCTAGTCTTGCATAGCAGGACCTATCTCCACAGCTGGTTTTAGCAATGTGCGTGAAACAACAACAACAACAACAACCTAAGTTTTCTTTTGCTGGGATTTAGCCATTTTAATGCTGGCACTCGCCTCTCCACCAACACTTATCCTTCCCCGACTGTTTTGAAAGAGCACCATTGCTACATCCTGGGCTTTTTGCTGCCTGAGATGTGTGTGATTGGTGTAAAGAAATCCAAACAACCCAGAGCATTTTTTCTCGCTTAGAGCAGAATTATAACAAGTTAAGTCAGACCTTTTTTCAACACTGGTACAGCATGGTCTGGCTATGCAGAACTAGTGAGTTTCTAACTATTTTTGAAGCTGTTTGTTATTTCAACTTATGGCGAGAGACAGTAAAGTTTGGAGAGATACAGAACGGAAATTATATTAAAGGTCCTGGTTCCGATATAAAACCAGAGTGTTACATTTACATGGTCCATATCACCCAAAAAATGGCCATTAATGGTGTCTGAGGCTTTCCACCAATCCCAGAGGAACACCAAAAACTTGTCACTGTTTTGCATGAAAACTGTCAGACACTGAATATTGACCAAAAAACTCAGCTTGAATCCAAAACACTGAGTTACAGATTTCACAGACCTGCGTTGGTACGATCCTGCTGTGAGGCCTCAGTCAGGGTGGAATGGTGAATGGTAAATGTGGGATGACAGCCGTGCAAATACCAACAGGCTGGAATGTTCTGGAATGGTCTCTGTCTACACAGCAGATGTTTGACCGAAGAACATGGCACTGCTCTAACCAGGTTGAGAGAGTAGGCCAAGAATGTGTGCATGTGTGTTTGCTTTAGTCTTGAACTGCATGATCTGCTGCACTTTGTGATGATATGTGGTGTGAGCAGGTTGTTCTAACCTGGGGTTCATCACCAGCCGCCTGAAGAAGTATGTCCAAGTGATGTAGTCCATTGCATCCTGTTTGGATGAGACGGTTCCTGCAGCAATCTCGGCATTCAGATGGTCTGACAGCACACTGAGGAGGCTGCGGATAGAACACACAATCAAAGACAGATCACTAACACAATTGTTCTGATTTACAATCTTGTTTCAAGGGCATTTGATATAAGGGGCCTCAATATTATAAACCAGTAGAGCTGAATTTTTTTGAACCTCAATATTTTTTGGACAAACAGCTCCTGGTCTTTGACATAACAAGGCATGAGAAAATCTTAGACAGAAATCTTAATAATCAAGACAACAGACATGTGACTGTTACCTGGACTCAACAGGGAAAGGCTCGTAGAGGAACTTCTTGTAGAAATCCTTCTTGATGTCGTGGACGAGGATAACTGCCTTGCCCTGGTCATCAAACTGAGGCCGACCTGCTCGCCCCATCATCTGCAGAACATCTACACACACAGCTCATACATTACCAAAGACTGTGTTTGTTACACTATTCTTTAAACAAGCTGCAATAAAAGTGATTCTTTGCTGTCATTTTGCTTTTTATTCCAAGACTTGATTCATACTTCCCAAGGCTTACAGTCCCATTACAGACCCAGTTGACATGTGTCTTGTGCACTAAAATCGGCAACTAACAGACAAATCAGAACGTGTAAGTGTAATACGTGTAGTTAGCATCTTTTATTTGTTTATGCTGTTTGTTAGCTTCTTAGCGTGTAGCTAGCAGTGGCTGACACAGTGTTTGCAGTTCTGAAACATATAACAATATCTGTTATGGTGTAGTTTCTAGTAGATAGTGAAAAGAAGCTCCAGGATCAGGTTAACATCCAAAAACTGCAAACCCTACTATGTTTTGTCAAAACATTCACTATGCTAATGCTAACTCGGCTCTCTGTACTGTCAGTCTGCTTTGCAGTGGAAGTTTCGAGTTTCTTTGCTGGTGTGGTGTTGAAGTCTGTTCCCCCGTCCATAAGTGTTTCCCATATGAGACAGTGACTGGCCTTTATATTTAGTGATGTACCTAATCTAGCTTGCCTGGTGTTTGTTTGAATCTCAGATTTTATGAAAGTGCACAGAGATCGCCCCCTTCAGTAGAAGAATATGAAAACGCCTCTCAGGTGACACTTTGCACAAATACAAGTCAGTGTAGTCAAGGTCAGAAGTTTCAAAAATTCTATTTCCTAAGTTTAGGTAAATGTGTTTATTAAAATTATGTAAAGTAATGTAAATGTAATGCTGAGGTGACAAAAAAAACCTTGTCTATTTCCACTTTTTAATGAGAAAATTCCTAATGGACAGAAGACAATAGATAATATAATAACAGATAATATAAGATAAGACATAACTTTATTATCCCAAGAAAAACTGCTGTGCAGCAGCTGTAATACAATGTGGGAAGAGTGCAAATACAAACAGTGCAAATATAGGGCTCATTAATGCTCAACATTAGAGTTGGAGATGGACAGAGCCTTCTGTTTGTACTCTGCTTTCATTTCATCTGTATTTGTACATGTTTCCTGAAAGCTTATGGATACAGACAAAATAGAGCAGTACCACTGGAGATTGTGGGGGCAGTGTAACGTAGTTCAAGTGAGATACGGCCATAGGAGACGACAAAGAAATTTAAATTATGGCGGAATAGAATGTATTGGTAATAAAATGAAAATAATTCTCCATCCTGTTTATAGGTACAATATCACAACCTGTGATATGTGGATGTATCTGTGTCATCATAAAGGAAGCATGGAAGTATGAGGGCAGTGACGTTTAGAACATTTAAAATGGACACATCTATTTTCGTACATAATGGGAATATAAATAAGCCCTAAGAGTGCATGGAGAATTTTCATGATTATGTTTATGATATTGCCCATTATGTCTTGCGAGGCAGCCATAAGGAAGACTGTGTACCTGTAATGGGGTAGTCCACGTAGCGTCTGGATTTGCCATCATAGTATTCAGTTCCCTTAACAACCACCAGGTGAGCAGGGAAGTTCACCCCCCAGGCCAGAGTACTTGTGGCAATCAGAACCTGAGTTAAGACACGAGAACGCATTGGAATGATACAACTTAGGAGGAAACCTTACACAAATTAAGTAAATGAAAAAAATACGAGAAATGAAATTTGTACTGAGTGAAAATATGTTGAAAAAAAAAATTCTAGTAGGAGTAATATCAGTGTAGAGGAAAACATGGTAATACGGGTAGTTTGGTCATGTACAGGCAGTGTATCTATCACATCCATAATAGTATGACTGATCATTAATCAATCATACATAAAATATAGTACAGCATAGTGTGAATGTTTCTGTCTGCATAAGACCTCATCATCCCCTCTTGAGGGAAATGCAAATATTTTAAGCAGATTTCACTTTTTTTTTTTAGACCAAGGACAAACCAGTACAGCACTGATTATTTCTAATACGATATCATCAATCAAGACGCACAACATTTGTAACAACGTTATCATCGTTGTCAAGAGGGAAGTCCAGTAGTCAGTACAGGTGTGGTGTACTGTGTGGAGTCATACCTGGATCTTACAGTTGACAAACAGCTCCTCCACAGTCTTTCTGTCTCTCTCATGCAAGCCTGCATGATGCATGCCGATCCCAAAGGCCAGCGTTAGCTTCAGGTTGGAATCCCTCACTGTGGCAATGATATCCTCTATCTGTAGACAAGCCAGAGCACAGACAATGGTAAACTGAGGACAGATGCAAATCCATTTACACACAAACCAAGAGGTGTCATATACAATGACACAGCTGAGGGCTGACCTGACAAACCATGACACTATAAATATGTATAAAATCCATCAAGACTGGCCCACACAGCAACCTCCAGGCCTGAAAAGTTTAGCCAACGCTGAAGTGCCAAAAACTGCAGTTCCTTAAATGGCCACTTGAGGCTGGCTCCAAGAGCAAGTCAAATCCCACAGACCCCCATGTTAAAATGACCAACCTTACAGCAGCAATAAACATGTTTACAGCCTGGTACAAAAAAACAGTTTGGTCTCTATAGCCAATATCCCTGTTCATGACAACTTAACAGTTGTAAATCTTTACACAACTCACCTGTTAAAATGTGATTAAGTCTTAAAGTTATGCAAAATTAAGGGTCTGGTCACCTTGAGTGACAGGTGGGTGCCATCCATTGACAAGTCACTACAACATCAGCAGTGTTGGTTAGATAATGGCACCTTGACTGTCTACAGCACAGATGAGCTAAAGTTAACTTGTACTAATTCATCTTCACAAAAGACAGCGGTTGCAAGCTTGTTTTAATTTAACACGGTGTAACTCCAGATATACAGGCGTAGCATATGAGCGTAGCTGTAGCATTTGCAATATCAGGGAAGCGTTGATAAATACAATAGGGTGAGCAGCACAAGCAGAGCTCGGGAGTCCGCCATTGTTGTTGTGATGGTTGACTTTCTCGCGCATGCCTAGTGACTGGAAGTGTAATGCGCATGTGCGAAAAGTCTCCGTTTTCAGAGGAACTGCATATTGCAAGTTTAAATAACAACGGAGATGGTGCCGTTTCAAAAAAATTGCACTCTGTAACCTGTTCTCAAAACGTTGCATTTTCAGGCACCCAAATATCGCTGTCGTGTAAACGATCAGCCAAATCGCAACTAAAGTTTACTGTTTTCAGTTGAAATCATTGTCATATAAACAGGACCCAAATCTGGATTACATGATCTAATCTGATTTTTAGAGTAATTTTATTATTTTAAACAACCCATTGTCAGAATTTGATCCCGTAGCTGAAATTCAATCAGGTTACTTTTGAACAACTGGGAACTGTAGACATATAGTAGATGTAGAATATAAAGAATCACGAAAAGCCAGGAACAACCCCTCCACAGTCACAGTTATTCAAATGCAGACATGTGGCTCATTTGCATGGCTCTCCTCTGGTTCCAGTAGGATTGAGGCATCTTGTCTTGTATTGTGCAGATCTAATGTCTTCCAGCCAACACAAACAGTTTCTGGGTTGAAAGGAAGAAAAAAAAGTATAACCTGTGCTTTGCCAGAGTAAACAGAGCCAGAGCCAGCAGAGCACAACTGCAGGAGTAAACAGAGACGGACACAACAGTTGGCTTCTGTCCTCGTTATTTATATAAAAATATACATACATACATAAATAAATAAGTATAATTTAAAGATAAAAAATGAAAAAAAAAAAAAAATTTCAGTGAGATAGCCTATGTACCAGTAAAATTAAGAAAATGCAGTTAATACTGGATTACTCTATCAAAATGACAGAAAATCTGTTTTTGTTGATTCAGAAGAACGTTCAGAAGAAGAGAATCCACATTAAACAAAAAAAAACAAAAAATACCCTCCCTTCAAAAATTGGAAGTGTCTCATTAGAATCAATTATTTAAACATATAACACATCTACATCTTTCAAACATTCCAACTAATCCACTGAAAAATACAATATGAGGTAATAAGTAAGAGAATGGAAGAGGATAGTGAAAATGCAGCCCTGAGAGAAGAGAGCCGGGGGTTTGGGGCAGCAGCAGAGGAAGAAAGAGCTGTCAGGTCGGAAAGGGGATTTGGGGCAGTGGGTGACCCCCGGTGAGAGTTAAGCAGCTATCACCAGTAGGCTGTCAGTCAAACAGCAGGGAGCTGAGCTGCTACACGGGCCAGCGCAGAGAAGCAGCAGGCGGCAGCATATGTCAGTGGAACACACACAGAGGCCGGGGACGCTGTGCACACACATATAGAAACTGGGCCTGTGTTATAAGACAGCACATATTTGCACTGAGACAGTATATCTACAGGGTTGAGGAAAGCAAATTCAGGACGTAACGGTTTCTTATGTATCATTCTAAAACTTGAATATACCACAGTTGAATGAATAATGCTACTCCATGTATACTTATGGTAAACAGAGAAGGTGATGATTGAAATGATTGTCAGGAAGTGATTTTTCCAGAAGCTTTTTGCTGTTTCTGCCAAATTATAGCAAAGATTAGGAATAATTTCCTCTGGATGATCACTCCCTCCACCTATATGGAGCTATAAAACAATGACCCTTTGTACCACACAGTAATACGTAAGATTTATAACCCAGTGGCACACAACTGAATGCTCTGTAACGCTTAGCCGTTTTGTTTGTTTATGGAAATCACATTATTTCAGTGTCTCAAAAATACTGATTAAACATTCTAAATCTTCATGTAGCACATCTTCTTGGTCATCCACTTAACTTAAAGGGATAGTGCACCCAAAAATGAAAATGAACCCATTATCTACTCACCCATATGCCAATGGAGGTTTTAGAGTCCTCACATCACTTAATTACATTATAAACTGAGAAAACAGCTCCCTGAAAACACTTTGCTATCTTCTTATAGTCTTCTCCTGCTTTGTGGGCATCAGTTATTTTAGTTTTCAGTGTGCTAGGCAGCTATTAGGTAAGCCCATGGCTGCTGACTGTTGGGACAAGGTTTCAGAAGCCTTATAAAGCTCTGAAAGTTGACAAAGATTGTGAACAAGCCATAGCCATAACAAGCTAATTAAGGTAAACATTGTTTAAAAACTCAAATGTCTTGGGTTGCCCAAACATTTGCATGGTGCTGCTTTCCTTTTTTTCCCCACTCTAAAATTGTACAAAATAAAAATAATATGCTAATCTTGCATAAAATGTTGAAAAGCATGTTTCATTTTTAACTTCATGCCTTTTGGAGATCAGTTAATCTTCTACTTACTTAACTATTCACAGTAAAATGAAATTGTGACCAGGGGTACCCAAACTTTTGCATGCCACTGTAGTTTTAAAAATGGTTGTGACACAAGTGGACGTCAGAGTCCTCACCGCAACTTCAAGGGTGACGACAGTGGCAAACAATAAAGTTCTGATCACTTTCACAGTGATTTGATGACTTATATAAATAATCAAAATCCATCTGAATTTACAGGGCGTAGGCTGCCAACACAGCTGGAGCGTGCAGTGCGTGCTTAGTGCCAGGACTTGATTTTTCATCCAAACATAGCGCAAATTCTTGACCGAATCATCAGAAATTTGGCAAAAGAAAATTCAGATTTATGTGCTTTTCCATCCACTGCTGTTATGCAAATATTGGCAGTTGGTTCATCAAGATATGCAGGAGGTGAAGCTAATTTCCACTAAGGGACCATCATACCACTGGAGAAAAAGAGCACCAGTCAAACCTCAAATGGAGAAACAATGCTTGTATGATTATTAATGGAAAGCAGACTGGACAATATAAATAGGGAGTTTTGAACAACTAATATTCCAGTTCTGTTCTCTTGGAAGAGATCTGGTTAAAAGCCCTTTGTGCGAACATGAAGATGTTAAAAGCCTCTAGTGATGATGTAGAGAGCTTGTAGAACCCTGTGCAATGATGGTACACCCAGACTCCACATCATGATTTATTCGCCAAATGTGTGTCCATTGCAGTTGATCACATTTATGGCACAACATGCTTTGGATTGTACAAAATGGAATGGGTTCATCCTTTCGTGAGCATGAATGTACTCTGATAATGTTCATGTCAAAGTGATCGTTGGGTTAGATATTTCTTTAGTACCAATGATAAACCTGTCTACATGGTGAAGTTAGGGGAACAGTCACCGGGTCACCACCATAATAAAAAATGTAAACAATATCTAATCAGATTGTGCCGCCACTGACCAAAATGTTTGACGCAGAGACAGATTAACCAACCAACACACTTTTAGACATGTGCATATACTAATAAGTGTCAGGCTGTCTCTGGCCTGTCACAAGTCCGAAGAGTCCAATGGATGGGCACACCAACAAAGTAGTTCATTCACCATTAGATTTTAGTTCGCATAAACTCTGTGCTCTGCAGTATATTTACCTTGGAATATCTGTTTAATATAACAAGGACATAGAAGATGACTGACATGACAGTCCCATAACATAGAAGTATGTGCTCTTGGTTCAAGTGCCATTTGGTGCAGGTGCGTACTTTTTTGCACTCATTCCTATGTAAATCAAAATGTGCATTATTTGTTTCCATCACATCAGAGGACATGAAAAGTTGAACTGTATAAAATGAAACTTGCTTAACTCTCTGGCGTCACACCGCTGGGCGCCTTTTGAGTCTGAGGGTGTTTTCACAACTCACCTCTTTGGCTCAGTTAAAATGAAGTCAGGTCCATTTGCGAGGTTAGTACAATTTGTTTGGGCTGGTGTGAAAGCTGTCAATCGAACCCTGGTGTGGACCAAACAACCAAACCAAGACCGCTTGAAATGGTGGGTCTTGGTCTGCTTCAGTATGGATTCTGGTGTGGTTTCTTTGTGGTGTGAAAAATAATGATCACAGGATTTGATGATAGCAGAGATGTGATTTTAGCAACAGCTAAACAACAATAATCCAGTTGCTGATGGTGAAATCTATCTGCAATCTTATAATTGATCCTGATAAAGGCTGCGAATATCCCATAATTTAACCATGGTAACACATATGCACATCAGTGAGGGTATTTCTGTTCAAATTGACATCATTGTATCCTACTACAACAAACTGTGTACTTTGTCTGTTCATTAAGTCCATTAAAAAGTGTGTGACAGTGATTCCACAGTATTTAGCCCTGAATCAATTCTGTACGTCTTCTTTTCATCCTGTCTCGATGTTAATCATAACATGCCACTGATTTTTACTCTAATGATATCCTACTAATGCTTACAATCAGTTATTTCTCTGTGAGCTCTTTATAACACCAAAAAAAGTGACACTAAAATTTGATTTCCCCACGTGGGTCCTGATGATGCAGGATGACAAACGTTTAAACTGTCCAATCAAGGAGTTACCTGTCAGTTGGTCCTCTTCCCTCTTGTGCGACCAAATGAACCCAACTACAGGTATTAAAGGTCATTCTACAATGACTGGCATTCTGTCGCCCCTCCAGTCTTTTGACTGAGTATGTGTGGATGGGAGGTGAGGCACTCTTGCTAACTGGGCAAATATAAAATAACACAGCAATGGTAGACAACAATAAATATTAAATGCACTATGTGGTTGAAATGTAACTCGTTCACTGATGGCTGTGTCTGATAAAGATGAGACTACAAATCCTGCTCAAGTTTCAATAAATGCACAACTTTACAAAAAGTTAACAGTAAAACCAGTTAATAGCCCCCCCCCCCCCCCCCCTTTTCTCTGTAACACTGTTAGACATGCACGTCGAGGTAATTACAGGCCTGGATATCTGAGTGTTGTGATAATATTAGCATACTTTTCAAATGCTAACCCAGAGGAGTCATTTGCTCCCATCTTGAACTGATCCTAAGGTATGCAAAGACAATATAATGGAGGATGACACAGGCTTTTCCGGCACAAGTTGGGTTGAATTCCATCTGTAATTACACTTAAACCGGCACTTACACAGAGAACTGGAGCATCAGCACAATTCAGCCAGAGGGGGAGGGAAAGCAAAAGAAAAGGGCATCGAGATACACATTAGAAGTGAAGGAAGTGCATAACGACAATGGAGGCATCTGCTAATATTTGCACTAAATGTGTCAGTTCTCTACACTCATGGCTAAAGCGGAGTGCCTGAGTCTGCTGTTGTTTAGCACAGAGCTTAATACCTGACTACAGTACATTAACTACACGTGAAAGGACAAAGTCAAGCACTCAGTACTGACCCACTTGATTCTTATTGGTTTATCACACGTTAAATCTATTGTTTTTGTTTTATTGGAGGAACTACAGTGATGCACGGCTCTGGGTAACTTATTTTCAATACTGTGCCTGAACACATTCTGTATAGTGTCAGACAGACGACCGAATCTGCTGCTCTGCTAACATCCTGCTCGCACTCTGCCTCCTGTGTACACACAGTGTCAGCGTACCTCTCTCTCGTCCTGATGCAGCCACTGTTTGGGGTTGTCCTCTGTGGCCAGATAGGCGATAAGGTCCAGGGCGGTCAGCCGGGTTTGCCGTCGTGATGAGACAAAAATTAGCACTGGCTTGGCTGGGGAGTGGCTGCGTATCGCTGTAGAGAAAATGTTCAAAAATTTCACATATTGTTCATTGATTACTTGTTACTGCTCCAGTAACTGTTTTGGGATTATTTTGGGTTCTAAGTGTTACAAATTGCCTCTTCTTGTGGGACATTTAAAGCTACAGTTGGCAACATTTATGATGATAACTTTGTCATATTTGCGGAAACTGTCACTACTCCACACAGTAGTAGATGAGGCAATCTGTGGAAAAAAAAATCATTTTCCTCGGTTGCTCTGGATGGCGGACAGTGCTTTGTTTTGGTTCAACTGTTTCAAACATTGCAGTCAATTCACAAACTTTCTCATCTTACAGCTGAACAGTACATTAAAATATGTTTCTGACAACATCTGAGACGAGAAATTGTCAATGCACTGACAGAGACTTGATTCATATTTGATCAGCACTTCCTAGTTTGACAGCTGGATTGCAGCTCTGATCGACTGGTTGTTTTCGTTAAACTTCGGTGGATTTCTTGCAGTTACCATCAGAAGAATTATGAGGAGGCAGAGGAACATTATTTTTCCCAAGACTATCTGTCTCATGTTCGTCTATGTGGATAGAGTGACAGTTTCAACAAATATGACAGAAGGTTGTTGTTTTTTTAAAGAAAAAATGACTAACTACAGCTTTAAAGGATAAGGCTCGTGTTATTGGATATATGTTTTTCTTTTTGTCAACAAATCCTGTGAAAAGACTCGCACTGACAATCTGTCGGTCTGACTCCCAAAACTTTCTGACTTCCCTACTTCCCTCTGTGGTACTTACCTTCAAACCCATTTATTCCTTAATTTAGTCGACAAAAGCTGAAAAGTGCTTGTGTTTGAATCCAATGCAGTATTCACTCAAATTAAGAAAACCTGAACATGTGGAAAGTGGGGTTTAACAATAAATGAATTTGGATTCCTGAGGCCTCATTATAAAAAAGATAACCTACCTTGTTCTATTTTAAGTTTCCAAGTTAGAAAATCCAAGAAGAAATTAAGAAATCCTAATTTTTAACAATAAATTTGATTCTTCAGTTGGCACTCGTCCTGTCATACCTGTATCCGTGTTTAGAGTGTACCCAGACTGCCTGCATCTTTGATTAGAATGTACCGTTAGGCTACCATCTATATCAACGGCCTTCACTTGTTGCTGGTCAGCTAGCTTGCTCTCATGGACAAAAAAAGACAGGTGAAAACAAAGAGTTGGAGGCACTAATTGTGCTAATGGAGGACACTGATCAAATTCAAGAAAAAAAGAAAACAGAAGTTAAACCTGTGCTTTGCTTTGTGATGAATAAGTCATAACCAAACTAAAACTACAGCCTCATGGTTGTATGCCTCTATGAACCAGTCAAGTTGCAGTAATAGTTTTCATCCATGTATGTCCAGACTGACACGTAGCCATGGCAGAAGACAATGCTTAAAATATGGATGTTGCTGCAAAGAAGCTACATATTTGAAAACACAGATGCTTCACACACATCTTCCAAAGACCATCAATATATTCAGCACAGTTTCAAGATGGCATCCAAGATTAGAGTCACTTATTCAATATCTGACTGAATGTCTCCTCTTCTGTTCCTGAGTTATGACATTGAGTATTGGTCACAAAAGTGTTTTTGCAGAACTAAAACTTCATTTTATCCTATTCGACATTTTTGCAAAAATGTTGTCATAATTAATGTATGAGTTCTTAAATTATGGACAAAAAATTATTTTGTGAGGTCACTGTGACCATGACTACATGAATCTAATCTGTTTATCTTTAATGAATGAATTTTTCATATACCGCAATACAAGTGAATAACCCAAACAACGTCTGGAACGTGCACGGCGGAAAAGTGTTTCAGTGGGGACCCATTTCACCGCTGCACACCACAGGTGTGTTAGAATCGGCTAGAGTGAGATCGTAGGCCCAATCCCAAACCACTCCCTACCCACTACCACTTCACTACTGAGTGTCACTCCCAATGAAGTTACACTCGCAGCTGCGGAGGGCACTCCTGATTAAGGGGAAGTGTATGAAAGAGAAGCCAAACCATGGGACGCCCTCGCCACTCTACCAGAAGAAGGAAGCAGATGTAACCATGGATATCGACAGACGCTTTGTGAAAGCAAAGTAGAGCAAAAGGCTATTTAAAAAACAACAACATTTAAATATTAATTAAAATGAGTTATATTAAAAATAAACTTGGATAAGTCAGATAAGAGAATTATAGATTTTTTTTAAAAAAATCATGAAAATGGGATGAGGAATTTTTTTAGACAGTTTTAAATAGTTTATTTGAGCATATGGACGTGGAGGTTTTCATCTTTTGACACCAAATATTCTGTGAGTTTGTTTGAAACTGTAAAGTCAGTGTGAGGAAAAACAAATGTGAGTGTTTGATCCAAAGTATTTATAAAGTAGAAAGACGGAACTCTTTCACATTTGTACATTGTTTCCTCCATTGTGATGTTGCGCTTCCTGCTGGGCTCATCAGAAGCCTGCACTGATGCACACTCGCTATCCCAGGGCTGAGCAGCCCACTCGCACTCAGCGATAATTGCTTTGGGACGGCCCTCAATATGGCGGAGCTCCGCGTGACCGCGCAAACAGAGGGGAGTGAATAGGGCGAGGGGATAAGGGCCGGTTTGGGATTGGGCCATAGAGAAAAGTTTAGAGGCGAGAATGGCTGCCGGAGAAAGTCCTGAAAGTGAAGCAACTGTACACGATGACCCAGAAGAACCAAAAAGAGCAGTTTCCCCTATATGCAACTAGCAGTGGCGCGCTGCCTTTTACAGCCGACCCAAGTCTGACACAATTATAACCGAGCACGGCACTAATGGAGCGGAGCGGTGTGTTGCGTTCAGGCATTGTCACGTAAATAACAAATTCCAGCACTTGAATAGGTCATAGCACAACACAGCAGCATGTCAAGTGGGCAAAATACCGTCAAATACCGTGAAACCGTTATGATTATTATTATTATTATTATTATTATGGTCATATCGCCCAGCCCTAGCATCCATGAGAATAAGATGGACATGAGGTCACAGTGACCTTGACCTTTGAATTCCAAAATCTAATCGGTTCATCTTCAAGGCCAAATGGACTGTGTCACAGCTACAGTATTGCTGGTGCAAAGGCACAAAAATACCAAGAACACTATATTTCGGTGTTCATTAGTTCTCCATCTTCATTGTCACTGTGCAGAACTAACAACAGTGCTGCTGACAGTTTTGGCAGTTATTATGAATTTAGGACTGGGTCTATGCCACCCTACCATAGGAAATCCTTCAGTTATTACTGTTATGTAATCACCAAATTCCTATCCTGAGATAAGATAGGATTTTATGTTTCTGAAATATCAAAAATCCTACATGTTATAAAGATTCAATTTCTCTTTTAAAAAAGTTCAAATAATGCAACAGTTACTTAACCTACAGCCAGCTGCATGAACAGCCACCAACAAATCAAATTTGCACATGTAAAAATGTACATAAAGCTTGTGTCAATAAGTATAAATGGGGATATGGAGCTGTACCTTGGAAGGTAGGCTTGTTCATGCTGGCCATGCGGGGGCAGTAGTGTTGTCCTGGGAAACCATGGATGTGAACTTCCAGCGGTACAGGACGAACAGACGGACGGAAGTTAAACAAACCCACCTGTTACACAGAGGGGAGGGGAGGAGGAGGGAAGGGGGGAAAAAAGAGAAGAGATTTAATGTGAGCAGCTGGCAACATGAAGCTCCATCTGGCAGTAATGTAAACTGTCTGTCACTGTCACTGAGGCCCAAAGCAGCAGGCCACTGCTGGACTCTGCTGTGGTGTGTTTAACCTTTGATGTGTCTGCTGCGTTGATTTGTGTGATGAGGCGATACGGTACAGTTTGTGAACAGAATTGAATTCAAAGTGCGTTACAGGATGTTGCACAGAGTATTGTGCAGTGTCTGGTGTGTATTGTGTTGAGGGCTGCTGCATGTCTACAGACATCTTAAAAGCCTTGTTAATGGACTAGGCAGCAGCTCAGTCCGAACACAAGCCAGCCAGTCAGATATATGGATGGCAGGCAGCCAATCTGCTTTCTAACACTGTCTCTCTACAGCACTGGCAACAGAGCAAAAGTCAAGCTACTGTATTATGAAATGTATCTGTGATGATGAATCCCTACAGACGACTTGAATTTCAAGACATACTGATGTCATACTAATGACCCTGAAGAGAAAAAAAAATAAACACTGTAATGTTAGAAGCTTAGGTTGAGGATATGTTGCTATAGTAAATGTGCTTAATGAGTCATTAATGTCTAACGTTCTTAATTTTGTTGTACTTAATATTTTTTTAACCTTTTAAGGATCTGCGCTGGCGATAGCTGTGACCAGAGGCATTATGTTTTCGGGTTGTTTTTTGTTAGTCCCATTCTTGTGAACACGGTATCTCAAGAACGTTTTGAGGGAATTTCTTCTAAGTGCCCCAAAGTCCACTCGAGTCCAAATGTGGACTCACCAATTATCTGAACAGATTTTGGTGGTCAAAGGTCAAGGTCACTGTGACCTTGCAACTATGTCATTTTCGTGAACGTGGCATCTCAAGAACACCTTAAGAGAATCTCCACTTGGTCCACTTGGTCTCAACAATGAACTGATTAGAATTTTATGGTCAAAGGCCAAGGTCACTGTTACCTTGCGTCTGTCTCATTTTCTTGAAAAGAACAGCTCAAAAAGGCCATGAGGAAATCTCTTTAAATTTGGCACACATTGGAATCATGGATGGGCTGACTAGAATTTGGTGGTCAAGATCAAGGTGACTTTGACCTCACAAAACATGTTTTTGGACATAACTCAAAAATACATATGCTATTATGCCAAAAAAAAATCACACAAATTTTTAACAAGATAAAATGATGAAGTGATGACATTTTATATCCAAAAGGTCAAAGGTCAACTTCACTGTGACAACATAATGTTTTCTGGCCATTATTCAATGTCATATCTTGGGTTGCCACATGTTATAGTTTTCCCAGGATTTCTTTCTTTTTTGAGCGACTGTTCTGGAAAATTTCCCAGGACACAAATTGTCTCGTTTTTTTGTGAAAATATTCTTCTAATTTAGAATGTTAGAGTTCCAAATAAAACCAGATTCCTCTACTGCTACTCTGTTTTTTCCTCTTTACGTTTAGACATCCAATCCTGTGTCTATTAATAAGCATGTTAATTAACCTCCTACACAGCCGCAGCCTATCAGCCAAATGCCTACTGACAAATTAACTTTACTTTGCTCCCACAATCCCACATCACCACATACTGACAGTTTTGGGGCTATTTTATGCTCATCCACAAAACAAGACAGGCTTACATGGCTGTGTATGCACTTCACCACCTTTTGTTTGTCTACACCAAGATTTTTCACAACGCTTAGCTTCATCTAGAGCAGCCCTCGGAGACTGACAGGATTCTTATTCCTGGCTATCATCGAAGGTAAAACCTAGGTATTTGTAAATTTTGAAATATGACGAGAGAATGAAACCAACACGAAACATGACTCACCAAGCAAAGCTGCAGTGGATGTTTTTCTCATCATTCTAGCTATTGCCATCTGGCAACAGCTTGAATAATGCTTTCATGAGCACTGCTGCTGTTTAACATATACTTAACATGTTTTAGCTGGCCTTTACTGTCTGTTTTTACACTGTGTTTGCTAGAATGCCAAAAGCAAATTTCCATTTCATGTAATGTAATGAACAATAAAGTTTACTTATCTTATCTGCCAAAACAGGTTCTTACCAAAAATATTGTTTAATAACATATTTTAGTGCCCTGTTTGGCTGTAACAGTGAGAATCAATGAACAGGAAATGGGCCCCATACTGTTTCCTGCAAAGTGAAAACAGAGGCTGAAAAAACTGAGATCAAATGTGAAACTAAGAAGCAATAATCAAATATAAACCAAGATTATGTTACTGAGCTGTTAACTGAAACCCAAGATCATTAGTTACCAGCTGGCAATTCACTGTGACAAACAATTTGCACTATGTCACCTCATTGCAGGAGCACTCATTGGTTCAGTGCATGTGCATTCTGGTAGATTTTATACCGAATGAGCAAAAGGAAATGCTTCAATCCTTTTTCTCTATTTTCCCTGGTCATGTAGCACCAATTTCAAAAGTATTTGTGCCTTTCTACAACATAGACAATCTAGTTTTATGAAGAGATCATCTCTCCAGTAATGAAATACCTCTTAAAGCAAGAAAGAATCAGGGTGGAACAAAAAACAAAAGCAATTATCATTATCATCGTTAATTTTCAGGAAAACAGTGGTTCTTTCAAATTTAGGAAGCTTTGAGTTTCTAAAAAACTTTCCTAAAGGGTTTATCATCAGAGAAAACTAGAATCACCACCCTGTGATTGTATACCTCCACCCTGCAGGTAAGTTTCTCTTTCAGTTTACATCCATGTCTGTGAAAACATGAATGCTTCACACATACTGACCCCCAACAGCACAAATCTATACAATCAGCACCGTTTCAAGGTGGGCACTAAAAATCAGTGTCACTAATTAAATATCTGACCAAATATTTCCCCTTCTGTTCCTGAGATATGACAGTGAATAATGGCCGGAAAAGTGTTTAATGCAGAGCAAGAACAGTGTTTGATTCAGAATATTAAGATGTCACAGTGAAGTTGACCTTTGACCTTATGGATACAAAATGTCACTATTTCATTATTTTATCTTATTAGATATTTGTGTGAAGTTTTGTCATAATTAGCAAATGAATTCTTGAGTTATGGCCAAAAACATGTTTTGTGAGGTCACGCTGACCTTGACCTTTACATGAAAACATGTTCACCAAAATTCTAATTAGTTCATCCTCAAGTCCAGGTAAATGTTTGTGCCAAATTAAAATACCTCAAGGCGTTCTTGAGATCTCACATTAACAAGAATGAGACAGACAAGTTCACACTGACCTTGACCTTTGACCTATGACCAACGCAA
Source organism: Epinephelus awoara (assembly GCA_035609425.1). Classification (NCBI taxonomy): domain Eukaryota; kingdom Metazoa; phylum Chordata; class Actinopteri; order Perciformes; family Serranidae; genus Epinephelus; species Epinephelus awoara. The sequence continues at coordinate 36,798,279 of CM069300.1, forward strand.
ACTGATCAGTCCATCGTTAAATCCAAGTGGACATTTGTGCTTAATTTGAAGAATTCCCTCAAGCTGTTCTTGAGATGTTACGTTAAGATGGATGCAAGGTCACAGTAACCTTGACTTTTGACCCTTGAACACAAAAATCTAAACACTTCACTTGAATCCAACTGGATATTTTTGTTCCAAATTTGAAGGAATTCCCTCTAGGCATTCTCGACATGTGGCATTCATGAGAATGAGACAGACAAGGTCACAGTGACCTTGACCTTTGACCTATGACCACCAACAACTAATCAGCTCAACGTAGGATCCAAGTGGACATTTACATCAAATTTGAAGAAATTCCCTTGAGGCATTCTTGAGATATCGTGTTCACAAGAATAGGACAAACATCCGTATGTATGGACAGGCATGCAACCCGTAAACATTATGCCTCTGGCCATGTCCATTGTCAGCGTGGAGGCAATTTTTAATATGAAGTGGACAGACTTGCAGATATTAGAAGAATGAATATAGACGGCTTCAGTCCCATGATACTGGTCAGATCATAGGTACAGAGCACTCTTGGAACACGATAGCAATTACTTACATATGCTGCTTAGAATGAACAGTAAAAAAAGACTGAAGCAATAATCTGTTTCAAAGCATTTTTTCACATTGGCAAACTGTCTGACTGCTGCTACATGAGCCTTCATGGAGGTGTGTAAACTATCAGTGTTGGCCTTCAGTATAAAAACATATCAGTCAAATCATTTCAATAAGTCCTCTCTGCTTCAGGCTGACAGGCAGGCTCATCCATCCGCATCACTGCAGTCATTCCTGATGATTACAACTTAAGCAGGGCATCCAGACACAGACTGCAGACGATTACAGAGATAAACTTCAACATGAACTCCAGGCCAAAAGTATCTGTTTATCTTAATTGCTATTATTATATACATTCAATCAGATATGAAGAGGCAGTCAACAAATGAACCATAAAAATACAGACTTAGACAAAGACTGTGGTTTCTGGCTGGCTTCACTGCAGCAGTGTTTTTGGTACACAAAGCTGATCTCACTATTCCTCAAACAAGGGAGTTATGAACATGATCCCTCCATCTAACCATAGAGCGAAGAGACAGAGGGTAACAACAATACCCTGACAAAGTAGTTGTAAGCTTTACTGATATTTATGGCAGAGGACTCATACTGCTGTATGTTTTGGTGCCATGATGGAAATCTGACCTGTCCGATTCCAAGCCAGTCAGCGAGGTCTCGAGCGTTGGCCAGAGCTGTGGACAGGCCGACCACTCGGACGCTCTTAGATGTGTGAGAGGAGATGAAGTTGGTTCTGGACACAATAACCTCCAATACTGGACCTCTGTCCTCACCTGGAAAAAGACACAGTGGTACAGTCCAAGCAGAATGTTTATATACGTAACAAAAGTTACACTTCAGTGCCTTTACACTGGCACGCGTTTTCCGATATGGAAACCATAACGTGTCATATGTTATATATTACGCTTTTTGGATATATTTTGTATAAACACCGTTAACTCAGGTGGCACTATGATACAGTGGTGAGCACTGTCACCTCACAGCAAGAGGGTTCTGGGCAGGGGCGTCGTTTCAGCAAAAGCTAAGGTATGGCAATGACGTCGCAGAGCTACTGATGATGGAGTTTCAAAAATATGAACTTGTATAAAACTTCACTTTGGTCTTTGACCTGTCGAAGTACATACTATGCTATTGAAAACTGTTTCAACGGACATGAAGCTGTTTCTCACATTCATAATACCTCATGTCTGCAAGACAATGCACGACTTGGTGAGGGCAGTGAAAACATCGGACCTATTTCAGCGCATATTTCAGCATATATTTGGGCATATTATTGACCTATTTAAGTGCAATACAATGAAAACAACCAGCCAGTGCGCCTTGGACTATCTAACATATCACATCTGATCACTTGCAACAAATATGCAGGACACTCACAAGTAAGATGACTACAGAACTTCCCTCTTTTTTTTTCTCGCGATTCATACCTCGCCATACCTAAATGACGCCTATGGTTCTGGGTTCCCCTATGTGTACAGTTTGAATTTTCTCTGCATGTTTTCTCCACATCCTCTGGCTTCCTGTCATAGTCCGGAGATACGCACGTTAGGTTGACTGGTGACTCTAAATAACCCCTAGATGCAAATGTGAGCATGCACTGCTGTCTGTCTTTGTGTGTCGACCCTTTGATTAACTGGCAACCTGTCCAGGGTGAACCCCACATCTCGCACAATGCACATTGTAGAATATTATACCTCAGATAGGACTGACGTTGTCCAACCAAAATATTTATACCTGCAGCTTTGTTGAGGACTCTTACCCAGCAGGTGAATCTCATCGATGATGAGAATGGCTACTTTTTGAACGTAGCTTCTGTTCTGCCAGCTTCTGCTCACTCCGTCCCACTTCTCTGGTGTGGTGACGATGAGGTCAGCCTGTGCTATAGCTCTCATGTCTGGAGTCACATCACCTGTCAATTCCACCACCCTAGACATAGATAAGAAAAAAGGGATTATTCAGTTATGTCTAAAATCGTAATACTTTATACAATCATAGCCCTGTGTGACAAAAATGATATCCATGATATTTTTTACTATGTATTATGTAATATGTATTACTGTACATAAAGGTATTCCACCTCTGTGTGAGTTCATCCACCTGGTGGTCTCTGTTTTCACTTACTTCTTCCCCAGTTTCTCCTCAATCCTGATCTTCCAGTCCTCAATCCTCTCTCTGACCAGTGCTTTCAGGGGGGCGATGTACACCACCTGAACACACACATAAATACAAACAGCCATTCAATGAAAAGAAATACTGCTAGTTTTCCCCAGGCTGGATGATAATGTTGACTGTATCACCACAGCTTCCCATGTAGGAGTATCTGTAAACAACTCTTCAGTTGGTAGCTGCTCTCAGGCAACAGTGATTTAACACCTGACTGTGTTTATCCTAAACCTGGGCCACAAGGCCACTGAAAATCTAAAAACAACAACCACAAAAAGTTATCAAAAGACAATGTTATTTTCTGTGTTGCTTCTGACTGAAAAACCAACCAATCACTGACAAGAGGGTCGGTGTTTAAGTGATAGTTTGGAAGTTACATCTTTTTCTTCAAGGTCAGACTCCATTGAGAAAACAGGTAACTAAACATTGCTGAACACAGGAGCTGCTGGTCTACTACTGCCTCCATTAGTTAGAAGTTAGTAAGTAGATTATTGTGTGACTTTGGCATTTAAGAGGGTTCATTTGGATTCACCAAAGTCACACAATAACACAAACAAACTATGTGATGAAGGCAGCGGTGCACCAGCAGCTCCTGTGTTCAACGAACTAAAATTACTGTTTTTGTCAACTGAGTCTGGTGTCTTCGACGAGAGCATAAATGGGGAATTGAAGCCATTAATGGCCTGCCTGTCAGAAAGGGCTGTATACATTAAGGTAATGCAGTGAAAATATTCTAAATTTGGCGTACAATTAAACTGATGTAGATGGGTTTTTGTAAGGGGGGACTTTTTTTTTAGGTTGCTAAAATAAATTTGTTGCTGACCCCTCCATAGCAGTATATTGCTTAGCTTGCATGATAATATTCATGTCTGCTTCTCCAAACTGGGGACGAGCCAATCAACATCTACTTTATGGAATACACTGATTACGGACTAGTACGTCATTAAGCCCAACGTCAAAGATTCATATTATCCCTTCAAAGCTACCCTTGTTTTTGACCACTAGCAGGAGCAGGGACACATTTTCGATGAGCAGGCCCCTGTTTACCGCCACAAACAAAGCACACCCATGAGCACGCCAGGCCATGTATCTAGGAAAGCTAGTGCAAAGATTGAAAAAAACAAACCAACAAAAAAAAAAACTGAGCTTACACTGATCAAGCTGCAAAAAGACAATGTGATGCAAATAAACATTATCATTTTCCACATCAGCCTCAACACAAGTTTATTTACGTTTCTTACTGTCTTTTCTAACTGTTAAATGTTTAGACATCTCCAACAACAGAGTCTGACAGATTGTCCTCTTTGCGGTGTAACACTGCTGAATTAGCCTCATGACATAAATTATTAGTGTTTCCAAACAGCAATTACACAGTAGATTTTATGTGACTTTGTGACACTCCATCAGAAACTGAAGTGTAAATAACAAACAAAACACACATTAGCTCATATTTGACTGAATGTGATTACTTGATCTACTTTCCTTTTTTTGATAGGGCAACAGTAACAATCATCAGCTGATAACGACCTTTGCAACATAAGTTACAAACAGTTCACAACAGATCACCAACAGTGCACCCATAGGAACAACATGTGGATCTACAAGGACGCAGTTTGTGATTGGTTGGACTAAATGGGAAAGTCTTTTTATATTTACAGTGTACTGAGACTGTTTGTTCTGAACAGACCCCAGTCTCTCGCCGTGGTTCTCAGTGTATTCTGTAAAAAAGCATTTAATACCAGTGTTGATCAACAGAAAAGACAGCACCTACTCAGTACATTTCTTGAACTGAAATCCCCTTGAATTCAATAGTAAGACAGATGGAGCCAGTCAAACCTTAGAGGTTGGATACTTGTTGAAGACCCGAAACATGGCCATCTCTGCTGCGATGGTTTTTCCAGAGCCTGTTGGCGCCCCCAGCAGGACGTTAGTGTCAGTGTGATACACCGTGTGGAAGATCTGAGTCTGGATGGGGTTGAAGTGAGTGAACTTGTACAGGCTCTCAAACTCCCGGTTACCGAGAGCTGTCACTGGCAATGGCTGCAGGTCTAGCAGCTCTGAGAGGGAAAGAGTAATGGGAGAAGATTAAACTGGATTCCTTTTTTCATCTTCTCTGTTTATGGTACCAAAAAAAAAGGGTATAAATAATAATATAAATAATAATAATAATAAAGATCAAATACAGTACAATATGGACAGCATCTTATAAAAACTTTTACCTAATGGTAAATCTTGACATTTATTCACATCAAAATGTGGCTGCAAGAGTCACACTATTTTGTGCTGCTGCCTTGGTCCTGCCTGATGCCTCCTACTGCTGCTGTTATTATTAGTCATACTTATTATACAAATATGATTAATGTCACATATACATACTATCATATATTAATATATACTTACAACATATTGTACCATAATAGCTGTAATTATCATTATAAAATTATTACTTAAATTAATGCTGTTGTAAGCTACTGTCATTAATGTCTGTCTTGCATCTCTCTCTCTCTGTCTCTCTTTATGTCTCATTTTTTGTCATATGGATTACTGTAAATGTATTATGTTGATCTGTTCTGTACGTCATCTATTGCACATCTGTCTGTCCTGGAAGAGGGATCCCTCCTCAGTTGCTCTTCCTGAGGTTTCTACCATTTTTTCCCCAGTTAAAGTTTTTTTCGTTATCCGCTGTGAGGGTCCAAAGGACAGAGGGACGTCGTATGCTGTAAAGCCCTGTGGGGCAAATTGTGAGTTGTGATATTGGGCTTTATAAATAAAATTGACTGATTGATTGATTGTTCATTTTCAGCAATATGAAAGCCAGAGATCAGATGTAGCTTCATCTGAACTCTTCTACAAAACAAAGACCCCTACTGTTTTTAGGATGTAATAAGGCTAACATTTAAATCCATAAATAATATATTTAAGGTTCTGTATGTGATATTTTGAGCACTAACACAGCAACAAATTACTATTTATTGTGCAAAGATATAGTGGAGTAATGGCTTTCTGAGCAGAGAATGAAGTCACACTCCCTATTTGTGTGCTGTAATCTAAATTTCTCTGTTCATTGTTGTGTTAGACAGTTGAGCTGCGCGTTTGTGTTAGTCCCTGTGTGCATGTCCGACTAGCTAGCTCATCACTGTCGCTCTGCACTGCACTCGTACTGTGGTTGCTGCTGATATTAGGACGGTGTTGTCATGTAAGTGTGGTGCCCACCCTCTGGTTCCAAACCAGTTAACACTGTTAGCTCTGTCAGCACTGTTGCTGTTGTTAGCACTGAATGCACTGCTAGCTGCCGACTCAGCCACCTCTATGTTGAGAACTGTGTGCAGACAACCTCAATCCAACTCTGAATCATAGATTCTCTCTATATGTTGTATAGAGCTCATTTAAGTACTTAGAACCATAAAATCCCATTAATGACAAAGAAATACTGAGAGACAGTGTAATACATTATGTATAGGAAATATACTGACTAAAGCAATGCAACTTATATTAAAGTAATTCGTGGCTGGGAAAATGTATCTTGTATGATTAGTCATTTATCACGTTCATGACATGCAATTAACCTGCGTTGCTAAGTAGATATGAGAATGGCATATAGTTGTTCAAGTATCAGCCAGAGAAGATCTAATCAAAACAAAATAGCTCAGAATAGCCTGAGGCATAGAAATCCATACAGCATGATTTTCAATACTATCAAAACTAGACACTTCCCTTTTTATTAAACTGATGCTGAGATGCCGTATTGAGGCTGTAGTGCATGTAGTGCACAGCACATGCCACCAGAGGTCAGTATTTACTGGCAGAAACAAGATGCCAAGCAGACAGACATAGCAACTGGGAGAGGTGGGGCTACCATTACAGGACTGTTAACAGTTGCAATGACAGAGACTGTGGACAAAACCAGCATATTTTCACATCTAATTCAGTGAATTAAGGTGTAGCTAGCACAGCGCAGCGCATTAAAGCAGGATTCATTCTTCTTCTGCAGCTAATCGATGCCGTACCTACGGCATAGGCTCTGTGGCTACGTAGAGCATACATATATAGCAGGCTTTGTCTTAGGCTGTTGCCTGATGTGCAGTTTTTGTAAGTTGAAACCATTTCTCTCAGTGAAAACAAAGTTTTTATTTACTTTTATTGCACAGATAAGACACAATAAATCGTGAAGACAATAAAGCCCCCACAAAATAGCATTTAAATGTGTGATTCATCCTGGCTTCATATGAGTAGAGGGAATTTCTGCTTGCTGCTAGGCGAATTTATACAATGTAAAATGCCATAGGCTTGTGCCATAGCATGTTGTATTTGTGAGAAAAGTGTATCCAGCAAGACAAGTGTTTTGTCTGTGAATCCTGAGAGAAATAATGAAGCTGATTTGTGTACTTGTGTTTAAAATTGTTGCTTTTAGGCCATGTTTCATATGTATTTTAGGTGTGTTTTGAATCAGCGCAACTTTACAGCACTTCACAGAAACTCACCGCCGACCAGTGTTTTGGAGGTGTAACAGCAGAGTGACAAAGACACACCACCGCACAAGTATAAATGCTCACAATGGCGGAGACCACATGTGTAGGCTATGGTGTAGGGTCTGCATGGAGCTCACGCACAAAAATAAATCAGCCTTAATTTCACCACATACCGTATATACCAGTGAAATTTTAGGATTAATTGCCAAATGTTTCACTATGTTTCAAAGCTACTCCCTAACTTGGAGCACAGTGGGTTTATCAGAGCTTTCTTACTGAAAACAGCTGCCTGCTGAGCTTAAAGACAGGGTTGGGTGTTAAATGCTTTGCTCATGTCAAATGAGATGGATGGTAGAGAAGCTTTTGTTCTTTAGGAGGCACAAGAGGTCATGTCATCGGACAGCATCAGACACTGTATGTCTGAAGAGTTGGTCATGAGAAGGTTAAAACACTATGCATAAAAAAATACTTTGCTAATAATAAAATCTGGCTTTCATTTTGAATTGTGACTTTGACTTTGGCTTACTTGAGGTTTCCATGTTTCTTTGGTTTTAAGGCACTTCTGTGTTAAAAAGTACCAAGTGTGGTTTATTTGAGCTTACAGAAACAACTGAGTCACCCAATAGCAAATGCTGACATGAATCTACAAGGCAGAAACTGATAATTAAATCATCTCAATTATGACATACATGATGCATACTTCTTTGTGTTCATTACTAGGAGATTATCCTTTAATTTAACAGTCATTTGAACCACTGTTTTATATGAAAACATTGATTAGTTTTTCTTTCATTTCTCTTTTAACATCTACAGAAATGGAATAGAATAACAGTATCTTTTCTGTTTACTGTACAGTCACAGTCGCTGGATAAGCCTTTTCTAAATCTCTAGGCTCTAATGTTAGCAACAATCAACTGTATATTGAATGCTTAAGTACTGTGAAGATTTCTTCAGATCCTTTTCTCTCACATGTATAATGGAAGATGACAAACTAAACTTTTATATAAGAGACTATCTTATTAATGAAAGACTGAGACGTTGGTTAAACAGTGCCTTCCTTCAGCCTGTGATATGATCTCTTCTGTGCTGTGGGGTTTTTCCCTGATAGCTGTTGTAATTGTGTCTCTTCTTACTGAGGGGAAATGCGGTCAGAAATAATAGTCTGGTTCCTTTCTTACAGTCTGGAGGAGTGAATGAGTGGAGTATGGGAGGATTAGATGCTTTTGTTCTCCAGTCTACATGGGGTTTTGATGTCTCCGCGTAGCTTCCAAACAACTAAGCCATTTTGTGGTGGTGAGCCGCTGTTTTAAGCTGACTGAAAGTTATAGCTGGTGGTTTGTAGAAAAAAGTATCCTTTGGCTTATGCCAGTATTAGATTGTAGTAAAGGCTAAGGTTTCTTTCACTGTGCAAAAGATGCATCTTTCATCAGTCTATGGAAAGCCTACTTGATGTCTGTGCTGGTTTAGTCCAACAATTTATGGCTAATTCATACTGCTGTAAGAAAAAAATAGAATTACCACCTCGCCTATGTCTCTACATATCAATCAAGTTCCATTTACAGTTAACATTAATGTCTGTGAAAACATGGCTGCTTCGCACACATCTTTTCTGTGGCAGCACAGATGATCATACAATCAGCGCTGTTTGAAGATGGACACCCAAGACCAATTTACCAGTTCAGTATCTGACCAAATGTCTCCCATTCAGTTCCTGAGATATGACGCTGAATAATGGTCAGGTGTTTCTGCAGAACATTATCATGTCACAGTGAAGTTGACCTTTGACCTTTTGAATATAAAATGTCATTACTTCATCATTTTATCCTATTAGACACATATTAGACATTTGTGAAAGTTTATCATAAATAGCATGAAAAAGTCTTGAGTTATAGCCAAAAGCATGTTTTATGAGGTCACAGTGACCTTTAACTCTCAAATTCTCATCAGTTTAGTCTTGAGTCCATGTGGATGTTTGTGCCAAATTTGAGGAAATTCCCTCAAGGCTTTCTTCAGATCTTGTTCACAAAAATCAGATGGACACAAGGTCACAGTGATCTTGAGCTTTGATCACTAAGGACAAATCAGTTTCTCGTTGACTCCAAGTGGATGTTATTGTCAAATTTAAAGAAATTCCCTCAAGGTGTTCTTGAGACATCACCCTTAAGATAGATGGTGAATAAGTTTTGGTCTAACAAAATGTCTCTGAGTGACACCCATCAAAAGTGTCAAGCGCCCTACCATAAATCCGGCTTGAGTCTCAAACTTGTGATGTCATTGAGTATAAAATCTGGAGCTTCTCCATAGCCAATGAATGGGAGCCCGATTTTATAGACCCACTGAATGTTTTCTTTTTTAAACCCAAATGAGCTTTATTCATTTGTAGTGTTCTTAGTTCTGAAACAGAAAATGTACCCATATACTCAGGAAATTCCTCTGGCTTTCACCATTCATTGTCTATGGAGCAGCTCCAGACTTTATACCCTATGACATCACAAATTTGAGTTTTAGCACCCAAATGTTTGGATTTGGGAAAAAGTTGTTCATGTTCACTAATAACTTTGGACTGTCTTAGACCATAGGAATAACATGTATGAATTTAAAAAATGAGCATAGTTCTCCTTTAAGGTCGAATATCAATATTTCGGATTTACAAAATCTGATCACAATATATTGGCCAATAATCATTTTAAAGACATAAACAGATAACAGTCCAGAATTGTGACTAAGAAACACACTGTTTAGTGGGACATAAAAAGTTACTCATCTGCAATAAGCTACAGTGTTATCAGACTTCCCGAAAGTGAAGCCAAAACATCTAAATTGCCCCCTGGTGGCTGGCAAAGTACATGTCAAGTGAGTCATTTTAGATAGTTGCTTATCACCCGGTTGTATGTTCAAGTGTTCATTCCTGTGTTAAGTCTGGTTTTAATTAGTCATCTGATACTTTAAAAAGGGGGTTGATGTCATGATTGACAGCTGTGCCTGCCAATCAGTGTATTCGCAATCAATGCCAGTTTTCACAATTGGTCGGACAGGTGTTTGGGCAGGAACTCAACACCACAGATATTGGTACTGCACAGACTCTGGCTCTAAATGATGCCACCACTGCAAGATAGCAGCGGCTGTATCTAGGAAAAAAAGCAGACTGAACTGCGCTTGTGGATATACAGCGTTACAGTGAATAGTTATGCAGACAAGGGAAAAATAGGCTCAACTCAGCGGTATAGGTACTATACTTTAGTGAAGTACAAGTGACTAAGTGACAAATGACTATTTAAATTTTTTTATAGTGTACATATATACTCTGCATATTGTAATGTTTTCTACATCAAACATATTTGACAGCTTTCTTTCTACTTTCTTTAAGCTATTTTACTTTTGATACTTTTAAGTGTATTTTGCTGATTATACATCTCAACTTCTAAGTAGGATTTTCAGTGCAGGGCTTTTACTTGTAATGGAACATTTTTACATTGTGATTGGACTGGGACAGCAGCAACTGGAATATAACAGCTGGAAAGATTCAACAGTGTCCACCAACTGTTGCTGGTGCTATAACAGACTAACAGACTTAGTATTACTATTTTAAATTCAAGTCGAGTCAAATCCCTGCTGTCATATCATAAATGTGTGTGTGTGTGTGTGTGTGTGTGTGTGTGTGTGTGTATACCAGTGTGTGGAGGGTGTCTCTCGGGTAGGATGAGGTTCTGGAAGTTAATGATGCAGACGGCCTCGGCTCCGAGCCAGCGGTCAGACACCGCCTTGATGTAGTACTGGGAGGGCAATGGCTCAAAGATGGGGATAGTGAACACTACGTGCTGAGGCTCTCCTGTTACCACCTGGAAGGATGAACACACATTCATAAAGATAAAGGACACACATCAGTCATGACATACTCTTTGAGGAACACTGTCCTCATGTTAACTGAGGTCCAAGATAAAAAAAAACAACAACAACAACAAACCTGTTTCTTCTGCAGAAGGAAGTACTCAGAGTGGTAGATGTGATCATTGATGGGATCCTCCACCCATAACCACCATGGCTCACCCACTGACCCATGGACCTGAATCATTCAACAGATAGGGTTCAAATAAACCACACAAAATAAATAAAAACCACAAAAATACATAAACCCAATAAATTTACAACATAACGCAATCCAACAGAATAATCCCGTTGTTATATACCATTGTCTAACTCATTAGATAAATTGTTGCTGAGGCTGTAGAGAGATGTTGATTCATAATACAGTATGCACCAAAAAAATTTAAAAAAACTGAGGCAGTATGGGTCTACAAGGGATTGTTCTGGGGTTTTTTTAAAGTGGGGTTGTATGGGTTATTTCTCCATAGCCAGTGTAATACATTCAGTACACGTCTGCCGATTCCTTCCATAATTTGGAGAAATGGAAGGAGCTCAGACATGGAAGCTAAGCAATAGCTACGTACTGCTGTGGAAGGGGTGGCAGCAAAATGTCTTTTAGCCACCTCAAAAAGTCCCACTTACAAAATTCAATCAATTTAAGTGTATGCTATATGGAGAGTATTTTTACCGCTACACCGTTCTATCAGACAGCCCTTTCCAACAGGGAAACCATTAATGGCTTCAGTTCTCCATCTACGTTCTTGTCAAAGCCACCAGTCTCCATTGACAAAAAACACAATTTAAACTCACTGAACATGGGAGTTGTTTGTTTACTGCTGCCTCAATCAGTTGGTTAGTTTGTGCTATCGTACGACTTGGTATTTTCAAACTATCCCCTTTCAACACCAGTGTAACAGAATAACACATACAAACTAACTGATCAAAGTAGAGGTACACCAGCAGCTCCTGTGTTCAGACATGTTCAATCGCTTTTTCTAAATGGAGTCTGGCTTTATAGAGAGCCATATAACATCTTCAGTTCCCCGCTGAAAACTGCTGTTTGACGGCAAGGTCAAACAGTGAAAATATTCTAAACTTTGAGTACATTTAAACTACAGAACACTGTGTGCAAAAACAACCAGACACAAGAACAGCTTGTTTCCACAGGCTGTCACCATGATGAACACTTAGCACCACTCCACAGTGTCAGGAACAATCCCTCTGGAATAACCATGAAACACCAAGTATCCACTTTACCAGTAAATTATATATTCTTATTGTGTCAGTTAACTCTGCAAACATGTAAATATCTGTCAAACATAACCCAGGTAAACAGTATACGCTGTCATATCCAGCTGCCTTATGTATAGGAGCAACTTGTTATATTTAGCAGAATCAGAACCAGCTTTGTTAGTACATGTGTACATACAAGGAATTTGACTTCGGTAGACTTTGCTCTCAATGTACCAGTATTGACATAAGTTCTAAAAATTAGACAAGCAAATGAAAAATACAAAAAATAAACAAATATACATCAATTCATTCACAAAAACATACAAGTCTGTAAGGCACAAATAGAGCAAAAATGCAAGTGTTGTTTGTCGTGCCACTCTGTGACTGTTAGGAGTTAATCAGAGTGACAGCCTGGGGGAAGAAACTTTCTTTGTGATGGGTAGTTTTGGCGAACAGTGCTCTGTAGTGCCTACTGGAGGGGAAGAGCTTAAACAATTTGTGTCCAGGGTGCGAGGGGTTTGCAGAGATGTTCCCTGCCCGTTTCCTGACCCTTGACCGGTACAGGTCCTGGATGGAGGGAAGATCAGCCCCAATAATCCTCTCTGCAGACCCGACTGTCTGTTACAGTCTGCTCCTGTCCAGTTTGGTGGCAGATCCAAACCAGACGGTGATGGATGTGCAGAGAACAGACTGGATTATGGCGGTGTAGGACGTGATCAGCAGTTCCTGAGGCAGGTTGAGCTTCCTGAGCAGTTGCAGGAAGTACAGCCTCTGCTGGGCATTTTTCGGGAGAGTGTCTATGTGGGAGGTCCACTTCAGGTCCCTAGAGATTGTGGTACCCAAAAACCTGAAGGTGTCCACAGTAGACACTGTGCTGTTGAGGATGGTGAGGCGGAGCAGTGTCGGGGGGTTTCTCCTGAAGGCCACTGTCATCTCCACAGTCTTGAGCGGATTCAGGTCCAGGTGGTTCTGACCGCACCAGAGGACCAGCTGCTCCACCTCCTGTCTATATGCAGACTCATCAATATCCCTGATTAGGCCGATGACAGTGGTATCGTCCGCAGACTTCAGAAGTTTTCACAGAAGGGTCTCCTGAGGTGCAGTCGTTGTGTGTATCATTCTGTATATATTCCAGCAACATTTGCACTCTGCATCTGACATTATTGTCAGACTAATTAACATACTTCATTGTGTTGTTCTACATTTGTACACTTTTCTACATATATTCGGTGTAGAGTTGTCAAATGTTTGTAGTAGTCAAGTGTTTATGTTTACTTTGTCCAGCTTCATTGTTCTTGTTTTTAGCCGTATGTCTATTCTGTGTATGTACATTTAAAGCAACATAAGACCAGAATCAGATTCCTTGTATGTGTATGTTCCAATAAGGCTGATTCTGATTGTGAAATATCAGCGTTCCAAATCCACTGACAATTTTATTGTAATAAATATATCAACCTTAATTAAGGACAATAAACAATACTTGCCGGATAATGGCAGTATTCATTATAATGTGTCAGTGTGGTGTTTCCTGGGTGCCATCAGGGAGGCGGCTCATGTGTCGGTACATGTGTCGTGGCTCTGCAGCCGGATCACGGCTAAGCCAGCCAGTCTTCCATTACCACTCTCCCATGATTGGAGCATGCATCGCTAATCGGACATAAACATTCATCTTCATATTCAGCCCTGCTACAATGAGCTTCCTATTCCTCTCAGATTCCATGACAAACTCCGGACTAAGCTTCCCATGATCCCCTCTGGCATGTTTGCCCACTGAGGTGGGACATGCTGGAGGCATTCTGGCTCTCAAGGACAGATGGAGATTCCATGGCTATAAGAATAACAAGGTAAGAGGAGCAGTTCTTCTTTTCTCCGTTGTAAAAATGTGACCATGACTACACCGCTTGTGTCAGTAAGTAGTTTTGGTGCATATGGGGGGGTGTGCTGCTCTAAACAGGAGGAGGAGGAGACAAATGCTAAAATTCAAAGGACTGACTGACCTGCACTTCTCCAGAATGTTTCAGGGTTACATCTGGCCAAGAATGAAATAAGTGATATACTGAAAATATATATGGTATTAAATTCCTCACACTCTGTCTGACTGAAACATTTGCAGCTTATTCCTTCATGGAAGACAGCAGCTGTAGTCAGCTGCTCTACGGTTGATCTGTATATTTAGTATGTTCCAAACAATCATTGCTAAATATGCTACTGGTAGTGGAGCTTTGGAGTGATGTTGAGGCAAAAGTGCAACAGTGATGTAGTATATAGCTATGTTATGTTTTGTGCAGTTGGTCACACTGCAGCAGTAGTTTGCCATGTTTTGCTGCAACTAAAATTTTGTAACTATTCAGCATATTGATACTCAGAAAAAAATCTGTTTATTTTTAAGTATCAGGTTAAGTGAGGAGTTGGACAACAAGTTTACATGCTCTGTAGAAGCCTGGTTACTGTAAATCTGCGTATACATGTAGCTAGTCAGTAGTCAGACAGACCCCTACCCCTGTCGTATTTTGGAAGTATTGCTGACTTAAGTGCATTAGTGATATAAGGACTTTTACAGCCTAGTAGAAGTTTAGTCTTCAAATTATTTTGAATATGAAGGTGCATTGTTAGATGTAATAATCTCTCACTTCAACAGGGGCGGAGCCAAATGTTGTAAACATTCAGGGCTAAGCCCAAACCTAGGGGGGTTCGGGTGCATGCTTCCTGTCTACAGCTGCTATATGCACTGTTTTAAAACCATTTGAGTTTATAGAATGCCTAAACATCTGTACATTATTTGGCAAAACCATGATAGTTGCCAAGGAAAAAAATCATCCTGTAAAGCCTACACTCTATTTAATATCTACTGGGCCTTTTCCACTGTCACTTTTGGAAGCACTTACAGTTTACATTCATGTCTGTGAAAACACGAATGGCTTACATGCATCTTTCCCCGGGGCAGCACAGAAGATCCATACAATCAGCAAGATTAGTGTCGCCAATTCAGTATCTGACCAACTGTCTCCCGTCCTGAACCTGAGATATGATGTTGAGTAATGACCAGAAAAGCGATTTATGCAGAATATTGTGATGTCACAGTGAAGTTGAACTTTGACCTGTTGGATTTAAAATGTCATCTCTTTAATATTTTATTCCATCAAACATTTGTGTAATTTTTTTTTCATAATTAGCATAGGAATTCTTGAGTTATGGGCATAAACATGTTTTATGAGTCACAGTGACCATGACCTTTGACCACCAATGTCTAATCAGTTTATTCTTAAGTCCAAGTGAACATTTGTGCCAAATTTAAAGAAAGATGTTGCTTTCACAAAAATGAGACAGACAAGGTCACAGTCACCATGACCTTTGACCTTTGGTCATGGTCTGTTCATCCTTGAGTCCAAGTTTATATCTGTGCCAAATCTGAAGGAATTCCCTAAATGCATTCTTGAGATAACATGCTGAAGAGAATGGGATGGACACAAGGTCACAGTGACCTTGATATTTGACCACCAAAATCTACTCAATTAATTGTTTTGTCCAAGTGGATGTTTGTGTCAAATTTGAAGAAATTTCCTCCAGGCATTCTTGAGATATCGAGTTCACAAGAATGATGAGGTCACAGTGACCTTGACCTTTGACCACCAAAAGCTAATCAGATCCAAGTGGACGTTTTTGTTCAATTTAAAGAAATTGACTTACGGCTCTATCACTGTCAGTGGGAGAAGCAGGACAGCACAACACAGCTCAACATGCTTAACAACTGCAGCACACACAATCAACACATGATCATATCTGCTCAAGCCTGCAGGGCAACATACAGCAGCCCCAGTCCAAGCAGACCAACTGCTGTTTTTGAGGAATACAGCGACACAACAATGTAAATCCCTATAATATTGCATAATACATTATAATTTGGGCTGTTGGTTATGTGCTTGCAAAAAAATAGGGAATGTATTTTTAGGTGGTGGCAAACACTGGTAGGCTGAGAAATGTGTCTGGAAATGCTACATAAAATAGGCCAAACACCTCGAAGACTATGTCATGTACTTTCAATTAAATTTTTCATACTATTTCAAAAGAGAGAGAAGCCGACACAAGCAGTATGCTTGTATATTACAAAATATATTAATGCAATCCATATTTACCTGATCGTTCCAGCGAAAGTCAGGCGTGATGATGAGACGAACACGTAGGACAGTGCGTGTGATTGGCTGAATGTTGGCTTCCATTGTGATCGATGGGATCTGGTGGACACACTGTTTGACTGATAACCCCACGTTGACATGGTGCAGCATGTGACCTGGGAACAATACACCTGGTACTAACATGTGTTTGGTGTTGTAAATATGAGTAAACATGATGTATTTCATACAGATGACAGTAAATTCCCAAATAAAATCCAACATTTAAATAAGAGCTGCAACAGCTAAAGTCAGCCAAATGTTTGGTAATATTAATACCACAACAGAGTGGTTAATTCTCATCACTCTGCTGCTATCAATTTGTCTTTTTAACAAAATATGTTTTTATTCACTATTGAATTCTAAATACTTTACTGTTTTTTTCTGTCACTACTCTCGATGAAAAAAACTTCCTGCAGCTGTTTTATATTTAGAGCCGACTGGTGAAAACAGGGATCATACCCTCCTTTTAGTCACTGAAAGGTTTTTAATTTGAAGCATCTGTTAAAGACATATAGGGGGGTAATTGATGGTACCCTGACACAATAAAAAAGTGACAAAGTAGAACTAACTGGAGCTGATGATTGCAAGCCACACAGCAACGAGGTGTATGACTATCAAAATGTAACAATGCTTTATTTTATACAGCTTACATTTTTTCCTGCAGTAAAGGTAAATAAAGAACCCTGCCACTATTTGAGAATCGATGGCATATTTACACCTGACATCTGTGTGCTATACGCCTGTAAAGTGAAGTTTACTGTAATTCATACAGTCTGTTTTTACCGATCTCATCCTTCCTCATCTCCTTCAGTTTGTCCACAGTGAGCTTCTTCTCCTCCAGGCGGTTCAGTACAATATGGCTCAGGTTGGGGAACTGGCGGAGAGGGTGGGAGAAGCCCCACAGCCGCTTGTCGATCACCTTACAGAGGGTGAGCAGTCGGTAGGTCATGGCTGGCCAGCGCTTCCTCAGAGCAATCTCAAACAAAGCCCTGACGATCCGAGCAGCATTCTGTGAGCCGAGACAACAGCAGGAGAGGAAAAAAAAGTGAACCAACATCAGTCCCAGAGGCACTTGTATTACTGCCGCATACAGTTTTACTGGTAAACTCTAAAGTTGGAATGAAACGACTGACACACTTTGTACTGAAGTCACTGGCAACAGCTGTATGCTACATCATGCAGGAGACTGGTGATTAATCATGTGTGATCAGAAGGAGGGCTGGCTGGGTTCAGACATCCAGGTTGGCCACAGCTGTGAGCTGATGGATTGCTCATGTCAGTTCTGGAGGAGAGGTTAGGTGGCAGTGTTGCTTGCTGATAGACTGCTCAAGTCCGGTCAGACTGTGATAGATTTGGTCAGGTGTTAATGTGATCTGATTGTCTGGTGAGGTCTGAATGCACTCTAGAGGGGGATTATTGAAATCTGTTTGATAGCTTGGTGAGACTGAGAGGTCTGGCTGGCCACAGGAAGGCCTGACGTCTGGGGAGAACAGATGCACCAAAAAAGGATCCTGTTAATCCTTTTTCATACTCTTCTGTTCCGTATTACAATACTGTCTCCCACTGCAGTAACTACTACCAGTGTACTACTAAGCACTACTAGCCAACTGTACTACCTATTAGTGGATAAAGTTCTTAATCCTCCAGGTACATAGCGTGAGACCAATGAAAGTACGTGAACACACGTGAAAGCGGTGCCCATGTCTCACGGTCCCACGCAAGCTTGCACTTGTGAACGTGGTGCACAGAGAGGCAGTTAGAGCTGCAGGCTACAGTGAGGCTAAAAACAGAGTTCAAATGGCGTTTTTCCAAACAACTTTTTATGTCGGGCTTCAGGACACTTGGATCACTACAGATGAGCAGTATGGAGATATTTTGTGATTTCAATTATGTGTTTTTGGATGTTTGAATCTGGGGCGCCGTCAGCCTCCATTAGGTGGAGTTGTGTAGCTACCCCCTCTCCCCTTGGATCTGCGGAAGGGATGTGAAGACTCTAAAACTTCACCTGAGCCTCCCTCGGCATATGGGTGAGTAGATAATGGCTGAATTTTCATTTTTGGGTGCACTATCCCTTTAATGGTAAAATGCCAATAAATCCAGCATCATAACAACACAGGTGTGCCATGGTCTGGTCAGAATAAGAGGGAACATACAAAAGATAGGCAACAATAACAGAGATCAATTAAAGTCAACATAATTTAAACAAAAAGAGCTTGGAAATTTAGAGATTTCTGAACTTTTGTTTGGCACTACAACAACAACAAAAAAAAAAAAAACGTTCCTTATAAGTTATCGCTTCTGGTTTCAGTTTTGTCACAAAGTTTTAAAATCAGAAACGTCATAAAACATGTGGTTACTTCAAAAAAATTACTGTCACATTAATAAATACTGGAAATGATTATCATCAGATGCATGACTGT
The DNA here is from genome assembly GCA_035609425.1 of Epinephelus awoara. Classification (NCBI taxonomy): domain Eukaryota; kingdom Metazoa; phylum Chordata; class Actinopteri; order Perciformes; family Serranidae; genus Epinephelus; species Epinephelus awoara. The sequence goes on from CM069300.1 coordinate 36,817,194, forward strand.
TGTGTTTGACAGACACATTAGGAGTATGTTTGTCTCAATCAAAAATAAACCTGGAAAACTGGCTTTATTACAAAAACCAACATCCAGAGTAACATCAAAATGAACAATACACATTAATCATTTACTTAATTTCCAACTGCTACTGTAACTTAATTAATAGGGTGGAATGAACTGAAACCCTCCAAATTTATGGTATCTATTTTCTGATATATTGGCTCATCCTGTAGCGTGTATGTATATGTTCCTTTTTATTCTCACCTGTGCCACATACGACAGGTCTGAGATGAGAGAGAAGCTGTCCACCTCTCCTCGGCTGATGTATGTCTGAAGCAGAACATTGATCTTGCCGTAGCCATTTTCTACCCCGCCTTTAGCCGGCAGCTGACAGTAGTTACATAGCAACTGTTCCAGCTCCTCCATCTCCTCCTCACGAACCTGCAAAAACACATCACACCATGATGCACTGACAGTCTCATATTAGAATGGAGTTTTATAATTACAACTTATTTTGGATATCTCAGTGCCTGACTGAGGCTCTGACAGCCATTGTTGTAGTTTATACATGATGAGCTCTCACCTTTAACTGTTCAAACTCTTCAGCCTTGGACACAATACTGAGGATGTCAGCTTCTGTTCGCTGAGAGTTGAAAAGTTCATTGAAAGTCTTCATAGAAGGAGGGAAAAGGAATATAAGGAGTTAATGCAGTTTTGATCAGGACAAATCAGTAAATCTGACACAGTGATACACACTGAATATGATATGGAATCAGATACCTGAGGTGAACACACAAGGTTTCCTTTCTTTGTGAGGCTACAATATTGTAAGATGTTAACTGTGTTTGTGGTCTTGCCATCCGATGTAGAGGTTAGTCTACCTCTATGGTGTCGTATCTGATGTAGAAGTGAGTCTACCTCTATGGTGTCGTATCTGATGTAGAAGTGAGTCTACCTCTATGGTGTCGTATCTGATGTAGAAATGAGTCTACCTCTATGGTGTCGTATCTGATTTAGAAATGAGTCTACCTCTATGGTGTCGTATCTGATGTAGAAGTGAGTCTACCTCTATGGTGTCGTATCTGATGTAGAAGTGAGTCTACCTCTATGGTGTCGTATCTGATGTAGAAGTGAGCCTACCTCTATGGTGTCGTATCTGATGTAGAAGTGAGTCTACCTCTATGGTGACGTATCTGATGTAGAAGTGAGTCTACCTCTGTGGTGTCGTATCTGATGTAGAGTTGAGTCTACCTCTGTGGTGTCGTATCTGACGTAGAAATGAGTCTACCTCTATGGTGTCGTATCTGACGTAGAGGTGAGTCTACCTCTATGGTGTCGTATCTGACGTAGAGGTGAGTCTACCTCTATGGTGTCGTATCTGATGTAGAGGTGAGTCTACCTCTATGGTGTCGTATCTGACGTAGAAGTGAGTCTACCTCTGTGGTGTCGTATCTGACGTAGAAGTGAGTCTACCTCTGTGGTGTCGTATCTGACGTAGAAGTGAGTCTACCTCTGTGGTGTCGTATCTGACGTAGAAGTGAGTCTACCTCTGTGGTGTCGTATCTGACGTAGAAGTGAGTCTACCTCTGTGGTGTCGTATCTGATGTAGAAGTGAGTCTACCTCTATGGTGACGTATCTGACGTAGAAGTGAGTCTACCTCTATGGTGACGTATCTGACGTAGAAGTGAGTCTACCTCTATGGTGTCGTATCTGAGGTAGAAGTGAGTCTACCTCTATGGTGTCGTATCTGATGTAGAAGTGAGTCTACCTCTGTGGTGTCGTATCTGATGTAGAAGTGAGTCTACCTCTATGGTGACGTATCTGATGTAGAAGTGAGTCTACCTCTATGGTGTCGTATCTGATGTAGAAGTGAGTCTACCTCTATGGTGTCGTATCTGATGTAGAAGTGAGTCTACCTCTATGGTGTCGTATCTGATGTAGAAATGAGTCTACCTCTGTGGTGTCGTATCTGATGTAGAAGTGAGTCTACCTCTATGGTGACGTATCTGATGTAGAAGTGAGTCTACCTCTATGGTGTCGTATCTGATGTAGAAGTGAGTCTACCTCTATGGTGACGTATCTGATGTAGAAGTGAGTCTACCTCTATGGTGTCGTATCGGATGTAGAAATGAGTCTATCTCTATGGTGTCGTATCTGATGTAGAAATGAGTCTACCTCTATGGTGACGTATCTGATGTAGAAGTGAGTCTACCTCTATGGTGTCATATCTGATGTAGAAATGAGTCTATCTCTATGGTGTCATATCTGATGTAGAAGTGAGTCTACCTCTATGGTGTCGTATCTGATGTAGAAATGAGTCTACCTCTATGGTGTCATATCTGATGTAGAAGTGAGTCTACCTCTATGGTGTCATGTCTGATGTAGAAGTGAGTCTACCTCTATGGTGTCATGTCTGATGTAGAAGTGAGTCTACCTCTATGGTGTCGTATCTGATGTAGAAATGAGTCTACCTCTATGGTGTCATATCTGATGTAGAAGTGAGTCTACCTCTATGGTGTTGTATCTGATGTAGAAATGAGTCTACCTCTATGGTGTCATATCTGATGTAGAAGTGAGTCTACCTCTATGGTGTCATGTCTGATGTAGAAGTGAGTCTACCTCTATGGTGTCATGTCTGATGTAGAAGTGAGTCTACCTCTATGGTGTTGTATCTGATGTAGAAATGAGTCTACCTCTATGGTGTCATATCTGATGTAGAAGTGAGTCTACCTCTATGGTGTTGTATCTGATGTAGAAATGAGTCTACCTCTATGGTGTCATATCTGATGTAGAAGTGAGTCTACCTCTATGGTGTTGTATCTGATGTAGAAGTGAGTCTACCTCTATGGTGTTGTATCTGATGTAGAAATGAGTCTACCTCTATGGTGTCATATCTGATGTAGAAATGAGTCTACCTCTATGGTGTTGTATCTGATGTAGAAGTGGCTGGCAGTCCTGCCCAAGTCAGTGGAAGCAAAGTAGCCGGTGCGCTCCTCAAAGCGGATCATTCTGGCCTTATCTAGCTTTCTGCCTGCCTCCACCACAAGCTCCTTCCTGTACAGCTCCAAGGAGGGATCCATCTGGAAAAAAAATTAGATATGTAATTTTGAATCCACCAATTACATTCTAGTATATAAAACTAAAAAAATGTACATTCTGTACATTCTTTGACATGTTGTGGTGTGTCTTTTCTTTCTAAAACTGTACTTGTTCTTGCTTTTAAAATAATGATTTTAAAGATTTTATCACTTTTTACTGCTACCTTTATCATTTTTACTGTCATCATAGTCCATAAAAACCCAACAACAACAAAAACAACAACTCAGAGGACACTCCTGCTCTGCTATGATATTAAAAAGACATACAAGCAGAATGAAATAGATCACAGTCTTATGACCAACCTGATAAGCCTTGTGGTTGATGCCGTATGCCAGTGGGTTGGCCCTCATGCGAACATAGAGGTAAGTATAATTGAGCCACTTCACTGCCTCCTCCACGTTGGTGACTGTCCCCAGAGCAATCTGAATCCAGGAGAGAGACGAGAGAAAGACTTGTCACACACAGGCAGTAACATGGGTGGTCTCTGTCGCCATCTAGTGGACAATCCTGGACACTGCACTCTCAACACAGATAGCCCAGTTCTGTTTCCACCTACGCTTACGTCAGTTTTGTCAGTGCTAGAATATGCTTTGCACAGTCAGGACCCTCTCAGTTCAAACAGCCATAAAACTGAACACAAAGGAAACAGATGTGTGAAGATTCAGTTGAGAACAATTTGCCCTCCTTTCCAACCCAGCTGAGGAAGAGAATCAGGCATGCAAACTGCATCAGTGTGTTTGTTATCATCAAAACAGAAAAAAGGATCATTTTGGTGATATTTTACTAACAGACTGACAAATGAAACATGAAGCACTTCACAGGAATAACTACGTCACCTGTTTTTTCTTTTCTTTTGATTTCTTGCCTTTTGTTTTTTTTATTTATTGTCACTCACTCTTTATTTTCTGGGGTAAACTGGTTTCCTGGTTATTGTTGATTTGCATGACATGTAGTCTCTATATACAGACTCTACAGCCGTCTGCTGGAAGTCAGACGCCGAATACAGCTGATGGGTTCCGAGAATACATGACATGCTCTGTAAAAAGAGGACTCATTGATGTCTCATACCAGCTGATGCATCAGCAGGTTTCAGTCCTTTAGTAGAAATGAAACCACCATAAAAGACATAGGTCTCCTATTTTTTTCTTACCTAATGAGGGCCATTTTTTCTTTAATCTTAATTTTTTTGGGAGAGAAACAAACACGTTACAGTTCTCATAAACATATAATCAACACGGTTTCTACAAATCTCCCATTCCAAATTCCATACTCTTCAAGACTCAAGTTTCCTGACTTGGTAGATCTTTTTAGAACATATTTGACAATTGATTACAAGTAGCTAGCTTTCTATTGTGTAAATAAAATCCAACTGGTATCATATGTTACATTCTGACAATGTACTGGATGCCAAAATGTTGCCACATAACTGTCAGAAGATTGTAGCCAGGTCCTGCAGCTCATATATGTCAATTAACACCAAACCCAGACAAGTTCATATCTGTCCAAAGAGGAGGTGAACTCATTTTTAAACTCACTTCCTAAAACCCATTTTTATAGACTTTCTTTTATGTGATGTCATCTTTTAATTGATTTTTATTTTTATTTCTTTTTTATTTTGTTGTTTTACTGCTTCTTTTGTTTTAGGTCTTTTTACTTGTGCTTACTTATATTGACATTTTGCGCCTGGCATTTTGCATTTCTTTGTCATTTTGTTTGAAGTTTATCCTCACTCTACCTTAGTTAGAGTCCGGGCAGCTAAGCTGCCAGGACACTATTGTAATCCTAGGTATTCTTCTTCTTTCTTCTTCCGAGGAAATCCTACTTCCCATGGGTGAAAACTCACCAAACTTTGCACAAAGGTCCAGTCTCATGCCAGATATCCTCAGCTGTAAACTCAAGCCAATAGTCCTGATGGTGGCGCTACAGCAAGCGTCTAAAGTTCAAAACTTTGAAAATTCATAACAAATCAACCATATGTGCTACAACTTCAGAACTTTCATCAAACTGTAGCCCCAATACTGAAGAAACTTTGCTATATTTAAATAAAAATTATGAAGTCCATCACTGTTTTTTCAAAAACTGTAAAACTTCTTAAACCTATCTCCTCCCACAATTTTTGCTCAATTGACACCAAACTTGCTACAGAGCATCTTCAGACTGTCCTACAAAAACTACGTTTCTCAGATTTTTGATTTATCAAAAATTGAGCCAACGGTGCATCAAAATGTTTGACTGTAAACGGTACCGTAAACATATACATGCAAATTCCTGCTAAATAAATCTTCAATGTTCATGAAAAAAAGACAAAATTCTAGAGTCATGGTAGATAATATTGGCAAATTTCAGAATTTTATCTCAAAAACTGAATTTTTGACAGCATTTTGAATTTTGCTCTAATGTGAACAATTGGAGTCGATGTAAAAATGGCAATTTTAAACATTAGTTTTTCACTTATGGAGCAAATCAATCATTGTTACATTGTGCCTGGACCTGACCCATCGCTGCGCAGCAGCTATAATTTTGTCTTGCTTTTTTGGTAGGCTGATTTTATTATTATTATACTATCCAGGGCTTCCTATACTCATATTTTTTCCTATAACATATTGAATAAATAACATTATCTTGTGGTTCACATCATGTTTTTTTTAATCTTTTTATAATTAAGAACAGAACACTGGTTAAAACAGTTAAATCATTTCATTTTCCTGGCATCTGCAAAGCCTTATTCATTCACTGTGTTTATGGAAACAACAATGTACGCAGCCATAAAGGTTTCTTTATGCAGAAGAGATGGTTTACTTTTTACTTTACTTTTTCTTAACATCAGTGCTCATAAAGTCAGACAAGGTTAATATTTGGTTATTTGTGAAACTATGCCATTTAGAGATATTGCCACATTTTTTATCAGACTAATTTGCTCACAGATATCTGGATTTGGAGCAGTTAAAGTCACTTTGGGCAGAGCTCTTTCGCAGGCTGTGATGTACAGCCGGAGAGCTACTCTGTGTAAGATTGCCTTCAGTCGCACAGCATACTTCTTCTTTTGCTTATGACATCAAGCTCACTCTGGCCTGCACTCATCCACAGTGGTAAACACAGAATCGCTGTTTTTAGAAATTCTGAGTATTATATTTTGGAAAACAGAATAAGAGCAATAGTCTGAAAACAAAACAATTTCTTCATGCTCTCTTTCCTTTTTCCCATATTTATCCAGATGTAAAAATTCCTCACATCAAATTTCATACTTTCCCATACTGCTTAGTAACTCTGCATTAATACATCATATGATGAAGTGTTGAAAAAAGGAGATACTTATTCAACAGTAATAAATGAATAACACACACAGGCTATTGTAAAGACGTTTCCCCCAACATCATTCAGTATGATGGCACTTCGGTTAAATCTGTCAAGATCTAAGTGAATTTTTGGCCTCTTCTGAAACAGCAAAACTTTAAGTCTTGGGCAAAACTACATTCAACCCCCCTACTCTCCACAACTGCCTTTATTTAAAAAAAACAAACAAAAAAAAGGGAAACAGAAAGTGATGTTGCATCTAGACTGAAAGAAAAAGAAAACATTATAATCAGTTCTGTCCAAACGGTGCTTATAGAGACTGACCTCAGCATTGAGGTTGTCGGCCAGGCTGCTCAGGAACTGACTCTCGATGGGGTTCTGCTGGGTGAGCAGGGTCAGGTAGTGGCTCAGTTTCTCATGGGTGGTGATGATGGTGCCCTCACCGTACTTGTCAAACTGGGGGCGACCTGCACGCCCGAAAATCTGCATGACGTCTAGGATGCCCAGATCCACCAGGGTGCCACACTTGGCATCATAGATTTGAGTTCCCTGTTAGTGACACAAGACAGAGGGGGCTTCAGGGGCTATGAAACATATGTAAGGAAATTAATTTCCGTGAATACCTTATTACACAAGTGAAAAGCTGCTCATTTAGAAGAGTTTTAATTCATATGTCATTAAAAAGAAAATGTCAACTCATTGTTCAATATGCAATGATGTGCATTTGCATTACAAATAGTTATTACAGTTCTTAATATCAGAAACTATTCCGAAACATGCTAACATAAACTAATGCTATGTAAGTTAGAGGCTACCATTAAGACTGTGCTTTTAGTGACATGTTGAGTTAAGGTAGGGGCTTGAATTAATTTGAAACCACAACAGTTTAGCAGATTAAATTAACATTTTTTTTTAAACAGTTCTCTGTAATTTGTTTTGGATTTAATGGGCTCTAGTTTCGCAGACCGGGCGCAGCGGAGGCGCAGCGCACCTGTGCTTCGCCAACTGGGTGTGGCCAGGCGGATTTTGTAAGTTTGGCAAACCGTGCACGCTGGCGCAGCTACTCCTCTGTCCAGCAGCGTCAGACGGCCAAACTTCTCCCAGGAGGAAACTGATGTTTTGGTCCGGGAGGTCCAAGCTTGCAGTGTCCGAATATACAGAATTGTGAGCAGACCTCCACGGGCTGATGATGCAAAGGTAGCCTGGGAGGAGGTCACCACAATTGTAAATCAATGTTGCGTTTCTCTCATGCACGCGCACTCTCTCTTTCTCTCTCGCAGTCTCACTCTGTTTCTTTTCTTTTGACTTTTCTAAGATGACAGATGCTGAATATATACTCCTTATCTGATGCTGTGGCTGTTTGTGGTTGGCTGAGAGGGATGTGAACTCATTAGTTTGCAGCTGTGTTAATCAAATCAGGCTGGGTTTCCATTACACGTGCCAAACGTGCCAAACGGTGCCAATCCCCTTTGATCTGACATTAGATGTGACGAGACAGTCGATATAGAGATACATTTATGTGCTGATTGCAGATAGTTGCATTGGATAGTGGTGTTTGTGGGTATTTATTGCATTGTTAATGTGCCTGATATTCTGGAAACCTGCTTGTGAGGTTTTGGTGATGTGTGCACACTGTCCGCCGGTCAGCCAAACTTTGGCTTACACTGGCTGTGCTCCGCCTGCGCTGACAGTAGACGTGGTTTCAGTTGGCGAGCTTTTAGCGCACCTTTGATGACCTCCCCCTGCTGCGCCGCCACACCCATCTCAGCGCACCTTGGTCTGCCAAACTACCAAACTGCGCCTCGGGTTGCGCTGCTCAAAACTAGCTCTGCGCGGGGTTTGCCACCCTGCACTGTGCCAGGAAACTAGAGCCCAATATTTAAATGACTCCTTGGTCAACAGAAAATTGTTTAACATTTTGTGTGTAAAAAAGGCAACATGCCAATTTTGTAAATTATTTTATCAGTTAAAGGACAAGTCTGGTGATATTGAGTAGTTTTCTTACTGCTATCACAATGTGCAGACCCAAAATTGAAAAGTACATAATTGATTCTACCAACAAGTATTGTGTGTGTATCCACAGCCTAACATATCTTATTCCTCTGTGCCATAGAGCTCCGTTGTTGTCAAAAAACTATTAAAAACACAGGTTCAAGCGCCTTCTCAAAGGGACAGTACACCCCAAAACATATCAAAATGCTCAGTGGTGCAAAGGTGGGCTAGCAGCAGATGTGTGCTTCCTTCTGTGTGGTGATACGCTTGGTGGGTGGAGTTTGGTAGAAAGAAAATAGTTCCTACACTTGGCAATTTACACACACACACACACACACACACACACACACACACACACACACACACACACACACACACACACACACACACACAGAAAGACAGATAGCCAGACAGCCAGTAAATATAATGCCTCTGGCCATGGATATCACTGGTGCGGAGACATAATAACATTTTTAAAAATATGTATTTTTGATTTGGGGTGACGTGTCTCTCTCTCAGTGACCAGCTGTTCTAATAAAATGAGTGAGCCAAAATTAAACGATATATTTGTGTTGTTTTTAATGTTGTTTTTAGTAGAGAGCAATGAAGTTGGCGTTGAAAACCTGTAAAACTTAAGGAGCAGCTTTGAGGTTGTTGAATATTCAACTTAGATTTTGCCTCACTGGTGTATATTACCAAACAAACTTGCAATAAATTAAATAAGCACAAAGTAATTGGAGCCTTTGGGGTGGCTAAAAGTCTGAGACCTCAGGGCAGATATTTCTTTGCCTGGCTGGTTCCAGCCTTGCTTACAGAAAATACAAATACGAAAGAGAGACAGAAACCAAGACAGAGCAAGACAAAAGTAAAACAAAGAAAGTGAAATAGTAAAACCTTGATGATAACTGCATGGGCTGGCAGGTTCACTCCCCACGCCAGGGTGGCAGTGCAGACCAGCACCTTGAGGTGGCCTTTGGAGAACATGCTCTCCATCAGACTGCGGTCAGAGCGCAGCATGCCAGCATGGTGGATCCCAAAGCCTTCTGGGAACATCTCTTTCATCTGCTTGTTTCTGGAGCGCTGGATCTGAAAGAGGTGGTGAGAGAGGTCAGTTTAACAAGAGGAAAGAAAGGTGAGGGAAAGTAACAAGCACTGGGTTTTTGGGTGTCTAAGGTTGAAAATAGTCACAGATCCAACATCCAAAGAACACTGAAAAACCTGACATGAGTCATTATTATTATTCTGCTGTAATTCTTCCCAGCATACCACACGTACTCTAGTTCAAGATGCAGTCGTTAAAACTGAACATGCTCCGCTTCACAAAGGTATTACCTCGGTATTAAGGTTAACTGCAATAAAATGCGGTGCTGACTTCCTATAAATTCAAAGACCATCTGCAGCTCAGAGACCACACACACACACACACACACACACACATACACACAGAGTCAGATAGAGATGTGCGTTGGTGACTGACAGTAGAGCTGTGACCTGGCCGAGCTTGAGGGGAGTCCTCATCACAGGACTTTATCTGTCTCTCTGGGCATCTAAATAGAGGTCAGCGCCCAGCACTCCTCTGCACTGCAAAGAGAAAGCCCATTACTGGCAGCAGCTGTCTGCCTTTCTCTCTCTCTCACACACACACACACACACACACAGACAGACACAGACACAGATACAGATAGATACAGACAGACAGACAGACAGACACACACACACACACACACACACACAGTCCGAGTGTTTGTGTTTGTGTTGCGAGGGAATGTGTGGATTTGTATGCAAACCTTGTGGATAAAGGTGGAGGGCTGAGACTTTAAGTAACCAATTGTGCAGCAGGTATTCGGTATTCTAGGGTCTGACAGAAAATCAGGTAAAATGCCACAGAAGTAAAGCTTTTCTTCCATAATGTGAAAACAATAAGTTGGTGTATTTAATGTAAGAAAAACAAACAAAAAACCCCAAAAAACATATTCTTTAGTTTTAGCCTCTTTTTTTTTCTTTTTTTTTTTAAATATTCCTACTGAACAAGTTGCTGTTGTTACTTCAGCGTCAGTGTAGGTTAGCAGTACTTTTTAATGGAGACAAAACAGAAACATTGTTGCTGGGCATTTGTCAGTTTTATGGTGCAGATACTAATAGCCAAATAACTACTGTATACCTGAGCAATGACACATTTCTAAAAAGCCATAGACCATCTTAATGTTTAAATTAGTGGTTGACCAAGGGTGGATTTATCAAGGCAAATATAACTGCTATAGTTTGGTGTACAAAAAAGGCAGACGGCCGATTAATCGGCCACTGGAAACTATATCTGGTACCTGTGTTTGAAATATGGAGCTCAGCGCAAGTTCAATCAGGGAGACCTTCTTTGTGCTCATTCATTCACAATTCTCTCCATCCCAATCCCACTGCTTCCTCTCATCAGCTAGTGTTCACTCTTCTAGTTATCCAATCAAACTTTGCCAAGATCTCTCTCAGCCAATCAGGATGCTATTGCAAAATTTTAAATCTGCTCTCTCTTTCACGCAGAATCTCTGCACCCTCCTCCACCTCAATCACCTCAAGCCATCGCATCCAGAGTCCAGGACAAGCTCAACAAAGGCTCATTCCTCTCCTCACACAGATCATCAGGTCTTCTTCATCTTCACATCTTCATCTTCATCTCATCTTCACCACTTCTACCACCAGCAGCGGCTAGACCCAAGGGGGGTTCCCTATTCGACTATGGATCAATCACCCTCCTTAAATCATACCATCTCTATGGGGTCTAATCACCAAAGACTTTCTACATTTTTCAGTCTTCTGTGTGTTAATAAATATTCTTTTTCCTATAAAAACCGAGTCTCTCCTGGTTGAAATGTATTCAGTCACTTTTTGTGATTGGCATTTAACAGGGCTTAAAAATTTCATGTTATTTGTAACAACAAACTTAACAGTGGAGTAATTTTAGTTTTTATTTTATTTTTGAATACTCAAAAATATGTTTTCCACGAGTCACAAAACATAAACAAGACTAGGCCAAATGTGGAATTACCGGGTCCGTCATGTGATGTCATTGGGCTCAAGAAGATATTTTTCATTGACTTAAATTGTGAGAGACACCTGTAAACACATTTTTTTGAGAATCACAACCCCCACAAAATGACTTGATGACAGAATTATGCTCTTATCCACTTTATTAATAGCCCACATAAGACTTTGAGTGAATGCAACTTCTGGTGCTGAACTGGAACCAGCGTTTTCCAAAGGTAACGTTAGCTAACTGTACACTAATCCCCTTTCCTTGAGCGATTGGGAAATAAAACACGGGGAACACACCACCTGTTGCACTGCAAACAGTATAATGCCATCATACCTCTGCCATCTCTGACAGCCATCTCAAAGCACTGGTTATTTTCCTTTTTAACCAAGCGGGTTAGCGGTTAGCCTGCCTTGCTACATTTAAACAGTAGAGCCCGAGCTGTCTTACAATAAACATCTACTCTTTCTAAAAGATGATTTATGATTTCTTAAGACTCATAAACACAAACTAGCACATTTGGCAAACATTTAACATAATTTAATCATCTGCCTTAATAAAGCAGACATTTGTGTAACTGTTGATTTAAAAAAAAAAAAAAAAAAAGAGTTATACAGAATGAAACATGAAGCTCAATTTAGCAACAGACTTGAGTAATATCAGTAATATAAAGCAGTAAATAAATAACTTAAGGCATTCTTTTTTGTTGTTAGTAACATCGCAGACATGGACAGCCCAACAGGCACCAGGGCTCCGCAAGGACATTTTAGAAAATGCTAATTTAATGTGAGTTAAATATTTGTTGAAAAGCAAAGCAGTATTTGCTAAATTTTGGGCAAGTTTGTTTAGAAAAGAAAGTCAGCCACCAAGATTAGCTTATGGGACTAACTATGGACACTCAATAAGACTAGCTACCTTACTGCTATTTTTGCTATCTCACTAGAAGTTGAACCCATTGTTATTTCTACAGTAGTGCCCTCGGGTACAAGGTGAATACGGCTGGCCTGCTGTTGAGGTCCAGCCGTAGTGCCCTCGGGTACAAGGTGAATACGGCTGGCCTGCTGTTGAGGTCCAGCCAAAAATTATATCGTATTGTCTGATATATTGTATATACATCTTATAATGAAAGAATGGTACACTTAACCACACTCACAGACCAGAAGGGACTGCTTTCTTTGGAGCTGTACCCACTGATCAAGCACCCTACTTCAGTTCCGGTCGGTGATGTACTTCAACATGTGTTTGGTGTAGCCATCAGCCACTAAAGGAGCCAAATTCCACCAATAACGAAAGTCTGCAAAAGATCCTACTGCTGCCTACTAATCAGCCAAACTGATTAATCAGTCAACCTCTAGTCCAACTCTGGATTTAGAGTGGTGCTGTAATTATGGTAAATAACAAAAGCCTTCATTAACTATCTGTTTTCATAAAATCTCCCAACTTGTTGCTGCTTATTCCCACTGTTGGCCTGGAGAAGGTTTAAACCGAGTCAGACAATAGTAACAGACCAACAATTATGAGACGCTAGTGCTGATTCAAAGACATGATCCCTCACTGGGAGGGAGATCAGTACCATTGTTCTTTAATGGGACAAAGCTAGAAGCACGCTGATTGAATCAGGTGCTACCTACCTGGTATTACAAGCTACACCTATGGTTCAGGCTGTATTGGTTCAATTTGAATGGATGAATGCCTTAGAGGATGTATGGACTGTATGTATGACTCATGGCATTGCTCCCCACTCTATGAGCCCACCTTCCTACCCTCCCTTTGAGTGTGAACATTCAGACCAGGTATGTAAAAACACTTGGTGGTTGATGTGGTCAGACAACATGACATCTAGCCTTTGATAGTTGACCTGTAAATCCTTTGGCACATTCTACATAGGACTAGGATATTCCTCCTTTACTCAACTATTGATGCAGCAGCGCATTTGTTATTCTGGTACCCTTCCACTGCCAGCCTGATGCTATGTGCACTGATTTATTCAGATGACAATTCCATAAAAATGACACAACAGAACAAAAAACAATCCTACTATGCTGTCTAAAACCATAGACATCCTGAAACCAGGGCAAACTGTGGCCTGGTGGGAGTCCTCAGGGCCAAGTTGTGCACTGTGCTGTTGAGATCCACATGAGCCAGGGAAGGCAGGTAATTGAAATGCCATGGCTGAGGCTTTGCTTTGAGGTGTCAGAGTGTGTTACAGCCATGCCTCCAGCCTCTAATCTAAGGTGAGTTAGCGCTGATGTCTGCTGTGCCATGGCTGTATATGAGATGGCAGTGACCTAAGCTCCTGATCAGGTCCCATTAGGCCCTGCCGCTCGCTGCTTCTCCTGCTGCAGAGCTCACTCTGTCCACAGACAGCCAGCTGCCAGCTCCACTTACCGTCTGTCATTGCTGCGACTATGTAAAGAACAGCAGCCAACACCAGAGCTGAAATAAACTATTCAAGGAGCTGTCAAAGCGTCTCTCAGGACCACTAAATAGAGGTAGGTGTAACTAACAGGTTTTACATTTCTGACAATTCAATTTGAGCACTCATAGATCCCTGATCCTTTGGGTAATAATGTACAGGGGACACAAAAGCATTTATTTTAGAAATGTGGAAGCACCAGTATTATGATACAGCAAATTACAGCTTCAGTGCTGCAATTTCAAAGTGCAGAACCACACCAAAAACGTGGCAAATGAAACCACAGCTCTTGGGTGTCTCACAGCATTCTTATCAACACCGACTGTCACGAGCACCAAAACTGTTCATTTACTTTGTTTAATTTAGGCAGCAGGGTGGCTAATTGTTGATTTCATTTAGTGGCCCTTGATAGTCATAATGTTTGGTGCTCAGAGAGGCTGGCTGTTAATGCTGGATAGACAGGAGCGAGTGGGTGGATGAGTTTCCACTCACATCCACTCTACTCCACTTTTCTATCACGATCTGCCTCTGTCTCTAAATATTCCATTCTACTTCAGCTCCATCTAAGGCAGATATTTACTGAACCTACTGGAAAACACTGTCAGCAGTGCAAAATTTCACATTTAGTAAAGTACTAGACTACTCATGTAGTAAATGAGCCTAGTCATAGTTTATCTGATTTGCATCATAAGTGCCATATTTGCACATCCAACAGAAAATAAATTATTCTCTGCTGCTGCAATTGTGCATCCTCAATGTTGCTATCTGTAACTGGGGAAATGTTAGGTCCAGTGGGCAGGATTTAGTGGCATCTAGTGGTGAGGTTGCAGATTACAAGCAACTGAAACTTCTGTGTGCCAAGCATGTATAACTACAGTGAAGAAAAAAGGACGTGGATGACCTTATCTAGAGCCCATGTTTGGTTTTGTCCATTCTTGGCTACTGCAGAAACAACATGGCAGACTCCATGGACGAGGACCCACTCCATATGTAATCGGCTCATTTTAAGTTAAAATTATTATTATAATTATTATTTTCAGGTGGTTGTACACAAATAAAAACATAGTTCTGAATATTATCTTTCATTTCTGCCAGTATGTCCCTTGAAATTCTACACACTGGACCTTTCAATTCTCAAATGTTGTGAGTTTAACAAAGGATGTGAGATAAAACTGTAAAGGTTTTAGATGAAAATGTGACAGACCTACTCAGATAGTATTTCAGTGGCTCTGGTCATATTGCAGTATAGTGGATCTGCAATGAGCATAAAAGACAGGAAAGTTGCAGTGCTAAAAAGAGCTCCTGTGAAGTGATTTTATGCAGTGTTTTTTTAGTTTCTGCAATGTTCTTTACTGCTGTCATATTCCATGCCGAAATAGTCAGTTGGCAGTAATAAATCAGGCCATTATTTGGATAAATATCTATGCATGCTTCCATTTTTTTAGCCCAACATCATTTTCTAGCTGGACTGCTTTCATTTTACCTGTGCAACACTTTTAGCAGAGTAGATGCAGTCTTATAGCAAAATGCAATTTAACTGGTTGGTACATAAAGATGAGCCGCTAATCTCCCCTGATGTCCACAAGATGTTGCCGTGTTGCATTAAGGCGCTGTCAAAGCTGCCTTAGATGATGGACTGCCACTGAAGTCAGTGTTCCAGTGTCCACAGGAATTGGGTGCTAATGATCTCACTCGCAGCTCTGCTATCTGCTTTGCAATCTTATATGGCAGGTCTGTTATGCTTACATCTCTGAAGCATGAAGTACACCAGTTAATATCCATGCATGCCTGTATTTATTAATCATTGAAATTAAATGAATAATTACTGATGCTTTTAATTTTTTATTGACTTGGACCCAACATATGTGCCTATAGAGGAGTCCATCTTTTCTGTTGCAGCTCACTGGACACTGGAGAGGAGGAGTAGGAGATGCTATGGTTTTCTCACACTAATATATACATATTTAGAAATTGAAGATACAAAATAAAGACAAGACAGTGTGCTGTATACAAAACTATTTAAGTAGAGCCACTAAGTATCTGTTACCACATCAATCTGAAATTAGCTGCAAGCTATTTTCACCTTGTTTTTACAGCACATGAAATGTCATCACAGTATCTCTCAGCAATGCTGGAAATGTTTTGTTAAGGAGCCATAGAAAAGTCTGAGGCCCTGTCTACAGGTATACAGATATTCCCCTGTATATAAGTAATAATTCTGGCCACACGACCTTCATTTTACAAAACATCTCTGCCCACACAAGAGTGCGAAAATGACTCAACATGCTCCGGCGTTAGCTTTTTTTTTTAAATCAGTCATTCCTCACTGACATCAATCAAATTCTGGAAAGTGTTCCATCATGTGATGGTTCTACTTGATTCAAAACACTAATTTCAGGCAGACTTTAAACCAAGTATGCTGAGGTAGAGCAATACTGGGTGCAGCAGATGCCTCCATTTGTCCATTATGTGGTGCAGCAATACTAAGTCTAAGCGTAAAGTAGTCATTAGAATGCTAACAAAACATTACCAAACTGGTAGTCTGCCATGACATGACTACTAAAGCAACAATAGGCATGCACGAATTGAGGAGACTACATCATCATCACCCAATAACTCTGTTGTACACGTTCACACAAATAAACAGTAACCAGACTTTTGAAAAACCTGCACCTCAGAAAGCGTTTTCACAAATCTGTGTTTTTGTGACCCATAATTCTTTTCATGTGTGGACGAGAGGCCAAAACAGAAGAAACATCTGTTTACGAAATATCTGTATATGTTTAGAGAGGACCTTTAAGTTGAACAAAGATGTAATATGTGAAGTAGTGACGGAGGTCATATTTGGTTGCATGCATGTGGTGATTTATTGTTTTTGCATAGACAAGTTTAAATCCTCTTGTCTTGAATATGTTGGGTAGAGAAAAGTTAGAGTCCAAACGAAACAGCATTTCAAGAATATCTATCTCTTGTATCATGATGTATTTTAGAGTGAAACAGGACAGGCAGGCGGGATATAATGTTGGGAGGGCTGTGATTTGATTGTTGATAAGTGGCAGGTCATCCCTTTGAGGCCCTGACAATAATGCCAATGGGACAGTAGTACCATCAGTAAGAGACAAAGCCCATTGCATGCTCCATGTAATGGTAGTTGCTGCAGCAGTGCACTGTAAAATGCTTACCCATAATCTGGAGCTGTCACAGATACCATTCCTCTCAAAGTCAATTAACTGTAGTTCACAGCCTCTAACTACTGTATTTTGGGGAAACAAACACACACTGACGTAGCATGCTGTTGCTAGCGAGCTAACTTTTTTTTTTTTAGCTCTGTGCGGTTAAAAGTTTTGCATTATTGGAAAAAAAACGTGATTGGATTTTGATATACAACTATGAAGAAACTTTTTTTTGGCATATATTGTTAAGGAGGTGGATAATATGACTGGGGATGTGATCTAAAAGGGTTAAAAAGGCATTTTTCAGTTCATCTCGACTTTAATACCCAAATCAGCTGTTTTAATGTTGATGAAGAAGTAATTCAAGAGGAAAATGGACTTGCTATGCACAACCATGATAACATACGGGGCTATGAGACTGCAGATAAACCGTAACACCAGAAGAGTCAGACTGGATGGAGAGGTACTCAGTTTTCTTTACACTGTTCCACTATTTTACAAAAGCGAATTTCTATTTAAAGCAGCCATTTTTACGATGTGTGTGTTTGTCACTCCGCTGTGTCGTTCCTATTTTCCACCAGCCTTTGAGTTGCAGCTCATTGTTGTTGATCAGTGTACTGGGGAGCTGGTTTGGCACGATGACAGGTTGTCACGGATCTGACACAATGAAAGGACTGGCGGTGGACTAGACTTGTAAAAATAGCACCAATGAAAGCAAACACAGACATTAATGAGCCTACTCTAGTGTTGCAGTGGAGTCCCTGGAGGCTCGGTGCTCGCAGGCATCAGTGTGTCTGCATCGGTGTATCTTGTCAAACAAAATGACATGAAAGCTGCACATCTGAAGACCACAGAGATGGAGAGTTTAAAGAGAAAGATGTCCTCACAAGAAAAGTGAGGGTGTGTCAGTACATCTGTGCTGTCTATCTCTACCTTTAAAGTACATCATCATTAATTTAACACTCATTCTAAAGTAATATGCACCCCTACTTTAACAGACAAATCTTTCATACCACATGCCATGAATGCTCACCACTGAAACCATGAGTTAGTGCTAAAGGTGTCACTTCACACACCTAAATAACATATGATAGTTCTGTAATATCATCTGTGTAATGGACTCAAGGGACCACAAGGTGTCTCTTAACCTCCACAGTAGAGTTCCTCTCTCCTCTGGAACTAGTCACATGGTTTCATCTCTGAGAACTGGATATTAAAAAACGAGGGAGACGGGGGGAGGTGAAGGGAAGGTAGAGGCTGGATTGTCAGAGATGGAGCAAATGAAAGTCAAACGGGCTCACGAATACAATACTCTCTGGGGAGAGCTTTAGGCAGAGGTTCCCTGCACAGAGGTTGGGGTTACATGATACACTTTACACCCTCAGTTATTTTGCTACTTCTCTGCACTGACATTTAAGATATCATGAGCATCAGTTTTTAGCTGTTATATTACATATATAATCCTGTCAAAAGCTGAATTTCAACACCAATCAATGAACACAATTGAAAGACAAAACTCCATCTAATACAGGGGTTCCTAGCTTTTTGTAACTTAACAATCACTTCTGATTGTTAAACATTTTTCCAGACAACCTCTCAAAAAAAAAAGATAAACAATAATTACCGCCTCCGGGTTGTATGCCTCCACCAAGTCAAGGTTCAGTTACAGTTTGCATTAATATCTGTGAAAACATGCATGCTTCAGACACTTCCCTCCAGCAGCACGGACAATCTATACAATCAGTACAGTTTCAAGGCGGACACCCAAAATGAGAGTCACCAATTTAGTATCTGACCAAATATCTCCCTTTCTGTTCCTGAGGTATAAAGTTGAATTGTGGCCATAAAAGTGTTTTGTAAAACATTATGATTCCACTGTGAAGCTGACCTTTGACATTTGCGATATATGATGTCACCAGTTCATAATTTTATCCTTTCAGATGTGTTAAATTTTGTCATAATTACAGTAAGAATCCTTGAGTTATGGCCAAAAATATGTTTTGTGAGTTCACAGTGACCTTGACCTTTGACCACCAAATTCTTGTATCCAAGTGGACGTTTGTGCCAAATTAGGAGGAAATTCCCTCTAGGCCTTTTGTGAGATATTGTATTCACAAAAATGAGACAGATAAAAGTGACCTTGACCTTTGATGACCACCAAAACCTGATGACTTCATCACTGAATCCAAGTGAATGTTTGTGCCATATTTGATGAAATACCCTCAAGGCGTTCTTGAGATATCACTTTCACATGACTGAGGCAGATAAGGTCAGAGTGACCTTGACTTTTGACCACCAAAATCTGCTCAGTTCACTGTTGAGTCCAATTGGATGTTCCACCCAGATTTGAAGAAATTCCCTCAAGGCATTCTTGAGATACTGTGTTCACAAGTAAGGGACAGACAGATGGATGGACAACCTGTAAACACAATGCCTCCGGCCATGGCTATTGCTGGCAAAGGAATACAAAACTAGAGTTGTCCCTACATTGATACTTGTATCGGAAATGCCTCTGACACTATCTGAAATTCTGGTTAGGGTATCAGCGAGTGCACACGGCTATGCACCGATTCAATATCATGTAATCTATCAATAAGCTTTAAAGCAGTTTCACACCGGATAAAAAAGCATTTTTTCCAGAAATTAACTCTTCTTCACTGCTCTAAAATGATAGCCTACACATCAAGTTGCTATGTGAAGCCACCTGCAACCACTGTTGCGAAGCGGTGAAGATTTCATTACAGATAAACCGTGTAACGTTAGCTGTTAGCAAAATGTCAGCAATTTGGCATCATTTTACACTGGAAAGTCTGACCAGTAAAAAGTTAACATGTATGGAATGAATGGGTTCAACTCTGATAGGTGAGCCACGCCATATGATATTAACAGAAATAATTTCACATCCATACAGAGTTAGTAGTATATAGTTGTATTTTTTTTCTTTGTAAACGTGCATGTACAGGTACTGGCGGGAAAGAGAAAATGGCATTGGTATTGAATGTCAATGTCACCACATTCAACACACCAAGCTTTCTGCTCAGCATCGCTGCCTGCCATCATGAATCCTAATATTATGTATTCAAGCTCATATTTCCTCACCACATGCTTTGGAGCATTTACTGGTGAAGGTTGTGCCCCATGTCACTTTTTCGTTTCAAAAACCAATCCATTGTTGCGTCACTGCATTTGAGAAAATGTCAGCTGGCTGACAGTGGCAAAGCATATTTGTGTCTACATGATGATGTGCTGTGACTGGTGTGGTGATATTAAAATGTAACTGCTCACTGAAATTAGCCATTTTAATTTAAGGTTGTTTTTTTTATGTCAATTCTAGAGCACATTTAGTTATAGAAATAACTAGCTTTTTAATTACTAAAACATTTAATTTTTAACTAAAACATATGGTTATACCTCTGCAGTCCAGGTTCACTGGTTGAGAATTGTTGTACTACACACTTTCATCATTCACTCACAAGAAAAATGATTCCTTCATGAATTAACGGGTTGTCAAAATGTAATATTTTCTAACAGTTAACAAATCCCATGTGCAGACCCCAACCAACAATAGACTAACATACACACCAACAATGTAATTTATCTTGACCCACTCCCACATACGCCACCCCGCTGCCCCAAATACTCGCGAGAGCACCAACTGTGAATCAATTCCCTGCTTACAATAGTCCCTGACAAATGCACTTTCACTTTGCTTGAGTAAAAACTACAGTATCCAGATGCTTTAAAAAAACAAAACACTATATTTGTGATTTGTGACATTTGTGGACCAATGGGGGCTGAGAGCCATAGACAGTGTAGGGGAGTCAGGAAGTATTTAGAGACAGAGACTGACCCAGTATTGGTTTGGGATTGGTTGGCAATGACAATAATATAAGAAGAACGTCAGCTTCTTCCTTTAAGAAGTTATTCTGTCCACATTCAGCACAAAGCTGGAGCCATGTCACCCACTGCAAAACTGGAAACAATAATAGTTGAATAAATATATCAGGCTGGATATATCCCTGAGAAATGTGTTCATTAAATCATGTGCAGGAAAATTTACTGTTGACCCAAGAATTAAACAAAACTAACTCATCCCATCCCCATGTTTGGTGAACAAAACAACAGCAAACAAATGATGCAACATTTATTGTTTCACCATTTTTGAAATAGTTCCTTTACTTTTAAAGGGATCGAGCAATAAAACAAAGACAGGAATCAGGAATGGGCTGAATTATTTGCTAGTAGACATTAAATACTGTTGCTAATTATACAGATAATTAATTGCCAACTATTTTAAGAATCGATTAAATGGCTTTTTCTTTGGCCATTTTTCAAGCAAAAAAATACAGAAACTAGGTCCAGCTTCTCACAGTGGATTTACTGCTTTTCTTTGTTTCATGTGATACTAAATGAAATATCTTTGGTTTGACTATAGGTTGAAACTCCTTCAAGGGGCAGACTTCACCTTGGGATTTAGGATATTGTGACTGATATCTTTTCTCAGTCCGATATATTGATTCACCAAATGATCAATTGATTACTTTATTTCCTAGGGTGACTTTTTTTAAAAGAAGATCTTTGTTTTTAGTCATTTACATAATTGCCTCTTCAAGTTGGCATTTGGTATTTTCTTTATCGACACTATTTTCCCATCTTTTGAAACCAGCTCAGTATTGAGTGAGAACGCTGCAGCAAGCAGCTACAATGTAATCCCTGTGGTCGATTAAGCACTGTCAATGTACATCCATTAAAAGTGTTTGTTTTTGTCACTGACAGGCCCAGATTATTTTAAGTGTCTGACAAATTTATGAAAAGAATCCCTTCAGAGAAAAACCTATTTTGTTAAAGGGTTAGATCAATTTTGTTTAACCAGAAACAGCCCCAAAATTACTATTGTCAAAACCACCAGACTCCAATGCAATACACAATAGTTCCATCATCTGAAAACACTCTTAATTAAAAGTCGACAGAAGCAAAATAAAACTCACAAAAGCTGACTTGGTTTTTCTTCCCACTGTTCCAACAATCACCAACTCTGGGTTGGTTGAAATAAACCCTTAAATAACCAGTTATATGTGAAAACGTGCTGGCTATATACTAGGGCTGTCAAAATTGCTCAAAAATGACGTTAGAATATTCCTTCTAAAAATAACTCATAGGTTCAAACCATTCAAATTTTTTTTTTCGCATTATGTCCACAAGAAGGCAAACTAATACAAGGAAACATACTTGTATATGTATTAATACAAGGAAACATAACTACTTGTAGGTATTTTTATTTCAACATAAACGTCTTTGAAAACATTTACATACCTACACATTAAAACAAATAAAACAATTATCTTTAACATTACATTATAAACAACCGCGGACCTCTCGCATATACATGCTAAAATTACTGTTTATTCAAATGGAGTCTTGTTTGTCTGGTGATGGTAAATCGGGTCTGTTTCTGGTTAAACAAAAAGGATTCTGCTCTTTAACAAAAAGTTCTATCTCTGCAGGGATCCTCTATGTGTCAGACACATGTATTAACAATCTGAGCCTGTCAGTGGCAAAAACAGACGTACAGTTTCCCTCAGGGATTATGCTGCAATCTGTTTTGTTTCACTCTCACTTAATACTGGACCATTTTCAAAAATTGTTGTTCCCATTAGTCACTTGGACCCTATTTTCCTGTGTTTTTTGCATCTAAGTTGAAAAAAGACAAAGTTACCCTTTAAATGTGCAATTCAACATTCACCACATGTACTACTGGCTTACCTTAGTGGAGCAGTGTAATGTGCTACTAAATGTTGTTGTACTTCTACATTGGATTTTGAACAGAATTTCCCTATTGTGTTTATTAAAACAAAATCTGGGTGGCATTTTGTTTCTCACCAAACTAATTTGCTAATGCTGATTAGTTGGACATGTACGGCACTGAATGTTTTTAATGAGCCAGACGTCTTGATATAATGATAAACAATGTTATAACATGATGTAATTTTCCATAATACGTTAACTTCCCTGTGTGAGTATCCACTTATACTAACATTGGCAGTTCTGTCCCAAGGAGTTATTTAAACTGAAATAAGGCCACGGGCTGGGACCAACTCTGGGTTTGTGCTGACCAGAACATTTTGCTGACCACAAGCACATCTAATTCATCATCAGCAATACTCTAAGGGGTATTTCCTCTATATTCTGATGTTAATTGTATATGACACAGCTACTGCAACCCAAGAATTAGGGGCACTGTCATCAGCATCATTTTAACTGCTCCCCTCTTACTCCCACACACAGTTTTCTTGGTAGTGCTCCATTTAAACACAAAGTACACATATGATCAAGAGGCAGGCCTGTTGTGCAAAATGCCCTTTTGCAGAATGTTTTCATTATTTTACTCTTCAGCACTTATAATCATTGGCTCACCAAAAACTGTATTTAACAAGAATTGATTAGAGTGGGTGCATTAAGATATCTAAGCTTGACTGACAGCCTCTCCAAGCCCCTGAGATTAAGCCAATTAAATAACATTAGGATAGAGAAAAATATAGTGGAATCACTTCTGACTTTCAAAGCTCGATAAATAAATGCTAAATTATATGACTGACCTTAAAGGTGCTTTATTTCACTGCATATGCATATTGGAGATTAAAAAACACCTATAAATATTAATGGGGGGCAATTTCCAGAGTGCAAATAAGCGGTGCATTATCTCTGTGTGGGCTTAGAGTGGAATCAGCCTGATGCCTCCTCCTTCGCTAGAGCAGGCCAGGCCGACAAAACACTCAAAGACGGACTAATGGAGTGGATAATACTCATTATGTTGGGACACAGGCAGAAGGGCTAGGAGTGAATTAATGTACAGTTAGTGCATATACAACAAGATTCATTCATGTACATACACTGAAGAAAAGGCTTCACAAATGCTTTTAAAGTACTGTTTCAAAGACTAACCAGGCCATAACGCACCATTTTTAGTACCCAACGTAATCTCTTGTCTCTATTTCCAGTTTTAGAAAGCATGAAAAGTGATCTGATTTGTATACATATCCCATTTAAATAGAGGAGAGATTAGAGGCGCATCAATCTTGGCTCAGCCCCAGGGAATGAAGGAAAAGGTTACTAAATTTATCACTCTGCCTTCTGTTGCAGCAGATTTAAATATGGGAGTTGGAGTCTGACTGACCATCCTCGGAGGGAGAATATAGCTCCACCTCTGTGTACTCTCACAGCACAGAGACCATTAATTACACACGCACACGCAGGCACTACCAGTGTCCCGCTCCCATGTCTCCATATATATGCAATACAGCAGCAAAGCTGTGCTGTATGGAGTGACAGTAATAAAGAGCTGTAGACCGAGACATCCAGTGTTCTCTTTTCTGTTGTCAAATCTGTTGTCTTTGGTTTCACCAGTTTAGTTCCCACAACCAGATACTGTGTGGGTCTCAGTGTAAATGTTCAGCAGTGTAAACATGTGGAGCCGGTTTGTCCCAATATCTAAATTACGAAAAAAAAGGAAAGGAAGAAAAATAACTCCAGAAGAACAATGGACCTCATTCACTAATATGTGCATGGAATGTTTTTTTAAATTAAGATAAATACGATGTACATGCAAAATTACAGTTTGATTCATGTTACGTGCAGGTTCTAAATTTGTTGACAGAGTACAAAGAAATTCAGGGACACTGATCTCCACCAAGATGGAAGAGGTTCTGTTCTGGTTCTCACACCTGGAGCATTTCAACCAAGAAAAAATAAACTTCAGCGTGAAGTGCCAAAAACTGTAGTTCCTCAAATGGCCACTTGAGGCTGACTCCATGAGGGAGTCAATTGCTGTAGACCCCCATGTTGAAATGCACAGCTTTACAGCAGAAATAATTATGTTTATAGCCTCATACAAAAAAAAAATATTTTTTGTCTCTTGAGCCAATTTCTGCCTTCATGACAACTGTACAAGGGGTGAATTTATATATTACTCAACAATAACATATGCATAATTAAGGATGTGGTCGTTTTGAGTGGTAGGCTGATGGGGAGACATCACTCAGTCACACTCAGTCTACAAGTCAGCTCCATCCTCCTGTCCAAATTTGGTCACTTCTGGCTCCAAAAGAACCAAGATGGCTACGCCCAAAGTGCCAAACTCAGGGATTCAAAACAGGAGTCCACAAACCAATGGTTGATGTCATGGAGGCTATGTCCATCATTTTTACAGTCTATGTTCAGAACCTGAAAAGTTGATTCTCAGCCGGAATCCAAAAATAGCAGATTATCCTTGATCTGAAGTAGGCTTCGACAATATCTCTTTTTTCACACTTTAATACCTTCTTGAAATATTACTGAGGTATGAAGGTATTATTGTCCGGTGCTACCCCCGCATCTGATATACCATAATATTGTGATACTGCCAAAGCCTAACCTGAAGAGTGAACCGTGACAGTATCAGTGGGTGTGTCATGTTGTACAGGTTGAAAAGAGAGGAGGAAGTGTTGCATGTAAAAGCCTTCTATGTCCTCTTATCATTGACAGTTTGTCCTTGATTATTTTTTTGGGGGTACAAAGAATATCTGTAGAGATACGTTTAGCATCTCTTTGGCTACACATCTTTTTTGGGAAGCTGTTAATATGCCAACCGAGGACAGTTATGTAAAAGTGGATGGTAGAACAAAGCGGACAAGGATGGGTTGTTTATGTAGCTGAACAAATCCGTGTGTCAAAATTCACTAAAGTTATGGATCCGCTGAGCAAACCGCTCAGATTTCCTTGATGGGGCAGTTCCATTGAAAAAAACAGACCTCGAAATGTCACTATATAAATGGTGATGTGACAGAGCTTTTTGTGTGCCCATCTAATGGCTGTTTTTGTTGCTGTTTTTATCCAGCGTCTCCGTGCCTTTTTTTATTTTTTTATTTTTGTCTTGGGAAAAAAAAAAAAAACTATAAAACTTTGTGAAAACCATCAGATTGTTGAAAGCTTTTCTACCTGTTTCTCACACTGGCCGTAGTCTGGACCCTGGTCTGGTTGAAAGAAGCATGTTTCTCCATGGTTCTTTGCCATTTCGATCAGCCCCATGGCCGTCCTCACTGTGGCATTACGAGCGTGGACAAATACCATCACCTAAAACACACACAAACATACATGATGAAAATGTTCCCAACGTCAGCATAATACATTATTTATTTTTATTTGGGCCACACCCAAAGTCTGCCATTGTGGTGCTGCTGGAGCTCAGATTATTACACCAGAAAACCTTTCAGTCATTGCCACACATATAGACGGGTGACAAGTCAAAAGTAAAGCCCAACATAAAGTGTATTAGTGAGATGTAGTTCCAGACAAGCCTATAAGAGCAGCTTTAGTGAACCTTGTCAGGAATTCTTTGAGTGTGTAAAACTCTACTGGATAGATAAGCAGCATTCTTCCAAAATACATTTCCTTGCTTAGGTTTTTTGAAGATGATATTTTCATACAAATCAAATCACTCACTGAGCCCTGTGACATGTATAGAAACATCAGCATTCTTTATGGTTCTTCCCTCAGTTATTCTGGGTTCTCCTTTTTTTGTAATGTCTTTGTATATGTAGCCTTTTTGCTCACCACATCTATATTTATCCCTGGGTAGGTGATTGCATTTAAAAACAGGTTAACATTTTTCTAAATCTATCCAATATGAACACTGAAACATGCTGTGCTTGCTGTAATCATTCCTTGTGTCCCTAAAGGCCATCAAAAGATCCCCTCCTGACATGCCCTCAATGGAAGTAATGTGGGTCCAGTCATACACTAGATGTCAACCTAGTATTGTTGATTCTTTGATTAGAGGTACTAAAAAATATTGAGAATATAGAAAAAAATGTTAACAACAATCTATAATGACTGTATATTTAATAAGAACCCAGTGTGCACACTGACAAAATAAGTGAATAAATGAAATAAATTGTAAAAAAGCAACCCAATCGCCAGAAAAAGTGTTGGAAATTAAATACGTTACTTTTGTATGTTACTATGTAGTGGACATGTTGAAACTTTACATTTCAGCAACGCTGCGGTTAATGGATGAGGGCATGGCAGTGCAGTGGTTAGCATTGTCGGCTCACAGCAAGGGGCTTCAGTTTTGCAGTTTGCATGTTACCCCGTGTCAGTGTGGGTTTTCTGCAGGCTTTCCAGCTTCCTCCCACAGTCCAAAGACATGCAGGTTAACTGGTGACTTGCCTATAGGTGTAAATGTGAGCGTGAATAGTTGTCTGTGTCAGCCCTGCAATAGTCTGCCAACCTGTCCAGGGTGTACCCCTCCTCTCACCCAATTTCAGCTGGGATAGGCTCCAGCCCCCCACCCGAGGGCACTAACAGGATAAGTGGTTACAGAAAACAACTGAATGTAATTAATGTGTGGTTAGGTTTAGGTACAAAAGCCACTTGGTGGTATATAAATAAATGAATTATTTATTTGTCACATGAAATTGTACAAAGTAAAAATGGAAAATGCCCACATCTACATCATAATTCGAATCTTTTTCAAACGTTATGGTAAGGAAAAGATCATGTTTTGGCTAAAAATATCCAGTTTTGGGGGCACAATCCCTGCTGGAAAGGAGGTGATGGCTACATAAACAACAACCACTTTTCATAGTGATGTCCTGGCTGGAACACAGTGATGTCTCGTTAAAAAAAAAACAACCACTGTTCGTGGCACTATCTTGGCAGGAAATGCAGCCGTGACTTGCTAAAAAGCACTTGAAAAGTGGTCTACAGAAGCCACCTTGCTTTAGTGTCATGCCATGCACCATCCTGTCTACCTCCCGATGGAAAAATTCCACTCACTTTCCTAATGTTACTTTAGAAATGTTATGATACATATGAAACATACAAATGTAATACAGCCATAGTTGGCAGAAACTTACAATGCCAGCAATTTCTTCTGATGTCTGGGCTGTAAAAAAGTCCCTACTTTCGAGTAACAAGTACCTGTAAAGAGCCTTGACGGACCCTGTTGATATTGTTTTTTTTTATGTATTTTTGTTACTTTTTAGTATGGAAATTAGACCAAACAACATTACATGACTGCACACACATGCAGCAACCAGCTGCGTGTATGCTCCAAACACAGTGGGTCCGAAGAGACCACTGCAGCAAATGTTATTTATTGAAGGCGTTTTATCTGCACCACTGAGCTGTGTGGAAGCATTGTCGGCAGTAACCGCCGGCTTCTCAGCTTATTAAACTTCTTTCTGGCAGCATGCTTCCCACCAGGAGGGTGGTAGCAAAATCATAAAGGAAATTTCATCCATCAGATCCTCCCAGATGAAATTAATATATGTCACAGCCACTTCTTGACAATTTAATAATGAGCGGGGAAGAGGCCTCTCCAGCTGAGTTGTGGCCTCAGCGGCCTCAACCTACACGCTGGACTGGACCATTGTATAGTTTTAACCGGGGAGATAAAAAAGTTGTCAGTGGTGCAGTAGAATTAAGTTGGTTTACAAGCTCTCAAGGGCTCCAGCAGGACTCATATTAAGTGCATCTCTGAGGGAGATAATGGGCAAGAGAGAAGGAGAAAAAAAGCAAGAAAAAGTGTGTGTGTATGTGTGTGTGTGTGAACACTTGCAATAAAATGATGCAGACAGGATAACAACCATGCTCAATAGGGAGTTCAACTCCTGTAGCAGATGGGAGCTAAACGGTAAAGTCTGAATTCACAATTCTCATCTTCCCAACAGGCCTTCTGAGGCAGAAGAGTGGAAGCAGAATGAGTGGAGGCTGGTGGTTGGTGAATGGGGGGAAGGAAGGGGAGAGTAACACTGGGGGAGATAAGGACTTCAGAGACTTTAGATAGCAGGTGTTCATTCCAAAAGGTTCACAAAAATGTTTACAGCAGGAGGTCCTGTTCATGAAAAAGTTCATAGAAGCATTTTCAAGGGAAACAGTTGTATTGCTACAACAGCATTACTGTGAGCCTCTTTGAGTTGTTCTAGTCCAAACATTTCACAGTGACAGTCTTCATACATTCATGAAGCATTATGAAGGACATGCATAAAGGTAATTCAAACCCCTTTCTAATATGGCTGCAGTACCTAGAAATCTTGGAAATGCAGATTTCAATGTGGGAAACGGGATTTGTTCAGTAGGTATGATTGTAGTTTCTTTTGGACTAATAGACTGTATGCAGCAGGCACACATTAACTCAAAAAACAACAACATTTGAGCCCAATATCAGGATAAAATAAGGGAGCCAAAGCTGGAAGATCCAGTTGGGCAATGTTAGGTCAGTTGTACATCATATGTTTTCAACCAACTCATTAATGAGCGTAAGTTAGGTCTGTTGCAATTATTACATGATTGCCTGGTCACTATTATTTGAGCTGATCACGATCATTAAGCATATTTGTTAGATTTCGCAATCAAGGGAAGTCTGCAATTGATTTTATTTTCTGTTACTATAAACATGTTGATATTTAGTGATATTTGATTCTATTTCTTATATATTATGTTTAATATAGGACTACATATGTATTTCATTTTGTTTGTTAATTACCTATATTGCAAAAAAAAAAAGAAGATATACATGCGTGCCGCTTTAGGATCGACTGACTTAAAGGGACAGTTCTAATTTTTTAAAGTGGGGTTTGTGTGAGATACTTATCCATAGACAGTGTATTACATACAGTACATGTCAGCCAGTTGGGAGAAGCGGACAAGAGTAGCACCACGGGATGCCACAATGCACTGTTGTGGATGGGGGCCAGAAGCAAAACTATGTTAGCCGCCTAAAAAAATCAGTTTAAGTGTATGCTATATTTTGAATTTTACCTTACCGCCAGACAGACCGTTCTGAAGGGGAAGCTGTTAATGGCTTTCATTCCCCATCTATGCTCTTATAGCCACCAGACTCCATTGACAAACAAACAGTAATTTTAGATCACTGAGACCAGCAGCTGCTGGTGTATTGCTGCTTCAGTCAGTAAGTTAGTTTCTGCTATGTGGTGAATCTGAACCAACTGTTTTCAAATACAATAACACAAACACACTAACTGAATGTGTGGCGTTGAAGAGCAAGATATAACAGCTTCAGTTTCCCGTTGTAAATCGCTGTCTGATGGTGAGGTAACCTGGTGAAAATATTCTAAATATAGCTCTGCTCAATGGTGGCTAAAATATATTTTGCTGCTGCCCTCGTTCACAGCAGTAGGCTACATAACTTTGTATCCATGGTGATACTCCAGCCTGCCTCTCCAAACTAGGAATGTGCTGACTGACCTACTGTATGTGATACACTGACTATGGATAAGTACCTCATACAGCCCCACTTCAAAAGATCCAAACTATCCTTTTTAACGACACTTTTGGGCAGTGAGTATCTGCAGATGCAGAGTGGAGCTGCACAGTTTTCTGTTGTGGACTTTTGGAGTGTACAGAAATAACTGGCAGCCTTTTCTGTCAAAATATTTTGTAGTCTTCACCAACTTTATTTTTGTATGAGGGAAAGAATTAATAAACCCTTTTGATTTAATCTGCATGAGCAGCCTGTGTTAACTGTGTAAATATATTGTAACAAATGTGTTTCGTGTAAACCTAACACTTTACACTCTGTACCAAGTTTTGGATACTACGAGTACATTTCCATCAACTGAGTTGAGCAAAATAAAGACCTGAGCACAAGGTTCCAATGTCAGAGAAAAGAAAACAAGGAAATGGAGCTTGGCTGTCGACTGTAGCTCTTACTGCTGTAGGACAGATTCTTCTGTTTCAGCTGTATGAGACCGTTTTTCTTGCCCTTTGAAGCAAGATGATGACAGAGATGTGCCAATAACTGGTCTCTTTATTTATAGCAGAGAGTCTACCCTGCGGGTGCAGCAGTGCATTTGACAGCTCTGGGGAAAGTTATGCTGGAGATCATTGACAGACAGTCCTTTGAATTGTTGTGCAATCTGATTGGACCAAGCAGATAATCTCTTATGGAACAGCAGTTTTTTTCCCCAGCAAACTATTTGTAGATTAATTGTCATTCCTTTGCCAACAACTGCAACATTTTCAGGGAGCAACCATTTCAATTTACAACACAGGTTTAGGTCTACTTGCAAAACCAAACCAAACTGCACTGCTGTGTGTCATAAAATGAACAGAAAAGGACAATTAAATTTTTAATCACAATTATTTGTATGACAATTGATGGGCTACTACAGGATAACCAAATTTAAACTGAATCATTACAAAAATTAATTTATGCGAACCTCAAAATGGTCACCTTAAAAACTGGAATAATCTCACTGGATGCTTTGGGGCATGTGACGTGCTGTGCTTATAATGCTCTGTTGTGTGCTGGTGTTATGTGCAACACAGGAGTGGCTGATGTGCAATACTGTTTCGTGTAGTATGTGTTTCTTCGTTTTTATGGCGTATGCTCCATTTCCGCTGGACTATTATTGTAAGGCAGCAATACTTGTGTAGCTCCTGAGTCCAAGACAAATTTCCCTACGGGGACAATAAACTATACTGTTCCATACCGCATTGCATTGTATCGTATCACAGTGTATCGGATTGTAAATTTTTGTGATTATGATGGCCCCACCTACAGTTGTCATTTGAGCTGACAAAGTCCACAGTTGTCCGCAACAATTTGAAGCTTTGCTAAAAAGATAAAATTCTCTAAACCTTGGCATAGAATCTGTGACCTTTAAAAGTAGTGAATAGTCTTCTAAATTTACTCCCCTTTACATTCTTTATTACATTAACTCTCTAACACACACAAAAGAGACACAAAAACCTGTGTATATAATAATAAAGCATGCAGAGGAGCCCTTACCTGATGACCAGCTTTAACCTGCTCCAGAACTTTGTTGTAACAAACTTCCTCCATGTCATGAAGCTGCTGGATCTGAACAGGACACATAATAAATAATTTTATCTTACCTGACTATTGCAGTGTTTTAGCTATGTAACTAATGACTAGCAGGCATGTATACCATTGTAACCTAAAGACTGTGCATAATCCGGTGTTACTCAGCCTTGTCTTCTTTTCTTTATGTATCAATACTCTGCAACTAAACCTTTGCTATCAATAACCAGTTAGAGGAACACTGACACTCCCTTTTGGATTAACCAGTGGTGATTTACTTGTAATTTAGGGAATAAAGACTATGATGTGTTTGAGGGTAAGTTCACACTAATACAAGCTTTGCTTTGTGACATGAGAACTTAGGGGTCATAAAATGGCCATTCTTCAATGCTGTTATACCATATTGTGCATGTTACACGAATTATTGGCTTAATAGCTATTTGGATTTTAGTAAAAGTGTGGTTGTTGTGACCAAGATTCTTTATGCATGAGCATTAGAAGTAACTTCAGTGTAGTAGCAGACATTTAGTAAAGTTAAGTTCGGTTCCCAGCATTTAAAGGGAAAAACAAGGCAGTATGAAACTGTCAATATTGTTTGCAGTGGCTGAAGACACTAATTCAAGTCTACTTACTAGCAAGAAATGAAATAAAAGAAAACAATAAAATTGCATTTTTTTTAATGGATTTCTGTAAAATTAGTATTTTTCAGACCATTTCTCACATTCATGTGAGGCAACACAGTAAATATTGCAGTAAATATTGCATAAATATTGCATAAATATTGCATCGATGTATTTTTTTTTAAATCTTTTTTTTATTCAGCTGCATGTGAAGAGTTATGTTAGCTTTGAGAGAGAATTTCAGCCTGATATTTGAATAAAATGGGTAAAAACAAAATTGCATTTGAGCTTGCAAAATGTTTAGTTTTACTGCAGGTCTAAAATATTCTTCAATACAAAGTTCTAATATGAAGAACTTTATTCATCCCCCAAGGGAAATTCACATCATTCATATCATGGTTGCATGTTTACCTTGTTGGTGGTTTTGATGCCGACAAAGGTCTGTCCAAGGGGCACAGGTCTGAAGCGACTGTCAAAGAAGAAGAGGCCGATGTAGGGGTTGACGTGAAGAAAGGCGGCCACATCAAGATAGTTGGGCAGGGTGGCTGATAGTCCCAGGATCCTGATCATACTCTGGGTGGATTCCACCTTAAAATCAGAAAGTGTCATAGTTACACTTAGCTCTATCCAATGCATTCATTCAGGCAAAAGGAGTTTGACGCACAAATCCGGGATTCATCAATATTTTCTTAGCCGAATTTGTTCTTACTCTGCAAACAAATTTAGAACTGCCTCAGACCATGCGTACGCACAAATGAGGATGGCCGAATTGACTTGAAAATGCAAACACATACCTTTTAAGTACATGCAGAGTCTACATTCATGAAAAAGAGATTTAATTAACATTTTTTAAAATCATTAACTTACTAATATATTGGCCAAATGGATTAAATTACCATGAAATTGACACGTTCACCCTCATCATTGTGACAATTAAAATATTAACAATAACATGAACAGAAAAACTATCACTCCATCAACATGCAGATGATCTGTAATGCCGACTGCCATATCCTTAAGGCTGTGGCCCGCTGGCCAGGAGGCACCCACGACTCATTTACTTTGCAAAACAAAAAAAAGTACAGTGGGAATGTGTTTGGAGGCAGGGGCTGTGAGAAGTGGATGGCTTGTTGGTGAGCATCTTTTCTTCTCGTCTTTTATTTCAGTTATTTTAAGTTAGTATTTTCAGTAAGTCTCTATTCCGTTAATGTTAAAATGTTATATTGCTTGGGTGACCGGGCATATGGCCTTAAGACATGGCTGATGACACCATACGCAAACCCTGAAACCCCTCAAGAGGTGCGCTATAATAACATACATGCCCACACACGCGCCGTAGAGCGCACTTTTGGCGTGCTTAAGGGCCGTTGGATGTGTTTGGATCAGATACGGCCGGTGGCAAACTACTTTATATCCCTGAGAAGGTGTGCAAGATTATCCTGGCATGCTGTGTCCTCTACAGTCTTGCAATGACCCATGGCATTCCTGTAAGACCCGGCGCCATCGCTTCTAACAAACTGTGAAATTTACCACTTTTCTCCTCGCCTAACCGCTTCCTTCATTCATGAATCAACTCTAGGCAAGCAATTTCCTTATTTGGAGAAATGGGGGCGTCGTAGTATGCTGATTGCAGATCGCGGACACGCGCCTGTCAATTTAGAATGGTTCTGATTTACTAACATACGCACGGTGGTGAGAACAAAATTGGCCCGTACGCACATTTTTTGCGGAGAGTAATAACATTTCTGCGCAGATATTAGTGAATGAGGCCCAGTGTGAGAGGTTGTGATATAACCTCTTCGATTAGACATCTTAATGATTAAACGTCCAATCCCCCACTAGTCGACACCAGAAATATCAGTTAAACCTATTAGCGTGTTATTCATGTACAAGGCCGCTTAACTGTCATGCAGCCGCCCGCCACTAGTGGGGGCTACAGAGCCGTCAGACAGGAGTTTTAAAACAGCACTGTGGGAAATTAGAGCGATGTCCTCTCACAAAACCAGCGCGATTTGGCAGTACTTTGATCTAGAAAATGAATTCAGCAGCAATTAATCTTTTTTGAGGTCTTATATCATTTGTTAACTTTAAGTGAGTAGTTGTCAGATAATGTGCAGGGTTTACAGTGCACGGAGCAAAATGCCTCTCATTTCAGCTGAAATTTAATTAGAATTTAGATGTAAGGTGTAGTCTGCATGGTTCATTGTGCCCCACAGGCTTTTTTTCATATTTTACATGTTATTTTAGTGGTTAACTTTTTACTGAGTTGCCGTCATGTTCACATTCTTACCACACGGTGCAAAGTGTCTCGCACTTCAGCAGCATTTAAAATCCGACATGGTTGTTGAAGATTGTGATTATATTCCCAATGCAATATTTTTTAGGACAATGTTTCAGATACTTAACAATAAATTGTGCTAAATTTTGACTGTCTGAGTATTCTCCCTTTTTTAGACTACTCGACTAGTCTTAATTAAAATTTTTGTTTAGTTGCCAGAAACATCCCGATTGTGAAAAAAACGTATTGAGCATAGATCGATGACCCCTAAATTGATACACATTAGGTCACTGGCCTCCATTTGGTAAGATTTCACTTCACTGACCTCCATCCTTGAAGATTATGTTTTTAGATATGATTGAGACGAGGATTCTTTCGTTGTCAACCACATTTGAGGAGATAACCGTGGACGAAGTTAAAGGTATAATCAGAATAGTCACCCTTATGAGTCTTACTTGTGTTGGGTTCATTTCTATAGTGAATCAAATAGTGGGGCCGTACTGTGGTGTGGTGGTTAGCACTGTCGCCTCACAGCAAGAGGGTTACTGGTTCCCAGGAGGGAGCCCTTCTGTGTGGAGTTTGCATGTTCTCTCTGAGTCAGCGTGGGTTTTCTCTGGGTACTCCAGCTTCCTCCCACAGTCCAAAGACATGCAGGTTGGGGATAGGTTAATTGGTAACTCTAAATTGGCTGTAGGTGTGAATGGCTGTCTGTCTCTATGTGTCAGCCCTGCGATAGTCTGAGTCCAGGGTGTACCCTGACTCTCGCCCAGTGTCAGCTGGGATAGGCTCCAGCTGCGACCCTCAAGAGGATAAGTGGTTATGAAAATGGATGGATGCATCAAATAGTAAAAGAAACTATTCCCCATTATTCTAGGGACCCCCTGAAAGTCCCTCAAGGATACCCGGGGGTCCCGAGAACCACTGGCATTGGTTATATAAGAGGATACTTGGTAAATTACCTGGACTGTTTATATTGTTCATTATGCACCACCATTCAGACACAAAATCATGGGCATTATATTTATTCTGATTTATGTGTGTCTTCTAGGTTTGTGCCAACTGACGATAAAATTGACTATCCATAACTAAAGAGACAATCAGCAATTGCTGATGCCCATGTCAAATGTAATTTTTTTTTTCAATCATTGGACTATTTTACCTTTTCTTTAATTGTATTAGAATCTTAATCAATATAATTAGTATTCAGTCACTTCAGTTCTGCTGCCTTCAGCCACTGTGAGTTGGTACCTTAACACATAAGGCAGAGGTTTTTCAAAAGGCCAGCTACCACTCACCTTGGTCTGCTAATACTTTGCTGTAAATTCACAAGGGGCAGGGATACCCTGGGGGCAGACATTAAGGCTGTGCTCCCTGCAGACCACCAGCCCCTCAAACTCTCCCCCAGTGAAGTCTGTGCTGAACTTAGCAGGATTATTGCATGTTAGTGATGGCATCCCTTGAAGCATGCTCAGGGCCTGTGCTTTAAAACCACCTTCATGATGCTACTGTATTGACAAAACACTCCACTACAGCAACCCACAAGAACCGCTGCACTGTAGCAATCACCCCAACCAACATGACAGGCTTTGAGGGGCTGGTCCAGACTCATGTCATATCTGTCTAACACCCATGCTGGACCCCCTTCAATTAGCCCCAGACCAGGTGTACAGAGGCTGCCATGTCCACTTTGCCAACCTCTGCCCTCTCCTACTAGGACGACTAGGGCTGGGTTAAAATCATCGATTCATCCAATTCAAATCGATCTTCAATGTAATGAGCCAATGTCGATTCATGAAATCCGAGATCAATCTTTTAATATATGCTTTTTCCCATGGATGTGTGAAGCTTTAACCCGTTAATCTCTCCAGAAGTAAACGATCTGCAGCGTTAAGTTATGAATGACCGTAGTATTGAGAAGCTCCAACGTTACTGGCTCTCTTATCTGTAACTGTTAGCTTACTTTTTTATATTTGGGTGTCATTTATTATCATGCTGCAGTGTCTTCTCCTGCTGTCTGTCTGCCGGCTGCTGTGCCACTTTTACACACACACACACACACACACACGCACGCACGCACGCACGCACACGCACACACACACACACACACACACACACACACACACACAGAGCAGAGATGCTGCGGTGGAGACAGAGAGGTGAAGACAACTTAAGCTGTTCACAACCACGCTTGTTACTGTGAGTGCATAAAACTTCCATGAGGAAAAAGCCAATACTTTATCAATACACCTGATCAGCAACATGTAAAAAAAACATGTAGAAAAGCGATATTTCAATCTGCTCTGTCTGCAGTCTCTCATCCACCGCCACCAATATTATATTATAATCAAGCACAGAGCGCTTTACAGCTCATAGCAAATTGTTACTAACAAGCTGAAACAACAACAACTGTTGACGTCTAACGGTTTAGCTCAGTTCGTCTCATATCTTAAAACTTATCAACAGTAATATGACCTGCAGGCAGTGAGTCTCCTCAGCAGCACAGAGGACAGGAGGACTGATACTGACTGATGTCTGTGTTCTTTATTCTTTCTAAACTTCACTCAGCATCATGATGTCAGTAATATGATTTATTGGCATTTTTATTTTGTTTCCAGTAAGATATGTTTTAATATTACTGGTGCTGCTCTGAAAACGTTTGGATAAAAAATCTTCTTTTTTATTGCTGTTGTGAATTTATTCTTTTTGAAAAACAATTCCTTGTAAATGTTGCACTATTAGGACAAAAATAATACCTGTATGAGAATACTGTTCATCTACTTCAGTTCGGCTATCAACCATCATCTCCTACAAACTGATCACGAAACTCTGTGACCTTGGCATCAACAACACCCTTTGCAACTGGATATTGGACTTCCTAACCAACTGTGTCAAGTCTTTTAGGTTAAATAATCACACCTCCTCAGCCCTCACCCTGCACACTGGTGTCCCACAGGTCTGTATTGTAAGTCCTCTCTTTTGCTACCTCTTCCTATGACTGCACCCTTATACTACCCTGGAAATCCAGACCCAAATCTAGAAAGGGTCTGGCTGTGAGTGGTGGTCCAACTCGAGGGGCGGCACCAATCATGCATTTGAAAATATCACTGCATGCAATTGGATAACACTACGACCAATCAGAACAATACACGGGGTGACGTATCCAGAGCTTAGCTACCAGCGGAGCTAACTGGTAGATTAGACTCTTGCCGTATCCGGTCGGCAAAACAGCAAAAACATCCTTATTGCAAAGTAAAGATTCCAACACCGTCCTCTGTTTCTCTTTTAGAGAAAAAGCCAAGTCTAACTCGTTCACTGTAGCGGCCAAAGCCGTTTCAAACAACTGGTGTTCATCCGTAGCCATTTTGCAATGTTTACTGACTGATTCCGGACTTCGTCGTCGCAGCGCTGTTATCATCTGTTTAGCTCGCCTCTGGCCCGCCTATATCAGATACACCGATGTGATTGGTGCAGCTCGGCTCCAAGGGCATGGGTAATGAGCATCATTACTGACTGCCAGAGTGACTCGTTAAGCAAATTCAAATTGTGCTCTAGCGGGAACTCTGGATTTCCAGGGTACCCTTGTACAGTGTTCCAATATCATTATCAAGCTTGCAGGTGACACAATAGTAGTTGGCCTCATCAGCAACAGGGAGGCCTCCAAAAAGAAAGTCAAGCACATGGCAATGGGTACAGGACCACTGACCAAGGTGCTGCATTTGATGAGTTGGGATCGAAGATGTGTTGCTATTAACAGGGTGAAGGCTGAGAATTTCTGGGTGCCCACATCTTCAAGGCCCTTTCTTAGACCCCTAAAACGCCAACCCTGGTCAAGTAAGCACACCAGCATCTGTTTTTCTTAAGGACAATGAAGAAAGTTCATATTCAGAAAACATAAGACATGGCAGAAGGTGAGTATCTGGCTTTGGGGTTTATGACTTACAAGACAAAATAAATGATCTTGCTCAAATACTGTATGTCTGTATTTTGTCTTTGAAACCTGAAGCAAACTCAGTATGTTGTGTATCAACGTGGGTGAGACGAGAGAAGGGAGGATGGGGAGGGGGAGGGGTGGCCCTATCTGTGAGCCTCCTGCTGGATGTGACAGGGAAGATTGGTAAGGCCTTTAATGTGATGCAGTACCTGTCAAACCATCCCATCAAGATAAGATCCAACCAATCCCTGCCAGTGGACCGGGCCTGCACTACACATTCACACCACTGCTGCTGAACCTCCGTACTGCAGATGTGCATCATGTTCACCTACAGAGTGTCAGACAGTCTGCAGGGTTTTTCCTCTCACATTGCCTTTCACTTTATGCAACTCTGGGTTTAACCGCTCCTTTCTACAAGAGATAAAGAATCCATGTTTCAGTTAAGTTTGTGGCATCATTAAATTTTATAGCAACATAGGGTAATTGTGATTAACAGCTGAATTTACAATTACCCCGATGGGTAATGAGCTGAATAAAGGTAGGTCACAATATTAAAATTAGATGCTGAGGTGATCTGTGAAGTCCTTTGTGGTTTTGCACTAAGATCCATGTAGCTGACAAAGCCACAAAGAAATGCTACCATACAAAAGGAAAAGAGTGCCACTAATCATCAGTGAATTTGCACATACACTTGAAATAACACCTTGAATAAAATGAACAATTGAAATGCTGGACCTTTGAAGATTTCATAGCAAGTACGATACTGACACACTCACAGTTCAATTCTGCCTCTACAAAAATCTATTAAGCATATGAACAAATTAAAAAGAACAATAGAATTAATGCCTTGCAGTTCCAGTTTGCCTCCACAAAGCAGTTAGGTTGCATTCACAGGTGGGGGATTTGCAGGATTATGATGTCACAGTGACAGTTGACCTTTGACCTTTTGGGTATAAAATGTCATTACTTTATCACTGTATCCTTATAGACATTTGTGTGAAATACTGTTATAATTAGCATATGAATTCTTGACTTATAGAAAAAAACATTATTTTTTAAGGTCACATTGAGCTTGCCCTAATCAGTTCATTCTTCAGTCCAAGTGTACGTTTGTGCCAGATTTGAGAATAATCCCTCTGGGCTTTCTTCTCTCATGAATTTATTGCATTCATGAGAATAACACGGACACAAGGTAACAATGACTCTGACCTTTGACCCACAAATTGTAATCAGCTCATTCATAACTCAAAATGGACGCCTGTGCCAAATTTGAACAAATTCCCCCATTCCTGCCATGGCTGTCACAGGCACAGAGACATAACGACCCATTGTCCTGTAAAACGTCGGTGCTTGGAAAAATTACATCACCATATCAGTGTATGAAGTTTTATTTTGAAATATAAAAATAATAAAAATGGCTGCTGTCTCTACCACTTAAAGTTGTACATACCTGTACATTACACACCAGTATATACAGTATGTACTGTTTCTAGATTCATGGTACAGCACATTATGTATTGATCTCTGCAATTCCATTGTAGAATCATGCCATATCAATACAGTGTCAATAGACACTTTCTACTGGACTTGTACTAATCATGTACAGCATATTGTCAGGAATATAGTATCGTATACAATAGGTTTTGAGTGGGAGTGTAGCCCAAGTTTGTCATTCGGTGTAATTCTATTTGAGTGTCCTTATGCTGTTTGCTTTGTGATTGATAGAATAGACTGATAGAGACACACAGTATATTATTAATACCAATGAAAATTGCTTAGTTACAGCAGCCGTGACACATCACAGACATCTACAAATAATTAACCTTAAACTTTTTGATGAACTTGAAGCTGCACTCCAGCAATTGTTACATATAAAAGACACAGTTGTTTACTGATCCTGAAGAGTACTACTCAGCTTGTAATCTGGGGGACTATAAATTTATCTCAGAAAGCTTGTGCTATAAAAATAGGGGTTTGAAAGACTGTGATTAAATCCAATTCTGAGGTACTTTGATTGATAATTTCCATTTTATGCCACTTCATATTTCTATTCCTTAGTAAGCAGTAAATATTTTACTTTTCACTGCACTGAATTAATCTGGAGGGTATACTCACTACTTATTTAACAGATTAAGAATTTAAAAATATTTCATGAGTATAAAGAAATTATGCAAAATATAAGATATTGTGAAAATAAACCCCACCTTAAATATCAAAATGATCCTTACATGTTAATGCATCTATAATAATAATAATAATAACAATAATAATAATAATATAACACTGACAGTGTCAATTTTGCCTACAAACTGTATTTTTGATTTGTCTATAATACTACTGCCAACACCAAGCAGCAACCTCCAGTGTTGAAAAATGAAGCCAACAAGGAAGTGCCAAAAATGACAGTTTCCTTGAGAGGCCACATGAGGCCGGCTCCAAGACCAAGTTAATCCCCATAGACCTCCATGTTAAAATGCCAAACTTCACAGCAGAAAAAAACATGTTTATAGCCTAGGACAAAAAAACGGTTTTGGTCCCCAATCATGACAACTATACAGGGTTGATTTTTTTTTTTTATATTTAAAGCAAGTAGCTACCACTGCGCCAATGATTGGTTAGGAAACGTAACCATGGTGTAAACCCAGATTCACAGAATACAGGCATAGCGATAATTATTTTAATGTATTTTACATACAAAAAGGTTCACTGTAACATTTTGTTCACCTAAAGAGTTTGATTGTGCTAAAATAACAAATCAGCCATAGTCAGCCATAGCTGTAAATTAACCGTGCTAACTAAGCAAGTAGCTAGCATTACAGTTAGCTCTCCCCTCTCGTCCGAATATGATCACTTCTTGCTCCAAAAACCCAAGATGGCGATGGCCAAAATGCCAAACTGTGCTTTCACTTTGAGTCCATAAACCAGTGGGTGACTTCATGGTGACTATGTCTATTATTTTTGACAGTCTATGGACAATATTAAAGAAAGCGAATACTGCACTTTTTCCACCACTGCTTTAAACTGTGCTGATTTTCAAATCATTTGCAGTAAACTCAGAGAAAATGTGGGGATCTGGGGACACAAGCGGAAAACACAACATCACATATATTATTACTTTATACAGTTATGAGCAAAAATGGTAGCAAACAGCCATTTATTTACACATACAGCTTTTCACTGAAAAC
Source organism: Epinephelus awoara (assembly GCA_035609425.1). Lineage (NCBI taxonomy): Eukaryota > Metazoa > Chordata > Actinopteri > Perciformes > Serranidae > Epinephelus > Epinephelus awoara. Next base: position 36,859,023 of record CM069300.1, read on the forward strand.
ATCTGCCTTAGAATGCTGCAAACAAGGAAAGTGAGACTTGAGTTTGTAAGGCTGAAAAACCAAAACAAGCTTAAAGAGCCAAAAACGTCTGTTGAGTTGAGTTGAGGAACTGCTTAAGTTGTGATGACTGTCTGTTGTGTCATCACTTCACACATTGTCATTTCATTAATTATTTAAAACATTATGACTAGTGCAGCTTGAAGGAAGGGCATGTCTAGGGGCTCAGTAGTACCTTAATACTAAAGTGAGGTGGGAACAGAACTAAAAACAAGGGAACAAATATGTTCTGACACCCTGATATCTTTGCATCTAGCCAAGTAACAAGTCATCAACAACCCTATAAAAACTGCTTATTATGGTCATTTTAGGGCATTATAAATGTATTTAAGCACTCAACCATAAAAGGCATGCCTTGTGTATGCTTAGGAGCAAAAAAACGCTCCTTATATACCAAACCACCAAGAAACCCCACAACACAGCAACATTAAAGGCCTTTGTAATAAAGGTTAGAGGGACTTTATCTTGAATGCAGCGCATAATTGGTAGCAGTACACCCGGCCAAGAAAATGTAGTCCAAACCAAAGCTCTTCCAAGTAAAACATCAAAGTCATAACTGGCTTGGTTCTGAAACATTTGCATAAAAAGGGGGACAAATATCATTTAGTTTACAGGGATTTCCATATTAATGTGTCTGAAGACGTGAACTTAAGCACCTAGCGCATCAGAGGCAGTTGCCGTAATTCCTTCAACACAATCAATTATAGCAGTCTGTCAGGTGTGGCAATAATGGGACAGAGAGATGAAGGAGGTGGGGGAGGGTCTGCTAAGCGTACTGCTGGCATCCAGCATCTGCGGTTGGAGAGTGGACTATGAGCTGTTTACAAATTCTCACACAAAGACAAACAGAAACATGCTGCTTCTGTGCCAGTCACAATCCGATATAATTAGTAGCAGAAATAGTAGTCCTAGATGTTCTACTCAAGGAGAGTGACATAATCCTCTGTAGCCTCTGCAGCAGGAACAGCATTATGTTCAGGTTACAATATTCTGTATTACTTATCTATTCCTTGTACAAGCTTGTTATTTTTAAGAGAGCAATTTAGTGCTCCCTTTTCTGATATCTGTTTTTACAGGTGAAGTTCACATGTTTAAGATGCTGGCAGCACTCATTAGAGTACAAGGCTAATGATTTTCTATCGTCTTGTCACCATTCATGTGCAGAGCTAACCCAAAAAGAATGTATCTACTGAAAAGCATTGTGTGTGTATCCAAAGCATGATATAGCTTCTTTCTGCCCCATAGCTATAAAAACATTTTTTTGGGAAAAAAAAACATCAATGAGCCACACTGTTGCAATGGGTGGATTCTTCATAACTAGGGATGTCAACCGGTCACCGTTAATCAGTGAAGCGCCAAGAGTATTTTTGACTGATTGTGCATGTCGGTCTGCAGGTTAATTTTGCTTCTCTGCAGTTTACACCACCCGGGTCTGGTGGGAGCCTCCTAGCTGTTAATACTGCAACTAATGCTGTCCTGACCAAGCAGCATTTCTCTGGAAAGATTGTGCCCACCCTCCAGTCTTCCCTCATGTCACTCTTATGAGCTGCACTGCTAGCTAGCTCCCACTTAACCCGGAGGCAATCATCAAAAATGCTCACGTGTGTAGCGCACACTTCATATCAGGTTAGGGAAGAAGTATTTATTGCTGTAGAGATGAATAACGTTATGTGTATTAAGGGTTATCACGTCCACCTAATCAGAAATTGGGGAAGTTTTAAGAGGAATGTTGGATTTCTCTGTAACGCTTACTTATTGCGCATTAGCTAACATTAGCTTTGACAGCAAAACAAAATGGAGGAAATCGTCCTCCTTTGTAAGATTGGCCATCCCACCTTCATCATTCCTGACAAGTCATCCATCCACTGAGTGAGAGCATACGGGTCGGCCAGTCTTGTCCAGTTGGTCGGTGTTTACTTTTTGAATTTCCCCTCTGGGGGATCAATTAAGTATATCTTATTGTAAGTAACACTTGCTGTCCCAGAGAGTGAGTGACTTAACACGATGCGTTCATAAATTCAGTCTGACGCTCTGCACTTCAATGAGAGCGCTGTTGGTCTAAGTGTGTGCTCCAGCACTTAGAATGAGCGTTTCCGAAGGCAACACTTGCGTCATCTTTCTCCATTATCAAAAACAAGCCAGCAGAATTTGCTAGCTAGCATTAGCTAATGTCTATGGAGAATTGTTTTGCCTCCAGCTGAGCCCCACCCACCAAAAAACATCACACTATTTACTTGCAGTACAAGGGTCTATTAGACGTTTGTGTGAATAATTTTTCATGAGGGAATTAACTCTTGAGTTGTGGAACAATACATGTTTTGTGAGGTCATAATGATCTTGACCTTTGACCACCAAAATCTACAAAACTGATTGTTGAGACCAAGTGGACATTTGTGCCAAATTTGGAGAAATTCCCTCAAGTCGTCAAGATATCATGCTAACAAGAATCAGATGGATGGACAGATGGACACCCTGACAACATAATGCCTCTGGCCACGGCTTTCACCGGCGTAGAGGCATGATAAAGAAATCCTTTTTTTTTTTTTTTGTCTTCTTCAATCTTTAATTTTACTATAGTGTCTTTGTTTCTTTCTTCTTTTTATTTTATATAACTTGTACTTACAATATTTCTTTTTTTCTTTCTTTCTTTATCCTATATTTGTTTTTATCCTTTCCTTCCGGCCTTATGTTTTATGCTTCAGATTTTTTACATCTGTTTTTCCCTTTCTGCGCTCTCTTCATTTTCTGGTCATTCTCTACTTTCCTCCCTTGAAACTCATTCCACTCTACCTACATTCATTCTCCTTCAGCTGTTTACACCTTTGCGAGCAATAACTTTCTGCTCTCAACATCCTCTCACATTTTTCCCAGAAAATGCACTTTCTAATCTGAATCTCTTAACGGCAGTGAATCACATTACTTTTTGCTGCTATAACAACCTATATTCTACACACTATTTTCAAAGACCTATCTTATCTCATATTTTTATTATTTTCAATTGACAATTTGTCTATAATTACCTTCTTTTTTAGGGCTGGTCGACTAAAGTCGCACATAATCTTCAACTAATCGATTAGATTTGGTGGAAAAAAAAATCTGCACGTTATTTTTACTTCTGCTGTGGTGTGTCTATGTCACTCTGCAATTACACCTCCAAAACACTAGTCGGTAGTGAAAGACTGTGTTAAGTGCTGTAAAGTTTAGTTCAAATCAAACTTTATTTATATAGTTGATTCAAAACACACATTAAACACGCATTAAACATGGCTTAATAGGGACAATTTCAAACACTAGTACACAAACTGGCTTCACTATAAATCGCAGAACTGACAGACAAACACTTGTCTTTATCTGGACACATTTCCCCCACCAATACAACATGCTAGTGTTAGTAGCACAAGTCTATGGCATTTTACATTGTATAAACTAGCATCTAGTGATCTTTTCCTCCTCTCATATAAAACTAGAGCACTCGGAGAGCGCAGACCTCCGCCAAGCAGCCCAGATTTCCTGCCATTTTATTATTTTATCCACTTCGCTTCAACCGATCATTCAACCGAAATTTTATCATCTGTTCCTTGTCCCATTATTAACCTTTCCTGAAAATTTCATCAAAATCCATTCATAACTTTTCGAGTTATTTTGCAGACAAACAAACAGACAAATAGACCAACGCTGGCAAAAACATAACTTCCTTGGCAGAGGTAACCTGGGACAACAGCAACATGTAACAAAGGTAAAGGCACATAGTTTGGCTCCATTACAGCTCACAAGATTCACCGACAAAACAACCATCACACTAAACATGTTTTCCAAACAAATACAACATGCTAACATTATTCACACCAGCCTATGGCATTTTACATTGTATACGTTAGCCTAGCGACGAGCGGAGATTTCCTCTGCTCATATGAAGCCAGGATAAATCCCGAAGTATAAATCCCTGAAGGATAAATCACACACAAGACTTTTTGCTGCTATTTTAGTGGAGGCTCTACTGTCTTCACAATTTATTGTTTCTTATCTGTGAAATACAAGTAAATACAAGCTTTGTTTCCACTGAGGGAAATGGTTTCAGCTCACAGAAACAGACAGGAGGTCTGTGTCACCGCGACGCTGAGCGTGATAGTGGGCGAGTCCAACTTTCTGTCAACAACGGGGGTGTTTTGAAAACACCAAATTAGAATTTGGTCGGACGAGAGCATAGCGACCAAATAATCGACTAGTCCACCAGGAGACTACAGCCCTCTTCTTTTTATTTTCACACATGCAGCATTATTGCTCCAACTTCGTCAACTCATGATATAAAATGTTTGAAATGTTTTGAAAAACAGTATCATATGTTAAATGTGCTATCATTGATGTCTAGAGGACGCATTTCACTGACTGTTACAAACCACACTTCTTTCATATTAATGTGTGACCAGTACTTCCTGAAGTCCGACACTAAGTTAGAGAGACTTTTGTGAATGACAAGGATAAAACTTTAAAAATTTATTCCTCAAGCAATGCGGGAGATATCATTATTCAGCTAAACCCTTCACAACATGTTGCACCCTCTCAAATCTCTGCAGTGTGTTTGCTGTCATCACCCATCAGCGCCAAAGATCAAGGCTACAGGGAAAGTAAAAGCATTCACTGAAAAAAGCTGATGGGAGGACAGTTCACTTCTTCTTTTTCCAGAGCTACCCAACACAGACAGACAGCTTGGACATACTCTTAAATAGCATAAAGTAAAAACAATCGCTGTAGATGAGTGGAGCTGATGGTCTGACTATTCTGAATGGTGGTGCCTGTCTGTTTGAGGGTCATGGGAGGTAAATCAGGTGTGCACCACAAGGAATAAACATTAACAAAGTTTTACATTTTCCCCACACATATTAATGGTTATACCTGAAGCCATGACTTTCCTTCTCTATCGTCATATTTGAATCACTGGCACAATTAAACTTTTTAGTTTCAAAGACAACAGTAGCTCTCATGTAAGGGCACTACACCAAGTAAATTCACTAGTCATGGGAAGGTCTACTCAGCCTGTGAAAACAGTTGTGTAATGTCTTACACAACTTAAAGTCTGACATAACTTAATGATAATCAAATTCTCAAAATTTTATGATAGAAAGTCTGTTATAAAACTGGGAATGAGGAGTCTGAAAGACAAGGTCATTAAGGGAGAGTCTACCAAGGAGAGGCTACTGGGAAATGTAAGAACTCATGTTCATGCTTATGAGTTTGTTAGATGTTACACACTTAAAGTGGGGGTAGCTTGATCTCTGCTGCTTTGATTTTTTGACACTCACAAGTTCCACATCCACTCTCTAAGCCTCCAAGGTCTCTTACACAAGAAGGTGAAATTTCTGTTAAAAATGTCGGTGCACAAACAGAGATGGAGACATGTGACTGCACTTATGCACACATTTGTACTATAGTTACACTCTCAAACACGCACAGGAAATGGACAAAGTTAACAGCAATTCCTGTGCAAGTCAATATAAATGCCAAGCAATATATCCTACATGTTTTCTTAACAATAGGAAAAATAAAGAATACTGCATCCCTAACCCAAAAGAGGAATGAGAGCAGTTTATGTTATTGACTATGGTTGTAGACTGCCCTGACTGCGCCTGGTGATAATGTCTGTAATGGATCATCCTGCACCAGCTTAAGTTACATGTTGTACCATGCTATGCAAGGATTGCAATTATAACTCTTATTGCTGAAACTGCAGAAAGCTAGTTGGTCGCCCCCAGGGGTCTAAAGGTATGTGTATTTGTCGAAATCCATTGAGGATATTAAGTTTTGGTAGGTGATATTCTTTGGTTCGAATAATGAATCCACTTAGTGTAAATAAATTCTAAAGAATGAGACTTTCTCCTGGTCAGCTTTGGCAGTGAGACAGCTTTTGTCCGTCGGCCAGACCATTAGTTAGGTTCGCCATCCGATGTATAGCACATAAAATGAATGTCATTTCAATCTAGAATCTGGAAGTCTTATGGTTTCCTAGTACGTTACAGTGACAACGGACAAAGTGTGGAATGTAAACTGTGTGGCAGGTTGTCAAACTTATGTTGGGTGACATAAAATGTACGTCCCTGGAAACAGAAACAATCATGCTACACAATTTACAATAATGAGCGCTACATAATGTTACTTCACAACCAGATTTCAGTCAGTGAATTGCAGCTGCCTTGTAAAGGAACACAAGCTGCAGTCATTGGAGAATTATGCATTATCGAACCATGGATTAAGGGGGAGACCAGAGACAGCTGTAATGTGGGGCAGTTGTTACACCTTGATTTCCTCCAATAAAAAAGAAACTGGAGTTATTACACTCACTCTACACATCCTTAATTATATAGCTATCTTGCTTAAGGAGCCACCTTAGTAAACTTCCACAACATAAGTTACCAGCAAAAGTGCTGTTGTTTTTTTTTTTAGATAATGTCCTGGGATCAAATGCCTTGGAATCCAAACAAGTATTTTTAGGGAGGTGTGCGTTAGGCTACGCCGTAGGTACAGCATCGATTCGACACAGAGGTATGCTTGGAAACACTGCCTCACGAATGTAACTGTACACATGGGCTACAACAGCAACCATGATACCATGTGGGAACCACAGTTCCTGTATTCTAATTTTTATCTTCCCATCTTTTTTGTCATTTAAGGTAGTGTGAAAAAAGGTAATCATTATTCAAAACTAGAATTAATGCCTTGCAGTTGTATGCCTCCGCACACCAAGTTGCAAGTTGCACTTACAGTTTAAGTGAAAGCACTGATACTTTACACACATCTTCCCCCGGCAGCGCAGAAGATCTATATCTACAGCACAGTTTCAAGGTGGACACCCAAGAGTGTCACCAATTCAGTATCTGACCAAATGTCTTCCTTCCTGTTCCTGAGTTATTAAGTTGAATAACAGACAGAAAAGTGTTTGTAGAACATTATGGTGTCACAGGGACCTTGAACTTCGACCACCAAATTCTAATCAATTCAGTCTTGAGTGGATGTTGGTGCAAAATTTTTAAGAAATTCCACCAAGGCCTTCTTAATATATTGCATTCACAAGAACAGAGACAGATAAGGTCACAGTGACATTTGACTACCAAAATCTAACCAGTTCATTTTTGAGTTCAAGTGAATGTTTGTGCCAAATTGAAGAAATTCTCTCAAAATGTTCTTGGTATCATGTTCATGAGAGGATCCAAGGTCACACTGACCTTGACCTTTAACCTTTTAACACCAAGATCTATTTGGTTCATTATTGAGTCCAAGTAAATGTTTGTGCCACATTTGAAAAAACATCCCATCCAAATGTTCTTGAGATATTGCATTCACAAGATTGATACAGATGAGGTCACAGTGACCTTGACATTTGATGTTTAACCACCAAAAATCTAAACTGTTCTTCTTTTAGTCCAAGTTGACATTGGTGCAAATTTGAAGAACTTTCCTGAGGGTGTTCTTGAGATATTGCGGATAAGGATGGACAACCTGACAACATTATGCCTCCACCACAGCTATCACTGGAGAGAGTCATAAGAAAGGTATTAATAGTCACAATAATGGTTTTGAACTCTAGGAAAATCGCATGAAGTGTTACAGCTATCCCTGCTCTCCCTGTTGCACCCCTAGCTGCACCATCAACTGTGCCTGCTCTGAAGCCTCAGGAATTCTTGACATGCTAATGTTAGGTCTAGTCCTACAGCTGTGTTCTAAGCACTGACTACATGTGCAGTCTGCTGGCAAACAGACTGACAGTGGAGAGGCTTCAAGCTTGTGCACTGCAGCACAACCTCTAAAGGTGTTAAGGTGTACAGAGCGCCCAGTCAGCCCTTCTTCAGTAATATCAGCTAAACCTGCAGATAAATGGGCTGTGAACCGAGTAAACAGCGGTCACATGTACGGACCAGTTTTCAATTACCTTGCGGTTAACCCCGCCAAGAGGTCTCCGTCGCTGCACAGCACAGCAGCTCATCCCTCTGTTTCACTCTGCCTCCCTCACTCTGGTCTGAGTCCTTAAGCATACAACTTTTATCCATGTATTCTCAACTTTTCACATGATGATGAGCACTTGAGTCTGTCCATCACACTCTTGACAAACTTTAATTATGTTTTTTATGTTTTACACACCTGTAGATTTCTATAATATGACAATTTCCAATTAGAGGCACATTCATAAACTTTTCGAATCAATTTCTTTTCTACCCTCATTTATTTGTCCTTTAACTACTTCTCCTACTGGTGTTTTATGATGTATTATTTCATAATTTCATGTTTCTCTTTAGGTTCTTGTCATTTTACCTTTTGCAGTAAAACCCACAAACCCAGTACCTTTATGAAATTTGATGATGATGATGATTATTATGATGATGCAATATTACTACTGATGATGGTGTGCAGGTCAGGTTAATGTATTATGGACTATAAGAGCTTCTATAAATAACCATAATTAGGGATGCGCAGATTTATCAGTTTAACATCTGTATCAGCCAACATTTGCGTGATTTATACTCCCTTTACATACAAAAACAGATGTGCCTGTTTCAAATTTCGTAAACGTGCCTGCCTTCATACCTCCATTTGTCATTTGCTGGCATAGATACAGCCAGTAGATGGCAGTAGAGGGCTGAATCAAAAGCTCCGAACAAATACAAACGAGGCAACGGTGGAGGAGGTCATAAAAATGTACCTTTTTACAGGGGCAACATTGTAGACAGTCGTGGTCTATTAAGCGATTAAATGCATCGTAACATATGGACAGATAATTATTTTCTTTATCGTTCCGTTCAACCATATTTAAAATCTAAAAATGCTACACTGCCCCCACATTTTCTGTTGGTACCACTCTGTTCTGTCCTTATCTGTTAAGCTTCAAAAATCATGCATAAATACAGATGAAATGAACACAGATAGAAGGCTCCATCCATGTCCATAATGCATCAGACACTGAGCCCTAAAAGTTCACAGAGGTTGTTTTGAGTTACATTGTGATGCGTTCAAGAACTATTCAGTAAAAATTAGTATTGTGTGAAGGTAACCTATAACAATCTTATGATGTATTCAATGTTATCATGTAAATTGTAGTTTTTGGGAGGAATATGTTGATGTGTTCACAGTATAAATTAGATTTGAGAAAAATTTATGATGTATTATATAAAGCAAAAAGACTTGTGGAGCAGTTTTTTTTTACAATGTATTTCATGTGCAAGGTTATTAAAAGGTTGTTTTATATATTTGTATGATTTAATTTGAGCTCATTCAAAGATAGTTTAATAAAGGACTTAATTACTTTAAAATATTTTTTTTCTATTTTATTAGTAGGGATGTAACGATACCAGAAACTCACGATACGATACGATATTATCACGATAGAGTCCATGATACGATTTAAATCAGACATTAAAGTGCCATAACAAAGTCATGTCAATTAAAACTATAGAGACAGCATATGAAAATGGAAACATTAAGTATTTTTTATTTTTAATTTATAATTTATTTTTATACTGTTACTAGAAAGTCATCTGAATGACATCAAATTATGAGGATAGAGTAGTCTTAATATTCATCAGAAATGCAGAACTTTGAACAATCAGACCCCGCAACACCAACAAAATTAACAAATTAGAAATAATGTAAACTCAATAACACACAATCCCTCACTCGCAGATACAGAGAGAGAGGTGGGTAGAGATGTGTGTAAAAGAAAACCAAAATAAATAAAGCCCAGCCAGTTCCCTGGAAGGCATAGAAAAACTCAAAAACACACATTCACTCAGTTTGTTCACACCAGGTTGACAATCTTGACATCAAGGAGACCCTAACACTTTTTCAGAACAGGAGATGAGGAGAGGAAAGCTCTGGTCCTGCGCTTGCATGTGATATGTGTGGCATTTCTGTGTGACCCTGCATTTGCGAGTAATCCATCCAAAAATAATGTGTGTGCAAAGCTGTATGAAAGCTTCGGTATAAATTATTTTAGTGTAACTTCACCATTTTTTTCCCGCTGTGAAAACATTGGACTACCGACAAGTTTCTTGTCGGAAAGCCACGATTCCGCTGTTTCACGTGATATGCATGGCTTCTCACTATGACGAACGGTCGCGGAGAAAATCCACAGAGAAGAACAATCAATCTGCTTACTTTTATTCGCTGTTTCCTCCGGTCACGCACGGGTCAGAGTCGGAGGCTGAGAGGCTGAGCTGCACGAGTCTGCTCTCACCTACGCGCGCAGTTGCATGCCAAGGTTTATGGGGAATGTAGTCACATTACCGGCTCTGTAGGAGAATGCAGCTATATAACTACCGTGGCATTCCCACGACGGTATTGAGAATTTATTTTATCGCGACACCATGAAATTCGATATATCGTTACATGCCTATTTATTAGTGTAGATGTCTTTGTTTCCCTGACACAAAGGGAGGAATAAATGACAACAAAACAAAATAAACAACAAGATAAAAACACTGGCATCAGCTAGCAGCCAAATTGCTATTTTAAAATTCTATACTGGTATCAGCCCTGAATTTCAAAAGCAGTGTATCCCTAACCATAACTGTTCTTGCCGGTTGCTAATATAAATGGCATCCTGTAGAATTTTGCCTCATCTTAACTGTTTTTTGTAAACTGCTGTAGATCAGACCCAAAGAGTGTGCACATGTATGTGTTTTCATATGTACAGAAATTTGGCATGACATTTTCATGATCAGAATACAATCCACAGTGCATGATGCCTGGATGAGTCAGAGGTGGTCTATGTATTCTAAAAATATACCTTTGCCTCCCTTATGTATTCTCCATTTTTTTTTAATTTCCTTCCACAGAATAACACATGACAGCAGCTCATAAGAACAGGATACGGAACGCTAAGGTTCATAATCACTCTAACATCTAAACTGTCCTGGCTGATTCCTGCACCGACACCTGTCAGTCATCATCAGGGGAAATCAGCTTCACAGACAGTGCACTGATTATTTTTTTCTTGCAGCAGCATGGTGCCAAAGGGGCAGGACTCATGCTGTCTATGATATGTCATTTGGAAGTGTGCGCTGTTGTTACTTTACTGGCAAACTAAGCACTCGCATATGAAAAAACAACTTTGCAATACTGACTGACTCAAAAAAAAAAAAGGCTGCTCTATATTAGGGGTGTACTGCTATTTGTTTAGTACCAGAGTTCATCTATGATGCATGCGCATGAATGGGCATGCACAGTTAAGTTGTGGCTTGTTTCAAGGTTTATGTAACCAATTGTGCTTCAGAAAACGAGAGTGAAAGCAAAACTAGTGCAAGCGGCAGGGGTGGGTGGGGTGGAAAATATCTCAATGAGTACGAAAGAGAAGATCTGTTTTCCGCCCCTGTTCCATTTTTTTTTTTACTTTTTATGTGCAAAACTCATGTTAAACTAAATATTAATCACAGCAGAATAATTTTACATATTTTAAAATGTGTCTGTAGGGGGACTCAACTAATTGCTCACACTCCCCTGCCTCCTTAAACTCACTCTCCCTCCCACACATACACATCGTCTCTCACTCAACTCTGACTCCCGTCTCTTCTCTCCCTTTGTGTCTAATTTCCCAGCCTTCAGTTGAGTGTTTAAAGGAGAGCTATGGGGATATTTTGTGGATAATGTCAGTACAGTAAATGCAATAGGGAGACGATGATGAGAAGTACAGTATTGTCTGTGAGCCTTGTAACACTTCAAATGGTATTTATCACACTGGGAAGTGAATAAAAAGTGCAGCTTGGCAGAAATATACCGGATGGGAAAAAAGGAGCATTTTCAGTGCAATAATCCAAGTAGAGATCCGTGTTTTACCTCAATACTTTCTTAAGTGCTTAAAGAAATGTATCTGATCCTGACAAATATTTCACAATGTGATTGTTGTGGTGAATGTGGCTGACATTTAGCAGCAGCAGCAGAGAAAGGCGTAAGTATGGCTCAAGAGAACAGTGGTAGGTGAGTTGATTAGCACAGCAGGTGCTTGTAGGCTAATCATAATCTCCCTCCTCTCCTCTTGTCATGCGCCTCTCTTTTGTGGGGTCCCCCAGTGATCTATTCTGAGTCCCCTCTTTTATATACATGCTAGTCCTGGGGAAAATCACGACCTAGTATAGACTTCCATCGCTACGCAGATGATACACAACTGTATGTCCTGTTAAAGCCTGGCACAACCAATGTTTCTTGTTTTATTTCCTGCCTCACAGACATTAAGAACTGGATGCCAAAAAATGTCTTCCAGTTGAATGGCTCCAAATCAGAAATAGTTATTATTAACAGCTCCAGTCCCAGTCCCACAGCCTGTAACCTATGTGTTATTTCTGTCTTGGTCGATAAAGTGGTGCAGTCCTGCTTTGCCAAACTACAACATTTAACTAAGACCAGGTCATTCCTTTCCTATGTAGATTTAGAAGCTAATGCTTTTGTCTCCTCCAGATTTGATTACTGCAATGCACTTTATTCCGACATCAGCAGATGAAACATTCAAGAACTGCAATTTACAGAAAAAGCTGTTGCCAGACTTTCAACTCTTACTTTGAGAGGTGACCACATCACGCTGATTTTTGCTGCCCTTCAGTGGTTACCTGTAAGATTTTACTACTTGTTTTTAAAGCCTTGAATGGTTAGGCTCCCGTGTCTGTGATCTGCTAATTCCCTATGAGCCTGATTGCTACTTGACATCCTCCAGTGAGCCCCTTGGAATGGTTCCGAAATCTTAACTTGTCACCAAAGGTGATGGGGCCTTTGCTGTCCATGCCCCTCAGCAGTGGAACTCCCTGCCTTAGGGCCTGTGTCTACATAGCATTTTTTCCAGCAGAAAAGTGGTAGCTTCATGGAACTAACATTACCACCTCACTGTTGTATGCCTCTGTGAATCAGGCAGTTGTAGTTACAATTTAAATCCAGGTCTGTGAAAAAATAGACTTCAAAAACATCTTCCCCTTGGCGGCACAGGAGATCTATTCAGTAAGTACAGTTTCAAGGTGGGCACCCAAGATTAGTGTCACCAGTTCAGTATGTGACCAAATGTTTCCCCTTCTGTTCCTGAGTTATGGCGCTGCATAAAGGCCAGAAAAGTGTTTTTGCAGAACATTACGATGGTCAAAGTGAAGGTAGTATTTACCTTCTGGGTTATAAAATGTCATTACTTCATCATTATATCAGACATATGTGTGAAATTTTGTCATAATTAGTGTATGAATTCTTGAGTTATAGCCAAAAACTAGTTTTGTAAGATCACAACGACTTCGATCTTTGACCACCAAATTCTAATCAGTTTATTCTCGAGCGAAAGTGAACTTTTGTGCCAAATTTGCAATAATTCCCTCAAGGTGTTCTTAAGATATAACCTTCATAAGAAAGGGACAGACAAGGTCACAGTGATTTTGACCTTTGACCAAATTCTAATCAGTTCATTGCTGAATTCAAGTGGGCATTTGTGCTAAATACAAAGAAATTCCCTCATGGCATTCTAAAACGTTTGTGAGAATGGGCCGGCTGGATGGAGGAGTTTTGTTTCTATGACAAAATGTTGACATTAAAGTTAGCTAGGTAGCTAATGTAATGCTATGTTCACAGATGGTTGACTACACAGCTAACAAGCTTACAACACATGCAATGATAAAAGCACAACACTCACTAGCAACATCCAGTGTTTGCTGGCTGATCTGCTCCCAAATATAGGCTATTCTGTCTTTGGTGTGACAGTAGCCTAGCTAAAGGAGCAGCAATGACATCACCAGCACCTTTATGAAAAGCTTAAAGATTTTCAACCAGAAACACTGGAGTGGCAGCACAAAAAAAGCCTGGGTGCAGTGCTTTTTCTCCAGGCAGCTGCATGCAGCCGCTTATGCTCTCTCCTGATTGGGTAGCAATTGAAAAAAGACACAGTTCTTCAGGAAAAAAATTCTCGGTGGACACAGGCCCTTAGGATCTCAGGCAGACAAACTCAGTAACCTTTTTCAAATCTCTTCTTAAAACTTAGTTTAATCATTTGACTTTTTCTTAACTTATGGTATTTAATGCAACTATTTATATTACTATATCCTGTATAATATTTGGTACTTTATTATTATTATTATTATTGTTTTTACTGTGAAGCACTTTGCATCTTTCCTCTGAAAGGTGCTATATAAATAAAGATATTATTTTATTTAAATGTGATAGCATGCTGAACAGTTGGATTTCCTTTGCTGTATGTCTGAGATTATTATTTGCAGAACTGTTTTAGACGTTTTGGAGCAATGCAATCTTGTGTGCTGGAAAAGCTGGGCAACCAGAGGGCACAAAAAAGGCACATAGTAAAGAGTTGTGTACAGTGTGTGTGCTGTGTGAACAGCCAGAATAAAAAGTAGCACTGTCTGTGAGCGGACTGTCGTGTCTGTGTATGTGCTGGGAAAATTCAGGTTGGCAGTGAGACCTGCTACAGAGATGATTCTCAGTTTGCAAGTTTGCATTTATTCACTATTTGAGATAAAGATATTCTCGGAAAGTTAAGTCATGATAAATCTCAAAATATGTGTATAGACTATGTATTCAGATTTAACAGAGTTATGACTCAGAGAAGGAGCATGATTTTTAATTCCAATTGAAGAAATCCAGCACTGAGGGTTTTAAAGCCTCCATTACCTTCATAAGCTGTGCATTACAGGTGTTGCTGCTGCAGCAAACACTGACCATGTTGGTGGATGGGTGAAATCAGTGTTCCAAATTACACCAACTACCTTCCCATAGTTTTTAGAACAGCAGCATGCACCTGTCCTTTTCTCCTCGCACAGTATCTAACTCACATCTCTCCCCCACCACCCTTTCTTCAGCTGTCCCATGGAAACGCTTCACAGTTTGGATACCTCAGAGTTGTTGTAGGGCTGCTTGTATTAACATTAAACACTGCAGCGTTTTAGACGGTTGGCTTGTTTTGCTGAATAAACAAAAAGTGAGGGATGGAAAAATATTGTCTTTTTCTTATCAGTGCAGACACCCAGGTATTGTATACACCAGTATCACAAAACTTAAAACACTGGCCAGCCCTGAGTCTAAATAGTCTGCAATCCAGAGACATGCTTATTCAGTTTCTTTAAAACAACATGTGTAACATTTACCAATTAAGGAGTTCTATTTTATATTTTGGTCTTTACATGGGCATAAATAAACTTATGAAATTTTAAATACTCGTCATGGTCCTGTCGTGGTCCTGCTTGATGCTGACCTCTACTGCTATTATTGTGATCATACTTCTACTATTATTGGAAACATATGATTATTATTGTCACATACATATACTGTGATATACTGATATTTACTTATAACATATATACCACCAAATACTATTATTATTATTGTTATTATTATTATCACATTACTAAAATTAATGTAATCAATCAATCAATGAGCCATCTCCAATGTTGTTTCCATGAATTTGACAGTATATCTGACCGGCCTCACAACCAAAGACCACATGTAGCCACACCAGCTCAGGACCTCCACATCCAGTGTCTCACCTGCAAGATCATCTGAGATCAGCCACCCGAACAGCTGATGTAACAATTGGTTTACACAAATGAAGAATTTCTGCGCAATTCGTGTGCATCTAAAGCTGGATAAATGTACTGCTAGATTCAAGGAAACAATATCAGAGACGTCTTATGGTAGTGAAATACACATTCAGTTCATGGGCAACAGCTCTGGTGGACATTCATGCAGTCAACATGCCAATGACACACTCCCTCAAAATTTGTGACATCTGTGGCACTCTTGTGAGATCAACTTGCACATTTTAGAGTGACCTTTTACTGTGACCATGCCAAGGTACACCATGCCAAGGTACACCTGTGTGTTAGTGTACACTTTTGTGTACACTAACACAGATTTGAACAAATTTGTGGACAAAATTTGAGAGAAATATATTGATGGAGTGCATAGAAAAAGTATGAGATCTTTAACTTAAAATTGTGAAAATGGGAGCAAAAACAAAGTGTTGCATTTAAATTTCTGTTGAGTGTATAAATGGGGATGAACAGATGACTGTAATGTTTTAATTACTGAGGACACAAAGATTTGCAAAGTAGAACTGCGCCATACAGTAGGTAGAGAGGATCTAAGAGTGAAAACAGAGTCTGCCCTGCTCCTCCTTGACCCTCTTGTCAAGATCAACACAAGGTGGTGGTATATTGATACTTTTTGAATACATAGGAATTCACAATTTCACTCAAAAAGTTGAAGTTTATTGTATTTACAGCTCCATCTCTACTCAGTAATTCAGATTGCAATAATATTGTCGGATGGATTCAAATGTCCTTGCCAACGGGGCAATAAAGAAATCCAATTTTTATATACTGCTTCCTCTTAGTGATGTACATTTTTTAAAATGTTATAACTATTGCAGTTAAATCAAGTACACAACACCTGCCTACAGGTCTTTAGAGACTATTTAAAGACATTACTTAAAAAGATGTTTGCAGTCTAAAATGACAATTACACACAAATTTAAATAACTTCACAAGAGAACAGAGGGAGCTGAGGGGAGTAACATGTACAGACATTCAGGTGCAGAGAGGGAGTGGGACTAACCTGTCTAATGGTCCTGGCAACCAGGCTCTCCAGTACCGGTCCTCGGTCTTCATGCAGAAGGTGGACTTCATCCAAGATCAGGAGACGCACAATCTGGGAAAGAGCCACATCTCCAACACTCTTCCTGGTCACAACATCCCACTTCTCTGGAGTCGTCACCAACATCTGGAAACAAACATGACATTAGGAATAGGAACACCAATTCAATACAATTCATGATAAAAAAAAATAGTGACTCAATAAAATAACAGAGAATAGCAACAACAACAAAATAATTGGTTTCTCAATAAAAACATACCAGGAAAGACTAGGGCTGGGATGCTATTGTTATCTACCAATTCCATCCTATCATATACTTTGGAGAAAATGCAAATGCCACAGACCTTAACTCTGTTTTCTCTGATCATTTAGCACCAATTTCAAACGTATTTGAATATTTCTATTACATAGACGGTCCAGTTTAATAAAAGGACCATCTTTCCAGTCGTGAAATAGTAATTGCTATAATAATATAATAAAAAATTGCTGAATGTCAAGAAGGTGGTTCTGATCTAATATGAACCTATCAGAGACAGACACCAGAAAAAGAGAGGAGAGAAGGGAAGAGGAGTAAGGAAACACCCACACAGGGAAGTTTGTTTTCTGTGGTGTAGTGTGAAAGATCATTTTAAGACCATGATGGACAATATATAATAATTGTCTTCCCTACAGTATCTTCTTTTAGTTTCTGTCTACATGAATTTATTAACCTAAGTAAATTGAAATCAATGCTGAGGTGTGAACCACTGGTGCTCAGCTGAGTTTCAGTAGGGTGGAAAGTTAACACATAGAGTAAGTTTGGTACGACTAAGAGTTGAATTTAAATTTAATTCAGACTGCTGACACCTAATATCAATTTAAACTGAGCTTAAGAATGCATTTTAGCACTGAATGAGGAATGTGGGTTTTTTCCCTCATCTCTCAATGTACAATGTACTTGCCAGAGGAACTACACATACGACTCCTTAGATGGTCTTGCAGTACAACCAAATGCTGAACAATTCTTTTTTAGGCAACCAAAACATTTCAGTTGACTTTTATTAACTGAAAACACACTTAAATAGTGACAGCTGTGGCTATGCCCACACTCTGTGAACCTAGCATTACGCCATGGTTACATTACCTAACTGCTGCTTTGGTAGCCACTTGTCAACAGATGGCATCCACCTGTTACACATAACTTTGAGCTTTAAAACTGTAAATCCATTAATCCATCCATTTTCATTTGCTTATCTGAGGCCGGGTCACAGGGGCAGCAGGCAAAGCAATGCACCCTACCCCGATGCCAGTCCCTGCAGGTGGTGGTGGGCCCACAGGGTAGCAGCCCATTGTAACTCATTCGGGCTGAGCCCAACTGGGCCTCATGGCCCAAGGCCTGGCCACCAGACGCCACCCTAGCAGAGGCTATTAGCCCCATACAACACAGCTCCCACGATCATGGAGACAAGCAAACCCCTCCACAATGTTAAGGTGGCGATTTTTGGAGGAGCTGTAAATCCAATCATATAAAAATTCATCCACTGTACAATTGTCATGAACAAGGAGATAAACTATAGAGACCAAAACTGTCTTTTGTACCAGCTGTAAACATGATTATTTCTGATGTAAAGTTGGACATTCTATATGGGGACCTATGGGGAGTGACTTGCTTGTGGAACCAGCCTCAAGTGGCCATTTTAGGAACTGCATTTTTTGGCACTTTCACTTTGGCTTGTGTTTTCAATTTAAACAACAAACAAACAACAACACTTTCAATGTACTTATGGGTATGTGAGTATTGGTAAAAGAAAGGCTTGAAAAAAGTGACCCTGTACCAAAATGAGGGACTGAAAATTAGCATATCTCAACTTCAAATTTTGATAACTTTTTAATAAACTGTCTTTTGCGTTTTCGCTTTATTGAAGTCCAATACGAAATTCCCTGAATACCCCTTTAACAGTTGTCCAAAAATAGACTGGCACTAGTAACACTACTCTTTGTGTAATGTTGCTAGAAGTTCGTGTACACAGTCCTAGAATTCTTTCAACCAAAAATATTGGGATTATTTTTGGGATTATTGCTGAGATACATTTTCTCCACAATTTCCTGCTCACTTGACTGAATGACACACACTGTAAAGCCCAGAGTAACACAACTAAAATCCCTCCTGAATGTTGTTAGATTCATGGCTCATCAATGCCCAATTGCCCATAGCTTCGCTCATTACAATGCAGATGGAGGCACCTAAATCATAACACCATAATAACAGGCGTATAACATTACTCACATCTTGTGAGTTCTGTTACATTAGTTCGACAGTGTTTACCAGATGTGTCAATGTCAGTCTAGGATCCACTACATCAACAACAATTGTCATATTTGATTCTGTGGTGATTTGTGTGGTACAATCAAGGTCAGCATTCTCTCTATTGTATAAGCTTTCATTTTGGCATCCTCTTAGTATGATTATATTCAACAGTATCAACACATTTCAAGTGTATCAAATGTCAACATTTACTGTCTTTGCTTGTTGCTTTGTGCCTATAATTCCAGTGCAATTTTATTCTCTCTTTCAAGAAAAACACTACAATACATTATTAATGGTGTGTAAACTGTTTGGCAACCTGTCCGTGGGTGTGCAAATTCCTATTAAACCCTTTCTGTAAAAGCAGTTCATTAAATCCTCTCTAGTTTGCATTTAAATCAATCTATCCAGCCATTAGAGGCTGGCGTGCTCACAGAAAAGGAAGCGCCTGCTCCTAATTGGAGCTACTGGTTAATCTAAATGGAGGCTCTGGCAAATGGAGCACAGGCCAAAGTGCTGTCTTAATTGCCTCACAAATACCCACAAGGAGGTGCCGAGAAAACATGCCATTGTTTGGCTGAATGAGGTTATTTAGCAAAGTTTATCAGTCGATCCCAGCAGCACTGAAATCAATCATCCAAATCCACTCATTTTTAGTATTTCACAGAAGATGCCTCATAAAGGTGACAATTTGATCAAAGAATGGGTTCATAAACTTGTAATGACAAACATATTAGCCTGTAAGAACTGTTCTTAAACTTCATTCATTGCTAAACTAAAGAGCACCAGGCATAGTTGACACCTGGATATGTTTAAATTAGGGATGTCAGTTTTAGTTGATTTTGCTTTCAACAGCCTGACACCCAATACCTGGTAGCTAAATACTAAGCTTTTAAGAAAAAACACAAAAATATGTGAAATACAAAATAAGCTTCACTTTTAGATTGGCTGTCTACTGACTCTGAGTTTTATTGACAAATTTCAAAGTGCTGTCCATTTAGAGCTAGTGAAATTCTAATGTTTTGTGATGTAAATATCTTCTTCTATTTTATTTTCTGTTGGCTCTACCAACAGACCGCTAGCCACGTTAACACGCAGAAACACGGTGCCCATTGCCCACCCTCCAGTCTCTACTGGTTAGCTATACCACTGTGCACCACCTGGGTTGGGTGGGAGCTAGCTAACAGCAATGCTCATTTAGCGATCACTGCTGGTAACGGTGTCCTAAACCCAACTGCACTGATGTGGAAAGATATTGGCCACCCTCCAGTCTCCCCCCAGGTTGCCCCGGTTAGTAAGCAGCTTCACTTTTCATTCCTCTTTAACCTACTGACCAACATACATAACCTGTCAAAAATATTTTCAGCAGTTAACAAATTTACAGTTAACTGTTGCCATCCATAGTTTAAATAAAGACGAAAGACAAAGTTTGCATAGAACCAGCTATAAGTATGCAAAAACATTTTTGGATTGATTTCCTATTTTTGAGCCCAATACTGTTTATTTAAGCAAGCCAAAATCTTGCTCCAGAGACATGAACATTACTTAAAATGGAGAATCTATCATGTCAATGTCTCCTTTCGGTCATATTCACATTAACGTCATGTGATACTGCAGTTGTAAGGGGACATTTTAAAGATCTTATTGGTGGTCCACTTATGAACCAAACATCAGCAAAGTGATGCCAAAAACTATTGACAAACTATGTCCTAATGAAAGGGCCGTTTTGTGGTTTATATCACGTTATCAAACCTTGAAAGTGAAATTGTCCTTGAACATCACCCAGTCGTGAGATGTGGTTTAGTTGAGAAAGATTCTTCATATAACTTTATGCAAAAATCCTGACAAGCAGAAGCAACTAATCACATTCACATTGATCCCCTTGTGAAATGGGAGCCTGATGGTTTTCTACAAAGTCCCTCACACAAAACTGAGGAAAAGCTGATTGTTGCAGTCAAAGAGTTCCCTATTCTTTCATGAGCTACCAGGACGTTACGAATAAAAACAAGTTACATGTGAACGCATAACTTTAGGTAGAAAGAAACATCATCTCGTGCCAGTACAGTGGCAGCAGCACAAAACAGAGAACAAATCAAGCCAAGTCAAAGCTGAGGATGCAAATTATGTGCTCAACATGCCGAAAAGCTTCAGGCTCATGAGAGGCAAGAGAGCATACCACTTTGACTCTGTATGTGTGAAAACAGTAAGCCACTCAGCTTGCGGACTTGGCCCTCTTTGATTTTGTACGTACATATACTGTTACGTGTCTGGGCTGCAAAGGGATAAAACTTACTGGGACTTCAGACCTGATTCATTGCTATGAATAAAATCAATACCAAGACCATGAACCTTTATTTTTATGTTAATTTGTGGCACCTTGTAAGGGGCATTACAAAAATAAACATACATCAGAAAACAAAAGTCCTCACTGTAGCATGAGCTCAGTGTGTAATTTATAAAACTTCAGGTACGTAAAGTGGGTTTGAGGTTTCTTGTTGACTTGATAAATTGCACATTTGGACAACCATAGACAGTCTGGACCTCACATTACATGCCCTTAAAGGTAGGGATGCACCGAATATATTCGGCCGAATATTGCAAAAAAACACACATTCGGTATTTGGTGGAATACGTTAAAAGCAAGGCCGAATAATAGCGGTGTGTTTTGATAATGCAATCAAACAGCGTGCTGTGACGGGCAGAGTAAAGTGTCGGCAGTATGGCGATCCATCCGTCACCGCACTCGCATTTGCGACTAAAAATAGTTTTGAGCGAGCAAAACAGGCTTAAATCATTCAGCACGCTGTGTGAGTACAGATTTCAACAACCAGCAGAAACGATAGGCGAATCCCACTGGATGTGGGTTGACAGACAGTAATGTATTCCTGTCAAATATGGTGGCCATCGGATTACCAGCGACGGAGAAGTCGGCTCCAATAATATCCTCTTGTTGGCGTCATGACTGCCCAGTAGTACCTGAACAGTCGAGCCAGCCAAACACAGGTATGTGACGTGTCAGAGGAGAAACGAGCCGTTCACATTTCTGTCTCTGTGGCAGGTAATGGCCCACAAACCTCACCGCACTTTAGGGACTGTTCTTTACTTATGAAGGGACTGTTCTTTACTTATGAAGGGACTGATCTTTACTTATGAAGGGACTGATCTTTACTTGTCAGGGGAGGAGGGTGGCTGGTTGATTCTTATTTTATTTATTTATTTTAATTTGATCCCCCTATGTTGATCACTTATTGATGCTGTTTTTGAAGTATGAATAAGTCAATAAGTAATTTATTCCATTGAAATACCACTGATGTGTTATAGAAAAGTGATTTATCTTTTTATAAATGACAAAAGGCACATCTGCCTCATTTTCGCTGTGGTATCCTGATACTACTCAGAACCGTGATATTTTCATTGGTATCATACAGTGGGTCCCAATTTTGGTACCGTGGCAACACTAATTTGGAGGGGGTTCATCTGCAAAAACTAATGAAAAACTAAACAACGATATTCAGTATTCGGCCAAGCGTTTAATATTATTCGGCTTCGGCCCCAAATTTTCATTTCGGTGCATCCCTACTTAAAGGGATAGTGCACCCAAAAATAAAAATTCAGCCATTATCTACTCACCCATATGCTGATGGAGGCTTACTTGAAATTTTTGAGACCTCACAACACTCACCAGGGGAGAGGGGGTAGCACCACAACTCCACCTAATGGAGGCTGACGGCGCCCCAGATTCAAACCTCCAAAAACACAAAACTGAAACCACAAAATATCTCCATCGTCCGTAGTGATCCAAGTGTCCTGAAACCCCGACATAAAAAATTGTTTGAAAAAATGTCATTTGAACTCTGTTTTTAGCCTGCAGCTGTAACTGCCTCTGTGTACACCGAGCTCAAGTGAGTGCGCTTGCACAAGACCATGAAACATGGGCACCGCGTTCATGTGTGTTCACGTGCTTTCGCTGGTCTTGCGTGCAAGTGCGCACATGTGAGCACTGTGCCCAGAGAGGCAGTTAGAGCTACAGGCTATAATGAGGCTAAAAACAGAGTTCAAATGACATTTTTCCAAACAACCTTTTATGTCTGGGCTTCAGGACATTTGGATCACTACAGACGAGCATTATGCAGATATTTTGTGATTTCAATTATGTGTTTCTGGATGTTTGACTCTGGAGCGTCGTAAGCATCCATTAGGTGGAGTTGTGTTGCTACCCCCTCTCCCCTGGGATCTCCCCAAGTGTTGGACTTGGACTCTAAAACTTCACCTGAACCTCCATCGGCATATGGGTGAGTAGATAATGGCTGAATTTTCATTTTTGAAAAATTAAGCCTGACCAATGAAAAGTCACCCACAGACAAATTTAAAACAAAACACAAAACCCAAGCCCAAAAAAACACCCCCTTACCAGTCAATTTACTCATTCGATTTATACGTTTATATGAATAAATGGATAATAAAATGTGGCACTTGATTTACCTTTTTTCATAGATTTAAACATATAATTGATGTATTTACTGACATTCACAGAATTCAAAATTATTTTTCCAAAGGCTCGATTCTTGTTCATAACATTGTGCTCTGGCTGGAACAGTGCAAAGGTGATCTATTGTCAGTCTTCATAATATTTTGATGTGGCAAACATAGAAAACATTCCTTAAATCATACATTACTGCCATGGCCTGGCAGGTATGTAGATGAATGTCTATTTTTTCCCCCATGGCAATTCTTTGGCTGAGACATGTTCAACATATGAGAGATGCCGGTGACATTTCCTGCAGCAATTGCGGGAAAGGTTGTCACAATATGATTAGTGAGATATGTTTTGAACATGGATTTTAAGGTGTGGCATTTATCAAGGCAGATTACTTAGAGATACGTATAGGCACATTTCATAAATTCCAATTTTGTCACATTTACCCAATTGATTGCAGTAAATGTTACTTTACAGCCCTCACATAGTAGTTATTGACATAATGGCAATGCTCATAATAAAAAGCTGGCCTCATTTGTTAAGTATTTGTATAAAGCCCAGCAGATGTGAAAAAGTTTTTTTTCCTCACAAATTTTGCATACGTGTTGGTAATTCATGCTCTCTAAACAGCAACCAGTGTGTCCAAATGACTAAATCTGTGCTCTAAACCTGTGCACAAGAATCAGTCATCTATGCTCACTGATTACTGAGCTTGCATGCATTAAGTAGCAATTTGTGCTGTCAAATCACATCATTGGTATCTTAATGTAAAAGCAGGGATTGAGGTTAGAAGTTGTTGTGTCTACCACAGGCAGTTAGTGAGGAGCATCCAGAGAGTTAGTGGCAGGCTTGCAATTTTATTTTGGTATTGACGCTTGTTTCCAAATTCATTCATTGTAACGCATTTGGGCTGTCACATTCATACACTTATCATACACTAATCATTGTCACCGCATCACTATTTTTTCATAGTTGTGATGCTACACTGGATATTTGTTTCTATAATACTAGCTAAATTTAACTGCTATCAGTCATGTGCACACACTGCCGTTCAAAGGTTTGGAATCTCCTGCCACAAAAGCTTGACTGGGTCAGATGGCTGGAAGGACTTCTTAAAAATTTTAAATGGTCTTTGGTGCTTTTAGGTATTCGAAAGTCATCTTTAAAAAATAGACATTTTGTGTTGAGGGCTTGTTTTGTGCATGGAGAAGAAAATGCTGTACAATGGTTCAACCAGTCCGACAACTGAACGGGCAGAAAGAGACAAAGATCCCTCTGAGCAAATAAGCAGATATTGGTAAAAGAAATGGAAGCTTAGAATCAAAATGCGTGCAGATTTTAATACAAACAGTTTCCTGTTTCAGTGTCAAGTGCACAGTATTGCCTCCAACAAGCTGAAGTTAACAGGCAACACTTTTACCAAGTTATTCTTCAAACTCCACAACAGAAACAGAGAGTTGGTCTCAGGTTAACACTGTTGGAACTGGATCAAGAAGTATCAGACGAACATACTGCCACAGTTCAAATCTATTCAATCTAACCACTGAGCAGACTGCAGAAGGCCTCAAGAAAAATGGCTTCCCAAAATATTTTGAGCAAAATGGCACCATTGCAGCTCAATAATGTTGGAGGGTCACTGGCGCTTCTCTGGATTCAAAATCAAATTCAAAATCCAAGTTCCAAAAGTAATCTCCCATCATACAACACTGGGGACATCAACTAAATGGAAGTTTTAGTCATTTAATTCTTCTTTTGGGGCCAAAGCTATTTCAAACATTTGGTGTGTGAATTATACTGTTTTTGTCTCTTAAAATAGACATCATGAGAAGGAAAACATCTTTACAGCAACTGACTGAGCTTACCCTGTATAGCCCAATTCTGCGAAAGGTCAGAAGAAGACTTGGCTTTTGGATTTCAAAGGGTTGGTTTTTTTTCTGTAATTTACGGAAAAATTCTGAAAGGACAGTGTAGAAGCCAAAAGCAAGGTGCACAGTTTATAACTTGTTAGCTTTCTGCAATTTTTTGTTAGGTAGCTGTTACCATGTGGGATGTAGCTTGATTAAGCATGGTAATTTAGAAGTTAAATCTTTTTCCTTTAATTCTTTATTGTAAAACATTAATTTAATTTAATTTATTTATTTATTAATTTTATATACTTTATTAATCCCCCTGACGGGAAATTCAATTTTTTCACTCTGTTGTCATTAACACACAGGTCCAAAATACACACACATGCACAAACAGGACCTATACATGCATGAAGTGGAGAGATATCAGAGATATGATATATGATCTGCACGCATTTTGATTGAGGGGGGGTTGAACTGGCACTTCTCCAGCCACCAGTCTACGCTCCGCATTTGGTCCGGACGGACTGGAGCCTATCCCAGCTGACATTGGGTGAGAGGCAGGGTACACCCTGAAGAGACTGCCAGACAATCACAGGGCTGACACATAGAGACAGACAGCTATTCATTTTCACAATCACACCTACGGCCAATTTAGAGTCACCAATTAAGCTGCATGTCTTGAGTACCCCAAGGAAACCCACGCTGACACGGGGAGAACATGCAAACTCTACACAGAGGGGCTTCCCCACTCCAGGGTTCGAATCCCCACTCTGGGTTCGAACCAGTAACTCTCTTGCTACAATGGCTAACCACTGCACCACCATACAGCCCATTGAAACTTTCCTTGTTGTTCCCTTTAAACCCTGAGTTTGCACACAGCCTACATTGTTGGCCTGAATTTTCAAAGTACATTTCCCCATTAGTTAACTTGTGAGCTAGCTAACTCACCACATGGCACATTTCACATTGTATGCATCTGACAAATAAATGGAAATTAATAAATGGAAATCAAATATGTCTGCTAATGACAGGGTAATAGGTTAGTTTCTATCTGTATATGACATGGTGAATACAGCTTGATCATATAACCTCTAAATGTGTCCAAATTATTTCCATTAATTACTGTTAATTCCCCTTTAAGTTTCAATGCTAAATATTCCCAGTATTTAGCAACCCTACTTGGATCCAAGTAATTTTGATTTGACTTTGGAAAGATACAATTGGACATACTTACTCCTTTACACAAAATTATGTAATAACATTTTGTTATTTGTCCGATGATTATTAGCTTTGAGAGCAGAAATGAGGTAATTAAGAAGCATAAATTAGCAACTTGAGAGGATAATTTCCATTTCTTTCCTTATCGAACCTACTGAACATATCCATGGATGGCAAAATTCCCCTTCAGGTTTACACTTGTTATGTTAATTCAATGAGTGTAGTGGGAGTGATGAGCTTTTTGCTCACTGGTAGGGTCAGCATGGATGCGTGCACCCTCACACAATACAGGTCAGGACAGACTGAGCTAACTTTTAGCACTTAACTACTAATCACTCATGTTGCTGTGTGTCTGTCTCATAATTGGTCGACTATTCTGGACCTTTACACTAATATCCATTGCTCTATACAGCCTGACATTTCACTAATGACTTGTAATACCTGTTTCTGAATTGCCTTTAACAGGTTTTCCCTTTACACTTTGTTTTGCTCTTTAGATTTCTTTCTTTTAAACCCAATTTTATGAGGGCAAAATTGGCTGAAACACATCAGCAGCTATTTCAATTTCTCTGCATGTGACTTGACTTTAGCAAGAAATATGACACACACACACACACACACACACGCACACACACACACACACTACATTCCTCCGATTCCCTTTACAAGAAACTGTCTGGCTGTGAGGCAGCTCCTTCTTGGATGTCATTAACTGATATTTCCTCTCTGGACAGAGAAGGAAGAGGGCCTGGAAGTCCCAGGATGCCACCCACCCGCACACTGGCATCCACATGGCAGCATCCCTCCAAACCCTTTCTGTTTCCATGGTAACTATCGCAGCCATGGAGAGAGGAGGATGTGGGAGGAAGAGGTAGGTGGGAGGAAGATGGAGTGGGGACGTTAGAGAAAGACATTTACTAGATTGCGATTTGTGAACAACTAACGGCTTCTCAAGGCAAAACTGTAATGAAAACCTTCTCAATGTGCCATTGTCATGTACAACTGTGTGTGTGGGTGTCCTTATGCTCAGTGCTCCTGAGAATACAATTAACAATTACCTAAATACGAGAAAACATGTAATTACAATGATAACTGCTCTTTTCTTCTTTTCAGATGAGGATGTTTCGAGGAGTGGGAAAAATCGAATAATACATTTTAACACAGAGAATATTAAGTCATGGTAGAAAATTAGAATAGCCTGTTCAAATAAACTGATGGCACATTAACCCATATATTATGATTCTTAGCTCTATTAATAAACAGACCAGCCTCCTGTTCCTGCTGAGTTTCAATTCAAACACATTTTTTAATATGAAACATTCTCTCCAAGAAGTATTGATCTGGTCATTCAATAATCAACAGATTTTTATAATTTTAAGAGCTTGCATTTGTTTATCTTTTTTTCAATTCCCCACAATTTTTCTGCAAAAAAGGATTCAATGAATAACGTTTATGAATTTTACCAATCACTGTAGCTTTCCACTACCCTGGTTCCATGTCTCTGAATCACTGCCTATATCTCTGATTTGTTTTTTTAAGTAATTCAAAGGGGGTCTGGTGTTAAGCTCATTGTTTCCCTGTTTACAAAAACAACAATCAGAGCTTTGAAGAATGGACATTACCTTCTTGTGCCAGAGCAAGGGAAATAACAGAAAAATTGCCTCAAAAATGAGGACAGGTGTAAATGAGACCAACACAGCTGTTCATGCTGTTGTAAATCGACTTCCAGACATAACAACTCCTCCAGCATGTTCTCATAGAAATGCCTGAGATGGATATAAACTCTTGACAACGCATTACATTATGTTGGGCACAAAATGTGTTAAAATTACTTGCTGGCAACATGAAAACAATGCCAATGCAACGTCAATGAGGATCTTTTTTCTTAATAGACACACGTAGGGGGCGGGTGGGAGCATTGGTGGACGGTCAAACATACATTGGGTCTCATATATGAAAAGTGAGTAAATCTGTGTGTAGATTTGCACATAAAAGCCTACTCAACTAAAAACCTACTCCGGATTCAGGAACGCCGCGGGAAACTCAGATTTGATTGTAAACACGTGTGTATGATCATGAATGCCAATCCATCGTAAAGTGACAGCGCGCTCCCAGTAATCAGCAATTAGCATAAATCCCCGCCCATGAATAGCCAATGACCACCATATAAGGAGGTGTAGGTGCATCCAGTCGACCTGTCAGTCATGGCACAAAGAAAGAAAGAGAGAGAAAGAAAAAAGAATTTTTCCGAAGCGGACATCGAAATAATTTTGGGTGAAGTGGACTTAAGAAAAAACATTTTATTTTCTTCAATTAGTGGTGGTGTGACAGGGACAGGCAAAGCGAAGGCCTGGAGGGAGGGAACAGATGCTGTTAATGTTGTCTCCATGGTACAAAGAACCATGTCAGAGGTGAAGCGTAAATGGTTTGATATGAAACTGGAGGCAAAGAAACGCATAAGCACACACACAAAAATACAGCAGCCACAGGAGGAGGAGGCTCACAGTCACAACTATCTGCTTAAACATTTTCAAATCAGATTTATTCAAAGTCACAAAAAAAAAAGCAATTTTCAAATAATTCTTTCTGCTGCCCCTGCTGAACCCAGGCACCGAGGCCCAAGAGGCTGTGATCCGGCTGTCCTTACGGATATTTTTATTATCATCATTCAATATGTAAGAAGAACGTGTAATCTATTGAGTTGATATACATAGATAATTCACAATCATGAACCTAATCTGGATCTTAAACCTGCTAATTGCCAACTAATTTAACTAAATGTGTTATATTTTTAATATTTCATGTTTAGATTACGTGTTTCAAAGGCATCTGTGTATTGTGTACATAACAGAGCGCAATACGAATTAAAATTGTAATTTCCAGTAGTGACAAGCAATATTTATGTGCTTTACTAAATTTACACAAGCACTACAAGTGGTCAGGAGAAGGAGTAGATTTTGTTAGTAGCTACGAAAAGATCGGAGCTACTAAAATATTGATGAATGCGGACATGCACGTAAATATCCGTCTGCGAACAGTTTACACACAAATTCTTTCTGCTCACGTTTCATGAATGAGACCCACTGTCTTTTACTCAGGAGACCGCTGTTCTTGTCCCATGTGAAATCAAAAGTCAACATAGTAACATGACTTTACAGACTTCATGTACCTACGCAAAGTAAGCAAGTTTAGATCACTTAAGGCCAAAACACACCGGCGGCGTCATATGATGGCGGCATCATTGACTTGAGTTAAGTGCCGCCCCCAACACACACAAAAAGCGTCGCGCTGCAGGGCGTCAACCGGATTTCTATTGCACGGGAGCTGGGAAGTACAAAATAGCGCTTCTTCAAGGACGGCAACGCTGGAAAAATAGGACAATAACGTTAAGTGCCGCAGGCACGTCAACACGTGTCGAGCCGCCGCCGGTGTGGATTTGTAAATAGAAAATAATGGGGGCGGCTGTTTTGACGAGCGTCATACAGTACGGTGCCGGTGTGTTTTGACCTTTACACCTTATAAGTGGCTATTCAAACCGAAACCATAATCTGCCCCTAAACTTAACAAAGTATCTTTTTTCTCTAAAACCTTAACAAGAGTTTCCTTTGCCTAAACCTCACTGAACTGCACCTGTTTTACAATGTTAACCATGTTAACAATAACCCCTTTTCCACCACAGGAACTTTAATCATTTACCCAGGATTTTAGAAAAACCTTTGTGCGTTTCCACCGAAATAACCCTGGAAGAAAACTTTCCCTCAACCCCAAACTTACCCTGAAAAAATTACCTAGTAGGGGGGTAGGACTTTTCAGATTCCCCTGAATTCTTGAGGGGTGGAGCTGTTTGCTGAAGAACACTGATTGGTGGAACACATACTTACCGCGTTCCGCACTTCCATGCCATTGTGGCTGCAAACTTTATTTCATTTCTACAAGCTTCACTTCGTTTGAGTTTTGATAAAGGATGTGTACCGAAATCCTATACTAAATTAGCCCTGGGGCTAAATTATCAAAGACCATAGTACTGATAAGCTTTAACGGTATCTGTTCCTTTATCAGTATTTTTTACACATTTTGGTTTAATTCATTATCATCCTGCAGCCTCTCCTCTGCGCTCTAGACAGCAATGTTCAATATGCTCCATCTCTCATCCAGCGACACTAACGTTATGTCTTACACAGGGACAGCACGCTAGTTCGGCTGATAGCGAATTGAAAATAATAAGCTCAAATGACAGCTGTCTGTATGTAGACTAACTTAGTTTGACACTTATCTTAAAATACTTTTAAACTTAGCTGCTGGCTGAGACAAACAGCCCCTCCTCTCTCTACCAGCACTAATGTTACCATGTTCCAAGCCAATAAACTGGCAGAGCTAAATATAGGGCACAGTCATCAGCCTGATTTGGATACATTTTCCGTAAATTTGGGGTGGGGTGGAAACGCAAACCACACAGATTACCAGGAATTCTTTTACCCAGGTAAATAAATTCCTGGAAAATAAAAGTTCCTGGAAATGTTGGTGGAAAAGGGGCTAATGTGTTAAAAACTGCAACTGTTTGTAATAGACTTTGAATTTGAACTTTTTTTTTTCGTGTTGCTGGCAAGTAATTTTAACACATTTTGTGCCCACCAAAACATAGTGTGTTGTGAAGAGGTGGGATCTATTTCACATATTTCTGTGAAACAATGTTGACTCAATTAACATGTTTCTTCAATCAATATGAAAATTTGCCTCCAGTCACTTTCTCCAAACAACCACTAACACTACAGGGATCTCAAGGGCAAAGGTGTCTCGGATCTACACACAGGAGTGTGTGTTGAATAACCACCTTAAGGGTGAACCCCTTTAAATTGATACTTTTAAAATTACCGTAACTGAAACACGTTAAACCAGTGGTTTCCAACTGGCGGGTCATGGCCCAAAAGTGGGTCACAGGTTCATTCTGAATGGACCACAAGTGACTTGCGAATGTGTCAGTTTTTTTTATTTATTTATTTTTTCCTTAAAAAGAACAAGAAAAAAAACCCACTTTATTTTGAAGTACAGTGAATTTCTGGTATAGAGCTTTTGTTTTGAAGTGCATTTCCTGATGGCCAAATGCAAGTGTGACGTTCAATATATTAAACTGTTTGGACCTTGAGTTAATGAGCGGCTACTTCTAAAAACACATTCTCACTCCGACCTCATCACATATCGACAATTTCTGCCTGTTACATCCATTCTCTGTTCTTTAAATACATTTCTGTTTTCACAGAGAGCAACAGTGTTCAAGAAAAGGATTTATAGATGGTGCCTTTGTATGGCAGCATACTGTGAGTAACTCTCTTACTGTATGTAACAGGATGTGTGATACTATGAGTGTATATTAAGTATACTGTGAACATGCTGACTGCAGTGCAGATAGGGCAGAAGTTTTTCATTTGTAAAAATTGCACTGGTGGCATTTTAATACATTTCCATTTCCATTTAATATAATGATTTCCCTGGATCCTTAATGTATGGGCTTACATGGACACACATGTGGTGGTACTCAAATGTCATCAAATTCCCCCAAAGGACTGTTCCAATATCAAGGATCCTTCAGAATCTACAGAGGACCAAGTCATTCCTTCAGAGAATTTCCAAAGATGCATGTTATTCTTTTTGCCTGAATTAAAGGCGGGTTCTCTTCAGTGACAGACACCTGGGCATTCACTAACGTGTTCCAATGTGTGCTGTCCGAATGCTAGGAGTCTCGCTTAGCCTCTGTAGACCCCACTTGGAATGGCCTGTCCTCCCCAGGAAGTATCCTTGACTTTGAGAAGGACTAATAAAGTAGGTTGTAGACAATTCAAAATAATTTTGTGCTAAACTTATGCTCTTATGTCTATTTTATAAGTGTTGGCGGTGCTTTTGTGATTGGCACCAGATGGTGTTTGCATGTGGTATCCGGACATTTTTGGGGGTGGGTAAATCAACTCACAAGTCTGTAAACTCTCCTCTCATGCAATTTCTTCTAGCTGGCCAGGTTGAGGTTTTCAAATGCAAACGTCAATTAACATCAAGGAAAAGATGTAGAAGATGGGCGCCAACTTAACTAGCATCCTGCTAGCACAGGTAAAGCATAAAAAACAGGCTTAGCTAAAATTTGGACAGCTCCATGCAATCCGGTGACTCTTTTTCTACATGCGGATCTGGCGGAGCAGCAGACTTTGGCAAGAGAAGAGAAGGAGGTGCGTGTTTATGTTAAAAAAGGACAAGTGTGACATTGGTAATATGAGGTGATGTCCAGTGGGAAAAACACTCTGGATCACTGCTGTGCGCCATTACAAGGGGGCTGCAGAGCTGAGTCACTGCCCATGTTTGGGAGGCCATCTTGATGAGGCCAAGGTACATAAACAAACCACGACACATGCCCCCAGTAACACAAGAGGTGGAACCAATCGGAGTCTGGAGCACATTCCAGGACGTCACTGTCACAGATGACATCAATGAATTTCCTGAGTCTGTGGTAGTTTTAATACGTAATGCAACAGAGGCAACCCAAAACTACAGTTAAATCATTCCTCAACCGCAAGCCATAGATTATGGGAACCATCCAGAATGCCATAAACACACACAATGCAGTCAGCCCTGAAACATGGACAATATAGAGCAGCAGCCCATAATGTAAAAAGAGTTATCGCAGTTGCTTGTTTTATTTTTCCTTTTGCACTATAGTGTTGCATAATGACCCTGATGAAGGCTGCAGGACAAAAAGTGTCCATCTAACAATAAATAAGCTCTTAACACTATGAGTAATTGTGGAGTTTTGATGCTCGAAGACTGCCTTTCCTTCTTCATACACTTTGCAAGCAGTTGAAGTCATGCCAGAACCCCCCACTCTACCATGTACATCAAAAGGGCATGATGAAAGAAGCAGTGAGGACTTTGAGGAGAGACAGAAGACAACCAAGGTTACAGTGCGTGGCATCACTCCGGCCTGTTAGATGTGGACAGCCCCCTTTCACTCAACCACTTTGTGTAAATGCACTGACACTAACACAGTCAAATGAAGGGATGAGAGAGAGAAAAGGAAGAAGGTTAAGTGAAAGAGAGACAGCGGAGTGCTGCAGAGCTGCAGTGAATCTGACTAATCATTCTCTTTGTGAAATCTTTTCACATGACCTGATAGAAATGCAACTTTAATACACCTTCAGATTAGCTGGAATTGGCCTCATTTCATAGTAATAAACGCCACCTCCCGCCGCCACCGACCCCCCCCCACACACACACACACCAAACCCAAACCTTTCCTTTCCTCTATTCATAAGTCCCACAAGGCTTATAAACTTTAACTCTAAGCTGTGCAATCTCTCAAATTCGACTCTTTTGGATTTAACAGATATGCATGTTTTCCAAACCTTCTCAGTCTTTCAGGCTGGATCTACCAATCTGTGCCTCCCTCCAAGCTGGAGGACTCAGGTTCTCTCACTGAATATATGTGCTCAACCTGCAGCTTTCATCCTCCTTCCTTTGGCCTCATTGTGACGAATACATCCTCTTCCTACGATGGCAAAGGAAACTCGGACATGCAGGGGCTGAATTCACATGTTCCATCAGTAAAACCCGAAAACATAAAAAAAAAATGTAATCAAAAAACAAAAAAACCTGCACATAATTACTTAAACAGTCCACTTACTTGGCACTTAATTAATCAATTGACTAAAAAAATAATCATCCCTGACTTCTTCACAAAAAGGGTATAGGAAATTCCTATTTAGAAGACTGACAAGAAAGTGTTTTGTAATTGTAATGGTTCACTTAATGGAATAACTTAGGTAGGGTAAATGCCACAATTTATGTAATAGTTAATTTTTTTTTATCAGTTTATCCCCCATATAAAGACAGTAATGTGTGCACTGACTAAGTTGGCTGCACCACCATGCTATATGAGGTGATTGCTTGGTAAGGCTGGTTTTATTCTATGTTTTTGTTCTTGACAAATCCCACTAATTGACCGAAACCCAACAACATGTTCCGTACCTTAGTTCTTTCTGACTTCTTTACCGCATCTGTGGCAGGGCCCATTTAAACACTTCATAAATATATTAATACAAAATACATTGTACAATCCTGCAAACCACAGATACCTTACATTTGCACGTCACTATGTATCCAGGGTTCCTACAGCTTAAGGCAAGTTAAATTTAAGGCTTTAAGACTTTTTTAATGCCACTTGAAATTAAATTTAAGACCAACGACACAATCAACACAAATGAAATAAATGAATAAATCTCCAACTCCCTCATTTTATTTGTATGATTGGTGTTTTGTCATGGTGTTCAGACACCACAGTCCCTGGCTGCAGTTTTTAGAGCCAGGCGCTGCAGTTGCTCTCCACCGACTGCGCCGCCTGTCTCTCACCTGATCTAAGAGCTGATTGGTTAAGATGTCGACTCTAAACTATGACGATTTAGATAAACCTTTCATTTTTGTTGAATTTTAGAAATTAAGATTGTATTTGTCTAATTTGAAGGTTTATTCTGTGAACAGAAAACATGTTGTGTGACTGATGGTGAAGTTTAGCTGTCAGAGCCTGAATACATTCATCATAAACTATACAGAGTCTACTGTATATTAACACTGGATTTTTGTAATTATTTAAGTACTCAGCAACACAGAGACTTGTGGTCAGTGGAATGTGAGGATTCTTAAAATAAGATGTGTACAGATGTGAAGCCCTGACTGTATCTGACTGAGCCTTAATGAAAGCTGTTGCCTTGGATTTTTTTCCTCTGAAAATATGAACCTTATAGTCAAACACAGTTTATTCAGCCTGAGTAGTTGAGGGGACAGGTCAAGCTGATATGATGCTGATTTACAGGAGAGTTCATGTCAAATGGAGGATAAACCATGAACATAAACTACAGATTACCTGTAAAGCATTTTAATAAATTAATCTATCATAGGGTGACCATATTTTGATTTCCAAAAAAGAGGACACTCGGCCCGGCCACGACATAGGCTATTTAAATGATACTCACAGTTTACTCAAAGATGCCTTATCATTTTAATATATTTAAAATGTATATGTATGGATAGAAAATTCAGTTATATTACAAAATAATATCTCTCAAAGACAGAAATTCAGATAGGCCCCTATAGATAGGGGACACATAAACACAAGAGTGTGGCGATCCGAGCCCGACGAAAATGTAGCGATAAATTGTATTCGGGCTGGGATCGGATTCGGTCAGCTTTCAGTGAAAAAGTAGTGTAAAAATAAAAAAAATTCTATTGTCTGTCCTGTTTATTGCTTGGGCACTGTTATTTACGTGACAACACCTGAACATAACACACACAGACACACATTGGCTGTTTGTTTCTACCTCTCCCCTCGCTTGAAGTTTTGGAACTTCCACCACCTGCCTCTGCCTTGATTAAACGCTGAAAATAAAATAAAAGAGGGAGACAGGTTTTTCCTATTTTATCTTATTTTGTTTTATGTCTCCATCTCCTCTCGCTAGAAGCGTCGGACCTCCTGCCTCCCGCTCCTATCTCAAACACGGGCTGAGCACCCACGGCGCACGCCCGTCCTGTTAAATACCCTGTAACCATAACAACTGTGTGACACAAACTCAGTGCTTTGGTCATTAAATAATGTCGGGCTTTATAACCCCCCCCCCCCCCGGACGGGATGTGAAAAGAGGACATGTCCGGGCAAAAGAGGACGTTTGGTCAGCCCAATCTATCATAATTAAAACAACTGGAGACTGAAAAAAAAACTGATATATGTGTCTGATTTAGGCTTGTGTCGATTTCCAGTTTAACCGGTTCGGTCCAGTTAAGAGCTCCACCCGGTTTACCGGATAAACCGGAGGAGGAAAAAAAACAAAAAACAAAAACCTTTTCACATCGGCAGCATGTCAATACTATACAATACTATATTCAACTTAGCTTGCATTGTAACATGCATTATGACAACTTAATAAGGTTTATTTTTGTTTGTAAATGAAGTGGAGGAGCCTACTAGTGTTGTGACGTTTGCGAACTAACCGATTCTATTGAACGGCTCGTTAACATGAACGGTGGGAGCCAAGTCGCAGCGAGGAACCATTCTTTTTTTTTTTTCTTTTTTTTTTTTAATATCACTGTGTGCGCCTCCTTTGCTCCTCCCCTGAGTGGGACAGAGAAGTTACATGCGGAGGAGCGCTGCCCAGCTGCACGGTGCTTATTAGATAGGCTATGCAAATGTAGCATGACGCCACCTGAGTTGTGCACGCTGCCTTTGCGTAAAGAAAAACAAAAACAGAAACACGTGACTGCCCCTGCCTCGGAGAGCAGATGCAGCGGTCTTAATTAGGAGGAGGACAGTCAGTCTGTCGTGTGTCATGACTTCGTCGTTTGGACAAAATGAGCCAAAGAAAACGGATCAGCATTTGGATGCACTTTTCTCTTGTGGAAGACAATAAGGCAAAATGCAATATTTGTCAGAAAAATATTTCTTTTAAGTCCGGTTCAACAAATAATTTGCACAGACACTTGAAAACACAACACCCAACAGTGGCAGAGGTGAGAAGAGAGCCAACCGACTCAGGCAGTAGTGACAATGAAGTCTCCATTGACACTGAAAATGCTAGTGCTTCCCCTCCCTCCACATCAGGTAGTGCTAGACGTCATACCAGTGCTACTATTACTCTAGCCACAGCAACAGCTACAGCAGCCTCTGACACCACTGGGCCCACATCTTTGCCTGGCCAGGCACCTGGAAAAAGCATTTCTGCTGCTATCACAAAATCAAAGCAGACATCACTCAGTCAGTATTTTACAGCTCCTGTCTTGACCCCATTGAGACAGGGGAAGATAGATGAAGAGCTGGCAAAGATGATAGCCACTGATTTTCAGCCATTTAAAATTGTGGAAGACAGAGGATTTAAAAACTTCTGCTATGCTCTCAATCCCTCCTACATTCCTCCATGTAGAAGGGTACTAACCCAGAGAGTGTCTGAAATCTATGAGAGAGAAGCAGCATCACTTAGGAGAAGGGTGTCCAAAGTGTCAGCAGTATGCCTAACAACGGATTGTTGGACGTCAAGGGTTACTACCTCATTCATGTCTGTAACATGCCACTTTATTGAAGATTTTCACATGTCCTCCTGCCTACTGGACTGTTTTGAATTCAGTGAACAGCACACAGCAGACAACCTGGCAGAAAAGCTTCGTAGTGTTGCAGCAGAGTGGGGGATTGATAAGAAAGTGATGTGCTGCTTAACTGACAATGCTGCAAACATTACAAAGGCCATTCAAATAACAGGATGGACCCACCTTCCATGCCTGGCACATACCATTAATCTTGTGGTCAGAGATGCCCTCAAAGGTCCACAATCTATCATTGATAAAGTTAAAGAGGCAGTGGAATACTTTCACAGAAGCACAGTGGCTGCGCAAAAACTGAAGGAAACACAGCTCCAAATGAAGATGGATGAACTCTGACCCAAACAGGACTGTGTCACAAGGTGGAACATATTACATGTTGCAGAGTTTTCTGACCAACAAAAATCCCATCGTGTCCACCCTGGCCATCACCAATGCACCAGTCCGCCTTTTATCCCAAGAAGAATGGACTACAGTGCAGGAAATGTGCCTCATCTTGAAGCCATTTGAGGAGGTCACTGTTGAACTCTGTGCAGAAAGCTATGTTGTTCAGCTGGTCAGCAGTAGATTTCTATAGCATGTATGCAAATTACCTGATACTAAATTATAAGATTTGGTACCATAATAGATATGTGTAGTACATTGTAGTATTTATCATTGTTTAACAACTTTATAATTGTATCATTAAAGTAATATTTTTTTTTTTTCTCACTAGCTACGTGACGGCTTCCAAAGTCATACTGCTGGCCAGGGGACTGCAAAGAGCCACAAAAGATATCCGGAGGAGGGCAACAACACAGGCAGCAAAAGACATGGTCAACTGTCTTTGTGCAAGCATATCGGCTAGATTCCATCGAATCGAATCAAACCACATGCTTGCAGATGCTGCTGCTCTTGACCCTCAATTTAAGAGGATGGCTTTCACTGATGCCAAAGCTGCAGATGAGACCTTCCAGAGGATATCGACTGCAGCAGGAAAACTCAGTCCTAGCAGCAGCGAACCCATCCAGCAACCAGTCGAAGTGGAAGGAGCAGGCAGTGTAGCCGCAGCTGAATCAATTGTTTGGAGCTATTTCCACAAGGATGTAAGTGTTGCAAAAATTGATCACAATTTTTTCTCTAAATCTAGGATGACATCAGTTTAATATCACAATCTCATAAATTGTTGTATCTCCCACTGTTGTATCTCCCACCCTTACAAGCAGGTAGAGGGAACAGTATCAGCCAGGAATCCCATGGCAGATGCTATCATGGAGGTGCGAGCCTACCTACAGGAGCCTCTTCTTGCAAAACATGAGGATCCCCTCAAGTGGTGGGAAAGTCGGGTCCCTGTGTACCCCAGGCTTAGCAAGCTGATGGCCAAGAAGCTGTGTGTTGTGGCAACATCAGTTCCCTCTGAGAGAATATTCTCGAAAACTGGGCAAATTATCTCAGAGAAGAGAAGTCGCCTCAAGCCAGCAAAGGTCAGATCAGTTGTCTTCCTTAACGCTAATTTGCCCAAGGACAAGAGGGACAGGTAGAAGAAACCATAAAGTATGGAACTGCTTTGTATTTGTTTACACTGCATTTTGTTATTGTTCAATTAAGACTTGAAGGGGCTCATCTCCTGTTTTTCTAAAAGGAGCTCATTTGCACACACTTGTAGGACAGTCCACCAGTATATGCAGAGTTTATATTAGTAGTAATAGTGGGCTTTATGTTCATATTTTCCTCCTATTTGTTCTAGTTTAATCTATTTTTCTAATACTTGAAATATTTTTTATGTAAAATGTGTTTTGTTTTTCTATCAAAATATTCTTGTGCGAAATGTTTAATCTTATAATAAGCTTTTATTACAGCAGTGTAAAATTGTGTGGAAATGTTTGCACTAAAAGCTGTTTTGCACGGAAATTCATTGTAGCCTGCTTTGTTTTTTAATGTTTATTTGCAAGTGTTAAGGTCACACTCTTGCATGAATAACAAGTCATGGTAGCTTTACACACATACAAACAATTTGTACAAAGGGTAAATCCAAAATAGTAACGTCACTTTCAAAGCAGAGTGATATTAACTTTAAAATCTAGTCCACACATGTCAAATAAGGTTATAATCAATATTTCAGAACAATTCAAACTCAGATATTGGAGGGATATCTAATTTTGTATTATATTGTTCCAAATCTCACCCCATCATACCTCCCAGTGATTATTTCCAAGATAAAATGAGTTACCACCAGAACCAGAAATGAGACAGTTTTTTGAACGGCTCTTTGAAAGGAACGGCTCACCAAGATCCGGCTCCCCTCAAAGAGCCATAAATCCCATCACTACACTGAGAGAGCGGAGTCGGAGGAAGGTTCCTTGGTGT
This sequence comes from Epinephelus awoara, assembly GCA_035609425.1. Taxonomy (NCBI): domain Eukaryota; kingdom Metazoa; phylum Chordata; class Actinopteri; order Perciformes; family Serranidae; genus Epinephelus; species Epinephelus awoara. The sequence goes on from CM069300.1 coordinate 36,898,981, forward strand.
CCTTCTGTGTCTTCTTCTTGTGTAACCTTGTGTGTATTGGCGGTTAACACAGCATTACCGCCACGTAGTGGATTGGAAGCGCATTACACCTACAATGGGCTTTTATTTGGAAAAAAAGCTCAAATGCGACACCCAGTGGTAAAATTAGGTATATAATTCGATATATCGGTTCGGTTCGATATTTGGCTTTAAATCAAACCGGTTGGAAATTTTCAAACCGGCACAAGCCTAGTCTGATCACTTTTTTTAATGAACTGACATCATTCCAGACAGGATGTAAGTGTGTCTGTGACTCCCTGTAACCTACGGACTGAAGGCTGCTGGAAACTGTCGGGAAACTGTCTGACTTCACCACAGCTTTTTGTCACCGCCCCCCACTGCAGCCGCCTGCTCTCATGTACTTTCCAGGCAAGGCGCAGTTCATCTCGAACGAGCCTATTGTCCAGAGATTTGGTGCTGCTGTCCCGGTTGTTGATATCGGAGATGGGGGTGGAGGCACGGTAGAGACGGGAGTAGAACAGAACTGGGAAATACCTGGCGTTTGTTGACAGCTTGATTTTGAGGCTTTGTGTTTCGCGCTGTGCATGTGGGACTCCACTGCCTTGATTACCATCGTGCTGAGTTTGAAACATTTCTTGCACAAAATACACCGTGCCTCGTATAAATTGCCTGGTACCGGTTTCAGCCATCCAGAAAAATCTTTGTTGGACAGTCAATTTTCATTAAATTTACACTTTACCATGTGGTCCGACTGCTACATGAATGACGTGCATCTGCTCTGAGAGTCACGCACGTCCGCAAACACATCACTGTTTTGTTGGTTCCGCTCTCCTGATTGCGTGACGTTACTGCTATTCTGCAAATTATTTTAAAAAAATAAATGTTACCTATTATTTTTAGTATAATAGTTTAGACTAATTACAATCATAAAATCCTACCTACCATGTGTTAACATTTTTAAGACTTTTGAAAGATTGATTTAAGACATTTTAATGCCAATTAAGGCCTTATTTTTAGATTAATGAATTCAATGCCTTTTAAGACTTTTTAAGGATCCGCGGGAACCCTTGAATCTCATTTGATCTTATTTATTTCAGCTGACACAATCCATTAAAGTATGCTGTGATCAGCCCACATACCAATCCTTAAGATTGACTCAGGACATCTCTACTTCTCTGTTTAAATTCAATTCAAAGCAGCACTTTGTCTACTCTTCACATGAAAGGACTGACATTAAATAGCTGCTGAATATTGTCTAAAATTGCAGTCCATACTGCTCTCAGAGCTTCATCAAAGTCTCGTGTACCTGAGCCAAAAATGTAAATTTCAAGAGAACTGTTAAGAGCTTCCATATAGGAGCCATCAAGTCAAGTGATAACATTAGAAGATGCTTTAAATCAGCATCACTACTGACCCTTTATAATGAGCAAAGGTTCATAACATGACAGAAGATCTATATCACTGACTTAGTGAGAGTGTGGTTTGCAAAGGTGCTGAATTGGAACCTGTCATGCTTTAAACCTTCGATTGCTTATTTTTTTTATTTTTTTTTGCAAAAGCACAAGTCATTCCTCCAGTCTCTGTTCGATTCCCTGCCTATCTCCCTTTTTTCATTCTGACACAAGTATTACCACCCCAGACACTCACACAGCTTTCTAATCAAAAGTGACTATTTGATTTTGTCTTTACTATACTGTTACCATGGTAACTCCTAGTAAGTGTAGACAAAAGTGCAGCTTTGAACACAGAACCTTGAAGTGATAAATAAATCAGTGATTCTACAGAATGTGGAAAAAGACGTCTTGCTACTTTCCTTACCTAAACTGCATTATTTTGCAGAAGAGACAGATCACATGTGTAGTGACTAAATGTCAAAGAATTTAGAACTTAACTTGTGTCTCCGGGGGTCCAGAGATGGTACTTTGACACCTGGAATACTCTCAAATCAACAATAACAAAAATAATCAAATAACTACTTATTATCCATCATATAATGTGGACCAACATTGGCAGGGCCTTAGGGGACGTATCATTTTATTGGAAAGTAAACTGAGGATACAATAAAATAAAGGAAAATGCCAAAACAGAGAGAACAGACAGAACCCAATACAAAAGAAATGTTTACATGGGGAAACAGATGACTCACTGTGTTGCATCATGCAGCACAATAATCTAACACTGCAATGGTGAAATCCTCTAATTAATTATCAGCTGGAAACATGCCAATAAAAAGTGTTCAAGTCACTGAAGAAAGCTTTGACAGCTGACCTTTAAACCTGCGTGACCCCAGCTGGGTGACACTGAGTTAACAGTTTTTATTAGTGTCTTGACCGTGTTATGATGCTAGCAGAACAACTCTGCAAGTTCTGTCACAAACTGGAGCAGAACACCAGATAAGTACGTGCTGTGGTCAGTTAGGAAAAGCAAAGCTGAGAAACAGTGTGTGCTTGTAACTTTACCTCAGCATAGCAGACCTGTGTGCCCCCCTTATAATCATTGTCTTTATCTACTCTTTGAATTACTTAATGGAATGCTATTCAGGAATTGTTGGTTACTGTTTGAAAACACATCCATTCAGTAACTTACCAAATGACTTCCCTTCTGTTCCTGAGTTATGAGTTATTATCTATCTACCTACCTACCTTGTTAGAGCCTTGATATTCTCATGAAGGGGCAAACATGTAGTCTGTAAGCTATGACAGAGTACGACTCTCTTTGTTGCTCTATCCCAGAGGTATACTGGGACAGCACATGGCAATGGCAGTGATGCTACGTTTTGTGTTGTGTAACCTTTTGCAGGAAATAAAAGCAGCGGCTGCTCAGAGGGACCTGAAGCAGTTCACCCTGGCAGTGTTTGTCATTTGGGAGGATTCTGCCCAAAGGATCCACAGACAGATACTGGCATCTTCACAGAGGGAAGAGGAGGTGTTGCATTAAGTTACTTCAGTAGCCTTTGCTTGTGCCCCGCTTCTGGGTTTGATATGTGTTCTAAACCTGGCTCATCCAAAACCATTTCGTTATACTTTGAAGTGCTCCAGAAAATCATCATGCAGAGTAAACAGCACAAGATGTCTGCCAACGTTCAAAAACTGTATGGCAGACTGCAAAGCTCACTGTATTGGCACACTATAATGTATGTCCACACTGGGCCAACTCACTTTTGTGGACTGAAGATTTTGTCTGGCTAAGTGGAATTTAGAAATGGCACAATGCTACTTCAATACGGAGCATCTTTTGGACATTGGGCTTTTCTTGGACTATATATATATCTAAAACTGTACTCTGCATACAGACAGAATCAATATAAGAACACCAAATATTTCTGTAACCACAATGAGAATTATTTCTAAACTGATTCTGTTCAGGAGTTTTGCTTACTGGGTATGATTTTATTTATGTTTTATTGTGTTCCAAAAAATTAAAAAATAAATAAATAAAATGGCACACAGTGTCGAGAAAAAGCTGTGTTAGAGGTAACAGCCCACAGTAATAACTATTATGGTGTGCTTAGTAATAAAAGGTTCTTTTATTTTTTAGAATTTATATATTAAGCTTAGCTGATGGTGCAAGATAATGGATAAATGTGACATCAGTGGAACACATGCAGTAATAAGAGGCTTTCATCACTAATTGTTGTTTCTGAACATATTCTAGGTAGCACAAAATATGACTATGGTGGGTTTAAGGGTTGTCTATAACAAAAATGACCCTGTCACCTACACCTGATATGCAATTTTGCATTTTGTTGTTGATGAGAAAAGAAAGCAGTTCACTAATAACTTGACTTTGGTTCTAATAACAGCTGTGCATTGTACACATATTTGTTTATCAAAAAGGACCTCTATCGTGGGACTTGATATATTAAATGCATATTTGTGGGTCAATTCACGGGACAATAGTGGAACTAATGTAAACCATTACACTGTGAAATTATAGTAATAAAAAGAAATTTGGTCTTTCGCCAACTTGTATCTCTAATTGTCAGGAAGGTGAGATTTTTCAAACTAAAATACCAGGTTGTTTTCAGCAAAGCAAATAAGTAGAGGAGTGGAGTTGCAGGAGAATGAGGATGGGACTTTGGAGGGAGGCGGGAGTTGTGTATGTTCAAATTTTGCTGTTGTGGATGTTGCTGAACATCCACAACTCCTGCAATTTTGCTGCTGTGTGAAATGCAAGAAAGGTAGGAGTTGCTTTAAGGGAAGTGGTAGTCTTAAATTGACTTGTAGTAAAATTTTGTTGTAGTTATGCTAATTGTTGAGTTTAAAGTAAACTAATCATTAAAGCATAGCTGACATAAAGCAGTTAATCAAAATTGCAAATTTGATGTGAAAATTAGAGTTACTGCCCCATGGTTCTATGACTCCGTGCACCATTCAAGTGTCTCTAATAGTTTACATCCATGTCTGTGAAAACGTGGATGCTTTACGCACATGCACCTCTCTGCAGCACAGAAGATCTATACAATCAGCACAGGTTCAAGGAGGACACCGATTTTGTGAGTTCACACTGACTGTGACCTTTGACCACCAAGAAGGGAAGAAATTCCCTTAAGGTGTTCTCCTGAGAATGATATGGATGCAAGGTCACAGTGAGCCTCACTTTCGACCATTGACCAACAAAATCTAATCAGTTCATCCTTGAGTCAAGGTGGACATTTGTGCCAAATTTGAAGAAATTCCCTCAAGATGTTCTTGAGATATTGCATTCACAACAATGGGACGGACAGACCGACAACCTGAAAACAAAATGCCTCCAGCCACAGCTGTAGCCGAAATCAGGCTTTGGATACACATCACCAGTAGGGATGCACCGAATATTCGGTAACCGAATATATTCGGCCGAATATTGCAAAAAACCACACATTCGGTATTCGGTGGAATAAGTTAGATGCAAGGCCCAATAATAGCGGTGTGTTTTGATAACGCAATCAAATAGCGTGCTGTGACGGGCGGAGTAAAGTGTCGGCAGTATGGCGATCCATCCGTCACTGCACTCGCATTTGAGACTAAAAATGGTTTTGAGCGAGCAAAATAGGCTTAAATCATTCAGCAGGCTGTGTGAGTACAGATTTCAACCACCAGCAGAAACGATAGGCGAATCCCACTGGATGTGGGTTGACAGACAGTAATGTATTCCTGTCAAATACGGCGGCCATCGGATTACCAGCGAAGGAGAAGTCGGCTCCATTAATATCCTCTTGTTGGCGTCATGGCTGCCCAGTAGTACCTGAACAGTCGAGCCAGCCGAACACAGGTATGTGGCGTGTCAGAGGAGAAACGAGCCGGTCACATTTCTGTCATTGTGGCAGGTAACGGCCCACAAACCTCACCGCACTTTAGCAACTGTTCTTTACTTATGAAGGGACTGTTCTTTACTTATGAAGGGACTGTTCTTTACTTATGAAGGGACTGATCTTTACTTGTCAGGGGAGGAGGGTTACTGGTGATTTTTATTTTATTAATTTATTTTATTTTGACCCCCCCCCCTATGTTAATCACTTATTGATGCTGTTTTGGAAGTATGAATAAGTCAATGAGTAATTTATTCCATTGAAATATCATTGATGTATTATAGAAAAGGCACATCTGCCTCATTTCTGCTGTGGTATCGTGATACTACTTAGAACCGTGCTATTTTCATTGGTATCATACAGTGGGTCCCAATTTTGACACTAATCTGGAGGGGGTTCATCTGCAAAAACTAATGAAAAACTAAACAACGATATTCGGTATTCGGTACTTGGTATTCGGCCAAGCGTTTAATATTTTTCGGCTTCGGCCCCAAATTTTCATTTCGGTGCATCCCTAATCACCAGTGTTGTTACCAGGTATGCCTCCTGCATCCTTGACACATTCAAATATGAAAGAGCACAGTAAAATCACTATTGATAGATGCATGGATTCATCTTATTATTTTTCCTCATAATTCTACATTGTGAACAACAAATCATAAAAACAATAGTGCTGTGACTTTTTATCAGTAACAATCTCTGAATCACGAAGACCAGGAGAACCTCGGGCAGCAGTACAGTCCCACACAAATGGGACTAAGGATGCAGGGAAAAATGAAACAAAGCAAACAAAGGATTGGAAAAAGTATATGAGGAGGGGCCTAAATTTGAGTGTGGTATGACTGATACTGCACATCATTTCATTGATTCCTTTATTAAGGGGAAACAACAGTCCAAAGACAAGTTTGTGGCTAACAGGCTTAGAATATATCCTTGGTTTGAACTCAACAACAATCAAATGAGCTGCGCAATCTGTAAAATGTATGGTATGCTGCTCCTTTTACCACACAATGTTATAAGATGTCAACAGTCGCAACTCAGTCGTTTCTCATACAGCAGAGAAAGAATAGAGCATGGAGACAAGAAAGAAGAGGGAGCCACCAAAAGAGACACTAAGACCATTGATACAGCTCAAACAGACAACCCACTAGAAAGAAGGACAGGGACAAAAAAATTACAGCAATGTATATATATGGTAGTTCAGAGAATCCCGCCAAGAGTGATGAAATACAAACTGGGGTAAGAATAGGACAAGGTAGTAGTAAGCATCATGCCCCCCTGCCATATACACACACACCACACTCGCTGTATAAATCTCCCTATAATAAGCTTTTATGAAGCATTTTGAAAGATGAATTCCAGGCTCTGTGAAGTGACATAAACCAGTAAGGCCATGTACAAATAAGGACATGAACAACAAACTTCCAAGCCATCCAGTGCTCTCTGCTCTAAGAACACACGAAAGGAGAAAAAGTCCGTGGGCTGCAGGGCCTTTTCCTGTGCCTTGTCGTGCTTTAATTCTTCCCACTGAAGAGGTTGTTTGGGAAGTTTTTCCTTATCCGAATCGACAGAAGGTGTTGTATGCTGTACAGTTTACAAAGCCTCTTGAGGCGAATTTGTGATTTGTGATATTGGGCTATATAAATAAAATTGACTTAACTTTCACTCACAAAGCCAGATCAGGACCAGCAGCTGTTTGAGTGTTTAAACAGGCCCCTTTGTCATCTGTTTTCCATTTGAAAGCAACTATAAATCCACAGCTCTGCAGTTAATAATAATTAAATTCGACATCTAGTTGAATTACAAAATTGTGACTCGTAATTGGCAGAATTGTGACTGATGAATTTTGGAGAAAAAAAACGATGAAATGGCCACCAATAGATGTCACAATCTGATCCACTTGGGGGTGCTAGAGAACATACATGTGGAGCAGAGGGAAACTGGAGGAGGGACTGCTTTTTCTACCTATAGTGTGAGCAGATTTTTTTGAGACAAGGTAGAACTCTGTGTGTGTGTGCGTGTGTGTGTGTGTGTGTGTGTGTGTGCGTGCGTGCGTGCGTGCGTGCGTGTGTGTGTGTGTGTGTTTGTGTGTGTGTGTATATACCTGTGTTCGTAGGATCTCTCCTTTGGTTAGCTGCATGTCTCCAGTGAGTTCTTTAACGGTGATGCCCAGTGGCTCCAACCGCTTACTGAAGTAATTAGTCATCTCAGCTGCCAAGGCCTTCATAGGAGCCACATATACTATCTACAGAGAGGGGGAGAGAGACACAGAGATGAATAGGATAGAGAACAGATAGGGGTAGAGTGAGGAAGGTGGAGGATGGGGGTGGGGTTTGGAGGGGGGACAGGAGAGTGGGACTGGAAGGACATCGATGTGATAAATGAGCAAACAGAGGCAGGATCATTTGTTCCCTGGCAACCAGCACAAATCACAATTTATTGAGAAATATGATGCCAGCCACTTGCATGGGTAAAGTTTAATGGTGATGTATGAAAAGTGGCTATCGTCACTGGCTGGCACCGCACAACGTCGTGTGTGAGCGAGTGTGTGTGTGTGTGTGCGTGTGTGTGTGTGTGTGTGTGTGAGAGTAAGCCTTCATGAAAGAGAACAAAGCCTTTTGGATGTCTGAATTATTTATCTGAGTGTGTGTTTTGGATTTGACACAATGGGTTTATGAAGACGAACCAATATTTTTAGACCAAGCTGCCAATAGCTGACTTTTTGTGCATATATTTAAGATTCTATTTTCCAGTTCTTGCTGTATTTCATTTTGACCACTTTCATGTATTCATAATAAACTTCTGAAACAACACTCACAACGGAAACTGTCCATCTAATAATTACTGTAGTTGAAAAGAAGTGACAATTTCTTACAAAGGAAGGAAAGAGGGTAGTCATGGCGATAGGTATGGTAAAATGCAGATAGTGCAGGTAATTCTCAATCATGTTGGTTTTTTTTTCTGGTCCTTTTAAATCTTTTTCCCTACACAATACAGCTGCACAGTGCAGACTCAGCCTACAGTGGGCTTACTCTCAAATCAGTAAAGCATTTTAAATACTTTTGACAGCTGAACAGCTCTGCATTAAAGCCCCTCAAAACCTAGTTTCTCACTCAGTTTGTGATGTGGTCCTACATGAACACAAAGTGATCTGCCAGTGTTGGGACAGTTTATATTATCCTATTTACAGATTTCTGTCTAAACTGTTTTATCTTAGCTCTTTTCACTGGTTTAAAGTGGGTGGGGAAAGGTAATGTCATGTATGTTGCAACAAATGAGATGACAGTTGTGGGGATGTTTGGTTTAACAGTCCCAACAATCTCACACTGATGCCAAACGGCTCTACTCTGTAATTAAACCCGTTAATAGTTGTGTAGTAACGTTAGCCATGCGATGCTAACAGTTACGATTGTCACTGTGTGTGTGAGTCTGTCCAAGGAGCAGCAGTAGTCTCATGATTAACAGAGTGAGCGAGGAAAGGACAGGTTGTAACAACATGGTGAAACCTTCATACAGTTGTCCACCACGGTACCAGTTTGCTACTAGCTAACCGTAGCTACTTGTTTGTTAACTGTTTGGTCTGTGATGTAAGAGGTCAACCATAAAAAGGTCCAATACTAACAACCTGAAAGGGGGCATATCTCCACCTATCATGGCAGAGTCAGACATACTTTGGTCATTAAATTGACTCCCCTCCCGTGCATGCATACTGGGGCGAGGACAGTAGTCCAATTTAATGGCCTAGTCGAGCTATAACTGTAGCTCCACTAACTGTGCATGTAAACGTACCGATTGAAATAGATGCAAAACAACAGCGTTTTGAATTTATGTCATTATTGAGGAGAGGGAGATGTAACAAGAATCAGTCAAACTGGTACAGATTCCTAATTGGTCAGAACCGCAGCAGCAGTGGGGTCAGCTATCCATTTTTAAACTTCATTCATCTGTTAAACATTTGCCCTTCTCAGTTTGCCTAAATATAAAAATAACTTCTTTACTGTACAGGTAGCTGTCCATTGATGATGATTCATCCTGTAGCATCGCATGACTACGTCAACATGTGAGCCTCCATCTGGAGGAGAAGCCTGGCTGTTTTTCCTGCACCTACCACATGTAATCTAGACAGCCAGTCAGCCTGTTTCATCTAACCCAATAATTCCCTCTCTCTCTTTCCTCATGAACAACAGCTAGCAGTATGCCATGATTACTTTGCAAAAAAAAAGAAAAAGAAAGAAATTGAGGGTGCAGTGAAATTCAAAACTTTAAAACATTTAAAAATTCAATCATACGCATGTACGAAACAACCATAAATATAACCTTCTTTTACATTAAAAATGTCTTTGAAAAGAAAAAACTGACTTAAAAGCCTTTATACCCTATAGGGATATACATATATGATAATTCCCTGTCTAATTTCCCTCTCCCTCTCTATTTTGTATTATTATGAAAACATCAACAAATTTGTCCTTTTAACAGCTGTATTCACTCAAGTTTCTTGCCCAAAACTAAATTTTACAAGATTACATTTGATAGTACCATGATGACGATAATGATAATTTACCTTCTCCCAATATTAATTTTTACTGCTGTTAGTCTTGAGCAGGTGCATTGTAGCGGGGGGAAAAGTGGGACTGATTACTTGGAGCCCCAATGGGAGGGTTCGAAAAGCCTGGAAAGAAAAGTTTAGTTTTGTTTGTAATTTCTTATTTTTTCAATAATTAGAGCCATAACTAAAATAAAATTAGCTAAATAAATTAGCTGAAAGATTGACCTTGGATCAAAAAATAATGGAAGCTCTCTGGCCCCTCTCACCCCTTACAGTCTCCCAAGAAAGGGAAATTGCAGTTCCACAAAAAAAAAGAAAGAAAGGAAAGGACAGGGAAAGACAGATTTTGTAAAAACAAGGGTGCATGAGAGAGACATGGATCAACAGAAAAACATCAGGCACTTCCATCGGTAAATGTCATCTCACTTGCCAATAAGCTGAAGGCATATATTGGCCGATATCAATGTTTGGTCATAGCTGCATTCCAATCACTTAATATTGCATAAAAACAACTTTCACTTCATATCAGTGGCTTTTTGTCAGGACAGGATAGAAAGGAAGCATGGCATGAGAGTTGTACATGATGTTTTTTATCCATATAGCCTGCATAATATATCAGGAACAGCATATACATTCAGATTCTCATCTAATTTGAATGTTCCCACTGACCTACTTTAACAACACAACATGACCCACAGTGATACAAATTAAAAATCATGGCAATCTTTCAAACTCAGTAATACTGCAAAACTGTGACATAGGAATTTCAAAGGCTAACTATAAGGAAATGATTAAGCTATCATTTAAATGAGAAACTCTAACAGTTTCATTAATAATTTACAATCAAATGGGTCCTCTAAACTGTTGTTCCCTTTGTAATGGGAAACGTGCATTGTTAGGGTTTTGTGTTTAGCAGTTCCAGGGTTTTCAGAGACATTTTTGACAGCTAGTGTAACTGTAAGAAAATAGGGAATGGATCAGGTTTTATATAGCCGATACTGATTTATTAAAACTAAAATTATTAAACTAAATTGGCCACAATCCTGATTCTGTGTGTCAGCTCAGGACATTCCTAACTGTGGGCAAGAACTCACTACATGCACTTCAGGTAGGAGGATAAAGGAAGGCAGAAAGGTAGGTAGGTTTAAGAGCAAAGTCTGATCCGCAGAATCTCATCTAAACCTGGCATTTCTCTTTGTAACTGGAAACTCTCATTGTTTTGATTTGAAATGTTGAGCATTTCAGCACTTCCAGTGTTTTAAGGACAGTTCTTAACAGCTTGTGTACACCTGTCAAAATGCATAGCAATTAAAGGCGTTTATCACTCATTGTTTCAGTTGTCAGTGTTCAGCATTTTTAGCCGATGTTTGAATAGATAATGTAGATTAGCTCTGATAATTTTATATTCAAGAAAACACAACTAAATATATGAGAAAAGAAAAGGAATAGCGGTACAGATCGCCACTGAGGTTAAATGACAAAAAGCCGCACGAATCAGCAAAACAGACGATGCATCTCGGAGGAAACATAATCAAGTAAATCCAGCTGTCCTTGACTTTAAACTATCACAAAGCTCCCATTTTAACGCTGCCTGAAATCCCAGCATCCAAAGCTCCGAGGATCAGATCTGAATCTCTGCATGGGGTGTGTGAGTCTCAGCAAGGAGCGTGCTTAATCTCCATGAGGCATGTTGAGAGACTCTGGGGTGGAGTAACACTGGAAATATTAAGCAGTTATCACAGACATTCTAAGACATTACACAGAAATTCTTTTTAATTCTGACTTTGATTGTGCCTGACAGCCAGACAGACGTATTACAGTCAGTACGGGTAAAATACTTCCTACAGACAACCAGTGTAATATGTAATCAAACTGTGTAATATCCACCATAGCAGCAATAAGCAGCCCCATATTCTGGATCTCGGTTTGTGTTTGTGTATGTTTTCAGTGTCAGACCTTGAATTCATCCTTCTTGATGACACCGCCGGGCTGCAGGTGCTGGCGGATCTCGTGAAGGACGGTCAGCATGGCGATATTGGTCTTGCCGGCGCCAGTTGGAGCACAGATGAGAAGGTTTTCGTTGGTGTTGTAGGCCGTCTCAAACACCAGGGACTGGATCCTGTTCAGACGCTTCATCCCCTTGAATACCAGCTGCCCGATCTGAGCAAACACAGTGAGGGAAGGAAAGGATGAATAAGGTTTCATCATTGCAATACACCATACAAAAATCTATAATAAATACTACGTAATAATAGAGGCTTTTTATAAGCCATTATTTTTATGGAAGACCAACAGAGCACATTTGAATAAAAAGACATCAAAGAAATAAAGAAACTCACAATACACATTGTTTCAAGTATTTCCTTTCAATAGATGGATACAAGTTGTCCTAATCAAATGGAAAGCACATGGTGTAATGACAGTAGGGGAGACTGGGATTGGTTGGCACGTTTTAACTCTCTGCCGTATTTCTCTGGTATTATTTATGGTAGAATATTCTAACCAGCAGCAAATGAAAGATTAAGGTCTCAGCTATAAATAATTATCTTTTAATGAATTAATTTCTTTGTGATTAAAGTCATGTGCATTTGTGCCAGCCCCATCAAAGGGTTGGCTGGCACAATGTTAACGAGATGCAGCTACAAAAAAAATGAAGAAAACAACAGAAACAACTTAATTTAAACAAGAATCACAAAACCTGAACACTTAATAGAATATCTGTCCATTTCTACAACCAAACATTTCTGGAAAATTATCAGTAGGAATGTCCAACAATATGAACATTGTTTTTAACCTTTCAGACTTGTTTTCATCTTTCTAAATACAGTTATAGTGACAACGGTAACTGTTACAACTGATTGGTACATGTGTGAACCAACCCCACTCACATTTGACCCAGTCTGTGATGAAATTATGTTAACCAGTTGCCATCACTCATCACAGTCAAACCTTCTATCAAAATGTAATTGATTCCTTTTTTACTTTTGATACTAATAACTGAAAGGTTACCCTCACCAAAAAAACTTTCTTTTTTTTAAAGTGAATGTTATAACAAGTCAGACATTTTGATGTTCAATTTTTGTTTCTGTGACCTTCAAAGGACCAGAAAATTGCTGTGACCTTCCTTAAAAGTAAAAATCAGCTCCCTTCCACTTCCTCATGAGAACTTAAGACAATGCCTTTATAAGTATTGCTCGAGTTTGCCTCAAGTTTGCCCAGCACTGGAGAATGAAAAGTTTGAGTATGAATGTTTTACGTTTATTTTGTTGTTGTTCTACATGATTTTGATAGTTGGAAAAGTCATTATTTTCTAAGTTACAAACAAAAGTAGCTAAATGATGATATTTGTTCATTTAAAGCAGTGAATTTAAGAAACTAGAAAGGCTGGAACCAGTTAGTTTTGGGCATTTTTTATGGAAATTGACTTAAAGGGACAGTTTACCCTAAAATAACAACTACATATTCAGATAAATAATACTTATTTATCAGTCAAGACTGTTTTGGTTTGACTTGCCAAGTGTTGGAGATATCGGCTGTAGAGCTGTCTGCCTTCTCTCCAATACAGTGGAACTTCACCAAACCACACCCAAGGAAGCCTGCGTCTACTCATGGATGAGAGGCTTGTGACAGCGTGTCAAGTAAACATCAATGGCTTCCTCCTCAGCTGAGCTGTAGACTCACAAGTCAGTCTTTAGACGCTTTGTTTAACTAAAGACTGATGACTTTCTCCCTGATTTTGTGTTTAGATGGGTGGATACAATTTCAGAGTTTTAAAAAACTCCCTACGTTGCAGAACCAATAGTAAATCCACAGGGCGGTCCTTCGGTGGCTAGCTGAACTCTTGTGCTGGTAAACATAGTCCGACTAGAAACACATGTAGCGGTAAATAAAATGGTTCAAGTCGCTGTAAGTCCTTCATTTCCACAATCTTGTGGACTGAGCACACGTTCGATAAAACAGAGTTAAATCTCTCGGCATCCAATTTCAAGCTCTCTGTGTGTTTCCTTGTGGACGAGAAAAGAGGGAGTGCACATTTCCGGGGGGGCGTGTCCTTTTCAAAAATGCAAGAGGCGTTGCTTTGTTGCTGGCTGTTTTCTCCGGTGTGTTAAACACACTTTAGAAAGGAGGTGTCCCCAGACTATGGGAAACCGGAGATCTATGATTGTCTGGTGGCAAGACTAGCTGAGCTGTAACATTAGCTAGCCCAGTGTTGCTTGGTGAGTTAGCAGTAGATGCACGCTTCCCTCTGCACAGTGATGTGATTGGCAGGTGTAGTTTAATAGAGAGAAAATAGTTCCTTCATGAAACTTCCATTATATTGGAGAGAAGGCAGACATCTCTACAACCAACATTCAGCCAGCACTTAGCAGCTCATACAATTTATCATTATTTTTATTTTTTATTTTGGGGTGAAGTGTCCCCCATCTTACTGATGGGTAACCTCAAAGTATTGGGTGCCCAGCTTCCCCCATTGGCAAATTGGCAACCGCGTTTTTTTGTGACAGAAACACACTGCAGGATCTTCTTTCCATTGTGCCAACATGAAAACTAGACAGGTGATCAGTTACAGTACGTGTCAGTGACTGAGCCACCATGTACGACGTGACTGCACAGAAAGAGGAGCATCAAGAAGCACGAAGGAGGAGATGTGTGTGGTGGGATCAGCTGTCAGTCAAGCTGCCTTCAGTCTGCCTTCACTATGGCAACAGAGTGTGGGTGATGGCCCTAAATCTCACACTGCCTCTGATAAGTGGAGAAATGGCCACTGTGAAGGACAGTTGGCCCCCCCCACCCCACACACACACACACACACACACACACTCACACACGCACACACACACACTGCACAGGAGTGAAAACATCCAGCTGCTGCACAGGTGAATCATGTGTACAGATCAAAAACACATTCAAAACACCACATGAAAATATGATAGCATTTTGTTCAAAAATAAGGGGATAAATTTTCTCAGAACAACATCCACATTTCAAACAATAATATATTGATTTAAACAGATAAAAATAATTCAATAACATAAAAGCACTGTACTGCTAATTCTTAAAAGGACACTGTTCACTCCAGCTCACAGTATGCAGGATCCTCTGGTGGTGAGGATGGCTCTGACATGCTTCCACTCATGGAAACCAAATAGATAAATGCTTATAATAGGCAAACAAGCTCCTCATTACACTGCAGCATCAGACAGTATCCCTCCAAATAATTAAATCTAATTACAACTGATTGTTTCTGGTTAAAATGGCAATATGTTCAGGGAGTCTTCACATGGAGTGTTGGATTTTTGACTTTTATCATCCTTATTTTATCTTCTAAATGCTCAAACATATTGCACACATATAAAAGTGGATCCAAAATAAATGGAATTTAGTTCTTATCTGTTACGCATTCTTGAGAATTGGGACAAAACCTTATTTTTGTATTGTTTTGATTCTTCAGATAGGCTGGGGAATATATTTTAAGAGATAAAATTATTGACTATTAAACCATGTAATGGACCAATCTCCCAGTGGTTGATTTTTTATTTATTTATTTATTTATTTTTTAAATTGCACACAAAATGAGTGTCAGAGATAAGATCTGTCAGACGTAACGTTTTACTGAAGTGACAAAATGGTATATATTTATAAATTACACAGCAGTCATATAGTGAGAAGTGAGTAGCTATTTTATTTTTTAAAGCTGCTAAGAATTCTCTAAAGGCTAATCAAAATATGATTTTTAAACCATAATTCTTATTCAGTTTGGATGTAGAAGGACTACGGAGTTGATATTATCATTTAATGAATATATATACATATATATATATATATATATATATATATATATATATATATATATACATATATATACATATATATACATATATATATAAAGCTTACACTACTTGAAGAGCATCCCTGCCTTTTTGGAAACCAGGAAGTGAGACAGGAGTCCTTGTGATATAGCAGACTTCTTTTGCGCCTGATTAAATTATGTGTTTGTAGAAATCTGACAGAGTTGACAAAAATCTGGGACACATCTTTAAATGGCCAACATTTTCATTAAGAAAATATATTTTAAAAATAACTGATTACAGCAGTACACTTTTACACTGATGTCATCAGTACATTCTGTTAGTTTTACATTTCGTATTTTCTAATAGTTTGAAGTTGTGAATTCTTGTCTGGGACAAGGCTGTTTAGTGGGTACAAAAATGAAAGCAGTTCAAAATATTTCATGAATCACATTTATGTCATATATCTAAATCCTTAAAAAAAAAAATAATGTTTCACCCTAGAAAAAGAATTATTGTGTTGACACGTTATAATTTTAGGTGTTTTCTTCAAAGGACATGTTTTGTCCCAATTCTCAAGAATGGGCACTATGTGTGTGCTATGCGCTATGTCAGACTGGATTTCAGCTCAACCTAAAGACACTGATGTACGCAGCACATATGCTCTTTTTGTTTATTATCTTTCTGTATTTCTGGTGCAGTCCAGGCCTGTAACAGTGACTGGCAGGAGGACATGACTGCTTTGTCTACAGCAGAAAAACACAAGCAGGAAATAGAAAATAAATATAAAAACTCAACCTAAATTGATTACACTCTAAAAAAAAACTAGCGAGATCACAACTGAGAATACAGCTAAGAAAAAGCTTAATTCAGGCTGTGCTGGAATCTCGTACAATAGAGGTCACTGTCGTTCCAGGTGTGTTCTCTACCTCCATATCTGCTTTTTTCTTTTTTCTCCAACATTTTACCTTCTCTCTGCATCCTCTGCGTTCCACCTCTCTCCCAGTAATGCTGCTTGAGGATGCCTTAAGCTTAGACAGCAGTATTATTTATTCAAGGATTCATTAGAAGTATGTCATCACTTTCCTCTTCCCCTCGTTTCGCTCCAACACTCATAGAAAGAAATAATTAAAGAGTGCATGTCAGCCGAGGATATGCCGGGTGCTGTTCGGAAGTTGGCCCCACAGCCCAGTAGGGAGGAGGAGGTTATTAATGCATCAAAGAGCAACTTTATTAGAGTCCACTTAAGCTGGAAGGAGTGAAGGGCGGCTGTGGTTTCAGCTAGGTGCTGTAAGGGGCCAGGGGCTTCTGGTGAACAGCCACTGATGTGTACATGCGATAGTTAGGCTGTATTGTGTTGCAAACAGGCTGCTGATTACGAGCAATACCCGCTGCCAGTGAAGTTATTTCCTACAGAAAAATACACTGAAACCTAACTGATGTGTGTACATTCAACAAAAAGTTGGCTTCATGCACATGTGATGGGCATCTGATATCTATGCTTAGGCAACAGCTCCACTGGCAAATGCAAATGGACAAAAAGTTGATTACAGCCATTCAAAGCTTTCCAGTTCCGTCCTAATTTCATCTGAAATGATGCAAATTTTAACAGCTCAGAAATTATGTCTAAAAAACTATTACGCCCATTGCTTAGGCTGCTAGTAAACTCAATTTCGGGGCTTGTGACCATTAAGTTGCATTTCATCACCGCTTTTAGAGACAGTGCAACTGTGATCCTTGTAAATGTACCATTTCTATGTTTTACCCCTATCAAATGTTGATTATCAGGAAGGAGAGGGAGCTTCTTTCACTCACACTGGTGTTAGTTAGGAGCTAATATACAGCTTTCATGACAATATACATCAACAGCAATGGTGCGCACACACACACACACACACATATATATATGTATATACATATATATACACACACACACACACACACACACACACACACACATATATATATATATATATATCTTTACATATATATATAGTTGGGTTTTTTTTTTATGCCATAGCAATGAAAAAGTTCTTCAAAGGAATTCCCCTTGGAGAGAAGAACATGTCCACATTGTCCTCTCTCTCCATTACTGAACGCTCTAACTACTTAGACAGCTTTTAAGAAACCATGATGATATTCAGAGGAAGAACAGGGTTTGGCCTTTCATTCATACAGGAAGCGAAACAACAGCCTCCCAGGTGAAAGTCAGTGGTTGTTTGAGACATCCACCACTCCTCCTGAACGCCCTACTCAGACTCTCACCAACCTTAACTTAACGTTCTTGTTCCCCCCTGATGCTGCCGGGCACTGTCAAACAATAACGGTGACTGGATGTGTCTCATGCCGACGTGAAAGGATGGCTTTTTTTATCAGTGTCTAACACCGGAAGTCACTGACCAAGCGCTGTTTTTCGACAACTTGTTTATGCAGATGATGCTCTGCTCTCTAAAGCTCAGGAAGTTTTGCCTCTTGGCTAAATGATAATTACTAATTTTACTGTTACTATGTCAATGAATGATCCCACACTATTTTACGACATCATCAAAGTCTGTCATTCAGTATTGTATTGATTGAGAAAAGGCTGAAAATATTGACCACAGTTGAGAATTTTCTTCTATTTATTCTGTTTACACTTTCAGCTACAACACAAAATGCGTTTGACATGCTGCTAACCAGAATGAACATTTCTTTGTCTATTTATTGTTGTATGTATTGGCATTATTTTGATTAAAATTCCTTTGAATATACCTCAGATTTGTGAAATGTTCTGCTGTTTGGCAGGTATTTGTCGTGTTCTGACAATAATTATCTGACAATAATTATATTTTAAAACACAGTAAAACATTTGGTTTCTTTAACTTTCACTCAGGAGGAAAATCAACCTTTAAACTTGAAAGAAAAAATGATTTGACATTTTCGTGATAACTGTCAATGTTAAGTGATATGAATATTGTTATTGTGATAAAATTATTAACATCACCTAGTCCTGTCAAAATACGCTTCCCCTTGATGTTTGGGACCTGTATTGATTAAATATGAATCCTCTCTTCAATGCTGTGACTCCAGACATTGCACCCAAAAGTAAATCCAGACAAGTACTCAGGAGGAATTGATGCCCTACTGAAAAAGGCAAAGATTTACCCATTTATGCAGGAATACATTTTTGTGGTTAAGATATTATTAAGAGGGGAAAGTTAGGTGTTATGTGTCCTGCTTTCAATCTGAGACTGCTCATGTAAGTGGTGCCGCTAAACTTGGACTGGCTATTTTAAAATTGGATGTTTGTTTAGAGTCCTTATTTTCTTTTTTTTCTGTTTTTGTGTGATATATGCCAACCAATTAGTTAGTGATGGCTCATTTACATGAAGTATTGGAGCTCTGTGCACCAGCTACAGCTGGCCAAAAATTAGCTGCTTGCAGTGTAAATACAGTTAAGCTTGTTTTAAAAAATACCAAATATCTCAAACTTTACATACGCAGCCACCACAACTCTACTCCTTTCATAGCTAAAAAAAGTTAAGGTACAGTATGGATGTCACTGGGCAAAGTCTCTTCATTATGACTGCGGGGCTTCTTCTACTCTTTCTGAACAGAGATGTGATTCCAGTCTTCTCCTGTCTACCCAATTATTTCCCCCAAGGCCAAGTCCACTGAGCTCCTACTTATAAATATTCATTTTTGAATTATGGACCACTGAGCTTCACCCTATTTTGTGAGGCTTCTGCACACTCATTCCTGAGCCTCTCCGGTGACCAGAGAGGCACAACAATCACTTGAGCGGCTGGCCCTCATTTTGATTTATCGACTTTGTCTGTTTGTAACGAAAAGCCAGTGTCCCCACACTCCTTAAACATGCTAATTCATGTAAATGTATGCCTGCCCCAGTATTCACCTTGAGGTAAAGCATACATGTTGTAAATAGAAAGTTGCCATCATTTAATGATCTTTGGAAATCTTCAGTGCTTTTTTTATTCTCTCCTTAAAACCTCTCTGGCTTCATTGTTATGTTAATGTATGCACACGCATCTTCCAATTGGAGATCCAGCTGTGCCTGCCAAAACTTGTCTCGAGGGTGTGATGTCAGTGTTGTGGGGAGGTAGTTACTGTACTGCAATAGACATCATACAGGTGTTAACATAAAGGACCAACCCCACTTTGCTGAATTCTTGCTCATCAAGAATTTCAGCAGACAGAGAATCTTGTGGTAAAACTGTGCGAACTCTGTCCAGCTTTGCAGTGGCCCCGAGGTGCTCTGCCCACGTAATCCAAGTAAGTGGGGCTCATTATTTTCAATCTTTACTAAGAATAAAAAAGTAGGGCGTTCATCAGTATGTACTTTGAATTCTGAATTTAAAATTGATGTAAATCAAATGAAAAAAAAAAGGAAAATCCAGGTGATTATCAGATTATAAAAATACCATTGGCAGCATATTTTCTTTTAATGACTTGGAGAACCTTTGCCTAATCCGCAGTACAATAAGCATGTCCTTCACTGTTCCTCACCATTTTTCTCATCTAAGTAAAACAGATACGTATCTGTCATTGCTAACCTGTTAGTTCACTCAGCAAATAAATGAATGCAATGCATTGTGACCAGAACATTTCAGAGTGGCCTATTACTGTGACCATCCCAAGGGTCGCCTTTATTTTGAAATTCTGTGTCACCGCTAAACAGCGGCAGGCAGATAATGGCAGGCAGCCAGAAGGATGAGTCTAACGTAATACACTCTGGACTAAATCAGCAGTGTGGAAATATTTTCGATTATAGAGAAAATACGGGGTCAACTGACAAAGCACATGCCAAATATAAACAATACAGTAATAAGATAAAAGACAACAGTAATGTTACCTGCTTGATCGGACAAGTCTAACTGAAGCAACACAGCAATAACATTAGCTTCTGAAGTTTGCCTTCAGGGTTTCAAGCCAGACAGACCTGAAGTTTTATGAAAAAGATCTTGGTTTGGGTTAAAATGAAAATATTTCTTCTTGAAAGGGCTTTCGGACAGAAAATCCTGAAGGTTAACTTATCCATGTGCTGTTTTATGTATTAGTGGAGTCAGTTTAAAGTAAACTTTACTTAACCAGTTACAATTATTTACATTATTTCTGTGTTGATTTTATTTTTTATGACCTAAAGCTTGCAGCTTTTTCTGTAATCGATCATGTTAAATAGGCATATAATATCATCAATTTCAGGCCCCTGAATCTCATGGAAATCGAAATCGCACAGTGGCAGACTTTCTAATATTATCAAATATCAAATCCAATCATCAAATCGTTGTCCAGCGAATTGATATAACATTTAATCCTGATGAAACTAGTAATTTACACCCCTAAAACTTAAAAGCCATAACTGTTAATTTCTCTCTGATTTCAGATCATATTTCTGTTGGAACACTGCAATGATGGTGTGGAGACGCTGAGACACTGACATCCATTGACTGGTCAATAGCTGACGACCAAAGGAAGGAATTATTATTTTCCTTAGGGCTTTTCAAATTTTAAAGAAAAACGCCCTTTATAAATGCATATAAATCAGACAATGAAATACTAGCACTACACAATTCAAACACAAATAAGCTACACAGTGTTAAACCAGGGTATTACATAAGGAGGCATACATAAATGAAAATACATGTAAAAATTAAGGTAAACTGGAGTACAAGCATATAGACAACAAAGTATATTCAGGCAGGGGATTCAGGGAATAAAGTCGTCTTATAGCCAATTTAGTTGGTGTCTATCAGCATATCAGATAGTGGCAAAAACCCAATATCATGCATCTCTTTTTTTCAGTGTAATAAATAAACTATAAAAATGTACAAAATGTCAAAATAGAAATATTCTTACACTATTTCCCTGATTAACCAGAGATATAACCGTACACCTTATGAATTCAAGTTTCTCTTTTTCACTGATCTAAGACTAACCTTAGCTTAATTGACTTGGTAACTCTACCACTTCAGTCAAACTCAACAGAAATAAAATAAAACTAAACAAAACCGTTCCAGTTAGTCTGGTCGAAACAATCCCTTAATTCACCAATTTAAGTTTGAAAATATGCTTTTGTTTTCTCCTGCAGTCTCTCTGCTGGCCGGGTGTTTACAGACCTGAACATATCCCCATCACTAGCAGTCGTCATGTTCGTCAGCTCAGCTGCCTGTCTCACAAGACTGACCTCTGGTGGTGCGTGATGTGCACTAGATACAATACATCCTTATCACAGCCTCTCCATATGAATTGAATAGAAAGAAGAGCATCTGAATTTATGTAATATCGGAAATCATACTGCTGGGATTTCTACTGAGATACTGCCCAAGTCGACTCGTTACTATCACATCCAGTCATACAAGCAGAAGGCAGACTTTGAGCCAGAAAGTCAAACTGACATCATCAGGCAAAAAGCCAAGTTAATTAAATTGACGGAAGACGAGAATACTTTATGAAGTAGAGATTCAAAGAAAACACATCTACAGCCAACAGGCTCATTTGTTTTGTTTTCCCCAGATACAGCACTAGTACAGGACTCCAGTAGCTTAGTGTTCTCTAACAATCAGATCTCTGAAGCCTGTCACCAAAACCCACATGGACCAGTTATGACAACCAACTTGCTGCTTTATTGCAAATCAATCCTCATCATTGCAGCTGAATATTCCTGGCTACATTCAGCTGAAGGCATTCCCCCATTTATAGCAAGGCCCCAGCATTTACAACATGAAGCGAATGCTCTGCAGAGCCCAGCTGGCTAATATAGGACCATACACATCTGTGGTCAACCTTTCAGCAGCAGAGTTAAATAAAGTTTTTAATGAGAGCAGCTGTTTGAGTCTGGGGCAGAACCAATCGCTAAACCCAGCTGGCTCCAGTAGGACTTGCTACACAACACTTTCTGGACTATGAAGATATCGCGCGATGAGCGATCTCTGGCTGTAAATGAGAAGAGAAAGAGAATATTTCTGTCTAGAGAAATGTGTGTGAGTGAGTTAGCTTTGTATGCTGTCTATAAAGTGGAAGCAGTCGTTCTCAGCAGTACATACTGTGTGCATAAGATGCCCATCCTGGGCCAACACTGAGTGGGATGGAAGCTGACAGGCTCATTAACACAGCAGATACACAGCCTACGGCCATATGGGCAAACTGGGAGGACTGGGAGTATCCCACCAATCCACCAGCCACTTAAAACACACTAATTGGATCCACATAGATTGCACTAATGATCCAACAGCAACAGCTTAACACCAGTGTTGTCCATATCCATTGGCCTCCCTGTTTGTAGGTTTAATAGTGAAACTGAGATGGCCCATTCTGTGTTAGCAGCCACCAGTGTTTTTTGTGGTGGCTGCTATTTTCTGTTATTGTGTGTTTACTGTATGAGTCACTATATGAGCTCCTAAACTAATTAAATTCCTCTGTGCATCGGTAATGGGAAGCTAAGAGATATAATTGTTGTCATTTTCATGCCATCCTTTTAATTACTTTCTGGTTCCATTTCATTCCATTTGAATTGACAGCCTGATCAACTTTTAATTGCCAGTTTTTGCAAACAGCTTATCAGCCTGCTCCAAGCCTGCATGCAGAGTACTAAATGACCTGGCCAAACACACCCCCACAAACACACTCACAAACACACACACACCGTAAATCCCAGAGCCAATCCTATGGATCCACGTGCATGCTGAGCACACACATGCACACCAACCCTCCGCACCAGATGCATGGTGGAGTTTGACAGAGTGAGATGCGGATGCAGCAAACAGGAGGCCCATTCATTTCCCTACAGAACAGCAGCAGCAGGAAGAAGAGGAGGAGAGGGCACAAAGAAGGAAGAGGGGGAGCTGGGAGTAGGATGGAGATAGCAAAGAGTGAGGTAATCCATCATTTCATCCATAAGCACCTGCTGAAGAAGCACTGAAAGCATTGTGACCCCAAAACCTTGATCAAACACAGTACAGCCCACCCTGCATCTCACATACAACCGCTGATGTAGTGGCAGTTGATGAGGTGGGTGTACTACTAGGTAGATACGCAGGTTACCAACAAAGAAGTGAGTATTAGGGCTGCTCCCTGAAAGTCGGAGACTCGACTGAGGTTCCTTAAAGTTGAGCGGTTGTTCAGTGTGCAGTGTACTTTTGGGGACATATCGGTCCCCAGATTTAGCTGCAGAGCTAGCTCTCTGGTACATCTGCCTCTGCCTCACCAAGATTTACCTTGGCTCTGGGTCCGCAACTGCCCAGAGGAAGAGAGGCTTTGTCCAGTCAGGACTCCGAGATAACGTTATCTTCTGCCTTCTGCTTAGAAGTGGTAAATTTACAGCTCACAATTACTTTATACAATACAGTCTCTGGCTTTTGTTTGTTATCTAGTGTCAGTGAAAAATGTTGTCGCACATTTCCAATCTGTCATCGTCAGCGTAGTTAGCATGCATGTGCTTTGAAGACTAACTTGGTTCGTTAACTATATTATGTTAACATCACTGCCTCCCTGAATGTCTCGCTGAACCTAATTCAGACACTCAGCCTCTATATGGAAAAAGAGGAATGATAAGTCAAATATTCGTACTCAACTGCCAAAACCCATTCAGCTGACCTAACTTGCTTTCGGGTACAGCCCTAGTAGGTATATTCTCCTATATATTCCAATGGCTTTGTAGCTTATAGGTGGGTATACTGTAAACAGCCAGAAAGAGGTGGGTATACCCAGTCCACCTGCTTATACTCTCCAATACACCACCTCATATAACTAAGGCCTAAGGCACACCTGTGCAATAATCATGCTGTATAATCAGCATCTTGATATGCCACACCTGTGAGGTGGGATGGATTATCTCGGCAAAGGAGAAGTGCTCACTAACACAGATTTAGACAGATTTGTGAACAACATTTGAGCGAAATGGTCTTTTGTGTCGATAGAAAATGTTTTAGATCTTTGTGTTCAGCTCATGAAAAATGGGAGCAAAAACAAAAGTGTTACGTTTATATTTTTGTTCAGTGTATTTACATTTCAGTATAAACAAACATTAACACCACCTATGTTACTGTGACATTTTTTCTTATCATAATGTGATTTTAATCTTTTAAATCTTTTTTTTTATTATTATTTTATTGAAACTCCAGGCCTGTACAGGTGGTGTACACACCACAAAATAAGTATACACCAATAGTTCTCTGCTGTTCAGTGAGATTTTTAAGACATTTACACACTGACGGCACAGCCATCAGGGGACATTTGGGGTTCAGTATCTTGCCTAAGGATATTTATACAGTTAAAATCATGGCTGTTTAAATTAAAATTGCACTTTAATCAGTTTTTAAGTAATAGTTGTTCAGGCCTAGTTGATGCTTGACATTTTTTATTTCATTTTATTGATTGATCAATGAATTTTTTAATCAATTTATTACTCATTCTGAAGCTTTTAAAAATGTATTGTGACTTGTAAGAGTTATTGCCAGGAGCAAATGTTATGGACCTATAGGGTGGGAGGGTATATTGATGCACTCATCATAAAAATATATTTAAGGCAGTTTTTCACCTTTTTAAAAAATAATCAAAACATTTCTTTTAAGAACTGGTTTCGCATGGAAATAGTTAATGGCTCTCTGCACCTCGCCTGAGTAAACAGCTAAAATATGAGCTTAGAGGATCACAGTTCATTCTGCTCATTTATTATCACATAACTGTATATCATAGATTAATATTAAAACAGAAAGAGCAGCACCTTATACTATATTGCAATTCTACACAACATCAACATGTATTAGAGGTAGAAACCTGTCATTTGAATGGTCAATTTGACAACTGTCAGACATCCTAAAAGAAATTATTGCAACAGTTGATTATCCTACAGGCTACTGCAAGGTCTTTAATAAGCCCTTTGAATTCTTTTTTTTTTTTTTTTTGAAAGATGTATTTAAATCAGACTATAAACATTTGTAACTATGCCTAAAGCAGAAGCATAGATGAAAAATGTAGGCAGTAATAGAAAGATAACATGCCCTTGCAAGACATCCTACTTTCTAATGTCATTGAATACTTGAGGATGTGTTTCAGTTGGTTTAATCTTCTTCATATGATTGAATCATATTACATTCATATTACTGTTTCCAGGTAGCAAAAAAAAGCAGGCTGGCTGACAAAGGGTCACCACAAAGATTTTGCCACTTGACAAAAATTTTTTAATTGAAATGCAATTGTATGTAATAAAACCTGTAACTACAATAATTCTGATTTTTCTTTTGCTTGGACCGAGACAAAGGATAATCAGCTCACTAAAATGAGGTTATAAGCTAAAAACTAAATTCAGGTCAGGCACCAAAATGTAAAAATGAAAATAAATAAATAATAATATGTCTAATTTAATTGCAACCGATAGATTTTTAAGATGATGGGCTGTTGAGAGTTCACTCCATCAGACAAGACTATAAAAGTCTTGAACCCTTGAATCCTTCAAAGAAGCCTTGAAGACCTGCAACTTCTGCTTAGCAAGTCTAAGCAAACACACAGAGCCACAGTTGTGTGCTGTGGGGGAACCACATCAAAACTGGATTAGGAAATGCAATTAAGGTGGATTAATTATGGATGGAGGGCTGTTCAGTTCTGCTTCATCTTTGCAGGCCTGTGCTTATACACTGACTGCTTCCTGCACAGGAAAGGAGAGGGCAAGCTGTCAACAGCCCCAAGAATCAAAGGATGTTGAGTGAGGGTTGTGATGGCGGAACATACTGGCGTGACGACAGAACCAGGCCTGCTCACCTGTTACCATCGGCTGAGATGGAAAGAAGTAGACAGAACCTAACTGCATAATTTCACACATGCTTGAAAACATCAAACACCCAATTTGAGTGGTGGATAAGATAGACATAAAGGAGGCGAGAAGAGCAGGACTTAATGATTATTTCACCATTATAGAAAAGAAGAGAATCACTGCAATCCATCCAGTTTCCTTAACTCAATAGAAAACCAGGCCTCAATTTCAAACAGGTTTACATATCAATTAATTCCAAACTTCTGGTGAATGTTTTAAATATAACGCTCTCCAGAAGCTCAAAGCAGAGGCTGATCTAGGATTAGGTGACACAAAATCCAGGAGACAGCAGAAGGGCCATTCTGAGAAAGGGATACCTCCTTAGTTGCTCTTCCTAAGGTTTCGTCTTCTTTTTCCCTGGGATTTGAGGGGGAGTTTTTATCTTTCCCAAATGAGGGTCTAAGGTAGGAGTGTCAAATGTATCCCTTGGGGACGAGAACCGGCCCGTCAAAGAGTCCAGTCTGGCCCATTGGATGACTTTGCACACCTAATATCTATGCACTTGTGAAGGCTGAGGGGAGCCAGGTTTCAGGAGCAAGTTAAACAGTGAGTAGTGTATTTCATGTAAAATGCTGCTTTGGAGGCTTTTCACCCAACCAGAATACAGTTCTCTGAAAAAACAATGAATGCTTATGGTGGTCATATTTTGAGATACTGAACAATGTTCAAAACAGCAGCTTCAGAATTAAATAATCTGTATCGGACTTCTATCTTGCTGCAAAGTCAATACCAAAACTTAAGATTTGTAACTGTTTTATAAGGCAAGTGATAACTCAACCTGCTTCCTCAATAGCCTCCGCTTTAGATTGGTGTGGTGATGCAAGCATTACTACACAGGAGTGGAAGTGCATGGAAAAATGCAATGACCGTGAGTAGTAGACTGACTGAATGTGAGAAAACTGAGACATATGGCTGTAATTGCAGTTATTTTTCTCAAGACATCTCAGGCTGTTCATCATTTGTTTTGTAAATGGATGAACATTCTCAGAATGGACTTCTTTACACTAGAAGAAAGGGAAAAAATTGAAGGTGCTGTTAATCATAGGATATTATGCTATGGTTTCACTGGTCCGGCTCACTTAACATTAAATTTGGATGTATGTGGCCCATGTGCTAAAATGAGTTTGACACCCCTGGTCTAAGGAATGAATGTGTTGCTGATCGTAAAGAACCACCTGGTTTGTTTGTTTTGAAGATGAAGAGACCTCTGCAGATAATTCAACTCCTGCTAAAAACCTCCTGACCAATGCACACTTAAGGTTATCAAATTGGGAGTTCAAGCTTTGCACATGGAAGAAGTTTCATCAGGTTCCAATCTGCAATCCTCACCACTAGATGTCACTAAATACTGCCAACTGTTGCTTTAAATGTAGAGCTAGGCAATAAGGGGAAAGTCAAATATCACAATATTTTGGAACAAAATATATCGACCTTGCGACAATATTGTAGGGTTGTCTATTGGTTGTTTCACAAAATATTTAAACAATGACATTTTTGACAATCATCAGCAATGTGGAAATAATAATTAAGTGGGTAAAGGCAAATAATGTAAAAGCTAGAACAATCTGTTTAATTAGAAAATTACATCACTTTAACACTGCCTTTAAAACCAGGAAAAGACACCATCATATTATCCAAAAACTATGACCACTAGTCCATACCCATTGGTAGCTTTGTCACCTTCTACCTATGCCAGTCCTCAATGCCTATGTGCTGTTTCACACAGATTGACCACATCAATAATAATAATAATAATAAAGTTTATTTGTATAGCCCTTTAAAACAGCCCAGAGGGTGACCAAAGTGCTTTACAATAAAATAAAATAAAACAGCAAAAGAACAACAGTAAAGGACAGCAATAAAAAAAATAATAATAATAAATAAAAAATAAACAATAACAATAACAATGTCATAACAACCTTAAGTGACGACCTAAGGGTTCTGTTTCTGACTTGTGGCGTGAGAAGGTCAGGTAAATAGGGTGGAGCAAGTCCGTTAAGAGCTTTAAAAACGAATCTTAAAATCTTAAAATCGATTCTAAAATGGACAGGAAGCCAATGAAGAGAGTAAAGGACAGGAGTGATGTGGTCCCATCTAGGAGTGTTCATTAAAGTACGGGCTGCTGCATTTTCCACGTATTGCAAACGACTGATGGATGACTGGGAAGTGCCAACATAGAGTGCATTACAATAATCTAGCCTTGAGCTAATGAAGGCATGAATAGCTTTTTCAAGGTCAGCACGATTTAGGAATGGCTTCACCTTGGCCAGAAGGCGCAACTGAAAAAAGCTTACTTTAACCACAATGTCAATTTGTTTGTCGAGCTTGAAGTTACTATCGAACGTAACCCTGAGATTTCTGACCGTTGGACTGAGTTCCATTGCTGTGAAATTAGACATTTCTGTTTTCCCAAACACAATACACTCTGTCTTGTCTTCATTAAGATGTAGGAAGTTGGATGACAACCACTGCTTAATGTCGGCAATAGCATTAGTCAAACTCCTATGTGCCCCACTTCCTGTTAGGCCCAACAGTAAATAAATTTGGAGGTCGTCCGCGTAGCAGTGGAACAACAGATCGTGTTTCGCTATAATTGAACCAAGCGGCAGCATGTAAAGAGAGAAAAGATTAGGGCCAAGGATCGACCCTTGTGGTACCCCGCAGGACAGAGAGGTGCTCGAGGAGGACAGGTCACCAATCATTACTGAAAAGCTTCGTCATCAGTTAAGTAGGAAGTAAGCCACTTAAGTGTGGTGCCACTGATGCCAACATATTCATTAAGGCGAGATAGCAGGATCGCGTGGTCCACAGTATCGAAGGCCGCTGTGAGGACTAGCAGTACTAGGATCATAGGGAATCTGGCATCAACAGACAGAGCAACGTCATTGTGTACCTTCAGCAAAGCAGACTATGACGAGATCTGAAGCCAGACTGGAATTTATCAAAAATATTGTTGTTCTCTAAGAATGCTTGTAGTTGTGTGAAAACAACTTTTTCTCGAACTTTGGACAAAAAGGACAGATGGGAGACAGGTCTAAAATTTGATAGAATTGAGGGATCGAGTTGAGGTTTTTTAAGGAGAGGCCGAACCACAGCATGTTTCAGGGCGGCCGGGACAGAGCCAGAGCTAAGAGAAGAGTTAATAAAAGTCAGTAAGGAGGGACCAACAATATTAAACACCTCTACCAACAGTTTAGTAGGAATAATGTCCAAGGGGCAGTTTGTGGGATTCATATGTAGCACCACTTTTGTGAGGGTTGAGATGGAGACTGGTTCAAACTTTTCAAACACAGCAGAGTGTGGCGAGTAGAAAAATGTGGGACAGACAGAATGACGGACTGACAGAATGACACACTGACAGTTTCCGTGATTATGTACAGCACACCATACCGTGACTTAGTCATACCAAAAATTAGAAAAATAAATAAATATTAGGCCACAGGGGGAGCCACAGCGATTGGTCGCATTTGAGCTATTTTTAAGTATTTTTTTGTTATTATTCTTGAATTTTGAAAAATACAACAATGTATTCAAAATAAAAATAAGTGTATGAAATGTTTTTTTCAGATTAAATATAGTTTTTATTCACTTTGGTAATTCTTTGAATAAATAATTTATTTTCCCTTTTCACTTCCATATATATTTTGACATTTAAGGTCTTATTTTTTTCAGTTGCATGTTTTATTTTTTCAGATTCAGATTTTATTTTCTCACTTTAAAATCTTTTTTTCAGTTTCAGACTTTTGACCTTGATGATGGCCTGGCTCCACAAAAATCACCTGGAGCCAGGTCAGGTGAGTAGAGAGGTGTTTAGGATTGTTTCCTTTTCCCCAAGCTTAAAGGTTTCATCCAGGGGACACGTTCACTGGATGAGGAAGCATCAACAGGGCCGTGATGATGGAGCTGTGGACAATCACACTTTCCAGCTTTGACAAATTTCCCACTTAAAAGACGTCACACAAAAAAATGTCCCCCTTAATGTTTGTTATGATTTCCCAAAACTTCGTAAGACTTCAGTACTGTCTAAAACAGATTTCTAAATGGAAGTTTGTCACTGGCATCAATTTTTAAACTGCCAATCACATGAACATGATGTATATAAGTGTTGAGTCAGAATTTTTTTTAGTTCCTACGTTCCCTGAAGGCACTGTCACTCATGATTCCACGCCCTTCTCAGTTGTTGCCACGCCCCCCACGCCACATCAGGGTCAAAAGTCTGAAACTGAAAAAAAAGATTTGAAACTGAAAAGTGAAAAAAAGATTTGAAACTGAAAAGTGAAAAAAAGATTTTTAAGTGAAAAAATAAAATCTGAATCTGAAAAGATAAAACATGCAACTGAAAAAAGATAAGACCTCAAATGTTCAAATATATATGGAAGTGAAAAGTGAAAATAAATTATTTATTCAAAAGAATTACCAAAATGAATCAAAAATACATTTAACCTGAAAAAACGTTTCATACGCTTATTTTTATTTTGAATACATTGTTGTATTTTTCAAATTCAAGATCAACACATGAATTTTCAGTTTCAAATTTTATTTTTTCAAGTACAAAACTTTTGACCCTAATGTAGCTCCATAGGTCCCTAGATTATGTTCACCAAGTGTCATGCAGATCGGTCAAACTTCCTAGGAAGAGAATGATTTTAAGTGTTATTCAAAAAATTCAAAATGGCAGAAAATTTATATAACTGGAAGTTATGGGTTCTTGAGGCATATTTGTTTCTCATGAGGAGAGGCATCTCTGTGCAAAGTTTCATCTCTCTACGACATACAGGGCATGAGATATGCCCATTCAAATTTGCAATTTCAATTGGTTGCTATAGCGCTCCCCTTTTGGCCAACTGATGTAATATTGCTTCATTCGCATCCTCCCATGATCCTCTACCACTGTGCCAAAGTTCACATAGATTGACAATGTCAGTCAGGAGAAAAACTTGGAACAGACACAGACAGACACACCCACAGACAGAGTTTTTGTCATTACCGTATATAGTAAAATATCTCGTTTCATTTCAGGATATTGATGTAATATCAACATATCACCCAGTCCTATTTAGGTGTTAAGCAGCCAAAAGATATACAGTACACATTGGGATGGAAAAGTCACTCATGACTTATGCCTTTCAATCCACCCAGCCCACTCTAGCTCTCCTGTAGCAGCTAAAGAGCAAAGCTTTGTGCATTCCTTAATCCCTCTCCCTCTGCAGACTGTTTCCCTGTGGGAATGTGTCATTTCTCAGAATGTGTTAGCAGCTTGAGTGGATCCCTATCAATGAGTTGTTCAAAGCTTCTGTCTATATTTGAGCTCAAGTGTCCATTCTGCTTTCAGTATTATGAGGAACATCAGCAATGTAGTAGTAGTAGTGTATGTTTCTGTGCGTGTTTGGTCCATCAGTACTACTAGAATGTGGCACTTGCTCTCACTCACAACACACTGACTAACATATTTATTCGGATAAATTAGGAAGGCTTTTACCACAGAGGCAAGCGTGGGACGCCTAGACCCTGATTCATTAGTTAAAAAGCACCCTAATAAATTCCCCACTTTTAATGTTTCACAGAGCTATTAAAGGCGTACAGAGGCTCGCACAGCCCTGTTTCCCATTACAGCTTTCAATAAATGACAATCGGCACTCAGTGTAAACGGGAGGAGGAGGGGGGAGCATCAGACTTTTCAGCCTGCCTTTCAAAGCCTTCCTAATAGCACGTAAAGACTTATTAGGCATTGTGTGCTGGCGCTTTAGAAGAGTGAGGCACTTTGTTCCAGAGTTGCCCAGGCTTAAGTTAATGAATAGAGCCGCTGCTTGACTGAGGCTAATTCACATCGCTCAGCAGAAGAGGTTCCATATCAATCTATATCAGTTACACAGGGACTTTCAAAGATGAAGGGAAAACTGCTAGTGAGCTACAGAGAAACTCGGGGAGAAAAAAAGAGATAAGCCTTTTAGAAAGCGAGTGAAGACAGAGATGGAGCCTCAGAGAATTTACTTCATCTCCTATTCCAGATTGTTTAAGTTGAAGTCTTTGCAGAAGCTAGGACAGCAATTCAGTAATGGCTGAATGTCTGACAGACAGACAGCACAAAAACAGTTAACTGATATCTATGTATAGCAGAATCAATTAATCAAACTGCTTCCTGTGATATGCATTCATAGTTCTGTGACCGTAGCAGGAAATGAGCTCCCTGAAGACACATGCATCTCCTTAATCCATCCTAAATGATCCCAATTAGTGGTAAACCAAACAATATCTAAACAGTAGAATGGCTCCTGAAACAGATTTATCTGTATATTTATTTAAATTCCTCAACTGTACTGTGACCCTGGACTGCCAACACTCCTTATAACAACGTAACCAACATAATATTATGTTTATAAAGACAGTGGATGCTTCTTTGGTAGGATAGGGCCTTTCAAGTGTGGTACAGGGCCTAGGCAAGACTCCTTCTTAACATTTGGTGAATGCACATTGGAGCAGGCTAGCAAGTGATCAGGTATCCATCATTGAAGAGGCTCTTTAATACCAGCAAATCGTGTGCAAAGAATTGATGCCTGCTGAGGATACACAAAAAATTATCCGAAGGAAGGAGGTCATTGGTAGAATCTGAAGGATACTTGACATTGGCACAGTCCTTCGGCAGGATCTGATGACGTTGCTTCAGTGAAATTCCAACTCAGTCTCTCCGAAAAACATCAAATACGAGTGCTTGGTCAGTGACCTCTGGCATCAGACACCTACGAAAAAAGCCGTCCTTTTTTCGTAGCGTCCTTTGCAGTTGTTAAATGGCGGCCGGCAGCATCAGGGAGAAACGCGGTGGGACAACAATGTAAGTTAAGGTGGCAGAAGTCTGAGTAGGGCAGGCGGGAGGGATGGTGGACTGGTCCAACAACCACTGATTTTCACCCAGGAGGTTGGCGTTCGCCTTCTGTATGATTGTAAGGCCAAACCCTGTTCTTTTTCCCTAAAGGGTTTTTTTTTGGGGAGTTTTTCCTTATCCGCTGTGAGGGTCCAAAGGACAGAGAGATGTCGTGTGCTGTAAAGCCCTGTGAAGCAAACTGTGATTTGTGATATTGGGCTTTATAAATAAAATTGAATTGATTGAAATCCAGCCACGGGTGTGTTGCCTAAACCCCACCACGTGCATGCCTTGGCCAAAGGTAACCATGTGTGTTTGTTGTTGAAGGAAATTTGTATGCAAACTGTGCATTTCTTGTGAAAACAGAAATGTATTTTGAGAATAGACAATGCATGTAACAGGCTGGAGTTGAAACCGTGTTCCAGGACATCAACAAACACTGCATTCATGGTACCTTGCACGTCATATGTTGACATGGAAAGTCCACGACAAAACGTCGATATGTGACAAGGTGTAAGTGAGAATGTGTTGAAAATAGGGCTGGGTTAAAATAATCAATTCATCTACTTCAAATCGATCTTCACTGGAATGAAAGAACCAATATCGATTTGTAAAATCCGAGATCAATCTTTTAATCTTTTACACTTTTTCCCACTGATGTGTGAAGCTTTCACATCGTTAATCTCGCTGGTAGTAAACGAGCCGTTGCACTAAGTTATGAAAGACAGTAGTATTGAGAAGCTCCAGCGTTACTGGCTCTTTTATCTGTAACTGTTACGCGTACTTTTTTACATTTGGGTGTAATATATTATCATGCTGCAAAGTCTCCTCCTGCTGTCTGTGCGTCCTGGCTGCTGTGCCACTTTTACGCACACACAGAGAAATACACAGAGTAAAGATGCCGCGATGGAGACCGAGAGGTGAGGATAACTTGAGCTGATGACGACAACTACGCTTGTTACTGTGAGTGTAACAAAACCTCTATGAGGAAAAAGCCAATACTTTATCAATACACCTGATCAGCAACATGTAAACATGTAGAAGAGCGATATTTCAATCTGCTCTGTCTGCAGTCTCTCATCCACCGCCACCATTATAATGTTATAATCAAGCACAGAGCGCTTTACAGCTAATAGCAAAACAAAATTTTTGGTCAAACGGTTTAGCTCAGTTTGTCTCGTACCTTAAAACTTATGTGACCTGCAGACAGTGAGTCTCCTCAGCAGCACAGAGGACAGGAGGACTGATACCGACTGATGTCTGTGTTCTTTATTCTTTCTAAACTTCACTCAGTATCGTGATGTCAGGAATATGATTTATTTTATTGACATTTTAATTTTGCTTCAAGTGAGATATTAAGTTTATATTGTGACTTTGCTGTTTTAATATTACTGTTGCTGTTCTAGAAACATTTAATTATAAAATATTCAGTTTTATTCCTTATTTATTCTTTTTAAAAAACAATTCCTTGTAAATGTTGCACTATTAGTTCTCTGAGAATTTCTTTCACAAACCAGAAAAAAATTGGTATTGTAACTGAAAATTCTCCAGTCAAATCGAATCGAATCGGGACCTCTTGAATTGAAATGGAATCGATTCAGGAAATCAGAGGTGATACCCAACCCTAGTTGAAAATTCAGCTGTTTAAGGATCCTTGCTTGACTTTGAGAAGCACCAACGGACTAACTGGAGCCACTAGTATCTGACAGGCTGTGAGCCCAGCACAATAACATGAGGGAGATCACATTTCAGGAGCTGGGAGGGGCAGAGCAGCACACACAGTGTTTATTTACAATGAAGTTCATGTGTTTTTGGGTGAGAGAGAATACATGGCAAGAAAACTAAAACTGCACCAATATGGCAACATTTTGGATTTGAAGTCGATTAAAGAGGTGTCCTAAATAACCTTGAGCAACACAGCTGTGCTATTGTGAGCTGATCTTCTGTCTGATTGTCTGTTTCTATTTATAACTTTCACTTTGCTTCTGTTAAGAGAAGTAACACTAAAAACATAGGTAGACAGCAAGTAAGCTACTACCCATCTTTCAAGAGGTTTCATCTCTAGTATGATCTCAAGCAAACAGCTGATGTGCACACAGTTTGTTTACATGATGTAACAGAAGTGCATATTTAACAGATTCAGTGACAGAGAGCTAAAATGTTAGGCAATACTACACGAAAGCCTGACACTCGTTTTCTGTTGGGACACAGTGCGTTATGCTTCACTCAGGAGCGGCTGCTGAGTCTGTGTGACACCTGGTAATATTGGGTATACCAGTCCTGTCCAGTGTTTGGCTAAATATCAGACCGGTTTCAAAATGTTTTACACTGGCCCTACCCTTCTTACACACACAAATAGATAATCTAACTCTTTCGCAAACAAAATTTCCACACTGCTTAATATGTGTCTACTACGAATGATTTCCTAGAAGCTTAACTTCACACTAAATTTTGTTTTACACTGAAAGATCCAAACAAAGAGGAAGGCCATAAAACACTGCTATTCATACATACAAAATGCAATCTGACTGTATAACACTAGTCTCTGTGGAAACATCCCTGTGCCTAATGGAGGGATTAATGGTCAACTCCTCATAGATCACCGTGATGAGAATTGAAATTGACAGGCATTGAAGAGACCCCAACACTCAGTGCGCACACACACACACACACACACACACACACACACACACACACACACACACACACACACACACACACACACACCTGAGCCAGTATCAGAAACTGTGAAAGAGCAACACTGTAGATGTGATTAAACCATCCGTTTATCAGTTTGTCATGGCACAAGACACATGCATGCACTTCCATCCAACCGTCAATTACACACAAGCAAGCACGCACGCACGCACTCACTCACTCACTCACTCACTCACTCACTCACTCACTCACTCACTCACTCACTCACTCACTCACTCACTCACTCACTCACTCACTCACTCACTCACTCACTCACTCACTCACTCACACACACACACACACACACACACACACACACACACACTAAAGCTGAATCTTGTTTATTATGATGTCCATTAGCATGACTGACAGGAAGGTTAAGAGAGGTGAGCAGTTACACTAGCCTCCTGTAGTGTGACAAAATGCCTCTGAGGTTTACGGATATTGTACCTCAGGGGCCGTCATCAACAAAAGGCCAGATTCAGAGAGGAAGTGTTGACCTTTTGCACTGCTGCATCTTCACTAGTGATGCAGTAATGATGGATTGCAAAGTCCTCTTCAGCAGACAGGATGGGAGCAGAGCCTTTCACAGACAATGATGTGTGTAGAGTATCTTCCGTCCTCCTGCCGTACCTCTTTCCAAGAGGG
Source organism: Epinephelus awoara (assembly GCA_035609425.1). Taxonomy (NCBI): domain Eukaryota; kingdom Metazoa; phylum Chordata; class Actinopteri; order Perciformes; family Serranidae; genus Epinephelus; species Epinephelus awoara. Next base: position 36,935,617 of record CM069300.1, read on the forward strand.
CTGCAGCAGACTGAACTCATGCTTTTACAGCCTGCTGCCCCCTAATACGGGCTAGTGGTGGCTGTGTAAAGGCTGCTAGAGGCTAGAGGGGATGTATGTACCAATATGAGTGTGGGTTTGTCAGTCAAGGTGTCAGTCAGACTGACGGGTCATTGTGTCGGCTGACAGCCGGCTGAGAGCTACAGCACTTCCATTAAGAAGGAACATCACTCACTGGCCATTACAGCCGTAGTCCTCTCCTGTTCACTGGGATAGAGGATAACAGGGACCATATATACACCCGAGGCATCAGCAAACTCTCCTGGCAGCTGAACAGACCTGTGGGCAAGTCCTGTTCTTCCTACAGATGTACCTCAAAATGCTGAGATGTTAGATATGCAGCAATGGGAAAGCAATCCATTCCCTCAGTACTGTATCAAATCTAAAGCCTGGAATCTGCCTGTCAAATCCCTTAATGAATCCATTTGGATTCAGCTGTCACCATTTGTAAATTGTAAAAGGTTTAAACAACTAAGATCAAAGACTCAACTGAAATGTGTTGTCTGAGAGAGCAGAGACATAACATACAAAAACTATCGACAAAGATTTTCATTGTCAACACCTCCAAACCTCAGGCAATTTACATTAATACAACACCTCTAGCTTCAGTCTAAATAAATAGTGAGCGTCTTGACTTGAAGAAGATGAAGAAAGAAAATGGGACAAAACGTGGGGCTTTAATAGTACAAAAATTACAGTTTGATTCATACCGCTTTAGGAGTCATAGTTTGGTGTGAGTTTGGTAGGCAGAAAAAAAACAACAAATGTCTAAGGGTACAATTTTACATAAAGCAAAGGTGTGTAAGTGATGATTAATTTCTACTTGCTAAGACCCTATGCAAGGCAGAGCTTACCAACTAGCTCACCTCAACCTAAGCTAAGGTTAGCCAGGTAGCTGTGAATTAAGCCTTGTTTACACCAAGCAGTCTGGTTCAGTTCAGGTCAGTTCAGTACACATTCGAATGGTTATTTTTTCTTCTTTATTGTGAAAAGTTGTGGATGGTACCAACAGAACCATTCCTTACTGTCCCCATTTTGGTCACACCTCTATTGGTGTACCTAGCACACTGATCTGGAACTTAAAGGTGGAGCTAGAAACACTACAGTCGTTGACTGGTCAATTAAGATCTGTCACTCTTGCTCAGGGCTGAGTTGTGACTGGTTTTTCAGGTTATGTAACCACTGTTCATACTGTGGCAAGTTTTACATGCACAAGTAAACTATAACTATAAAATGAAAGGATGTTTTAATGCCTCTTCATCTTTATTAGTTCATAACAGCTTTAACAGCTCTATGCTGAGAAAAATACAATCTGATTCACTGTGCCGACTCCAAGCAGCTACCGGCAACTTTTAAGGTGGAATGTTTCCTTGAATGTAACTCAATGCATGAGTTGATGACATGAATCCATCAACACACCTTAAATTCTAATATTACATCTTTGACCATTTCATTTGGTTTAACTGTCTCTTGAATGACACACTTTCAGTAATGCCTGGACCCTCAAGTTTGAAAATTATGTATGATATTCAACTGGATGATGTGAACTGCATATATTTTTTCCGAATGTGGCGGAGCGTTGTTCCGGTGTGCTCAGGCAGCACCAAACCCCTGCTCCTGCCTGACCCAATTGAACTCAATTCAATAACCTGCTATTTTTAAATATCTGAACAAGAGAGACTCTCAGTCCAGCCTGTTCTTTTTTTGTTCTGAAAATGTCGGTGCGCCAACTCCATTCTGTGGACGGTAGCCTAAATGATAAGCAGACTTTTTTCTGCACCACCAGTGAAGAGCTGGAAAAAGCAGTGAAAACAAAATCGGCTAAATATAAGAGTACTGTCTGCGGTGGAAGCTCTAAACCATTCTAGGGTCTAGGTGCATGTTCGTAGAGGTTACTTGGTTCTAAAGGTACTATACCAAAAGTTTGTGATGGAAACGTGGCTTTAGCAATGTGGCATGGATCTGCTGTTTGCTGCTTCATAACTTGAGCTGATAAAGTGGTGTGCAACAAAGCAACGCCTCTTGCATTTTTTAAAAGGACACGCCCTCCCGGAAATATGCACTCCCCCTTTTCTCGTCCACAAGGAAACACACAGAGAGCTGAAAATGGATGCCAAGAGATTTAATTCCGTTTTATCAAACGTGTACTCAGTCCACAAGATTGTGGAAATGAAGGACTTACAGCGACTTTGTTTAAAACTTTTAACGCAGTCAGACTATGTTTACGAGCACAAGAGTTCAGCGAGCCACCGAAGGACCGCCCTGCGGATTTACGATTGGTTCTGCAACGTAGGAAGTTCTTTTTTAACTCTGAAATTGTATCCACCCATCTAAACACAAAATCCGGGAGAAAGTCATCAGTCCCAAAGCAAAGCGTCTAAAGACTGAGTGAGTCTGTGAGTCTACACATACTTAAGAGGCCACATTGGAGACAGAGAAGTGATGATCACTTGAAGTTGATGAAAACTACGCTCATTACTGTAACTGCAATAAAACCTTTGTATGTGAAATGGCAGCACTTTATCAATACACCCGTTCAACAAGAATTAACATGTAGCAAAGAGATATTTCTATCTGCTCTGTCCAAAGTCTCCCCCTACAAACAAACTTAAGCAACAACAACAGTTTATGTCTAACTGTTTAGGTTTGCCAAATTTGTCAGCAGTACCTGCAGGCAGTGAATCCCATTAGCAGCAGAAGGAGGAGCACAGAGGACAGGATGAAGGACTGACACTGTGTTCTTCATTCTTTCTAAACTAAACTCATACCCCTTCTCCACCATATTAGCTCTGGTTCTTGAACCAGTTCTGTTCAGGATTCTTGGAACCGTGGCGTTTCCACCATTTTTGCGTGGAACCACTTTAAGCAAGGATGTGTTATCAATGAAACACATTGCACAATGCACAACAGATATTAACAGTAGTAGCAAAAATGTTGATTACGTTGGTTCCCTACGAACTTTGTTCTGTTATTACAGATATTTGTTTTTACCCCCCAACCATGTATGGACCAACAAACATGAGACTGCTGCACACTCATGAACAATTTCTCCCTGGACTTGTCTTTTGTTGCCTTTTCCATCTTTTTGTTCCAATCTGTAGAATAAAACAAGCCCACGAATGTTAACGGTTCGCAATTCAGGTCCAAAAGAAAAACAATAACTGCTATTTTTTGGTTCTAGCTGAGAACTAACTTTTCAGGTTCAGAACCAAATTATTTTTGGTCAAAATGCTCTGAGTCGTTCAAAATTAGGTGCAGGAACTGGAACAGAACTGGTTCCATGTTGATGGAAAAGGGGTATCAGTAGTAGTCTATTGTGATGTCAGGAACATTGTTTATTTTATTGACATTTTACATTTGTTTCTGGTGAGATATTTTTGAGTTTATATAATGACTTTGGTGTTGTAAACATCACTGTTGCTGCTCTAGAACCATTTAGTTATATTTAAAATATTCAGTTTTAGTCCTGTTTAATTTATAATGGTTTTAAATAATTCCTTGTACAATTAACGGCACTGGTTCTTTGAGAATCTCTTTCATATTCAGGCAAAATTGGTATTTTAACTGAAATATTCCTAATTAAGTTGATATTGCATCAAATTAAAACAAATCGAGAATTGAATGAAAACCTTGTGAATCGAATTGATTCAGGAAATCTATGGCGATACCCAGCCCGAATCTAGACACAAACAGAACTGTGAGAACAATTTGTGTTTTTACGAGCTAGTTGCTGGCAGTATTTCTTGGCTGGGAACTACTTCTTAGCTCCCCGGAGTTGCTGATGGTTGCCTGGCAACCTTTCAGCAAGTCTCTTCTTTTCTCTTTCCTCTACCTTCAGTATTCAGTTCTTGGTGCTGCAGTAATTATCGTTATCGTTATAAGTTCCAGACTGAAATGAACCTTTGAGTAAGCCCACACTGTGTTTGTATATGGTCACAGTAGTAATGGTACCAATTTGCTAAAAAGAGTTTGTCAGAGTCAATATGGACATATTCATTGTTTTGACAAACCTGGACTGACCTCAGAAATGTCACTGTAAGCCTTCAAATCGACACAGTAGTCAACCCCACACATATCGACACACACACAAGAACTAACACAAGTACACAGTGGCTCATACCTCATCTAGTTCAGAGATGTAGACAGGCTTCTCTTCAAAGCCAATAGGCATGGGTTCGTTGGGAGGGATCTCCACCTCTTCATACATCTTAGTGTTCTCTCTGCGGATTCCCTCGGGTAGCAGCAACTGAATGTCACACACACGAAAACAGTTAGGAAAACACAGACCTCACAAATGACCTCGAAGACTCAAAAATAACATAACTGGAATTTAAACACACTGAAAAGAATATCCAAAGTCACAAAATATACTATTAGAATTCAGCTCTATTCTCACAAAAAATGTTTTTTTTAATCCCAGATCCCTTATGGTTCCTTGAAAATACAGAGCAAATCAAACACACTTTGAACATCTAATCAGTGCTTGTTTCAAACATAAATCTTAAGTACTGCATATAAAAGCCCAAATTACAAAAAAAAGATAACACAATAACTGGCCATGGAATATAAAAATCTTGGTGCATTGTGTGGTGGAGTGAGTGAAGGTTTAATGTGATTTGTGTCATGCTTAGACATGCGTTTTGTAGAACATTTAGTTAAAGCTTGTGGTAGTGTGGTATGTGATAGAGTAAAAGTGTGAGGGGCAGCCTGAGCTCAACAACAAACTATCTAAACAACATTAGGAGAGAATACATTTTGTGTCTCATAAAGCAGTAAGCCACCATATCCCTGGTTCAAATCCAGGAGTGAGACCGTTGTTATGTCACATCATTATTTTCACTTTTTACACATTTTGTTATGTTGCAAGCTTTTTGCTAAAACTGTTCAAATTCATTTTTTTTTCAATCCACACTCAATACTAAGTGAAGTGAAGTACTAATACTTCACAAAGTGAAAACTGGATTTTATACATTTTTGCAAATTTATCAAAAAAGAAAAAATGAAATATCACATTGACTTAAGTATTCAGACCCTTTGCTCGGTACATAGTCGACGCAGCTTTGGCAGCCATTACAGCCTCAAGTCTTCTTAGGTTTGACAAAACCAACTTTGCACACTTGGATTTGAGGATTGTATGCTATCCTCTGCAAATCCTCTCATGCTCTATTACGTTGGATGGGGGCCGATGGTGGATTGCCACTTTCTCTCCAGAGATGTTCCATTGGGTTCCAGTCCAGGCTCTGGCTCGGCCACTCAAGGAAATTCACAGAACTGTCCCAAAGACACTTCTGCGTTGTCTTGACTGTGTGTTTCAGGTTATTGTACTGTTGAAAGGTGAACCTTTGGCCCAGTCTGACGTCTTGAATGCTCTGGACCAGGTTTTCCTCCAGGGATGTCTCTGTACTTTGCTCCGTTCAGATATTTCTCAACCCTGACTCCAGTCCTAGTCCCATAATGCTGCCACCACCAGGCTTCACCGATTGGTATTGAGCAGGTCATCAGCAATGCCTGGTTTCTTCCAGACATGACGTTTAGAACTGAGGCAGAACAGTTAACTCTTGGTTTCACCCGGCCAGAGAATCTTGTTTCTCACAGTCTGAGAATCCTTTCGGTGCTTTCCTGTGTCTTTCACTGAGGAGAGTTTTCCGTCTGGCCACTCTGCCATAAAGCCCACATTGGTGGAGTGTTGATATGATTATGATCATTTCATTGAGCCATTTCTGAAAGCAAGGGGGGTGTAGGAGTTTTCCAGCTGGTTAGAATCATCTCCTTGGCAGCCACCATCTAGAGCATCAAAGTCAATTGCTCTTCAGATGCATAGTTCAAAACACACTCTGAGCATCCAAAGGGTGCCAGTTCTGAGTCAGGGGGAATATCCCTTCCATCAGCCCTAGAGAGAACCACTAAAATATTTCACACCAATAATTGTGTAATTAAGGATAGGGCCAAAAAAGATGTGTCAGAGAGCCCCCTGCACTTTTGCATCTGTCACATGATGAGGAAAGAGACGGATACATTTGGTTCAGCTTGGTCTTCGGGTAATGAAGTCAGTGGAGGACTCTGTCTTGAATCAGTTTGTACGTGACGTTAATCGAGCAAGTCTGGATTCTAGACAAGCCTTCTTTCTAGATGTCATCAGAGACCTCAAGAGTTTGCTTTCTTGATTTATTTTATTTTATAGTAACTCAGCAAGTGTGACCATTAGTGTCTTAGTCACCTCTCTTAGTAAGGCACTTCTCCCCTGATTGCTCAGTTTGGCTGGGCGGAGAGCTCCAGAGTACCAGTTGTTCTGAACCTTTCCCATTTAAGAACTGTTGAGGCCACTGTGCTCTTGTGAGCCTTCATTGCAGCCGAATTTAGCAGCCTTCCCCAGATCTGTGCCTCAACATAATCCTGTCGCTGAACTTTGAAGGCAGTTCCTTCCACCTCATGGCTTGGTTTCTTCCCTGATATGCATTGTCGGCTGTGAGACCTTGTCAAATTAATTTACCACAGATGGGCTGTAGAAACATGTCAACAATGATCAAAAGAAATGGAAGGTACCTGAGCTAAATTTCAAGTATCATAGTAAAGGTCTGAAAACTTAAGTCAACTTAATTTCAATTTGTCCTTTTTAATAAAATGGCCAAAATGTCTTACACTCTGTTTATGCTTTGTTATTATGGGGTATTGAGTGCAGACTGATGACAGAAAACATAAAATTAGTATAAGGCTGCAACTTAACAAAATTTGAAAAAAATTGAAGGAGAACACTTTCTGAATGCACTGTACATATTATAAAACTCTTGTTTGTAACTCTCATGCTAACGGCAGGGTGAGGAACTTGTTAAGCTAAAATAAGTTGATCTTTAACTTATCTTTAATGATCTTTAAGAAATGGACAATTTAAAAAACATTGGGTCATATGTGTGTTAGTAGGAGCAGACTAAAGACTGGTGGGCTGTACCAGTTCAAAGATGACACTGTGAATTATTTGTTCACCAGTCCAGTGGTCCTTCATGTCATTGTGAGTAATAGTAAGAAAGTAGAAGAAGAATCATACATCACTTCAACTTAAGAGCTTGTGCTTTTTTAACATTTCAGTTGTATTAAATATCCAAGGCTAAAGCTGCATTACACAATAAGAAGAATGACAAAGAGGACAATTCATTCAGAACTAACAGTTATTCAATCCTCACCCTGGCTCCTCCAACAAACGCGGGCATCTTTGTGGCCTCTGCATAGCTGTCATAGACGTTTGGATATCGAATACGTTCATACACTCTTTCTCTGCTCATTATTGGTTCACGTCGTGCAGTCAGCAGGGCCTGCTCCCTGTGCAAGCAAACACAGAACACATAGAACATAAAAACTCAGAAAAGGAATCTGTAAACTGTAAATAAAAGCTGCTTGATAGGGTGAACTGAGTACTTCAAGATGAGGAGAAAGAGTCTTCTGTCAAAGTAGAGGAATAAACAGCTATGTAACTTCAACAAAAACAGCAGCACAGTGTCACATCTGCAACTACTTGGTTCCATACGTAAAACCTCATATCCACCCATATTTTAGTTTTAGAAAGAATAGTGCAGTTGATGATTCAAACGGAGAGGCACAGATGTGAGGCATTATGTTCCTTCCTAAAGTGGCTTACCTCTCTGCTAATCTTTTCCTTCACACTGGGCTGGATTTGGTCATGCTAAGTTTTTAATTAAACAGATCGCTGCTCTTTTTTTCATACTCTGAAATTAAACTTTCAGAAAAATCCTCTACAAAAAAGATGCGACAAGCTGCAGTGTCACTCTGCTTTTTTTATTTTATAAAGTTCATGCTAAGTTGTCATGAAAAATGCAGAAACTTGTCAGTTTTAGTGCAGATACCTGAAAGCACTGGTGGACACACGCAAAAAAAAAAAAAAAAAAAAACAGAAATGAAAGACTAACCAGATAGCCTCAAGCAGCTCTGATCGGGGTCCAAGCAGGTTTTCAAGCATATCATTGCTTGTTTCTGGAAAGCAAAACTGTTGATTTTCTTCAAACGTATTCATTGTGGTCATAACTACATGCTGATGCTCTGTTGAGGTAAAGAAATCTACTTTCACAAACAGTGTATGGAGCTTATGATCTTTCCTGAAAACATGTTTCACATGACTACATATGTGTTGAACTTTTATATCATTCAAGATCTGAAATGCATCACATGTCCAGTAATTCCTACACAAATTGTTTTACAATGTAATAAGTATTCAGACTTATCCTGCCAAATGCAAAGATTCAGACCATGTGCATGATGGCAAAGGCGGGATTTCAACTCTTAACCTTTGCAGTAAAAGACAACCACATTACCCCTCAACTACTGAGCAAACCAGCTGACTATTGTGTAAGTACAAACATGAAAACTATGCAGGGATACACCGGGAAGGTTTTGACAGGATGAATTATGACTTGGGTGAAGTTTGGTTTACCTGAATTGAATGTATACCTTTTGTATTTAACACATTGGGTCTCATTCATGAAACATGAAGAACAAATGTGTGTGTCAACTGCTCGTGGAAGGAAATTTCCATGTATTTCAGCATTCATCTATATGTTAGTAACTTTTCTATGTTGTTACTTTTAGCTGAATTAGTTTACATTTAGCAGATATAAGCTTCAGATTAGTTTTTTAAAAAATGTGAATGAGTTCTTCAAATCGACTTAATACATATTTTCCTTGCCTCAGGTCTTGGTGCTTGGCCATGTTTCTTTAGTGATAGCTAGTGTGTGTGTGTGTGTGTGTGTGTGTGTGTGTGTGTGTGTGTGTGTATTTATGTATCTCTATGTGGGGTGGGAGGGTTGGGTTTTCTCTTTTCTTTTTTGTTTTCCGTTTTGATTCTTTGCTGTTTATAACCTCTGTGAGGCACTTTGTGTTACTGTTGTATGAAAAGTGCCATATAAATAAAGTTGATTTGATTTGATATGTTTTCTACATTACTGGCACCCTGTTCCTACTTGATTCAATCAGGAGAGAGAACATTACTGACCAAACACTGAGCTATCAGTGATGGCTGTTGGAATGTATAGCCATTTAACACATAATATATCACGTACATCATCATACCTTCTGAGTTTGCTGTTACTGACTGCACCAGTGAAGGCATGCTGCTGTCTCCTCTGAGGTCTCTCTGATCATGCAAGCAAAGCACTCGTCTGCAGCAGAGAGCCGTGACTGGGAAGAAGCTCCTCCTACAACTGTTGTAGTTTTTTGTTTGTACTTATGAGTTTTTTTGCATCAAGTTTCACATCGAACCATTTTCATTTACCTTGAATGATTCTTACAACAAAGGACATGGAGTTATTAGCACCTGTTACCTCCTTCCAGGTCTCTGATTTACCTGTCCCTGTCACACTACTACTAACAGAAGAAACTAAAAAACTTTTTTCTCAACCCCACTTCACCTAAAATAACTGTGTGGGAAAAGTTTTTCTTTTTCACTATCCCTCTTTCTTTGTTTGCTCCATGTTCGCACTTCGCAGGTTGACAGGATGCACCTGTCCATGGTAATTATCACCCCGTACACAGTGGTCAATGGATATTCATGGGAGGGGATGTATGCTAATTGCTGACAAGCAAAAGCACACTGTCAATTTACGACTGATGGCATTCATGAACACAGACACCTGCCTACGGTCAATTCCAAGTGTCCTGCTGGGTTCATAAATCAATGTAGGTTTTTAGTACAAAGGTTTTTTTATGTGCAAATCTACTCACAGATTTCCTAAAATTTCATGAATGAGACCCATTAAATATTTGAGGTTTGTCAGATAAAACTGGAAATTTTCATCCATTTGTCCATTTCCTTGGTGGGGACATTAGGCTAAGCAAGGCTAACCCCAGATCCTGAGACGTTTCCAGGTTAGATGTGATACATATGTGTGTGTGTGTGTGTGTGTGTGTGTGTGTGTGTGTGTGTGTGTGTGTGTGTGTGTGTGTGTGTGTGTGTGTGTGTGTGTGTGTGTGTGTTCTGGGTCTACGCTAGGGTCTTCTTTGAGGTGGTCATGTCCGGAATACCTCAAAGGAGGCACCTGATCAGATGCCCAACCCACCTTAACTGACCCCTTTCAATGTGAAGGAACAGCAGCTTTACTCCAAATGCCTTAACTCCTCAGTCTATCTGACCTTAGATTGTGCAAACCAAATTCTGTACAAATTCCTGTAGCTCAGAACAAGATATAAACTTTTAGTACTTTGGCGCCCCATAGTAGCAGAATATTCCAAGACTGCATAGCAAAGCTTGGACGTAGCATCAGAACATGTTCACCACGTTTGGTTACAATCGCTCAAGCCAAATTTGATTCATGAGCATTTATGTAAAATTTAAACAATAGCGATATCCCTAGGTGATCCTGGCAAAGTTTCAGGACAACTGACCCAACAGTTTCTGATGATTTCTCAAAAACAAGGATTTATAGAAAATTTGAGAAAAAGTCAAAGATGCCGCTGAATTGAGATGTTAAAATGATGAAAGAATTTGACTCTCAGCCGAGCGGTTACTGAGATTATTGAGAACACTTAAACTTGATTGATACAGTGCCACATTGAGGTCAATGAGTGTCATTTCTTGTGGTTCAGTAGTGGGTAGGATTTGCAACCCATCTGCCAATTTTAGTGACTTTTGGTTTAACAGTTTTTGCTGCATGACCACTTTAAGCGGAGAAGAATAAGAAAAAAGAAAGAAAGAATAATGAGAACAAAAACAACAGGGCTCCAGCAGCAAGTGCCACTGCTTGGACCCCTAATGAGGAAAAAAGGACCAAGAGAAAGTTTAAAGAGATGATATACCGCTGGGCTCTCATCTCTCTGGGGTCAAAGGTCATGACAGCATCTGAGGAGTCACTGTCATCAACTCCTTTGCCTCTCTTCCTCTCTCTTTTCTCCTCCCTCCGGTACATCTTCATCATTTGTTTCTCCTGCTCTGACTGGATGGTCACCTGGCACCCAAAGGCGGGCTTGGTCACTTCGCCACTGACTTTTCGGCTCATATCTGGAGGAAATACAGAGTGAAAAAAGGCAAAATGTTACAACATCAAAGGTTTTTTCTTGACAAGATTAAATAATTTAATTTCTTTTAATGGTAGTCCCCTGGAGATAAGGGCACCGGACAGCAAAAAAATGTATAGTGTGTATAGTAGGCTTGGGCAGTATCACGGTACTATGGTATACCAGGGTACTTAGAAATGCCATCAGTATGATTTTCAGTAATGTCAAAAATAAAAGTGCTCCTCTCTCTATTAAGTTAATTGTATTTAATGCACCTCAGGCGCCACTGGAGGTCAGTCTCCAGTCTTTACTGGAGGAACAGGCCAGAGTTCTGCACCCGGGTACCCGACGGGTAACCTGCAAAAAGCTGTGTAACGGGTAAAAAATATATGTATATATAAATTCACAGGTAAAAATGAACTACATGCAGACATGCAGCAGTTGAGAACATTTTTTTTTTTCAGAATAAAACAATTAAAAAAATGTGCAGTATTATGTAATATTTTGACATCTAAATCACTATTATCATATATTATCACGCTGAAGGATAAAACATCAATCTATGTGAGATATAAACAGTTGTCAGACCATAAACTATCTAATCCAAACGTTTTGCTTGGGGCTAATGTACGTTGGTTTTCATTTTGGATGGAGAAATGTGGAGACATAATGTTGTATTATGAAATGAATAATTTCTATGTGTTGTGTTATTTTGTTCTGTTTCAATGTGCACAAATAAGTTAAGCAATCAAAGAGAACAAATTAAGTGATTAACAATCACAAACAAAACCAAAATAATCCATGCTCTTGAAATAACTGAAGAGCACAAACAACTAATTTGTGCAAACAAAATATTACTTTTTTCATTTTCTCCATGACCTGCCATGATCCATACTTTAAAAGGACTTGAGCAAAGATGATAGAATTCCTAATATTTTAAGAGTTTTCAGGCTCTGATGCACAAAGCCTGAAAGAGTATTTATCCCTGGCTGAACAACAGAACCGTTTGTACACACTGTGAAACCAGCATCAGGTCAGCCAATGTCAGAAAAAACTGATTCATATTTCAGCAGTAATCTTGATAGCCCATTGATGTCAGATGCAAGTGCATGTGGCATTGCACGGGTTAACGTTCCCCATTGCAGCCTCCCTGTTTGAGGCACAACAGCTCAATAAAAGGCAGAATTGCTCTTGAAAACAGATGAGATCTGATGATTGCACCACGGCCTGGGCTGATTGACTGAATGATTTCTTCTTTATCTCGTCTAGTGGCTCTACCTGCTGCACAGCCTCCCTCTCATTCTAGCGGCTCCCCTCTTCCTGTCACTCTTACCCTCCCTCCCATTACCTTTCCAACTTCCAACCCCTTTAACTCTGTCACCCTCTATGCACCAATTCCTCTGTCTAAACCATTCCCCATCCTTTACTTTCCCTCTCTCTGGGAGCTTTTGTGCCTTGTTATGCGACTCCAACAGTGATTGCCTCCAAATCTCCAGGATTCTCATTTCCACAAGCGATCATGGTGCCATAATCATTGTGAAGCGCATCACCCAAATACATTTTGTTTGCTTACAAGATGGTTTCAAGGTGTTTTCGCACATTTTTACATTGTTTTCTTCACACCTCCAACATCAATATAAGATTTTCAAGGCCAGTCTTTTTAGAGTCGACACATCCTAGTGATTGTGATTGTGATTGTGCAACAAGCACAAGAACCTCAGTTTAAGCATTTATGAGAATACGATTACATAGGACAATCCATTTGACAATTTTATGTATATAATACAATATCTTGTGTACTCAATTTTCAAACAGGGATAAATATCAAAGTGTTACCATTTTCATGCTAGCTAACCGACATGTATATGTATACTGTATATTGTGTTTTTTACTACATAAACCTCAAAATTTAATCTGCAGAAGGACTAAATCTATAAGTAAACATTTTTTATTTGGGTTGTTAACTTTACAATATATTATGTATACATAGTTATATTTTGAAATTTTATTTCCAACAATGTTTTTGCTCATCTGATAAAGTAAGAAGTCTCACGTTTTCTTTAAACTACCAAATTTGTTCTTAAAGATTTTACCCAAAAAGCAGTTAAATATCCGTCTATAATTATTCCATCTGACGGCAATCCATTTGACAGGTGTGACATATCAACATGTTGACTAAACAGCATGAGGCTGTTGCCTGAGTACTGGATGTCAACTTCCTGCGTCAAAGTTAAAGGTTATGGAATGTGGCATGCGTCACTGGTTGCCGACAATATCCACCAACACTGCACAGCCATTGAAGCTGAGTCTATGGTTCTTGAGTTTCTACAAGCCGCATGTGAATCTCTTTTCAACTGCCAGAAAAGTGCACTCAGTAGAGTGCAGATCCCTGACAGGCAGCCGTCAGACATGATCGCTGCCATTCTAGACAATACACGCGGCACAGCTGTGCCCAGGGGAATTGTCTCTCCTAAATCCCTTAGACTCAAAATGGTGGCGAAAATAACAAAATGGGTATTTTGCTTCCATCTTGTATCAACCTCACTTTAGGAGATCATAACATATTAAGTATAGAATTAACATGCAGAAGCTCCAGTTCAAAATGAAACCAAACTTTTCTATGGATGTCATTTTTTTAACCACAGAAAACATCAAGATGGGGACTGCAACAGATGGCAAGGTTTTCTGTCTTTAGCCGAGCCAGCTGCTAGAAATGCCTTTCACTCTAAGCTTTTGCTACGTGATTTTGTTGAGGACTTGTGACCCCTACCAACCAGTTAAGGGAATTGAGGATTCAGCAGTCAAAGGTAGTGTAAAACAGGTTTTTAAACAATTGTGAATCACTGCAACCATGAGAAGTCATTGAGCATTAAGTCATAAATGTACACACAAAATATTAGGCTGATTGGTTCAGTAGTGTGAGAGATTAGCTGCAGACACACAGAATCACGAACACACACTTACACACACTAACACACGTGTGTAAACAAAGCACAAAATGCATGATTCTCTTCAGGCTTACATCTGGCAGAGATACTAAGCAAGGGACATATCTTAGCGTTAAGCCCAGATACTGACTCTGAATGTTGTTTCAGGACCCATTGTAGTATTGTGTTTGACCAACAAAGGGACATTTGTACTCTGAAGTGCAACACATACTGCCGCCGGCGCGGCGCTGTGGCCGTCACGTTCCGCCCCCCAACACACATTGGCAGCAGCGCGTAGCTTCACCGTCGACACTAAAATGTATTTCCCACCCCAGCCCGCTAGGTGGCTGTAGCTACACTAGTTGCCAACGGTTGCCAATTGCTAATAACGGAAAAAGAGGAGAAACTTTGAGGCAACAACAACTTGGATTTCACTGGCGTTGATACTACGGCGGCCGAGACGTACATAAAAGGCTTTTCTCACAGCGCCGGCCGTGCTGGAAATAAAGCAGTGTGCTCAAGCAGAGCGGCGTGGCACGTCAGCCAGTGCGTTTGTACATAGAATATAATGGAGGCGGCCATTTTGACGCGCAGCGTTTTGATACGTATGCCGGCGGTGTGTTGCACTTGAGCGATGTGAATTGAAAAGCTGAAGACATAATTAATCATTTTAGTTAATGTATATCTGCTTATTAACCTAAGCTTAAGAAAAATAAAGGCAAGGTCTACTATTAACCGCAGTTCAGTGATTGATGTAGAATTCTGTAAAAATGATAACATAATGTCATCATATCTTCACTACACAATTCCACTTAAAGTTGAAATTGGATAATACTGGATTACTGTCCAGCCCTATGATGCTATTTATCATTAACCTTGTGAACATTACTCAGTGTAGGCTTCCTAAAACACTAAGAAACAACAACAAAACTAGAAAATGCATTTGGATATCAGATATTGGTTGGCAATCTAGTCCCTGGGTTTTATTGCAGAATAATGCATACAAATACACATTTTGTCCATTATATAAACTTAAAATGTCATTCAGCTTCAGCTTAACAACTGCTCCAGTGCTAATGATGGATTTCTGCTATCACAAAGTCATACAAAGCACTCCATAATCCTCCCTGTAAGTCTGTTTGCTCATAGTGTGGTTTAGTCATTTCAATATATAGCTCTCACCAATATTTAAGCTCTGTAATTGTGAAGGAAGTAAAAGTGTTTAAAGAACATTAAAATCAAATCAGTAATGAATTCTATGAAAGGCCCAAGTGCTGCAGGTAGTCAAATAGATTGCCTTGTTTTCAGACTTGCTTAGCAATGAGGATGATGCAACACTCCCTGCATCTTGTTCTCTGTGTTAGTTGTCACACCCAGAGCTGTGAGCGGAGTTTGTACTTGAGCAGCACAGAAAAGCCTCTGTTCTGAACATGGCCTGAGGAAATTGTCCAAAATGCTCGTCAGAGAAGCACTGGCATCTTCTTGTTAAATTCATGGCAGAACTATTTGCTATGGTACATCAAGTCTTGGAAAATGATTTTTGTGTAGTTTTCTACACATATTCCTCAGCACCTGCTGTACCACACTTGACCAGAGAAAGACATGTGCTTAATGACCCAGTCTAAGGCATCTGTACATACAAACACAAACTCTCAATGGGAGGCTATTTCCACCAGGTCGGGGTTGTCTGAATCCCACCAGGCTCTGCCTCTCTGTGTGTCTCCTTGCTGCTTTAGAGAAAGCTAGAAAACACAGCTCAAACTTGGCCAATTGCTCTCCGTCTTCTAGGATTGCATCAATACAGTGAACAGACAGAAGTAACGTTGAAGTTAAGCTACTACAATATACCACAATAAACTAAAATTACTGCCTCCTGGTTGTATGCCTCTGTGCACTGTTGCAAACATGGATGCTTGACACAAATCTTTCCCCCTGCAGCACAAATCTATATCATTATCATTATCATTGTTTCAAAGTAGACAACCGATATTAGTGTTAAGTTTATTCTTGAATCCAAATGGACATTTGTGTCAAAAGTGAGGACTCTCCCTCAAGGTGTTCTTGAGATATTGCCTTCACAAGAATGAGATGAACGCAAGGTCAGTGACCTTGACCTATGACCACCAAAATGTAATGAGTTCATTGTTAAGTCCAGGTGGATGACTGTGCCACATTTTAAGAAATTCCCTCAAGGCATTTGTGAGATATCCCAGTCATAAGAACGGGACAGATGGATGGATGGACAGACAGAAAGATGGACGAACAGACAGACAAACCAAAAACACAATGCCTCCAGCCAAAGCTATTGCCCGCACAGAGGCATACAAATATAGCTGAGATACCAAAAACATTAACAAACAGTCAATATTAGCATACCTTGCGACCTGACAAATATACATCTAATATTTACACCCCTTTTAGCTCTGTTTTGGTCTAGGCTCCTTAACTATGTAAGAGATTTCTGGCATTTTAACTACTCAGTGCTCCACAGTAGTCATTAGATAGCTTGATGAGAGCATAGTTTGCAGAGAAAAAAACTAAGACAATTAGCTGTAAGTGGGAGAGCTACAAGAGGTTAAGAGCTAAAAGGTTTGATAGAGCTGAATGGAACTATGAAATTGGTGACAATCACTGTGGTTTTCTCACTGCAAAACACTTTGACCACAATCATGGAGATCTATCTAAGTAATCTATAGAGCAGAGTCTAAAGTACATGGCGCAAGTGCATTCAGGGCGTGTCCAACTCAATTTTGCGAGTTAAAGGGTGCTTGATATGGGCACAAAGTAAGGCGCAAGAGGCAATGGAGTCGTATTTATTCCCTTAATTAATCATATGTGTGTTCCGGGTGTAACGTGAATTCAACCAATCAGAGGGTCATCTCCTATTTCCATTAAAAGCCAGGTGTGCCTGCATGTGGTGCACTGCTATTTACATGATGGATTCAGCTAATTTGAGCAGCGATCGTTTTTCTGCTGAGAGTAATACAGTAAAAGCAGTAATGGTACTGCAGCAAAATATCAAGGGACATTTAAGCATCAAAAGTAAAAAGTGTGAAGCAAAGACTATACATATGGTTGATTTTAATAACCATAAAGTAAGTAAGTGTGCACTGTGCAGCTGTGTTATTTGGGGAAAATAAAAGTATCAGATTGGGACTCGGTATCTCCTGATACTCAATACTGAATGATTTATATTGGAATAAATAAAAAAATATCTATTCCTGCAGCTTTAAACTGGGGATGTTTTAAAGTGGGTAATCAGTTCATCATCTAGTCTATAAAACATCAGACAACAGTGAAAAATTACCATGACAATGTCCAAGAGCTTAACTTTAGAGCTGATGTCTTCAGATGCCCTGTGTTGTTCATCCAACAGTTCAAAATCTCCCGGAGTATTCAGTTTACTGTCAAATAAGTGATCTTTTCCATCACCCTCTCTACTTCCGTGACATGTAGGTTTGCAGGTAGCAAACTAGAAGACAGCAAGTTTGTAAAAGTAAACAGCCCAATGGGCAGTTTTCCTGTGGTGCTCTGTGTACAATGACACAGCAGGAAAAGGGTTCACTGACAAAATGCAGCTAGAATCAAGAATCGAAGTTTAGGGGCAGAAATTTACTTTACTTTAGAAAAAACTGCAGTATGTGAATGTGATTTTGCATTGAATAGCCTGTGCTTTATCCAGCACCTGTTCAAAACTTTGTGGGATATTTGGACATGTTGTCTTTTTAATTGTCCATTCCACATATCCCTGCCTCTATCAGCCATTGAAATGTGGAGAAGAGCCACCAAGAGAATCTGTTCTTTGATAAACATGCAAGTGCCAAACTGCAAACTGCAATTTAAAAGCTAATCAGCAAGAGACAGGCATTCCCACTAAATCCCACTCTTCCTGATGGCATGCAAATAGTGGAAAATTTAATCAGCCTTTTTTAACCCCTCCTGACTTCACCCTCAGTCGTCAAGGCAACACTAATCTCAAAAGCTGTCTGGCAAGTGAAATTTTTAACGCTGATCAAAAGTTCTTCACAATGGGAATAATATCATCTGAGGCTTGAAGCAGCATATGGGTGTGACCACGGCTACATCTTGTTTTCTTTGGATTAAATACTGTACAAAATGTTTACATTGCTTCATTTCTCTATGTGGTTAGTTTAGTTACGCATTACAGGTGCGCCATAACTTCAAGCTGAATCACAGATAGAATGTAATTTAGACTGATTTGTCTGAGAGTTGTCTTGTTCATCAAACCTGTCATCCCTCCAGGTTAGATGATTTTGGCAATGAGGTCTAATGTGGGGCTGGTCTAATTCCAGTCTCTGTGTATTCAGGAACAAATGCCAGACTGCATTCTGCTGTAACTTCTCTTCTAATATCCACAAAACAAGAGCAAGGTAAGCATCGATCCAAAAATGTTTGGACTCATTTTATTAATTTTGTTACAAGAGACTTTCCAAGCCATCAGATCTATCAACCATTGATTACTCCCAACTAGCCACACAATATTGGGGAAATACATTAAATACTGATGATTAATGAAATCATCCCAAATTCGGGTTAACTTCAAAGACTGTACACCATTATTAGGTGATGTCTTTCACAAATACTGTAAAATATACTTTGTCAAGCTTTGCTGATGTGTCCCAGATTTTGTGTTTCAAGGACAGTGCGTCAAGCATTGAGAAGTTTGGTTAAACTGAGGCTGTCTGTTGGTAATTTAAAAAGCATGATGGTCTTAGGTAAGCTTGTATGGTAATGCAACCAGAGAAAAACATGTCAGAGTGACCCTGCGGACAAGTTTAAAAGTATATAAAAATACTTTGCTATGATTTTATTTTGTTTAACCTAGTTTTCCCACATAAAAAGAAGCTGTGAATTTCAAGGGGCTGGAAGCACATCTACTCTTTGTGTCCTCGGCTCTTCTGCCACTCACACACAGTGACACACCCCCTTTCAAATCTGCAGTGGGCACAGAGTGCACAAACACATGGGACAGACAGGAGGTGGATTCACGGCGAAAGGTTAAAAGTAAAACATTAATGGCCATGCTTTGCACGGGGCCCGGGAGAAAGAGAAGACGTGATATATGGACACATTTTCGCTACATTGAAGTGGAGAAAAAAACCTTATGCTTGATTTTAGTCGAAGGGAAGGAATGTGGGCACAAGGTAGCTGTAAAAAACACAACAAACCTGAAGAGACACGTCGCAGTTCACCACAAATACATCGTGGTAAGTTCACAAAAAGTTTGGTGGTGGTTGTTTATAACGTAACATTAAACCAACGGCTGTAAAGTTCCAACAATAACGTTAAACCGACCGCAAACTAATGCTGGCTAACTTACTAGCTTCGTATCATGTAGCAATAGTAGCCACTTGTTGATATAATTGTGTGTGGCTGGCTAACTTACGTTAGCTTCTTAGCATGTAGCGATCGTAGCCACTTGTTGATCTGCTGACAAAAAAAGTAAAAGGGTAAAATGATTGTCCTGATTAAAACTAGACTAAAATGTTGACAGTTTTTGTTGACTAAAACTAGACGAATAAAATTATGTTTTCTTGGACTAAAATAAAGACTAAAATGCTCGACTTATAGTCGACTAAAACTTGAGTAAATAAAAACAGGATGAGGTTGACTAAATGTGATAAAAACTAACCAGTGCGATTGAAACTGGACTAAAACTGAGACTAAATTTAAAAATGGCTGATAAAATTAACACTAGTAGCCAACAACTCAGGGGACTTCATGAGGCTTTATACAGCCATAGAAATTTTATCAAAATGAACTGTTTCTCAGCGTCAATGGCAACCAGGCCTGGCATCTAGTTGAGACAAGTGTTCATTTGTCAAAATGTGGCGCCACACCCAGCTGGTAAAAAGGAACTCTGCTTTTAATTAACATTTTGCAGTATGTTGAACTGAACTAGCATGGCAAACACAGCAATACATGGTTATCTTATCATACTATACAATGACGAAAACTCTGTCTGTGGGTGTGTCTGTTTCACGTTTTTCTCCTCACTGACTTGGTCAATCCATGTGACATTTGGCACAGTGGTAGAGGTTCATGGGAGGATGCGAGTGATGAAGCAATATTACATCAATTGGCCAAAGGTGGGCGCTATAGCAACCAATTGAAATTGCAAACTTTGAATGGGCATATCTCATGCCCTGTATGCCGTAGATACATGAAACTTTGTACAGAAATGCCTCTCCTCATGAGAAACAAATATGCCTCAAGAACCCCGGTTATATAGATATTCCGCCATTTTGAATTTTTTGAAAAACACTTAAAATCGATCTCTTCCTAGGAAATTTGACCGATCTGCATGAAACTGGGTGAACACAATCTAGGGACCAATATCTCAAGTTCCATCTTGGCAAAAGTTGCAAAACTTACTAAAACTGAGCTTCTATAAGGCAATGAATATTGCGGAGGGCGTGGCTCATCACATAAAGGTGTATAACATCTCAAGGGTTTCACCGATCACCACGCAACTTTGTAGGCATATGACCACACATAATCTGAGGGGACCCCTTCATTATTGACCTGATCAAACAAAATGGGGGCGCTAAAGAGCTAACTTCTTATCGAGGCCTAACTGTCAAATTGATTTTTACTAAACTTGGTATATATGTAGAACAAGACGCCTCAACATGACTGGAGAAATTTATCTCTAATTGGCAACTGGGTGGTGCTATAACAACAGAAAAATGCTTAAAAATGGCTAAAATGCGACCGATCGCTGTGGCTCCCCCTGTAGCCGAATGTTGTTTTTTTCTTCTAATTTTTGGTATGACTAAGTCATGGTATGGTATGCTGTACTCAATGGGTATCAACTAGTATATATGTAGCAACAACATCATGCTTCAGGTCACGTGGAAGAAGGTTTTAGGAAGGGCTTGGTAAAATAGCATTTTGAGGCTATATTATACATACTTTGACCAAGGTTTAAATTTTTGTATTTGAACACATGGGAAACACTACTGGGATGCTACACAGTGATAGGGGAAAAAAAAAAACTTAAAAAAATAATAATGGAGCTACTCTTTAATTAATTACATCCTCACTGAGCTTTTTTGTTGAGGCTGCAAATGTGTTCAGTTGTTTTAAAATGGACTTACCTTCACTAGGCGATACTAATTATTCACTGTCTAACATTACATCTGATGGTATACATCAGTGATTTAACCTGCTTAATGAATGAACAGAGTTACTAGTCTACATTAATTAGCTCATGTACCATTTCACACTGAGCATTAAAATCTATATTTAGGAGCTGTGAATTTCAAATGACTCTAAAAATCTCTAAAGGATGAGTCTGTATGACTTTTAATGTTGCTGGGATTATTCTGACAAAGCAGGAGCTCTTTCTTCTAATCTTCAGCTCCTTTTTGATGTCTACCTTACATATGGATCAAAAGACAGCTCTGGCGATGAAAAATTATCCATCCTATCTTTCCAGCAATATCTTCAAATACTTACAGCTCCACTCTACACATTAAGGGGAAGAAACTTGCCACAGAGGGTCGAGATACAATGCTGGCTCAGGATAGAGGACAGTACATGAGAAAAAAACAAGCAGGCGTGGAAGGCGAGTACGTCAATAGGTGGGCTGCTTCAGTACAGCTCACTATCAAACCTCCTGAAATACTATCTCATACAAAATCAATGAGGTCAGCTTAAAGCTGCTGGGAGAGTGAGATAACTACAGCAAATACCAATGTAAGCCAATTCCAATAACAGCCTGTGCTTACTGTGTTTGGGCCTCAGCAACACCTTGCACGTGTCAGCCTTTCCTCTCTTAGTATGACATGATAATCTATCATTTGTCTTATTCATGAGAGGTATTTAATAAGGGACAGAAATAGAGAACCTGCCTGCAGGGTTAAGAAACGCTGCACAGCTTAAACAGCATAGTGATGGACTGACCATGATAGGCAACAAGGGTTTAACCAAGCCCCTAAGAGGGGCACTGGGCTTTGAAGACAATTTTCATAGTAGCCAAACAATAGAATTTCATCTGTCAGATGATGCCATTGGGCCCCCAAAAACTTTTTTTTCCCACTGACTTACACTGTGAAAGAGAAATCTGTAAATCAATACACTTTTTTGAGCATCACAACCCCCACAAAATGACAGATTTCACCATCAGAATTTGATCCACTCAGTCCGATTATATTTGGAAAGTATCAAAGAGTCGTATGACTAAATCATTTTATCCGCATTCAAGTTAACAGAGCACAACCAGGAAGTAGCCTGCTGAACTGATGTCTGTTTCTAGTGTGCCTACTCTATGGTCCACAAAGTGTCTAAGCAATGGCTATCATCCAGGTAGTTTTATATGCAGCAGTGGAACCTTTTTGGCTTCATGCACCACTGAGCAATTTTTATAGAAAAGAACAAGGCCCTGCCTCCAACGCTGCAGTTCTCTTTATACATCCATGGGTTTAACATAAAGCTGGTAACTTTAAACTTAACTAAAATATCTGTATTCTAATAGACACTGGAAGTAGGCATGTTTAATTGTTTTAAACTGCTGTCACAGAAGTATGGGTTTAGCTCTTCATAAAATTTACAAAATAACAAAATAAAAAAAAATTAAAAAAAAAGTCAATATTAACACTGAAATTAAGAGTCTAAATAAAGCCGAATGACTGTTTAAGTGCCAGGCAAATGACTGATGGAAATAGAACAGGGGTGTTTTCAGAGTGGGAGCCTACAAGTCAGAATAACGTAGGGCCCAAAATTTGTATATTTATTGTATTTGATTGAATTTGAAAATAAAAGTCAAGTGCAAAAAAAGGTCCAGTGTAAATCTTAGCTCTGAAATTAAGAGTCTAAATAAAGCCGAGCAACTGTTAAAGGGCCAGGTAAATGACTGATGGAAGTAGAACAAGAGTGTTTCAAGAGTTGGAAAACACAACTGGGGCCAACTATATACTTTTTTGGGCACCTCTGTCTTTACCTAACTACTTGTGGAAATTGGAAGAATTTTCATGTTAATAATTACTAACATGGTGAATTTGCTCGAGATTTAAATTACCAGCACCGAGGGCTGTGCACTATATCAATAGTATAATGAAATCATGATATGAGCTTAGATATTGTCTTAGATTTTGGATTTTGTAATATCATAAGCGTAGTATTTTCCTGGTTTTAAAGATTTCATTACAATAAAGTGAAGCAATTTTCTAAACTTACCAGACTGTTCTAACTGGTATAGTATTTGCCTTTACTCACTTAGTCATTATATCCACATTACTGATTAATATTCATTTAAAATCTCATTTCAAAATATTTTGTGAAAGCACCAATACTTAACTCCTTTTTTTCATGGCAATATCGATATCAAGGTATTTGTCAAAAATATTGTGATATTTTGATTTCTCCATATCACCCAGCACTATTATAATAAATCAAAAAAACCTCCACAATATAAAAATATAAAAAGGATTTTATACCCGTATATACCATGGCAGATCAGCTGTTTAGTCGGATAACACTGAACAATAAACTGGGTATAAACATACGGAAATGAAACAGGAAAAGACTTTCTGTAAATGATCTCCGGCATAACTTTTCCTTGAACTGTCAAACACACCGCGGCACCTTTAGGGGAGACTCCACTATAAATAAAAAGACCTGTTATGGGCACCTCCCTGTCATCATCTTGCTTCAGAAAGCAAGAAATATAGTCTAATACAAGCTAAAACAAAACAACCTGCCCAATAGCAATAAGGTGTACACAGCCAAGGTCTTTTTAAGGCCAAACATACACAAAATATTATTTGATTTTGTATGACGATAACAAAGGGGGGGGGGGGGGGTAACACCTCAAGACCTTTAGAATAATCTTTTTTGTGTACATAAATTCATATCTGGTATTCATGACTACTTCAAATCATCAATACAAGAAGAGATTGTGTAACCATGGAGATGACCTGGTTGCCACGGGGCTTTCTCACCTGGTGGGTAGCCAGTCCTGTCAGGGATGGCGAGGAGAGAGTCGACGATGGCCGCCCTTCGCTGGAGGAGGGTGGAGATCATCTCCAGCCCCTCTGGGCCCAGCAGCTCGAACAGCTGGAGGGAGAGAGTGGAGATGGGGGGTGAAAATCAGTAGCCACAAGCCAAAAATACAGTCATCTACTGTAGCAGCAAACGTACCACCATGCACACACACATATCCAAACATGTATACACATCCTATGGCTCACCAATACCCCCAACACGCTTCTACTGCCAAGGCTGAGCACCTGGTAATTACCATCCGCCTGGTACAGAATATGCTCTGCCGCTTAGCCTCCCAAACATAGCCACCTGGCACTTAGCAAGTGACAGAAAAACAACAACAACAACAACAAGAAATCCTGTGCACAGCAGCAGCAGCACACAATTAAAACCTTAGTAAAGACAGGGCTGCAATATCATTGTGCGATGGAAGCGATGATGAAGTTTGTGCTCTCTAACTGGAAAATAGCAGACCTGAAGACCGAGGATATGTAATTTGAATTTGTAAAACAATGCAGTATTTTTTTTTCCCTTTCTCCTTTCAGGCTTGGTTTCAGGATGGAGGCATGGCTTGCTCTTTCAGTCTGTCCTCCCTTGGGAAGGCAATAGTCAGCACAGCAGGGAACTAAAACAACAGACGCACTTTGATGTCAGGTCAGCCATCGTCTTTGTTGGGGTTATCTTTGTTTCACTCGGTGGTCTCTTTTATATCTGTTCTAAACTTCTATTGGTCTCTCTGAATGTCTCTGTTTTATTAGAGTTGAGTGTGCTGTATGTCGGCAGTGGGTGGGTGGGAGGTGATGGGGAGGGTTGGGGTTTCACCTGCTCAAAGGGAATTTTTTTTTTTTTTTTTTTTTTATGAACTCTCATGAATTCCGTCCTTGGAGTTGAGTGATTAGGTGTGGCTTCTGCCGGGACTGCAAGGCAGACTTTCTCCTTCAGATGGATTCTGTACAGTCCGTCATCCTGCAGGCAAACCCAGTTCCGAAGCATTAACTGTATAATAACTCCACATCCATAAGGCCACAGGTCAGGAGTGTAACTGTCTGTGTCCTCTGCTCCTTTATCTGTGATTAAATATTCAGCCTGGCCTGTTCAATTTTTCTGCTGGTAAATGGAACAACTTAAGCATTATTCGGACTGAGTCACCACTGGTAGGAGCTGTATCTCTCCTGAGGCCAATTCAACGTGAACCAAAATTCAGAAAGAAATGCACCTTAGATTCATTTTAAACAGTCAAGTATTTATTGTACCTACATTCATTACATCCCATATGATGAGACACAACATAGGCTTTAAATGTGCAAAAAATGTCTTTTATTTCTACCATACTTTGGCCAGTGTTTGTGAAAAGAAGTATTTAGGCATAGATGTCTAAAAACCATTGTACATTAAAATGGGAAAAAAAACAATAAAAACATTTGTGGAATCTCATGTTGACAGTTCAAATATATATTATATGAATAACCTTTTCAAAGAGAACATTTATTATAAATAAGGGGCTACTCTTCTGCTTATTCACAGGTCCCCAAGTGCAAGCTACTGGTTAAATAGCCGACTACTGTTCCATCTGAATGTCACAATATGTCAAGAGTTGGGGGGGAGGCTAACTATAGGCTTTGGAATAAACAATGCCATGAACTCCATGTTCAGAAGATTAAATTACACCACTCTGCAGCCTTTCTGGTGAGTTATTGTCTTGTCTTAGGCCACACACACATAAATACGTTTATGCTTTAAAACTGCGGTTTGGAAAAAAACGATCTCTGTACACACAAGCATTACAGCATAATTTCAGAATGATTCTCCTTAGTACTAATACACCTGATACTAGGGATGCACAATATTGGAATTTTTGCTTATACTCAATATGCCAGTATATATACAATTTATTTGGCTGATAACCAATAGAGTTATGACATACAACGTTATTTGAACATCTTTATCAATACATCCACTTTTTCCCCAGCTAATTTAAGTGATCATCACGTCTCTTCTGTAGTTGAATTAATATCACATTATGCATGCATACTCTTATTGTGATGGCCCACCAGCATGAAGACATGAAATAGAATGCTTTTCAATGTTTGTAATATTTATTCATTGTGCAAATTAAGAAAAAGCATGTTGGCTGATTCTGATAGCTCATTTTAAGGCCAACATCAGAGGATACCAATGATATGCCAATGTTATCGTGCATCCCTACCTGAAATGCACATCACATGACCATTCACATACACTGGGCATGTGCATACCATTGTAAACAAGAAGCAGATTATCCACTCTGCAGTTGGTTCACAGATGTATAAAGAGAACGGATAGATGGCTTACAGCAATGCCCTGTTCATTCCCATAAAAGTTGCTCAGTGGCTTATGAAGCCAAAAATGCTTGATTTCTGCAGTATGAAATTACCCCGATCTTCTGCATCATTTAGGCCCATAGAACAACGGCACGAGAGGCTTTTGCCACCCGAGTTGCCAACATCTTTAACCTTCAGCTAACTTGAATGGGGATAAAAAGAATTTTCTTGCGGCTCTTTTATACTTTAGAAATGTTATTGGACCAAATTGATCAAATTCTGATAGTGAAACAAGTCATTTTGTGGGGGTTGTGATGTTAAAAAAAATTATCCACTGATTTACAGACATCTCTTTCACAATGTAAGTCAAAAGGAAAGAGTCTTTTTGGCCCCATGGCGTCATGTGACAGACCTGAAAGTTGTAATTCCAAGGTTTGGCAACTTTGGTAAATTGACTCTTAAGCCTGACACTTTTCCTGGTGGTTGGTTTGGTTTCTTGGTTTCAGAAAATACTATGGGAATGGTTAACATTAAGCCCACAGATTTCTTTATTTGGACTGACGATGAGGTGGAAATTATCCTGAAAGAAACACATGAATATAAGGCAGTCAAGGCAGCAGCTATAAGCTGTTAGACTTGACACGTTGTGACTGATAAGACCCAATCAGAATGTGATTGTGGGTGTCTGCATCATAGTTTCCAAAATTCTCCATTTCCGCCCATCCAGACGAAAATGCAACCTCTGATTCTCAAACTAAAACAGGGACAGCAGTGTTCTGAAAGGTCTCCATTTTACTGGATCAAAACAAGTGGTAACGTCTGAGGCTGAAAAATGAAGCCAACGCGAAGGTGCCAGTTCCTAAAATGGCCACTTGAGGTTGGCTCCAAAGCAGAGTCAATTTATACAGACTCCTATGTTAAAAATTGCCTAACTTTACAACAGAAATAAGCATGTTTACAGCCTGGTACAAAAAACAGTTTTGATCTGAAAAGCTCATTTCAACAGTTATGACAACTGTACAAGGGTATTTTTTTTATTTCCAACTCACCCATCTATATTTCATTAAGGCCAATTCTATTTCATTGTATTTAAGGGAGGGGTAGCTTGAGTGACAGGCTGTCTGTGAGGCGTTGCCACAGTTGTGAGTCAGATCCACCCCTCACTCACAAACAGCTCCAACCTCTCGCCCAAACACTACTGACTCCAAAGAAACCAATATAGTGACGGCAGGATTATCTTACCCAAGGCTTCAAAATGGCAGTCCACAAACCTATGGGTGATGTCGCGGTGGCCACATCCATTATTTCTACAGTCTATGGTTTCAAAACGCTGGAGTAGTTCGGCGGCTAGGCATAAACCTAGCGATAGTTGTGTGTTTTAAAACTAAAATGTATTAGTGTCGATGTAGCTGAAAATACACAATGCTGAAACCCTTGTCCAAATCAATTACTGTAACCTGCTTCTACTTGGCAATAAATATATGACTTCATAATGTTTGAAATGTTTTGATGCTAGTGTCAATATGATACCTGAGTTTCAGGACCACTACCAAAACAAACACTTGCCAACTTAAAAAAGCATGTTTATGTACAAACCCTTTTATTGTTTAACAAAAGAAGACAAATGATTAAAATGTTAAATGTCTAAATATAAGCAACCTGCTGTTCAAACACTTGTTTGACATCACTTTCAGGCCATCTACACAGGACACACATCTTTTCAGCTTTTCAGTCGTCCTTCTGATTCAATTTTAATCAATGTCCAGGTTTCACTTGTACTTTCCTGTGCATAACTACAGTGCTTGTGCAGTCTGTTAGCATTCTGAAAACACCTCCACAGCAGTACAGCGGCTGAACACTTACAGTGAGACACTGATGGAGGCTGCTGCGCTGCTGACATTCTGCCTGTATGGAGCCTGTGTAGACAAGCTGTTTTCTGCCAAATCTGATTTACTTGTAAAACCCTTTTCTGTTTTTAACAAAATGAGATAAACTTCTTAAATGTTTCAGATGCAACAAAAATAGCTGTACAAAAAACGATTAAAATCATGGCTTAGATAACACCTGATGAGGCCAGAGGAAAGACTATGATCTGTGCCTTAAAATTTTGAGGTTACATTACATAACTTTCATTGGGCAAACACTTTTGTCCAACAACGTGCAGTAAGTGCATACAAATTTGGGAGGATGAGGAGTTATATGTAATAAAAAATGTCAGTACAACCCTCACAAACAGAAACAGGCCATGTCCACTACAGGGATTTAACACCCCATAACTCAAGGTGTAGCCAGAGTTACAGGTCCTGTTTTTGTTTTCACTGTACTCCCTTATCTTTGGAGGTGAGTTTTGTGAACAGAAATTGCAGCTCTGCTCAGAAGGTGGAACTAAATCTAAGTCCAGGTATTCTCTGGCGGGGGAAGGAAAGCAACAGCTGGTTTCCAACATGGCAAACACAGCAATTAGTAACACAGGACTTGCGTTTAAATAAGAACGGCAAGGATGTGTGTTTCAATATAGAGCTGATATTCTGATTCACAATATCTGACGTGTTTTGCTGCAATGTTCTGCATTTGTCTGTGTAAATTAGGAATGGGTATCAGTACTCAATGCCTTTATGGTATCAACCAAGTAAAGCAGGACCAAGTAGTACAGATACTTTTCCAGTCAAATGACACCAGCAATCAATCCTTCTTTAATCGAGATCTAGAAAAAAAAGACTATTTGTATCGTTTTGCTCACAGCTAATTACTGCAAGTGTTCTTCAATCCATATAGTCTGTGGTGTCTGTCTGTCTGTGGTGTCTGTCTGTCTATCTATCTATCTATCTATCTATCTATCTATCTATCTATCTATCTATCTATCTATCCGGAATAAAGTGTTGAATTGAAGTAAATTGATTTTTTTTTTTTTTTTTTTTGAATGATGCCCATCCCTAATAATGATGTTTGATATGTAAATGTAAAAGCAGCACATTGAGATTTACTTTGGCCCCCAAGTCCCCTTCTTAATGATGTTCTGTCTAACATATCAGGTACTGAATTGATCTGAATATGCTCTGCTTAAAAATTAGACTAAACTCTTTTCTATGGATGTCAATTTTTGAGCCATGACAAAGGCCAAAATGTGGCCTGAAACACACGACCAAACGCATGATTCCCTCAATGCATACACCTGGCAGTTGATAAAGCAGTACTAAAAACCCAGCCCTTATGGGTTCCTAAGGTTTCACATTAGAGCCTGGTGATATGAATCAAAATTTTGTCATAATAAAAACGGTCACATCAGTTGGTATCCATAATTATCACAATAAAAGTCAAATCATTATTTCTTCTTCTGATGTGATTCCAATTCAGTTTTTTTTTTCATGCAGTGATTCAAGCTAAGTAATTCAAATTCAGATATAAAAGATTTAAATGCAGTCCTTAGTGACACATATTTCTGCCCCTTCACCCCCCTCTCAGAGCTCAGCTACAACCACAAAATGTCAGCAATCGAGGGGCAGCAATGAGAAATAATAAGAAGCAGGTTCTCTCCATTGTCAGCTTTAATGGCACTGAGTGCAGAGCCTTTAGACTTGAGTGTTGACTTTGGAGTCACACAGAGGTAGATGCATGGAGAGTCTGCAGGTGCTCTCACTCGCTCTCTCGCATGCGCACACACATACAGGGCATTCTACATCTAAAGATGTCAGTGGGAGAGTTCACTTCCAAATGTCAACTACGTGAGAAACATTGAACCAACTGTAACCAGCTGAAGTGGTACAATTCTGTACAACTTCTATCCCTTCTGCAGAGAGAGAGAGAGAGAGAGACAGACAGACAGAGAGAGGGGGAGAGAGAGAGACAGAGAGAGAGACAGAGAGAGAGAGAGGGAGGGAGGGAGGGAGGGATGGAGCGAGAGGTGCTGCAGAGGAGCAGCATGGACAATATAAAAGCCTTAGAGTATCAGGGAGACGGAGAATGGAAGTGGGTGAAAATGCAGGAGGACAATGATGGAGCACTTTCCTGATTCATAAGTAAATGTAAAGGATAGCAAATAAGTGCTGGAGGTTTCAACGGGGTGAGACACAACAGAGGCCTACAGTGATCCTGACCTTTATTTTATATTGCCTTTGTGTCTATTCTCTTCGCTTCACACAGGAGGATGTGGACACAGCTGAAAACAGAAGGGGATGCCTTCTGCTTAGCTTCTCTTAGCTGTATTGTTATAACAGCTCCATGCCATCTACAGTACAGTTTCCTGGGAAAAATCTACCTCCACTGAACTACACACCACATACTCATTATGTGGTGTGATTTTAGAGCATATGCACATGTAAATAATAATAATAATGATAATAAAAACAACGCTTTATTGGTCGAAGTAATTTTTTATAACTCACTAAACATGAAATCATACAAATATACAAAAACATTTGGCAATACATATCTGTTCATTTATCATGTCCTCCAGCTTCAAGGCTTTCTTGTCAGATGCTGTCTGTCACAGCTTTGCCTCACACACACAGACATATAAACATATTACCTATAAAAATCTGTCATACCTTCAGTTACTCAAAATGCATACCAAGCTAGATTTTATTTTCCCCACTGCTGGAGACAGAATGCTCGTAAGAGCCAACCCAGTGGCCAGATAAATGTTTGGCATTGAACAATTCTGCAAACGACAGATACTACCATTGGCACGTTATTATGTAGTGGAATTTTGTGTTTAATATGAGGTCAGGTTTAGGCACAAGAACGGTTCTTGTGCCTAAACCTGACCTCGCCAAAATGTGATATTTTCCTAACTATGACCAAATGGTTCTTGAATCCCCAATCCCCACTGGAAAAGCAGCTATGTCTACGTAAAAAACAGCTGCTTTTTCTGCCACTATCCCTGCAGGAAATGCAGAGATGTCTTGACAAAAAAACAACCACTTTTCATCGCACTATCCCCACAGGAAAAACAGCTATAGGTTGCCACAAAAAGACCCCCACTTGGTGTACTGAACTATAAATTAAACATTCATTTCATTCATAAAGGCATAAGACAGTAAAATGTTTCTAAATGAATGCAGTTCATTTCTTTTTTTTTAAATAAAAAAGCTGCAAACTTTAAAACACTTTTTTCTGCTTCTTTCTGTCCATCAGGCAGTAAGTTTAATCAAGATGAGTCTGCTTAGCTGGTGGAGGAGCCTGTAACTAGTGCCCCGTTTGCTATTCATTTAATCGAGAACCCCTACCAAAATACATACGTACAGTATCTATTAGGGCTGGGCAATCCTGAAATTGATATTACTTTTTTGTCCCTCAGGTTCAGATGTATACCATGTTATGAGAACATTAATATTGATATAAAATGTATGCTCACTGCAATAAACTGTGTTCAAATGTTATGCAGACAAAAGTCTAGCCTGGTTTCCATAGCTCTGAATCAACACCTGCATCTCAGGTTTGTTCAGCCATTCAAATAAGCCTGGTACTGCTCACTGACAGCTGTTTCTCTAGATGGAAAAACAAAGCCACAAGCCACAATAGATTTGGGTCGATTTCAGGTTTTGCCAGTCTGGTCCAGTGTACCAGTTTGAAATTAAACACACACCAGCTGAACTGGCATTTGTCATTATGACAGGTTCTGGCAAATTAAAAAGTAGCCTACATCTGCGACCTGTGATGACTGCCTCACAGTGCTAAATCCAGCTCATACTGCATTAGTGATAGGCAATATGCAATAGGATTAACATAAGCCCCGGCTGGTGACAGTAACACAAAGGAGTTCACAGTTCAGTGGAGGTGGGAGCAGCGCACTTTGTGTTTGTTTACTTGAAAGTTCATGCGTTTTTTGGGGTGACATCTCTTAAGAAAACTAAAACTGCACAAATATGGCAACATGGCTGCAGGCAACTCAGTGCTACCCTTTTGAGCTGAACATTTGCCGAACTCCAAGTTTATTTATTCCTTTCGCTCACTTTGAAAGCACTGCAATGGACAAGCAACAGCTGATTCATAAAGCTAAAATGAGGAATTATCTTTATTCTGTATCTAGATCTATTCCTTCCACCTAGACACCACCTAGATTGTTTATTTTATGTGCACAGGTTTTTTACCCTTTATTTATTATGTTTTCTGTTTTAATGTCTATTTTATTGTTTATTTTTAATGTACAGCACTTTGGAAACCTTGAGTTTATTTAAACTGTGCTTTATAAATAAAGATGGATTGGATTGGATTGGATTCTAATTTTACAACAAAA
Source organism: Epinephelus awoara (assembly GCA_035609425.1). Classification (NCBI taxonomy): domain Eukaryota; kingdom Metazoa; phylum Chordata; class Actinopteri; order Perciformes; family Serranidae; genus Epinephelus; species Epinephelus awoara. Next base: position 36,968,121 of record CM069300.1, read on the forward strand.
ACCAAAGTAAGGTGGCAGCTGGAGGGTGATTGCCAGGTAACTGGAAGTCTTTGGAAAGTGGCCATTGCTAATAGCAACCTACTTGCTGTTGACTATACTGCATGTCATTTCCACTAAATATCACAACATAAAAAAATGTTTTTTGTTTAAAAAGTAAGGGAAGACACATAGGAAGATAGCGAGTACGCTGCTCACCCATCTTTTAAGTAGTTATGTCTCAAGTCTGATCTCGAGAGACCAGCTGATATTTATGTGGTTTGCTTATATGATGTAACAGTAGTGCATATTTAATACTGGACTCAGTGTGGACAGAGAGCTCTGATGTTACATTATGCAACATGATAACCAGACGCACCTTTGCTGACAGTGTCACTATGTTCCACTTTGGAGCGGCTGCTAACTCAAGTACAATACCTGATAATATTCAGTATACCAGCCTGGTCCAATGTTTGACTTATTATGAACTGGTCTGAAAATTCTTACACCAGCCCTACGCTGAGCCACAAGAGTGTATGAGATGGTACAGGGTTTTGTAAGTTGACTTAAACAAAAAATAACAACTCCTAAATCCAAATATATCTTCAAAAGTTACCTGTTCCAAGCAACCACTGTTGCTAACTGCTTGTTTATCAACGAAAGATGATATTGGGGGACACCAATCAGTGTCCCATGGGGCAAAATAACAACCCCTGCCAAACAGAAAATGCTGACACGAGCAAGATGTTGGGCTACAAAGTGAGAAAAAATTATAGTGCAATTCAGTATAATCATCAGGCTAACAAAACTCTGTATGCATGTAAAACAAAAACTTGTTAGTTTTATCTTTCCTTTTCAAAAAAATGCTCAGAACAATTAACTAGACAATGTAAATAATAAATAATTTAAATAATAAATGAAATGATCATGAAAACAGAATTTCAATTCAGTGTATTAATACTAATAAATAATCACCCAGCCCTACTGTCTGATTCTAGACCTAACCCATCGCACTGCCGCTCCACAGCGTATTAATATGATATTATCTCCTCTTTTTATCCTCTACATTGTTAGGTATATTAGGTTTCTTAAAGCCACTGTCTTAAAGCTTGACCTCAGCTTTTATGATGCACATGTTTAGTTGCTAATAATTCCAAAGTTTCTTTATTACCAATGAAGGTCAAAGCCATGCAGAAAGTTGGAAATGTCTAAAAGGGTCTGGAGGTAAAGGCCAAGGATGACTTGGTTTAACAGCAAGGACATGATAAACCCAGCATCTGGATCAAACCCAAAAGGCTTGCTGTTGAAGGTCAGGGTTATAGGATCGATAGGAGCCCCAAGATACTAAATGTACCATTAGGACGGGTCAAACTTCATGTCACAGAAATACCATGTTGAGAGTTGACTTGTCATTTTTAAGTTCAAGTTCAGTTTGATCCCTGAAGTTCTCCACCAGGTTTTATCAGAACAAGAGCTGCCTCTTCAAAGGCAATCTCATTTTGTCAGTCAAAACTAGCAGTTTTTGGACAAAGATCAACACAGGATAGCAGCAATGCAGGCTTTAAACTTATATACAAACTGTTCAAACAAGTCTTAGTCAAAACTCACTGCATAACTAAATGTGATGGAAAAAGAGACGTGTGAAGGAAACAGAGGGCAGGACATCTTGTTTATGTTCATTGTTCCGATGCTCTCAGCTCTGGAGTTAGCCATGGTGTAAGCAAAGTCAGTGGTACAACCTCCTGTCTTGCAGTCTTGCTGTCTTGACTAACTCTTCAGCTGACAGAGCTGCCCACAGCCAATCAGATGATTTTATAACTGAGACCAAGGTGCAAAATGAATGTATAGAACAGTCAATAAAACTGTTCTTTCAACAACAGAACTATGATAAGCAGGTCATGATTTCTGTAAAGAGAGTTGAGTTTTTTAACAGGCTTAAGCCGTATCTATTCTTTCATACCTTCCTGACATTTCACAGGGGTGTCCAGTTTATATTGGTATTTCTGTAAAAAAAAAATTGTAAAAGCTATCATGTATGTCATTGTCTCACCTACAATGCTGTTACTTTTGTTTTGGGGTTTTTTACGATTATTTTTGGGGCATTTTGCCTTTCATTAATAGTACAGCTGAAGATTGACAGGAAGGGTGGAAGGGGCATTACACGAAGCAAAGGGCTACAGGCTCGAGTTGAACCCAAGCCGCTGCAAGGGACTCTTACCCCTACATGGGGCGCACACTTTACTAGGTGAGCTGGAGGTCACCCAACAATGCTGTGTTTCCAATGCGCAATTATTCTACTTACAAGTCTTGCTTGGCTTAAATACATATAGCCCTTCGAATAATGAATAGACAGGAAAGCATAACCAATTAAGAAATACAAGGACTCCATATCACAGTCCACACCAGTGTTAATTTTAACAGCTATTTTAGATTCAGTCCTAGTCTTAAGACAAAAATGCTTATTAGTTTTCGTACTTTTCAGTTATTTTTATCCTTTATATACCTTCATAGTTTTAGTCAACAAAAATTCACGACATTCTAGTCGACTTTTATGTTTTAACATGTCTTTTATCTTTTAAACTAATCCAGTTAGGCTAATTCATGTATCAGAATAAATTCATTTTTCATGTATAAAAATTAAATTTAGACAATCTATTTCGACAACTACAAATAATTTCTACACAGCTACACACTGTCATTTCTCCAGCAACTATTGACAGGTTTAAGGGGTGATTTACGAGAACACACTAGCTGATCATCATTTGAAAAGCTCAATATCTCTCTATTTATGCTCTCAAATACTTTTACACCCCTAATACCTGCCTATCAAACAGCAATCAACCCATAAACCTTCTCAAAATGGGGATCAACAGATGTGAAGACCGCCGGTCGTTGGCTATTTGCTCTACTGCCATTCATTGACTTACAAGCTAAGCTAACTGCTTACAGCCGCCATTGCAACTAACAAACTCCACAAATCCATTCAATACTTCCACCATCCAGTCAGACACACACGGCTGATAATTTACTGCTGAACTACAGCTCACAACTAGCACCAATGGCTGACGCTGACACTGCTGAGAGTTTTTGCTGACAAGCAAAACATCCTGGCACAGATTACTTAATGGGGTTTACCAGCCTGTCACTCATGTGGCATTTGAAGATAATTGGAGGCATGGCAGTTTTAAATGTCCGATAGTCCACCGATAATATTTTCGTCACGTCTCGTCATTGATAATGAAACACAGATTTCGTTAAGGATTTTATCATCAAGATCTATTTTTAGCTGGTCATTGTCTTGATTTCGACATGAAAAAAAGGTTGAAGGTTTACAGGTAAGAATGGGTATCGTTAAGACTTGATCAATACTACTACTATTATTGATACTTTATTATTGGCTGAACTAGTGTGCTGTCCTTGTGTAAAACATAATGTTGTGGATGACAGACTGCGGACAGTGCAGAATGAAATATCGTTTTCTACATGTTAATGCTTGCTGAGCACAGTTGATGAGCCACACTAAGCAAGTTTTGGTGTGTTTAACCTGTGTGAAAGGATTCCCAACAACAATTTTAGATACAATATCTATATGTTACATTGTGTTTCCCTGTAGCACAAACCTCATTCTGCAGCTCATCGTCACTCTTATGGGAGGCCAGCATTTCAAACAGGGACGTGCACAGCTCCTCTGGGCTGGATGAGATCATGTTGCCTCCATCCAGATACTTCTCCACCTCTGATCTAAGGATGGCTCCATCCCCAGAGCTCAGAGATCCTCCTGAGCTGGGCAACTCATCCTCGCTGGTGACCTTCCTCCCACTCTGATGGCTGTTGAGGAAGTTGATAAAGTCTAGACTCACGTTCTCCTCATGGATGCCAGAGCAGGGCAGGTCCTCCAGCGGGTCCAGTGTATAGCAGTCATACGAGAAGGCAATGTTGCGTCCAAAAGTAGAGCCTCGGTGGGGCTTGTGGCGGGAGCACAGGGTCTGGATAAAGTTTTCAACTCGGGAATCATCGAGCGGAGCCACCAGCTGAGCCACACAGGCGCAGGAGGCTTCGGCTGCAGATGATGGAAAGGGGCCGAACATCTGTTTAATGGCCCGAGTCTCCTCTGTCCCCACGTGGTCTTTGTTGTGGAAGGTCTCAAATAAAAAGACAGCAGCACTTTCAATGGCCTCCTGACCATATTCAGTCCCCACTGTAAAATAAAACACAACATATTTCCACTTTAATGTCATGATTACAGTGATAACTACAGCCAGAAGCAGATTTGGCGATCTGGGGGCCCTGAGCAAACAGCAAACTCACACATGGGGACTCCATCGTGGCTTTTTTTCAACCTTTCCCTGACTGAGAGTGTTGGTATAATTCACATCTTTTACTTGGTGATGAAAAGTCAGTAAG